>OX336390.1:823921274-825238634 GCA_946902985.2 Meconema thalassinum
ACGAGCATTTATGGACATGTTGTACGGTCGGCGCCGAGATTCCCGCTGTCCCTATGCTGTGATTGGAAGTCCACGGTGGATCACGAGAAGAAATGAGTATTGCGATGCTACGTAACTTTATTATTTCCAAGTGGGTTAACGCACTTCCCGCTCCCCGTACGCTTTTAAACGTACGGCCATGGGAAAAGTGGCGAGTAGGGTTATGTAAGTTTCGTGATGGGTGCCCAACCACCTTCGACAGGATTCCACAGTCCTCGTGGACACAAGTTCGCGACCAGGTACGGGTTTTATGATTTTACGCAACTGGCATCGATCTCGGTCCGTTTGACGAGATTCCCGCAGGAAAGTCGTGCGGTCAGCCGGCCGTCTTGAGGATTTGATTTTGGAGGATGAACGAAGTAGGTATCGGATACGGTATTACGAATTATTCAGAGAGGATTGCACGAATAGTACGACAAGACGACATTTTCTTCCGAATTCAAATTATAGGCCTACAAGTTTTCGAGATAACCGGTTAGATTATATATCCAATTGAACCAAAGTTCGAAGGAAAAATAGACATTTCGAATTAACCACACTGGATGCCACAAATTTAAGAGACAGATAGATTTTTTAAATATAGTCTATGTAGGCCTATTTCGAAGCATTTTTGCGATTTATTTTCGAAACGGTATAATTTCGCAAGATTGCGACAATAAATTATTTTGCGTTATTTCTGGACTTCAATTTGAGATAGTCTCCAAATTTGGAGGTCAATATCAGAAATAAGAGGTTTCTGTCGAGTTTCGGAGTTTATCGAGAATAAACGTCTCGCAAAAAGTCAGGTTTCCGAATAATACAGAAGAATACGGTATTTCATACAAAACTAAACGCTCTTCTTAATGTCGAAAATATACGTTGAGCCGATATATATAGTACCACCGAAGGTATCCTCAGTATGCATTTCCTTGTGGTCTTGCACGGGGAAATATAGCTTACGCAATTGGCGCCGCTTGCGTAAAACTCGCTTCATCGTGATCTGTGAGCCTAGCGGCACGGGTTTAAATGATTCAAACCGATCTCGGCGAATTCTAGTTACCTCCAGCTATCTAGACATAAAGATTAGCTACTTTTCGTTACCCGTTTGTAAAACTAGCTACTTTTTCGTTACTTTCGTTACTTTTCGTTACCAGTAGACACCCTGTGCAAACACCGCTTAAAACCAAGTTTTCCCGCTAAACAGTCGAAGAACAAAGTTTAATATAAATGCAGCGATAATCTGCGAGATGTGATTATCGATAGACAGTTCGATCGACTTTCAGCGTAATGTCAAACGCAAGGAATTAATGACAAAAGCGCAGCATTAATGTGCGAGACGGGATTATTAATAAACTTATCGGTCGATTTTCAGTCGAATTTCAAACACTCGGATCTCGGAATAGCAACTATTATCGAAAATCAAAACTGAAATGAGAATTGGATGCAGAAAACGGAAACAACCTAGGGAGTTGAAAATCCGGAAAAAAAACTATGTTAATCCGGACAACCTGAAAACACCCCAAAAATCCGGTAATCTTCCGGGAAAACCGGAAAACGTGGCAGGTATGAAAATGCAATTTAGATTGAAAATACCTGACAAAATGTAATTTAGATTCAAAATACCCACAAAATGCAATTGAGAATCAAGATATGTGCAAAATGCTCGCCAAACAAAATGCAATTTAGATTCAAAATTCGTGCGAAATGCGGTTTTGGTTGAAAATACTTACAAAATGCGATTGAAATACAAAATACTCACAAAGATCCCTCCGCCATATTGAAAGACTTACCAAAAAGCAATTTAGATTGTCAATCGTTACAAAATGCAATTGAGGTTGAAAACAATCGTGAGATGTAATTTAGATTAAAAAAACATACAAAAAGCAACGTAGATTAAAAATGCCTTTAAAAAAACGCTAGACGGGAATTTAGATACACGCTGAACCAAGTAACAAAAACAGTGCGGGAACCTTAAAGAGAAAAGTAAATATAATGAAAAGGGGAGGGGAGAGGGGAGAGAGGAGAAGGTCCGCCCCAAAGGTAAGGGACAAAAGGGGAAAAAGGACCCAGCTCAGGAATCCCTCGGGGTCGCCAACTCCCGAACTCACCAGCCGTGAGCCCCTGAGGGTGTAGCATTATCTACGGTGCACCAGAAGTGGTGGGGCTACATACACCCTGCCTCCTTAAGGGCCTTGAACACAAGGCAGGAGGTAAAAGGAAAAGAAAAGGGAGGCTGACCTCTCACAGAAGGAGGGTATCAGGAAAGATGAGACGAGGGCCAATTAAGGCGGGAAAGTGAAAGACTCCCTAGGCCTCGGATAACCTAATACCGTCGGGGTCGGAAGAGAACAAGAGTTGACCAAGGGAGGTCGACAGGAAAGAAGACGGAGAGGAGCCCGGCACAAGTAAGTGGAAGCAATGCCGGACTCAGCTGGGGTCCCGTGGTCGCCAACCCACGCCCCCACTAGATGTGAGCCCCTGGGGGGCGTACAAAGCTCTGCTAGCCCCAGTTAGCCGACGTTAGAATGGGCCCGACTGCTATTAGCGAAATCTTACGTAGGGGACACCCCTTGCCAGTCTAGCATCAGCCTCTTCCATGGAAACATCGCAGCAGAGACCCGTGCGTGATCTTACGTACGTGTTATCCACAATGAGGAAATACAAGAATTGCGCGGTGATCTTGATGACGGTGAAATGAACGGAATTACATAATAAAGAAATAATAATATTAAGAAAGCGCACAATCGTGCAGCAAATAATGATACCGTATATATTTAAAAATTGTGGTTTTCTTCTTTGAACTTAAATATTCTTCGTATAATCATCGCACCCATCTTTTTTCCACGAATTTCTGACTAAAAAAAATATGTAAAGATTATGCGAGGAAATATGGTATTCTTGAGTGCCTACCAACCTGTCTCTTAGTACTCGCCAGAAGTATCTCTCCTCCCCTACTAGTCTTAAAACTTCATTTGTTACTCAACTTACCCAACTAATTGTAGTAATTCTCCGGTACGACAAAACGCAATATATGGATTCCAAGTGTCTACACCAAACATCCCTTGCGACCAACTATGGCAACATCTTGCAGGTCAAACAATTCCAGTACTTGGGTGAAATTATTGGTCATTCAGGCATTGAAAAAGCAGCAAACAAAATGCACGCAGAAAAATTACGCAGAGCATACACAACCATCTGAACTTTCTACAATAAGAAATCCCTATCCACAAAAGCCAAACTCCGACACTACCACACTGTTGTCCTACCAAAGGCACTCTACGCAACTGAGACATCATCACTCACAGTTCACATCAAGGACATCGAGAAAATTGAACGACAGATACTAAGGAAGATATTCGGGCCCAAGTTTCAAGAGGGTATATGGATGCGAAAAAGCTCAGAAGAACTCCATGCGTTAACTGAACGATTCTCTTCAGTCGCACGCAAACAGAGTAGAGAATTTTATGGACATTTAACATGAATGGATGATTCACGTCTGACTAAGAAAATATTTCTTATTATCAATGGGAACCGACAAACGAAAATTCGCAGCCTAGTAGATATACAAATGGACCTTACTGAAGTCAACATTGATCCAACGACTACAACAAGGACTACGTACAGATAAAAGATCAACACCCACAAATTTGCACCCAAGAATCCATCCGAGAAAAGCTTGAAACTCCAAAACTCATAGACACAAGAAAGACGGCAGGCCCAGAGTGAAAGAATGAAGAAGTCCAAAAAGATGAGGAATTCCAGTGCTATTTAATGGTTCCACATGCTCCTTAGGGGGCTGAACGAATGTAATAATAAATTCTCCAGTAACACCACATTTCAAATGCTTCTTTTCTGATGCAGCAACAATCCAAATTTCACTTCCATAGAACTGAACCTCCAGACAATAAACATTGAAATAAGACTTTCTAATACCAAATTCTATATTTGATTTCAGCAGATTTCTTTTCAGTAGAAAAGCTTTCCTTCTCTGGGCAAACCTTTTTTTCTTTTTAAATCCTCTTTTGTTTCATCTTTCACTGCCTAATTTGCATTCCAAGTAGCAGAAGTCTCCTACTTCGGTTTTCACCTGCCAATTCGATACCAATAGGGGCTTTTTACTTCTTCCGGCTGCATTCCATTATTTTTGAAAGTCAGCGAAGTGGCCCCACTATTTAATTCTATTCATCGTAATAGGAGTATAAATTCTCTATGGAAATACTGGCTTTGTGAGAAAGGGTTACAGATCGTATTGACAACTATCTCTACTTAGTATTCTAGGATGTTATGGGTAATCTCGTTTCACCATTCTGTAAAGGATATCTAGAGGAAGGTTTCTGTAGAAAATAATTTATTTATGAACAAAGGAAGCCGAGCAGTAACAATTTCAAAGAAGTCGAAACAATAACCTGGCGCCCGCACGCCTGTTAAACTTACGCTGGGCACACCATTAAAAATATCTATATACTATGACTGTAAGAATTGTTCAGCATGAAAAGTTCTACAAAAATGTCTGCGAGAGCATATATTTATCTTCAATATTAGTGTTTTTACATTTTCATTTCTTCAAACAATCTCCATTCAATTACTAGTTTCGAGACAGTTTACGAGCTAGCTGGCTGGCGAGCAACCCTGTCGCTCCCGACACTGTCGAGTCGTGTTGAGTTGGGACTTCAGAGAAGAGTAAATGCAGGGTGTCGAGCGATGACCTTTCTTCAAATTCCCGTATAATTCCCGTACGAAAATCCACCAAATTCCCGTATATTTTAGACCCCTCTAAGACTAGAATTCGCATACCGAATGGCTGAAAAATGAATCTTAAAGCGCGAATCAAGATTTTCTGGCGTAAGTGTAACTGTATTTTTGGAGACACTTCCGCACTTGGTGATGGCGAGATTTAGGCCTAATCCGTAGCGTGAGCAAAGTGCGCGCGGGCGCGAGCGAACTCTCACGCAGATGGGATGAGATGCTATGAACACAAATAAAATACCGTTTACCTGAGATGAGCTGATATAAATGACAGTTATACTGAGGAGGGTTAAGAGAGTAGAGAATAGGAGTGTCGCATAATGAATGTTTACTGGAAGTGACTGAATTGTATGATACCGTAACCGTATAAAGCTTCCACGAGTTAAAATGGCACCGAAGCTTATGCATAGCGAACTTCCGGTCCACGAATCTCCATTTGATTTTCATTGGCAGTGAATCGTTCGTGATTATCTTCTTTATTATTTCGGATTGTGGTTTTGTTTTTAGGCGTTCACTTATGAAATAATAACTAGAGGGTTGGCCTTTCATGAATATTCCAAAGACAAGTGTCTCCTAAAAGAGTAATTAGTAAAACTTCGCATCAGAGACGACCATAACAAACAGCTTGCCTACAAAGTGTGAGATTTGCACATTTCAAACGGCAGTGGTTTAACATATCTTATACAGTAGACTACAATAATTAAGTTGGTGCAAATTAAATGTTATATGTGAGAATATTATTATTATAATCCGGTTGTTATATGCATTAACGTGACCCGTTTAAATGCTTAATTGTGAAGGATGCTACAGTTAGGCTATTCGCCGGACCGGTAGGCCTAATATTTACTAACAACGCATCTTTCTTCTTTAATATTTATTTAATCATTATAATTATAACAGCCTCTCCATTAACCCTTATTTAACCAATAATCATTTTATAATTCTATACATATTCCAGGTATTGCAAGAAAGCGATATTTGATAGCACATGCGGTTCCACCTTAAAATCCAACCGTGCATAGTTTTCAGTATCTAAGTTAATAAACCAAACAACTGGCGACAATTTTTTTTTTTTTAATGCTCATTTACGTCTTCACCCTAGTCTACGTAAAGTACCATACGGTAATCACTGAAAGGGTAGGGGGGTTATGACCTCAATTTCACAAACGAACGAACCTCATTTTGCACGAATTATGGGACCCGAATCCTAATCCTAATCGTCTGCATTTGGAAATATGTTAGTCAATAATTTAAAACAAGATGCCAGAAAACTAAATACAAAAAGCTGCATGCCTACTACAGTGTAAAGTTGCTCCGTGAAAAAAGAAAAACAACACATCGCCAAGATTATACGACGGGCATACAGTTAAATACAATCATCCAATTAGAGAAACACTTTCTTTGTCACGATCTTATAAGCAATTCAAACATAAACTGATGTAATTTCCGGGAAAATGTGCAACATTTAGAGACTACAAGTGTTGTATGTGGCACAACGTTAGCTGACATTGAGCATCATTAATACACAAAGAATGAACAAATGCAGAACTTTCTCACTGCACACAGCTGAAGATCATCATTCTTGGTGCATTTTATGTTCTCTTAACTACAATAATTTGCTTAGTTACATGCAAGGAAAATTGTAGTACACAGTTCCCATTGCTTCCATTACTTGACTACTAAACTAGAAGCTGGCCGGTGGCGCGTCCTATGGCAAATGAAAGATCGAAAGAAAATGTAAGCTCTATAGGAGTCCGGAACAAGGCGATACAATTTTCTACACTACTGAAAATAGTCCAAATACCCTTTGAAATAATGAATAATAATTTTGGGGGTCATGTAGCAATAGATGTTACCCACCCACTATCCCTTTTTATATCAAGACTTTTACAGTAAAATTGGAGGTTTGTCCGCTAGTGCACGCGTAAATTATGGGACAAACACAATATTGCCCACCCCGCGCTTTCAGTACTGACAGCCTTCCTGTCACTTTGCCCCGCTTTTCCTCTCCGCAACCCCCGGTCGTCCAACCGTCACACGGCAAGAATTCTGAGCATGCTTCTCACCTACACCCTGTATTTCGAAGGGAACAACGCGAAGGATATGCCGGGAGCTTGGAACAGCTGAGCTGTGTGTTTTTAGTGTTGTAAATCAACTGATTCGAATAATACACAGCGCTACACTTCAGACATTATTTCGGTACAATTATATGTAATATACTGTATTTTTAAAAACGATCCTGAGTCAACGACTAGGACATTCAAACAGAGAAATAAGATACTTTTAGATGAATAAATAAATTACACACCGAAGCTATGATACCTTTATCATAGATATTCAATTCAATAAATACGACAAAGAGGGCAAACACTCTACAGCTAATGAATATAGAAAAACTCACCATGCAATGATTATCCTTTAACATGAAACGACAGTCTGAGTGGAGGTCGCTCACAGCTTACTACAGTAGTTGAAAGATAACATCATGCATACTCACTAAATCGTGACTCTCTACGGTTAATATTAGCTTTCGTGATAATACAAAAGTAAAGTTAAGGTAAAGACATATTTAGCACTGAGCACTCAAACAAGCCCCTCTGTGGCGATATTATTGCCGTGGTTTTACAGTATATTGTCGAATTGTAGGCTATTGAATGACGGACAGTATTTTGAACACTATGACGGGAAACAATAGCCTGTGCTCGATTATCGATTGACGCAAGCGAACTGACACCAAGAAATAAATTATCCTCAGTCACTTGGCAAGGGTTTCTTTGACACCCTCCATCCCTTCATTGTCCCTATCATCATCACCACCATCATTGTCTTCGTCAGAGCTTGATGAATTGCCAAGGCTAATAATCATTTCATCCACCGTGATATCCAGACCGCCTTCAGTATTTCTTTCTGTACATGCTGTACGGGATGTGTCCAGTCCTCGGGTCGAACTTCGGCGAAGTAAAAGTAACGAAACGATGACAATGAACGGAAATCCGACACAGACAGTGGTTAACAAGCGACTGAAACGATGCCTGCCCATACGGGAAGAATTCTGTCACTTGTGTGGTGAATTTTGTAGCCACATGTTGGTGAAGGGTGTTCGATAGTAAAATGTCGAGAGCTGTGATATATTGTTTGTAGTTTTTGAAATTTATACATGTGTGACGCATTTGCATTGAGTGTTTGAACGGACTTTGAAACAATTTGGTATGTGCACCTCCCCTGCGAAAGAAGACCATGGAAAGGCTAAAAACAGTAAAATTCCACACGCGACACGCCGCAAATACTTTTTAATTTAGATTTATTTTATCAAAGTAGATAATAGAAAATAATGCAAAACGAAATTAAATACGTCACCTTGACAAATACAAGATTGTTACTAGGAACTTCATTTATACACAGCACAAAATTAAGTTCTTTTGACAGTACTTTTTTTTCTCCAATTCCTGGAGATCTTTGGTGACTTTTCTTTCGACTGCCACCTTAGCCGTCGCTTCGCACCTGTTTTGCTTCCTATAACACGGCGTAGGAGTTTCGTGCAGTATGGACTCTAGCTCACGGTTATCTTTCCTACTCCACCAGCTGCCATCACAGCGTCCTGAACAGTATGCATGCCAATCAGACTTGCTTCTTTGTGATTGACGATCATGCACTCCTTGTTCAGGGAGAAACCTCTGTCCAGAGCTGCATTATTGTGATACAAAGTATCATTTTAACGAAGATTGTGAGATCGTTTTTGGCAGGAACTGAGGAAGGTGCTGAAGCCACTAATTCAGACCACAACACGTCGAGCCGTGGCTCTTTTCCGTCCAGCTGCTTCAAACGCGCAGTCACGGAGGGCAGTCTCAGAAGTGCGGAGTAGCTGCTCTTGATGCGGTCAGCCATTGCGTCAGAAAGCAAATTTTTCTGATCACAAAGAATTTCCAGGGCAATGATGATCCTAACTTCTTCCAACTTGGGAGTCTCAGTGACCCCTATAGGGTCTAGGCAGGAAATAGCACGGGTCTCTTGTGTGCAAGAGTTGACCTCTCTGATTTTTTCAGCCATAGGATACAAATGTACAATTCTCGGCAGTTGGTGCGAAATTGCAGCAAATCCGCGTCTGGAATTTTCTGAGATATTGAGCTGTTAGCTTCTTTAGGGGCTGCTCTTGTCGAGAAACCCAGGTCTCCTCTGTGAATAACAATGCGGACTGATTCCTGTATGTCATTGTCAGCAACGAGCGAGGTGCGCGTGGCCCCGCGCGTAAGGGTACGGCCGGCGGTCGGCCAGGCAAAGCATGCATTCGACGTTGGCTGGGTTCTCATACCGCTTAGCGCTCTATCGGTGGCGCAAATTGCTCGTGGCACCGCGGTCTGCAGGCGAAATAGAAGACTGAGCGGGAGGACTTTACTGAGCGTTCGGGGGCTAAGAAGTCAGGCATTATGAGACTTTTTAAGATTTCCCGTATCAAGTGCGAATTTCCCGTATTTTTCCCGGGTCACTAAAATTCCCGTATTTCCCGTATCGCTCGACACCCTGAGATGTGTTGGGAGTTTCCCTGGAAGTGCAACTCGGCTTGTCTTTACTTCGCCTGTGCACTTCTCGTTCCGCAGAATACACAGTCCAGTTTAGATTGGATGGAAGGGGGATTTGTGTTTCATGCACCTCGCCATTCTTAAATTACATCTGACAGGAATTCGTTGCACATGCTATGTCCATGATAATATAATTAACAGTCCAGTCAGTGATTTCAACCCATCATGCCAGGATGGAAAACAGATATAGGTCATAATTCATTGAAATCGAAAAAAAAATCACCTAACAATGTAACTAAGCAACAAATAATTTCTCGATTGTCACAAGAGACCATGGTGATGACGAGGGGAAAGACAAGGAAAGGGCACTGTGAAAATTGGAAGTCAGAGTTTGGAAATTGTGGAAACGTTGAAATAGCTAGGAAGTGAATTGATGCAAACTGGTAGGTTGGACATTGAGATTGGCAGGAGGGTACAGCAGAGCAATGCATTCTATCAAAGTGTAAGAAAACTTGTTTGGGATAAGGAAGTACCAAGGAAAAGCAAGGAAGTAATGTATAAAGTGTACTATGTACCCTTACTAACTTATGCAGCTGAGACTTGGACCCTGACAAGCAGGCAAGATAATAGAATCCAAGCCAGTGAAATGAAATTCCTAAGAAGTATGATAGAAAAGACAAGGAACGACAGAGTGAGGAATGAAGATGCTAGGAAGGAAGTTGGGATGGGAAAACTAAATGAGAGAATTGAGAAGAATAAACTAAGGTGGTTTGGACATGTAAAGAGGATGGAGGAAAATAGAATACCTAGACAGATGCTGGAGGCCAAGTGTAAGGGTAAGAGAGCAAGGGGAAGACCTAGAACAAGGTGGATCAATTCAGTGAAGAACAGCATGAGAAAAAGAAATCTGGACTGGGACAAGATGGTGGAAGAAGAATTGTGGAAGAAAAGAGGAAAGTGGAGAAGTGCCATAAATACCCCAACCCGGCAGGAGCTGGATAAGGGGAAATGATGATGATGATGTCACAAGGGAGAAAAAGAATTCACAAAGGCAAAGCAGAAGAAATGTTCATGGTTTGTGGTCGGATAAAGAGTATTCTGCTATGAATGATACTTCAGTTTCCGGGCGAAGCCGGGGCGGGTTGCCAGTTAGAAGATAAAGAACTAAATACTGTCACCACTCAAACCAGGTTAAAATTACACCCATGTACATTATACCATATAAACTGCTGCTGAATGTGCAAGCAGGTTGCATGAAGTGTCACAGTTTTCCAGGTCTGCCGCATTATACCATATAAACTGCTGCTGAATGTGCAAGCAGGTTGCATGAAGTGTCACAGTTTTCCAGGTCTGCCGCATTATACCATATAAACTGCTGCTGAATGTGCAAGCAGGTTGCATGAAGTGTCACAGTTTTCCAGGTCTGCCGCATTATACCATATAAACTGCTGCTGAATGTGCAAGCAGGTTGCATGAAGTGTCACAGTTTTCCAGGTCTGCCGCATTATACCATATAAACTGCTGCTGAATGTGCAAGCAGGTTGCATGAAGTGTCACAGTTTTCCAGGTCTGCCGCGAGCAGCTGAAAGGCATATAAAACGGTGTATAAATCTGTAATTTTCTTTGGAAAGAAAGACAATCCACCTATAGCTGCCAGGCAAGCCAATTTTATTTTAAACGAGAGTTATGCCTCTCAATACATTAGCACAGCTTGTGGTTACTTCTCAGCATAGAAATGCCAGCGTCTTGGAGAGGTGCAACATACCAACTGATGAGCCCAATGGTGTGAATGATAATCTTGTGATCATGTGCTACAGAACCTCCAGTTTTACACTGAATCTGAACTACAGGATGTGATATTTCACTTTGACAATCTTACATGAATTGACTAGGAATCAAACCCTGTCAGCCTTGGTGGGAGGCAAGCAGCTTGACTACTGCACCATCACGCCCAAGTCCAATGGTACACCAGTATGAAATGCTGACAAATTGATTTTATGTAGGACAATTTTGTTTACTTTTGAAATTTTAATTGATATTGTGCCCGTGGCACAACCCACCACAGCATATTCAGGATATTCTTCACCCTGAAAATAAAAAGGTGAACTTTCCTTTTCCCCAAAATGAACTATTTGGAACTAAAATTCGAATTTCTTCAATTATGCAATATTGTGCAATATGTAACTAACTTTGGTGGTAGGTTGTACCGCACGTGTTGACCTCTCAACGCGCTAATTAGAACGGAAAGTTCCGTTAAAACTGCTATTTCAGCGCCGGTGTTCATGGAGCATTTGTTCCATTTCCATGATACCAACATAAGAACAAATATTTTATAACTTGCTTGTGGCTAAACTTTCGGTCTTACGAACTTAACTGTGGCACGCCCGATTGGACTTGAGCGGGCGCAAACATGAGCGGCTGGTGTGAGGGACTAATAAATAATTCTACGTTCTATTCTACATCGAATCTTCAAATTGAAAACTATGTGTCTCGAAAACCAAGACATAATTTTGTAACGGGGTAAGGATTAAATGGTGTGCTCACGTGGTCGATGAATAGGTATTTTTTGTTTGGAGATTATGTTACTGTACATTTAATGTTTGGGGTTAGCTAATCTAGGTTTTGATGTAGTAATCTGTTTGTATTTAAGTTGTGAAGTTGTTTCCGTGGGTTTTGAAGAAGGCTATGTTTGTTCCAGCCACGTGCGACTCGCAGAAGAACACCATTTGAATTTTATATATATTTAAGTATGATTATTTAATATTCGGTTCTCGATGTGTAAAGTTGATTTTGATGGGGGTTTGGTAGTCGCTAGCGTGAGGTTGGTGTGTCCGCAGCTTGTGTTCTAGTGTTTTTGTTATTGTCTGTTAGGTATTCATTTGGATCTTCTGAGGTTCAAACAAATAATTGGTTTGGATCTTTGAGATCTAGGTCGTATAATTGCCTTAGGGGAGGATTTTTGTAATGTAAGTGATTGACCTTTTGTGCTGTGTTTATTTGTTGAAGGGAGAGTGCAAGACCTAAGTGTTGTGTGAGAAGTAGGATTGTTTGCCCGTTGTTAAGGAGCTTTGTGCTTTTACTTTTATAAGTACTTGGCGGGGCGATAACTTCCTAGTGCGTGTGTGTTAAGTGGAATAGGTGTTCTAGTCCAGGACAGCTTAAATAAGTTACTAGATCAAAACAGGGCAGGCAACAATACCAGCCGTCCCCTATGCCTACGTAAATGTTAGTTTATGCTTGCATTTCTTGAAGTTAAGTTGTTTTCAGGTGCGAGCACATTGTCGCCAACCCTGCTTAAAATCTCGCCATCTCCAAAGACCATAATACCAGTAAAATTTCTTAACACACAGTTGCCGACATTTTTCTCCCAGAATGCATTTTCCGCACATTCTCCCAACATAATAATTACAGTAAAACCCCGTTTTAACGTGCCCGCTTTTAACGAAGATTTTCGTAAGTCCCAGCCAAATCGCCATAAGCACAGTGTTATTTAAACCCCCTTCTAACGAACCCCGATATAAGGAAAAGTCCGCTTCTAAGGAATATATTTCACATAAATTACGATCGCGCATCCCGTTGTAACGAATATGTCGATAAGATACATTTTTCTAAACTTGTTTTGAATGTAAATTAACTTCCGTTTTGAAGTAATCTCAGTCCGAAGTTGACGCGCTAAACGAAATCGCTCCTTTAGCGATGTATAGAACCGTGATAAATTGGCTCGGCCGCTGGAAATCACTGTTACCGGCAAGCAGCAGTCACTATCACGCTAGACGCTGTTGGTTAGTTATGTCCCTTGAACTGTTGGTAGTACTGGAATGACGGCTGTATGGGTACGAAGTGCGGTTTACCTTGAGACTAGCTATACAGCCTAGAGGCATGACTGACGTAGGGCCTACGCGTAAATGCCGCGAGACTCGGGTAACTTCACAAAATATAAATATTTAGGCCAAAGGTCTCTCGCAAACTTCACGTGATTTAGGTGAAAGATTAAAAGCAATAAGCAATAAGAAACTGAAAATGTTTATGGATATTCTACAAAATGAAAATGTATTCTAGAAAAAATTACGGAATAAGTAGAAAGTCGTGCCTTCCATGGCTTACGCTGCCTGAACCGTCATTGATAGACCACAAGTACTGTATATGCGTACGAAATGTAGTTTAAACACAAATTGTGCTAAATGTTCCGGCATAACTCAACAAAATGACAGTGTTTCGCCCCGGTGTGCGATTGGGCTCTTCAGTTGGTTAAAGCACACCTCACCAAGACACTGTCTAGTACACACTGGGAAGGCCATTGCAAGACGTATTTGATACATGTGTATCCACGTCACGAGCAAAGCCAGTGCACTATGGGGGTCGAAACTCCACTCCAAAGCAATTATAACCTTACCTTGGCATTGAATATATATTTTCAAAAGAAAAATATGTATTGTCCGTTGAGCCATTATATATTTAAACACAAATTGTGCTAAATGTTCCGGCATAACTCAACAAAATGACAGTGTTTCGCCCCGGTGTGCGATTGGGCTCTTCAGTTGGTTAAAGCACACCTCACCAAGACACTGTCTAGTACACACTGGGAAGGCCATTGCAAGACGTATTTGATACATGTGTATCCACGTCACGAGCAAAGCCAGTGCACTATGGGAGTCGAAACTCCACTCCAAAGCAATTATAACCTTACCTTGGCATTGAATATATATTTTCAAAAGAAAAATATGTATTGTCCGTTTAGCCATTATATATTTAAACACAAATTGTGCTAAATGTTCCGGCATAACTCAACAAAATGACAGTGTTTCGCCCCGGTGTGCGATTGGGCTCTTCAGTTGGTTAACATTTAGCACAATTTGTGTTTAAATATATAATGGCTCAACGGACAATACATATTTTTCTTTTGAAAATATATATTCAATGCCAAGGTAAGGTTATAATTGCTTTGGAGTGGAGTTTCGACTCCCATAGTGCACTGGCTTTGCTCGTGACGTGGATACACATGTATCAAATACGTCTTGCAATGGCCTTCCCAGTGTGTACTAGACAGTGTCTTGGTGAGGTGTGCTTTAACCAACTGAAGAGCCCAATCGCACACCGGGGCGAAACACTGTCATTTTGTTGAGTTATGCCGGAACATTTAGCACAATTTGTGTTTAAATATATAATGGCTCAACGGACAATACATATTTTTCTTTTGAAAATATATATTCAATGCCAAGGTAAGGTTATAATTGCTTTGGAGTGGAGTTTCGACTCCCATAGTGCACTGGCTTTGCTCGTGACGTGGATACACATGTATCAAATACGTCTTGCAATGGCCTTCCCAGTGTGTACTAGACAGTGTCTTGGTGAGGTGTGCTTTAACCAACTGAAGAGCCCAATCGCACACCGGGGCGAAACACTGTCATTTTGTTGAGTTATGCCGGAACATTTAGCACAATTTGTGTTTAAATATATAATGGCTCAACGGACAATACATATTTTTCTTTTGAAAATATATACGAAATGTAGAGCTGTTCAAGCTCTACAAAAAAGTCCGCGAACGCAAATACTTATCTCCAACCGTTAGGGAGTTAAGACAGTTTTAGTCGGGTAATGTCTACAGTGACGTCAGCTGCCTTAACCTATAGCCGCAGCGCTCTTACACCGGCTAGGCACTTCGGTCCCGCTGCTCCAATCACTGCTTAGGAATCACGAAGACGCAAGGGGTGCGGACTGAAGGCTCATACTCTGTTTTTGTTCCTGTGTTGTTGGAAGTTGTGCTACGAGTTTTTTGTGTCTGTGATAAGAGTTGTACTGCGAGTTACGGCAGACCACATTCATTATGGCTGCAAAACGTAAGAAGCTGACTCTTCAGAAAAAGATAGACATCATCAGGGATGTTGAAAGGGATAGCCAAGTACCTTTGTCACAGATGGCAAAAAAATATGACTTGGCAACCTCTATGCTGTTTGGCATCATGAAACAGAAGGAAGCTATTCTGACCGCGGAAGTTGAGTGCGGTTCTGGGGCAAAAATACGGAAGAATATTCGTTCTTCGCCGTACGAGGAACTTGAAAACATTTTAATGAAATGGTTCGAGGGAAAAAGGAGTGAGAACGCTCCAATTGACTGGAACATACTTAAACAAAAAGCTCAAGAAATCGCACTTAAGCTGGGTTTGGTCGATTTCCATGCTTCTAATGGCTGGTTTGATCGCTTCAAAAAACGGCACAATCTTTCGTTCCAAAACATTTGCGGCGAGAGTATGGAAGTTAATGACGATACAGTTGTATACTGGAAAGAGAAAACGTTGCCTCGACTTCTTGAAGGATGTGATGCTAAGGATATTTTTAACGCCGATGAAACGGGAGTGTTTTACAACTTGCTCCCGTCCAAAACATACGCTGTTCGCGGAGAAAAATGCCACGGAGGCAAAAAAAAAGTAAAGAAAGACTGACAGCGTTGTTATGTGTTAACAGCAACGGGAGTGAAAAATTACCCCCCACTAATAATTGGAAAATTTAAGAATCCAAGATGTTTCAAGAACACCCGTAAACTCCCATGTAAATATGATTTTAACAAAAGTGCATGGATGACATCGGAGATATTTCGAAAATTTTTACAAAGCTTGGATGCCAAGATGGGATCGGCAGGAAGGAATCGGCAGGTGATAGACAGATGTCCAGCTCATCCTTCAGATACGTCTTTCCTGCGGAATATCAAAGTGGTTTTCTTTCCTCCTAACTGCACCAGTCACCTGCAGCCTTTGGACCTTGGCATTATTCATTCTGTGAAAGTGAAGTAAGGAAGGCCCTGATTCAAAGAGCTGTTTCTTTCCTCGAAAGAAATGAGGTAATGAAATTGAACATACTCCAAGCCATGCATATGTTTGTAGCAGCATGGCAACTAGTCACAACGACCACTATTCAAAACTGCTTTGGCCATGCAGGTTTTGGTGCTATTTCAGAAGTTTTTAATGAAGAAGACGCTACTGATGACATTGGGGAAGATTGGGGGGTTGTATCAAAGGATTCTACAGTCACAACATTTGAAGAATGTGTTACTTGTGATGATGATATCCTAACCTCACCACCACAGATGGATGTTGGAGACCTTTGTGATGATGCAAAAAGGCAAAGTACTGAAGAGGAAGACGAAGAAGAAGAAGAAGAAGAAGAGGATCCAGCAGAACCAACTTTTGGGGCAGCAGTGGAAGGACTGGATATTGTCCCCGGTACTTTCCTCCTTCAGTGTGGATGAAGAGCTCATGAACACTCTCAACCAAATTGAGAGAAAACTTATTTCCGTGAGACATCTGGGCAAGAGTAAGCAAACTACTTTACTGGACTACTTCAGAAAGTGAAGGGTAATACCTTATGCTTATTCTCATAGTTCTCATAGTTCTCATGGTCTGCCTTCACAAATATCCTTAATATATGTTAGGCCTCTGTTCCTTCAAGTTACAATTACAAGTCAGTAATACCTATTCCTCCTTTCCTTGCTGCAGCTTGTGCTCCCAATGGTCCACTAAGGAATCCGTTATCTGTGCTGTTTCGTAAATATTTTCTGTTATTCTTGTGTTAATTTGACTTTTTAGTATTTCTTAACATGTTCATTTATTATTTCTTGACATTACATTAGTTGAAGACATAAATGTACCGGTATCATTATTTCTTGCGATATATAGCCTATTTTCTTCGAACCCCCTTTTAAGGAAAACCCCCTTCTAAGGAGATTCGTTAAAAAGGGGTTCTACTGTACGAATTTTACTAGTGCCTATTATCTGAATAATTTCACAGTTTTCTTTGGAATTTCAAGTCTAATGAAGTTAAAACAAGTTGTACAAGGTAAGTACTACAAATATACATCGATTAAAACAGTTTTTACAGTTATTATAGACCCTTGATTATGGAATATGTGCGTGTTCATACCCACTCATCTGAGATGTTTGCAAGCTTTTATTTAATTAATTTTTGCATAAATTCTTATTTAGATTTCATCATGATGTCGAAGAAAAACGAGAACAAGATTGGAGAAACTCTACGAAGATCACTGGCGAACCAACTAGGTTTTCAGTAAGTAGCCTAGACCCTATCTACATAATTAAAAGTACAAAGTCATTTAATCGTTGTTTTATTTATTTTTATATTCAGTCCGAGCAGAAATAACGTAATAAAGAACCTTAATGGTCTTTGGAAATTTTGGAAAAGTCTTCTGACTGCATTTTTCGTATAATACACACCAAACATAACCTAAAATATAGCCTATGTCTACAAGTTCACTCCCAGGGACATATTCTTAGGATCAATTCGTCTTGTAATATACCGGTAATGTAATGTACCGGTATCTTATTCTCGACTTCCAAGTGCCGTCAGCCATAATATTATAATACATTGCATATGTTACTCGAAAGCTTGAAAGTAGTCTATGATTCACACTCGGCTAGTTGTAGTGTGAATGCATTGGCGATTATTTATGTGGTTGGCTACTGACCTATAGCCTACTTAGTAGTAGGCAGATAAAATATTTATATTAGGCGTATTTTTGTTTCAGTTATGCATACCTGCCAACTTTCAGAAAGGGCTTTCAGTAAAACTCGCGCGCGCCAAAAATCTAACAAATTTCGACATACCCCGGCTTGAAACAATAATCCTCCTAGGCTACAAAATACAGTAATTAATGCTTTGATCAGGACATTTGAATGAAATCTTATCTACATACATCATATGCCAATTATTTGTTGACGAACATGACCCTCAAGAAGCAGGTGTGGTGAATTTTGGTTTGGAGCATAGATATAACAGGACTTCCTTAGATCGGGCACGGGAAAATATTGCATTAACAGGCCTACGCAATCGGCGGCGCTTCCTGTCCGTTTTACAAGAATCCAGTTGACCTCGTCATCGAATGCGGCGAAATATCGTGATGTATCGCAATCGCTGCCGCTCTCGATCGTTTTACGAGACTTACGTTGTCCTCACGGTTGGACACTGAGAACGCGATAATATGCAATCGGTGCCACACCCGGCCGTCCTCGTGATCACAAGTTCGAGATTGGGCACGGGTTTTATGATTTTAATTTGATTTATTGAACAACCTCCGTCAATCAATACATACCAATGTATTGATCATAATTTGTCAATACGGACCAAAATGACACCAAATACTGTATTCCCAAGTTTATGATTTTACGCAACTAGTGTCGATCTCGGTCCTTTTGACAAGATTCCCGCAAGCAAGTTGTGTGGTCGGCCGGCCACGTGAGGATGTGATTTTGGAGGATGAACGTTCGAAGTACGTATCGAATTTTACGAATTATTCTGAGAGGATTGCACGAATAATACAAGAGGGCACATTTTCTTTCGAATTCGAATCCCGAATTATAACTTACAAGTTTTCGAGATAATCCATTAGATTATATCCGATGGAACCGACGTTCGAAGGAAAAATCGACATATAACGGAATTTCGAATTATTAAATTAAATTTGCGACATCCAATAGTCTACTGTATGTACGAGACAGATGGATTTTTGAAATAAATTTATTTCAACGCCTTTTCGTGATTTTTTTTCGAAACGGTATCATTTTATAAGATTGCGACATTAAATTATCTCGTGTTATTCTGGACTTATATTTGAGATAGTCTCCAAATTTAGAGGTCAATAACAGAAATGGGAGGTTTCCGTTTTGTTTCGAAAGTTTCCGCGAATAAACGTGTCGCGAAAAGTCAGGTTTTCTAATAACAAAGAAAAATATTTCACACAAAACTAAACTCTTCTTGATGCCGAAAATATACGTTAAACCGATATATACCTCTCAAGGTATCCTCAGTGCCGGTATGCATTTACAGTACTTGAGTGCAGGCACGGGGAAATAATAGCTTACGCAATCGGCACCGCTTGCGTGAAACTTGCTCCATCGCAATCTGTGAGACTACCGAGCTCAGTGAATTTTCGTTACCTCCAAATATCCAGACAAAAATTAGGTACTTTTCGTTACCGGTAGACACCCTGATATTTCACATGTTATTCCGTAACTACAATACGACCTACACTCTGTAATTCGTGGTGAAGAAGAAAACCATTTTTATACAGAACTGTAAAGGTTTTCGAAGTAATCAACGCATTAAAGAACAAGCAAACTGTTATTCCAGAGCTTGCATTCAACACTAACTAATCCATATCTATCGACTAGGATTCAGGCAAATCAGGACGCATCTCTTATTCCCAGTTGAACAATCGGATGAATATAGTTCAGTGCGATGTATCGAATGTGCGCAGGTCACACAGCAATGTATCGGCGGCATGTGGAAGTTTGTTCTGACGCGAATTTCAAAAAGGAGATTTTGGTACGTAAATCCGTAAAATATTCTAGTTCATCCGTAAAACCGTAAAACAAACTGCCTTTCCGTAAATTTTACGGGAAATCCGTAAAAGTTGGCAGGTATGGTTATGGTTGCGACAGATTAGTGTGGAAGCCTTCAACAAACTTCAAGGGTTGTGCAACATGAATCAATCATCATTCTGAAGAGCCATATGCACTGCGCTTGAGTCAGAGATGCACATTTTCAGAGAATACCAACAATATCTGCCTTGGAGGCTGGATTTAGACAGCTCCTTAACCCGGTCCATGAGGCAATTATAATTGGCTACATGGATAATTCTTGCCAGGCACGTCCACGTCGCGGGGGTGGGCAACGGTACTGTAATATACCATGGAACTACAGTACCGGCTAAGTTCTGGTGAGGACCCAGTCCTGTGGGGTATAACATAGGCCCCGTGCACAGGGTTACGTGCGAAGACCTCAACGGAATCTGCAGCGGAGAAGATGGACTTCGGAGAAGATGGACTTCGGAACGGTGGAGATTGCGGAAGAGGCAACCCAGTACTCAGGGAATAGTATGAGTACATCATCAATCGGCAGCGTCTGTTTCCCAGGTTAGGGGCGGCTGCAAGGGCGTCTGTTTCCCATGTTAGGGGCGGCCTGTATAATAGCTGGCAGTAGCTTCATAAAATGCCTTTGGGAGTAGCGACCCCATCGTAATAATAGCCTAAAATGGAAATGGCACTTCAAATGATTCGGAGAAGGTTAGGGCGTACCCTGCAGGCGACGCGCAGTTCTTTTGGTACTGGGGGAACTGTGAGAAATGGGCGACCAGTAACCGAAATGAAAGTGGGAATCATGAATGTCATGACCCTGACAGGCAAGGTGGAGGAGGTGGTAGACTTCATGGAGAGGGAGAATGTTGGATTGATGGGGCTGAGTGAAGTGAAATGGAAAGGTAAAGGAAGGAAGAAATTGAGGAAAGGATATACATTATACTGGAGTGGTGGCCAAGAGGCAAAAAATGGCGTGGGACTGATAACCTCGAAACAACTGGAGGAGTATGTTGAAGTGGTCGAGTGTGTGAGTGACAGAATAATGAAAATTAGAATGAAGATGAAATATGACGTGATGGACTTCATACAAGTGTATGCACCACAGACTGGAAACAGAGAAGAAGATATTGAAGTATTCCTGGAGGATGTAGAAAGAGTAATTTCAGATGTAGAAGTGGTGACCATTGGAGATATGAATGCACAAGTCGGAAACGAGAGACAAGGAAAGGAAGAAGTCATTGGACCATATGGATATGGGAAAAAGAACCGGGAAGGAGAGGAACTTGTAAACTTTTGTGAAAGGAATGGACTGATAGTGGGTAATTCATGGTTTCGGAAGAAAAACAGCAGGAAAATTACGAGATATGGTTGGGGCGATAGAAGAACAAAATCAGTAATTGACTACTTTCTGGTGGAAAGGACTAATCGCAGAAAGCTGATAGATGTGACAGCTTTACCAGGAGAAGCATTTGATGGCGACCATAGAGCTGTGGTGGCAAAATTTAGATGGGAAAAATTGGAAAACCTGAAGGAGATCAGAGAAAGTAAAATAAAAGCATGGAAATTGAAAGACAAAACTGTACAGGAAGATTTTCAGGAGAGATTGAAGCAACAAATCCCAGTTACTGAAGTGGAAAACATAGAAGAGGAATGGTCCCACTTTAAAAAGGCATTTGTTGGTGCAGCAGAGAGTGCTTGTGGTAGGACGTCAACAAGATTGAAAGAGAAGGAGACACCGTGGTGGAATGAGGAAGTGAGGAAAGCAGTGAAAGAAAAGAAGTCTGCATGGAAAGAATGGAACCGAGATCAAACAGAAGAAAGCAAAAGGAAGTATCACGACAGCAAACGGAGGTGTAAGAAAGTGGTAGGAGAAGAAAAGAAAAGAAGAAAAGTTGGGAAGAATTTACACGAAGAATGGAAACAGATGTAAGTGGCAGTAAAAGGATGCTGTATGGACTTCTAAGAAGTAAGATGTAAGAATGAGTTACTACAACACTAGTAAAAAAGGAAGATGGAGAGTTGTTAACACACCCAGAAGAGATAAAGGGACGATGGAAGGAGTATTTCGATAAGCTATTGAATGTGAGCAATTGTACTGGTGAGATGGAAGTGACACAACCTGACGACTCTATAACAGAAGATGATATAACAATGCTGGAGGTGGAATTAGCAGTACAGAAAATGAAGATGGGAAAAGCAACAGGGGTGGATGAAATCAGTGTAGAAATGATAAAGGCTGCTGGACCTGTTGGTATGCAATGGTTGTATCGACTGCTGAAGTGTGTGTGGAAACTGAAATGTGTACCAGAAGACTGGGAAAAAGGGCTAATAATACCAGTGTTTAAGAAGGGGGACAAGAAGGTGTGTGATAACTATAGAGGGATCACCCTCATATCACAGATAGTAAAAATACTGGAAAGGATATTAGAAAGAAGAATGAGAAAAAAGGTGGAAGGAGAGTTGCAAGAGGAACAGTATGGCTTCAGGTGTGGAAGATCCACAGTGGACCCAATCTTTAGCTTGAGGCAGGTGATGGAAAAGAACTGGGAATATGGAGAGGATTTGGTCATGACTTTCATAGATCTAGAAAAGGCATATGATAGTGTCCCCAGAGAGAAGGTATGGGAAACCATGGTTAAGAAGAGACTGGGAAGAGAAATGTTGGAAATGGTGCAAGCAATGTACAACAACTGTGTTAGCAGGGTACTGACCCCAGTTGGAAAGACAGATTGGTTTAGGAACAAGACTGGACTAAGACAGGGGAGTGTGCTGTCACCTCTCTTGTTCATAATGGTGATGGATGAAATTGTAAAAGAAACAAAGGAAGCATATGGACATAAAGAAATGAAGTTACTGTTATTTGAAGATGATATTGTGGTCTGGGGAAGGAACACCGAAGAAGTGCAAAAACAACTAGATGCACTGAACGAAAATATTCAGAAGTACGGCCTGAAAATCAGTATAGAGAAAAGCAAGACCATGGTGATGACAAGAGGGGAAAGACAAGGAAAGGGCACTGTGAAAATTGGAAGTCAGAGTTTGGAAATTGTGGAAACGTTCAAATACCTAGGAAGTGAATTGATGCAAACTGGTAGGTTGGACATGGAGATTGGCAGGAGGGTACAGCAGAGCAATGCATTCTATCAAAGTGTAAGAAAACTTGTTTGGGATAAGGAAGTACCAAGGAAAAGTAAGGAGGTAATGTATAAAGTGTACTATGTTCCCATATTAACTTATGCGACTGAGACTTGGACCCTGACAAGCAGGCAAGAGAGTAGAATCCAAGCCAGTGAAATGAAATTCCTAAGAAGTATGATAGGAAAGACAAGAAAAGACAGAGTGAGGAATGAAGATGTTAGGAAGGAAGTTGGGATGGCAAAACTAAATGAGAGAATTGAGAAGAATAAACTAAGGTGGTTTGGACATGTAAAGAGGATGGAGGAAAATAGAATACCAAGACAGATGCTGGAGGCGAAGTGCAAGGGTAAGAGAGCCAGAGGAAGACCTAGAACAAGGTGGATTGATTCAGTGAAAAACAGCGTAAGAAAAAGAAATCTGGACTGGGACAAGATCGTGGAAGAAGAATGGTGGAAGGAAAGAGGAAAGTGGAGAAGTGCCATAAATACCCCGACCCGGCAGGAGCTGGATAAGGGGAAATGATGATGATGATGATGATGACCAACAATATCTCTTGGCTCTCTTTTAGTTCTCGACATAAGTTACTGCACCACTGAATGTCTGGGTGAAAATTACTGATGTACTTAAGTTGGGTGAGAAAGTCACAGTTCGCTACTTGGTTAGATGACACAGTTCGGGCGAAGCCACTGGTTGCAATACGTTATAAATATTCCTCGCAACTATAGCCTAGGCTACTTGTATTATTAATTCTGAATGAAAGTAGAACGCGGCCTATACATTTGCATCGGATATGAATGTGACTTTTACATACCTTGTGTCCTTGTCTCATTTTCTGGGCGATATTACGTATTGAAATTAGGAACCCTGCTCACTACTGCATTTCATATATGTGCATAAGTACATAAATATGCGTTTTTATTTATTGCTCTTTAAAAACGGCTGCCATGTTCTAACAGTGCTTGCATCTCATTCAACTGTCAACAAGGCGCACTCTAGCGGCACACCGATGTGCACACATTGTTGCCAACATGTGGGATACAAAATCTGCTTCCTTTGGTCATCAATGAATATTTTTTCGAAAATTACCTCCCTCCAGAACAGTGCAAACCCCATCAAAATCCATCCAGTGGTTCTCGAAATTACCCACTTTCTTCAGCTCAATGGCTTATCCGCCGAACTGTCAGAACACATCTCTAAAAAATACAACTCTAGAATAGACAACTGTCTGGACGAAACCATTGGCCGCTACTAGGCCAGGTGACTGTGTGGATGAAAATTACTGCTTTCAATACAAGCAAGGGGGTCTGGGGTATAAGCCCCAGGTTAGGTTTGTATGTAAAGCCTTATTCCGGGTTCACCACGCTCGAACTAAGAGGCAAGACCAGTGCCAAACAATAATGTTGGCACTGCTGAAAAATGTAACAACACCCTTTAGCAATAAAATGTTCAACTCTTGTATCTGCCACATTACATAAGTTACTGTAGAAAATTTTCCAGATTTTGATGGAGGTTGACTGTTTTACAATCGCTAGGCGAAGTTCAGAGTAGCGTACTCCCAGCATCAAACGGCATATTGTGTTTAGCAATCGCTAGGCAGCGCTGCCAAGGGAATTAATGTGGTGGGCAAGTTGGTCATATTTACTCGGTGCTATTTGCGCTGAATAAGCATTAAACCTTTGGAGTAGTGACACTCCATAGTTGCTTGTTGTGTTTCTCCTACCAGCTGGGAACACTATGATTTGTGTCATGGATTTGTATGTTAATTGCATGAATCTTAATTTCATGGCTTGATTTCGTTTATCGAAAAGTGCTGTGATGGCTGACCAATAATTGTTAGGTCATTACGCCATACAAACACCACCCCTGGTTTTTGTCACGCACAGTGGGGGTAGACACGCATCAATAATGTTCATCCAAACCAATGGTTTGTGCCTAGACCAATCATTTTTAGGCACTGAGGCGCTGGTTTTGCCGATTAGTTCGCAACATGGAATCCTTGCGATCAGCATTCATTACAGTGGTAAATACGGTTCTACATACAAAACTAACCTGGGGCTTACGCCCAGTAGTGCAAACAGTAATTTTCGTCCAGACGACGTCCAACCAAGTAGCGACCAATGGTTTCGTCCTGACAGTCGTCTAACTAAGAAGAGCCCGATTATTTCTTCTTTTTTCCCCCACATATTTACTGAGCCGGTACAATTTTAAGATCCGTTCGACGTTATTTCCATCTAGCGGTCTCTAGTAATACATCTAAGAGATCGTAATTTCCGCACGTCTGAAAAAGGAATGCGCCCGCGTTGGAGTACTCATCCTTGTCTAAGAAACACGCCTTCGGCGATTGTTATCGCGACTAAATTGTTATGACGAGGAGAGAGATAAGATGTTGAGCCGACATAATGCCTACTACCGACTATTCTATTGAAAATGTTAGGTGTTAGTTAATACCTATTGATCTTCGAGGTTATAAACGCTGAGGAAACATGGCGGGATTCAGGCCTCTGTCTGGCAGTGGAGATTTCTGTCATATGAGATAATTATTGAATGAAATATCATCAGAGACCTTCCAGAACGTCTCGGAGACTCAGCTAAGTGAAATGATACCTTTGTAACTCTGTATAATCGTGCTTTGAAGAAGATTATTATTCAATGCATTTTCCCCAAGTTTCAGTGTTAAAAGTTCCTTAATTTAACCTGCTAAAGTGGGGTTAAACTGGAGACCGTTCATGTTTTTCTATGAAGTTATTTGGTGTTTATTTTGTCCCCAGTTTATTTATATACGCACGTAGTGGAGAATCAAATTGCTTGTTTATGGGTTTATTAATTAAATGGGTGCTTGTTGTTGTTGTTTCTTTTCCGTATCTAGTCGAGTTTTATTTTAGTGCGTGTTACTTGCGTTTGTTTTATGTTGTGAAACGCGATTGTATTTATGAGAGATGTTTCTTACCAGTTCCTAACCCCTTGCAAGAGTATGGGATCTTTCAGGGACCTTTAGGGACTGGTATTCTTTAGGTTAGTTCGCGATTTTAATTGTGCCTAGACGTAGGAGGGTGTGTTGTTCATTGCTTTAGATGTAATATCTTTTTGTTGGAACACACACCAGTTTATTTTATGTTTCAAGGGTTTGTTTTTATCATGCTTGTCATTTGTGCACTCCAAGGATGGCCGATTAGGTTTTATTTTTATCCTTGGAGACTGGGCAAGCATTATCTATGTATGTTTCAGAAATATGTTTCATTTACAATCATGGTTCTAGACTTATTTTTAAGGGTGGGTGTATGTCGTTTGTTTAAGTGGGAATTTGACTGAAGGTCGAGGGTCATGTTTAGTGTTGTTCTGTTTTGTTGTGGCCTTCAGTCAGCAAGCAACGCGTGATCCCATTACGTTATTAAATCAGGTATATTGGTTACTCTTCCGAGATGATGGAATGTGTGTTCGTTGTACTTGCCCGGGACTGCAATTGACGCTTATTTGGCATCCCGCAAGGTAACTGAACCTTGTGCTTTCGTTCGAGAGAAGTTTTATTCTACCAGCTCATGAAATCGTTTTGTTTTATCTTCATTTGGGATTTGCTTGTTTTAATTTTACTGAACTGATCTATGTTTATTTGCTGAGTTTGTATGTCACGGCACGTCATGTGAAGTGTAGTGGCTTGTGAAGTTTTGTAATTATCCTGTGTTTATTGACGTGTCATTTAAGGGTCGTTGCTGTTGTTGGTTGTTTCTTTGGGTAGCTTGGCGTGACATATAGTTTAATGTAGGGGTGGTCGGATAGACAGTTCGTGGGAGATGCGATTTCATGTACTTCTAAGAATGATGCTCCTGACTACCTTCTTGTAGTCAGCCTGTGGTGGAACGAAACGCACTATTAACACTATTGTTAATTTCTGCTCCCCTACTGAACGATCTCCAGCGACTTAGGCATTCTCCTCGTCGTCAACATTCTCCTTTTATAGATCTTTATTGTGTGTTTTTTTTTACGTTTTATTGTTTTACTGTTTTAATAATACCATGTACATATTTTATTACAGCCCCGTCATCCCTCATCTTACCATTTCATGCACCCCTCACGTCCCCTTTTGCAATGTCTTGTTTTTTGATATATATTAAATTTTATTTTATTTTACAACCTCTACTCGAAAAGTGTAGTCATTGGATGGTCGGTGCTCCATCTAGTTCACCATGTGTTAAAGGTCTCAACTAAGGTCTAAATGGTCCGCGTCCTCAACACCTGCACGCCTCATTTACAACATTACATGTGTCGTCTAATGTAGGCCTATTTTGTATCGGATATGTTGGTAACTAATGATGTCAATGTGATCGCTGCAGCAGTTTCACATACTAACTATGCTGTCGAACATGGCTGCGGTTGTTAAATATACAATAAATAAAAACACATATTTAAGTGATTTAGCACATGTATCCGGTGCAGAAGTGATCAAGGTTAGTAGTTACAATTTATAATGTGTGTCCCCCCCCCCCCCCGCCAAAAGATTAAATATGGTATGAAAATGATATATTATCAAAGTGAAAGTGAAAAGGAAAAGAGTAATACGTTGTACAGAATTAATCTGAAATTTCCCTACAGTATATAAGTCGTGTTGTAAAGGGGATAGCGGGTGGGTTAGAGACAGCGAAGGAGAAAACATCTATTAGGACATCATTTCCACAATTATTATTCATCATTACACAAGGTCATCATCATCATCATCTTGCACAGTTTCCAGCCACTGGCCGGGTCTGTTTGGAACACAAGCCTCTCCAACGTCCTCTGTCCTCCCACCATCTCTCAGCCTCCACCCTTGCCCAGTCTTCTCCTCTCTTCTTCACGCTTTCTTCCACCCCCTTCAGCCACCTGTCTCTCGGTCTTCCCCTCGGTCTCTTTCCTTCCCACTTCGTCTCATGCACTCTCCTGGGTATCCTCTTCTCCTCCATTCGTTTTACATGTCCATACCATCTAAGTCTAGATTTCTCTATACCATCCTGTAATGGTTCCTCCTTCATTAATTCTCTGGTCCTCTCATTTCTTATTCTGTCCATCTTTGTAGCTCCAATACTGCTTCTCAAGAACCTCATCTCACTGGCCTGTATTCTGCTCTTCTCCCTTCCTTTCATAACCCAGGTCTCCGAGGCATACGTCAGGATAGGGACATAGTACGCCCGATACATGATCTTTTTGCTGTTCTGAGGGACATCCTTGCTCCATAACATGCTTCTCACACTCCTCCGAAATGCTTCTGCCTGCCTCCCCCGCTCATTTATTTCTCTATCGTTTCTTCCATTATCTTGTATCAGGCTTCCCAGATACTTGAAACTCTCCACTTTCTTCAGCTGTTCCCCACCAATTGTTATTCCCGTTGTGGTTCTTTCCTTCTTCCTTGTTGTGATCACCATCTCACTCTTATTTATGCTAAATTTCATCCCATATCCTTGTATTATTCCTTCCCACACGTCCAACTGTTCCTGTACCTCCTCCTCCTCGTTTCCCCAAATCATCAAATCATCTGCAAACACCATTGCTTTCATCTTTCCATCCCCAATTACTTGTGCCACTTGGGTCATTATGTCATCCATCACTACAATGAAAAGTAACGGTGACAGTGCACTTCCTTGTTTCAGGCCGTTTCTTTGTTCCAGCCAGTCAGATCTCTCTCCTCCCACTTTCACACAGCTCACGCTTCCCTTGTACATCTCCTTTATCCTCTTTATAGTCCATTTCTCTACTCCTCTATCCTCCAGGGACTTCCATACTTTGTTTCTGCATACACTGTCATATGCTTTCTCAATGTCCAGGAAGGCCATCAGTAGATCTGTTCCATACTCATAGTGCTGTATTTAGGCTAATTTAAGTATTCTACTGTACTTGGTTCATCACTCCTGAAGTGTTACCTCTATTACGGTACTTATGTAGTTTTGCCTTGAACATTTTTGCTTGAAGACGGGCTATTATTTTATGTAATTTCTTAATTTATTCCACTAATATGTATCGGTTTTCCAATATTTGCATTATTCATGTAAATTTTAGATGGTTGGCTACAGAAAATACTGAAACCTGTTTTACAAAACGCTTTAACTCACAAATTTCGTTACATATTTTTGCAAATCTTACAATTTTCTATTTTTTAGTAATGTTCTTTAGGGCTGATTTTTTTTTCAAACAAAACAGTGTTAATGTTTGCACTGCACAACACCACTGGTCACTAGAAACAAGTGTTTCCACCCTTAGCGTCTATGACAGCTTGTAAACACTCAGGCATACTGTTCACAACTCGTCGAATGATATTTGCCGGCATGCGATCCCATTCCTCCAGCAGCAATGTTCTCAGTGTTGCCAAGGTGGTGGGGTCACACTGTCTGACGTTCTTTCCAAGCATATCTCGTACATGTTCGATGGGGTTTAAGTCAGGACTACGAGCTGGCCAGTCCAGGGTTTGAATCCCCACTTCCTGCATATATTATACAACACAGCGAGCAGTATGAGGGCATTATCCTGCATCAGCATGAAATTCTGACCAATGAAAGGAGCAAAGGGCATCACATGGTTCATCAGGATCTCTTCGATGTACCTTTGGGAATTGAGTGTTCCGTGATCGATACACACCAACTCAGTGCGGGCCATAACGTTGATGCCACCCCACACCATAACCGAGCCACCTCCAAATGGAGCCCTGGAGGAGAAAGCAACAGGGCTGTACCTCTCCCCGCGCCTTTTCCACATTCTTTCTCTTCCATCAGGAGATCTAAGATTAAAGCGACTCTCATTCAGTGAAGAGAATAGAGGCCCACTGCTCGTGTTCAACAAATGCCAGTTGTTATTCCTAGAACAATAAGCGAGCGGCAACACTCATTACCCTTAAATCTTACAGTGCGCTTCCCGCCATCGAAGATTGGGTAATTGGTGGTAATAAACCACCCTAAGAAATGTCATATTATCAATTACTATTCACGGATGTTTCAGATGTTTGTTCTAATGCGTGAAAAGCTTTTAAAATGTGATTACATCTTTTTCATGGCTAATTTTAAACTATTTACATTACATTTTTAACTGTTCCACTTTTTTTGCCGGTCTGTGTATTACTCCGACGATAAAGCTTGCCTTTCAACATGTGTATTTAACTAGTCAATTTGTCAGTGAATTCAGTGAATTTTCTGCAAGTGGCTTATAATGTGCCAGGTGACGAAAGGTCAGGAGAGTATTCTACCAACCATCTCGCACTGTGCCGCAAGCATTTTTTTGGGCAGTTGGTCCTGGTTCGATTTTTGGCTCTGCCAAGAAATTTTAATTTTGGTCTGAGGGATGGAACAAGGCACACTAAGCCTCGTGAGGCAAAACAGAGAAGAGGAGGGTTCGCTTCCCATCTTAGCCATCTTGGAAGTGGTTTCCGCACTTCTACTCCAGGCAAATACCGGGATGGTTCCTAATTTAATCCCAATCCTCATCTGAACTTCTTGCATCTCAATAGGGATTTGTCAATAGGCTTTCAATAGCTTGTCTCAATTCTGCTTCCATATACAGTGGAATCTCGTTAGCACGTTCTCGGTTACGACGTTTTCCCGTTTAGCGCGATGATTTTCTCAAGTCCCAGTCCCAATTCTACAAAATACATGTTGATATATCCCCTTAATACGTTCTCTATTCCCGCTTACGACGATCAAATTTCCGTTACACTATTTGTAAGCAAACCTGATTTTATTCTTATTTCATTATAAAATTCGGCTTCTGGAAAACACGACGCGATATTGCCTCATATTCTCTGATAGTTAGTGACAGTGTAGATGATTTCATTGTGTTTGACGGCGCAGAAGCGGCTATAGCTATGACGCAACACAGGTGACGTGCCTCTCTCCCGCTGCCCTTTCTCAAGTCCCTATCCTACTAAATTCATGTTGATATATCCCCTTAATACGTTCTCTATTCCCGCTTACAACGATCAAATTTCCGTTGACTATTTGTTAATGAACCATATTTTATTCTTATTTCATTATAAAATTCGGCTTCTCGAAAACACGACACGATATTGCCGCATATTCTCGGCTATTTATTGACAGTGTAGACGATTTTATTGTGTTTGACGGCGTAGAAGCGGCTATAGCTATGACGCAACAGAGGTGACGTGTCTCTCTCCCGCTGCCCTTTCTCAAGTCCCTATCCTACTAAATTCATGTTGATATATCCCCTTAATACGTTCTCTATTCCCGCTTACAACGATCGAATTTCCGTTGAACTATTTGTTAGTGAACCGTATTTTATTCTTATTTCATTAAAAAATTCGGCTTCTGGGAAACACGATGCGATATTGCCGCATATTCTCTGCTAGTTATTGACAGTGTAGATGATTTCATTGTGTTTGACGGCGTAGAAGCGCCTATAGCTATGACGCAACACAGGTGACGCGTCTCTCTCCCGCTGCCCTTTCGCAAGTCCCTATCCTACTAAATTCATGTTGATATATCCCCTTAATACGTCCTCTATTCCCGCTTACAACGATCAAATTTCCGTTGAACTATTTCTTAGTGAACCGTATTTTATTCTTATTTCATTAAAAAATTCGGCTTCTGGGAAACACGACGCGATATTGCCGCATATTCTCTGATAGTTATTGACAGTGTAGATGATTTTATTGTGTTTGACGGCGTAGAAGTGGCTATAGCTATGACGCAACACAGGTGACGTGTCTCTCTCCCGCTGCCCTCCACCCCTTTCCCTTTGTTTATTTCTCACGTAGGCGCATTATTGTCTTCGTATTCCGCACTATTGTCTTCTAGTTCTTATAGTGTTCACGTCCAGTTATGACCTATTTTATTGCGTGTTTCATAATGAATAAGAAGAAAGTACGGCAGATAACTAATGATGAGAAGATGAAATACATTCGAGACGTGGAATGCAATCCTCACATGAAGCGTGTGGATATAGCGCGAAAGTGGAACATTCCTCTGTCTACACTGAACACGATTCTCAGCAAAAGGAAGGAAATCGAACGTGCATTTGAAGAAGGAATGAGCGGCAAAAGGAAACATGTGCCAGAGGGACTGTTTCCTCAACTAGAAAGCGCTTTATTGAAGTGGTTCAAGCAAGCCCGTGCTTCAAACATATGCGTGCGCGGTCGCCGGTAACTGAGCCGTCACTGGCGGAGCGCGAGAGCGAGAATGTCCTTGCTAAGCAGAAATAAAGACCCTGTTTTATACTGTAGTGTAGAGGTACAGTAATTCATTTTTATGTTATTTATTCCGTGTAAGTTACTGATAACCTATGTTTATGTCGTGACTGTAGTAGTGCATACAATCACTTACTAAGGTCGGCGATTTGACGTCCATATATACGCCGCGTTCTTTCTTATACGTTGTAAATGCAGTATGGCGTTTTTCGGTAGTACGTTTTCCCGCATATGACGTCCAAATTTTTCAGTCCCTTGAAAAACGTACTAACGAGATTCCACTGTATGTAGGCCTATACATGCAAGAAATGAGTATGGTACTTATCAAAAATAAAGAAATAATAAGCTGATGTACCCTACTATTCTATTTCTCTCCTACTGCTAAATCCTTCTCCGAACACTCATCTTAAAACAGAATTTTCTGCATTTTTGGACTAATTATAAAAATGTAGCCTATCAAGAAGAAATGAACATGTTTCTGTTCTTATGCATTTCATATGATGCTTTAAAAATCAATCTAGAAGAGCTAATTTAAGTTAACTTCACTATCATAATACTGCTTAAGAGTTAGACTGTTGAAGACTGATGACCAAGATGTCCCTAACTTGAGCAGGGACTGCTTCACAACTTTATGTAAAATGTAAAGGGCCTTTACGAACTTTGGATCATTTGCGTACATGTTACAAGGATGTGTGTGCTGACATTTTGGTGTTAAATGATGTAGGTTGGCAACACCAAAAGTGGCGGCCATGTTGGTTTTCTAGTAACTTATTTAAGGTGAAATAAGCGAAATAATTGAGATAGACTTTTTATTGTTTTATGTGAAAGATTTCTGTGATGACAGGTGTATCATTTTTGTGATGTCAAGGTAGCCTTTAACCCCTGCCACCAGTTTCAATTATTCCTTTACTCAGCCGTGTCGGACGTCCTCTTCTTGTTGCTTTTGGTTTTCAGTTATTTTATTTCATTTGGGGGAAGTGGAGTGTTATTCCTTTTTGTTGGGTTTTCCTTTTCGTAGTTCTGTTTTATAAATATTAGTTCAGTGTACTGTGTGAGTGAATGTGCCGGCTGTATGATTGGTGATTTTATTTTTCAGGTTAGGTTAAGATTTGCACCACGGCCGACTGAATGCGCTCATACCGGCCTAGACAATGGGACCTTTTTCATGAAATCTTGTTAGTTACTCAACTGCTCACACAGCGCTGTTTACCAAGCATTGCACGACTAAGACTTATCTCTACTTAGTGTAAAACAAAGTCCCCGATTCTTGGATATCACGGGTAATCTCGAGAACCACTGGATGGATTTTGATGCGGCTTTCGCCATTCTGTACAGGTAATATCGAGGAAGATTTCTGTAGAAAATAATTTATTTATGATCAAAGGGAGCCAAGTAGTAACGATTTTAGATTTCAGTGAATAGGTCGAAGAAAGAACTTGACGTCCGTGCGCTTTTTAAGCTTACGCTGGACAAACCGTTAAAAATATCAATATACTATGAGTGTAAGAATTGTTCAGCATGAAAAATTGTACAAAAAAGTCCGCGTGAGCATATCTCTATCTTTGATACATCGCCCACTATAAGTGTTTTTAGTTTGGACGGGAGGGGGATTTGGCTTGCACCTCGCCATTCTTAAATTACGTCTGACAGGAATTCCTTGCACATTCGTAACTGTTCCCGGGCGAAGCCGGGGCGGGTTGCTAGTGACACTATTATATTATTATAATTCCCACAATATCAAAATGCAAATTATATCACAAAATAAAATAGCGTGCTAATAAATCTAAGAGAAATTAGACATACCTTGCACCTCGTTACAGTTGAATTCGATCAGAATCACTCGGTTTTCATTAAAGTTTATGCATTTTTCTGCTGAACGGTTTGGAAGTTCGGCAACAGGAAACTAGGACTGTTATTTACTTAAAATATTCATTTTTGTATTTTGTACTATTTGTGTTCATGATTTCATTACATTGTCAGAATTACCGACAGTAGTGGCTACGCTGGCTAAAGCGCAGCGTTAGGCCATGGGGCCAAGCTCTCTGCTGACTCGGTAGACGCGTGTGTTCGAGCCCCACCGTCGGCCGTTCTTGAAATGATTTTCCGTGGTTTCCCATTTTTCAACACCAGGCAAATGCTGAGACGGTACCTTCTAACAGGCCACGGCCGCTTCCTTCCACATCCTTGCCCAGTTTCATTCATCTTCATCAATTCCATCTCTCATCCTGACGCGCAGGTCGCCCACGGGCGTCGACTAGATAGACCTGCACTCGGCCTCTCAGGAGGCCACACGAAAAAAAATGTCAGAATTAATGCTTTAATTAGTAGGGTATACTATTCAGTGTACCTATTATAAATAAAAACCGTGAGGTTTCTCACCTCCCCATATTACGAAACCCGGTTGCCTAATACGGGGAAAGTTCACTTTTAAAGTTAACAATAATATCAGAGGGTATTACAACACCAAACGTGCCCATATTTGTAATATACATAGTATATCGCCTGAGGTTTACATTGGTGAGAAAACCAAAATTATTCCGTTCCTTCTTATGTCTAATGTGAGCCCTATAAAAAAAAACTCCCCATATTTGGCGACTTTCCTCTACCCATTTTTAGAAGATACCTTATGCACTGGACAGCTGAATCCGTGATTAATTGTATAGGTAGCTTCGTAAGTCTCAGAACTCAGGAAGTCCTTTCTAGCAGCGTTACTAGCAGCTTTCAAAGTTTCAAGGTAAGAAAGAAAATATTCCTCTAGCCAGTTTAGGCGACTGACATTTAATGAGAAAATATGCCCTTTATCTGGATTTCTAGACTGAATATGATGATATGTGATGCTTACGTCATGCATAGCGAACCATTTATTAACGTTTATCCAAAAAAAATGGTTGCTTCTGCGTTCATGAATGTGTACGCTTCCGGGTGCATGCCTATATTTTCTTTCAGTGTACTAATGGCACCAATAACTTCTGACGAGAACACTTCCTAGGCACGCCGAACATTCATTTTTTCAAATTTAGTGGGTTCGATGTGTTTTTAGTGAGGTGTCTGACCGGTTTGACGATCTCACCCTTTTGCATTGTGTATAGAAATGACAAGTATTTCCCTGAAATTATTCCAGTACCATCAGTCATCTCTCGTTACAGAAACTGCGTTCTAATTTTTTTTTTTTTTTATTATTTTTTTTTTTTTTAGAATGTGACAATGATCAAAACTAGGGAATACATTCCTAGACTCGTCGTATGGGTGATTGACCATTGGTTGCAAATTCCCTCCCCCTAAATGCCTCATCATTGTAGTGTTAGTTTTGTGATTATCAGAGACAGTTATTATAATTATGAAACCGCATTGTTCAACCTCGAGAATAACGTCCAGCAGGAGTTTATGTAAGTCCCGTCCTGACAGCTGCTTCGTGAAAAAGAAGGCACACGGTATCTGATAATTTGTCGAAAGATCTCTTAGCACAAAACACAACACACGATTAGCTGCTACTTGTTGCCGGCTGTAATTTTGATCCTCTCTTTCCTTTTAATGAGACGGTGCTGGAGTAGGTCCTTGTACCCCAAGAAGGTGCAAGGTATGTCTAATTTCTCTTAGATTTATTAGTACGCTATTTTATTTTGTGATATAATTTTAATTTTGATAATGCGGAAATTATAATGATAATAATTATATAGTGTCACTAGCAACCCGCCCCGGCTTCGCCCGGGAACAGTTATGAATGTGCAAGGAATTCCTGTCAGACGTAATTTAAGAATGGCGAGGTGCAAGCCAAATGCCCCTCCCGTCCAAACTAAAAACACTTATAGTGGGCGATGTATCGAAGATAGAGATATGCTCTCGCGGACTTTTTTGTAGAATTTCTCACGCTGAACAATTCTTACACTCATAATATAATGATATTTTTAACGGTTCGCCCAGCGTAAGCTTAAAAAGCGCACGGACGCCAGGCTATTTTTTCGACCTTTTCACTGAAATCGTTACTGCTTGGCTCCCTTTGGTCATAAATAAATTATTTTCTACACAAATCTTCCTCGAGATTACCTTTACAGAATGGTGAAAGCAGCATCAAAATCCATCCAGTGGTTCTTGAGATTACACATTTAATATACGTACTGTACAGCTGATTCCTTATCGCGCCTATAATTGGAGAGGAGTGCGCTCTACCGGCAACGAGTAGAAACTTTCCAATTACATGTTATACATGGGTTCTGACTGGGAATGTCAAGGCCGGTGTAGAGCGCAGCTCGTATTCAGTCGGCCGTGTTTGCACCTTGCTTGAGCAGTTATCTTTTGGTCGTCGTCCTTGCTAACTTTCCAGGCAATGTAACGAAATGTAAATCAAGAAAAAAAAATACCAAATTCAAATTAAATATAAATGGGCAAGGCATAGTTTCAAGAGTAAGCAATGTAAATATTTTAAAGAATATAGGCGAGTACGTTAAACTAACTTCATCTTTTAGTTAGCGACAATCCCTAGGCAACCTGTATTCCTCTTTCCGGACTTCTAGGAATAGGACCCCCTCCACTCTTCCCAAGTGGGTGGGGTACAGATACATTAGAAAAGCCGTTCTCCAGAAACTATCTCTTCATTTATTACACACTCGGTAAGGTCTCACAGCTCTGAAAATTCCTTTTAAACTTGGGAATAGAATCTCCCTTTATTCTACTTAATGCTTCTTGCTTAAGTTTAGCATTGCTACCTCCATCCCATTGGTGGTCTATATAGTCTTTCTAATGGGAGGAACAAATACCAGAAGCCTGATATCCTGGAGACAGTAAATGCTTCTCAGATTAATAATACAGTATAACCCCGCTTTTACGTTCCCGCAATTAACGCTTTCCCGCCATTTACAACATTTTTCCTCGGTCCCTTCAATTTTCCTGTTTTCAATGCAATCTGGTCCCCACTTTTACGTTAACAAAATTTTAAATTTCCCGCAATTTACACCTTGTAGATCAGTGAACATGAAGAAAAGACAGTGATTTTAAATAATAATAATTACTTGATATAACAAAGCGAACAAAATGCCCATGAGACGACCTTAAATCTCGCCAGGCTGTACCAAGCGGCTTATCGCTACCCCAACGGAAACGAATTGTACTGCGTATTGAATGCAGGTGCGAGACAAAACCATGTGTTATTCTTCATCATGTGACGCCACATGGGAGTTTTACTTTTTCCACTAAAAAGTGGCGATCGTTTTAACAGATATCGATATTGGTCGCTGTCACCGAAAAGACAGTTTTGTATGAGAACAAGTCTCAGTTAAACTTCACTGGACATGCCCCGCGGTGCTTAGTATGGTACTCCGGTGGCCTTGCTTTAGCAGGTAGGCGCCCAGAGAGCGCGCAAAGCGCTAGGAGCAGTTACCGGCACTTTCACCAATAAGTCAAGAGCTAATTACTCTTGACGAGTTAAGTTATTCAGATGTAGGTTGGTAATAACTGACTCATTTATATTCTCTTTGCTAACTGACACTCGGCAACATGTTCTTTGATGCAAATGACTGCTTGTTTTCTTTGTTTTTTCTCTTCGCATTGCACTTCAAAGTGGGCCCTATTTCGACAAGTCAACGTATGCCAGATGACATAAAATGTCCGACAATTCGATAGTACAAGGTACCGTTTCTCAAAGCATGATAAATCGACAAATATGTTGTGACAATTTTGTAAATTACCGTAACATATTGTCGGAAATCCGATTCATAAATTTGTAAAGCTGACTGGTAAAAATCTGACAAATATGTCAATTATGCCACCAGTTTTTCTTCATGAACTAATGAATATGTCAGCCGGTTTTGTACAATTGTCAAATTTGTCATCGAAAATTCGACACGCGCCTTGTTGCATGTCGATTACTACCATAACCTATCTTTTCCCATTTCGGCGTGTTTGGAAGTGTCCCGCCGAACCATTAATAGCGTTTTTAGAATTGTTGGAACGGAACGATTAAACAACGGCAGTAGTAGAGAGTGATTAATAAATCAGTGGCATACGCAGGATATCTTTTTGGGGGGTTTCATTCATACAGTAAGGTAATTTTACGTTATTAAAATATTTCGATTATTATTCATAAAAATCAATAATTAAATAAATATTCTCTTTGCATGAAGACTGTTTAAATTGTATTCTCCAGCACAATAAAAATATTTAAAAAACTGAAATGATGCAGAAATTAAGCTGTAATGTTCATACACAACTGCTTAAGAATAATAATGTTTCGCTCTACATGATGGTGTTTTTTTTTTTTTTTTTTTTTTTTTTTTTTTGGGGCTGTGTATAAAAAATGTAACCAAATGATTTCCCACATTTCACACTTTCCCTCGATTTACATTTTTCCATTCCAGACCCTTGACAAGTGTAAAAGAGGAGTTATACTGAATTTTTACACTGCAAATAATCTCTCTGAAGTTAGTCAGCGGTTAAGTTTTTTTAAAATGTCTTTAAGACATTCAGCCACACTAGGCAGTGAGAAGATTGAGCTCTTGGTCAGAGACATGCAGATAGGCAAGCATTGTGAGACCTCACTCCGAATGTTACGAGGAAACATTCCATTGCTCTGTCCACATTTTTTCGTGTATGAGATATGGAGAGGGAGAGGCGTGCATTTGGCAGTCGCAGGGAAATGTAGCTGATTGGCTCAGACATGATTCTTGCATTTGTGGATGATGTAGTGATTTTGGGCGAATCCCTGGATCAGGTGATAGTGGACACAACTCGATTTCTCCAAGAATAGCGAAAGTAGGTTTTGTAGTCAATGACAACAATCTTAATTGTATCAACATTGATGAACATAATTTTGAGACAGTAGAGTCCTTCAAATATTTAGGATTGGTCTTCTCGAACCGGAATGATATAGCAAAGGACGTACTGTGCCCAACTCTAGGAATGGGTATTCCAAGATTCAGACACCTAGATATCAAGGGAAAGGCTACAGCCGCTTTTGAAAGTTGAGATATTTGAATATCGCGCTACATTGCTTCGAGAAGGAATTGGAAAGAATATACCGCTAACAGCATGTCGAGTGACGTAGCGAGTAATAGCAGAGGTCGAGGCTATTTATTGATTAAATAGTTAACCATGGAGTAGAGACTTGAGACTTGGATCAGATTACTGGCACGGCCAAATGAAAGAGAATGCACTTAGTATCAAGTAAATCGGACCAGGGATACCAGAGATATGAGGATTTCTAGATTTCAGCGTGATGACGCGTGACCCTGGCAGTTTTGAATAAAAGCCGGCTGGCGCAGGCATGGTTAGCTCACTTCGACACAAGCACTTGCCTAGCAAGTTGCTGCTACGCTGAGCCAAGGCACATGGTTGCCGGATCTACGCAGAAGTAATTTTCAAAGTTGTGATAGTCACAAAAGTGCTGCGCTACGAGGTGGAACTTAGTAAGTTTCCGGCAGGGAGAATCACTGAGGTGATTGAATTTTTTTTCTACAGACATTAGTGGAAATATTTATGTTTCTACATGGACATATGCTAGACTTTGTCTAGAATTAGTACTTTGTCACAGTCCAGTAATAACCTAATACTTGGATGTTTAGTCCATTTCAGTCAGTTTTCATATTGGTAACTTGTTAACCACTTCGATCTATCAGTACACTGAAGACCAGTCGATCACGGTGGTGTTCGTTAGTCTACGCAAGGGAAACTACAGGTTGCTTAGAGCATGGTAGATGGTGTGAAGCCATGCCCAGGGAACGATCTTCAGAACAGCCGTTGATTGGTTAGACTGTCAGTGTCTTCTTGTATTGATAAGATTACCGTGAGTTATGTTACAACTGACATAATTATCTAAGAATAGATCACTTAGATCTGACCCCATTTAAGCAAACTGTTATGGCTTTGATAGAAGCCCATATTAAAATGAATCAACAGTTACTTCAAACGTCAAGAGATACTACCACTATGTCTTACTAGACAGATTGTGGGTATATAATGGCGGCCGATACAAGGATTATACGTGCTTGTCCGCTAGGGCATGTCTATGGATAAATCTGGTACAGACCAGGTTCACTACGCTTCAAGACCGTCAAGAAATGTAAGCCACATTTGAATTATATTATGCCTAGCTAATTGGAACAAACTATTTTTCGGCAGATGACCAACACATTTATTTTTCTTCGTATTTAAATCTTGCAATGATTTACGCAAGACATGTTAGAGTTATTCTGAGTATTTTCAGCACTCAGAACAGTTTAGGATCGATGACCGAGCATTTCGAGCATTTATTTGAATATTTCATATTTCAGGAATATCACGGAAAACCGTCGATGTGAAGGTTGAGTTAAATTATTTTTGTTGAGGAATGGATATTTTTTCCATATTCGAAGATTCGAACATGTGGATTCTCACATAATGAGATGATAATTAAATATATTTAAAATAATATAACTAATAATAATAATAATAATAATAATAATCCACTAATAATAATAATTTTTATAATTTTTCTAAATAATTCTTGGATATTATATTTTATAATAATCATATGTATTGAGAGAGAGCCTATGAAGTAGTTTAATCATTTCTAGTCTGGAACAGGAGATTTTCCGAAGGAGAGTGGTTAGCGCAAGCCCGCATTCAACCAACATTTCAGTTCTGGTTGAACAGTTGATATTTGCAATGAGCAAAGTATATTTTTCAGATAACACGGAGAGGCATGAAACGGGAAGCAAATGATATTTGTATCAATTAGGATATTTTTTGTATTTATATAAAATCATGACGTAAATACACTCGAAAGTGAAATAAAGATTTTCATGAGTATGGTAAATTCACGGGTTGAACTGAATGGTAAAATAAAATAAACTTGTAAGTTTATTAATCTTCCAGTGTTGATAACAAGCAGAGGCTTGATTTATTGTATAAATTTTGGGAAGAAAATTTATATGTGTGGAGTAGTTGAAATGCCATTCCCAGGTGCGCATGTTTAAGTCGCAGGAATGAGGAGGTTTTTTCGAGCATCAATCAAATAGCAGGTTCGATGGCTCAGGTTTATAGAAGGAGTATTGGAACTACACAGTTCGTCGTATGAATGACCCGAAGGTTATTTCTTAAAAACCATCAGTTCTTATTTCAACCTTGTTTACGGATTCCATTTAGACTTTGATTTTGCTAGAACCCGGATTTGTCATGATAGTAGTTTATTCTTCTTCAGAGGAAGACCTTTGCCGTTGTTGTTGTAATATTGTGTTCTTACACAAATAATAGAATGGGCCACTGCCAATTAATAATTCTTTAACCACGAATAATTTGAAGGATATTTTCAATCCTAGTGCCATGAACTAAATGAATTTATTATGAAGCTATAATTCTTATTTCCGCATTCTGTCGAAGAATTGCAAGTTGTGAAAGTTACTAAAAGGGCCACAAATATAAATATTTTTCTTAATGATGATTCTAAGTGGAAAGTCAAATAGTTGAATGGTTCAACAATTTATTAATCAAGTTGATGATTCAGAAGTCATATATTTTGTTAGGAACTTGAAGTTCATAATCGAGTCACTTCTCGAATGTTTAATGTCAGAAGAACAATTAATTTTTGTTGTGCTTCGCACAGTTCTTCGATGCTATGCTCAAGGTCAAATACTTTTCAGATGTTATTAATATGTGTAAATAATTTGTGTTGATTCAAAGATAATAATATTTTTTTGACAATATTTTTTGAAACTGGAAAAATAAGTGAAAGTTAAAAATTCTATGAACATTTATTCTACGAGTGTTAATATTATGTAAAAATTCAAACAGTGATCTACGATATTTCCAGTAGAGACAATTAAATTTGAACTGGATTTAATCATAAATAATTTTGGAACACAGTCTACAGGACTAACAATCAGACTTGTGTTTCCAAAAAAATAATTGTCAAATGTGTTTGGAAAATTTCTGTATATTGTGTAAATAGGAGTGTGGGTCGCCACACGTGAGTGATGCTACTTTGAGCATTTTTGCAGTCAATTTTAAATTCAAAATAAAATGAGATAATTTTACTTGATGTGTTACGCCCAATTGAATCTCCTTCTATCCTTATTGTTGCATTGAGCCAAAAATCAGTAAAGCATTTTTTTCATTTGATGTCGTTTTTGCGATTTGCTTTAACCCAACTGGCGCTCCGGGATATTTTGACTCTCGTGCTGACTGATTATTGGTAAAATGCATATGTGGTCGTGCGGACTCCGGTCTAAACGGGCACAGTACAGCAGAGGATAACTAACGTGAATCGTGTTTTCTACAGCTTGACTAATCTTTTCAAAGTCACGTTTGATTTCACAGGAATGTAAAGTACATCTCTGCATGATCTTGGTGAGACCTGTGATTCTATATAGCTGTGATACCTGGGCCACACCACATATGCATCTCTGCATGATCTTGGCGAGACCTGTGATTCTATATAGCTGTGAGACCTGGGCCACACCACATATGCTTGAAGAACGTACTGTATCTGCATTTTTGAAAGGAAGGTCTTGCAGAAAATATATGGTTCAATATATAATGTAGAAACTGAAAGGTGGGAATGAAGACTTCAGAAAGACCTGTATCAATACTTTGGGAAGACGAACCAAATTCTAGAGAGGAGGAGGTGGTTGCAGTGGTTGGGTAATGTAATTAGAGAGGAGGATTCCATATCCAATTGTGTTTTCAATTCAACACCAACTGGGAGACGCCCAAGAGGCTGCCCTAGAACAAGATGGAAGGATCGGACGAAAATGGCTCTAGGAAAGGAGGCACCATCAGTAATAGTGGAAGATGCAAGGGACCGGGGAAGGTGAAAGAACATCTGTAACCAACACTTGTGCACAAGTCTTAGTCCCTCTTGTAATTAATACCTGTGTTCATTTATACTTAAGTTTTTATTCTCTTGTTTTCTGCCCTGGGCCTTAATGGCCTGCAAAATGCAATAAATGGTAAGAATAAGAATATTTTATTCAGCAATGATCATTTACATGAAAAAGGTTTCGTCATTTATGGTACAGTATTATTATTATTATCCTCTACATACAGTTATTAAAAATCAATATTATCAATTTTTTTTATCCAAGAATTCTTTTACGGTGTAAAATGGGTCTTCTAACATCCAGTTGGACAGTTTTCTTCGGAACGTACTGAAAGGCGTAAACTGAGCAGAATATGATAATTTATTAAAACCATGTATGCCCTTTACTTCATGTGAGCTACCAGTTTTTGCCAGTCTATGGCTTGGGATATCAATGTTTCCTTTATTTCAAGTATTGTGATGGTGTATGTTTTCCCTAGTGATAAATTCACTTAGGCCTAAATTGTTTTTGACATCCAGTAACAAGATGAAAATATATAGATTTGTGATTGTTAATATTTTAAGTCTAATAAAAAGGGGACGACAGTTCTCCCTAGGATCAGCTTTACACATTACACGAACGTTCTTCTTCTGTATCAGCAACACATTATGAACATACGGACAGTGACCCCATAATAGCAGCCCAAAAGAAATGTGGGACTGAAGGAGTCCAAAATATGCCATTCTCAGGTAAGTCTGTTATCACTAATTCCCTCAATTTCCATATGAGATAAGAAACCCGTGATACCTTTTTCAGGGTGTCGAGCGATAACCTTTTCTCAAATTCCCGTATAATTCCCGTATTTCCCGTACGAAAATCCACCAAATTACCGTATATTTTAGAACTCTCTAAGACTGTGGTTCGCATACCGAATGGCTGAAAAATGTATCTTAAAACGCTAATCAAGATTTACTGGCGTAAGTAACTGAATTTTTGGAGATACTTCCGCAGCCCACGGGTGATGGCGAGATTTAGGCCTAATCCGTAGCGTGAGCAAAGCGAGCGCGTGCGCGAGTGAATTCTATCGCAGATGGGATGAGATGCTACGAACACAAATAAAATACCTTTTACCTGAGGAGAGCTGATATAAATGACTATTTCACTGAGGAGGACTGAGAGAGTAGAGAATAGGAGTGTCACATAAAAAATGTTTACGGGAAGTGACTGAATCGTATGGTACCGTAACCGTATGGAGCTTCCACGAGTTAAAATGGCACCATAACACTAACAATAACAAAATGGTACCGAAGCTTATGCATAGCGAACTTCCGGTCCGCGAATCTCCATTTGATTTTCATTGGCAGTGAATCGTTCGTTCGTGATTATCTTCTTTATTATTTCGAATTGTGGTTTTGTTTTTATACGTTCAACTTATGACATAAGAACTAGAGGGTTGGCCTTTCATGAATATTCCAAAGACAAGTGTCTCCTAAAAGAATAATTAGTAACACTTCGCATCAGAGACGACCATAACAAACAGCTTGCCTACAAAGTGTACGATTTGCACATTTCAAACGGCAGTGGTTTAACATATCTTAGACTACAATAATTAACTTGGTGCAAATTAAATACGTTATATGTAAGAATATTATTATAATTTGCTATCAGGTTGTTATATTAGTATATAGGTATTATGCATTAACGTGACCCGTTTAAATGCTAAATTGTGACTGAAGCTACGAGTTATCCTAGGCTATTCGCTGTACCGGTAGGCCTAATATTTACTAACAACGCATCGTTTCTTCTTTAATATTTATATAATCATTATAATTATAATAGCCTATCTATTAACACTTATTTAACCAATAATCATTTTATAATTCTATACATATTCCAGGTATTGCAAGAAAGCGATATTTGATAGCACGTGCTGTTCCACCTTAAAATCCAACCGTGCCTAGTTTTCAGTTCCTATGGAAAATATTACCGTAAGTTAATAAACCAAACAACTGGCGACAATTCTTTTAAATGCTCATTTACATCTTCACCCTAGTCTACGTAAAGTACCATACGGCAATCACTGAAAGGGTAGGGGGGTATGACCTCAATTTCACAAACGAACGAACCTCATTTTGCATGAATTATGGAACCCGAATCCTAATGGAGGTATGAATTGTCTGCATTTAGAAATATGTTAGTCAATAATTTAAAACAAGATGCCAGAAAACGAAATACAAAAAGCTGCGTGCCTACTACGGTGTAAAGTTGATCCGTGAAAAAAAAAAAACAACTTCGCCAAGATATACGACGTGCATTTAGTTAAATCAGGGTGTCGAGCGATGGCCTTTTTTCAAATTCCCGTATTTCCCGTACGAAAACCCACCAAATTCCCGTATATTTTAGAACCTCTACGACTACAGTTCGCATACCGAATGGCTAAAAAATGAATCTTAAAGCGCGAATCAAGATGTTCTGGCGTAAGTGTAACTGCATTTTTTGGAGATACTTCCGCAGCCCACGGGTGCTGGCGAGATTTAGGCCTAATCCGTAGCGTAAGCAAAGCCCGCGCGCGAGTGAACACTCTCGCAGATACCATTTACCTGAGGAGAGCTGATATAAACGACTGTTTTACTGAGGAGGGTTGCGAGAGCAGAGAATAGAAGTGTCACATAATAAATGTTTACGGGAAGTGACTGAATTGTATGTTACCGTAACCGTATAGAGCTCCCACGAGTTCAAATGACACCGAAGCTTATGCATAGGGAACTTCCGGTCCGCGAATCTCCATTTGATTTTCATTGGCAGTGAATCGTTCGTTCGCGATTATCTTCTTAATTATTTCGGATAGTGGTTTGGTTTTTAGGCGTTCAACTTATGAAATAAGAACTGGAGAGTTGGCCTTTCATGAATATTCCAAAGACAAGTGTCTCCTAAAAGAGTAATTAGTAAAACTTCGCATCAGAGACGACCATAACAAACAGCTTGCCTACAAAGTGTGCGATTTGCACATTTCAAACGGCATTTCTTAGACTACAATATTTAAGTTGGTGCAAATTAAATTGGTTATATGTGAGAATATTATTATAATTTGCTATCCGGTTGTTATATTAGTATATTATGCACTAACGTGACCCGTTTAAATGCTAAATTGTGACGGAAGCTACGAGTTATAGACTATTCGCCGTACCCGTAGGCCTAATATTTACTAACGCATCGTTTCTTCTTTAATATTTATTTAATCATTATAATCATAATAGCCTATCTTCAACACTCATTTAACCAAAAATCAATTTATAATTCTATACATATTCCAGGTATTGCAAGAAAGCGATATTTGATAGCACATGCGGTTCCACCTTAAAATCCAACCGTGCCTAGTTTTCAGTATCTATGGAAAATATTACCGTAAGTTAATAAACCAAACAACTGGCGACAATTTGTTTTTAAATGCTCATTTACATCTTCACCCTAATCTACGTAAAGTACCATACGGTAATCACTGAAAGGGTAGGGGGATTATGACCTCAATTTCACAAACGAACGAACCTCATTTTGCATGAATTATGGAACCCGAATCCTAATGGAGGTATGGATTGTCTGCATTTAGAAATATGTTAGTCAATAATTTAAAACAAGATGCCAGAAAACTAAATGCAAAAATCTGCGTGCCTACTACGGTGTAAAGTTGCTCCGTGAAAAAAAATACACCTCGCCAAGATCACACGACGTGCATACAGTTAAATACTATCATCCAATTGGAGAAACACTTTCTCTGTCACGATCTTATAAGCAATTCAAACATAAACTGCTGTAATTTACGGTAAAATGTGCAACATTTAGAGACTACGAGTGTTGTATGTGGCACAACGTTAGCTAACATTTCGTGTCATTAATACATAAGGAATGAACACATGCAGAGCTTTCTCACTGCACACAGCTGAAGATCATATATTCTTGGTGCATTTTACGTTCACTTAATAACAATAATTTGCTTAGTTACATGCAACGAAAATTGTAGTACACAGTTCCCATAGCTTCCATTACCTGACTACTAAACCAGAAAATGGTAATTCATAAACATACGCCAGTGGCGCGTCCTATGGCAAATGAAAGATCGAAAGAAAATGTAAGCTCTATAGGAGCACGGAACAAGACGATACGATTTTCTACACTACTGAAAATAGTCAAAATTCCCTTTGTAATAATGACTAATAATCCTGGGGTTATGTAGTAATAATAATGATCGTGTGGCCTCCGAAGAGACCTAGTGCAGATCTTTCTAGTTGACGTGCGTCGGCAACCTGCGCGTCGTAATGAAGATGAAGTGATGATGAAGACGGCACATGCACCCAGTCCCCGAGACAAGGTCAATAACCCCCAGGAGATTAATATCCCTGATGGCTCGGCCGGGAATCGAACCCGAGGCACTTTGGGCCAAAGCCTAGCGCGCTAACCATTTAGCCACAGAGCCGGACGGGTCATGTAGTAATAAGATGTAACCCACCCACTATCCCTTTAGATCACGACATTTATAGTAAAAGTGTGTCCGCTATTACACGCGTAAATTATGGGACAAATACAGTATTGCTAACCCCATGAATTCGGTACTGACAGCCTTCCTGTCACTTTGCCCCGCTTTTCCTCTCCGCAAACCACGGTCGCCACATAACAAGACCCTACGTCCAACCGCCACACGGCAAGAATTCTGAGCATGCTTCTCACCTACACCCTGTATTTCGAAGGAAACAACGCGAAGGATATGCCGGTATATGTAATACATTTTAAAAGAGGATCCTGAGTTAACGCCGAGGACATTCATACAGAGAAATACGATACTTTTAGATGAATAAATAAATTACACACCGAAGCTATGATACCTTTATCATCGGTATCGGTACCAATTCAATAAATACGACAGATAGGGCAAACACTCTACAGCTAATGAATATAAAAACACTCACCATGCAATGATTATCCTTTAACATGAAACAAGAGTCTGAGCGGAGGTCGTTCACAGCTTACTACAGTAGTTGACAGATGCACACTCTCTGAATCGCGACTCTCTACGGTTAATATTAGCTTTCGTGATAATACAAAAGTAAAGTTAAGGTAAATACATATTTAGCACTGAGCACTCAAACAAGCCGCTCAGTGGCGATATTATTGCCGTGGTTTTATATTGTCGAGTTGTAGGCTATTGAATGGCAGACGGTATTTTGAACACTATGATGGGAAACAATAGCCTGTGGTCTATTATCGATTGACGCAAGCGAACTGACGCCAATAAATAACTTATCCTCAGTCACTTGGCAAGGATTTCTTTGACACCCTCCATCCCTTCACTGTCCCTATCATCATCACCACCATCATTGTCTTCGTCAGAGCTTGATGAATTGCCAATGTTAATAATCATTTCATCCACCGCGAAATCCAGATCGCCTTCAGTATTTCTTTCTGCACATGCTGTACGGGATGTATCCAGTCCTCGGGTCGAACTTCGGCGAAGTAAAAGTAAGGAAACAGGCAGTGGTTAATAAGCGACAGAAACAATGCCTGCCCATACGAGAAGAATTCTGTCACGTGTTTTGTGTATTTTGTAGCCACATGTTGGTGACGGGGGTTGATAGTAAAATGTCGAGAGCTGTGAGATATTGTTTGTAGTTTTTGAAATTTATGTGTGACGCATTTGGATTGAGTGTTTGCACGGACTTGAAAACAATTTGGTAGGCTATGTGCATCTCCCCTGCGAAAGAAGATCATGGAAAGGCTAAAAACAGTAACATTCCACACGCGACACGCCGCGAATACTTTTTAATTCAGATTTATTTTATCAAAGTAGATAATAGAAAATAAAATAATGCAAAACGAAATTAAATAAGTCACTTTGACAAATACAAGATTGTTACTAGGAACTTCAGTTATACACAGCACAAAATTAAGTTCTTTTGACAGTACTTTTTTTTTCTCCAATTCCTGAAGATCTTTCGTGGCTTTTCTTTCGACTGCCACCTTAGCCGTCGATTTGCACCTGTTTTGCTTCCTTGAACACGGCGTAGGAGTTTCGGGCGGTATGGACTCTTGCTCACGGTATCTTTTCTACTCCACCAGTTGCCATCACAGCGTCCTGAACAGTATACGCATGCCAATCAGACTTGCTTCTTTGTGATAGACGATCATGCACTCCTTGTTCAGGGAGAAACCTCTGTCTAGAGCTGCATTGTTTTGATACAAAATCAGTATCATTTTAACAAAGCTGGAGAGATCGTTTTTTTTTTTGTTTTTTTTTTTTTGCAGGAACTGCTGAAGCCACTATTTCAGACCACAGCACGTCGAGGCGTGGCTCTTTTCCGTCGAACTGCTTCAAACGCGCAGTGACGGAGGGCAGTCTCAGAAGTGCGGAGTAGCTGCTCTTGAAGCGGTCAGCCATTGCGCCAGAAGGCAACTTCTTCTGATTACAAAGAATTTCCAGGGCAATGACGATCCTAACTTCTTCCAACTTAAGAGTCTCAGCGACCCCTATACGGTCCAGGCAGGAAACAGTACGGGTCTCTTGTGAGCAAGAGTTGACCTCTCTGATTTTTTCAGCCATAGGATACGAATGTACAATTTTCGGCAGTTGGTGCGAAATTGCAGCACATACGCGTTTGGAATTTTCTGAGATCTTAAGCTGTTAACTTCTTTAAGGGCTGCTCTTGTCGAGAAACCCAGGTCTCCTCCGAATAACAATGCGGACTAATTCCTGCATGTCATTGTCAGCAAACAGCGCGGCGCGCGGAGAGGGTACGGCCGGCGGTCGGCCCGGCAAAGCATGCATTCGACGATGGCTGGGTTCTCATCCCGCTTAGTGCTCTATCGGTGATGCAAATTGCGGGTGGCAGCGCGGTCTGCAGGCGAAATAGAAGACTGAGCGGGAGGACTCTACCGAGCGTTCGGGGGCTGAGAAGTCAGGCATTATGAGACTTTTGAAGATTTCCCGTATCAAGTGCGAATTTCTCGTATAATTCCCGTATTTTTCCAGGGTCACTAAAATTCCCGTATAATTCCCGTATTTCCCATATCGCTCGACACCCTGTAAATACAATCATCCAATAGGAAACCGGGTGAGTTAGCCGTGGTCGTTACGGCATGACTGCTGGCAGTCGCTCACATCCGGGAGGCGAGGAGGTTCGAATCCCCCTGCCGGCAACCTTGAAGATGGTTTTCTGTGGTTTCCCATCTTCCTTCCAGGCAAATGCCGGGGTTGGTCCCTAACTATAGGCCACAGCCGCTACCTTCCAACTCCTCGTCCTTACATCCAAACTTTCCTTCCCAACGGTACTTGTAGCTCACCCCTTGGGTGTCCGTCTCGAAGTAGCTACAAAACTGGCGAGCCGAACATGTCCTCGGACACTCCCGGCACTAAAAGCCAAACGCTTAAAAAAAAAAAAAAAAAAAAATCCAATTGGAGAAACACGTTCTTTGTCACGATCTTATAAGCAATTTAAACATACATAAACTGCTGTAATTTACGAGAAAATGTGCAACATTTAGAGACTACGAGTGTTGTATGGGGCACAACGTTAGCTGACATTTCGCATCATTAATACATAAGGAATGAACACATGCAGAGCTTTCTCACTGCACACAGCTGAAGATCATACATATCATTCTTGGTGCATTTTACGTTCTCTTAACAACAATTTGCTTAGTTACATGCAAGGAAAATTGTAGTACACAGTTCCCATTGCTTCCATTACCTGACTACTAAATCAGAAGCTGGTAATGCATAACCAGGATTAATTGGAAGAATATCCATTTCGCAAGGTCCGTATTGACGTGTACAATGACAATTTCAATGGGTTGAGTGGTCTCCGCCCAATCAATACAAGTTTATTATTGGCATCTATTAATTTATTGCCATTAAGGACATGTTTCGGGCCTCATGGGCCCTTCTTCAGCCGCAAAAATTAATGACATATTCACATCCATCATAATACACAACACACTTGCACTTTAAGAAAAACATTAAAATAGACACTCAATTATAAAATATCAACTTATCATGCTGCAAAATTACAAGTAACATTCAAAATTAATTCCAAAATGCCATCCCATCCACATATAACAGGATTAAAAAAGGATTAAAAAGCACAGCTAAAAGAGATAGGTCTGGTCTTGGTGGCCTTATCCATATTGTGATCTGGCAGGTGCCCCATTCAACAGGCCGTTGAAAAATTTTGGTTAAAATGTTTAAAAATATATATTGGAGGTGATTATAATGCGGCCAGAGGGCTATGCTGGCTCTCCATTTGTGTTATGAGTTCCTGTTTTAAAGCCAATCTTCGTGACCTTGGTCCGGGAAATTGTCTTGAACCAAAGTTGGGCCGTTGTTATTTTTCATTGCCGGATTGGGTGGAGACTTAACATTTTGAAGAAACCGTCATACGGAGCTTGTAATGGGGCGAACCAGCCAGAGTTCAAGCCTGCTTCTCAACTATAAAGAAATAATGAAGAGTTTTAGAAAAATGAATACGTCGAAAAAACTAGGATTAAAATGTAGCAATAACTTACTAAGCTCGAATTGAAGGAATTACACGACTGTCAGCTTTCACCTGGAGGCTGTAACGGGACGAATAAAGGAAACGTTAAAGTCGCCTACAAACGTGAAACTATGAAAGGAAGACTCATGTGCCGGAATGCTTACCTTTACTTGGAAGTTCGAGGTGCACGTTGTGTGCCGTCTGACGGCATGTTACTGTGTGAGGCGAGATGGTCCGACCTTGTGCCAGGTCAGGAACTGGGAGGAGGGGAGGGGGAGGGAGGAGATGTGTGTGGGGGTAAAGAATGACTTGATACAGAACGGAGTTTATCTTGGGTTGAGGCCTAATTGGCGGGCTATGTGTGCCGGTGCGGGGGGGGAGTGTCTTAACTTGGGGAGAAGAGATAAACAAGCTGACGAACTAATCTAAGCCTCAACAATAATGTTTGTGTTTTGACTGCTATATTTGTTGTGGCAACGGGAAAAATTTTTAAACATTTTAACCAAAATTTTTCAACGGCCTGTTGAATGGGGCACCTGCCAGATCACAATATGGATAAGGCCACCAAGACCAGACCTATCTCTTTTAGCTGTGCTTTTTAATCCTTTTTTAATCCTGTTATATGTGGATGGGATGGCATTTTGGAATTAATTTTGAATGTTACTTGTAATTTTGCAGCATGATAAGTTGATATTTTATAATTAATTGAGTGTCTATTTTAATGTTTTTCTTAAAGTGCAAGTGTGTTGTGTATTATGATGGATGTGAATATGTCATTAATTTTTGCGGCTGAAGAAGGGCCCATGAGGCCCGAAACATGTCCTTAATGGCAATAAATTAATAGATGCCAATAATAAACTTGTATTGATTGGGCGGAGACCACTCAACCCATTGAAATTGTCAATGCATAACCATACGCCGGTGGCGCGTCCTATGGCAAATGATAGATCGAAAGAAAATGTAAGCTCTATAGAAGCCCGGAACAAGGCGATACAATTTTCTACAATACTGAAAATAGTCAAAATACCCTTTGAAATAATGAATAATAATGTTGGGGGTCATGTAGTAATAGATGTTACCCTCCCACTATCCCTCTTTAGATCACGACTTTGATAGTAAAATTGGAGGTGTGTCCGCTATTACACGCGTAAATTATGGGACAAATACAGTATCGCTAACCCCGCGCATTCGGTACTGACAGCCTTCATGTCACTTTGCCCCGCCTTTCCTCTCCGCAACCCACGGTCGCCATGTAACAAGACCCTACGTCGAACCGCCACACGGCAAGAATTCTGAGCATGCTTCTCACCTACACCCTGTATTTCGAAGGAAACAACGCGAAGGAGCTTGGAACAGCTGAGCTGTGTTGCAAATGTTTAGTGTTGTTGTAAATCAACTGATTCGAATAATACACAGCGCTACACTTCAGACATTATTTCTGTACAATTATACGTAATATATTTAAAAAAACCATCCTGAGTCAACCCCGAGGACATTCAAACAGAGAAATACGATACTTTTAGATGAATAAATAAATTACACACCGAACCTATGCTACCTTTATCATCGGTATTCAATTCACTAAATACGACAAAGAGGGCAAACACTCTACAGCTAATGAATATAAAAACATTCACCATGCAATGATTATCCTTTAACATGAAACAAGAGTCTGAGTGGAGGTCGTTCACAGCTTACTACAGTAGTCGACAGATAACACCATGCACACTCACTGAATCGCGACTCTCTACGGTTAATATTAGCTTTCGTGATAATATAAAAGTAAAGTTAAGGTAAGGTAAAGACATATTTAGCACTGGGCACTCAAACAAGCCGCTCTGTGGCGATATTATTTCCGTGGTTTTATATTGTCGAGTTGTAGGCTATTGAATGACAGACTGTATTTTGAACGCTAAGACGGGAAACAATAGCCTGTGCTCTATTATCGATTGACGCAAGCGAACTGACACCAGTAAATAAATTATCCTCAGTCACTTGGCAATAGTGATGTGGGCCGGGCAAATGCCCAGTGGGCAGGACATCTATAAATGGACATTTGCCCGGGCATTTGCCCAAAGCAGTTTTAAGCGCCCAAAATCTGGGCATTTAAGAAAACTTCTTGTTTTTACTTTTCACTAACTTACTTGTGATTGTTACTAAAGCAAACATAATAAAAACCATTAATCAAATGTACATTTCATGGATAATCTAGTAATGCCTGAATATTGCTAATAATAATTTAAGTATCCTGTGTCAATGTTGTCAATAACATCTAAATGGGAATTATGTATATATGGTTTGAATAAAACATTGTATTACTGAGTTAGGCCTGCAGGCCTACTCATTTATATTTAGGAAAATTAGGTAGGAGTTTGATTATGGTGTGAATAGTGGATTTGGTAGGAGGGTGTGTGGGCTAGGCCCTGGACAGCCATTGTGCTATGATCTTGGAATGGAGGTAGGGTGGTTGTGGCCTTGAGATTGGCGAGGCATTCTACCACCAGCAGCCCAGCCCAGTTAGTTGTGAAGTAGAGCTGTCCGTTAAGTGGTGAGTCTGAGATTTCTTAGGCTATTTATATTTTTAAGTGATAGATTAAATAATTACAAAATGCTTAGGAAAAAAGGACCTATTTGGATTTTTTTTAAATTTGAAAGGTAAAGGAGTATCTTGTAAATATTGTAATAAGGACTATTAACAGTCACATTGAAACAAAATGGAAAAGCACATAAAGAAGTGTTTTAAGTGCCCTCAGGATCTTTAAAAAAAAGTGCTTCAGTTAGGTTCAATTACAGTGGTTGAAAAACCTTTTCGAAAGAAAACTCCCTTATTAACCTTTACTAATTGAATTGGATGATTTCAACAGCAAATCTGCAGTACCAAGCACAAGCTCAGCCTCAGAACCAAAATCAAGTTCCTTCAGTGAATTCCTACAACAACTTCCACAGCCTATTTTGGCCTCAACTCATGTTTTTATGGATAAATATATAGAATACATATATGTAGATACATTGTACCCTTCAATGGTTTCTAGGATGCCGACTCTAGCTCGGGGTAATGGTCTGTCCGGTGTGGCTCTAACTTAATTTAAACACCCTAGGGATATCGTCAAGGATCACAGGAGGCTTAACTTAAAATCAGTATGTCAGAGAACTCCTAATATAAAATAATTTATTCACAAAACATCATCTCCCACTTGCTCCCATCCATAGACAATAAAACAACAAAATATACTCCCTTAAATTATTCTGAATTAATAAATCAAATTGTAAAAGGTAAATTATGATCACACTGGCTGAAACCAGGTAAAGAAAATAATCTAATTCACTGCAGTCCACTGCTTCAAGTTCAAAAATAAAACGTCAACAAACTTAATTCATCAAAACTATGGTCTGAATAACCCAGCCATTCTGTCAAAAAAAAATGCGCACTCATGTTTATAATTGCAAAATTGGTTTTTGGGGTTCGGACATGCTTTCAAGTACAATCATCATTCTTCCTCACAAGAGTCAAATAATGAAGGCAATAGACTTATTCTAGGCCACAGGCATGTGTGCGTGTTCTAGCTTATAAACAATTAACTCACTCAATTCTATGACTCTGCGGCCGATGCCCCGTTACTTTTAATAAACAAACAACTATAATGAATGCACTCAAAATGATATCACAAGATGACGTCGCTTCCTGAAGCGGTACAAAAAAGAAACAAACCCTGGGAGACTACCTTCCCTCTCAAAAGAAAACAATACCATCCAACATGGTTCCCCGACCTTGTGACAGACACTCTCACACCATAATAAACCAGCTGGGCAAGCAACGACCTTCGCTGCTCCCTTCAGAATTCAGACGGCTGACCACAATCTTTATACCTGCTTCCTATGACTGCCTTGGGCTTGAGCTGTACAGTTACCTTTCCGACGGAGCTATAGCGCACTCTCATCAGACAATGAATTCAATCATTTCACTTACCAATTATATCATCGTAGACTTGCGGGAATTTCGCCTCCGCTATTAATTCACTTACCATTTATATCATCGTAGACTCGCGGGAATTTCGCCTCCGCCTTAAATTCACTTACCATTTTACATCATCGTAGAACACGGGAATTTCGCCTCCGCCTTAAATTCACTTACCATTTTATATCATCGTAGAACACGGGAATACCACCTCCGCTATTAATTTCAGCTCAACCCAGGATCAACTCTCAACCTTTTCTGAATATTATATTATCATCCAGCCATTCCATCTTACCTTTCTTTACCTTGGTGTGGTTATCAATACCTACTTACTGTTCACCTAATTTCAGTGTCACTACTGGTCTTTGTCACAATGTCAAGCTATCTACTAGCTTTTAAGTTAATGTCGTGCGTAAGCACTATCAACCCAATTATTCCCTTAAGTGTGCATTCAGCAAAGTTACTGACACCCTCAAACAAAACACATTTAAACAAGATTTGACGCTCATATACGAATCTTACATTATAAAACAAAACAAAATAATCATAAATGACAAATATACACAAATTTACACAAAACATGCCTGCTGTGCCCAACATATCTATTTTATCATAATTGCTTATGATCGAGATAAACTTATCCGATTCCCATGATGGGATACGCTATGGCAAACATGCCCCATGCAATATCTACTTATCTCGTATACATCATGATGGTGATGACATGGTCCTTGATATCAGTCTTCTGGATCAATTGGTTAATCTTGCAAGGAGGAGAATTTTACACACAGTTTCCAAAAAAAATTCACCAAAGCAAAGGTCCACTGTGAATTATTATTATTATTATTACAATGCACGGTTCTCGCGTGTGTAGCTCCTACTTCCTACAGCTATCATCAACCTACTCAATTCAGCTGATAGTTCATAGCTTCCTATATCACTGACTTTGCTGCTAATAGCACGTGTGGCTATCTCTATCATCATCATCGGCTTTAACTCGAATCCGAGTATAAATCTTCTTCCTTCAGTCCAGTTTGTGGATGTGTTTACGGTGACTAAAGAGTCCAATCCTGGCATGGAACAAGCGACCACACAAGTCGCATAGTATTGCTGGAGGAGGACGTGGTTGGGCTGCTCGAAGTTTCCTAGCTTGACGCTAGGCCTCTTCATGTATGCGTCGATCCCTTTCAAACGTCTTTACAGAATCCGAGATGGTACGGCGCCAAGTTGAGCGGTTTTCAGCCATAGCATGTCCCAGGTTTGTGGATCAAGACCTGTCAATTTCAGGGTCTGCTTAAATTGGTCCTTGTAGCGCCTCTTAGGACCACCATGAGGTCTGGTGCCATAGCATAACTCACCATATAGCATTTGACGAGGTAATCTCACATCATCCATCCGATGGACATGACCAATCCATCTAAATTGGTGACCTATTATGGATGATTCTATGCTGTTGATTTGAGCCTTTTCCAGAACAGCAATATTGGTAATGCGGTCTTCCCATTTAATCCTCAGGATTGATCGAAGTTTTTGTAGGTGAAAACGCTCAAGCTTCCTAAGATCACGTCGGTAAAGGGTCCACGTTTCACAGCCATACAACAATGTAGAAATGACTACTGCTTTGTACACCATAAGCTTTGTACTCATGGATAGATCTTTATTCATGAAGACCCGGTGCGCTAATCGTCCATATGCTGCATGGGCTGCGCCAATTCTCTTATCCACATCCTGCTCACAGGTACAGCTCACAGAAATGGTACTGCCCAGGTACGAGAAGTGGTCAACCTGTTCTAATGGCAAATTTGAAATGGAGATATTGAACTGAGGAAGAGGTGTGCCTGGTGAAGGTTGTGCCAAGACTTTAGTCTTATTGACATTTATGGTAAGACCAAAGCGATCACATGCACTTTTGTAACAGTTAACTGACTCTTGCAGCTCTTCTGGTGTGAGAGTTGGTGACGCAGCATCATCTGCATACAACATGTTAGTAACCTTAGTAACCTGAGTTTTCCTCAAGGAGCGGAGACGAGTTAGGTTGAAAAGCCCTCCATCAAAACGATACTTGATCTCCACACCTGGGATGTTTGTGGGTGAATCATAAAGCATTGCAGCCAAGTACAGCGCAAAAAGCGTTGGAGCCAGTACACATCCTTGTTTCAGTCCATGGGTAATGGGAAATTCATCGGACATCTTATTCTGATGGCAAACCTTGAACCACTTTTCAGAATTTATTGTAATTATTATTATTATCATCATGATTATTATTATTATTATTGTCATGTGTTGTGACATCTCTATATTACGCCTCGAGAGTTTAAAAGTGCGCAGTTTGTCTGTATGTATCTCTCTGTCTAACGTTGTGCAACCCCTGGCTACATACTGCCTTGTTCTCTCGTATTGGCTAGTGTTGTTGCTACCTTGCATTTTGTTGTGCAATTCGTTCTGCCATTGGCTCTGACAATATTTGACGCGAGTTTGGGGCCACTCCCAAACTACGCATTTGATTTTTCTGAGAGGCTTCTCTCCCCTCTGGGGGGACAGAAGCTAAGTCAGTCTTAGACGCGCCGAGATGTAAGGCGAACGTGTGTATTCGGGCAGAGGCCCACCCTCATGGCGCAGCGGAATGTGAGTACGGCTCAATGTATTTCTATCTAACGCAATGTAATTGTTTTTGTTAAACGTTCCTTCTTTTGCTTAATTCTCTTTCCTTTTCAAGATGTTATTGTTAGTATTTTAATCCTTGAACCAGATCTCCGGGACCTTGCGTAATGTCATACGGCGGAGTTCTTTTTGTTGCTTTTGTTATGTGCCCTTCTCACAGTTTTATTATTTTGGTTAATACCTGTAAGATTCGAAAGTATTGCGTTTCTGCGTCTTGGCTTATATATATTTCCTGTCGGGCCTTAGTGCTCGTCTTTTGCGTCGGTGTCTCTTTGTACCACAAATGTTTCATTTGATTGGTAGCAATTGGACCTTTGTTTGTGGACAGTATGTGTGAGGTAACGGGACTGATGTCCAACGTCCCACTAATACGTGTCCCTTTTGTTTATAGAATATATGTGACGGTGGTTAACTGGGATTTTCTCCAGCTCCGATGTCATATTATTCTTTTTTTTATATGTCGCGTTGGTGCGGCATTATGTTGGAATATAAGCCTATTTTATTATAGCGTGCTTTCGATTTTTACCGGTCTCTTTCGTCCCAAGTCAATTGTAATGTAATGTATCTCCGTATATCTCATTTTCCTTTTGTTTTGTTTTTCTCTTTCGATTTTCGCCGTATTACATAACTTAATTATAATTCCCCTTGTCTTCTCCTTCCTCCTATCTCCGTGAGATCTCTCTCCCCTTTGTTTTACTCCCCTCACTCCTCCCCCTTCCCTCCGGTATGTTTACATAACATCATGAAAAGCTTCGCGTCTTAGCAGTTCGAAGTTTGACTTTTTGCAAGTTTGTCGTTTCTCTCTAACTTTTGTAAGTTTCGTTTTATTTTCTTTCAAGTTTGTATCTTTTCGTTAGATTCATGTTGTTGAGCGGTACTCAGGTTCTGTCGTGCTTTTCAGTTTTTTTTAAGTTTTTGAATTCTTCATTCTTGGTATTGGGTTTCTTTTGTATTACTGATCTTGTCATAGCTTGCCTTTTTCTTTGTTTTAAATAATATGTTTATTTCGTGTACACGCTCTTTCTTTTATCCTTAATACATTTTTATATTTTAAGTAATATAGCTCCCTTGTCTTTTCATTTCTTACATTTAAGTTCCCCTTCCTTATCCTTATCCTTATCTCGATTTCGTCAATCTTGTCTTTGTGACGTAACAAAGGCACGATTAACACGGCTCTGGGATTTCTTTAATTAATTTTATGGGAATCTCGTTTTTGCACTTTTGATTTATTCCATTAAGCAATTATTTGTTTGCATTTGGTTTTTTGGAAATCATCTTTTGCTCGCTCCGAAAACCTTGGGCCCAGCACCGGGTCGAGCAAGACGTCTTTTCCCCTGTCCATTTTGCGACCTTGTTGATTTTATTCTTCCACTGCTACTCTGACGCGCATTATTATTATTATTAATAGACCTTTATCGGCGCAACCTGACCTGTCATGCCATCATGGAGAGCTTTGATTAGATCTACAAATCGCTGAGGGCAACCAAACCGCTTCAGCACCGCCCACATGGCTGGTCTTGGAACCGAATCAAATGCCTTTTCCAAGTCATAAAAGACTAAGAAGAGTGGATTCTGTTGTTCTCTACATTTTTCTTGTAGCTGTCTCACACAGAAAATCAAGTCAATTGTGCTTCTGGAAGTTCTAAATCCGCATTGTGACTCTGGGAGGATCCTCTCAGAGATAACCTTGAGGCGGTTAAGTAGAATTCTTGCAAGAATCTTCCCCACAATTGATAGCAGTGATATACCACGGTAGTTGCCACAAACACTGCGATCACCCTTTTTGAAGATAGTGACGATAGTGGCATTCTTTAGTTCTCCAGGTACCTTTCTTGATTCCCAAATTCTGAGGATAAGGATGAAAATTCTTGATTTGAGGGAATGACCTCCGGCTTGAATTAGTTCCAGAGGGATGTTATCTGGGCCAGGTGCTTTTCTGGGTTTCAATTGGGTGAGAGCTGCACTGAATTCATGATAAGTAGGAGGTACTGCCAACCACAGTTGTTCAGGTTGTTGCGGCACATCACAGAGGAAGTCTTCAGCAGCTTCTGATGGACGATTTAGGAGATTGGAGAAGTGCTCCTTCCAGCGTTCCAAGATTTCTTGACTATCAGTAAAGGTAGTAGAATTATCAGCGCTTTTCAGTGTACCTGATGATGAGCGAGATGGTCCATATATTTCCTTGAGTACGGCATAGAAGTTCCTCAAGTCTCGAGCATCCGATAGTCTCTGCAGTTCCTGAGCCTTCTGTTGCCACCAAGTATTTTTAATCTGCCTTATCTGCGTCTGGCATTTACCCTTGAGTTCCAGTAGTTTATCTCTCTTTGTGTTGGAAGTTGGGTCTTGAAGATGGGCAAGATAGGCATTCCTTTTGGCATTGATGAGAGACAGAATTTCCTCATTGTTGTCATCAAACCAGTCTTGTCTTTTCCGCACTATAAAACCAATGGTTTCCTCAGCTGACTGTGTGATAATCTTCTGTAATGTGGCCCATTCTTGCTGAATATCATTTGTTACTGGGTTTTCTGATAACTGGGTGACGATCCTGTTTCCAAAATGTTTGTACATGGATTCATCCTGAAGTTTGGATGTATTAAACTTCTTTCTTGGCAAATTTTTGATGTTCCTAGGTGGTTTAGGTCTGATGGATATCCTGAGCTTACATATAAGAAGTTTATGATCTGTCCAACAATCGTCTATATTCCTTGCTGTTCTGGTAATAAGAGTGTCCTTCTTATCACATTGCCGGGTAATGATATAATCAAGAATGTGCCAATGTTTGGAACGAGGATGCATCCACGTGGTTTTGAAGCGGTCAGGTAGCCGGAACTGCGTGTTGGTAATGAAAAGTTCGTGTTCTGCACAAAGACCAAGAAGCAACAGTCCATTGGGATTACATTTTCCAAGTCCCTGTTTGCCCATCACATTATTCCATAGCCTGTGATCTTTCCCAACTCTGGCATTGAAGTCACCGAGGAGCAAGAGTTTATCTGCAGATGGTACCTTGGAGATGATTTCACTTAGCTGATTATAGAACTGAGCCTTTACTTCATCATCAGAATCTAAGGTAGGAGCATAGGCAGAGATGAGTGTCATAAAGGAACCTCCTGAGAGTGGTATGCGGAGAGTCATGAGCCTTTCGCTGATTGCAATGGGCGTAAGTTGGTGATAATTTACCAGTTTGGTCTTCACAGCGAAGCCCACACCATGAATACGACATTCACCCTCATCCTTTCCTTTCCAGAAGATGGTATATCCTGTTCCAGATTCAGTAATCTTGCCTTCAGCAGACAGCCTAGTTTCACTGAGAGCAGCAATGTCAACGTTGAGTCTTGATAACTCATGGGTTACGAGAGCTGACCTTCTCTCAGGTCTAATGTTATTGTCAAAATCAAGCAAGGTTCTGATGTTCCATGATCCAATAATCAAATTGTGATTCTTTACTGTTTTTGAGTTTCGACCGCATGAGGGGTGACCTGCTGAGTGCGGTTGCCCAACCGGACCAAGATTGTGACTTCCGATGTTTAGCCCACCTTTTCTAGGGCCTTCCCCATGTGGGGTGGGCAGCGGTGATCCTAAATAGGCCTGCCCAAACACAGATGCAGGACCGAATTCCTGAGTAGTCACAGAGTCTCCGGAAGACGACCATCACACATCTGCTGCCAACGTGCAGGTCCGAACTAGGGGCTTCCAGTTACACCCATAACCTGCCCCCACCGTCCATATCCCATCGCCGTTGGACTTTGAAAAGTGACGTTCGGAAGAAGTGCCACTGGCGTGAATTTGTTTAGGGTGGATCTCAGCTTGCCAGGACGAGACCCACACACTATGATCTCTGAGCCTTATCCTGCGGCTCACAAAGAATGAGACATGCAGGACCGAACACAGAGACTGCAACGAACTGCCGCATACTCAAGTACTACTGAGGTGCGCCTTTACAGCCAGTCCGTCTGGCGTGGCCTCTTCCGCCTCTATGACCGTTGGGAGCCATGAGAGTGATTGGCTCCTCATCCGCTCATTTTGCCGTTGGGCCAAAACCTGCCCATCATAACTATGGACAATAGTTTGCCCTATTAAACCTGAGCAATAGGCTGCCCCTTCCGCCAACCACACTGTGCCAGAGTTCACCTCTTTCACTGCAGTTACCGTTGAGGACTTCACCGTAACCCTGGCAAGGGACCCTAACAAGGTACTACCAGCCGGGCCAGCTGGACCAAGGTTTTTTAAAGAGGTGTTACTCCTCTATCACTCCCTACTTGATCATACTATATATATATATATATATATATACTGTAACACTGTATAACACTACACTAGGTGCTATTGCACCACACTGTAACACTCACCTGGTAGCAATACCAACACTGTATAACACTACACTAGGTGCTATTGCACCACACTGTGTCACTCCACTAGTAGCAATGCCAACACTGTATAACACTACACTAGGTGCTATTGCACCACACTGTAACACTCCACTAGTAGTAATACCAACACTGTATAACACTACACTAGGTGCTATTGCACCACACTGTCACTCCACTAGTAGTAATACCTACACTGTATAACACTACACTCATATAACTGATTCGTACTGTCACGATGTGCACACTCGCGGTACTGTCCCGATTCGCACTCGCGAATACTTAGTGATATTCAAAATGTCCCAAGATAGAACTGCTTATCCTTATAACTTCCTAATTTCAGAACGCGGCGATCATAGGCACGCGTCTCTGCAGTGCTCAAAGCATAACTTGTAAAATTATTAATATTTCAGACCGCCACGATCGTGGGCTTGCGCCTCAGCAGCGCCCCTAATAGAACTTGTAAAAATCTTGTTAATATCACACCGCGACGATCGTGGGCTTGCGCCTCAGCAGCGCCCCAAATAGAAAACTGTATTCGCTGCGTCTCCAGCTATTATTTATATGATTTGTCGTAGGAGTACTCGGAGTGGGGAGCTTTTAGAATTTAATTCTATAATAGCACTCGCATGAATATGTAAATTAGCTCCTTCGAACGACCTCATTTTCAATGTCTCATGGCTTCTTTTAATCCAAAATCCGATCGCTGGATCCTTAGATAATGAGCTCCGTAATTCCCTTCATTGTTCCTTAATTTCGGCGGGATTTGGTCGCGTCTCGCGTCCCTCGCTGCTATTGGTAGTTTCAAATCCTCCCCCTAATTTCGTTTTAATTCTGGCAAAAATCGCAGAATGACTCAATTCAAATTTTGAAGATACTTCTGAGAGGCTGGGATTGTCCCCTATACGATGGTGTAATTCCTGCTTCTGCATTTTAATTACTGCTCCAATTTCTCTCAAATGGGCGGGGTTTTTCTAGTAAGTGATCGTTGAAATTTTCGTATTTACCCGCTTGGTTGAATGACCGTTTCGCGTTGTCTAAGCCCATGTGGTTACCAGATGTTGGCCTTCTCCTGCTCTCTCCATTGTCTGCGCTCGGTGAAAGTTATAGAAAAAGCACGTACGGGTCTTCCTTTGTTGTCCTCTGATCTACAGGCAACGTCTTTCTCACATCAGCTTTGAAACATGAATAAAATCTTGTTGAAATAAATATGTAGAATTTATGCAATCACAGATGCATAAAGGTTACAACATGTAAGGGTAAAACAATATTTATATAAGCGTTGCATTATGAATATGTTTTTAAAAGAGGTAAATGCCCAAAATGCCTGGGCATTTATGGGTTTTGGGCATTTGCCCGGACATTTATCCTGGACATTTGCCCCGACTTATAAATGCCTCGACATTTTACATCACTACTTGGCAAGGGTTTCTTTGACACCCTCCATCCCTTCACTGTCCCTATCATCATCACCACAATCATTGTCTTCGTCAGAGCTTGATGAATTGCCAAGGTTAATAATCATTCCATCCACCGCGATATCGATACCGCCTTCAGTATTTCTTTCTGTACATGCTGTACGGGATGTGTCCAGTCCTCGGGTCGAACTTTGGCGAAGTAAAAGTAACGAAACAATGACAATGAAAGGAAATCCGACACAGACAGTGGTTAACAAGCGACTGAAACGATGCCTGCCCATACGAGAAGAATTCTGTCACTTATGTGGTGAATTTTGTAGCCACATGTTGGTGACTGGTGTTTGATAGTAAAATGTCGAGAGCTGTGAGACATTGTTTGTAGTTTTTGAATTTTATGCATGTGTGACGCATTTGCATTGAGTGTTTGCACCGACTTTAAAACAATTTGGTATGCGAAAGTAGACCATGGAAAGGCTAAAATGAGTAAAATTCCACACGCGACACGCCGCGAATACTTTTTAATTTAGCTTTATTTTATCAAAGTAGGTAATAGAAAATAAAATAATGCAAAACGAGATTAAATAAGTCACTTTGACAAATACAAGATTGTTACTAGGAACTTCAGTTATACACAGCACAAAATTATGTTCTTTTGACAGTACTAATTTCAGAATAGGAACTGTATTCTAGTCATACACAAAATAAAATAAGTCACTTTGTTACTACTAGATTGTGGTTAGGAACTTTAGTCACACAAAATAAGATAAAACAAACAATATTCAAAGCTTCACTAGGGAACTCATCTGCTCTTCAATTTTCTATGCTTCAGAACGGGCGTCGTTCAATATCTTTTTTTTTTTTTCTTCAATTACTGGAGATCTTTCGTGCCTTTTCTATCGACTGCCACCTTAGCCGTCGCTTCGCACCTGTTTTGCTTCCTTGAAAAAGGCGTAGGAGTTTCGTGCAGTATGGACTCTTGTTCAGGGTTATCTTTTCTACTCCACCAGCTGCCATCACAGCGTCCTGATCAGTAAGCATTCCAATCGGACTTGCTTCTTTGTGATTGACGATCATGCACTCCTTGTTCAGGGAGAAACCTCTGTCAAGAGCTGCATTGTTGTGATAAAAAATCAGTATCATTTTAACGAAGGTTGTGAGAACGTTTTTGGCAGGAACTGAGGAAGATGCTGAAGCCACTAATTCAGACCACAGCACGTCGAGCCGTGGCTCTTTTCCGTCGAACTGCTTCGAACGCAAAGTGACGGAGGGCAGTCTCAGAAGTGCGGAGTAGCTGCTCTTGATGCGGTCAGCCATTGCGCCAGAAATCAAATTCTTCTGATTACAAAGAATTTCCAGGGCAATGACGATCCTAACTTCTTCCAACTTAGGAGTCTCAGCGACCCCTATAAGGCATAGGCAGGAAAAAGCACGGGTCATCTTGTGAGCAAGAGATGACCTCTCTGATTTTTTCAGCCATAGGAAATTGCGAAATTGCAGCACATCCGCGTCTCGAATTTTCTGAGATCTTGACTTGTTAGCTTCTTTTTAAGGGCTGCTCTTGTCGAGAAACCCAGGTCTCCTCTGTGAATAACAATGCGGAATGATTCCTGTATGTCATTGTCAGTAACGAGCGCGGCGCGCGTAGCCCTGCGCGGAGAGGGTACGACCGGCGGTCGGCCGGGCAAAGCATGCATTCGACGTTGGCTGCGTTCTCATCCCGCTTGGCGTTCTATCGGTGGCGCAAATTGCGAGTGGCAGCGCGGTCTGCAGGCGAAATAGAAGACTGAGCGGGAGGACTCTACCGAGCGTTCGGGGGCTAAGAAGTCAGGCATTATGAGACTTTTCAAGATTTCCCGTATCAAGTGCGAATTTCCCGTATAATTCCCGTATTTTTCCCGGGTCACTAAAATTCCCGTATAATTCCCGTATTTCCGTATCGCTCGACACCCTGCTTTTTACAGACATGATTGATGTGCACTTCCCTGTCTAAATTGGAATCGATATAAATGCCTAAGAGCTTAACTGACTGAATTTCTATATTATTAGACAATCCTAACAGAAGGTGTTGAGTTTTATCCTCAGTGCAAAGTAATTTATTGGATAAAAACCAATTTACCGCAGTTCTAAGGGCTTCTTGCGACATCTCATTCAGACTTAATATGTTCCGATGCACGTTAAGTAATGTTGTATTGTCTGCGTAAGACAACTGATTGTGATAAAACATTTTGTGGTAAATCGTTAACTGCAACGTTAAAGAGAAATGGACCGAGGACCGAACCCTGCGGTACACCTGTTATGACATCTTTCTGTGTAGTGTGTCTATTCTTAATTGTTACAAATTGGCTTCTGTTACTTAAGTATGACTTCATTACATCCAGTGTGGGGTTATTTGATGATCAGATATGCATTAATAACAGTTCTTCTCCTAATGTTTCAAGCTGTGAAAGTATTTTTTTAAATATATGATTTTATACGAAGGTGTATAAATGGGATTGAAAAAATTTAATGGAGCTAAAACATAATGAGGAACACCTGGTGCTGTGAGAATATGTCGTCCAAGTACGAAAACGAAGTGAATGAAGTTGGATTCAACCTTACTTATAATCCCTGACATTGCTTTCAAGTTTCTCCTGTAAACCTGTCATTGGACTAGTCAAAAAAGAAGTACCAAGTAGTCTAGTAATTTGGTAGTTTGGACAGGAAAAAATTGCTACCGAATTTTTCTCGACGGTTCTACAGGTTTCTTGGGGTGCTGAATCCGAAAATCCAGTTATCGACTAGATTGGGATATGGCTTCACCATAAAAATGGTGAAAACTCATAATATTTCGGAAGTTGTTTTAGTTTTTTTCTTATAACTCCAAAACAACGAATACGAAAGAAAAATAACTTTTTATCAAAAGGAAAGCCGATAAAATGTCCTATGAAATAAGACTAGAACCAGCTCGCTAGCATTTTGCATTTGTCTGCTAGAGCTCGCTAAACATTGACCATAGTTTTCAGGTTATCCAAAATCTTCATATTCAGACTTTCAAAATCTAGTATACCCAACCAAGCTAGTGTATCCCACCATTTAGCTCCCTGACCCCCCACCCCACTAAACAGGTCACTCCTGTTCTTTCTTATGAATGGATAGAACGCTGGTCGTTCTTTCGTCAAGGACGCCATGTTGCCTCTCTCTCCCTCTCCGCCTTCCTTTGTTTTAGGTTCCATTTCCAAACACAGTCACACAGTTAGTTGCCTTCCAATTACCAAGTGAGTTGTTTCAAATGTGTGTTATTTCATATAGCCTTAGCCCAAATAGCTCTGCAATCAATGGAAATTGCCCTGAAGAAAACAATAAAATAATAGAACTGTTGTTTAGTTGTACATGACTGATGTTCTCTGTGCACCTGAAGACGACATTCTAAGAGGATTCTCAGATCAAATTGCTGATAAAAGTCAACAGCTGGCTCAGCAGGGGTCCACAGCAAAATTCATCATCATCATCATCTTGTACAGTTTCCAGCCCCAGGCTGAGTCTGTTTGGAACATAAGCCTCGCCACTTAGTCCTTTCTTCCCACCACCTCTCCGCTGTCACTCTGGTCCAGTCCTCGCCTCTCTTCTTGACACATTCCTCCACTCCTTTCAGCCATCTATCTCTTGGTCTTCCCCTTGGTCTTTTCTTCTGCATCTGCATCTCATGTATCCTCTTGGGAATCTTCTTCTCATCCATTCTCTTTATGTGTCCATACCACCTCAGTCTTGATGTCTCAATCCTACCTTGCAAGGGCTCCTCTTTCACCATTTCCCTGACCTTTTCAGCAAAATTGTGGGTTCAATATTTTGAGATTGTTATCCTCATGAAAAGGTTTATCGAGGCAGAGAGGTTAGGAGATTGGAATCTTCATCTTCTAACTATTTACAACATGCTTCCTTTCTTTCATGCTTTCTTTATTGCTAAAAACAGTCATCTGTACCTCCAAGACATAAAGGATCTCAAGAAAATTATGACGCCAAAAGAATATAAAGCTTTTACCACTGGTGGAGTCTTCACTGTTCGTCGAACAGATAAGGTGTAGTGTGTCACCTGGAGTGATTTGACGAAAGCGCCCTTATGAAATATATCAAAAGTGATGGTGGCTTGAATCGGCTTAGAGGCTTCAGTCCTGCAGTTTTGTCGAGATGCACTCACGCAATGCCTGCTTTGCGCCACGTGTGTGAGGTGATGGAGAACTTTTGTGGTGTCAATGTCAGTACCTCAGAACAGCACGTAGACAGTCGAAACTCTCGATTTGTACGGGACAAATCCGACAGGAACACCATGTTGGAGTTCGATGAACATCCTCCTTAGCCAGCAACTTCTGATTTAGTGTCCCTCGGTTCAGGGATTGTTGGAGATTACTAAATCGACTGTTGCTTAGCAAGAGAAGTAGGGAGCGAAGGAATGAAGCAGATGGCGAACAAAAACTCTAAATGTAATGACAGAGTGGGATCTTGTAGCCATGAAGAAGGGTGCACGATCAACCAGTTGTCATTAACCCAACTGTCATATTCCACAGAATGGTAGTTGTTAAAGAATCGAACGATGAACTCAAAGATTTCGATGGGGGCTTTTTACTTCATCGCGTGGTTTAGCAGAAAGATGTAACCTTTGGAGAAATTAGCTCTCGGTATGTGGATTATGTAAAACTGAGGGTTCAATATTGAGATGGTTACCCTCATGAAAAGGTTTATCGTCATCAACCACTGCTGTGGTATTCGATGGGTTTCCTGATCCAAAACAGAGCACCAAAAATGTGTACCGCTTGAGAAGAGAAATCAAGAAAATTTCGACAGACATCAATGAGACCATGACTGTAATAGTATCTCAAGAAAGTTTCTTGTCAAATTCGGAAAAGCAAGGCCCGGCTGATTGAGATGTTTATGAAGAAGTTTAAACAAGTTGACAAGGAAATCCAGTGTGAGCTGACGGCAGAAGATGCAGACTATCTCATAGTTACAACTGCCAACAGTCCTTAGTCTAAATTTGACAGTGGGGGTGACTTGTAGGCGAGGACGTTGACTTGGTGATCATGATTGGGCTCCCCACAGACTCAAATGTCTATTTCCTGAAACCTGGGAGACAGAATCCGCAACAGACGTGATACCACCCACCCAGCACTGTCACACCGCTTGCAGCAGAACATATTCTGTTTCTCCATGCTATAATAATAATATAATAATATCGTATGGCCTCGGGTGCCGGGTGCAAGCTTTGTAATTTGACACCCAGAGGGTAGCTTGCATGTCGAATTTCGTTGTTCCTTGAATCACTATATCTAAGCTCCTTGAACACTATAGCACTTTCTAGTAGAGAAATGAGGAACTTTGTGTTGGCGGAAACTCCCGATATTAATTTTGCCATTATGAACACGGCCTACTGAATTCAAATGGGTTCTTTGACATGCCAACATCGTATGACATGCGTGTCGTATTTTTGCCACCTTTCAAAAATCACTTACCACGGCCAGGTTTTCATGCTATGAGTGGTTGTGACACGACATCTGTGCTATATAACAAGGGAAAAAATAAATTTGTCAAGGCTCCCATTAACAACCCTGCTCTTGGAACCACTCTCAAGTCCTTCAAGGACTGTCTACGATCCTGAGACTATTGAACAATCAGGAGAACAGTACCTCGTCGCTCTCTAACGGTGATACAAGGTCCGAAGAGTCACTTAATGCTGAGCGATACAAGCATTATACGCGTATAAAGTCCGCATTTAAGACGAGGTTCAATATTGCTACGCTACCTAGAACAGTCCGCGGCACACCAGCACTGCCGCAGGGTATATCACCAAGTTCAGGCATTGCTTGGCAACACCAAAAAACCCTTTGCTCTGGGGTTGGTACTTGACCAACAACAGACTGATGCTGAAAACAACCCTGCAACCATGTGCACCGGACAAGCTGTTCATGGGTTTTAGCCATTTTTATTCTGAAGCCGTATCGGAATCTAGTCGATAACTGGATTTTCAGATTCATCACCCCAAAAAACATATAGAACCGTCGAGAAAAATTCTTCAGCAATTTTTTCCAGAATCGACTACTTTCTGTCACCAAATGACTGGACTAAAGAGCATTCATTATTTAAGTGACTTGGCTTGAACAGCAAATACACTGAGAATATTCAAGAATACTCACATAAATTTTGTTTAGTTCACCCCAATTTATGGGTGGTTTTTCTGGTTGCTCCACATTTTCTTTCTCATCATCACGGGAATGTCTTTGGTCAGAACCATAATTCCTAGAGCTGTCATTGCTAAGCAATTCTTCGATCAGTTGCTTAGCCTTATCACGACATTCCTCTGACCCAGTGAGTTTTACTTCAGTTGTTTGACCAAAGTCTTCTTGAGAGGGTTTACCTATCTGAAACATAAACACTTAACATAAGAAGTCTGGGTTGTGGTGGTGATTGTTTTAAGGGGGGACATCAATCAATAAGCATATACATTGATAAAACATACATCTTCCATACTGCCACTCAGTTTGGCATGAAATTTAATATGCCTGTTAGTAATGCAATAAACTGTCTGCAGTTTTCAGATTTTATCTCAAAATTTGGAATTTATATTGAAATTCCAAATTTTAATTTTGAAAACCAATTTATGTATCTATTTCCAAGAAATATTCATATAAAATTTTCTGAAAATTGCGCTTCTCAGCAGTTTCCGAGAGAAATTAATTAATTGTAATTGCAGTGCAGCGTCTAAGTGCGTTGTACACTAGCAAGAAGCCAACGAGCGTGTGGTGCAGTGGTAAGAGCCCCGCTTCTTAAGCACGAATTCGCTGGATAGATTCCCACAGGTGAGCTATTGCAGTGTGTTGAGTTTCTTTTTGTTGTTGTGAACATTGGCAGTTCGTACAAATGTAGGTGTCTTGAACAATGTTTATTTTGCAGTCAATTGTAATAACATGTTATGTGAGCGGGAAAGGGATTCTGAAATCATCGTATGGGGGTCAACGTTTGTGACATTACAAAATGTACAGTATCGGCATTGCAAATACATTGGTATTATACACGGTCAAGTGTATTCTATTGTATGTACTGGTATACATTTATAAGTTACATTGAAGGCCCAGTCTGTTCCGTTCTTTCTACATCTGTGAACCATCAGACCACCCCGTATCCCGCAAGCAGTGACTCATGCTATGCATATTGGTTTGAATTTGCCAATGGTTACGAAAGAAAAAAGAAAAAAAAACACAACACACTGCAACGGCTCACCGGTAGGATTCGATCCGGCGATCCCAAGCTTACGAAGCAGGGCTCTTACCGCTGCACCACGCGCTCATTAGATTCTTGCTAGCGTACAACGAAAATGGATGCCGCGCTGAAATTACAATTAATTAATTTCTCGGAAACAGCTGAGAAGTGCACCTTACTACTTGCACCTGATATTCGCCTGGTAATGTCCTACATGTGTACTAAAGGTGGTTCGAATCGGTGACCCATGCAACGTATCCTCCCCTTGTCAATTGTTGTTTCAAGGGGTGGAACTACGAGGTCATCTGCCCCTAAATTTTAGCTTCAAACAAGTTTAGTTAGTGGAAGGTACTTTTACATGTCATAAATAATATGTTAATATGCACTGACCATACTGGAACAGACTATTTTTGGAATGCTTGATTGTACCACATCAAAAATGTGGCATCAACTACACAATATCCTACCCACTGGACTTTCAAAAAAAGAAAAAAAAAGGAAAATGTGCAATTAGGCACATCGTAACATAAGAAAGAAACCAAGGTTAGGTCCAGTGTATATTCAATCATTAGTCTGGTGGAAACTATGGTAAAGATGGTGATTGTTTCAAGGGGTGGAACATTGAGGTCATATGACCACTACCCTTCTTATCATATGTCTAGTTTACAGCAAGCCAATATTCCCCTCCTTATGATTCCACTGTGACCCACATGTCATGGAAGCCAATGCCTAATTGAAATTTAAAATGGTGGCATTGCCAATGCATGTTCTGTTGTAGCTGGTCCATTTTATATCTACTTGGGGGCAAAGAATTAACTTCCTTTCCATTATCTCCTTCGGAATTATACCAATAGAAATTATTTTTGTAACATTATCAAGTTAGAAAGGGTAACTTACCAACAAGTGCACAATAAGACACACATTAAGATTATTTCTTCGTTAGTACTGAGCTACTGGGCCAAAGAACTTGTAAGAACGAGTCAACAGTCTGCACCATTCTTCACTGCATAGCACTAAGTGATGCAAATACTGTAATTATTACAGCAAACAGTATTTAGAATAAGACTCCTACTATCCTGACTGAAAATCAAAAATCGGATAAAGGAATTATTTTAATAGTGCAAGCATTAGAAGCACTGATGCATCCCCTACAAACTACTGTACAGTATATAACAAGCTGTTACCGGTATTATGCATGAAAGTAAGTGGTAATTATTTTGTTTCTCCGAGTCTCTATTAATTCTTCTAACATGATATTCCATGGTTCTTAAATTTATTAAATTATAGTAATCACAGTCCTGCTGGCCAAAGAAGTTGATCAATGTGTCAACTACTTCTATCACAGTTGACGGTGGGATTGTTTCTCCTGCAGTGTCAACCAAGAGTATGTTGGCACCACCATATTCTGTCATTTTCCTGAGAGCATGCATTCAATATCATGGTCTTCTAATAGCTCGTACCTTTTTTCATTTGCATCACGCTCAAACCACTTAAACTCCCAAGTGTGGTTTTGTTTTCCTCTTCTTACAGACTGCACAAAATGTTTAAGAAACTAAGATTTGAAGAATGACTGGTTCATCCAAGCTTGAAGGTAAAGGTAATTCCATGGTCAGTATCTCTTGTATAGAAAGCTTTAAGGCCATTTTCCATTAACAATCAAATGATTGACTTTTGGTCAATGTGGTTAATACATGTTGACAAACGGAATAGTTTATCATTGAAATTACTTCAATCAAATGAATTGCTCTTTAATCGGCCAACACAAGGGTGTCCAAGTAGATTGGGCAGAAAATGACAATAATTGTCATTATTATGTTATTATATTATTACCCTATTGTCTGAAAGAAAATTTACACGAATTATTTATATATTAGCACACTTCTCTAACAAATGGTGGGGGCTTAATTGGATGACATGTTTCGCTTGTCAAGAGACCATCATCAGATCCAAATATACAAGACAACATTAATAGGTCTACAAAACACTACCTAACCCACAATGCCACCAACAAACGATCCTTGCTCTCCAACAACACACCGCTAAAACCATGGCAAAAACTTTAAAAATGTGTGGCAAGTACTACTGACAAATACTAAAGCATTATAAATAACCCCTGGCACTACAGCCCGTAAAGGGCCTAGGCCTACCAAGCAACCGCTGACCAGCCATTTGGCCTGCAGATATTGGGGTGACGCGTGATCAGCGCATCGGGTCCCCTCGGCCGTCAATCTTGGTTTTCGTGATCGGGGCGCTGCCTCACCGTCAGACACCTATACAATTGTCCTCACGAGGCTGAGTGCACCCCGTTCCAGCCCTCACGTCAGTTTCTACTAAAGCATTAAGCACCCTAAAAATAACTATTTATTTTAATATCCAACTAGTCTAGCCATTAAAATACCGTTACCACTTAAAACCTGTAAAACTAAACCATGGTTAAAGATGTTTTAATTTCAGTTTAATATGTTGCATTTACACGTATTGAAAGCACTAAGCAACAATTACTTTTCAAAATAACGACCATTTGCACTCACAAAGGCCCTAAGTCTTTGAGGCTTGCTTGTTGCAGCATGCATGAAGTCCACTGAAAAATTCGCCACTGCTGCTAACAAGAAATGTTTCAAAGTTTCAACTGTGGAGTGCCTCTTCTTGCAGACGATGTCCTTGAGAAATTATAATCTGGAAATATGTTTTACCATTATGGTACTGAGATCATGGTGAAAAGCTAGAACTGTAACATACAAATATATAAACTGTTTGTCTGCTAATACTGGGTGGAAAACTCGGGTATATTCCCAAATCATAATTTCTTGATTTATTGGTGACTTGCAAGTGGTTCCACACAACCGACAGTAGTGGCTACGCTGGCTAAAGTGCAGCATTAGGTCATGGGGCCAAGCTCTCTGTTGACTCGGTAGACGCGTGGGTTCGAGCCCCACCGTCGGCCGTCCTTGAAATGGTTTTCCGTGGTTTCCCATTTTCAACACCAGGCAAATGCTGGGACGGTACCTTCTGACAGGCCACGGCCGCTTCCTTCCACATCCTTGCCCCGTTTCATTCACCATCATTCATTTCATATCTCATTAACTCCTCATGAGGTTGGCGTCAGGAAGGGCATCCGGCCGTAAAAACCATCGCCACAAAGACTTCCATCGCATCTCATCCCCGACCCCGTTGGAAAACGGGAATAATAAGGGGTAGACATACACACAAGTGGTTCCACACACAGATTTTTATTTTACCCAAGGACAGTTGTTGTCAAGGCAGTTTGAATACATTTCACAATTCAGATAAGTCTCCATGCCAGATCTTGCAACACAGTATTAGTAGACAAACACAGTTCTTTTTGTACACTAGTGTCTCCAAAAGTTAAGCATAAGTTACGAATAAGCAGGGCAACAGGAAATAGACCGCAAATTGCACGACGTATGCACCTACCAACCTTACGTCTTCGCTCTGTATAGGAAAGGAATATTCCCTGCTTTACTAACGGCATAACGAATAGAATATAAAGTGTGATCTCTTCTCCCTCAATAGCATGTAATGAATATGGATCGGGTTGGCACTCGCAGCTACGCAGCGCTACAGTCGACTTGAGATTGTTGATCTCCACATATGTTTATGGGTTTATGTGCGATGTATTAAGTATTTAATCGGTCGGAGTGTTTTGGTGGTGTTCTGTGCAAACGTTTATTAATATACAAGTGCTTACACTATTACTTCATAGTATTAATACCTGAAATGCTATTGTAGGAAGCATTAACTGAAATGGAATTTAATTTCTCGTGTGTTGACGTTATCTTCGTGTGTTAATTTTATTGTTATTTAATGTAAGTAAACAGCAGTTTAGCCCTTACATTTTCATGAGTGCTTAATAGCCCAGTCAAATGGTAGTTTTGACAAAAAAAAATTAGGGTAGAAGGTTTCTCGACGGATTCTTATGTTTCTCGGTGTGCTGAATCCGAATCTGAAGTTTGCCAACAAAAAAAATGACGGCTTCACAGTGAAAATCGCAAAAAATCCTAAACATTTCGGATTTTTTTCACAAAATTGCTTATAAGTTGAAAAATATGCAACCTAGTGAATTTCTCATTATTTACAAAATTAAAGTAGACAAAATTTCTTTCAAAATGCACTGGTCACTTTAAGTTTTAGAGTGCACGGTATCGCCGCTAGAGCGCGCTGAAAAAAAGCGAAGTTTTGGCACTTGGGCAAAAACGAGAGAACTCAGCCCTAACTAGCCCCAGACACTTTCTAATCGTGTTTCCTCCATTAATACGTGTTTTATTCATGTTCTATGTTGGTAACATGATTGAAAGTTCGTTGGAAAAAATTTTGATAAATTAATATATTCAAGATAAATCATCTGTACTTATCCACCTAATGGTAAAGTGTGAAAGTGATGAGGTGAGTATTGTAAAACAGTTTTTGTGATTTTTCACTCAACATCTCACCATGTCACACATATCTCACACATTCCTAAAGAGATATATTTAATATATTGATAGTGTGAAACCGGAGTCGTTTCCCCTTTGTGTGAAATGTTCACCCTCAAGTCCTCAATAGGAAGGGTCCCTTTTTTGCCGACACATCTGTCCTTGACAGGTCCCCCTACATGCCTCCGGCCAACTCCTCTGCCATTCGGGTTTAGTGTAGTTTGCTCTCTCCTCCTCGTGGGACTGCTAAGCGTTCTTCTTCGGATTTCTGCCGTTCATTCAGTGTTTTCAAGTGAACTAATGTTGTTATGAGTGAATATGTGAGGGACGAAAATGTTGCGTCGTGAATGTGCAATTTGTGAGGAGCCTCTGGATGATCAAACTCGAACTTTCTTTCAAACGACAAGAACAAGAGTAGATTCATAGAGCTCCTCAGGAGTAGACTGACTGAGGCAGGGATTGAATCACGACAAGCCATTGAGGATGCTGATGCCCTCATCATAAGAACGGCTCAATCCATAGCTTACACGCATGGCACAGTTGCAGTGGTGGGAGAAGATGTTGACCTTCTCGTCATCATGATAGGCATCCGCACTTCTCCTAACGTGTACTTCCTGAAACCAGGAAAAGGAAAAGTACCACTGACGCTATATAGCCCTGGTAGCTCGCTAGAGGAGCCCCTGAGCCATCATATTTTATTCCTCCACAGTGTCAGTGGTTGTGACTCCACATCCGCCATGTTCAACCAGAGTAAGACGAAATTCTTGAAGACCTTCAAGAAGAACCCAGATCTTGTAAACTACCATGAGCATTACATGGACCCCACAGCACAAGTCGAGGAGCTAGTGAATGCTGGCGAAAAATTTCTAGTGGCCTTATATGGTGGTGACCACCATACCACTCGTCTAAACGAACTGAGGTACAAGCTGTACCTCAGTACAGCATATAAAGTCACCGGAAACATGGCCTCGATCCCTCCCACTGAAGCTGCAGCCCGTGAGCACTTTCTGCGAGTTTACCACCAGATCCAGCAGTGGCTCGACAATCAGCTCAACCCAGAACAGTGGGGGTGGAAGTCGTCGAGGAACAGCCTCACCCCCACGAGAACAGCTAAGGCCCCAGCTCCTGACAAGCTTCTCTGCAAGCTCTCTTGCAAATGCAAAGGCGAATCTCGAGGAACCTGCGGTTGTCGACGTGTGGGTCTATATTGCTCTAGGCTTTGTACCATCTGCGAGGGAAACTGTCTGAACCTTGACAACTCATGCGACATCGACACTGAAGGTGACCCTGATGACCCTTCTCCGGTTGAGTCACCACCTACAATCCTGGAGACATCAGCACAAGGTAATTAGCATGTTTGTACACCTCCTTATTCCAATGCGGTCTGTTTACTTCACCCTCTAATGTATTCGTACGATTTCTTTTTTCGAGTTTTCCGAGAATCCTGACGATTCCATCCCGGTCGAATCACCAACGACGATAGCGGAGACTTCAGCAGAAGGTAAACTGCCTGTTTGTAATACACCCTATTTCACTGGGTTTCGAACAGTTTTCCAACTAGACACCTGAAAGTATTGTGGACAATAATTTGTACAATTCCTTCTCCAGTGGAGTTACCGACCGGTAGCGATCAACCGGGGCCTTCTGATCGGTAACCGGAGGCTGCTCCAACAAGGCCAAAATGGAGGAAGCTCAATTAAAGAATTGAAATTAATTGTAATGCAATAATAGTTAATTGCTATTACATTCCTTTTCATTATATTCATTTAATTAAATTTTTAAATAAATAATAAAACGGCTTGATCGGTCCTTTATGAATTCCTACCACTCCGTGGGCAATGTTTTTCAAGGGCTTGGTAATCTTGTAACCACCATAGAGCATGAATAAAACACATATTCATGGAGGAAACACGATAAGAAAGCGTCTGGGGCTAGTAGGGCTGAGTTTCTCTCGTTTTTGCCTAAGTGCCAAAAAGTTGCTCTTTTTCAGCGCGCTCTAGCGGCGGTACCCTGCACTCAAAAATTAAAAGTGACCAGTGAATTTTGAAGGAAATTTTGGCTACTTTAATTTTGTAAATAATGAGAAATTCACTAGGAAGCATGCTTTTCAACTTATAAGCGATTTTGTGAAAATAATCCGAAATTTTTAGTTTTTTCTGCTATTTTCACTTGAAGCCGTCATTTTTGTTGTTGGCAAACTTCAGATTCAGATTTAGCTCACCGATAAACATAAGAATCCGTCGAGAAACCTTCTACCATAATTTTGTTTGGTCAAGACTACCATTTGACTGGGCTATTAGGAATGTGTGAGATGTGTGTGACATGGTGGGATGTTGAGTGAAAATTCACAAAAACTGTTTTACATTACTCACCTCATCACTTTCACACTTTACCATTAGGTGGATAAGTTCAGATGGACTTGACTTGAATATATTAATTTATCAAATTTTTTTCCAACGAACTTTCAATCATGTTACCACCATAGAACATGAATAAAACACGTATTAATGGAGGAAACACGATTAGAAAGTGTCTGGGGCTAGTTAGGGCTGAGTTTCTCTCGTTTTTACCTAAGTGCCAAAACGTCGCTCTTTTTCAGCGCGCTCTAGCGGCCATATCCTGCACTCAAAAACTAAAAGTGCCCAGTGCATTTTGAAAGAAATTTTGTCTACTTTAATTTTGTAAATCATGAGAAATTCACTAGGTTGCATATTTTTCAACTTATAAGCGATTTTGTGAAAAAAGTTCGAAATTTTTAGGATTTTTTTTGCGATTTTCACTGTGAAGCCGTCATTTTTTTTGTTGGCAAACTTCAGATTCGGATTCAGCACACCGAAAAACATAAGAATCTGTCGAGAAACCTTCTACCCTAATTTTTTTTTGAAACAGGCACTTCTGAGCACCAAATGACTGGGCTATAATGTGAGTAGTGAAGATGCCTTGCTCTTTTGTACCAGGATGCAGACCAAGCTATGGGGACTGTAAAGCGGTCAGACGGTTTTTCAAACCTCCTCAAAGGTAAAAGGAACGTTTTATCAAGTGCAAAGGGACCATACCAGGGAAGGATAGGGAACTTACTGAAAAGTCCTACATCTGTGATGCTCACTTTTCAGAAGATTTAATTGTTAAATTTGACAAATTTGTGATAGAAGGGAAGGAAGTAGTACTTCTCCCAAGAACCAACTGGCGATTGAAAGACTATTCTGTTCCACATATATTTCTTAATTTGCCTAAGTACCGTATTTGTCCAGTATGGTGTAAATAAAAATGCTCTTGATGCCATTAAAGACTACTGTGAAGAAAGGGATGAGAATAAAAAGACAATGAGTTTAAAAAAAACATATATGTACTGTACCGTAATGCTGAAGGAGGCGTGATCAGTTTTAGGCAATAGCCTACTCTAAGAAGGGGTCATGATTGTGCCTTCTATGTCTGTTAAATGTTAAGTTCTTCTGAAATGATGGTAGTTTACAGATTTTGGTGTCTGTGGAGTGAAATTTATGGTTATTATTGAATTTTATAGTAATCTACGGTAAAGTTGAAAGTTGCGTTCGTATGGCTTTTTTTTTTTGCTGTGTTGCAAGTCTGTTAAGGGAAGGTAAAATGTGTAACAATGTGAAGAAATCATTTCTGATAGCGAGGTAAATTTTTCCGTTCTTTTTTTTTTTTTTAATTTACCGATAGCTGGCAAAACTAATTGCATTTTGAACTTGCTCTCTGTCTTCGCTTATTGTCGAAACTGGACTATTACAGGAGACGACTTATTAAATTATAATTGGGCACAGTAAAGTAAGTGGAGATGTCGAACTTATTAGCGCCTATGAGGATATCTGGTGGTGTTTTAACATGTAAAACATGTCGCAAGATTTTAAAAGTCTCGTAAGCGCCAATGCTAACTTACATCACAGATCGGAGCCAGCGCTGCGCTGCGGCGGACCAGGCGTACTAGGCCAGTGATATCACTTCTTATTCTATTCGTTATGCTAACGGCGTAACCACAAGATAAACGCAGCCAGTGCCTATGCCCCATATTCCCTAAGTCATGTTTGCCCAGTTAAAGTGCACGGAGTGTAACCTCGTGGTGAATGTGGCAACATAATGGCCACAACGACGCCATTTGGACCCCGTTTTACAGGATAGAATACTCGGCCGCTTGGAAGCAGGCCAGACACAGACCGAAGTCGCCGTATCCTTGAATATGCCACAAAGTGTCATTTCCAGACTTTGGAGGCGATTTCGAGACATAGGAGATGTTAGTCGTAGGCCAGTACCAGGTCGACCAAGAGTAACCACTCCACAGTAGAACCGATATCTGCCCTTAACTACCCGACGAAATCGGAGTGCACCTGCAAGATAATTGTCGGCGGAGCTTGCAGCCGTCTCAAGGGTTGCCGTTATCCGGCAAACTGTGTACCGGAGGCTCAAAACAGCAGGGTTGTTTGCCCGACGTCCAGCAGTGTGCATCCCGTTCACTCCAGCACAGAGACTGTGGAGCCGTCAACGTCGAAACTGGACCATGAATGAATGGAGGCATGCGCTCTTCACAGATGAATCCCGCTTCAATCTGCAGAAAGATTCCTGCCCCACATTAATCTGGAGAGAACCGGGTAGCCGATACAACCACAGGAATATTGTGGAATGGGACCAGTATGGTGGTGGTGGTGGTGGCATCATGGTGTGGGGCGTACGGACCTGCACATCTTTATGGGTGGTCCGAGGAACACTGAACGCTCGGGATACAGGGATGAGGTACTGAGACCACATGTTCGACTCTTCAGAGGTGCGGTTGGTCCAGACTTCATCTTAATGGACGATAATGCCCAACTGCACCGTGCTGCTCTGGTGGATGAATTTCAGGCTGGAGAAGACATTCATCGCATGCCACGTCGCTGCAAAGCAAGTGTGGCCGTTAGGGGTAACCATACACCCTATTAACAGCATATTTTGTTGTGGAAGACATTGCCAAGTTTTGTTAGTTGTCAAAGGTGTACCTTAGCTATCAGAACCTTTCCGACACTGTTTTTGGACAAGTTGTGTGACATATGGTGTGAGATTCAGCTTCCGTTTGTTCAGCAATCCGTCTGACATTCCTATGAGGCGGTATGGTCTCGTATAGTGATTATGCTTAACTTTTGGATACTAGAGTATGCCAGAGTTCTAGGTTATTACCATCACCTCAGCAGAGTATTCAGAGGTAAATTCTGCATATTAGTTTACAATTTTAGTTTGGGTGTAATGCTTAAGTGTATCACAGCAATAGTAGCTACACTTTCATAGATTAGTTGGTATATGGGATAGTCATTTCTCAGTCTTTCAACCTTATCGATATTAATATAAATAGTTCTTCTTTGGTTGTACACACTTTTCAAGTTTTTTGATTGATTGCTGACACAAATGCATGAGGCCATTCTTGACATGGTTACGTAATGTAGTCACACAGTTGAGGGAGCCCCTAGATGATTGGACAAACAGTTGATCAAGCCACAGATAATGAAGGTCATTCTGTATACAATATAAAATAATAATATTGTTATTGGTTTTATATCCCTTTTAACAACTGCGGCTTTTAGAGACGCCGACGTGCCGGAATTTTGCCCCGAAGGAGATCTTTAACATGCCAGTAAATCTACTGATACGACTCCCTTGCATTTGCGCACCCTCAAGTGCCTACTGGCTGCGCCAGGATTCAATCCTGCAACCTTGGGCGCAACAGGAGAGTACATTACCGCTGAGCCACGCAGCCAGCTAAATTTATTCTGCATTATCCTCGGTCTTTTCTCCCTTAAGTCCAACTCCTCGTCCATGTCGTGGGAGATGGGCAACGTTAGAAGTAGGGGAATGCCTGTAAGGGTGAAGTACAGTGGGGAACTCTTGTGTAATCACCCAATCACCCTAACACACTTGCAGCTGATCGAATTCATTGGATAGAGCTCTCAAGGCCCTCAGGCTGATAGGCTATAGTAGTCTGCATCGGCGCCGGCTTCGAATGCATGGGTCAGGTCAGGTGCCCCGGTACTGCTACGGTAGCTGTGAAGGCCTTGCAGAATCCCTGAAAATAGCGGCTAACAGAGCTCTGGTGAAACTACTGCCTTGTAGGTGGATTTGGTCCTACATAGGCTAAGGGAAGAAAACCCGACAGAAAATCAGCATGCCTAGAGGCTATAGAAGGCAGCCCCTCCACTGGGCTTTGGGTGCTGTAGGCTAATAACTTACACACACGAGAATCAAGTATTACAGAAACACATACAGAAGTAAACCGGACGGATATCTCGATGACAACGCTTGGAATGAAAACCCGGACTTGAATTGGATTCTGGAACGTACGGACAATGTACGAAGCAGGAAAGTTGGACAGATTTCAAAGGAAATGGACCGATATAAGATGATGGTTCTCGGACTGAGTGTAACACGATGGAATGGATTTGGAGGTGGCAAAACACTGCTATATTCAGGAAAGGAAGAAGATGAGGACCACCAAAGCGGAGTAGGATTGTTGCTGACAAGAGGAGCACGAAAATGTCTTCTGGACTGGAACCCTGTTTCAGACCGTATTATTACAGCAAGGTTCAAGAGTAGAGTTAGAAATATTCATCTGATACAGTGCTATGCACCAACAGAAACAGCAGAGCCTGAAGAAAAAGATCTCTTATGGACAGCTTGAAAGTGCCTTTACAAAAATTAAGAAGAAAGAGATCATAATGTTAATGGGCGATATGAATGCCAAGATTGGAAATACAAGCAAGGGAGTGTAAAGAGCAATGGGGAAACATGGTATGGGAGTTCAAAATGATAATGGGGAACACTTTGTTGACCTTTGCCTGAATAAAAATTTGGTCATAGGTGGATCAATCATTCCACACAAGACATGCCACAAGATAACATGGGTCTCGCCAGATGAACATTTCGCGATCAGCCAAACGTGGAGACAGTTACTATTAGACACTCGGAACAAGAGAGGCACAGACTGTGGAAGCGATCATCACCTGGTAATAGCTAAGTTAAAATAAAGATTGCAGCAGTAAATCGAAGATATAAAAGAAGGGGGAAGAGAAAATTCAACGTTGAAAAATTGAAAGACACTGAAATTAAAAAAGAATTTGTAATGGAGCTGAAGAACAGGTACAGTCCACTTGAACTTGACAGCATAGGATAAGACCCAAACAAAATAAGAGTGAATGGTAAATGGGGAAGAATAAAATCAGCTTTTCTGAATACAAGTGAGAAGATACTGGCATTTAAACAACACATTAGAAAGTCTTGGATATCAGAAAATACCTGGAAGAAGAGAGAAGAGACATCAAAGCACAGCTAAATCATTGCAAAGACAAAACTAAGAAGAAAAGCTTGACGCAACAGTACAGCAAACTGAATCAACAAAGCAGCAAGAGAAGATAGAAGAAACCAGGTGAACAGACTGGCGGAGGCAACACAGGAGACGGCGCTCAAGGGAGATTCAAAACAGCTCTACAACATCACAAAACAACTGTCTCAGAAGCAGTTCAATCAGCACAGGCCAGTAAAATCCAAGGAAGGCAAGCAGCTTATGAATAGTGATGAACAAATGAGGAGATGGAAGGAACATTTCAGTGAAGTGTTAAAATAAAGTTGTGGTACAGGAGGATCAACGTGAGGAAGACTATCGAGAGGCACCAGAATTGCGAGTGAATATTAACTCGCCGACGAAGAGAGAGATCATAAAGGCACTGAAGAGCTGTAAGACAGGCAAAGCACCTGGAGTGAATAACATTGTAGTGGAAGTTTTGAAAGCAGACTATGAAATGACTGCTGAGATGCTCTGGCCAGTGTTTGAAGACATATGGAAGACAGAGACACTTCCGGAAGACAGGAATAAGGGCATTTGATAAAACTACCGAAGAAGGGGGATTTGACATGTTGCAGTAACTGCCGGGGAATCATGCTCTTGTCTATACCAAGTAATTTTTTTTTCTAGGATTATACTGAATCGAATGAGAGAACCATTGGAGACCAAGATCCGGAAAGAGCAGGCAGGATTTAGAGAACACCGGTCCTGTATAGACCAAATAAACAGCCTAAGAATTATAGTAGAGCAGTCCATGGAATATCAGTCTCCACTGTACTTGGCATTTGTTGACTTCGAAGGAGCCTTTGACAGTGTACAGCGGCAAGCAATCTGGAGAGCAATGCAGAGGTATGGGGTTCCAATGAAAATCATTAACATGCTAAAAATGCTATACAGAGGATACACCTGTCAAGTGGAACCTGGAACATGATGGAGACCTTTCAGAGGGCTTTCAAATAAAGTCAGGAGTGAGACAAGGATGCCTGCTCTCACCTTTGATATTCGTACTGACACTAAAACCGGTCATGAGAAAAGTGGTGGAACGTAAGCAGAGGAATACAGTGGGAGATGAGGGAGCATCTGGAAGATTTGGACTTTGCGGATGATATATGCCTATTATCCCACTCATTTAGACATATGACTGAGAAAATTAAAGACCTTGAAATGGAAGCACACAAGGTGGGACTCAGAATAAACATCGCTAAGACAAAGGAGCAAAGGGTTAATACCAGGAACACAAACCCACTGGTATTAGAAGAAAGAGAGAAGTTGACCAGTTTTGCTATCTAGGAAGCATTATTTCTAGAGAAGAGGGGCAAATGAGGATATCCAAAACAGGGTCAACAAGGCCAAAGGGGCCTTTGCACAGCTCCGACCAGTGAGGAAGTCTCGAGAATTGAGGATAAAGACAAAACTGAGGATCTTCGAGACGAATGTGAAATCAGTACTCTTCTACAGCTGTGAGACGTGGAAGGTGACGAGAGAGATAACATGCAAGGTCAGACGTTCATAAACAGATGCTTGAGAACCATCCTAGGAGTGCGATGGCCAGATATTATACCCAACAACACCAGTCAGAAATCCAGATTAACCCCTCCAGCCGGTTGGCCGTACACTGTAAGTCCAGCTGGTTCGACGTACCACAAACGGCCGGTGCAGGCGGAAGTTAGAATGTCTATTACACATGAACCACTGCTGCTTCGCGGGATCTTTTTGCACGTTATGAACCGAGACGTTGTGTACTTTCATGCCATCTCTGTTTCATAATTAGAACTAATACGAAGTTGATCGATATCCGTTGCTTTTGATGACTCATATCGATCAGCGAAAGAACTTGAAACGCGCTCTATTGAGTTTCAAATGAGTTGCTTTAGAAGGTATCACTGTCTCTCCTGCCATCTCGAGAATGTTTTGTGAACTATGTATATCTTGACAATTTTTGCCACTTATGAAGGGGAAGCACCGAAAGCAAATACTACGTAGATAATTTTTTGCTTCGTAGGCTTGAGGCTACTCAGTCGCAGATAAATAATTGCCGGGCTGTCTCATTATCTTACGGGTGCAGAGATTATTCGTTTGATTGATGACAGTAGTGGAAGTGATGTATAGGAAAGCGATATTCTCAGTAGTGACACGGACTATGCACACACAGCATGATGTTATTGGGGAAGTGGCAGACAGCGCTGATGAAGAAGAAATAGCTCCAGCTGTAATAACAACGACCGCTGTTCAGTGTTTGTGGCGAGAGGTTCACGGGTATGCAGGGAACAGAAAAGCATTTCACGTCTGTTTTAGATTCTATTTTGCTGTTTTTCGACGACAAATTGATTGAACTAATTGTTTGAGAAACAAATATGTACGCGACAGAATGTATAGTTGGCGCGCCCTTGAAACCAAGTTCGCGCGCCAGGAAGTGGCAGTCAGTGACAGGGGGCAACATTTATGTGTTCTAGGGGCTTGTAATGTTGATGGGGAAAATGCAGAAACCTACCCTAAAGAGGTATTTCACCAGGGATGAATTTTTAGAAACCCCTAGCCTATATTCCCTCAAACAATGCCAAGCGACAGGTTTGAACTAATATTGCGATATTTACATTTTGTTGACAATTCTACACGGGATACATATACGGGGCCTAAAAACTTTTCAAAATTCAGCTTTTCCTGGAAATTATACCCGAAAATTATGTAGATTGAGCATTATCATATCTTGTTTTCATTGTAAATATACCTGAAACAAATACCAAAAGTGGAACTTATCAAATTATTATATTTTTGTAAATATTGCGTATGATCATAGACAACCCTGAAAAGCAGTCGTTACATATATTACTGAGAAACATTGGACATGTTATCGGTAAGTATTCCTAAAATTTTCATTACGTTATATTTCGTAGATTTTACATTATTAATTTTTTACCTTGTTGGTGTCTACACCTCTGCTGAGCTTCAATTTAAATACCGCCGGAGAAGGGAACTCCTCCAGATTAAATAGCCGGCCTGAAGGGTTAAAGCACAGAAATGGAAATGGTTAGGCCACACTCTGCATAAATGTCCTGACAGCATACCAAAACATGCTCTTGAATGGAATCCTCAGGGAGCTAGAAGAAGGGGAAGACCAAGGATAACGTGGCGTTGAACAGTGGAAGCAGAGGCGGCATCAGTTGGGAAGTCCTGGGAGAACATCAAGACCGTGGCAGCAAATCGAGTCAGCTGGAGAGCTCTTGTATGAGCCCTATGCTCCACCCAGGAGTTAAAGGAATTAAGTCAGTAGGTCATCCTCGGTCTTAATGAGGGGTACACATCAACTCCGTCATCCACGACATTAATCCTCTGGCCATGAAGTTATTTCAACAAAATAATAATGTAAACTTCATCACTGCTTATTTACGTATGCAATAATTTATGGCACATTTAATGCATTTCAAGAAAATCGGTACTTGATAGCTGCTTATTGATGTAAGAGAAAATACACTCCGCATTCAACGCCCACAGTTGATTCGTCTTTTCTTTTTTCTTTCACAGAGACTTGCACCGAAAGATAGTCGTGTGCATTTGACTATCAGACAGAGGTGATCTCAGCAATGCTCAGCATACGATTTTATGAGATGAGAATGTGTGATATGCGAAGTAAATATTTGCAGGGATCTCGATTTGACAAAAAACCTACATTAAATTAAATCCTCTAGGATTGTAATAGGTTTGGCTGTATTGTTGCCATAGGCCTATAGCGATATATCCCAACTTTGTAACAATCTGTGACATTCCTAAAAGAGAGATATGCATTTCTCGGTCAGCAATATTGCTCTAAATAGTGACTTTCTTAAATACCAATGAGTCTGTTTCTAACTTTCTCATGTTTTCTTCATTAAAGACAAATTGAAGTCCATGTGTTGTTTACAAAATCCGTGTTCCGAGATAGCCGATAACATGACCTAAAATGGATAAATACAGGACTTAATATTCCGATTTTTAGGATGATTTGTTTGTACATGAGATATTTGTTCAATTACAAGATACGTAGAGATTTTGGATATTGAAACTACCGCACTGGTATGTATCGAATTTGAATCTAACGCCGATCGTGAGCTCTGGTCATGTCTTTGATGTAAGCTGTGCCGACCAGCTCTTCGTTGTTAAAATTGGCCATTCAACGTATTGGGTTCATTCGTGCCATTAAGAATGCTCAACCGAAGCGTTTCCCATGACGTGTTTACAATATACCGTATATACTCGAATACCACCCGCACATTTTTAAACAAAATCAGACGTGAAAAATTGGGGTGCGGGTTTTATTTGAGTCATCCTGATTTTAAAGATTTAAATTGCCCGCCACACGCGATATCGGGTGTTGCGAGTATCCGCTAGATGGTGCTAGCCTTCTTCCAGCTATCACTTTGTTTTACCATAAGCAGGTGGCGTCATACAGTCTCGCGCAAGTTTTCTGAGTGTAAACATGAGTTCTACGAAGCGTTTGCGGTCGTTTACTGTGAGTGAGAAGCTGAAAGTTGTGACGGAAGCTGAAATTATTGGAAATCGTGCCGCCGGCAGGAAATATGATATTGACGAGTCGTGTATTCGAGATTGGAGAAAGAAAAAAAAAAAAGTGTTGCATTATTACGACGAAAGAGCTTGCTTGTTCTGGACAGTTACCGTGGCCATACAACAGACGCTGTGAAGAAATTCGTCAAGGATGAAAACCGACCTAGCAATCATGCCGGGTGGGACGACGTCTATGCTACAGCCACTGGATGTCTGCGTGAACCGACCGTTCAAAGCAGCCTTGAAACAGCTGTATACGGAGTGGATGGCGGCCGATAAGCACACACTGACCCCAACTGGTCGTATTCAGCGCCCGGAAGTTCAGCTGCTCTGTTCGTGGATTTTGACGGCATGGAATCGTATCTCGGGAGATCTCATACGGAAGAGCTTCAAGAAATGTAGTATTTCCAATGCTATGGATGGCAGTGATGACGACATTTTGTGGGAAAGTGATGGTGAAAAAAGTTCCGAAGTTGGTACTTCTGATGACGAATGAAGTGTTTGTGTCTTTTATTTGTATTTTTAATTGTTTCTGTGTGTTATTTTAGGACGACTTCAGAACTGTTGGAAACTATTTTGTAGAAATGCTATTCTGTTTATTTAGTAAAGATTGTAAATAGTTTTGAGTAAAAATTTTCTTTTTTAAAAATTTTGTTCTTCAAAATCAGGGTGCGGGTCTTATTCAGGGGCGGGTCGTATTCGAGTAAATACGGTATGCTCTTTAATGGCAAGCCATAAATACCATAATCATGGTTTAGGCTTGATTTAAACGATTTACCAAGTGTAAAAGAAGTCGTAACCAGCTTATGGCTGGACTTCACCGCGAAAGCAATTTGAATGAAAGACACAGATGCAACAAGGGTAGGCCTACTAGAGAAAAGAGTTGGCACTAGACTATGGTCAGGGATGCTTTCTAATTTGTGCTCAAATCTAGTGTGCACCCTAATAATCAAGACAATTTTCCTCAAAAAGGGGTGCATTACATTCGAATAAATTGAGTACATCGATCGTTATGTAGTGGTGTACGGTAGGTATACTAGGCCTACCATAAAGGTCAATAAGAAACATCTTTCAAAATATTTGAAAATTGATAATCTATTACACTCATTTGGAGAAAAAATATCCTGGATCCTTCAGGGAAACAGTTACCCCAATAATATCCATACATCACATAAAACAACATAGAATAGACTAAGCAGATGACCTCGCTGTTTCGCCCCTTAAAACAACAGTACCTAACTAAATGAACTTTATAATAGAGATGTGGCCAAATAACTTCTTATATGCTTGATTGAGAAACACAGTTTTAATAACGTGAATCATTGCGAATCACAATACTATCTACACGAATTATACCAAGTATAACAAGAATCCATTATAACTACTGTATTATATAAAATTAAATTGCAACCCTGGTGATCAAGATTTGAAGATGACTGCGTGACAACAGAAATGCATAATCCTTTAAAAATAAAAATAAAAATAAAAATAAAAAATGCACGTGAGTCCTGCTCAACCGATCTTCGCTTATCCGACATTCTGTGTTATCCAACATAGTTCCCACGCTGAAATGCATTCCTGTCTGTGAGGATGCTATGACTTGAGATGTGAGTAAGTGGTGTGCACAAGATTAGCTGTTTCAACTGGCTGACCCTGATATTATTGATTTCGTGAATGCTAACGAAAATGAGAATAAGGAACTAGTTTCAAGAGGACTTTTCACACTGCTCTTGGGGACTCCTTTTGCACCAGGAATTTGAGAATAATTTCTCACAGGGCAGCCTCTCTTCTCTGGAGCTTCATTATTCCAACAGTCCCAGTCTTTCCCTTTCACACTGGATACACTCGACACCCGGGACTTAAGCTTTCGTGCCTTAAAGTAAACCCTTTCGTTTTTTGTTGTTTTGTTTCCGTATTGACTTACAAATTCTTTAATCAATTATTTGTGTCCACCTAGTCAATAATGTTCCGACTTGAAAGCATGCACATTACAATAGTTGCAATTATACTGTATATGTTCATACTCTGTGATTATATTCAATGTAAAATTAATAACATAATATGTCCCTTACATTACATCTTATTCATCCATTCAATGATATTTAGAATTCATATTTGGAATTGGTATCTTAAATGTATAGTACATTTTTTAAACTGAAGAAAGGCCACTGTTGTCCAAAACATATAGGCTACTTAAGTAATAACGTGAAAAACAAATGTATTGACGAGGTGGGACAATATTAAATTTGTGTTTTAATAACAATCGTAAGTCAATACGGATTCAGTACAAATGGTAAACATTGTATCAATACACAGTAATGCTAGCCAAGTGCTTAAATCAGCAAATATGTTCAAAGAACTAAAGATTAAAATTGCTAGTATCAAAAAGGACATTACTTTCTTGAAAACTTGTAAACAACATGAATTAGTTCCGGATCACCTAAAGGGCTATCAAAGAGGAAGAAAAACCTCATGTTATGAAAAGAAAATTATGTACGTATTTGTGTCCAAGTTATCTATAAAATAAATAATCTGCAATACAAGAGATAGTAGTGAAATGAAACAAAATAACCAAATTACTAGACCAAGAGAAATCTGAAGTAAACATACCTGAATACGGGCCCCACTTTGTTCTTCCAACTCCCGTATCTTTGAACCACCACGTCCGATAACTTTCCCAACATCACTAGAATTCACGTTCACAACACCTTCCTCTGAACCTCTGGACTCATAGCTATTTGAGTTTCTTCCTCCAAAACCATCCTCCGACACATTGTTTCGCCAGTTCATGTTTCCTCCACCACCACCTCCTCCTCCTCCGCCGCCAAATCCTCGTCTACCTTCACCCCTTCGTTGACGTCCCCCGCCATCTTGCCTGTCATTCCATCCACGACCACCGCCGTCTTGCCTGTCGTTCCATCCACGACCACCACCGTCTTGCCTGTCGTTCCATCCACGACCACCGCCGTCTTGCCTGTCGTTCCATCCTCGACCTCCACCATCTTGCCTGTCGTTCCATCCCCGACCTCCACCATCTTGCCTGTCGTTCCATCCCCGACCTCCACCATCTTGCCTGTCGTTCCATCCCCGACCTCCACCATCTTGCCTGTCGTTCCCTCCCCGACCTCCACCATCTTGTCTATCACCCCATCCACGACCTCGTCCTCCACCACCTCTTCCTCTGCCACGTCCATATGTTTGGGAATACACAGGCCCATAGCTGGTATTATCTTCTTCATTTGATTCCCAACCATCGTTCATGGTACCTATACACAAACATAATCCATTTGAATCCACACATAAAAGAAGAAGAGTGTCTCTAAAATTATACTGATCACTAGTTAGGAATTATATACTACGGCATTCGATAAGTAATGGCAACATTGCAAAAATATCACAAAGAATATTATTTGGTTAATTTTAACATTACGAAATTAATTTACAGTCTCCTGCTATGTCAACAATACGTTGCCAAATCTTTGGAAGACGACAGACTCCATCCTCAGCACCATTTCTGGATATCTTTCTCACTGACCGATCTAGAGCGCTCTGGATATCAACTCTTGATTGAAATCAAACGCATCGTCGAGGTTCTTTGATCTTTGAGAATAAGTCGTAATCACAAGGGCTCATGTCAGGTAAATTCGGTAGATGTTCGAGTACTTCCCAAGTCAACCTTGTAAACAAATTCCACACTGTTGTGGCAACATGACAACGAGCATTGTCATGGAACACAACAGGACTCTCAATGGCCTGGCGCAAATGATGTTCCAAGTAACGCAAATAGTAGTCTGCATTTACTTTTATACAGTATGTACCAAGATTATGCCTTCATAATCATAATACACAATAATCATCAGTTTCAAAGAAACCTGCAATGCTTAATATCTTTTTGGGTGTGTTGATTCTGTATGACGCCATACGCTTGATTGTCGTTTCAGCTCAGGTGTATATGAACGTACCCATGTGTCATACATTGTGATAACGTGATGAAGAAAGGCCTCACCTTCATGTTCACATCACTCCAAATGAATTCTTGCTGTCTCCATTCGCTGCCAATTTCGGTTAGAGAGCACGGAACCATTGGGCACACACTTTTCGCATCTTCAGCCTTTTACTTAAAATGTGATGGACAGACGCTGCTGCAATACCAAGTTCCTTGGAAATCTCCACACATGTCCAGCGCCTGTCTTTTTCCAATAATGCCCTTACAGCCTGAACATGGAAATCGTCAGTTGCAACAACAGGTCTACCAACAAGTGCTCCGTGTTGACATTCCTTGATGGAAGGCTTCCACCCATCTTGCAATAGTTCGATAAGGTAGGACTTCTCTCCCGCGAGCTTCTTGCAATGCTCTAAACCTCTGAGTTGCACTTTTTCACTTACAACTTGAATTTTTATGAAGCACTTTTGTTCGTAGGCGGCTTCGGTGGCGTAGTTGGTAGCATGCTGAGTTTCTATGCCCAAGGTCGCTGGTTCAAACCCGAACAAAGTCGTCGGATTTTTAAGAGCGTTAAAAATCCCTCAGTATGCCTTCCTTCGGAGGGGAAGTAAAGCCGGTTGGCCCATGTCATAAATTTATGGTATGTAAAAGAACCTTCCACTAACTAAACTTCTGTGAAGCAAAATTTGTAGGTTAGATTCACTAATGTTCTTAAGTTCCAATGTTCTTCACCAGGTGCTGGTTGCGATGGCACCTAGTAGTAGCCAAGTTCACAGCTAGGTGTCGTGGACGGTAGCATTTGGTAGCAAAAGTAGGAAGTACTTGAAATTATCGTCTGCGGTCCTTACTTGAATTAAAAATAGATAACACACACTAATACAGTCATCACAATTAACACCGGTTATCAGAGAGATTCTACACACACCCAAAGTACACGGGGCTACAAGACTGTGTTGTCGCAGCCCCTAAACTAAGGAACCAACCAACCTTTGTTCATATCTACTGAACATCTTTTTAGGGCGGTATTACTGTACTTAGAGTCTCCGTGCCTTAGGCGGCAGCACGCCGGCCTCTCACCGCTGGGTCCGTGGTTCAAATCCCGGTCACTCCATGTGATATTTGTGCTGGACGAAGCGGAGGCAGAGAGGTTTTTTCTCCGGGTACCCCAGTTTTCCCTGTCACAATTTCATTCCAGCAAAACTCTCCACCATCATTTCATTTGTCATTCATTTATCATTGCCCCAGGGGAATGCGACATGCTTTGGCAGCCGGCACAGTTCATATACTCGCTGCTAGATGGGGGCTTCATTCATTCCATTCCCTGACCCGGTCGGTCAACAGGAAGCAGGCTGTAGATTTTCATTTTTCTGTACTTACTGAATGTGAGAAACATTTAATGTATTCACAAATATCAGCTATTTCGAGACTTTTAATATTAAAGATTTATACAACTAAGACTGCTCAACAATATACTACAAAATAACAATGGTTGCCACCAGGATTGCTGATTGACAACAGTGCTGCCATTACTTATTGAATGCCCTAATATATACAGTATATTTTTTAAATTTTATAGGATAAAATGGCGATGAAATAAACAACTACAACTAAAGCCAACAACTACAGTATCTTACGTACTAGAAGAAATTGGGGAAAAAAGGAAAACTTAAAAAAAACAAGTAGTTCCGTGAAGAACTATGCAGCCTATTTTCATATATCCTACTCATGTTAATTGCCTCTAACATACAAAATTTCAGTTTGATTGTTGTGATAAGATTCATAGATATTGAGAACCCTCTAAATATTTCAGATGGTCGACAGGTTGGATTTTTATTTATGTACTATTACATGAAGATTATTGTGTACGTGTGGTATTCAAACTTCAATCGCCTGATTAGGACACAAGAAGTAAATTAGCCAGGGTGCACCATAAGTGGTGGGGCTACATAACCCTGCCTCCTTAAAGGCCCAGTAAACTCATGAAAATCGATTTTCTGGCTTTTAATGAATTCAGTTAGATTTCGAGCTGAAGATTGGAATGTCGAAATCGGAAATTAAAAATCTCGATTAGCTTGCGGGATACGAAGATTCGAAGTTTTGGGTAGGGGACAGCGTGACGTCACTGGAGCCTTACAATACAGTATTGCGCGCCACTTCCGTCTGTCTACTAGTGATTGTCAGAGTGCAGAGTGAGCATGTCATCCAGAAAAGTGAAGCCTTATCAGTTTGAACCAAAGTGCACAACATCTGGAGTAGAAAATGAACCATCAGCATCTGTTATATCGGAAAGACTGGGGAACACCGACTGGTGTAAGTGTGAACAGTGTGAGGCGATGCCCACTGCTGCTGAAAGTTTCTGCTGTACAATCAGTGAAACAATGAATGAAATGCGTAGAAGTGTGATGTGTATTGTTTGACACAAGGACTTTTCTAATGTTGTATTAAATTACTATGTGTTAAATACTGCACGTTGTCTTCATATGGACAAAACTAATATTCCCTACGTGAGGGACAGACTGGCTATGAAAACCAACGCTACCTGGCGGTCTGTGGCCTATCGCCAGTTTGTGTACTGGGTCAACTTATGAACTCCTTTAGGAAGAAAGAAGAGGAAAGTTGTCGTGAAGGCAATCCGACAACAATATCTTACTATCCCGAATAAGGATAGGTCACTCCAAGATATCTCATAGCTACCTTCTTGAGAAGAAATAGCCTCCCATCTGCACAACATGTAACAGAGTGCTGACTGTGAAACATATCAACACTAATTGTCTACAGTACAGCCAATGGCACCAGTATCATGGCATTCCTGGTAAGATTAAGGAAGCCCTCACATCTCCTGCACTGTGTAACCAAATCATCAATTTCTTCAGGGACACTGGTTTATATTCCAAAATATGACTCTTCAATTTACAGTTCTTGTATTTTTTCATATTCCTCTGGATTAATGTTCCTATCATGTTATTGTTAATGAATCTACAATATTTAATGTACTGACTAGATATAGGAGTCGCGATAAGACATCCAATTTAAAGCGACTATGATCAATCTTAATTTAAAAAAAAAACAATATCCCGATGAAGGAGGTATATACGTAGGATTCCAGGCTGCTGAGGGGCAAGAACCAGAATACTTTGATTAATAAATTTGAAACTATATTTAGAATATTTTATGGCAGTCTTTTCTGAAGATGTGATGAAACAGTCCTTTAACAATTGAATACTTGTTAGTATAAAATAAATACCTATATTAAATTATATATTTTACACACAGTTATTTTAACAAGTGGGAGTGTTAGAAACAGTTTATAGCTGATGAAAGCGGGTGAAATGCGAGAAAACTCCATCCAAGGGCCTGGGGTCAGAAGCAATGTTTCTTGGTGGTTCCGGCTCATAGTATGGATCTTCTTCTAAGGGAGTGATCTGCTTTTGTCCATTTGCCATTCCAATTACTTCGAGAAGTATATCTGTCCTCCATCCGTATTCTTCCTCCTTATAGACCTTACTGTTAATCCACTTTTTTGATGATTTTGAGTATCTAAGTGTTTCACCAGTTTGATCACCTTTTACATTGTTATTGTGATCCATAATTGCTAACATAGATCGATTTACCATTCCGTGAAATGAGAAACTGGATCTTTCAGGCATGTATTTCAGTCGGACGTTATGGTAGGATTCAGGGACCCAGTGTTACAGTAATGTTTTATGCTTTGCAAGTCGTTTATAAAGCACTTGTCTTTGAGAACGCTGGCTCTGAAGAGAATTTCTATTGAGCCATTTTGTTTTTTGCGTTGGATTTTCGATTATTTTTTCGTGCTCACATTGGTGAAAGTGAGTGTTTCCTAACCATGAATGTGTGTCACAAATATGATTCAGAACAGACAAAAATTTCTCAACAAGTAGCTCCTCATTGTTCTCACATGTCATTGCTGACCACCAAAGATGATTAATAATGCTGTGTTTCCATTCTAATATTGCGGGTGCCTTGGTCGCTACTGCTTTCAGATTTTTACCTAAGCTTTTGGCAAGGTGCCACACAACCATCTCATGAATGATTCCAGGGTACTTGGTTCGTAAAGGCTTTCGAACGCCCTGATGCCGGTCGGATAAGAATAGTTCTATATTTAGTCCTTCTGATAATAGTTTTGATAGCACTTTATCACACGCGGGCTTTTCCAACTCGCCAAAAACTTGGCCTCGTTGCAGAACAACAAAGTCAATAATTTCCTCTGAGCTGATGTCCATCACAGAATATGTTACATATTTTGCACAAAAACCTGGGCTGTCCAATTGACCATCACCTGCAATTCACACCCTCCTACCGGATGACATGAGATCCTTGACGGTGTTACCACAATGCATAACCCATGTATGCCTAATGGCTGGGAAAACGATTCGTTTCACTTTTTTTTTTAAATGTTGTGTGGCTCATGAAACATAAATCAATACAGTCTGTCAACGATTTCAGTAACGCAAAACCCACTCCCGTTATGTACATACCAGTAGCCAAGTGACTGATAACATGGAGAATTTGTTAACATTCTTATGAGATCTCCATACGAGAGTATGGCCTGCTAGACAGGTCATTTGGACACTCACAGCAGGTCCTTTAGTAGAAGGAATAGTTTGAATTACTTTCTTGTCGCAGATAAGGCACCTAGCAAAGAGAAGTAACAGGTTCTGCCACATTACGAACAGCAACGTGGTCTCACTGAAATTCCATGCTTTATTTTTTATACTCACCACCTACGACTGTGCTGTTTCATCTCCTTCCCTGTCATCGTCATCATAATCATCATCATCATCCGAGGTAGTATCACTCTTCACCTGCTTCATATATTGCATCATGAACACCAGAATCACTGTCACTATCGTAACACTTTGCGTTTCTAAATGTTTCTCCTCCTAATTCGCACTGTACTCCAACTGTATTGGGATTTTCAGACATGCCGGATTATCATGGATAACACTCTCCTTTTCACTGCAAACACTCGGGGCAGCACTTGAAACACTCGCAGAGGTACATTCAATCGCTTCAGTTAAAATGTTCTTCCTAATATAATATGTAGATGTACGCCTTGTCACCGGAACAAGTTTCATTCCTTTCAAATTTAGCGCGGGTACAGCACATTTTCTTAACACAAGTTTCCTTTTTTGCTTCAGGAGTTCAGCTTTGTAACTGCTTGATAGTTCATAGTCCTGCTCTCTGAAAGGTGTAGAGCATACGCGGTTATTTCGGGATGGTGAGAAATCAGCGCGACTGATTCTAGATAGCCAAGATCGGTATCTCTCTGGAGATTTCTCTCGACTGGGGAATCTGTGAAAACCTAGATCTTTTTCCTTCGATGTTTTCGAAGTGGTTGCGTTCTTGCAACCATACACAACGCAGTAAACCATGTTTTCACTTAGGTATCATTTACAGTACTTAAATATGCCGAAACAACAGCTGCACTGTCTGATTCTGCTATGCCTACTGTAGGCGCGCGGAAGGCGGCTCGGCTCCAGTGACGTCACACACTCAAGCATTGTCGCCGTTTTCCGCTTATACCACCTGAACAAAATAAAATAACGCGGTAGGGTTTTCAGTACGTTGGTTAAAATTTAATAATGGAATCAGTGAGTTAGGAAACTAAAACTCGAAAATAAGTTGCCTGGGCCTTTAAGAGACTTGTGCAGAAGACAGAGTTTACAGGAAAAGAAAAGAAGAATGAGGGTGTCAGGAAAGATGAGATAAAGGCCAATTAAGGCGGGGAAACTAAAGACGCCCTAGGCCTTGGATATCTAATACCGCCGGGATGGGAAGGAAGAGAACAAGAGTTGACCAAGGGAGATAGGTCAGGAAAAATGACCAAGAGGAACCCGGCACAAGTACAGTAAGTGGAAGCAATGCCAAACTTGGCTGGGATCTGACTCCTGATTGTACTTGTATGGATTTTTCAAGAGCCAAAAAGCTAGTCCACATTGATCTTGGACCGTCTGACTCGCACCAGCCAGATACAATTATTAGCCCTGAGAATAGAATAAAGAGCAGAGATTGCTAAACAAGACATAATGTACATTCAAGAACAACCAAACTTTCCTTTTAAGGTAGGCATGATTAGTTTAAGTGTTTGTAAGTTAGTAAATATGGGAAATAAAATTTATACATAATATTATGTATGGGTGTGCAATATTATACACATTGATTAGTGTAAGATGGTAATTGTAGCTTTGTAAGATACGGGTTTTTTTTTTTTTTTTTTTTTTTGACATGCGGTCTACAGTTTCACATTACAAATTAATAAAGGTCATACTGGCCATTGTAAGTTCTTCCATACAATGAAATAATACATTAAAAAACTTTCAGAATTATTCTGTACTGGCATTTAATAAAAATATAAATTCTCCTGGTTCCTAATGTTAAGATGAATCACAGGAAAATATAGCTTGTTGGCCATCACTGATCTAGGGAGTGAGGTATATGATCAGAGTTAATGCACAAGTCAATGCGGTATGAAAAGAATTCATGTCATCCAGTTCAACCAGTTTGTCAGACAGTGAATCACTTTTTGCCTTCCCCTCTCTTGACGAGAGATAAGGGGATAACTCGCACATTCTCCTTTCCTGACACAAATCCCTTCCACTGTCTGGACTTTGTTTGAATTACATTGTGTAAGAAACCACTGCAATAACCAGGTCATTCTTTCCTGGATATTATCCCTTCAAGTTTTATTTTGTGATTCTTATTTGCAATTGGCTTCAGTTTGTATGTGTACTAAATTGCTGCAAGGAGTTGTACTGCTCTAGCTGATTGCATTTGTTACATCTGTGGGAACCTAGCAATGCAGAAAAACACCAAGGCAACAGTGATATTTTGCTGTGAAACTCAGATTAGGGTAAGTCTTGGGCCTCATCTAAAATATTTTAAAATTTATGTTGAGCAATGATTTTAATTAAGGTTTTATGGTGACTGTTTTAAGACGTGAGTCAGATTATCTGCCCTACAAATGGAAGGGGTTCCCAATAATTTGATGGTAGTGACTGCCAATTTAAGGGATCAGACAAAGAACTCTTGTTAACTCGACATTTTGCTTTCTTGTCTAGTTCTAGAGCCCAGTGCCAAAATTCAAAGGAATGAGTAGATTAACCTCATAATATACCTAGAATCCCTGACACCACTGTAAAGTTTCTCGTGTAAACCCACTGCTGGGACTTGGTCCAAAATAGGTACCAAGAAAGGGTTTGTTCTTTGCTTGAGTGACCATACAATTATGCTATTGAAGAAGGCAGTGAAAGAATTCTGATCCCTTGAAAAATATGGACATTGAGATAAAAAGGCCATAAAAAATTATAAAATGAAAGATACCTCATCAGACCATGCCTGTGCAGAAGCCACAAAAGCATGAGCACTATAGCTTACTAACGAGCAGGCTGAGGAGCAAGCAGTGAGCTGCGAGAGACCTGTCAACCAAGCCAAAAATCACTGTACCTACCCAAGCATGAATATTCTCTTACTGTGACTGAATACCAGAAATGCAGAATAAAACTTAATAAAATGATCAGTATGAAGTTGTCTGTTCGTATTGCTGGGAATGAGACAACTTCCTTTATAAGGACAATAATAATGTAACTAGTGGACCCGTGCGAGAACTCTCGCATAATGGGTTATGCGCACCCCATGTGTACAGACTACCCGCCTAGCGCTAGTGCTATGCGCAGGCTTTACACGGAACAAATCTGCCAGGGACTATTGTCTTGTTTATTTGTTATAATGCAGTTTTTAAACAAATATATTTCCGTTGACTTTTCAAGAAATGCAAGATTTTTCCTGTACTATTGAGACGATTTGGAAGAATTTGGTACAAACCACACCTTCTAACTCCCTCTGGTTTAGGAGCTTGCGTTTTGTGAAACAAACACCTTTGCATATTATGTATATAGATAATGTAATAATGTTATTGGTTTTACATCCCTTTTAACTACTGCAGCTTTTAGAGACACATTTATAAAGACAATTAACTACAGCCAACATAGAATAAAGCTCCTCTATATAGTCCTATGTGTATTACTTATGCAACTGTACTTATTGCTTTAAGGGACCTAACGTCTAGGTTATTGGCCTTACTTATACAGAAGGAATTTATAAACGTTACTGAAATTTCTTGGTTTGTGTTGATGTTTGATATAGCATGCTATTTGATAGTCCAGTACATTTATATATCTATCATATGATGAACGTATGTACATATATACAATTTTTCAGGGGCAGATGACCTCGTAGTTCTGCCCCTTAAAACAACAATAACTAACTATATACAATTTCTGGACAAATGTGCATAGTCACAAGTTCGTACGATCTTACAACACTAGGTCTAGTTCTTTGACCCATTAAACTGCTTCATCCGATGTAAGATGAATGTCCATTATTGTTCCTTTGAAAGATCGAAGAGGACGGTCAGCAACAATATGATGGATTGACTGTGATGATGGATTGACTGTGATAATGCACTGCAGTCGCAATTTACAGAGCTAGCCCATCCCCATTTGTGCAGCAGATAGCCACACCTGCCTTGTCCAGTTCGAATCCGGTTGATGATCGTCCACTGGCACCTGGGGAGATGGAATCCTTGTATCCGGTTAGAAGGGTTGTCAACTAGATGTTTATTTACCACTGAAGACTGCTCCCATTGGATTTTCCACGAGTTGTTAACTTGGAAGGATCATCTTTCAAGGTTGACTGCTGTATGCCATGGTGGTTTCCTTGATTTCAAGCGTTGGTGTTCTGCTCGTGCAAGATCTTGGTGAATGGGTAGCTGGGGATTCTGCCGAATGCTTTTCCATACCTTTAGGAGAGCTTCTGATCTTCTTAGGACTGGAGGTGGAATGTTGCTGAGAACAGACAGCCAAAGTGTGTTCGTGCTCCGAATACAACCCGTGATTATTCGCATTGCTTGATTGAGTTGCACATCTATCTTCTTAGTGAGAACACTATTGATCCAGGTTGGACAGCAATATTCAGCAACAGAATATGATAAAGCTAAGGCAGTGGATCTTAGAAGTTGAGTATTAGCTCCCCATGATGTACCGGCAAGTTTCTGAAGAATATTATTTCTGGTTTTGATTTTTGCAGCCATATTTGAGAGATGCTGCTTGAAAGTCAGAGTCCTATCTAGTGTTATTCCCAAGTATTTTGGTATACGGTAACAGTTGGCCCCTGAATCTGACTTCTGGTTTGTAATTTGATTGCCTGTTGCGTAGGTGGAATGAAGATACAACTGTTTTCTGAGAGTTTAGGTGGAGGCACCATTTCTTGAAGTATACATCCAAGGCTTCCAGATCAGTGGATAAATTAGTTTTAGCATCAGAAAAGTCAGAGCACTGAGTCACCAAACAAATGTCATCAGCATACATGAACTTTCTTGAAGATGTTTCAGGTAAGTCGTGTAAGTACAGACTGAAAAGGAGGGGAGCCAAGAAGAACCTTGAGGTAAACCACCTTTAGTTTAAACACTCTGCTTCTGTCATTGTCAGAGTAGATCTGAAAGTATCTGTTGTTTAGCATATTGTTAAGTAAGGCCGTAAGTTTACCACATGGGATAACACTCACGAATTTCAATAGGAGACCTCTCGCCAAACAGTATCATAGGCAGCTGATAGATCCAAAAAAGCAGCCACACTTAAAGATTTCTTCTCAAACCCATTTTCAATGTACGTAGTAAGAGACAGTACCTGATCGTTACAACTTCTTCCAGGCCTGAATCCCGCTTGCTCTATAGGAATGTGGTTATTGATTGTTTCAAAAATTCTATTATAAATCAGACGTTCAAAGAGTTTGTGACACTTAAAAGTGCTATTGGACGATGGTTTTCAACTTCTGTGGGAGCTTTGTTTGGTTTCAGTATGGCTATCATTATTGTTTTCATCAAAGGTAGGATGTTTCCAGTTTGTAGGATATTTGAAAAGAAGTTGGTTAACATGAAAAGGATCTTAATATAGAATGAGAACTGCTGACCATGGTGCAAAAATTATTATAATGCCTTTGGACGATATAATTATATTGTTTTCCCAGGGACGTGACTTACTAGTTTGGTAAGATCATTAGAAATAAGACTAGGCGTTTTTTTTTATCCCTTCTACTAATCGGTCTTGTAAACGGCTAAAGGAATACTTCTTCCCTAACAACCCCTATCCCAATGTTTTCTCATGAATTAGAATGGCTCAACATTGAGACAGTAGTGGCATGTATGAAACTACCTTGTGTCCTATCCTGGAGCAAAGCCACCAAAAACTGTTGGTCTATCAAGCAAGTTAAGTGAAGCATAGGGTTCATAGCTATGCAAAGCACAGCAGTTACCGTTGGCTTTATAATAATATGTATTGCAACCAAATAGCCATAGTGTGAGATATAGGCCTACCATACATAAAGTATATATTAGTCTTTGCAAAAAGAATTAAGAGATGTTCCCCTCTCTGTGCACACCAGCACACAATATCTTATCACATTATTTTCTGCATAGTTTGGACTGGCACTGTGTCTCCAGCGTGTGAAAAGTCTCTGATCAAATCCGTCAACTGCTAGTTTTGATAATAAAGAAAGCTTTTCAGTCGGTCAACAAAAATGTTTGTGCCCTATTACATTAGGCGGGGGAACAAGTATTTATATGCCCTAACATGAAAACATTACATAAGATATTTATCACAAAATAACATGTTTTTATGTACAAATATGGGGGTACTTAAAATGGATGACATGTTTCGAACGTCAAGCATTCATTCTCAGATCCTGCTCACTTAGGCTTAATTAATTACGATGTTTATGAATTACACTTATGCACTCTTCCACAACAGGAGAAGTTAATATTCGGCTCTCATCCATTTCCTGTTCATCAACGCATTGGTGTCGTAAAAATCCTCCCATATGTCAGTTCTTTTGTCTTCCAGCTCTTATAGCAGATTAGTGTATGCTTCGGTACATAATAATAATAATATCGTATGGCCTCGGGTGCCTGGTGCAAGCTTTGCTATTTGACACCCAAAGGGTAGCTTGCATGTCGAATTTCGTAGTTAGAGGTTAGATATCTAATCTCCTTGAACACAATAGCGCTTTCTAGTTGAGAAATGAGGAACTTTGTGCTGGCGGAAACTCCCGAGATTAATTTTGCCATTATGAACTCGGCCTACTGAATTCAAATGGGTTCTTTGACATGCCAACATCGTATGACATGCGTATCGTATTTTTGCCGCCTTTCAAAAATCACTTACCACGGTCAGGGGCGAACCTGCAATCTTGGGGTTAGTAGACCGACACGCTATCCACTCACCCACCGTGGCAAGCTGCTTCGGTACATGGTAAAAGAATATTGAGTCGAATTTCTTCAGTGAAGGAAGATCCTCTCAAGAGGATATAAACTATTGTTGGGTATATTTTGATAGGCACGCCTTTTTGAGAAAAGCTCCTCTGAAAGTTTCTAGATCATTCAGATTTGACTGGCTAAGGTGTTCCCATTGTGATCTCTACGCCATACATTAGGATGGGCATTATTTTTAAACGGAAGAGTGTCATAGTTGTAATGTACGTTTCTTATGCTGTTAATTGCCTTTATTGAGACTGCTGTTTTCCGTTTGATGTGTAGGTCTATAGTGTACACAAATCCTTGGGTTTGAAGATTGATTTCAAGGTCCCTAAAATTTGTTACATTTCTTAAATACTGTCTGCCTCCACTTGATGTCTTTCGTTGCACATCGCCCTCCTTTCCTGAAAGTCATTTCTACCGTTTTACTTTTAGTTTAGATAATTTTCATCTATCCTTTTGGCCAATTTGTCAAAAGCTACATGTAGATTTTGTATGCTTGGTGATAACAGGGCCATGTCATCCGCATCCATATATATGTTTCCTTTTTCGGTGTGAATAACTCAGGGAATTCCAGCAGTGGTTATTATGAAGAGGAGGAGCTGATTGGGTGCCAGTGCTATATCCCATTTGTTACATTTCTTAATACTGTCTGCCTACACTTGAAGTCTTTCGTTGCAGCTGGGGTTAGTGACCCCACCTCTAGGTAATCACATTGGTGTCTGTATATTGTAGACTTGCTCCATAAATAAATAAGTTTTGCAGTTTAAATTATTTTTGTATTTTGTATTTATTTTCTTAGAATTATTATTTAGATTTACAATTATCTAACTTTGTAAGTAGGAAAGGTTGTGAGATTACCAGAAAGATTAAGGTCTGGAGACTGAAGGAAAAGAGTTTAAGAAAGAAATGCAAGAACAGATACCAAGGGCGGATATTACCCATGTGGAGCAAGAATGGGAAAATATTAAGAGGGCATTTGTAAACAGTGCAGGAAAACTTTGGTAGAACATCAGGCAAGGTACAGGAAAAGGCAACAAAATGGTGGTGAAGGAGTGAAAGAAAAGGTAACAGAGAAGAAGAAAACTTGGACGGAATGGAAAACAAAAAGGACGGAAGAAAGTAGAGCAAAATATATAGAAGCGAGCAGAGATTGCAAGAAAGTAATTGCAGAGGAAAAGAAGAAAAGCTGGGAAGAATTCACTCAGGCAATAAGGGAGGATTTAAATTGTGAAAGAAAATTGTTATTTGGAATTATAAAGAGTAGAAGGAATGAAAATGTGAACACTGGATTCGCGAAAAACAAAGAACAAACAAAGGAGAAATATTGACAAAACCAGAAAAGATAACGGACAGATGGAAAGAATATTTCAGGGAGCTGTTGAAGGTGAGACGCCAGGCATGCAGAGAAGTTAGGCAAACAGCCAAAACGGTGGAGGGAAAAATAGAAGAAAAACCAGACATTACTATGGCAGAAGTGGAATGGGCAGTTAGAAAGATGAAGATGGGGAAAGTTGTGGGAATCGACGAAGTGGCAATCGAAATGGTCAAGGCGGCAGGACCAGTGGGACAGCAGTGGACATACAGACTTCTCAGGAGTGTGTGGAGAGAGAAGAAAGTTCCTAAAGACTGGAAAAAGGGAATAATATTGCCAATATTCAAGAAAGGAGACAGGAAGGTGTGTGGTGTAACTACCGAGGAATCACCATCATCTCGCTTGTTGCCAAAGTAATGGATGATGATAATTGTAGTTTTAAGAGGTCTAACATCTAGGTTATGGAAAGAATCCTAGAAAAAAGAATTAGAGTAAAGGTAGAAAGCCAAATAGAGGAGGAACAGTTTGGATTTAGAGGGGGCAGGTCAATAGTGGAACCCATTTTCATTCTGAGACAGAACATTGAAAAGAGTTGGGAAAATGGCAAGGATATGGTAATTACTTTTATTGATCTAGAAAAGGCCTATGATAGCATCCCTAGAACAAAAGTTTGGGAAAGCCTAACAAATAGGGAGATAGGCAAAGAATTGAGAGACATGAAAAAGGCAATGTGCATGGATTGCTACAGTAGTGTGAAGACTAGAGTAGGCATATCAGAGTGGTTTAAAATTGGCTCTGGACTAAGCAAAGTGTGTTGTCACCATTATTGTTCATAATGGTGATGGATGACATCATGAAGGCAGCAATGAAAGACTATAGCAGGGCAAAGATGAAGGTAATGTAGTTTGCAGACGACGATGTGATCTGAGGCGAGGATGAGGATGGAGGTACAAGAACAGACGTGACAAAAGAAAAGATTGATCAATGGGGATTGAAGATAAATGTGGAGAAGAGTAAAACAGTGATGATGAGTAGAGGTGAGAAAGAAGGAAAAGGAGTAATCAAATTCGGAGATAAGGAATTGGAAGTGGTGAAACTCTTCAAATACTTGGGAAGTGAACTGACGGAAGATGGAAGAATACAACTCAGGAGTGCTACCAACAGGTACGGGGACTAGTATGGAACAAGGATATACCAATTAAAGCTAAAGAAGTTATGTACAAAGCATATTATGATCCTATAAAGACATATGCAGCGGAAACTTGGACAATGACTAAGAGGGATGAGAGCAGAGTATAGGCAGCTGAGATAATATTTCTGAGTATTATGGTCCAGAAAACAAGGAGAGACAGAGTGAGAAATGAAGATATACAGAAAGAACTGGGAGTACAGAAACTAAATGACAAACTGAAGCAAAACAGATTGAGATGGTTTGGACATGTCAAACGGATGAATGAAGTAAGGCTACCAAGACGAGCACTGGAACGACGGATGACAGGGAAGAGAGGACGAGGAAGACCAAGAATGCATTGGATGGACTCTGGGAAGAATAGCATCAGAAAACGGAACCTGGATTGGACCGTGTCGGAAGAGGAATGGTGGAACGACAGAACGAAGTGGAGAGGAACCATATTTGTTCCCACCCAGTGTCAGCTGGAAAAGGGGAAATAAAGATGATGACAATTATGTAATATAACAGCTTAGGCTTTCACGGCCGGCGTTCATAATTAAGTACAAGTTTTTCGGGCTTGTAGGCCATGGTCCAGACAGGATATCTCCAAACGTTTCACCGGAAACTGCGACCCTTGATAAGATAATGCCGGACACAGTTTCCGGTGAAACTTCGGGAGATATCCTGTCTGGACCTCAACCTACAAGCCCGAAAAACTTGTACATAATTACAATTATCTAACTTTGTATTTGTGTGTCATGAAGGTGCTGAATTGGGCTTATGGCCTGTGTACTTTCATAAATATACAAATAAATAAATAAATAAATACAGAACATACATTTTCATTTGAGACTGTTTTGCCTTTCAACGTCCAGCCTACACCGCAAGTCTCTGCTTGCGAATAAGACGCATCCATTTTCCCCTATTAGTAGTTAGCACTGTGACCTCCTTTGCTTCTATACCACTTGCTTTGAAATCATTCAACACTAAATCTAACTATTGCCTTCTAGGTCTACCTCTGCTCCTCTTACCCTCTACAGTTGAACTCATTAACCACTTAGCTAATCTCTCCTCACCCCTTGTCTTCACATAACCCCACCATCTGAGTCGACTCATATGAACAGCTTCATCTAGCGTGTTCATTTCTAACTTAGCCTTCACCTCTTCGTTACAAGAATCATCCTGCCATTGCTCACATCTATTTGTCCCAGCAATCGTTCGGGCTACCCTCATATCAGTTACCTCTAGCTTTTGTATCAGATATCCTGAATCTGTCACCTCTCTTGTTCATAATGGTGATGGATGAAATAGTAAAGGAAACAAAGGAAGCATATGAACATAAAGAAATGAAGTTACTGTTATTTGCAGATGATATTGTGGTCTGGGGAAGGAACACCGAAGAAGTGCAAAAACAACTAGATGCACTGAACGAAAATATTCAGAAGTATGGCCTGAAAATCAGTATAGAGAAAAGCAAGACCATGGTGATGACAAGAGGGGAAAGACAAGGAAAGGGCGCTGTGAAAATTGGAAGTCAGAGTTTGGAAATTGTGGACACGATCAAATACCTAGGAAGTGAATTGATGCAAACTGGTAGGTTGGACATGGAGATTGGCAGGAGGGTACAGCAGAGCAATGCATTCTATCAAAGTGTAAGAAAACTTGTTTGGGATAAGGAAGTACCAAGGAAAAGCAAGGAGGTAATGTATAAAGTGTATTATGTACCCATATTAACTTATGCAGCTGAGACTTGGACCCTGACAAGCAGGCAAGAGAGTAGAATCCAAGCCAGTGAAATGAAATTCCTAAGAAGTATGATAGGAAAGACAAGGAAAGACAGAGTGAGGAATGAAGATGTTAGGAAGGAAGTTGGGATGGGAAAACTAAATGAGAGAATTGAGAAGAATAAACTAAGGTGGTTTGGACATGTAAAGAGGATGGAGGAAAATAGAATACCAAGACAGATGCTGGAGGCGAAGTGCAAGGGTAAGAGACCAAGAGGAAGACCTAGAACAAGGTGGATGGATTCAGTGAAGAACGGCGTAAGAAAAAGAAATCTGGACTGGGACAAGATCGTGGAAGAAGAATGGTGGAAGGAAAGAGGAAAGTGGAGAAGTGCCATAAATACCCCGACCCGGCAGGAGCTGGATAAGGGGAAATGATGATGATGATCCTGAATCTACTAGACCATACAGCAAGGTTGGTCTAAATATTGAGCCATGTAGGAAGAGGTTCGTCACAACACCAACTCATCGTAAGTTGCATAAATTCATCCTTCTAAGCACACACAGTGTCAAACAGTCTTACACGTTGTGTTGTGTGTCGCTAATGTTACCTGGTCGACCATTCTGACTCTCTTCACCGAACGCAACGTGCCGAGGATCTTGAACACCTTCCCAAAGGACGCCTTATTGCAAAGTTTGCAGGATATGTATCGCCTATCTCAGCATGGCTGCGTCGCTCAGCGGTAACGTTCTCGCTTGCTGGGCCCTAGGTTGCAGGTTCGTATCCTGGCGCAGTCAGCTGACATTTGAGGGTGCACAAATGCGAGGGAGCCGTGTCAGTATATTTACTGGCACGTCAAAGATCCCCTTCGGGGCAAAATTCCGGCACCCCGGAGTCTCTAAAAGTCACAGTAGTTAAAAGGGACGTAAAACCAATAAAACAAAATTTAAAAAAGCATTGCATAGTTACGGGAGGGGACTATTTCGAAGGACAGTAGGGTCACTGTCATGCATTGTTCATCTATGTTGATAGTACAGGACTATTCACCGAACTTTATTGTCACGGGTATAATGTTATAATGTTATTGGTTTTACGTCCCTTCTAATTACTGTGGATTTTAGACATGCGGGGTGCCGGAATTTTGCCCCGAAGGGGATCTTTAACTCTGAGTGCCAAGAAATGATTTATCATTCCTCCGTGGACATGCCTATAGTGCCCGGAATGATATTTCATTCCTCTTGCAAAGTCGTAGCAACCTAAGTAATTCATCTTCTCCCCGGTAAATAGTAGCACTTATCGCAGCATTCTTATCAAGAAAGGTGTGTAGTTTCCGAATTCCGAATTTTCCAATAGAAGCCGCATACAATAATTTGTTCTCGTGTTAGAACTTTTTTTAAGTGAGTGAATCTTGTGTCTGCTCATCTTGTGCAATCGGCAACAATGGCGGGTTTGCACGACGAAGAAGTAATGATCTACTTGATTATATAAATAGTTTGGTGTATGATCAAGATTATGTACAGTAGATTCAGAAAGTAAACTGGAAATTTGTGATAAAGCTAAACCCTCGTCACGAGATTCTAGCCAGTGAAAGTGATAATTCTCAAAAGTAATATTTTAACTGCTATGAATAATACCACCTATTGCCAGAATTTAGTGATAGTGATTTACCGTACCATCCATCGCAGACATCCCTGGAGTGTAAATGAAGTGCTCCAATATGATTTTTTTTGCAATAACTTTTGTAATTTTAGTTTTTTGTAATGATACCCCAGAAAATATATAGGCTATATATTTTTTAAAAGACTACTGATATGTTGTGCTACAAGAAATATCAACAAATGGTGAGCTACACTGATATTTAGAACTACTGTACTTATTTGCTTTGGAATTTTATTTATCAGTTTTTGAATTCACAATTTCTCAATTCATTGTTTATTTTTATTTTAACCCCCCGTCAGGCACATCGCATCTGAGAGATGAACAAGCAATGCCTTGTTCTACTGGTCGGAGGTGGGGAAACTGGTAGAGCCAGTCTTCCTATCTCCCTGCCCCCTCTCAGCCAGTGTGTTGCTAACCGAGATCGGGCACGGTTCTGTGTTACAGTGACCGATTTCATCTCTCAGATGTATTGCGCCCTGAGAGTACCAGGTGGTTTCTCTCATACGTATAGCAAGTAGTAAGCCTGGTTTGAACTTGAATGACCCAAAAGTTGTTGTGGAAGTTAAGCAAATGGTTATTTTTCCGACACAGTAAGATAAATGTTCATATGCGGATTGAATTTTTTATATGCTTATATAAAAATGTGTAGGACTTCCACAATATTCTAATCTGTATGTCCTTGATGAAATGAAAATCCACAGCCAGCTTCCATTCTCCGACCGGGTCAGGAATGGAATGAATGAAGCCCCCATCTAGCGGCGAGGAGATGAACTGTGCCGGCTGCCGAGGCCTGACGCACTCCTCTGGGGCAATGATTAAATGAATGACAGATGAAATGAAATGATAGTGGAGTGTGTTGCTGGAATGAAATTTTTGACAGGGAAAACCGGAGTACCTGGAGAAAAAACCTGTCTGCCTCCGTTTTGTCCAGCACAGATCTCACATGGAGTGACCGGGATTTGAACCACGGACCCAGCGGTGAGAGGCCTGCGTGCTGCCGCCTAAGCCACGGAGGCTTTGTATGTCCTTGATGAATATTTTATATTATTTTCAAACCTGTGAATAAATGATGTAGCCTAGATTTATCAGTAATAAAGTGCATAACGCAAAACAAAAACCAAAATTTGATATATAATGTCACACAAGCTTTATCAAAATTTACATCTCAAAGATGCAATGTGCCCGTTGATGTCTCGGATGCAATGCGCCCGACGGAGGGTTAACTACAGAAATATTCAGATGGAAAGTGATGTAAGTGCAAAGGTGTATAATAGAAAGAAAAAAAAAAGATAATTGAAAATGGATATAAATTGAGAGTTAGGCCTATACATTTTTATTTGGAGTGTTGCAAATTGGGTAAATTGTCAGTGGCACTCTTGGCTTATACCTGTGTGATATTGCGGCACTAAGAGGGTTAACGTGCCAGTAAATCAACTGACACGGCTCCCTCAAATGCCAGTTGGCATACTGCGCCAAGATTCGATCTTTCAACTTTGGACTCAGCAGGCGAGAACGCTACCGCTGAGCCACGTAGCCAGTCCATTCATACACACTTTAATCAACAAAGGCACTGTACCTAACCTCAAACTCTAATCTACACTAAGAAACTCTCAATATCAAAAATATTAGTTTTTTGGAAAATCACATATTTTTAAAAAAGTGTATTTTTGCCCTAGTCCTCGGCACGATGTCTTTGGATTTTTCCTATATTCGTCACCCGTTTGCACCAATTGCCGTCACATTGTTAGTTTTCCTTGTCTACTGTTTATAATGCATTTCTGTCAATTGTTGTGTAAGACAACGATTTATCGACTTGGAGGCTAACATTTACGAATAAAACAGCACCAGTAATTATGTTTTTTTTAATAAAAAATGAAATATTAAAAACAAAAAAGACGGCATCGCGAAGCGGGAATGGTGGGTAGAAGACATACGGTCATGAAAATATAGTAATTCTGCTCTAAACACATTTATTATAATTTATTTTTGTTTTAACTTAAAGTGCTATATTAATAATAATTGAAATTCGAACAATATAATCACAAGAACGTGTACTGATGTATGCTTCCCCGACCGGTGTTCAAGAGCGAATGGTCATTTTCCGGGCTGTTATGTCGTGATTTTTTTTTTTACGGTGGATGGGAGGCGTAGTCACATAACATAACATCTGCGTTGAACAATCGCCGAGGGTCTGACGAGATAGACTAAGTTGTTTTCCACTAAATAACAGTAGGTTTTAATTTGATGTTCTGTAATTGTGACAGACAGTTGGCAACAGTTATTTTTTTTTTTTTTTTTGTGAGAAAAGAAGGACAAGGAACAGTGCATCCAAGATGGAGTCTTTTGAGTGTTATTTGTAATGTGTGTGCATTTTTCTTGTGAATAAATATCTTTTCATTTTCCCGAATAAGTACGAAGTGACGTTTCTGTTCGTAACATCTGGCGACAGTAACAGGATATAGAAAGGAAAATGAGCGATATTCGAAGTTTGATAAGAAAACGTGGTGTATACCGTGCATCGTTCACGAAAATTGTAGCTTCACTTCAAGTTTTGTTGGAGAAAGAAATAAAGGACATAGTCGCTATCCGAGGAGATTACGCCTTAGTGGAAGAGAAGGCTAACCTCATAAGTAATCTGGACCAGGAGATCTTCCAACACCTCATGGAAGATGCGGTGTCAGAAGAAGACCTGATCACAGAAGTAGATGGAGTAGATGACTATAAACGCAAGTTTCATATGTTAGCAGCGGCTGTTTCCGATGCTCTTGCCATGGAGAGAAAACGTGAAGACGAAGTCCAGTCAACAGTAAGCACCAGTAACACTCATAACCTAAAAAGTAAATATCGCCTTCCAAAGATCGAATTCCGAAAATTTGGTGGATATCTACGAGATTGGTTAGGTTTCTGGAATCAATTTCAAAAGATTGCTGAAGATGAAGGGTTAGATAATGCCGATAAATACGAATATCTTATCCAAGCAACATTGTCAAACTCCAAAGCTCGCGACATCGTTGATAGTTTTCCAGCCACAAGTGGAAATTACCCTAAAGCAATACAGAAACTTAAATCACGTTTTGGCAAAGATTCTTTGTTGGTGGAAGTCTACACTAGAGAACTATTGACAATGATGAATTCTTGTAGTAGTCTTGACATCTCATCATTATATGACAGACTCGAAACTCAACTTGGTGCTTTGGAGAGCCTAGGTGTAACTTCCGAGAAATATGCAGCAATGTTATTTCCTATGATTGAATCATGCTTGTCTATAGATGCGTTACGTGCCTGGCAGAGGAGTGGCGGTGGGAAGGAATGTGAACCTTGTGAACGTCTTAAAGATTTGATGAAATTCCTGGAGAATGAAGTAGAGAGTGAGGAAAGGATCAAACTGGCCATCCCAAGTAAAGGTAACATCAAGGTGAATCCTGACAAGTCAAAAGGTACGAAGAAAATTGACATTTACAGTGAATCGCCACCTACCGCAGCTGCACTTGTGGATTGTAATCTTAAACTAAACTGTATATTTTGTGATAGGTCCCATGCTAGTTCAAACTGCTCCGTGGCAAAGCAGATGGCTTTAAAGGAGAGAGTCTCAATTGTGAAGAATAAGAGAGCATGCTTTCTCTGTCTGAAGAAAGGACATGTTTCAAAGATGTGCAGAAGGCAGTTAAAATGTGATTCCCGTAGCAAAAAACATAACAGCCTAATATGTCTAGGCCCAACACATTCCTCTGAAGCTACCAATGAGAAACTTCAGTCTCATTCTTTGATTTCAAATGAAGAACGTAGTGGTGTGCAAGGTGTTATTTTGCAAACATTAAAGGTGAGGGTCATTGGAGAATCCTCTGCAATGGAGGTAAGGGCTCTACTGGATACTGGCAGTCAGAGATCTTATATGCTTGAATCAGTGGCACAGAAGTTAGGTTACAGTAGTCATCGCACAGAAATGCTACGCCATTCACTATTTGGTGGGGTAGTCACCGAAGAGAGCCAGCATATGTGCTATAGGATCTACATAGAGAGTTTAGGAAAGCCTTATGCCTGCAATTTTGAAGTCTTAGGGCAACAAGTAATTACAGGGTACAATACTATGTTAAAGGGCCCATGGTTGCAAGAACTAAGAGCAAAAGGGATACAGAATTATGATACTGAAGGTTCCATTGAACTATTAATAGGCGCTGATGTCGCTGGAAAGTTAATGACTGGACAAACGTGTACACTAAGCAATGGTCTTGTATGTATTGAGACTGCTGGGGTGGACTGTGATGGGTAAAGTAGTTTCCGGAGATCAATCAAGCATGACCAATCTAGTCACTTCTCTCTTTATCAGAGATGCTTCAGTTGAAAATCTGTGGGAACTGGACGTGCTAGGTATCAGCGATCCTGCCGTAAAGAAAACTAAAACTGAAGAAAACTTTGCAACAATGGAGCACTTTCAGAAAACCGTGTCTATTAAAGGAGAATTTAGGTATGAAGTCCATTTACCCTGGAAAGAAAACAAATCATTTCTTGTATCTAACAGGGTCATGGCTGAGAAGAGGTTAGTCAACACAAGGAAGAAAGTGGAAAATTTTGGACTAGGCGAGACGTATGAAAATATTTTCACCGAGTGGGAAAGGAGTGGTGTTATTGAACCGGTTCAGGAGGATGAAAACTTCAGAAACTATCTACCGCATCGAGCTGTTGTGAAGGAAAGTAGTTCAACGACACCTGTTCGTCCTGTATTTGACGCCTCAGCGAAGGAAGCGGGAACCCCTGCTTTGAACGATTGTTTGTATGATGGCCCCAACCTGATTGAGCTAATCCCTGCTATTCTTCTTAGATTCCGAGAGAGGAAAGTAGGAATTATTGCAGACATTGAGAAGGCCTTCCTTCAGATAAGCATACGGAAAGAAGATCGAAACTATATCTGCTTCCTGATGTGGCAGGACGTTGGGAATAATTACAAGATCTTCAAGCATGCCAGGCTGGTTTTCGGCTTAACTTTTAGTCCGTTTCTCCTGGTGGCTGTCTTGGAGTATCACCTGAAGAAGTACTTGGAAAACCCGCAATTCAATCCCCTATTCATCAAGAGACTTCTACAGAGCTTCTACGTGGACAACGTTGTCACTAGCCTTGACAGGGAATCGGAGGTGGGCGAGTTTATCAATCAAGCTAGTAGGGTATTATCAGAAGGCAGTTTTAATTTGAGGGGATGGCAGTTCTCTCAAGATGATGACCAGTCTGCTACCCTTTCATCTGTTTTGGGACTGTTATGGGATCGACAGGAGGATACACTTACTTTAAATTTGCATTGGTTGAATAGCCTTCAGGTGGGAGAAGTGACGAAAAGGACAATTCTGTCACTCGCACATCGAATTTTTGATCCAATTGGTGTGACATGTCCTGTCACCCTTTGTGTTAAACTGTTGATTCAAAGGACCTGGAAGACTCATATAAGATGGGATAGTGCAGTTGATGAGAAGTCCAGAGACGAGTTTCTGGCCTGGGTAAAGGATCTACCTCACCTGGTAGAAATCAAGATTCCTCGATGGTTTGGAAGAAGTGACCATGTGAAAATTCATGTCTTCTGTGATGCCAGCCAACTTGCATACGCAGCAGTAGTCTTCTTAAGATGCGATTCCAACAATCAAGTGAGTGTACAGTTATGTGATGCAAGATCTCGTGTGGCCCCCCTCAAGGAAGTGACAATCCCCAGATTGGAATTGCTGGCTGCTACAATTGGTGCACAGTTGCTTAAATGTGTGTTGGAATCTATTTCACTGGAAGTTCATGAGTTTTTTCTCTGGTCTGACTCGTCCACAGTTCTAGCATGGATCTGCAGGACTGAGAACTGGTCAGTGTTTGTCCGCAATCGTGTGAATGAGATCAGGAATTTGACCAATTTAAACTGCTGGCGACATGTTCCAGGTTCATTGAATCCAGCTGATTTACCGTCACGTGGCTGTTCTGCTTCGCAATTAGTAGCCTCTCGATGGTGGGAGGGACTTGCCTGGTTGTACGAATCTACAGATTGTTGGCCTCAAACAAAAGTGGTGTATGACGAAGAGAGTATCGCAAAGGAAATGAAGAAAAACCCTGTGAATTCTATGACTGTAACCAATGAAGGTCCCCTCTGGTATGCCAGGTATTTTTCCAGCTATCACAGAATAGTTCATCTAATCGCATGGATTCTTTGTTTCTGTAAGAATTGTCTTAGATGTGAGAGGATCTCGCAAGAAAATCTGCAAGTTGAAGAGTTAGAAAGGGCTGAAATTAGACTCATTTCTATAATTCAACGAGAAAGCTTCCACGGATTAGTTGATAAACTTCTATCTTCACTACATCCATTCCTGGAAGATGGTGTTCTCAGGGTTAAAACGAGACTACTACTGCGAGAAGATTTGAAGCAATTCAGGTTCCCAATGATTCCCCCGGCGAACCATGTCATCACCTCTCGCTTGATTATGGATGAGCACGTGAAAGAAAATCACATTGGAGTACAACTTCTTCTTAATCATCTGAGACAACGCTTCTGGATCGTCGGTGGAAGGAGGACAGTTAGAAAAATTATAAGAAAATGTGTCAAGTGCCGGAGGCATGATGGACAACATACCGAAATCGCTCAGGCCCCTCTGCCCCTGGACCGCATACGGGAAGCCTGTGTATATGAAGTGATAGGAGTGGACTTGGCAGGTCCGGTGTTCCTGAGGGATGAAAGTAAAGCTTGGATTGTAGTTTTCACATGTGCGGTGTATTGCGCTGTTCATCTCGAAATGGTTACTTCTCTCTCCACAGAGGCGTTTGTGCAAGCGTTCCGGCGGTTTGTAGCAAGAAGAGGACGCCCCTCTGTGATTTACTCAGACAATGGTACAAATTTCACGGGTACAGATAACGCGTTTCAAAGTGTTGACTGGGAGAATATTTCCAAACACCATTCGGTTGAACGTATTACTTGGAGATTTAATCCCCCTAGTGCTCCTTGGTGGGGAGGCTTCTGGGAAAGGTTAATACGTCTAATTAAACAGCTTCTGAAACGAGTTTTGGGTAAAGCCTGTCTAACTTACCAAGAAATGCTTACCCTTCTCTGCAGTATAGAAGCCACCATAAATGCAAGACCGCTAACATATCTGACCGATGGATGCTTTCTACAAGAAATTAAGACAACTGGAGTTCCAGAATGTGATGCATTGGATGCTATAACCCTGAATCAAAGAAATCGTCATCTTCTGAACCTAAGAATGGCATTGAAAAAAAGATTCCAGCAGGAATATCTGGGACTTTTGGCACTCGGTAAACCGAGTTGTAAACCAACTCTTTTGTTCAAGAGAGGTGACATTGTCCTAGTTGGATCAGATGGCACTAAGAGGATAGATTGGCCCCTTGGAAAAATTGTGGACTTGTTCCCTGGAACTGATGGTAATACAAGACTTGCAAGGGTTGTTACATCTAAAGGAGAACTCTTGAGACCGATACAGCGACTCTACCCACTAGAAGTACCTGATGAAGACAGCACACCTTTAAGGACTGGCTTGAATAAGAAAACGGCTACTGCTTAAGGAGAGCCGACTGGAACTGGTGTTCAACCCCCAAAGACTACACGTTCGGGTAGAACTGTCAATGTTCCTGCAAGATATGTGGAGTAGTTGAGGATGTCTTGTTGAGGATGTCTTTCCTCAACGGTGGGAGGATGTGACAGACAGTTGGCAACAGTTTTTTTTTTTTTTTGTGAGAAAAGAAGGACAAGGAACAGTGCATCCAAGATGGAGTCTTTTGAGTGTTATTTGTAATGTGTGGGCATTTTTCTTGTGAATAAATATCTTTTCATTTTCCCGAATAAGTACGAAGTGACGTTTCTGTTCGTAACAGTAATATTGCAACACGGTTTACTGTCAAATTTTGAGGGATTCGTAAAGTTCTTTTTAGGAAAGATTCACACCATTTCCTCCCTGGCCACCCATCTTTGAAAGGTGAGTCCCTCTTCAATTCTTTTGTGAGGCACTGGATGCTATTTTTCAAATCGTCCTTTGTTACCGGGAACCCCGCTTTTCCTAGTGAGATAACCCATTGAACTAACACCCTTTGTTGCATCCAGAACAGTCATCTCTTTGGCTTTGGTTTCATATGTATTCTTGTTTGTTTTCTGTAAACTCAGTGTGTGTGATAAAATACCAAATACATAGAAAGTCAATCTTTTTCATTCTAAAGAAAAATAATACTGGTTACACACGAACCGGGTAGATTCTGGTCCCTAACATAATTTGGAGACCCTGACGTGATTAATTTCAGTAAGGAATTAATTGGAGATTAGTGGATGCAGCTGTAAGATTGTATTTACGATAAAACATACGTGTCAATGATGGAGGTTAATAACTTAATAAAGGCGAGAAAACCCGTAAGGATGTCCTTTACGAAAACATACAACATGCTTGAACAACATTTAACTACGAAGTGAAGATTCGGAAGAAGAGGAGTTGCAATCTCTGCTGACCAAGATTGAGAAGTTAGGTACGGAGATGACACTAGACGAAAAGGTATTGAATCTGTTACTCTGAGGTTCTTGAGAAGCAGTATTGGAGCTACAAAGATGGACAGAATAAGAAATGAGAGGACCAGAGAATTAATGAAGGAGGAACCATTACAGGATGGTATAGAGAAATCTAGACTTAGATGGTATGGACATTTAAAACGAATGGAGGAGAAGAGGATACCCAGGAGAGTACATGAGACGAAGTGGGAAGGAAAGAGACCGAGGGGAAGACCGAGACAGGTGGCTGAAGGGGGTGGAAGAAAGCGTGAAGAAGAGAGGAGAAGACTGGACAAGGGTGGAGGCTGAGAGATGGTGGGAAGACAGAAGACGTTGGAGAGGCTTGTGTTCCAAACAGACCCGGTCAGTGGCTGGAAACTGTGCAAGATGATGATGATGACTCGAGCAAGACGACGACACATACATCAGTGAGTACGAAACTATTGATAATTATAGAGATTAATTGGACATTGCTAGACTGAAAGGTTCCAATAGACTGCAGTCTATCATCAATAAGAGGACACGAGAAATTGATAGTTCACCGTGTATAAGTAATAGCAAAAGACAGCCAAAATTGCCTAAGATCGAGTTTATTAAGTTTGGAGGAGAGGTTAAAGAATGGCTGGGATTTTGGGGACAATTCGAACGTATCCACGAGGATGACAACATTGAAGCTGAAGACTAGTTCCCGTATTTAATACAGGCCACAAAGGTAGGCAGTCGAGCACGAGAGTTAGTAAATAGTTTCCCCCAACTCTACAGAGCAGATTTGGACGGGATGATTTAATAACTGAGAGTTATGTGAGGGAACTTATAAATCTTGTCATTGTAAATGTTGGCAATAAAAAAGACAGGCTTAATCTTGCTGTGTTACATGATAAACTTGAAACAGTTGCGAGCGTTGGAGTCCATTTGTGTCATTAGCGGCAGATATGGAGCTATGTCATTTCCATTGGTTGAGTCGTGCCTCCCTGAGGATATTCTGCGTGTATGGATGAGAAATCAATCAACTTCAACGACAGATCAAGTGTGCAATCATGCTAATAAACTAGGAGCATTACTTGCTTTCCTTAAAGGGGAAGTGGAAGGCAAAGAAAGAATAGCTATTGCCCAGCCTGGTTTTGGTTTGTCTCAAAAGAGAAATAATTACAAATTTAAGTTGAGAGAATATGAAGATAACCCACCACCTACTGCTAGTGTTTTGTTTACAAGCAAATGCGAGGGAGAGAAAATTTGTATCTTTTGTAAGAGGCGACATGAAAGTAAGGAGTGTCGCTTCGCCCAAGACCTGAAGTTAGACAACAAGCGTAAGAGACTAGCGGAGAACAAATGTTTTGCATGCTTAAAAGTTGGTCATAGGGCAAACAGTTGCACCGCAAACTTGAGGAGTCCAGTATGCAGTAACGGATATGAAGTAATCCTGTGCCCTAGGTTAGAAGTAAATAAGGTTTCGGCCAAGAATGATACAATGCATAGTAACAGTAAGATGAACAGTAAGGAAAATGAAGTTGTGACTCAACGCACAAGCCTCAGCTGACCAAGATGTTTTGTTGCAGACTATCAGTGTTAGACAAGAACACAATGGGAAGGTGAAGACAGTACGTCCTCAGATTGTGGTTCACAGAGGTCTTACCTACTAGAAGAAACAGCGAAGGAGATGAAGTATGTCCCCCTGAAAACTGAGAGGATAGGCCACATGCTATTTGCAGGTTCGTCAATTAGCGAACAAGATAACAATGTCTATGAAATTTCGGTTAGTGACGAACGTGATTTAATGAAACAAAATATGCAGGTGTTAAGCCAAAGGTTACAGTAGCGTCCGTGGATGAACAAAAAAAAAATTTGGGTCTCTGATTTCGGTCCATGCCCTCCTGTAACTTCCCATTGGTACTGATGTCGCTGGTAGACTGTTCACGGGAGATGTTGATCTGCTGAAATCAGGATTAGTTGCCATGAAAACTACTCTCGGTTGGACAGTTATGGGAAAGGTTTGGCAGAAGATTGGGGATAGTGAATCTTGTGTGTCTACTGAAAATTCCTTGTTTGTGTAAAGCATGTCTTTATGTGAGCTGTGGAGCTTGGAAACTATCGGCATTAGGGATCCCATTGAAACTCTACAAAACAGGAGATGGAGTTAGTTACCCTTAAAACATTTTCAAGACAATGTCAGGATGAACGAGGAAGGAAGATATGAAGTTGCACTTCCATGGAGAGAGAATTGGCAGCTTATGAAAGTAAATAAGGACATGAAAAATAGATTTAATAAATCGTTGAAAGCCCTGCCTACTATCTGTGAAGTGAAGATTTCCAGGAAACTGGCAAACAGTGAGTATGCATCTTCCTGGAGCTCCTATACCTTTTGTGATGCAAGTAACATGGCATATGCCACTGCTGTCTTCCTAAGGTCTTTCGATGGAAGGGGGATCAATATCCAGCTGGTGTCTGCAAAATATAGAGTAGCTCCCTTAAAGAAGACTACCATACCGAGATTGGAGTTATTGGCTTGTACAATGGGGTCTCGGCTAGCTGCTTCAGCAATAGGTAGTCTGGGCTTAGCTGGCGTTTCTACTTACTATTGGAGTGATTCCTCCACGGCTCTTTTTTGGATAAAGAGAGGAGAGGTATGGGAAACTTTAATGACCAACAGAGTCAGGGAAATTAGAAGTTTGACAGATCCAGAATGCTGGTCTCACGTGGCCGGAGTAAATAATCTAGCTGCCCTGCCTTCTAGGGGTTGCTCTGTTCCACAGCTGAAAATGAAAATCCACAGCCTGCTTCCAGTCTCCGACCGGGTCAGGAATGGAATGAATGAAGCCCCCATCTAGCGGCGAGGATATGAACTGTGCCGGCTGCCGAGGCCTGACGCACTCCTCTGGGGCAATGATTAAATGAATGACAGATGAAATGAAATGAGAGTGGAGAGTGTTGCTGGAATGAAATGTTGACAGGGAAAACCGGAGTACCCGGAGAAAAACCTGTCTGCCTCCGTTTTGTCCAGCACAGATCTCACATGGGGTAACCGGGATTTGAACCACGGACCCAGCGGTGAGAGGCCGGCGTGCTGCCGCCTAAGCCACGGAGGCTGTTTTTCATTCCACAGCTGATAGCTTCCAAATGGTGGGAGGGACCTCTTTGGTTAAATCTCCCAGAAAATGAATGGCCGTCCACTGTTACTCCGACGGATGAAGAGGAAGTGAATAGAGAAAAAGGAGCTTTGCTACCACATTAATGGCCTCGAACAAGGAACCACAATGGTACTTGCGCTATTTCTCGAAGTACTCTAAAATAGTCAGAATTGACTGGCCCCTAGGAAAAATTGTTGCAGTTTACCCTGGCAGAGACGGGGTGATCAGAGTTGTGCGAGTGAAGACTTCAAGTGGCGAGTTTCTCCGACCCATATAACATGTTTATCCCATGGAGGCTGTACCTGAAGATATAGACCGCAAGGGTGTAAGACTGCTTAGCCACCCACCTGCTGAGACATCACTTTCCGTTGACTAAAATGTTGTCACTAGGAGTGGAAGAACAGTCAGACCTCCCTCCGGCCTTGACTTACTTCGTATAAACGTTTGATTAGTTTTGTTTTGATGTTGAATCAAAAGGTGGGAGGATGTTGCATCCAGAACAGTCATCTCTTTGGCTTTGGTTTCATATGTATTCCTGTTTGCTTTCTGTAAACTCTGTGTGTGTGTTAAAATACCAAATACGTAGAAAGTCAATCTTTTTCATTCTAAAGAAAAATAATATTGGATACACCCGAACCGGGTAGGTTCTGGCCCCTGACACCCTTTGTTAAAAAGGAACTTGGCCCATCTTCCTGTCTAGTTTTTCCTTTAATTTTGTCCGAGAAGGCGTTTCTCGGAACACCATTCCTCTCCGCGGCCGTTTTAATATGTCATGAATTGTATTGAATAGGGCGGAATAAATAGTAACTTTACTGTATTCAACTTTACTGTATGCCGTTTTAATACTCATGCCGTCCTCCTCAATGACCTTAATAGCAGCATCCATTTGCTTAATATCATAGGCTAATCGAGAAATGTGCGTTTCGACATAGCCTATTACTTGAAAGTGCATTTCGAAATAGTCTATTATTTGAAAGCGAAGATTCAACTTAAAGAGAATCCCCTTTAGCTCAGCTAAAAACCCCAGGCCTAGACCTACTGAAAATAATAATAATAATAATGTTATTTGTTTTAAGTCCCTTTTAACTACTGCGGCTTTTAGAGACCCCGGCGTGCCGGAATTTTATCCCGAAGGGGGATCGATGACGTGCCAGTAAATCTACTGACACTGCTCTCTCACATTTGTGCACCCTCAAATTCCCAATGACTGCGCCAGGATTTGATTGTGCAATAGCAGGCGAGAACGTTACCACTGAGCCACGCAGCCAGCGTAGACCTACGGCAGTAAAAGAGACAGATCTACATAATAACAGCACACCGTAAATGTTTATTGGTTCTGAAACGTTAACGCAAACTTTAACATTATCGTGCACTAGAGTTTGTCACGTATGTGCTCTAAATATCGTCAGCTATGACGACTATTGGACACGATGATCAAACAACAATTTAATTAATGCAGGGTGCTTCAGAACTACATTATAAGTATTGCCGCTGTTAGTTAGGTCTTACAAGGAGATATGACAATGTGCCAGTTTTCATCACAAATGACCAGCATTGGTCAAGTGCGTGTTTTTAAATCCAGTGTTCGTTACCAGCATTTCTAACCAAACTAGGAACGTGAGCACGAAATAGCAAATCGCGTATGTTACAGAAACAATTACCAACTATATCACACACTTGTAATATTTTAAAATGTCGGAACATAACACATATGCACATAATTAACTCGCGATGCCTGCTTAGCACATGCGAGAAGCAATACACCGTGTCAAGACAGCTCAACTCACAGAAGATGTTTGATGCTGGGAATCACCTATTATATCGCACGCATGATTTCGCAAAGTTGCTCCTTATCGGCAACGAAGGTATGACGAATCTCGTAAGACTTGGTACGTTGAGAAAGACTCTTTGACATGCTCATTTTTTGTACTTATATACGAGAGTGACGACGACTGGCTCAGTGACGAAAACCGGTACAGTTACCTTAAATGGGTATTAGTGTTGTAGTTAATTCAGAAACTCCTGTTTAAAGACAACAGTATTTGTACAAAGCTAAAAACAGCCAACTTAAGTTTTAATTATGTATATTAAAAGAGTGTTCACGGTACATTGTATTTTTTTCATTCATAATGGTGAACTAGGCCTACAGAATCGATAGAAAGTACCTATGTTGTTAAGTCCTAGATTACGAATAATGAGTAAAAATTGTGAGGGTCATTTTGACCCGCACCACACTAGCTACGTTATATAGGTCTTATCACACTAGTTGAGATTGAAGAACACGAATCATTTATTCATGGAGATGTGAGTGCCCAAACAGAACAAGGTCTAAAACAGACCACAGCAATAACTACATTTGAAACAATTATATACCCACAAATTATTGGCTTTTAAGGTTTAATAATAAAAATAATAATATGCAGAAAGGCACTCAACCTTTAAGTCATTGTTAAGGCTTGCTAGAAAGATTGATTTATTTAAGCTGGTAGCTAAACTGCTACCAAGCACCAGATCCTTTGAATTTTTTATAGACATGCTTACTGCATATACCTTCCTGGAAACTAGCAGCCCTTTGTACATTCAGTTAAACCATAAGATGTTCACATTTTATAGCCAATTCTCCTACAAATATAAACTAACATACCACCATGCAGAACGAATAAGTTAATCATACCAGAAATTTTGCTAAGGCTAGGCTACAACACTGCTTTCTTAGGACACATTCAACAATAACACTTGATTCTTGTAAAAGCTTCAATGGTATATATAGCATACCTTTAAAAAAAAGAGGAGAGGAAAGCAATACCTTTATGCCAAATAGACTAAGTCACACTTGGACTAACAATATATTTGCATAAACAGTATAAATAATGACAAAAATGGTGCCTCTGATGAGATGGGTCCCTCTTCTTAGTTTGAAGAAGCCGGGTCTTAAAAATAGCGGAATTCCCAAATTCAGAAGGTAAAATAAATGAGAATTTCACAAATTAGCCATCCAAGAAAGTAATAATATATCTCTGAATAACAAAAATGGTGCAACTATTGATAAAGGGAAAATATAATTTAAAAAACTCTAAAAACCGAGTGTTTCCGTATTTACCCAGCGTACCCGACAAAAATCTCGCAATTCGTCTCGAAAATCCATAAAATGGCTACATTTTTGAACGATATTAGAGCGTACCTACAACATTCTTTTCAGGGCTTCCATTCAAATCTATGGATTCTTTAAACCTACCTACAATCAACTATGAAATAAAAGGCATCAGAAAATTATTCTAAATGGCTAAAACATCACCTGAAGGCAGAACGGCAACACTCATTACACAATTTCTTAAAAACTGTAGAAAAAAAGTGAAACCTGAACACTAACTTGTTTATTTGAAAGCACTAGACAAAAATGAACATGAAGCGAAAGCTGTCAAACCAAACTGCAAGTCAGAAAATTCAAAAACGTCAAATGTCAAGCTCATGCGCTATTTCCATAATTCGCATGGCGGTGCCAGAGACAGGGTTATCATTTGTTCACAAACATTACAGGTTAAGCAAACTTCCGGGAAAATTTCACCAACATTGATAAAAGAAAAAAAGCACTATTCATTGCAGAAGATAATGAAGAATTAGACATGTGAACATTTGCTTCAATCCTAAATTCGTAATATGAGAAACATTTTATTATTTTCTAAAGCTGTTCAGAATGGCAATTTGATTTGATTTGCTGTTGACCTGTGAGTAATGCAGGGGGAGCCACTCCGGGCTCCGCGCTTCGGCTTGCCAGAGCATAGGCTGCTGCGTGACGTCATCGGTTGGGTACTGTCGTGGCGACCATGTATAACAAACAGTTCTCAGCTGTCTCGAGCAACAAAAAGGGACGCTTTTGAAGAGAAATATGCATGTGGTAGTCCTCGCATGCCCTTCTGCAGTCAACTAATACCCTATAAAGGGCGTATCACTACAGTCTGTACCATTAAACTTGCTACCCTCCTGTCAGGAGACTGATAAAATAACCCGGTCAATGCATGTGAGATTTTCGAAGTGAAATGCCATGTCCTGTGGTTCGGATTCCACGTAAAAAAGGAGGTCCTGTGGCTCATAATCCCAAGATTCACGTTTACGGGAAACTAATAAACAGAGCTCCAAAATGGTAATGTTGAAAATTAATCAGTGAGGTAAACAACATTGAACCAAGTGCTAAACGGTTATCGGAGTCCCAAGTCAGACTACTGTGTAACCACCGCGTAGTGTAGCGGTTAGTATTCGTGGCTGTCCGGGTACACTCAGCCCCGTGAGGCAAATCTGAGAAGATGTGGGTTCGATTCCCACCTCAGCCAGCCTGGACGTGGTTTTCCATGGGTTGCCACTGCCGGGTTGGTTCCTAACTTAGGCCACGGCTGCCTTCTTCTCAAGCCTCATCTGATTTACAACTACACAAAGACACCACAATAACACAGGTTACCAGACAAATTTAACACACACCCAAGTGCACGGGACTAAATGGCCACGATGTCCAAACTCCTCAAATGAATATTTTGGGCTGCACCCAACTGATTTACAACTTCTTGAAAAGTACTGTAGTTTTAAATAAGGAATATAATAAAATGCTAAATAATCAATAAGCTAATTGCATTGGACACTTAAATTCTTTGGCATTGTATCGTGCAAATAACTTGAAACGTGAGAGTATTCTGGACTCTCATAATATGCATAGATCATACAAATGCACATCTTTTAAATAGGTTAAATATCGTAGTTCGCAGTTCTTAACATTTTCTAAGATCAAGCACACCCTCGCAGGAAATTGTGGTACAGTTACAAAAGTACTCTCACGCTTACGAAACTATAGGGTCTTTCTTATCGGTGTAGTAATATATAGGCTGGCTGCGTGGCTCAGCGGTAACGTTCTCGCCTGCTATGGCCAAGGTTGCTGGATCGAATCCTGGTGCAGTCGGCTGGCATTTGAGGGTAAGCAAATGCGTGGGAGCCGTGTTAACAGATTTACTGGCACGTTAATGATCCCCTTAGAGGCAAAATTCCGGCATCCCGGCGTCTCTAAAAGCAGCAATTAAAAGGGACGTTCAACCAATAACATTAATTATAATTATTATCTAGCAATATAGCAGCTGCATTAATGTAATCTCTCGGCTGTTAGTCACCCGGCTACGTGCGCATTTTGCCGGTCCCCGCTTTATTGCTAGACCGATAAAAATGTCTTTGTAATATTGTGAGCATCTGAGTTATAGTCTACTTATCTTGGTATTGAGTCATCTAACGTGCTCGGCAGAAGCTGAAAATTAAAACTTGCTACCAGTTGCATCGCTAATACTTCTCCAGTGAAGATGACGTTTCGCTAGATGCACTTAAGTACTTTGCCGGTTATGTGGCATTCAAGAGTAGGTTCATCGATGAGAGTTTAAGTGTGAAGGGGGAAAATTTGTGTGTAACAGACGAGAGCAGGGATGATTGGATACCCATCATTTCAAAGGGGACTTACTCGTCCAACACATGAGTGGCTCCATAAAATGATTGAATTTGAAGTTTTGTTCGGTTCTTTTCATGGACGAACTATATCAAAAAGAAAAATGTAATGACCTACCTGACCACCTTAATAAAATCAAAATTCCCGGAAGTGTATGAGAAGATAATTCGTTTATACGTGAGGACAAAGACTTTTATCAGAATCCGTCACCTGAATAGGCATATCAAGATCAAATTACTGGAGAAATATGCAGCAATAAAGAACAAACTCTGGGTCGTTTTGTCATCTAAAACTCAAGTCGCATAAAAGGTAAGTGTTTATAAACTGATCATTTTCATACCAATGTTACATTAATAATGTATGTTGTTGGGACTGGGACATCTTGACCATCAGCTCCGTGTACTTGTCTTCAATTTGTAATCCGTGCTTTTAAGGTGACTGTTGTAATGTGTGTGTGACCGTAATTATTAGGGACGGAAATGGGGTAAGTGCTCCGGAACTTGAAACAAGGTAGGTAACTATCTCGGCATTTGCCTGGAGAGAGTCTGGAAAGCCGCTGTCAGCGCCGGGATTTGAACCTCTGAACTCCCGACTTACTACAGCTTCCCATCGCGGTCGTGGTGAGCAATATAACGCGCTTGGCTACACCGCAGGATCGCTAAAGCATGATTATGTAGCCTATCGCTATTGCTAAATTTCGTATTTCCATCCTTTGCACGTCTTTTATTGTGTTTTGTGAGGCTTCTTTTAAGCTCAGCTGATACTAAGGTGCGGTAGCGTAGTTAATCTAAAATATTTTTTGTGTGTGTTTATGAAGTATATTTCGCATTATAAACCACTGCAATATATTGTTTATACCTTTCTCTTTATAATGCGCATATTGCCATTATTGTGATTGAATACCACGAGCGGAAAAGAGAAGCGAAATATGACTGTGTTTCCCGTAAGAATGCATTGTAAATATCAGCTGGCATGCGCCTGCTTCATCCGAGCTGCGTCACAGCTTATCAGCCAATGGGAGCGAGAGGCACCGGAGTGTCCTACCTTATAGTCTACTTACCTTGTGAGTAATGCCTGACCTACAGTGGCGTGCGAGGAATTTCTTGAAGGGTAACATGGTCGTCCACAGTGGATAACCCCCCATTGAAATTCCGAGAATGTTGATATTGGCAACTCAAACTAACACTTGGGGCGCTGCGGTCGGTCTGGATAAGTAGGGTAAAAATACTCAATAGCACGCGTTTGATATGGAACACTTTTTATTTGGTCCAAGATGGCGTCACAGTGAAAGTGTAGTGAAATAGCAGCTAGTGTAAATATTTGATAAAAGTGGTAAAATATTATAACAGAGGCTTAAAATCTATAAAGTTACTTTCCTTAGATCAAGTGTAATACGGAATATTGATAGTATTTAGAAATTCTTGTTGATAATTTAATAAACTTAAACTAAGTTGTGGGAACGTGTATCCAAAGATTCGGTGACTTCTTCAATCACTGTTTGAACCAAGTAGAGCAGTGGTGCTTTTACGAGACTTCACCCGATTGGAAGATATACGTATTTCACATTCTTCTTTATTGGTAGGTAATTAGATTAATTCTATTAGGTAGTAATAATTAAATTAAATTTAGTGTAATTTGGTGTAAACATCTAGGCTAACTTAGATCTCTAGTATGACGACAGGAAACAGTGTTAGTGTCTCGTCAGGTTGTGTAACCGTAACGGATTTATGCTCGTCGTGCAAAATAAAAGTAAAAAATGCAAATAAAATCATCACAAGATCTCAGGTAAAATTGAATGAGGAGAAAAGTGAAACCGATTGTCGTAATGTAAGCCTACCGCTACCGTCATGCGAATGTCATAACCTGAGAAACGAACTGTCCTCAAAAGACGAAATTATAAAGCTGCTAAAGGAAGATATTGCTAAGTTAATGGAAGAGTTGAATAAATTAAAAGGAAACAGAGAGGAAAGCAAGGAAACTTGGTCGACAGTGATTGCTGGTAAGGTAAGATTGAATAAGCCTAGGCCTATAAATGGAGTACATGTAACTGAAATTCCCGTCTCAAATTCATTTGGAGTGCTTGTCGAAGAAAATGATGACTTTCCTCAAGAAGAAAAGAAGAAAGTGATAAAGAGAAAATCCAGGAAGATGCGGATATTTGCGGATAGCCACGGGCGAGATGTAGCAGCAAGCGTATTGGAGAGAAGCCGAGAAATGGAGGTCACTTCGACAGTGAAGCCAGGAGCTCAAATTGCAGAAGTCACGAACGGGATGATAGGAGAGTGTGCGTCCCTTACTGCAAAGGACTACGCAGTGATCATCGCTGGAGCAAACGACGTCTATAGAAATGAGAGTAAAAAGGTAATCAGAGATTTAAAGGGTACATTGCCATCCATGCAAAAAACAAATGTCATTATTGTAAACATTCCGCAGAGATACGATTTAATTCCCAAATCATGTGTAAATGTAGAAATAGAGGCTACAACTGGAAAAATTCATAAAATTTGTAAGAGTTTTCCAAATGTCCAAATTGTAGATGTAAGTAAATTAGACAGGAAGTTCCACACTCGGCATGGCCTACACTTAAATAGATTAGGAAAAGAGTATCTTAGTGATGAAATCTGCAAAATTGTAAATTCAAATGGTAAGAATAATTCAACAGTAATATCATTAGAGTGGAAGCACGGAAACTGGTAGAAGAAGCCAAACGTGAGGTTTGGCATTCACATCTTTTGAAGTCAAATTTAACGGAGTGCAACAATGGTATTTCGGATTTGTCTAGCAACAATAACAATTATGATAATAATAATGTAAATAAATCACCAACACAAGCTTGCAAAAGTAACAAATTTAAAATTTACCACCAGAATGTCCAGTCTCTTTATAATAAAATTGATTACATAAATCTAATGCTTAAAAATGAACTTAAAGACATCTCAGCACTATGTATTTCAGAACATTGGCTGAAAGAGGAACAACTTGAATTAATTCAATTCCCAGGGTTTATACAAGCTAGTAAATACTCTAGATCTAATATTAGCCATGGTGGTACTTGCATCTTCTTAAGAAATAATTTAGATCATGAACAGATAACAGCTTATGATTATCTAATTATGGAACAGGATTTTGAATTCTCTGCCGTAAAAATTCAGCAGTTTAAGTTAATAATTGTATGCGTATACCGTTCTCCGTCAGGAAAGTTTCCTCTATTTATAGATAAATAAGAATTGTTACTCAATAACATGAGCAAAGTAAATTTCGATATAATAATTTGTGGGGATGTAAATGTGGATTTCTTAAAACTTGATAGAAATTGTGAATTATTAACACAGTTACTAATTTCCTATGGACTGAAACCTACAGTAAATACACCAACAAGAATAACAAAATTTAGTAAACCACTCCTGATCAAATTTTTATAAATACAGATAAATATCACCATTCAATAGAAGTCTATTGTCCGGGTTTTAGTGACCACCATGGACAAATACTGAGTTTTGAAGTATCCGAAGTAATCAATGATAATGGAGTAAAATCAAAGTGCACGTCATTCACTGAATCAAATGTTACATATTTCAATGACTTATTAAATAAGGAAACATGGTCAGATATTTATGAACTAGAAAATGTAAATGATAAATTTAATGCATTTAACAGTACCCTAAAACACTATTTTGAAATAGCATTCCCCTTTAAACGAAGAACTGTTCAAAATAACAAAACTAGCAATTGGATAACAACAGGGATTATAAATTCATATCAAAGAAAGAAATTTCTACACAAATTATATAAACAATACCACACAACACCTGAATTCAATTTATACTACAAAAAATACACTAGCATATTAAATAAGGTAATAAGACTAGCAAAGAAAATGCATAATGATAATTTTATTTCCCAATCATCTAATAAAAACAGGGCTATGTGGTCCGTGATAAAGAAAGAAACGGGAAAATCTCCTAAAATACAAAGGAACATTACACTGACCAGAAATAATAAAGTGATTAATAATCCAGAGGAAATAGCAAACACTTTTAATGACTATTTTCTGGAAATTCCACAAAAATTAATAAATAAATAAATCACAGGTAAATACACTAAATTCTAATAATAAAATAAATATATGCAGTGATTCTTTATTTATAAATCATGTCACAAGTGAAGAGGTAAGAATAGTTATAAAAGAGCTAAAAAATAAATTCTGTGCTGGCATTGATGGCATCCCTGATGCAATTTTAAAGAAATGTGCAGAAAATATAATAAATCCACTTATGCACTTAATAAACAGTTCAATTCTCTCAGGAACTTACCCGGATATTTTGAAGTTATCAAAAGTAATTCCAGTGCACAAAAACGGTTCAAAAGATGAATTAGATAACTATCGTCCTATTACCTTACCAACTGGTATTGCAAAAATTGTGGAAAAAATTATGTATAAGAGACTGATAAGTTTCATAGAAAAAAAAATATCAAACTCACAACATGGATTTAGAACGGAAAAATCTACACAGACAGCAATTTACGAATGTAGTAATAGTATACTGAAATTAATTGACAATAAGGAACATGTAACTGGCCTATTCTTGGATTTATCGAAAGCATTTGATGTTGTTGACCATAAAATCCTCCTTACCAAACTAAATCAATATGGTGTTAGAGGTCTAGCTAATAAATGGATAGAGTCTTACTTAACAAGGCGTAAACAAATAGTAAGCTTGAGACACAAGGATGATGGAACCAAATTACTTAATGAAACATTGTCCAATGAGGGAATTATTGAATTTGGAGTACCCCAGGGATCGGTTTTGGGCCCACTACTCTTTCTTCTATATATCAATGATATAACACAGAACGTTCATTCAAATAAGGAAATTTTGTTTGCGGACGATACAACACTCGTAATAAAAGGTGAAACTAAACAGGTCATACAGCAGTCTGCTGACTCCGTTACAGGAGAGTTAACCAAATGGTCACAAGATAATCGCCTCATAATAAACTATAAAAAGACAGTATGTCTAAATTTCCACACTATACAGAATAGTAATCCTGCGATGCCCAATATAACAATAAATGGTCATCAAATAGAAAATAAATCAGAAACAAAGTTTTTAGGACTATGGATACAACAAGACTTGAAATGGAATAAACATATACAATATCTGAATACTAAACTGAACTCGATGTGCTTTGCGTTACGTATTTTGAAAACCTGCACTAGCATGCACACATTAAGAAATACTTATTTTGCTTATTTCCATTCATACTTAAGATATGGGATCATATTTTGGGGTATGTCGCCAGATGTACTAAGCACGTTTAGGATACAAAAGAGGGCGATTAGAATTATGGCAAATGTAAACTCTAGAGAATCATGTAGACCTCTGTTTAAAGATTTAAACATTCTCCCACTGCCCTGCATATATATCTTTGAAAGTATTATGTTTTTTAAAAAGAATTTAATGAATAAAGATGTTTTTCTTAAAACAAACAATGATGTTCATAGGCATAACACAAGACAAAATCAAAACATTCATATTTCACACACACACACACACACACACACAAGCATATATCAAAAAGGAACTTTTCACACTGGAGTTAAATTATACAATAAACTACCCCAGTATATAAAACTGGCCCCAAAAATAAAAACCTTTGATAGAATGTTGAAAGCTTATCTGCAGTGCCATTGCTTTTACTCAGTAGTTGAATATTTTAGCGTATAGGAGTGATGGAATCTATAACTATATTTTACTTTTTTAATTTAATTTTAATACCTAGCTGTATGTTGTTGTATTTATAGAATTAAGTTTTCATATTATGATAATAGAGTGAGGTGTAAATAGTTGTGCAATAAGATTGTATCTATTAAGATTTGCTATTATAATAAGTTATAAATAGTTATAATCTTAGTAATATATACCTGTGAGTTCTTTTATTTTATGCATGTAAATTCTGACGTGTCCTATATCAAAAATGTATTGAATGCATGTATTTGATCAAATGGAATTAATAAAAATCTATCTATCTATCTATCTATCTATCTATCTATAATAAGATGCTTTAAATCCGTGTGTTGGATTGTCGCACCTAGTTCGTTCCTGAATTTACTAACAGGTAGCATATTTTACTAGTGTTCGCCGTACAACAATTTACCGTTATGGTCTCAGAATGTCGGTACACAGACGTTAATTCACAATACTTCATGCATTTCGAAACAAACAGTGCAGGCGATTTGTTTGGGTCTAGGATAATAATTCCCTAGAGAACGTATAGCCAGCAACTCAATAATTGCACCTTGAACACAAACTTGTGATCGTCTGAAATACTTGCTTCTCCACAAAATAACACAAGTCCAAAATACAAACTCTACTCCCTCACGGAGTCCACAACAAGAATTACCGTCGCACTACACGCGGGCCGAAAAGTAAGTCCTCCTTACACGGAGTCCTAAGAATGAGTTCCGTCCCTCACGGAATCTAAAAATTGAGTGCCTCTGCTTGCCTCGGCCGAGCTAATAACAGTCATCATTCCCTCCCGCACACAGCACTGGTTTTCCTGGCTTCCCACACGGGTGCAGCCAATCACAACAACAAGAAACACAGCAGTCCCAAATAAGGAGTTGTTGTTTGCTCGAACGAAGTATCAAAGACACACCCCTAGCACTGGGTTGTCAAGCCTACCACCTGTATGACTCGCCTTGCACTCGGCGCTCGGGAGAAACCCCGCTATAACAAGCCTTATTTCCTGGTTGCTGGACACAATGCCAGACTAACTGACTGAAGATTATTCCGATGTTAAAATATTAACATATAATCTGACTTAGATCCTGCCAATTACAATCTCTTAAATCCTAAAGAAATTAATCGGAAATCAATTACATGATATCATACACTTCTCTAAATAATTATTAAAAATAAAAAGGCATCAAATAAAAATATATGGACGATAATCAAAATCGCACGTCCCGAAAGTAAGGGTTTGATCCCTTGGAACCTGGGAAGGTTACAATTCCCCTCCATGGAGTTCCTATGAATGTACAAGAATGGGGACTCCATCTATACACAAAAAACACTGGAATACATATGACCCTAGAAATACATAAACTAATACACTAATGAACATCATACACAAATTAACCTTCACTTTTTAAAATATTACCTTCCAATACATTTTCATTTTCTTGACATCTTCATGTTAACATTCATTCTTTCAAATGTCGTTGTTAGTTTCTTAATTCAAACGCACACCGATTTCTCAAGTGTCCTATACACTACCTCACACGGAAATTCCTCACGTGTCCTTTTGTTGTGTTTTTAGCAGAGATTAATACAAAAGGATAGTTTTAATCAATTGTATATTTGGACATAGATTTGGCATGTCCCCCATTACAGGGAATAAACAAAAGAGTACATTTTTATATAACTTAGATAGAGGAGCAAATTAGTGACTGGCGGTCAAACGCAAGTATAATTGTTCCTCTAGGTTGGCGCTGATCGAAACTGGATTACTTAAAAACCCAATACCCTCACTTAATCCAGTTGTCATTTTATCAATCGGATTCGATCGGCAATAATAAATTCATCAATTTGCAAAAATTCAAATGTTTCGACTTAACTAAGCTTTTTGTCAGAACATCTGCAATCATTTTACTAGTACCTTTAAAATCAACCGATACTTCTTGTTTTTCAACTGCATTTTTGACAAACTGATATTTTACGTCTATGTGTTTAGACCTTTCTTGTATTTCGCTACATTTGGCATTTTTAACTGCTGACAGATTGTCACTAAACAATAAAACTTTACTGTTTTTAAAAATAAGTTTGTAATCGTTTCCCTTTAAAATTTCCTTTAATATTCTATTTAGAATTACTGCCTTTCTTGTACATGTTGCTAAACTGACATACTCCGCTTCCGTTGTTGATAGAGCAACAATATCCTGCTTCTTACTTTCCCAAGCGACGGGGCCATTAGCAAGAAACAAAATGTACCCAGTACATGAAATTCTATCAGCTTTTTCGCTAGCAAAATCTGCATCTGCATATCCTATTAAAGAGCTGCCCGATTTGCTGTAAACTATTTTGAAATCAATCGTACCCTTCAAATAACGTAACACCCGTTTTGCATATTCCCAGTGTTCCCTAGTGTAACATGTGTTATAACGACTTAGTTTTCCAACAGCATAGGCAATGTCTGGTCTACTACAGACGGCTGCATACATTAAACTGCCCAGTAACGCTTGATATGGTACATCAGGACATTTACTTGGATCTCCTTTGGGCGGATCTAACTTAGGTTCCATAGGACTATCCGCTATTTCGCAATCTAGCATATCAAAACGAGACAAAATTGTTTTTATGTACTGTTCCTGATTTAACGTGATTCCCTTTTCTGATCTCTGCACTCTCATACCTAAAACACTTTTAGCTTCCCCTAAGTTTTTAATTTCAAAATTTTTCTTAAGTGACTTTTCTAGACTGGTAATAATTGTTTCATTCTTACAAAACACAAGGAAATCATCCACGTACACAGCTATTATGCAAAGTAAATTTCCGCTTCCCTGAACATAAATACATGGTTCAGTTGAAACTCTTTTGAATCCTAATGTCATTAGGACATTTCTACATTTATCATACCATGATTTGGAAGCCTGTTTAAGACCATAGATGGCTTTCTTTAATAAGCAAACTTTGTTTTCAGAGCCCAGCTCTGTAAAACCTTCTGGCTCTTCCATAAAAAGAGTCTCTGTCAAATCTCCATTCAGGAACGCAGCTGTGACATCCAGATGATAAATATTTAACCCAACCTCAACTGATAGTGCTATCAGCATTCGTAATGCCGAATAACTTATAACTGGAGAAAATGTTTCCTGATAATCCACACCATATCTTTGTGAATATCCCTTAGCAACTATTCTTGCTTTAAAACGCTCCAATTTTCCTGCAGCATCAATCTTTTGTTTAAAAACCCATTTACATTTTATAGGAATCTTTCCATCTGGCAAATTTACCAGTTCAAAAACTCCTTTGTCCTTTAAATTTTTCAACTCTAAATTCATTGCCTCTTCCCATTGAATTTTATTTTCCGACCCTAAGGCTTCTTGCCCTGATGGTGGATCATTATGGGCGGGTAAGCAGTCACAAAAGTTTCCACTCATTGACGTTAAATAAGTAACGTGATCTGGAAATATCTTAGGAACCCTTGATCTAATAGGATACCGTCTGATTGATTCATCTTGCACAGTCTCGACTGCATCACTCATATCAGACTCATTATTCTCAGAAGTCTCATTACAAATAATCAAGTCTTCTTCTAAACTTGCATGACCCTGACTATCACTATTTATAACGTTTGCATTTTTATCGTTAACTTCAATATTTTGCTCTACATTTATTTGGTTCCCTCTTTCCGTATTCGCGTTATCATCTTTGGCCTCACTATTTTCTTCGATTGTAACCGCAAAATCGACTTTTGGTAACAACGTTCGAAAATCTGTTTTGTCACCCTCACTGGTTTCAGACTCTCTGGAGATGAAATTGTTAAAAAAAAAAAACATCTCTAGATTTTAATTGCTTATATCCCTTTTCTGGATCCGCTAGTAGATAACCCTTTGATTCCTCGCAATAACCCACAAATACACATTTCTTGGATTTAGAATCAAACTTGGTTCTATGTTCTTTTGGAATATGCGCATAGGCCACACAGCCAAACACTCGTAAATTCCCTAAATCTACTTGCTTTCCGGACCATTTCTCTTCCGGTACTTCATTTTTTAGCGCTTTAGTTGGAGATCTGTTTTTAAGGTATACAGAAGTCCTGCAAGCTTCTACCCACAACTTTTTAGATAGGTTTGCTTCTAGAAGCATAGGTCTTGCTTTCTCAACTATTGTACGGTTGACTCTCTCTGCAAGTCCATTTTGCTCTGGAGTGTAAGGGATACTAGTTTCGTGCCTAATACCACAGTTTTCAATTTCTCGTTTCATTTTAGAATTGACATATTCTGTTCCATTGTCAGTACGTAGGCATTGAATCTTACACCCTGTTTCATTTTCAACTTTTGCCTTAAATATTTTAAAATACTCATACACTTGATCTTTGCTCTTAAGAAAATAAATGAACGTTTTTCTTGAGAAATCAACTGTAAACGTTAAAACATATTTTTCTCCATTAACTGAGGGTGGTGGTGTCATTGGCCCACACAAATCAGAGTGCACTATTTCCAATTTGCGGGTAGTTTTCTCATGTCGAGGATTTTTTGTTTGGAAAGGTTCCCTGCATTGTTTACCTTCAACGCAAGTGATACATGGTTGAAACGGCGTTGTTCTATCCAGTTTCATACCAGTAGCCCTAGTTTCTAACAAAGCCATATTTTTGTGTCCTAGGTGACCTAACCTTTTGTGCCATAATATTTGGCCATTCTTTTCCTCCATTAAACTAGACATCGCCCTAGCTTCACTAGTTTCTTCTTTCCGGTTGATTACAATACTTTTCGCATCTAACGTATAAACTCCACCTTCTTCGGAACCAGTAGCAATTAGTTCCCCTGTAATCTTTAAATTTGCTGCGTCAAATATCTGACAGCTCTTCTCTTTAAATAATACACAAGCACCGTTTCTAGTCATACAACTCACTGAGAGTAAATTAGACGAAAGCTTCGGTACATAATAAACATTTTTAAGCTCCTGATCGTTGCCCTGAACTAAGCTAATAGTTGCACTGCCTTTTCCTGCTGTGCCAATCTTTTCATTATTTGCAACAGTTACCTCAAGATTATCTTTCGAGTTAGAACTAAAGTAATTTAATAAATCAATATCATTTGTCATATGAGCTGAAGAACAAGAATCTACGTACCATTTTTCTGGGTGAACATTAGATGCCATGGCCATGAGCCACGCATTTGCCCTTCCTTTATTTTTGCCGTCGGCTCTCTTACTGGAGTCATCTCCTCTAGAAACTTGCGCAACTTTATTATTTTGGGAACAATCCCTTGCTAGATGTTCGTAATTATTGCACCTAAAACATTTAACTTTATTAATATCAAATGTATTATTCTTACGTTTGCCACCATGATTTGAAGGATTAGAGGATGTTGGATTATTAGGTTTGACTTTGTGTTTAGTATTAAATGCCACCGCAGTCTCCTTGACTTCCAACGAACTTCGATAACCTTCTTGAAGTAGCTTTTGCTTGACTGTTTCGGTATTCAGTTTTCCAGTAGTTGTGTTTTCAATTGCCATTCTAAAAGGTTTATAATCTTCTGTTAATCCTCTCAACATGAGTACGGCAACAAATTCATCGTCAACTTCCTTCCCCATACTTCTCAGTTTTGCACTTATTTCGGTAAATCGCTGAACATAGGCCTCCATATCCTTTGAATTCGCCAAACTAATATCAAATAATTGGTCTATGAGAGCAATATGCCGATTAACGCTTTTATTCTCGTAGGTTGTTTTTAAGTGGTCCCATATCGCTTTTGGGGTTTTAATTTTGGCAATTTCCATTTTAGGTCCATTATCTAATAGCATATAAATCTTGGCTCTAGTACGTTGGGCCTGCTTCTTTTGCTTTTCCGACGCAGTCGATGCAAGGTTAAACTCCACATACATCCACAAATCCTCATGCAAAAGTTACATCTCAATATCCATCGCCCATGTCTCATAATTTGCGCCTCCATGCAATTTTTCGATTTGCGGCAACGAATTGCCAAATCCGCCATTACCGGCCATTGAACAGTTTTTAAATAAATAAAAGTTCAAAACTTACAGTAATATGTCCGTCCACTTCCTTTGTACTCTGGGCCTCATAACCTGTTGTGTTTTTAGCAGAGATTAATACAAAAGGATAGTTTTAATCAATTGTATATTTGGACATAGATTTGGCATGTCCGCCATTACAGGGAATAAACAAAAGAGTACATTTTTATATAACTTAGATAGAGGAGCAAGTTAGTGACTGGCGGTCAAACGCAAGCATAATAGTTCCTCTAGGTTGGCGCTGATCGAAACTGGATTACTTAAAAACGCAATACCTTTTAAACTACCTCATGTTATAATTGACCAAATTGGCACCAAGCCACGTTGCACTTGCAAAATGCATTCTAAGATGCATGTGAACTAAAATGCTCTGTTTTTCAACTCTTGGCCAATTGTAGCCTCTTCGTCATTTCTTGAAGCGTACCTGTGCTATATATCACAATGTCGACTAAGTATGTCTCAGATGATCTGCCCTACCATCACAAGCTAACATACTTCTTAAGATTATATATATTATAAGACCCTACATTGGTTCCTTGGTGGTCTGTTAAGCCTTACGCACACTTGCAAATACGCGTAGTCACTATAAACGGTCCCCTGAACAATTGAAAAAAACTTGGCCATTTCCTTGTCATCAGCGGAAGAAAGACATGGCACTCTAAGAAAAACCTGATCACCACTACAAAAATCAAACTAAAGATCTGAGCTTTGCTCTCGTCTTCCTCCCACCCTGTGATCATCATCACCAACATTAACGATACTTCAAAATCATACCTCCCCGTGACATCATATTTACCTATACTTACCTGAGGATTTTCATACATACCTCCACGTCCCGTGACATACTCACCAGTACCTTTCTTTGGCTCTATGACCCCTAAATCTAACATATGGCTACTTTCAACCTCAACGGTGGCAACATACCTGAAAGGAATTGCATATCTGGGTCCAGAAAATGGCGAACTATCAACCAGCTCGAATTAGATAGATAGATAGATTGATAGATTTTTATTAATTCCATTTGATCAAATACATGCATTCAATACATTTTTGATATAGGACACGTCAGAATTTACATGCATAAAATAAAAGAACTCACAGGTATATATTACTAAGATTATAACTATTTATAACTTATTATAATAGCAAATCTTAATAGATACAATCTTATTGCACAACTATTTACACCTCACTCTATTATCATAATATGAAAACTTAATTCTATAAATACAACAACATACAGCTAGGTATTAAAATTAAATTAAAAAAGTAAAATATAGTTATAGATTCCATCACTCCTATACGCTAAAATATTCAACTACTGAGTAAAAGCAATGGCACTGCAGATAAGCTTTCAACATTCTATCAAAGGTTTTTATTTTTGGGGCCAGTTTTATATACTGGGGTAGTTTATTGTATAATTTAACTCCAGTGTGAAAAGTTCCTTTTTGATATATGCTTGTGTGTGTGTGTGTGTGTGTGAAATATGAATGTTTTGATTTTGTCTTGTGTTATGCCTATGAACATCATTGTTTGTTTTAAGAAAAACATCTTTATTCATTAAATTCTTTTTAAAAAACATAATACTTTCAAAGATATATATGCAGGGCAGTGGGAGAATGTTTAAATCTTTAAACAGAGGTCTACATGATTCTCTAGAGTTTACATTTGCCATAATTCTAATCGCCCTCTTTTGTATCCTAAACGTGCTTAGTACATCTGGCGACATACCCCAAAATATGATCCCATATCTTAAGTATGAATGGAAATAAGCAAAATAAGTATTTCTTAATGTGTGCATGCTAGTGCAGGTTTTCAAAATACGTAACGCAAAGCACATCGAGTTCAGTTTAGTATTCAGATATTGTATATGTTTATTCCATTTCAAGTCTTGTTGTATCCATAGTCCTAAAAACTTTGTTTCTGATTTATTTTCTATTTGATGACCATTTAATGTTATATTGGGCATCGCAGGATTACTATTCTGTATAGTGTGGAAATTTAGACATACTGTCTTTTTATAGTTTATTATGAGGCGATTATCTTGTGACCATTTGGTTAACTCTCCTGTAACGGAGTCAGCAGACTGCTGTATGACCTGTTTAGTTTCACCTTTTATTACGAGTGTTGTATCGTCCGCAAACAAAATTTCCTTATTTGAATGAACGTTCTGCGTTATATCATTGATATATAGAAGAAAGAGTAGTGGGCCCAAAACCGATCCCTGGGGTACTCCAAATTCAATAATTCCCTCATTGGACAATGTTTCATTAAGTAATTTGGTTCCATCATCCTTGTGTCTCAAGCTTACTATTTGTTTACGCCTTGTTAAGTAAGACTCTATCCATTTATTAGCTAGAACTCTAACACCATATTGATTTAGTTTGGTAAGGAGGATTTTATGGTCAACAACATCAAATGCTTTCGATAAATCCAAGAATAGGCCAGTTACATGTTCCTTATTGTCAATTAATTTCAGTATACTATTACTACATTCGTAAATTGCTGTCTGTGTAGATTTTTCCGTTCTAAATCCATGTTGTGAGTTTGATATTTTTTTTTCTATGAAACTTATCAGTCTCTTATACATAATTTTTTCCACAATTTTTGCAATACCAGTTGGTAAGGTAATAGGACGATAGTTATCTAATTCATCTTTTGAACCGTTTTTGTGCACTGGAATTACTTTTGATAACTTCAAAATATCCGGGTAAGTTCCTGAGAGAATTGAACTGTTTATTAAGTGCGTAAGTGGATTTATTATATTTTCTGCACATTTCTTTAAAATTGCATCAGGGATGCCATCAATGCCAGCACAGAATTTATTTTTAGCTCTTTTATAACTATTCTTACCTCTTCACTTGTGACATGATTTATAAATAAAAAATAACTGCATATATTTATTTTATTATTAGAATTTAGTGTATTTACCTGTGATTTATTTATTAATTTTTGTGGAATTTCCAGAAAATAGTCATTAAAAGTGTTTGCTATTTCCTCTGGATTATTAATCACTTTATTATTTCTGGTCAGTGTAATGTTCCTTTGTATTTTAGCAGATTTTCCAGTGATGGGTGTATACGTGCGTTAATACAGGTTTCTCAATTAACACTTCCTTGTTACTCAATAACACTTCAAATAAATCCTCTTTACTCTCATCACACAACTTACTTCTGTCCACGGCTTTCCATAGTGGATCACCTCGATGCTCCTCTACCGAACTCTGGCACACAGCCTCCATCTGTATCTCCTCGTCAGGAACCTCTGCTGACATCCCCTCCAATCCCTTAGTAACACCCGCACCATCCATCCCCGCAACGAATTCCCACCTCATCTTAATCCCCTGACCCTTAATGCCTTTCTCCAGATATAAAACTCCTTTGTCAACATCCATGCTAACCATATGCTTGTCTAGTCTGCCATCACCAAGTACGACTTTATACATCAACTCTAACTTCATAGGCGGTAATGTCTGCTTACTCTGTTTCTTTCTACTTCTATAATTCCCGATTTCCACCTTCTGTTCATCCTGTGTACTAGAAACTCCCTGCTGATTTCCACCTAACCTCGCTTTCACCTGCTGCCCCTCCTCATCTCCTCTACCTTCTCCTAACGTCGCCTTCAACTGCTGCCTCTTCTCATCTAAGCTACTTTCACCTAAGTCACTTTCACCTGCTGTCTCTCCTCGTCTAAACTACTTTCACCTAACGTCACTTTCACCTGCTGCTTCTTCTCATCAAAGCTACTATCACCTAACGTCACTTTCAACTGCTGATTCTCCACACCGTTATCATCTAACGTCTCCTCTAACTGCCTAGCTTCTCCTATCTCCTTCAACTCTCTTACCTCCTTACTTAGAGACTCTACCTGCTTCTTAACCTCTCCTATTTCCATAGTTAAAAGCTCTTTCTTAATTTCTGCGTCGATTTTGTTCCGTAACCTTTGAAGCAACCTGGAGTTCTTTCCGCTCAGTATCATGTCGATCCAACTCTCTCATCTATGCCCCCCCCCCCTTACTATCCCCGTGTTTGGTGCTCTGGCATTCCTCGGAATTGATAGCGTTCTCCGACGGTTCCACTATCAAGCCTCCACCTATCGCGCTCCTATCCACATCCATGTTCAAGTTCTTTCCCACATCTTAACATTAACTTTACTACCAGCTCTACTCCTCAACTCCATCCTCCGATAACATCTAACCTGAATAAAAATTTGGCTAAGTCTACTGGCGTATGCGTACACGTGAATGTTATTGTTGTTGCTGTACCGTACATTGAGCTCCACAGTTGGGCAGCCAATTGTAACTGTCCTGCCCCACTTGGGTGACCGATTGTTACTGTTCACCCTCTCAATAACTATATACATGGGGTGCGTGGAGGTTAAACACCTGTACGGTATAAGCAGCAGCAATATACATTCACTCTTAACTATCATGGTCACCTCAGAAAAAAGACACTAGAGATCTGGTAAAAATCACAATCAATTCTGATACCAGACATAAAATGCACTACGCAGGATCCTTGTCTTACAGACTATACTAACATTCCCTATCATATTTACACAGGTACACACATGACATATTGATGACCCTTGGAAGTAATGATGACTGGTACTTACAGGCGATGACTTCAGCAGTGATGTCTAACTCTACTAATTCAGGGGTAAGTGCTCCCAAAGAATCAGTCCTACTTACTCGCAACACAATTACTATATGTTTCACACGCAAGCTTTTCAGTTATGAAGAATATGTACATTATCCGATTGATGGTCAGCATCCAACGATTTACTTTGCTTCGCGGATCTGATTATAATAAGATGCTTTAAATCCGTGTGTTGGATTGTCGCACCTAGTTCGTTCCTGAATTTACTAACACGTAGCATATTTTACTAGTGTTCGCCGTACAACAATTTACCGTTATGGTCTCAGAATTTTGGTACACAGACGTTAATTCACAATACTTCACGCATTTCGAAACAAACAATCTAGGTGATTTGTTTGAGACTAGGCTAATAATTCCCTAGAGAACGTATAGCCAGCAACTCAATAATTGCACCTTGAACACAAACTTGTGATCGTCTGAAATACTTCCTTCTCCACAAAATAATACAAGTCCAAAATACAAACTCTACTCCCTCACGGAGTCCACAACAAGAATTACCGTCGCACTACACGCGGGCCGAAAAATAAGTCCTCCTCACACGGAGTCCTAAGAATGAGTTCCGTCCCTCACGGAATCTAAAAATTGAGTGCCTCTGCTTGCCTCTGCCGAGCTAATAACAGTCATCATCCCCCCCGCACAGCACTGGTTTTCCTGGCTTCCCCCACGGGTGCAGCCAATCACAACAACAAGAAACACAGCAGTCCCAAATAAGGAGTTGTTGTTTTGCTCGAACGAAGTATCAAAGACACACCCCTAGCACTGGGTTGTCAAGCCTACCACCTGTATGACTCGCCTTGCACTCGGCGCTCGGGAGAAACCCCGCTATAACAAGCCTAATTTCCTAGTTGTTCCAAACCAACTGACTGAAGAATATTCCAATTTTAAAATATTAACATATAACCTGAGTTAGATCCTGCCAATTACAATCTCTTAAAACCTAAACAAATTAATCGGAAATCAATTACATGATATCATACACTTCCCTAAATAATTATTAAACATAAAAAGGCATCAAATAAAAAATATGGACGATAATTAAAATCGCACGTCCCGAAAGTAAGGGTTCGATACTTTGAAACCTGCAAAGGTTACAACCTGTACAACTTGTTGATCCGATGTGCAACTACAATCACATCATTTATTTTCATTATTATTGCCTTAGCATCTTCAAAAATGATTGTGCATCCACTCATTTCCAGTCTTCCCACAGACAGTAAATTTATTTCCAAATCTGGAATGTACAACACGTCACGAATATTCACAGTATTCCTTGTTCCGTCGACCAATGCAATAAGGTTTCATGTTTTCTTTTTGTGTTGATGTGACTGAGTGCCCTGCTTCTGCCCCTTTAATCTTCACAGGATTAATCTTTACACTTGTCTGAAAGAAATCAGATTGATTAATCATGTCTTCTGAAGCTCCAGAATCAATTCATCATACCACTTCAACACTTCCAGTCGTATTCATTCTTGATCCGGGGCCGATAACCTAGATGTTAGGCCCCTTAAAACAACAATTATCATCATCATCATTCTTGGGTGTTACATCAGATAAAGCTGAGAAACAGAATTCCTCTTCCTCCTCTTGAGTGATATTGGCAGCACCAGTTTGCATCCCTGAAAACTTTGTAGGCTGCCAAGGAGTGTTACGTGGGCTGGGACAGTCTCTCCGTAAATGACCACTGCCCCCTCAGTTGTGGCACTTGTAAGAATGTGAAGCAGGCTTAGTATTACTGTTAGCTGCAGAAAATACCTTGGACTGGTGCTGATTGTATGTTGTTGTTGCAGTAGTCTTTTTCTGCTAGTACTGTTGTTTCTGTTTTCCTCCATTATTTACTTGTCCTGGTCGAGTAGAGAAGGTAATTGTTGACTCTTTCCTCTGTGGTTTCTGTTTTCCTTGGAGATTCCTTTTAGATTCTTCATCCAAAAGTCTATTTTTGACAGAAGGAAGGGTTAAGTTCTCACCGTTTGCTGACATGGTTTCAATAGAGGTTACAACCATACTATAGTCAGTTGGCATGATCAATAACAAATGACAAATCACATCTATCTCATCAGTATTTGCTCCAGAAGATCTAAGCTCTCGAATTTGTCTGTCAAACTTCAGAAAGTGATTTTCCAAAGTCTCATTAGTAGGGTTATGCCGCATTACAAGCAATGCTTTCCTTGCCTGAAGTTGACTTGTAATTCCTTTCCTTTGAAAAGTGTCTGCTAAAGTTTTCCAGATCTTGAAGGCTGTAGCATGTCCTCTGCAATATTCCAAATGACTATCAGCTATAGCACTTACATTAAGTCTAATACAATACTTATCATTCTGCCGGAGTTTCTCATTAGCTGTTTCCCTGGCCGTTCGAGCTGCTGTTGTCTCGCCCGCCGGTGCTTCGGCATAATGAACTTCTTCTGTGATGTGGGACATCAGTTTCTTCTCGTCCAGTAGGACTTCAAGTCTGAATTTCCAATTGTCGTAGTTCTTACCGTCGAAAAGTGGAATGTGGTATCTTTCATCATTGACTCTTGTCTCTCCTCGTCGTTCATTTTGCCTTTGTCTCAAAGTACGCTAATGGAGTCACTATTCTTCCTCCGATATTCCGTTAAACTCCCTGTATTTATTCCTGGTTCACTCACAAAAACTGTACGTACATTCTGGGTCCATAACCTGCTAAGTGAGTAATATTTCCTTTAAGTTTCCAGGTTATTTGTGGTTAAAAAAAAGAAGATGAACAGGCACAGATCTTTGTTAACGTCTCTACGATATCAACTGCTTTGTATCGATTTTCGTTTTATTAGGTCTGTATTGACAATATAACTTAGGTACATACTTGCCAACATATGAATAATCTTATAAATGAAATAAGTAAATAATATGTTAAATTGTCTTTCTTAACAATTCGAGATGAAGGACATGAGAGAGAAGCTGGTATTCAGAAAGGTGTAACACAAGGCTGCAACTCAACACTCATACGTTTCAATCTTTACATTGAACAAGCAATGAAGGGAATTAGAGAAAAATTTAAAGTGGGAGTGAAGATTCAAGGAGAAATAATTTCAACTCTGAGATTTGCTGATGACATCGTCATCTTGGCCGACACGCCCAGTTTTTGAATGGTATGGACTCCATCTTGAGGAAAGAATTCAAGATGAAAATTAATAAATGTAAAACAAAAATATTGGATGCAGCCGAAATAAATCAGAAACCCCTATGGACATCAAATTGACAGGTTAAAAGGTAAAGGAAGTAGGAGACATCTGTTACTTAGGAAGCAAAGTAACCAGTGATGCACGAATCAATGAGGATATAAAAAGTAGGTTGGTTCAGGCAAGGAAAGAATTTCTACAGAAAAGGAATCTGTTAGATTAGATTTGACTTTTATTAAATCCATTTGATCAATTACATGTATACAATACAGTTTTGATATAGGACATGTCAGAAATTACATCTACAAAATAAAAGATCTAACAAGTATATATTACTAATACTATCACTATTTATAACTTATTATAATAACATAACTTAAGAGATACAATCTTATTGTACAGCTATTTACACCTTACTCTATTATCATGATATAAAAACTTAATTCTATGCCCAGACTCGATTTATAATGAACATCTTAAAGAAGCCGCACCGATGCTCATAGGAACGTGGACCGATCATATGAACGAATGCTTACGTCAGGGAAGGATACCAGACTCATGGAGACGATCCAGAATAAAAATGCTGTATAAAGGGAAAGGTGACCCCAGTGATCCTAATGCATATAGAGGCATTGCATTGGAAGATACTCTTTTAAAACTTATGATGAAAATACTCACAACAAGACTGACACAACTGATAGACGATAAAATTCCGGAAGAGCAGTTTGGCTTCCGCAAGCAGAGATCGTCACTGCAAGCTGTCAATTACTTGCTCGACATAATACAGGACACTTTAAGGCTTCCAAAACAGAAAGTATATGCAGTCTTCATAGACTTCTCTAAGGCCTTCGACCGCATTAATAGAAGCATACTAGTAAAGAAACTCACCAAAATGATTGGTCTGGAGCACCACTACATCACCAGATTGATTAAGGATATTCTACATAACAACCAGGTAGAAATAGATAACGGAATAACTATATCTAATCCAATCGATCAAACAATGGGAGTACTTCAGGGTGACCCTCTAAGTCCTCTTCTATTTAATGTCGCGACTGCAGATGTGGTATGTCTCTTACGTTCCCAGAAAGTCAAAATCATCGTATATGCCGATGATATGGTTCTGACCTCGTCGTCAAGAGGAGAGCTACAAGACAGCTTGAATCAACTTGCAATATGGGCCCAAAACAACGATCTTGAAATAAACCTTCAGAAAACGGTAGCAATGATATTCAGAAAGGGCGGAAGATCTGCCAAAGATGACAATCTTTACCTCAGAGATGAACCTTTGCTTCAAACTAGTCATTACAAATATCTAGGTATTGCTTTGCAAATACAAGGGAAATTATTTACACGTCACATCCAAGATAAAATTATCTGTGCTGTCAGATAAATGAACGACATTAGTCATCTCAGGGATATGTCCCTGCAATCGGCACTGAGACTCTTTAAAGCAAAAGTTACACCAATTGCAACGTATGGATTGGATATAATATGGGTTAATTTAAGCAAAAATAACCTGAAAGACTTAGAGAAAGTGAAAGCCTTATTCTTAAAAAGACTGCTTTGTTTGTCAAAATTCACCCCATCGAGACTGGCGTATGAACTAGCGGGGGAACCTTTCTTTATAGAAGAACTCCGACTGGTTCACCAACTACCATCCACAAGACAATACAACGATTTGCTACAAGAACTACTTGCAAAAAAGAAGGAGATCCCAATTGATTTCTACTCCACTACGGCCATGACGTCAACAGAATGGAAGAGCACTGCCTATGATTTGAGACAAACAGTGACCCGATTCGCGGTGCACGGTTTTCACCACAGGATTTGTGAGACTGAGGTGTTCCATGTGCCCAGACCAAAGTGCATTTGTAAATTGTGTCGAAAGTCATGCGATACTTACCACGCTCTCGTGTGTAGTAAAAGGTTGTCATCGCTTACAGAATTTTGTAAATAATTAATGTAATGCACATTGTGCGCACTTATCCTTAATAAAATAATAAATACAACAACTTACAGCTAGGTATTACAATTAAAATAGAAAAGTAAAATATAATTATAGATGTCCTCGCTCCTATCCACTAACATATTCAACTACAGAGTAAAAACAATGGCAATGCAGATAACAATCTATCAAAGGTTTTTTACTTTTGGGGCAAGTTTTATATACTGGGGTAGTTTATTGTATAATTTAACTCCTGTGTGATAAGTTCCTTTTTGATATATGCTTGTGTGTGTTTGTGTGTGTGTGTGTGAAATATGAATGTTTTGATTTTGTCTTGTGTTATGCCTATGATCATCATTGTTTGTTTTAAGAAAAACATCTTTATTCATTAAATTCTTTTTAAAAAACATAATACTTACAAAGATATATATATGCAGGGCAGTGGAGGAATGTTTAAATCTTTAAACAGAGGTCTACATGATTCTCTAGTGTTTACATTTGCCATAATTCTAATCGCCCTCTTTTGTATCCTAAACGTGCTTAGTACATCTGGTGACATACCCCAAAATATGAGCCCATATCTTAAATATGAATGGAAATAAGCAAAATAAGAATCTCTGCCACTGCAGGTTTTCAAAATACGTAACGCAAAGCACATCGAGTTCAGTTTAGTATTCATGTATTGTATACCGTGTGTTCATTCCATTTCAAGTCACGTTGTATCCATAGTCCTAAAAAAAATGTTTCTGATTGATTTTCTATTTGATGACCATTTAATGTTATATTGGTCTTCGCAGGATTCCTATTCTGTATAGTGTGGAAATTTAGACATACTGTCTTTTTATAGTTTATTATGAGGCGATTATCTTGTGACCATTTGGTTAACTCTTCTGTAACGGAGTCAGCAGACTGCTGTAAGACCTAATTGGATTCACCTTTTATTACGAGTGTTGTGTCATCCACAAACAAAATTTCCTTATGTGAATGAACGTTCTGTGTTATATCATTGATATATAGAAGAAAGAGTAGTGGGCCCAAAACCGATCTCTGGGGTACTCCAAATTTAATAATTCCCTCATTGGACAATGTTTCATTAAGTAATTTGGTTCCATCATCCTTGTGTCTCAAGCTTACTATTTGTTTACGCCTTGTTAAGTAAGACTCTATCCATTTATTAGCTAGACCTCTAATGCCATATTGATTTAGTTTTGTAAGGAGGATTTCATGGTCAACAACATCAAATGCTTTCAGCAAATCCAAGAATAGGCCAGTTACATGTTCCTTATTGTCAATTTATTTCAGTATACTATTACTACATTCATAAATTGCTGTCTGTGTAGATTTTTCCCTTCAGAATCCAGGTTGTGAGTTTGATAGTATTTTCTTTTTTTCTATAAAACTTATCAGTCTCTTATACACACATCAAAAAAAGTTTTGCATCACCTCGGTTCCCAGATCTCCGGCATATAGACGTTGACTGTGTATATTGTATCCAAGATACAGTCCCTTTGACTGTTCATAGATGTCACTAAAACTGCTCAAAGATGTAAACAACCATGCATGAGCAGGGCCTATTAGACGGAGGGAGTACGACAGCCGATCAGTTCCAGTCATTCCACCAGGACGAAGGTACGCTGCTCATGTTGTCTGTAGTTCTACCATGCCTAGAAGGTCAATACCGCAGTTCGATCGCGTCCTCATTGTTACTTTGTGTCAAGAAGGGCTCTCAACAAGGGAAGTTTCCAGGCGTCTCAGAGTGAACCAAAGCGATGTTGTTCGGACATGGAGGAGGTACAGAGATACAGGAACTGTCGATGACAGGCCTCGCTCAGGCCGCCCAAGGGCTACTACTGTAGTGGATGACCGCTACTTACGGATTGCAGCTCGGAGGAACCCTGACAGCAATGCCACCATGTTGAATAATGCGTTTCGTTCAGCCACAGGACGTCGTGTTTCAACTCAAACTGTGCGCAATAGGCTGCACGATGCGCAACTTCACTCCCGACGTCCATGGCGAGGTCCAGCTTTGCAACCCCGACACCATGCAGCGCGGTACAGATGGGCCCAACAACATGCTGAATGGACCCCACGGAATTGGCATCACGTTCTCTTCACCGATGAGTGTCGCATATGCCTTCAACCAGACAATCGTCGGAGACGTGTTTGGAGGCACCCTGGTCAGGCTGAACGTCTTAGACACACTGTCCAGCGAGTGCAGCAAGGTGGTGGTTCCCTGATGTTTTGGGGTGGCATTATGTGGGGCCGACGTACGCCACTGGTGGTCATGGAAGGCTCCGAAACGGCTTTACGATACCTGAATGACATCCTCCGACCCATAGTGCAACCATATCGGCAGAATATTGGAGAGGCATTTGTCTTCATGGACGACAATTCTCGACCTCATCGTGCACATCTTGTGAATGCGTTCCTTCAAGATAACGACATCGCTCGACTACAGTGGCCAGCATGTTCGCCAGACATGAACCCTATCGAACATGCCTGGGATATGTTGAAAAGGGCTGTTTATGGACGTCTTGACCCACCAACCACTCTGAGAGATTTACGCCGAATTGTCGTTGAGGAGTGGGACAATTTGGACCAACAGTGTCTTGATGAACTTGTGGATAGTATGCCACGGCGAATACAGGCATGCATCAATGCAAGAGGACGTGCTACTGGGTATTAGAGGTAGTGGTGTGTACTGCAATCTGGACCACAAATGCTGAAAGTCTAGCTGTATGATGGTACAACATGCAATGTGTGGGTCTCATGAGCAATAAAACGAGCTGAAATGTTGTTTGTGTTGATCTCTATTCCCTTTGTATTTAACGGTTCCGGAACTCTTGGAACCGAGGTGATGCAAAACTTTTTTTGATGTGTGTACATGATTATTTCCACAAGTTTTGCAATACCAGTTGGTAAGGTAATAGGACGATAGTTATCTAATTCATCTTTTGAACCGTTTTTGTGCACTGGAATTACTTTTGATAACTTCAAAATATCCGGGTAAGTTCCTGAGAGAATTGAACTGTTTTTAAGTGCGTAAGTGGATTTATTATATTTTCTACACATTCCTTTAAAATTGCATCTGGGATGCCATTAATGCCAGCCCAGAATTTATTTTTTAGCTCTTTCATAACTATTCTTACCTCTTCACTCGTTACATGATTTACAAATAAAGAATCTCTGCATATATTTATTTTATTATTAGAATTTAGTGTATATATCTGTGATTTATTTAATTTTTTTGTGGAATTTTCAGAAAATAGTCATCAAAAGTGTTTGCTATTTCCTCTGGATTATTAATCACTTTATTATTTCTGGTCAGTGTAATGTCCCTTTGTATTTTAGCAGTATTTTTTCCAGTTTCTTTCTTTATCACGGACCACATAGCCCTGTTTTTATTAGATGATTGGGAAATAAAATTATCATGATGCATTTTATTTGCTAGTCTTATTGCCTTATTAAATATGCTAGTCTATTTTTATAGTATAAATTGAATTCAGGTGTTGTGTGGTATTATTTATATAATTTGTGTAGAAATGTCTTCCTTTGACATGAATTTATAATCCCTGTTGCTAGGGATTGCTAGTTTTGTTATTTTGAATAGTTCTTTGTTTAAAGGGGAATGCTGTTTCAAAATAGTGTTTTAGGGTACTGTTAAATGCATTAAATTTTTCATTTACATTTTCTAGTTTATAAATTTCTGACCATGTTTCCTTTTTTAATATGTCATTGAAATATGTAACACTTGTTTCAGTGAATGACCTGCACTTTGATTTTATTCCATTATCATTATTTTTGATTGTTTCGGGTATTTCAAAACTCAGTACTTTTCCATGGTAGTCACTAAAGCCCGGACAATAGACTTCTATTGAATGGTGATATTTATCAGTATTTATAGAAAAATATCAGTAGTGGTTTTACTAAATTTTGCTATTCTTGTTGGGGTATTTACTGTAGGTTTCAGTCCATAGGAAATTAGTAACTGTGTTAATAATCCACAATTTCTATCATATTTTATGAAATCCACATTTAGATCGCCTCAAATTATTATATCGAAATTTACTTTGCTCATGTTATTGAGTAACAATTCTAATTTATCTCTAAATAAACGAAACTTTCCTGACGGAGAACGGTATATGCATACAATTATTAACTTAATGTGCCGTATTTTTACGGCAGAGTATTCAAAATCATGTTCCATAATTAGATAATCGTAAGCTGTTAACTGTTCATGATCTAAATTATTTCTTAAGTAGATACAAGTACCACCATGGCTAATGTTAGATCTAGAGTATTTACTAGCTAGTATAAACTCTGGAAATTAAATTAATTCGAGTTGCTCCTCTTTCAGTCAATGTTCTGAAATACATAGAGCTGAGATGTATTTAAGTTCATTTTTAAGTATTAGATTTATGTAATCAATTTTATTATATAGAGACTGAACATTCTGGTGGTAAATTTTAAATTTGTTACTTTTGCAAGCTTGTGTTGGTGATTTATTTACATTATTATTATTATTATCATAATTGTTATTATTATTGTTGCTAGACAATCCGAAATACCATTGTTGCACTCAGTTAAATTTGATATCGAAAGATCTGAATGCCAAATCTCACGTTTGGCTTCTTTTATCAGTTTCCCTGCTTGCATTCTAAAGATATTACTGTTGAACCATTCTTACCATTTGAATTCACAATTTTGCAGATTTCATCACTTAGATAATCTTTTTCTAATATATTTAAGTGTAGTCCATGCCGAGTGTGGAACTTCCTGTCTAATTTACTAACATCTATAATTTGGACATTTGGAAAACTCTTACAAATGTTATTAATTTTTCCATTTGTAACCGCTATTTCTACATTTACACATGATTTGGGAATTAAGTCATATCTCTGCGGAATGTTTACAATAATGACATTTGTGTTATGCATGGATGGCAATGTACCCTTTAAATCTATACTCTCATTTATATAGACGTCGTTTGCTCCAGCGATGATAACTGCATAGTCCTTTGAAATTAGGGACGCACACTCTTCTACCATCCCGTTTGTGACCGCGGCAATTGGAGCTCCTGGTTTTACTGTCGGAGTGACCTCCATTTCTCCGCTTCTCTCCAATACGCTTGGGTAGTTTATTGGCTGAGGAATAACCCACCCACCAAGGGAAGATGATTAAGAGAAGGAAGTAGATTTGGGATTGGAAAAGAAGGATAGAAAATAGGAGGAGAGTCCCACAAAAGTTATGAATTTAACTTTCAATACATTTAGAAGCGGTTGCCACCACAAATCCGTTCTCGGATACCTAAAGTGGATACGAGCCTGGTCGAAGCTAACGGGAACCGCAGCTAAGACTTGGGCAGTTTGCCAGAGAGAGACTGTAGTGTATTTCCTCCCAAGCATGCATGAAAGTACTATAGGGAAGGGTGATGGTCTGGCAATACAAATAGTAAAAGCTTTATTGAGTATGAACGAGGGCATAAACCTAGGAAGAGCTAGGAAAGCCAGGATCTTGCCTAACTGTAGTATCAGAGAAATGATGAATCCAAAAACAAATATTTAATTTATTTAACAATTCAAAGAAGTTTGAGGAAATTAACAAGCGTTTAATATAATTTGGACAAACATAGTTCATTTAAACTTTTTAACAAATGGGGTCGCAGACCTCTCAACATTAAACGTTTGCTCCAGGCAATTGACAATTTAAGAGTTTTCAAACCTTACATGTTTCTAAAATCTTTATAAGATTTAAACAAATAAACAATGAAGCAATTAAAGTTTGAACGTGAATTGGAGTACAAAGAGTGCACCTTAAGAAATTCTTGAGAGAATGTTCTAGAGAAAGTGACAACTTCGAATATAACAATAATAAAAACATGAAAAATAAGATAGAAGTTCCTACAACTTCTTATATTTAAACAGAATTACTATATGAGAATTATACAAAAGAGGGCAGGTCACTTACTGTTAAACCTGAAGAAAGTGAAAAGGAAGGTTCTAGACTTCCCAAGTTTGAGCAGGAATCACTAGCCAAATGGGACAGTTTCCATTTCGTGAAACCTGAACATGACTCGCTCAAGAGTTTAAAGAATTGTTTTCCCTGATTATAGGAAAGGAACAATGTGAATTTGAAACTTGTATCACACAAGCAATTATGCAGAATTTAATTAATGTTAAACTAGCAAAGTTGTAAGGGCACTTCGAGAGTGACACCTTATAGGAAAGTTACAATTTTATTAATAATGGTGGTTAGTAGAAGGTTGAGGAAAGATCATTGGGATATAGGATCAATGTTCATGGCCGTATTTAATATAAACGGACGATCGCGACGCGGTAGAAAAGTGGAACAAGCACTGATTATCACTATAGTCTGTAAAGATTGATGCAAAATTCACTGTAGGAACTCGAAAGTTCATGAGAAAGAAAGTTTTTACAATGCTGGAAAGAACTGGTTGCACTAGGTAGGCTAGAGTCTATTGCTGGAGAAAATGGTGGATTACAGTTAAATGCGCCATAGAACATCCCAACGGTGGACGAAAGTTAGCTATTGCAGTAATTTAAGGAAGATTCCTCATTTTAACTAGTATTTTCACAAGTGAGTAAAAAATACCTGACGGCAAGCCTCGCAGATAGAGTACCAGATCTGGAAAGTTCCAGAACGATCTTTATAGAAGAATGGAGTCAAAGTTAATCCAGCGGAGGAACTAGCTTTATAATTTATAGACAGCGGGTATTAGATAATATCCCACGTAGTGAGAGGATTTCTCATTTTGCAAGCATAAGAAATGCTGCTTTTCACCAAGATTGGCTTGATTAGACAAAAGCCCAACATGGAAAATCCCGCGAAGAATGATTACCGCCCCACAAGTAATCTCACGCTGTCTATAAAATAATCAATAAAAGCATGTAGATAAAATTGATGAAGATGAGGTTAAAACCTTTAAAATGGTACTTATCTTGATTTCATGTTGAAGGCGAAGTTTCCTTTGACGATAACTACTTTGCCAACATGGCGTAGAAGAGAGTATGCCTCTTGGTTTGAGGAGGCTAGCTCAAGTGGAGCTTTAACTGATCGAGTCAACTGCCGACTGAGAAGTGAGACCTGCTCAACGGAGCACGGAGGGACCAAGGAAGGGGGAAAGAGTGGGAGGTAGGAGACAAAAGGAGAACATATAAACATTGCCAACTTTAAAACAAAAAATTGATCTCTTGCTGAGCCGGTCTTCAAAGAGTTGACAACAGATGATACTAGCGCAGCATGGTGAGTAAAAGAGTAGACGTAGTTCTCTTGCTCATGGAGATAATAGCTGGCGATGGCAGTAAAATCTGGTAGCCAGATGGAGAAGGAATTCCTCTTGCGCGAGGAAGAGTTGAAGAGCTTCAGATATTCGCTGCTATATGACGTTAGTTGGGTCATTGAATATATATCTGGAACAGACTCATAAAAGATATAAGCAACCGGAACACCTAAGAGAAAATAGATCACTGTCGGTGTTTGACAAAGAGGAAGGAAAGAACATGCAAAAGCATTGAAAATTATAATCTCTGGTACCGTGTATTCCAAGAATACACTATACTGGGAGGGGCAAACACCAACAGGGAACAAGAAAAACAAGTAAACATTTAAAGGTAATAAGCAATTGCGGAGAAGTAGTCTTGTGATCTGTCCATTAGTGGTCAAGACTCTGACTACCCTGACTCTCCCATCTCTTCCAGGGTAACACTCGGTCACTCTTCCAAAAGGCCAGACTAGGGGGGGTGAAACATCCCTAACTAAGACCAAGTCTCCCACTTGAATGTCGGGACTGGAAAGAAACCACGTCTGTCTCCCTTGCAAGGAAGTTAAATATTCCAAGTTCCATCTCTTCCAAAATGAATTACGGAGGGCTTCAAGTTTACGCCAAGCGATAGGTAAATCAGAATCCCTGAAAGAATTAGGAAGGGGAGGATGGGCAGAGAGAGAAGTGCGTGTAAGACAGTGACCAGGTGTAAGTGGAAGGAGGTCATCAGGGTCATTGGAAAGCGGAGTTAAAAGGCGAGAATTATCAACACTTTCAATCACAAAATAGCTGGAAGCTGAGAGAAATAAAGCACTAGTAAAGATTGCGATACGATGCGAAAGGAGAATTGACAAGTTTAAACAAAGCGTTTAGAAACAAGTACATCTATTCAGGACAAGAATATACCAAAGAAACAAAGAAACTATGCGAGTAGAAAGCAAGAACGCCATAGGTAACAAACGAGTAGCCATAAACAATGACCTCAAGTTATAATGAGTATCAAAGGGGTTACTCATAAAAATACTTAAGTCAGCGAGAAACGTGACATAACAAGTATGAATGCAAAAACACATCGAATGCGACGACGAGAAAAAGTAAGTTTGTTCATCAATGAACATTAAGATCGCAAAATATGTAAGCAAAGTGTAATACATAAGCGCGTGAGAAATACGCAACGAAGTTTTGAAACAAGGATCGAAGCAGTTATAGAATACGAGCATGAGTAAGTGGAAGACACAGGCAAGCGCGGCCTTGACACACATAGTACAACGAGAGAAGGCATATAAATAGCTGAAAGAGTCCTTAACTGGAACAAGTTTATTTTGGGAAGTAGGTGAACGGCTTCTGTACTTGCAGGAGCGGCTCACTAGACAATGCTTGGCAATCAGCCAAAGTTGAGATAAGAGAAACTTGCTTTGAACTGTGTCAAGCGTACAAGAAATAAACAGTGACTTGACCTTAATCGGGCTTGTATACAAACAAGTCTGACAAACAAGCAGTTCAAAGTACACAAACAACATTTGTTGAATCAGCTGTAACTTAAAGCAGATATTCAGGTTAGACGACATGCAGTCAATCGTAACTTGGACGTGAAAAAGCAATTTAAAGCCATATGAAATAAAGTAGGAAATCAATTTCGCATGATTTTGAGGATCACGAAATCGGACAATTTTCAACAGAAAGAAGCTTGATTCTTCCAAAATAGGAAGTGAAACCGGGACATTGAGAAGAAGGTTATGCATAAGAATAGTTATGCTTGATGTTATAGAATTCAGATTTTCAAGCGGTTTCATAAGCGGCTTCCAATTGTGAGGAAGGAGGGAGGAGCCGGCCGTGGCCATCCTTCTACATAGCGAAAGAAGTGAAACATAGCGTACAGCAAAGTGATGGAGACTGATAGCCATGGTTTTACACAAAGGGAAGATAGTTTTCGAGAAAGAGTTTAAGCAATTACCTGCTATAAAAAATGACATAAGAAGGTAGACGAAGTAACACAAAGCAAGGCGAACTTGAATTGCTATCTTGTGCGGGAAGAAGGAAAAACCATTTAAACAACTTACAGAGGTAGTGTAGTTGTTCACGATAAGACATCGTTTCGACATGTGTTTTTCAAAAATTTTTAGATCTGAAACATGAGCGTTCTCTTTTTCAGAAATGGGATTTACGTCAGCTGTAACGAAATGACATTGCGCTTTGGTTTGAACACTGGTATGTTTGATTTCACCAGTAATAACCCAACCAAGATCGGTGTCTCTGGCGACCACGGTTGAAGATAACTTACGTGTTTGTTTGCGAAGGCAATTCCAGAAAACATTGGCACTGAAAAGTACATCAATGGGACCTTGAGCATTAAACTGAGGATCAGCTAACCTTAAGTGCGAAGGAATGTTTAAACAGGAGGTATTAATAGAGTGACTTGGAGTGTCCTTGCCAATACTGGTAAGAATGAGGCAGTTTAAATTAAGATTGGTGTTTCTTTGGCAAACGTCTCTGATTTTCAATTTTGAAGACTGCAAGACTTGAGTTTTCAAATTGTCAATGCCGGTCACATTGATAGAAGTAGGCGATGACGAAAGACCTAGTTTTTTAATTAACGATTGCGAAACAAAGTTATGAGTTGAAGCGGAATCGAGAAGACCACGGGTTCTAAACCAATTTCCAAATTTATCTTGGATTTCGAATTGTACAGTGGTCAAAAGGGTTTGCGCACTGTAAGAAGTTTCGGCATTAGAAATGCAGGAAGAAGCATTAGTTTGTTCGGAGCGGCTCTGCAAGGAGCTTGAAGAGGCAGCTACTGATGACCTCGATTTATCGTGAACGTGCAATAAAGAATGATGCGGTTTTTTACAATGGAAACAGAGATTTGATGACGTACAGTTCGAAGAAGAATGCTTAGGTGACAAGCAATTGAAACAATGTTTGCTGTTGACGACAAACTTCCTTCGATCTTCGACAGACAATTCTTTAAAGGATTTGCACGAATACAGTGTGTGAAGCTTTTTACAGAGCGTGCATTTTAAAGATTTGTTGAGCGGCCTGATATGTTCTCTTGCACGATTGAAAGAAGAACGGGTTTGCTTGTTCTCGACAGATGGGGGCTGATGTCCCTTTGAAAAAGCAAGGTTTTTCTCAAAAATGTGAGACTGAAGATTCGTTTCGACCTTTTCGCACTGAAATGCGAGTGCTGTAAGGACTTGGCATCGGCTGTTAAGAAACGAGATTAAGTGTTCGAAGGAAAATTCTTCCTTGCGAGCGAGTTCGATTTCCCAAGCCTTTAAAGTTGAAAAATCGAATCTTGATGTAGCCAGATGAATGAATATGGTGTCCCATGTTTGGACAGGCTGCTTGAGTTGGTATAATGCTCTGACATTCAACTGTATAGAGTCCAACAGGTTTCTTAAAGAGGTGACGTCATTAGGTTTGACGGCTGGTAAGTTGAAGAGACAACGTATGTGGCGAGCTACACTCAAACGTAAATTGCCATATCTCTCTTTAAGGAGATTAAAGGCGATGTGGTAGTTGTCTGCGCTTAAAGGCAGTGACTCCACTAAGGCTAAGGCCTCAGATTCCAAAGAAGTACGGAGGAAGTAAAATTTATGTATGTCTGGGATCTCGATATTTTCATGAATTAGGGAGCAGTTAAGTTCGTAAAAAGAATACCATTCACCTTCCTTGCCTGAGAAGTGCGGTAGGCTTATCTTAGGAAGTAACGGTTTCGGTTTGTTCTTATGAACTGAAGCGGGTGCGAACTGGGCCGGATTGATGACCCTAGAGTCCGGTTCTGAGATATTGCGGATCAGTTGGTGGGCCTTTGCAATCCCTTCAAAGTACAAGGGTTCGACCTCGTCCCGATCCGATTGAAGTTCTGGGCAAGCGGATTCAATCTCGGTTTGAATTTGATCATAATAATCATAAGACCGTTCGAACAACTTAAGGCGATGTGTCAAGATGTCTAAATCACACTCGGCGGGATTTAACTTGTTGATAAAATTTCTGAATCTAGTGAGTTGCCCTTTATAGGAAGAACGTCTAGCAATGAGAGTTTCATCTTTTTCAGTAGGAGCCATGACAAAAAGAATAAATTGAAATACAACTCACGAAACTGTAGAACCTTGGAGATGCTGTCAAGTTTGCAGCAGCGAATGGGTAGAAAGAATAGGACACACCATAGGAGACAGGAGCGACCTCTTTCCCGTTCACAGGCTTTGCATGATGTAGATATAGCTGAAAGATCCAAAGCAGATATTAATAATTTGCCAAGTATTGTCAAATGACACTTGACAAAGAATGGAAATAGAAAATGGACTCTCCCGGGTTTCGGCACCAAATTTTGGGTAGTTTATTAGCTGAGGAATAACCCACCCACCAAGGGAAGATGATTAAGAAAAGGAAGTAGGTTTTGGATTGGAGAAAAAGGATAGAAAAATAGGAGGAGAGTCCCACAAAAGTTATGAATTTGACTTTCAATACATTTAGAAGCGGTTGCCACCGCAAATCCGTGCTCGGATACCTAAAGTGGGTACGAGCTTGGTCGAAGCTGACGGGAACCGCAGCTAAGACTTGGGCAGTTTGCCAGAGAAAGGCTTTAGTGTATTTCCTCCCAAGCACGAATAAAAGTACTATAGGGAAGGGTGATGGTCTGGCCAGACAGATAGTAAAAGCTTTATTGAGTATGAACGAGGGCATAAACCTAGGAAGAGCTAGGAAAGCCAGGATCTTGCCTAACTGTAGTATCAGAGAAATGATGAATCCAAAAACAAATATTTAATTTATTTAACAATTCAAAGAAGTTTGAGGAAATTAACAAGCGTGTAATATAATTTGAACAAACATAGTTCATTTGAACTTTTTAACAAATGGGGTCGCAGACCTCTCAACATTAAACGTTTGCTCCAGGCAATTGACAATTTATGAGGTTTGAAACCTTACATGTTTCTAAAATCTTTATAAGATTTAAACAAATAAACAATGAAGCAATTAAAGTTTGAACGTGAATTGGAGTACAAAGAGTGTACCTTAAGAAATTCTTGAGAGAATGTTCTAGAGAAAGTGACAACTTCGAAAATAACAATAATAAAAACATGAAAAATAAGATAGAAGTTCCTACAACTTCTTATATTTATACAGAATTACTATATGAGAATTATACAAAAGAGGTCAGGTCACTTACTGTGAAACCTGAAGAAAGTTAAAAGGAAGGTTTCTATAGACTTCCCAAGTTTGAGCAGGAATCACTAGCCAAATGGGACAGTTTCCATTTCGTGAAACCTGAACATGACTCGCTCAAGAGTTTAAAGAAATGTTTTCCCTGATTATAGGAAAGGTACAATGTGATTTGAAACTTGTATCACACAAACAATTATGCAGAATTTAATTAATGTTAAACTAGCAAAATTGGAAGGGCACTTCGTGAGTGACACCTTATAGAAAGTTACAATTTTATTAATAATGGTGGTTAGTAGAAGGTTGAGGAAAGATCATTGGGATATAGGATCAATGTTCATGGCCGTATTTAATGTAAACGGACGAGCGCAACGCGGTAGAAACGTGGAGCAAGCACTGGTTATCACTGTAGTCTATAAAGATGGATGCAAAGTTCACTATAGAAACACTGAAGTTTATGAGAAAGAAAGTTATTGCAATTATGGAAATAACTGATTGCACTATATAGGTGAGAGTCTATTTCTTGAATAAGTTGTGATTTACAATTAAATGCGCCATAGAATGTTCCAACGGGGGAAGAAAGTTCGCTATTGCAGTAATTTAAGGAAGATTCCTCATTTTAACTAGCATTTTCACAAGTGCGTGAACAATACTTGACGGCAAGACTCGCAGATAGAGTACAAGATCTCGAAGGTTCCAGAACGACCTTAGCAGAAAATGGGGTTGAGAAAATCCAACGGAGGAACTAGCTTTATAATTATAGACAGCGGGTATTAGATAATATCCCACGTAGCGAGAGGATTTCTCATTTGAATAGCTTAAGAAAAGCTCTTTTTTAGTAAGGTTGGCTTATACAAGCAAAAGCTCAACATGGCAAATCCCACGAAGAATGATTTTTGCCCCAAAGTAAATAATTTCACACTGTCTATAAATTATAATTAAAAGCACGTGGAAGTTAAAACCATGAAGATGAGGTTAAAACTTTTAAAATGGTACTTATCTTGATTTCATGTTGAAGTCGAAGTTTCCGTTGATGACTACCTAGCCAACATGGCGTAGAAGAGTGTGTGCCTCTTGGTTTAAGGAGGCTAGCTCGAGCGGAGCTTTGACTGACCGAGTCAACTGCAGACTGAGAAGTGAGAGCTGCTCAACGGAGCACGGAGGGACCAAGGAAGGGGAAAAGAGTGGGGGGTAGGAGACAAAAGGAGAACATATAAACATTGCCAACTTTAAAACAAAAAATTAATCTCTTGCTGAGCTGATCTTCTAAGAGTTGATAACAGATGATACTAGCGCAGCATGGTGAGTAAAGAAGTAGACGTAGTCCTCTTGCTCAAGGAGAAAATAGCTGGCGATGGTGACAGGATCTGGTGGCCAAATGGATAAGTAAGTCCTCTAGCACCAGGAAGAGTTGAGGAGCTTCAGAGATTCGCTGCGAGGTGACGCTAGGTGGGTCACAGAAGTTATATATCTAGAACAGACTTATGAAGACATAAGAGATATGCCCAACAAGGAGAAAACAGATGATCACTGTTGGTGTTTGACAAAGAGGAAGGAAGAAATGAACATGCAAAGAGCATTGAAAATTATAATCTCAGGTACCGTGTATTCCAAGAATGCACCAACATGGAGATCTATTGTTGTCCAGTAATGTCCCTATTGTTCTCGATGGAATGGCATATAACCATGATTTAGATCCTTTCTTTAAACTAGCCAAATGAACAGCCTCTTCCTCATCTGAGTGAAATTCCAGGCAGTCCATTATTTATTTTTTTGGCAAACGAGACCGTCCCAATTACGTTGAAACGCAGAAGCTGAAAGGATAGATGGATCGTCAAACTGGTACCGTAGTTCCAGAATTACAAGACCTCAGCGTAAAAAGTGATTTTCTCAATGTCCGAAATAACCGGAAACATTTACTGGACGAGAGAGAAAACACTATTCACTGATGACATGAAAGCTGGAAGCATGATCAATTATTTAAATTTGTTTTAAGAGTTGATTCAAGTGTGTATTTCACAAAATCATCCATTCTCTGTAATAACGGTCTAATCTTCCATAGAGGAGTGCGGTACTTCTAAACAAATATATGAGCCTAGGAATAAAGCGCCCCATACACGATCAAACAATTTGCGCAAACTTCTGTTGCACAACACGAGTGTTGTACAACACAACACGCACGCACAGCCCACACACCCTGCAACAGATTTGCCCAAACATTAGTTGTTCGATTGTACTGTGATGTGAAGGTGTCCGAAGCGGCATGTGTAGCTATTATAATTGCGTGTGCTTCCGGTGAAAATTGTAACAAAATTAGTAAACTCAATAAACGGAGAAGGGGACGTGGCATCTGGATGAAGCAGTGATTGAGAAAGAGACATGATTTAAGCCACGAAAATCTCCTAAAAGAACTACGTGTCTGCGCCGCTCGACTACCTGAACTATTTACATATGTGCCCAGCTAACTTGGGTGGACTATTAGATTTGTTCACCCCTTTAATAGAAAAGGAACCACTGCCATGAGAGACCCTATATCACCCAAACAAAGACTGTTTGCTACCTTACGTTTTCTGTCATCTGGGCTTACCTTTGAGGCCTTGAAGTTTGAAACTGCAATTGCAGCGCAAACACTTGGGAAAATTGTAATGGAGAAATCCGAAGCGATCATCAAGGTTCTCAAAAGAAACATACAGCTAAATATGTATATTAATAATTGGGAAGCCAGGCTCTGCCTGACACAAGTCAGGACAAAATGGGGAGTGATAGAGGAGTAACACCTCTAATAAAACACCTTGGTCCAGCTGACCCGGCTGATAGTACCATGTAAGGGTCCCTTGCCAGGGTTACGGTGAAGACCTTAACGGCACTTACGGTGGAGAAGTTGTACTTCAGAACAGCGTAAATGACGGAGAAGGCAGCCCAGTTATCGGGATTTATATGTTAAAAGGCATCTGCACACTTGTACAGATGTCAGCTCCGATTATCTCCCGGGATAAGGAGATACCTTTTACCAAGTGCCAACAGCCTTCGGGGTGGATGAGCGGGTAAAAGAAGGGCACTCTCTTGCCCTTGGAGTAAGAAATTACTCCAAAAGGCGGATGAGCCTACCGGTAAGGCCAACGACATAGGATGAAAAAGGCAAGAGGAAACCATTTCATTAAAGATCCTATGGATATCCTTTGTTACGCAGCAACTATGACAAGCTTTGTAACTAAATTCAATTCCGGAGGTAAAATAGTCCTCCATTCGGATCTCCGGCGGAGGACAGTATCGAAGCTAAAAATTCCAATACGACCACTCAGAATAGGAACTTGGAACGTACGATCGCTCATGATCTGCGGAAAACTAGAGAATGTAAAGTATGAAATGACTAAGCTCGAGATTGACATCTTTGGAGTGAGTGAATTACGATGGCCAGAAAGTGGGGATTTTTGGAGTGGTGATATGAGAGTTATACATTCTGGAGAAAAGGGAAGCTATGCAGGTGTAGGCATAATCCTCCAACGATATGTGGCTAATAAGGTAAAAAGCTATGTGCAATATAGCGACAGAATAATAATGGTCAGGTTAGAAAATGACCCAGTAGATATAGTGTTACTTCAGGTACACATGCCAACTTCACGACATACTGATGAGGAAGTAGATCAGGTGTATCAACAAATAGAAGAGCTATCGGATCAACTAAAAGATAATGAGAACCTCATTTTATTAGGTGATTGGAACGCTGTTGTGGGCGAAGGAGAAGATGGGAAAACAGTTGGTAAATATGGACTTGGCAATAGAAATGATAGAGGTCAACACTTAGTAGACTTCTGTAAACAAACTGATCTCATAGGTGCTAATACATTGTTTGAACATCCTGCGAGGCGACGGTATAAGTGGACTTTCCCTGGCGATACAGCACGTTACCAAATAGATTATATAATAACAAGAAGAAGATACTGCAACCAAGTCAAACAATGTAAAAGCTATCCTGGGGCGGATGTGACCACAATCTAAGTTGATCCTCAAAAAGAAGAGACCGATTATTCAAGGCCGTAAAATGTTCGATGTCGGCAAGTTTAAACATGCCAGCATTAAGTTGCAATTCCAAGACCAGATACAGGAAAGAATAAAGGATATATCCGCTAGTACAGTGAATGAAAAGTGGATTGGCTTCAAACAAACAATTCTTGAAGTGGCTGATAAAACAGTTGGGAAGATGAAAGCATCACCTCAGAAACCTTGGATCACTGATCAACTACTTGAGCTTATAGAGGAGAGAAGAAAGTATAAAAACGCTAGAAGTGATGAAGGAATTCGGCGTTACAAAAGCCTTCGAAATATCGTAAACAGGGAAGCTAAGAAGGGAAAAGGATGATTATATAATGAGACAATGCTTAGAAATTGAAGATAGTTTGAATAATCGACAAGTAGAAAAAGCTTACGACTTGATTAATAAACAATTTAAAAGGAGAAATGGGCGTAGTGTTTGCATAATGGATGAATATGGGAAGCTAATGATTAAGAGCAAGGACGTAGTGATGAGGTGGAAGAATTATTTGGAAAATCTGTATGCAGACCACACACAATTGACTGAGCTGGAAAATGGAGATACTATTTCGCATGATAACTTAGGACCATCAATCCTTGAATCAGAATATTTTCATGCTGTGAATGAACTGAAATCACATAAAGCCCCAGGAAATGATGAAATAACAGCAGAAATGTTACAAGCATTGAATTCTAAGACACACAAATATCTGTTTGGGTTGATCAATGAAATATATAAAAATGGAGAAGTCCCAGACGACTTTACAAAGAGTTTCATGATACCAATACCAAAGAAACAGGGAACACTGAAATGTAAGGAATATCGTACCCTTAGCATCTTATCGCATGCATCAAAAATATTGACTAAAATAATTCACAGACGAATAAAAAGCAAAATAGAACAAAATCTGAATGAAGATCAATTTGGCTTTAGGCAAAACAGAGGAACAAGGTAAGCCATATTACTAATTCGATAAATAATTGATAAAATTATGGATATAAGGAAACCACTTTACATTGCCTTTGTGGACCTCGAAAAAGCATTCGATAACGTGAATTGGAATATTCTTATGGAAATTATGACTAATATTGGCTTGGATTACAGAGATAGACGGATAATCTATGAACTTTATAAAAACCAAAAAAAGCATTGTGGACATATGCGGAGTAGTGCAAGAAGCTTGTATTCACAAAGGAGTTAGACAGGGATGCAGCTTATCGCCTGCACTTTTCAACTTATATATTGAGAAAGGCATTGAGGAATGTAAGACAGTTATGAGAGGATTTAAGATCAACGGAGTAGCAGTCAAGACAATAAGGTTTGCAAACGACATAACAGTCCTGGAAACCAGTGAAGAGAAACTGCAACATGCACTCACGGAAATGGACAGGATTCTACATGAAAAATATAATATGAAAATCAATAGGCTATTAAAAAGACGGAAATAATGGTATGCGCTAGAGAACAACTCAATGCAGCTAATCACATAGCTGGTGCTCTACTTAAGCAAGTTAACACTTTCACCTATCTAGGGAGTAAACTCACTTCCACTGGAAAAAGTTCAACTGATATTCAAGCTAGAATTGCCCAAGCCAAAATTGCATTTAACAGCAAAAAATCCCTTCTGGCTTCAAAGAATATATCTATTGAGACCAGGACTAAATTTATAAAATGTTATGTGTGGAGTGCAGCCTTGTATGGCTCAGAAGCTTGGACAATGGGATGTGCTGATAAAAAAAAAGACTTGCAGCTTTTGAAATGTGGTGTTGGCGACGGATGGGAAAAAATCCATGGACCGCAAGAGTGACGAATGATGAAGTGCTCAAAACCATTAATGAAAAGAGAGCATTTCTCAAAACAATACGGAAACGACGAGACCAACTGATAGGACATCTCTATCGCCACAATGATTTTATGGTAACTGTGTTAAGATGGCAAAATTCGGGGCAATAGGGGAAGAGGGCGACCGAGACTGCAATACATCAAACAGGTCATAACAGATGTCAATGTCCATTCATACAAAGACATGAAGAGACTGACTGGCGACAGGGAAGAATGGAAGAGGAGGATTGCTGCCGACCAATCTACGGATTGAGAAGATGAAGAGAAAATGATATTGCTTTAAAAGTTTATGTTAGAATTTAGCTTTGTTCATAAGACTTCACAATACTTCATAATACTGACGATCGTTAAGAAGGTCTGATACTGAAGTGTATCTCACACTTTCTTCACTAGTGGGAAGTTCAATGACAGTCTGGGTTACGGGTGACATGGACGTGTAACTGTAATTTCCGGTTGATGAAGCTCGACTAGATTGTGTACAGCACGGCGAAGGTGTATGCCTTTGTTGAGAATGTTCTTGATTGATTGAAACTGAATATCTGTGTAAATTTGCTAATTGTCCTTCAATAAGTATGTCATTTGTAGCTTTTTGGGCCAAAATTGTTGATCTTGATTCAATTTCATGAAATCGAGAGCCCAGGCTTTTGCCAGAATTTCAGCTTCGCTGTTGTTGTTGCGGAGATCATTGCACGCCATATCGAATAGCTCGTTCCTCTTGTCCTCTTCCTTATCACAGACGATTTTCCTTTTCTTTGCCGTCTTTCCTATCATTGTAGACGTAGAGGTAGATTGTCCTGCTTGAGAGTCGTCGTTATGTACACGTATGGGCTCCTACAAAGGAAGAATGATTCGATATTGGCCTGAGTATGTAGCATAGGCCTACTACACAGCGCCAGGGATTGTTCTATATGCAGCATGTAGCCGCTGCGGAGAACATTCCCAGGCACCCTGCATTTTATTGAAATTGCAGCCAATGGCCATAGCGGGGTATTTCAATTCAACGCCAGTAGGCTCCCCATCAAGTTCAATTTAAAGTACTGTTCCACTGTCACTGACACCTAGCGGTGAACGTTTGAACTTGATAGAGCGTTTCTATCCAAATATAACCGACAAATTTGGCTACGCACTACCAGTTGTAGTATGTAACATACGGTATATCTAGGGACGGTGATCTTTAGTACAGGGATGGTTTTATTTCATCAGTTCCAAAGCCGGTTTTCTTACTGTCTTTCAATTTTTTCAACTCCCGGCGGTAAGCTGTTCTAAGTCCATTGATCTTTTTACGAACTATTTCCCTGTTAGCGTCCTTGTCAATTTCTTTCAATTTCTCCACTAGCACATCGTAACCAGCGTTTTTCAAGTTACGATTCTTATAGTCGTCACTTTTCACTTGCCACAACTGAGGAAGAAACTGATATGCTCGGGTCTAAGCTCTGTGAACTTGCGGGATGAAGGACAGAGGCAGGGAAGGAGCAGGCGAGAATTGAAAAGCCTGTCGACAGCCCGCCGTGTTACATGACATTCCCGTCTACTCCAATACTGCTAACATAGGGTCTTTTCTGAAACCAGTGTGGCGTTGGGAATGAGTGACTGAGTCACCGACTAATGTATTTGCTTCTGTTATTACCCTTTAACATTTGATTGCCGCTGAGCATGGCTGCGCCAGTGTATGCTGATTATTGTAGCTGGAGCCCCTCGCGGTACAGCGGAGGAGACAGTGATAACAGAATGAGGTCTGCACTTAAGTCAAGCAGCATAGCGTCAGATAAGCGTCTCAGGAGCTCATGTCACCATGGACAGTTGTTAAACGATGACCAGGGTACTGGAGCTGAGTCATATCCTACTCGCGCAACTGTACCTGTCAACGAAGCAGGCTGACTTGTGACACAAGTAACTAAAGAGTAGTTCCCATCTCGACCGCCGGCAATCAATTCGTGAAAGGGTAATACTAAGCAAGGGCCGAGAAACCTCATCACTCGTCACCACCACTTCTCATATTCCACGATGCACATTCCTCTCAGGTTCACGCAGCTTGGACCCAAGCAGTACATGAATGAAATCCATCCAGAATTTTCTATTGGAAGTAGTTAATGCCATGATGTTACCAGTACGAGAGCTCTACCTTGACTGTGCATGTTTGCGCAACACTTATCAAACACGTCCACACACGCTGACAACTGTTGCACAAATTATTTCAAAAGATTTTGAATTCACACCACAGCCTTCAAACAGTTGCACAACACGTCAAACTCCTCCATACACAATCAATCAGTCTGTACAACAGTCCCTGTTGCGCAAATTGTTTGATCGTGTATGGGGCGCTTATGGAAACAGTTTTTTAGGAGAAAGTAAGCAATGTCAAACTTCAAATCTTTCAGACGCCCAAGCAGAAAATTTTCTGTTTAAGGCGATTCAATGGCGCCTTCAGCAAAGTTAGAAATGGTACCACTTCAATGCCTGGAGATAACTCGTTGAAACGAAAAAAGTCTCATCTTTATTGTCATCTCAGAAGAACAACTCACATTTGCTGGGGTTGATGTCAAGACCAAGTGCTTTTCATGTTATAACATCTGTCTGTTCCTAGCTCGTTGGTCTGTTCATTGATTTCACTATTACCCTAGTTCCTGATATTGGCAGCACCGTCGCTTGAGACCGCGAGTAGAGCAATAAAATTCGAACCTCGTCTCTACACTGAATTGTGATGTTCAGATATTTAATCAATATGATATATTGTACTGTTTTTTCGTACAAGTTTGTTATTTATTCCGAAATGTATACTCCTTTATAACTTAAGATATTTAAGACATATTTCATTCCAAGTTTTTCGTAAATCATGTAGCATGTACTATTATTAATAAGTTGGTGCCCCTGACGGCAAATGTTTGTGACAAGTTCTACGTTCGTGAACACGTTTCGAATTGAGTGGGGATTTGTACAACTGTACTATTGATGTATTGAATTTTTCACTGGAATTCTGGTATTGAATACAAGTTTGGACACCGTATTTTATTGTGTTACGTGCTTTGATTGTCACCGTAACATCTGATGCACGGTAGGTTCGAGGATAATTCTGGTGGTATGACTTGCGGTAGTAGATATGACGTCGTTCACGGAATGCAAATCGCCTTGTACACCTGAAGCTAAAACACCACAGATATCTAAAGTACAAAATCTAGGGATAAAAAAATCTTGGCTGACTCCTTGCAGGAGAGTGGGTCTCGCTAAAAGGTCTCCAGGTGCCCTTAATGTCGTTAAGCACGTGTCTCAATTGGAAACTGAAAATGTCGAAGACAAACATGTTCTTAAACAAAACGTCAACATTAAAACAGATCATTTATACACTCCTAACAAGCGGATCATAACCGCTCCGAGAAAGTTGGTAAGCAAGTGCAGAGGCGACGACTCTTTAGGTGATAAATTGGACGAAATAAAATTCTCAAAGGAGGTCTGTGGTGCCAAGAAAGAGCGAGCTAGTCAAAACAGTGACCATTCCGTTGAAACCACCCCAGTGGTAGAAACTCATGAAATTCCATTGAAGTTAGACGTAGTTGTAAAAAATGATACTGCTGTAAGTAGGCCTATCTTAGAGGAAGATAATTGTGAAACAGGTATCCAAAATCAGATTAAGAGTGAAGATAAAATTATACATCCCCCTGAAATTATCACTAAGAAAATCTTAGAAGAATTCCGTCAGAGAGTGAAAAAGAAAGAAGATGAAGTTAAGGAACTTAAACTTGCGCAATTGTACCAACGGAAGGTAAATTATATTCTTGTTATTTAAGTTAGTGTGGTATTCTATTCCTAACCCCAAACATTTCTGGTATATCTGGGGGTCAATGACCGAGTACTCATGAATGATAATATTTTTGCTACAATGGGCTCTTCACAACCTAGGGCATTTTACCAGATTTCCTGTGAAAATATTAACATTCAAATAAGAAAAAAGATGATCGTTCTACTAATTAATGGGCTACCTATGAATATCTTTTAAATTCTTTAAGCATTTTATATTCGTGTGTTTTAATCATCTTGACGATGTAAAAATGTTTTACAAATTTTTATGAGAGACCAAACATTAGACTGTTTTAGGAGAATTTTTTAGTGATTTTGACTGAGGAAGGCTCACAGGGCCGAAACATGTCTCAAAATGTATATTGACATCAAGTGATATATAAAAAGATAATTTTGTATTGTAAAGTGGACATTTGCATAACTTAATAGGCTACCTATCCATACCTCATATGAAATCTTTTTGTCTATAGAGATTATAGTCTCCAATATTGAGATCCAGGTCACAACATGACTTAGAATTATTATGTATCATTATTTCTATTTCTTAAAATGAAACATCAGTCAAAGAGAATTAAGAAATGCATTTGACCATCCTGTGTAAAATTCATCAAGTTTTATATGTTTAACTAGAATATGTTTTTTGGCATATATTGTTCACTACACAGCATGCACAATGACTTTTAATCGATTATGTTGTTAACTAATAAGATCCATTCTGAATGAAAGTGGAACGCCGCTTATACACTTGCATCAGACATGAATGGGACTCTTACGTACCTTGTGTCATTTTCTGGGCGATATTACTTATTGAAATTAGGAACCCTGGTCACTATTGCACCTCACATATGTGCATAAGTATGTAAATATGTGTTTTTATTTATTGCTCTTTTAAAAATGGCCGCCATGTTCCAACAGCGCTTGCATCTCGTTCAACTGTCAACCAGGCGCACTATACTGGCACACACATTGTTGCCAACATGTGGGATACAAACATCACTGTTGATACCAAGAAGGGTAATTCTGCACGCCACGAGAACATGCCTTTTCGTAACTTTTAACGAGGTATATTATTGAAAATATAGGATTTATGATTTACATACCTTTCTCGGAGTTGTTGGGAGTAGTTTCACAATCTCAACTACAACTGCCGCACCTCAATAATGTTTTTTTTTTTACGAAAATAAAGAATTTTTATCGCGTGTTCGTTTCACTACGGACGCCATCTTGGACACTCGACAGGCAGACGTGTGACTACGTTACCAACATGTCGCACACAAAATTCACCATTCACCATTTCACACGTAAAGACGCAAAGTACTGCCTGGCCAAAAATTACTGCTAGTACCACAAGCAAGGGGGTCTGGGGCGTAAGCCCCAGGTTAGGTTTGTTTTTGTATGTAAAACATTAATAAGATAGAATTTATGTCCGCTACTAGGTTAGGTACTGCCTTGCCGAAAATTAATGCCAGTACTACAAGCAAGGGGGTCTGGGGCGTAAGCCCCAGGTTAGGTTTGTTTTTGTATGTAAAACATTAATAAAATTGAATTTATGAAGTAATTTCACATGTTACACAATCCATTACTACAGGTACTTTGGCTAATTTCTTTACTCATTTTTTTTTATACACATGTTCTCACGGTGTGCAGCGCTACCGAAAGAAGTAGTATATAAAATCACTGTTGATAAAAAAAACATTCATCAGGATGCGTTAGACTGTAACTATTGTCAAAAGGCATTGATCTAGATGTGTTAGGCTGTAACCAGTGTCAAAAACCATTGGATTGGATAAACCCAAGCTTAGAGTGGTTGGGTGTAGGTGCGGCCGTGGCCGTATGCAGCTAGCGGGGCATGGTTGACACAAATCCATTGATCTGGGCGCATTCGGCTGTGACCATTGTCCAAAAACCATTGGTTTGGACAAAACGAAGGTTAGAGTGGTTGGGTGTAGATGTGGCCTTGGTCGTGCGCAGCTAGCGGGGCATGGTTGACACAAATCCATTGATCTGGGCGCGTTAGGCTGTGACCATTGTCAAAAACCATTGGATTTGGACAAAACGAAGGTTAGAATGGTCGGGTGTGGGTGCGGCCTTGACGTCCGGGTATCCTCTTGTTGCAGGTTACAGATAGGTTCTGTTTTATCCACCTAACTTCCACTTCACAATGCCATTTCGTGCACCGTAGTGTTTTTGGTACTAAAATGTGTTGTTGCAATAGCTTCAGCAACTTCTTAGGTTTCATGGAACCGCCGATTGAAGTTACTGATTGTTATCAGGCAACTTCGACAATCCATAGTGAATAAATGATTCAATTGAACGCACTATCAAATGAACTGAGTGCTGCACACGAATGATGCGCACTAGAGAATGAACTGGGCGCTTCTTTGTTTTATATAGTACCGTAACGATGAGGTTGGCAGTACTGTTTTGATGATACTAGCGCTTAGAGACAGACTAGCAGGGCTAATGAAACGACCTGAATACTCACGACCGTAACCGATGATGATTGATTTGGACAATGGCAGCCACAGCTGTAATTTTGGCTATATAAGTCATAATCCTATTTGGGATGGTTGGGTGGGTCACAGACGGCGCAGAACATCTATAAAAGCATCATTCCCTGATTTATTTCTCATCGTTTGATAAGGTAGTTTGGCTAATTCATGTACTATACAGAATGTTGTTATAAAATTTATATAACCATGAGTCAATATATATTGTACTCTAATATCGTACAGTAGAGTCTCGCAAACTCGGCACTCGGTAACCCGGCACTCCGGTTTTCTCGGCCACCCTGACAGGAGAAAAAAAAATCATGATTTTTGTTTGTTTTTGTGTTTTCGCACAGAGCGTTATTATGTTTACTTATGTCTTCTCCGCTATGGACATTCTGTTTCTTCGCCGTCTTCGTGACGAGGCTTCAAGAAACGGGTTTCAAAGCGAAAAGCAAAAGAACATTACTTACTCTTTTGCAAAAAGTAAATGGTAATTTTCATTAAGTGAAAAAACTATTTGCGTACATGAATTGTTTTGTACATATACTGTACAGTGTACATATTATAAAAATAATTTGAGGGCTGGTTTTTATAAGTTTTATTTTATAATTTAATTGTTTCCCTTGATTTTTATGTAGTACAGTACTGAACTATATATTCAAGTACTGTAGCCTAATTGTAGTGGCTTAATCGTTTTAAAACTTGTTTTTCTTTTAAAAACAAATAAATGTACTGCATTGCATTACTTTTAAACCAAAACAAACGGCTTATTTCTTCTTTTTAACACATTTCCCGATAACCTGGCATTTTCGCGAACTCGGCCACCCTTCGGTCCACATTAGGCCGAGTTTGCGAGACTCTACTGTACCGGTTTCAGTCACATTGTGACCTTCTTCAGCATAATTTAGGACATGAAAAGGTGCAAAAACATATACTTAATATAAATTTGCCATAACAGAGGATGTTATAAAAAATTCTAAAAATATTCTTCGTCCAAAAGCTCACACATAAAATTAAAAAAAAAAAACCTGATCTGTTACAAAATGTGTTAAGTAAGAGAAACAAGAAAAATATAAGTCTTGATAAAAACAGTGTGGAATAGAAGAGATCTAAAAAGAAGAAATTGTAATGAGAAATAAAAACTAGGGAACAGAACGGAAAAAAGATATAAAAAGACCATAACCACGGCGTTCTTAAGTTACAGGCGGGAGCGATACCCCCACTCTGCCACCGGCGAGTGACGTCAGGGGTCTTAGCTAGCCGGCGGACAGCACGCTAGTCATATGGCAGAGAGATGCATTCATGTAATTAAATCGGTTTTGTTTACAGAAGAAATTGGGATGGACTTCCGAATTTCACCACAGTCCTTCCTTAGTGATCGATGAATTGTGTGAGACGTTTTCCGCTGTCACTACGGGCGATTAAAGCAAATGACTGCGATACAAGTCAGCCCAGAGCGGTATACAAAAAGAGCATGCTGGAAACTTAATGTTTGATTGCACTACAAGTAGGCGGTTTTCGTATCTTCTACAGAACACAATAATTAGTTGAATATATTTAAGTGAGAATATCATATCTGTTTATGTACTTTAACAAACGGGAAATTTCTTCTTTAACATATATTTCATCAAGTTGCAAAATTACCCACTTATCATCACACTTTTCAGCGGCTTTCTTCAAGAAATGAACGTTTTCGTTAAAATTACCCGGAGCTACACTAAGGGAAGAAGTCAATCTTTGTAAATGTTTGGAATGAGGAAGGGATAGGAATTTGTTCTGCCTGATAGTATCATAACACTTCGCGGATTGCATGTACAATATGTAAGAGTAAAGTATCATTTTGGGGGACCTTTTTTTGTTCTTAAATATAGGAGAGAATTGCTCGGATAAAAATTAACTTGCTGAGAATTTCCCTCTTCTCCACTATCCAATCAAGTTTCTTGAATGACATCCAGCAATTTTAAGACATTGGCCACGTAATTTTCCAAGTTGGTTTGGAATCTCTTCTCAGTAAGATACTGTAACAAACTGAACAGTGTTCTCCAACTCTTCACAGCTGTTTCAATTCCCAAACCCTGAAGAAAGTTCTGTAGAAGGCAATTGCAAATTGTTATAGAAAGCCGAAACAAGTAAATTATTATCTACATTAATATAAAGAAACAAAAGTCATAGACTCAAAATTGATTCTATATATAACCACTCTATCGTCAAAATATTGAAATTAATAGCTGAGTCCCCTTTCACTTTAGTGTTATTATCTGCTAATCGTTTCTCAAGAGAATTGCATAAATTCTCGAAACTGATTATAACATCGTCCCAATCTGCAGCAGCAACAGCACTTTCTTGAGCATGTTCCTTCCTCACTTCGATTTCTCTTCTCCTCTCTTCTGGTTGTTTCCGCTTAATTTCACTTTCCTTTGTCAAGTATTTCGGCAAACCTTCAACAATAGTAAGACAAGAACCTTTAACTAGCTTAGGATGATCGTATTTATACACTTGTTTCTGTCCATTAGAATCACAGTATTCATTCTGTAAAATAATGCAGTCCGGTTGAAAATGTTTAATACACACAATACTGTTCTCAGAAGGTGTCCAGTCCTTCCTCGGGATGCTTCTCAGCCATCTATTTCTCAAGTTTACTTCCTTGGGAAAAGAGAAACATTTCACGTAGGCGGTTTCAACTCCACGAACCAGAAAATTACTACTACATCCTGGTACATAACCCCTTCGTGGCATTGTATTTGTTTTTAAAATATACCACGTGGGGCACGGGTATATTTAACACTTGTCACTGGACAACAGGAAAAGCAATATATTGTGAAATATCACCCTCGAAACATAGAAACAATGACCACATCACAGCGCTCCAACAAGACTGAGCATCTCTTTGCTGTCTGTAGTAAGACCCATGACGTCACAGCCCCGCCGGCAGTGTTCCCGCCTGTTAACTTAAGAACGCCGTGCCATAACACTTACGCTGACATGAAACTACAGAGAGTTTAGTTTGTATGCAACGAAGACCCCTGCTTGCCCGCTCGCCCGTGGCGCGAGCCTGTCTCCCGCCACGCACTTTGCCGTTATGCGGTGCTACGGCACTGAGTCATTGAGTATAGGAATTTGTACTTACCTAGTTCACAGCTGGTGCTGAAAATGTTCGCCATTCACTGCTACACATCGCTGGCACCTTTTTATGAAACTGGCATTTACTCTCTGAAGTTCCTCAGCACCGATTGACTGTATTTCAGCTGTAATATAGTCTTTAAGCTCATTTATAGTGTGAGGGTTTCTAGCATACACTCTATTTTTAGGCGTCCCCCACAAATAAGAGTCACATGGTGATAAGTCTGGGCTTCGCGGGGGCCACACGTTCCGACTTATAATCCTCGTACCGAAAATGCGACGCAATTCTGTCGTGGATGCTTCGGCAGTGGGAGCAGTGGCAGAATCTAGTTGAAAGCAATTTGACAATCGCTCTCCATAAGTCAGTTCGTCAAAAAATTGGTCAAGGATCACATTGAAGTACAAATTCCTATACTCAATGATTCAGTGCCGCGCGAGCGCCGCATAACCGCAAAGTGCCTGGCGGGAGACAGGCGCGCAACACGGGCAAGCGAGGGTCTCCGTTACATACAAACTAAACTCTCTGTATATACAGTAAGTGGAAATAGCTAGGTTTGAACTGATAGTTTGGTGTGTATTTGTGAAGTAGTGGTGAAATCTGTATATAGAGAAAAAACAAACAATAATTATTGTTCAGGAGAGGTACTTTTCCCTTTTCACAACTTTTACAACTTTTTGGAAATTTATTATTTATGATTTACATACCTTTCTGGGAGTCATTAGAAGTTGATTTCAATTTGAATTGTCACTGCTGCTTCGAAAATATTTGTTTTATAATGTAAATAAATGATTTTACTTCTTGCTCATTCAACGACTGCAGCCATGACATATCGACATCCTACACTATGTCATTCTCGTTGCCAATATGTCCGATACAAAAGACACGACACTTGAAGAAATAAATAAAAGGCAAAACCATTGGCCTGGATAAAGATTATTGATGCGTGACTACCCCCACAATGCATGACAAAAACCAGGGGTATTTATATTAGCGCTACCTAACAATTATTGGTCTAGGCAAAAACAATTGGTCTTCCAAATGCGATATTGTACCGAATGCATGGGGTTGGCAACACGGTACATGGTGCGAAAATGGCTGAATCAGCTGGAATGTTGCCTATATAAGTCATGTTCATATTTGGGATGGCTGGGTGGGTCACAGACAGCGGAGGAGTAAACATCTATTATTAACTTATCTTCAGATATATTCCCGACTATTAAGTCGGGTAATTTGGTTATTTTCAGTACTTAAAGAATTCTGTACTGAAAAGTACCTCTTCTGAATTTTTACCAAACAATATAAGTAGGCTTGCATATTGAAATTAATGTATTAGAATATTAAATGAAAATGGAAATCCACAGCCTGCTTCCAGTCTCCGACCGGGTCAGGAATGGAATGAATGAAGCCCCCATCTAGCGGCGAGGATATGAACTGTGCCGGCTGCCGAGGCCTGACGCACTCCTCTGGGGCAATGATTAAATGAATGACAAATGAAATGATAGTGGAGAGTGTTGCTGAAATGAAATTTTTGACAGGGAAAACCGGAGTACCCGGAGAAAAACCTGTCTACCTCCGTTCTGTCCAGCACAGATCTCACATGGAGTGACCGGGATTTGAACCACGGACCCAGCGGTGAGAGGCCGGCGTGCTGCCGCCTAAGCCACGGAGGCTTTCAGAATATTAAATCATGAAAGTAAAAACTTCTTTTACTTACAATGGAATGAAAACTTTGGAGTAAGTGTTACGAGGTAATGTTTTGACGGGGCAAGAAATGTATTGGTTATTTAGTTGCCAAAAAACTATATAACGTGGTCGAAATGGATTGCCTAGATGGAATGGATGATATGGACAGATATGAACAGAATGTTGCCTGGATACTAGTAAGTTACTGTATCCAGAAACCACCTATAGAGAGCATGTAAAGAATGAAGCTTGTCGGAAGTCCCGTAACCATGGTGGTGTTGCATGATAAATGAAAAGAAGTTGGAGGAGGCTGCTTGTGCTGAAGTAATATGAGGGTGTGTTGTTTGAGTCTTAAGTCTGTTGCTGGTTTGATGCAGCTGTCCATACCTCCCTGTCCTTAGATAATGGTTTCATCACTACATAGCTACCATACCCTACATCCGAGGCAATCTGTTTTATTCTAACCTTGGTGTACCTTTACAGTTCTTGTCCTCGACCGTTCCTTCCATAACTAAGCTTGCTATTCCTGGGTGTCTTAGTATGTGTCCTAACAACCTATCTCTTTTCATTAGCAGAAATCTCTCTCCTCTCCCATTCGTTTTAATACCTCTTCGTTTGTAACCCTATCTACCCATCTGATCATCATTCTCCTGTAACACCACATTTCAAAAGCTTCAATTCTCCTCTTTTCAGCTGCACCAATATTCCAAGTTTCACTTCCATAGAGTGCCATGCTCCAGGTCGTATAAATTAAGAAAATTGGAAAACAATAAAGAAACGTGTTAGCTTGAGTATGAGGCTATTTATACGAATGTACTGGCAGCTGGAAGAATAACATGTGAATTTAAAGTACATATAAAATCAACATATGATTGTGTTTTTTTATTCAACTGAAAACTTAATTATTCTCTAAAAAAATTATAAAACTTAAGAAGGTGGATTAGGCCTATCTGTTCGAATGATTTCATTAACATTTTTGTTAGGGCCTATTTTTTGATACATAAAGATCTCTCTAGATTTTCTAAAATGTTCATCATTGGTCCTTTTTTGCAACTTGTGTAGCAGTGCCATGTAGTTTGATACATTTGTTAAACTGTATCTGTTTTCCGTCGTATGAATGACCATTGCTGAGTGTTTTGTGTTTTCTTGCGTTAACTTAGTGTTCTTTGAAACGTGTGTTTAGATCACGACCTGTCTGACCAATATACAAGGGATTGCAATCATTACAGGTTAATTTATAGACTCCCTGATTTTTGAAAAAATTAGTTTTAATTAGTGTGTAGCTGTTGAAAAGTAGCTTACTAAGATTATTGTCCGTTCTGAAAGCTATGCGTTGATTTTGTTTGCGAAAAATATGCATTCAAGGATAAATGCTAGGGCGGATGTAAGAAAAAGTATTGTATTTTACAACTCCTTCATCAAGTTTAGTTAAATTGACAGAACAACTCAGTTGTAAAAACAGCACTCCACATCAACCCAGGTGGAACAAGAGACCACGTGGAAGACCTTCAAAGCGGTCAACATCAAGGCTGACATGCACGCTGTTGGTCTAACACCTGAAGATGTCAACGACAGAAAGAAGTGGAGGAGATATAGCGAAATAGCAGACCCCGCAAGGGATTAATGCTAGGAAGAAGAAGAAGTTCTGTTTTTGTTTTCTATTTTATTGATCATGGCATGAATGTGTGAATGACTATATCCGTTAGAAATTGCTATTTGATTAATGATTTTAATTTCATTATTGAAATTTTCCTTGGACATGGGAATTCGGAAGGCCCTGTTGAGTAGACTACGGAATGTAACTCATTTCGACCATGTTATATAGTTTCTTGACAATTAAATCTATGTAATAAGTAGTTCTGTGAAGAACTAAAGCCTATTTTCATATATCCTACTTATGTTAATTGCCTCTATTAACCTACAAAATTTCAGTTTGATTGCTGTAATAGATTCGTAGATATTGAGAACCGTCTAATATTACGGATGGTTGTCATATTGGATTTTTATATAGATGGGTTGGTTTTTTACTTTTGGCACCTTAGTTATAACTGGATTAATAACTCACATAGATGGTTCCAAGTTTCACAGGCCTCGATGTAGTCCCAACCGTTGCGTACAACGTGTTCCCAGCGATGCGGAAGTCGTTGGATCCCGTTGGCACTGCCCAATCTATTGATGGTACGAAGAGCGCACGGCATCCTGCTTAACTTCTTCAATGGTATGGAAGCGCTCCCTGCGCATTGTCATCTTCATCTTCGAGATGAGATCATAGTTGCCGGGACTGATGTCGGGAGAATATGGGGGGTGATAGAGGACCTCCCAGCCCCAGCGCAGAGGTCAAGCTGTATGCCTCTCACCAAGGCGGACCGGGTTCGATTCCCGGTCACTGCATGTGAGATTTTCGATGTGAAATGCCATGTCCTGTGGTTCGGATTCCACGTAAAATGGAGGTCCCGTGGCTTATGATCGCGAGATTAACGGTCACGTTAAACTACAAGCTTCCTTCCAACAATGCCGACACAACTCCTGCTGTGTGTGCCCTAGCATTGTCATGCAGAACGATGGGCGGTGTAACCATGTTGTGGCGCCGTTTCCTTCTCAGAGCTCCTCGGAGATGGTCTTGCAGAAACGAACAATAGTACGCCGCATTAACGGTTTGCCCTCGGGGAACAGTATGGTGAATGATCACACCATCCCAATCATAGGCAAGAATCAACATTACCTTCACATTTGTGGGGGTTGGTCGAACTGTTTGTTTCCGTGGTGATCCGGGTGCCACCACTCGTTCGATTGGCACTTTAACTGTGGCTCATAAGATCTGGCCCACGTCTCGTCAATGGTTATGATACGCCGTAAGAAGGCCTCTCCTTCGCGCTCATAAAGCTGCAAGTGCATACGACAAGCGTCATATCACAGCCATTTGTGCATGTCGGTTAAGTCATGCGGAACCCATTTGGACGCAATCTTCCTCATTTTCAGTAAGTCCTTCAGGATGTGGAGGACAGTTGAATGCGCCAGTCTGGTATCTTGCTCTAATTGACGAATCGTTACGTTCCGATCCACCGGTACTAACGCGGACACCATCTGTACATCGTCATCACTTACCGGTGGGTGACCAGATCGAGGCATGTCATCTCGAAAGGCTTCAACCCATCTTGCTACCGTTCTGAACGGTAACGCAGCTGCACCGCACACTTCCTGCAATCCTCGGTGACACTGTTTAGCACTGTGACCCCTAACACATTGAATTTTTATCCACGTTCTCTGCTCCTGCATGGAAAACATTGCGACTGTCTTTCGCGAGCGCTGGTCTCCCACTACTCATCTAACAGGCGCGACTGCGCAAGAGCGGTGGTGAGGATGGGCGAGGTCATGTGCTCTGAGGGAGGGGATGCAGGGCAGCAACCGTCGGTAAAAGAGGCAGCGCCCATCATTGTTGCAACTTGGCACTGAAGCTTTGGTGCCAAAACTAAAAAACCAACCCATGTACTTCGCGTCATCGCCATGTTGGATTTGTCCCCACCAGGTTATTGAAAGTCCTATAGGTGAACGTATGTTCATAGCCTCTATGAACATAAAAACTTTCAGTTTGATTGCTGTAAAAGATTCGTAGATATTGAGAACCGTCTAAATATTTTGGATGGTCGCCATCTTGGATTTTATATGTATAGGCCATAGAGATATGTACCATGAAAGGAAAATTATTGCATAGCTTCATTATGCAAACTTTCACTTGATCGCATGATTACGACACAAGAAATAAAAACTTAATTTTAAAATTTCGCACAGCCGCCATCTTGAGTTTATGTAAACAATTGAAGTAAATTAGATGGCAGTGCATTACAATATGTATAACCATATACTGTACCATATTTCACTGCGCTCATATGGTTAAATCGCGAGAAAAATCTATTAAAACGTTTCCAACTTCGCTTGGCCGCCATGTTCGTTTTGTACTATAGGCTACAGGGTTTTGAAAGTTACATAGATAAACGTGCAGTAGTGCTCTTTATCATCGTGCAAAATTTCAGGGTGATAGCAGTAATACGTTTCGGAATTATACAATGCCAGTGAAATATTTTGCACCGCCGACCTCTTGAGATATTGAATGCTGGTTAAATATTTCGCATAGCCATGTTGGATTGGTGAGACGTAGTAAAATTTGAAGGGCACCAAGTAGATGTTGCCCTCCATGAGACAGGCCGCATTGTGACAGGCTGTCTACGCCCAACTTCTGTCGATAAGATCTTTCAGCTCATGGGAGTAGCACCTCCAGAAGTTAGAAGACAAGTAACGGCAGAAGTAGAGAAGAAAAAGCAAGAAACAGATCCAAGACACCCAATGAATGGACTTGATGTCCATCCACCTAGGCTAAAATCAATAAAGAGCTTCCTCCAAACAACAGTATCCATTCCTTCCTCAGCTGAAGCTCGCCGAATTGAACTTTGGAAAACAAAATCACCGGGAGGATCGTGGGAAATGAAGGAGAAGCCGGCAGCAGGCTACCATCTACAATACGAATTTTGGAAGACGCTAAACAGTCTGAGAACTGGTGTGAGTCGGTGCAAAAGCAATTTAATGAAGTGGGGATACAGTACCGAAGAACTTTGTAGATGTGGTGAAAGACAAGATCCTGAGCACCTGCTGAATTCTTAAATGTGACGCATGGTTGAAACACGCTTAAGAACGGGCACTTTTTGTGTTCCAACTGCGATAAAAAATATTAAAATATAAATTAAAAATTCCAAACCTACTTGAACTAACGTAAAATAGAACTATGCAAATGATATTGTTATTGGATTTTATGTAGGTCTATTGGTTACTTCACAAACAACCTTCAAACTCGAGTGCACATAATATTTTGGTCAACAGTAACGCAAACCATCTACGAAAATGGTATTTGGCCATCTGAATTTCGAAACTCCATCGGGGTCCCTTTACCAAAGAAAGCAAGTGCGACCAACTGCAGTATGTACTGAACAATTAGTTTGATTCTTCATGCATCCAAAATTATGATCCAAATCATAAAGAAAAGAGTAGAAGGGATAGTCTATGGCTACATCCAAGAAACACAGTTTGGTTTCCGTCGAGGAGTTCGTACCCGAGATGCCATTGGCATTCTTCGAGTCCTCGGAGAACGTATGATGAGCAGGAGCCGAAATCTGTATACACTGACCTGCAAAAAAAGTGAAACAGTTAAAAAAGTAATAACTTATAAATAGTATAAAATTAGCCATGAAAAAGATGTAATCACATTTTAAAAGCTTTTCACGCATTAGAACAAACATCTGAAACATCCGTGAATAGAAATTGATAATATGACTTTTCTTAGGGTGGTGTATTACCACCAATTACCCCCAATCTTCGATGAGCCTATCTTAATGGTTTTATGGCGGGAAGCGCACTGTAAGCGTTTAAGGTTTATGAGCGTTGCCGCTCGCTTATTGTTGTTCTAGGGATAACAACTGGCATTTGTTGAACACGTGTGAACCATTGTCATTCATTTTAGTAAGTTATCCATGTGCAGTTCACACTAAATCATGTCTCTTAGCCGTGAAGGAGCTGCACAGGCAGTTGCATTGGTGAAGAATGGCCGCAGCTTCCGTTATGTTGCTGAGGTCATTGGATCATCTCTCGGTAGCAATCACCGTGCAGTGCAAAGTTACAGATAACTCCAAACATACGACAGGAGACGAGGGTCAGGCCGTAGAAGAAGCACAAGTGCCAGGGATGACAGATTTCTCACCCTGCAAGTTCTGCGTGATCGCCATACCACAGCAGTCCAGGCACGAAATCAACTGGAGAATGTCAGAAATGTGAGAGTGAGTGAGCGAACAGTAAGAAGAAGGTTTGAAGAAGCTCATTTTTCATCCAGGAGACCTGCACGTGGACCCGCACTCGAACGACATCACAGAGAGGTGTGTTTTCGCTTCGCAAGGCAGCATCTGGGATGGACCCACGAGCAGTGGGCCTCTGTTCTCTTGACTGACGAGAGTCACTTTAATCTTAGATCTCTTGATGGAAGAGAAAGAGTGTGGAGAAGGTGCGGGGAGAAGTACATCCCTGTTGCTTTCTCCTCCAGGACTCCATTTGGAGGTGGCTTAGTTATGGTGTGGGGTGGCATCAACGTTATGGCCCGCACTGAGTTGGTGTGCATTGATCACGGGACGCTCAATTCCCAAAGGTACTGTACATCGAAGAGATCCTGATGAACCATGTGATGCCCTTTGCGCCTTTCATTGGTCAGAATTTCATGCAGGATAATGCCCGCCCTCATACTGCTCGCTGTGTTGTACAATATCTGCAGGAAGTGGGGATTCAAACCCTGGACTGGCCAGCTCGTAGTCCTGACTTGAACCCCATCGCATATGTATGGGATATGCTTGGAAGGAACGTCAGACAGCGTGACCACACCACCTTGGCACAACTGAGAGCATCGCTGCTGGAGGAATGGGATCGCATCCCGGCAGGTGCCAATTGACGAGTTGTGTACAGTATGCCTGAGCGTTTACAAGCTGCCATAGACATTAAGGGTGAAAATACTCGTTTTTAGTGACCAGTGTTCTCGTGCAGTGCAGTGCAAACATTAATACCATTTTGTTTGGCAATAAGTTTGATAAAAAACATCCCAAAAGAACATTACAAAAAAATAGAAAATTGTAAGATTTGCAAAATGTAACAAAATTTGTCAGTTAAAGCGTGTTGTAAAACATATTTCGGTATTTTCTGTAGCCAACCATCTAAAATTTACATGAATAATGCAAATATTGGAAAACAGATACATTTTTGTGGAATAAATTAAGAAATTACATTAAAAAAATTTTTTGCCGGTCAGTGTATATGCTTCATTGACTATGAAAAGGCATTTGATAGTTTCCTGGCACAAACTATTCCCATTATTAAGGAACATAGGAGTCGAAGAACAACTCATTACACTCATATGGGACCTCTACAATGGTCAAAATGCAATTGTACGTTTAAGAGAAGGTCTTACTAATCCAGTTCCTATCAGAAACGGAGTAAGACAAGGATGTGCTCTCTCCCCAATTCTGTTTAATGCATTTGGTGAGTTGATGGCAGAAACTTTAGAAGACACGTGTTTAGGAGTGAAGATCAATGGAATACCCATAAAGTTATTAAGTTTGCAGATGATCAGGCCATTCTAGCTGCCAGCCCATCTACTTTGCAGGCAATGCTGTCAAGAGTTGCATCAACGGTGCAGAAATACGGCATGAAAATAAACATCTCAAAGACAAAATGCATGACAATCTCGAAATTCCCAAAACCTCTTCGATTAAAGATTAATAACTTGGACATACAACAAGTCAAATCCTTCACTTACCTAGGTCAAAGAATTACAGAGGGCGGAAGGTGCACCACTGAAGGTAAGTGCCGCATTGCTCAGGCGAAACTAGCTTTTATACAGAAGAGGAGATTACTGTGTACCAGTCGGCTTAAGCTTTTATAATATGGTTAAGATGATGTTTCAGAAATAACTTTTAGAGTGTTACTTTTAATGTTTTTCTCAAAATATGCATGATTTGTGTCTAATTAATATGATGGATGTGAATATGTACATAATCTATGCGGCTGAAGAAGGGCCCATGAGGCCCGAAACATGTCCCCAGAGGCAATAAATTGTTAATTGCCAGTAATAAATTGTATTGATTGGGCAGAGACCCCCTCACCCCATTAGAATCTTTATTGTACATGTCAATACGGACCTTGAGAAATGGATAATCCTCCAATTAATCTTAAGCTTTCCCTCCGAATGAGAATGCTACATGCTTTTGTATGGACAGTTGCATTGTAAGCCTGTGAAACGTGGTCACTAAATAAAAATGAAAAGAAACCGGACTTGAAACATGTACCCCTGAAATGTTGTAACAAATTAAAGTATTGAATAGGCGGAAAATTGAAAAATCTTATTCTTCATAATTACTGTCAATACGGAACCTGATATGAATAATATTTCTAATAAAAATGAAAAGAACCGTCTTAAAGCCTTTGAGATGTGGTGCTATCGTAAGATGATAAATGTGACTTGGAGAGACAAGATGTTGAACACCAGGGTCCTCGACACCGTAAACCAACGGAGATCAATCCTTTGCACAATCCATAAACATTGTCTCGCATGTTAGGGTCACACAATGCGCCACTCCAATTTAATGAGAACTGTGGCAGAAGGGTTCATTAAGGGAAAACATCCACGAGGAATACCTTCCTTAAACAAATCCTAAACGACATCAAAACAGAATTGTAATTCAATGAAGGAAGCGGCAAATGACAGGATGATCTGGACATGTTTTATGGCAACTGATCAGTCTTAGGACTGCAAACCGATGATTAAGATACAGATTTCTCCCTTACTTCACAAATACATACCAAACTATCAGTTCTAACCTAGTTAAGCTATTTCCACTTAACTAGTTTCACATCCACGTAAGTGTTAGTTTTTTTATATCTTTTTCCATTCTGTTTTCTAGTTTTTGTTTCTCATTACAATTTCTTCTTTTTAGATCTCTTCTATTCCATGCTGTTTTTATCAAGACATATTTTTTATGTTTTTCTTACTTAACACATTTTGTAACATCTGTTTATTAATTTTAATGTGTGAGCTTTTGGACGAAGAATATTTTTAGAATTTTTGATAACATCCTCTATTATGGCAAATTTATATTAAGTATATGTTCTTGCACCTTTTCATGTCCTAAATTACGCTGAGGAAGGTCACAGCGTGACTGAAATAGGTATGGTATTAAAGTACAATGTATATTGACTTGTGAATATATAAATTTTATTATACGGTAATGAGTCATGACATCGTCAATAAGAAATCGTGCTATCATGGTCATTTTATAGAGAATGTTATAGCTCGTTCTACGTTCATTGAGTGTTACCATGATAAGTTTTTAAACCACGCCATTATTGCCATAATGTTAATATAATCTGTGTTGACCCATATGTTATCTAAATATTGTTAACTATAATAAGTGAACAATATCCCTTTTTACAATGTTTCAACAATGGTTGATTTATCAAATGGCTGATGAAGGGGGCATTGGAAATGCCCTCGAAACATGTACCCTGTAAAAATAGAATACAATTTTTAGTATGAAAAGGTATTGACAAGGCGGAATTTCATAACATTTGTTGTTACTGTATAAAAGTACTGCTGACCAATGCTGCAACTAGACGACAGATGCCACGTCATCAGAGCTATCCATGTTTGTCCCATAATCCGAGTCGCTGACTGTATGGTGCGCTCAGCCGGCAGAGATATGCTTGGATGACTCATATCGGCAGTTTTGAATTCCTCCTGTATTGTCGGAGTTCGTAGCAAGGGGCCTCCATGGATGGTCTCTCGCCCTGACATCGCCTGGATCTGCACACCGGCCCTAAGTCGCAACACGGGCTCCTCCGTCTATCGGAGGCTGTTCCAGTCCGTAGTGGGCCAGTATCCCGGATGAGGGCTTCTGCTCACAGACGGTTCGAGGGTAAACTAGTGCGTTTGTGGTTGAGGATAGTCTGTTCCTCTTTCCACTTCCCGAGGCCTGTAGTGTGTGCACAGCAGAGCTCTAGGTCATCTTAGAAACTCTGCAGTTCTCGTTACTTGAAGATCACCTGTGCTTTCTTGTGTGTACTGATTCTCTGAGTGCACTGTTAGTGATTGATGTGTGTTTCCCACTGATCCATCTTGTGCATAATCTGCTAGTGGTCATTCTATGTCAACTGACCTAGTATGAAAAAAAAATTATATTGCATAAAAAGTGTATTTCTTTATGCTAATCTATTTAATATATTCCAGGGGACATGTATATAAAGCATTTTTAAATAGAAATCTACATGTTACGATAACCGTTAAACTTGGTTAATTTATTGATAATTTCAGCCTTGATTTTGTTTCCTATATTGGCTCTGCTGGTATTTGTAAAATATGTTTGTCGTCTAAACTGCCATTGTTGTATGCTGAATAGCTATAGAAGAGGAGTTCTTACACCACATAATAATTGAATTATGGTAATAATATACCATTATTATTCATTATTAATGCTAATAAACCCTTAGTCACACCTGTAACACAGTTTAATACATTAAGTCTGATATATACTGAAACAGTTATGACAGGAAGTTAAAAATTCACAGAAGTAAGGTTAAGTATATAGCCTACAACTTTTAATAAGAAGTTTTTCAAATTAAATAATTATGTACATAGGAAAATAGTGTTACGGGTGTGACATTACAATTTTATTAACTTAACAATATGTAAATTTTCAAACAAGTAGGCCAAATGAATATTTTTCTTAGTGTAGTTTTCTTTTTTTAAGGAGAAGCAACAGTATGTCTTCTGCTGAAAGAGTATGAAAGTATCCTGAAAAATTAAAACATAACAAAGAAGAACGAGGGAAATACCTGTTGAAGGAGCGTGAAAGAGATAGGAAGCGAATAGAGAAGGCAAAGAAACATCTAGAAGAGGAGGTAAACAAGAAAGCTTTAAAACTTAAAAGATTAAGGGATAGAGAAAGACAAAGAAAACACAGAGAAAAACTGAAACACAAGCCCACAACACCTATAGGAACTGGACTTACACCTGAAAAGGGCTCTTACATTTCTAGTCGTTCACTAGGGTAAGCAGTGAGCAAGGCCAGAAAAAAGCCTTCCTTCAAGTCCGAAGAAAAAGGCCGCAGTTGTTAAAAAACTTGTGCTGGAAGTATTGCCTAATATAGCTAAGAAAATAATTAAGTTTAGCAAGAAAGGAAAAACCTTGAGCCAGGAAATAGAAAATGAGGTGACAGATTTTTTTCTTCGGGATGAGGTAAGTCCGCAGGAGCCTGGGCGGAAGGATGTACCAATCCTTCAACTAATAGTAAAGAATATATTCAAAAGAGGATTATGATCACATCTATAGCAGAGGCCTATGAGCAGTTTATTTATGAAAAACCAGATGTCAAAATTTAAAAAATCAAAATTTTATACATTACGTCTACCACATGTTCAACCAGTGTCAGAAACATCTCACAATGCTTGTCTCTGCAAATACCATTCCAATATGGGATTCTTAATTGAAAGTTTAAGTCAAATTATTCAGTTCCCTAGCCGAACTGAAGACCTGCTTGACATAACAGTCTGTAATCCAGAAAATTATCCATGTATGGCTAGTATTTGTGAAGAATGTAAAGACTTTGCAATTCAAGGGCTCATGGATGATGAGAGCATGAATATTGATATTTAATGGCAGGAATGGAAAGATGAGAATGGAAGGTTCAATGTAAGTGAGCAACGAGGAACAGTACACGATTGCTTACAAGAAATTGAAAGGCAGTTTCACAGCTGCAAAATGCATTGGTATATCAAAAAGATGCAATCTCGACATTTTGAAGAGCTTAGGAAGCAGACTACCAATGAAACAGCTGTTCTCCAAGTTGATTTCACAGAGAATTACACAGCTGTTTCACAAGATGAAATACAGAGTGCACACTGGCACCAAAAACAAGTCACTCTCTTCACAGCTGTTGCTTGGGTTGGTGATAATAGTGCAAAACCTACACGAAGTTTTGTAAATATCAGCGATGATTTGACCCATAACAAGCACAGTGTGTGGATCTTTATGAGAAACATTGAGAGTCTTCAAGCAGAGTTTCCTGAACTTAAACATGTCCATGTCTTTTCTGATGGTTGTGCGGGGCAATTTAAGAACCGGTACACTCTTCTTAATTTGACCTATTTTCTGCAGGATTTTGGAGTGGATGGAATGTGGAACTTTTTTGCCACGTCACATGGCAAGGGAGCTGTAGACGGCATCGGAGGAACTATTAAACAAACTGTATGGAGATTAGTAAAATCACGTCAGTGTATTGTGTCGTGTTCCAAGCAGTTTTTTGAATGTGCCAGAAATGCCGTAAAGGGCGTAACAGTCCTTTTCACTTCAGCTGAAGATGTTGTTACAGCATCTAGTTGTCTGAACATAAGATGGGACAGTGTGAAACCAATACCGCAACTCCACAAATTTCACTATTTTCATTCAGTCGGGCAGGGTATTATAAGAGCAGCATTAACATACCGAGGAGAGATGTCTACTACAGTTTCCTTAGAAGATGTTGAACCTCAGTGTATTGCTGGAACCTCTGCAAAAAGTTCAGTCCAAAGCAAGGACGTTGATGTTGGAGGTTTTGTATTGGTAAATCTGGATGTTTGTGGGAATCTGAACACCAGAAAGCAGTATTATGCTGAAGTTCTCGACTTAGATGAAGAAAATGATTCTCTTGTACTGAAATATATGCATTCTAGTGGGAGTTCATGGATCTGGCCTAAGAAGGAAGATGTATCTATGGAGAAAACTTCCGTCATTGTCCAAAAAGTGAAACATCCAAGAGTTATCAATAATCGTGGACAGTTTGTTTTTGATCCGAAGTGACTTATTTTTGCAGAAAAATCAAAAGTAAAACTTTATCATTTTTTTTTAAATCTTTACTTAGTTTTATTTTCAGTTGTTTGGAGAAAATAACAAAATAAATAAAATATTATGCTAGAAATATTTTGTCACACCCGTAACATGCATTAATAATTCTGTGTGCCCTTAGATAAAAGAAAATCTAAATTTTAAAGAGGTAACCTTGTCCTAAAGAGCCTAGAGAAACAGAAAAAAAAAAAAATGTCCCATTATTGCAGAATGATTTAATTAACAGAGTTACTAAATTAACTATATGAATGCCCAATACCAGTGGAAAATTTTGTCACGCCCATAACGCTCAAACTTCACCCTCTATCTTTCCTTAGACAAAAGATATGGATTTCATAATTATAAGTCAACAACTATGCAAGTAGAGTTATCTACCATAACTTTTTTGGGATATGAATTTGACATAGTATTAAGTGTTACAGTCAATATAACTAAATATTTGTCACACCCGTAAGAATGGAATGACCCTAGTCAGTTCGCGTAATGCTTCACAGCCACATGGGTCTTGTAGGATAGGAGCTGAGGAGGCAGTCACACTGCCCATGCTACCGTATAAGGTGCCTGCTAGTGATGATGTATGCTCTCAGTTGTGACTTTCTATCATGTCGTATTCGGAGGAAGCGTCGTGTGCCATGCCCTTGGCCAAAAAACTGAGAGTCATCAAGGAGACTACGAAGGTATGGAAATCTTCCTTCCAATCTAGTCAGAAGGAAGCTGTGGTACTCAATAGACTCCTGATCGGCCATATGATTGCTGCGCACTCCCTCTTCTTATAGAGAGAAGCTCCTCTGTGTGTTGTTGTGGGGCCCACCTTACCGTGACACAGACTCTTTTGGAGTGTGTGGACCTGGCCGATCTGCCTAACACCTTCTCCCTTGTTCTACGTGATGATGGGCCGTCAGTAGACCTCGTCATCTGTTTCATGAGGGAGAGTGGATAACTTTTTGTGTACAGTATTAATGTATTATGTGCATATCTATTTTTATTCTTCAATTTGCCTTATTTTTATTATTGGTTTTTATCATCTCGGTTTTAAATCCTTTTATCCAAATGAGGTATAATTTTTGGAGGTCACTGTCTGTTTTATACAGATTATTTTCATTTTCATCCCTGGCAGTGGGCCGTTTTATCTTGATCATATCATTTCATTAGGGGCCGATAGCCTAGATGTTAGGCCCCTTAAAACAACAATTATCTAGTATAATAAAAAAATATTTATTTTCGCCTAGTCAATACCCTTCATTGACTAGGCAGAAATAAGTAATTTTGTTATACTAAATATCAATTGTCAATGTCTGTCTGTCAGCCCAGAGGCTGGTGGGCTCCTTGAAAAGTATCACCATGGGCAGCACTATAATGAGGTGTGCTAAGCAAGAGGAAGAGTGAGGTAGTTTGTCATTGCTTTCTCTCTGAGTCAGAACTGACTCAGCACTGACCCTATGAGTAGAACCTTTCACAGTACACACAGGCACTGGCTGTGCCCTGAAGGCCATTATTCAACACCACCCACACCTCAGTAGCTTCCGTATGATCACAGCCATGAATGAGACAGATATCAGTGAAAAGCCACATTTTACTCTAGCCTGTGCCAACAGACAAATGCAAATGTTCTCCATTCATCAAAAGATGGTAAACAAAATTAATTTTAATATTCCTAATTACAACAATATTATCATCATCATCTTGCACAGTTTCCAGCCACTGGCCGGGTCTGTTTGGAACACAAGCCTCTCCAACGTCTTCTATCTTCCCGCCATCTCTCAGCCTCCACCCTTGTCCAGTCTTCTCCTCTCTTCTTCACGCTTTCTTCCACCCCCTTCAGCCACCTGTCTCTCGGTATCTTTCCTTCCCACTTCGTCTCGTGTATCCTCCTAGGTATCCTCTTCTCGATTCGTTTTACATGTCCATACCATTTAAGTCTAGATTTCTCTATGCCATCCTGTAATGGTTCCTTCTTCATTAATTCTCTGGTCCTCTCATTTCTTATTCTGTCCATCTTTGTAGCTCCAATACTGCTTCTCGAGAACCTCATCTCACTGGCCTGTATTTTGGTCTTCTCCCTTCCTTTCATAACCCAGGTCTCCGAGGCATACGTCAGGATAGGGACATAGTACGTCCGATATATGATCTTTTTGCTGTTCTGAGGGACATCCTTGCTCCATAACATGCTTCTCACACTCCTCCGGAATGCTTCTGCCTGTCTCCCCCGCTCATTTATGTTTCTTCCATTATCTTGTATCAGGCTTCCCAGATACTTGAAACTCTCCACTTTCTTCAGCTGTTCCCCACCAATTGTTATTCCCGTTGTGGTTCTTTCCTTCTTCCTTGTTGTGATCACAATCTCACTCTTATTTATGCTAAATTTCAATTTCATACCATATCCTTGTATTATTCTTTCCCACACATCCAACTGTTCCTGTACGTCTTCCTCCTTGTTTCCCCAAATCATCTGCAAACACCATTGCTTTCATCTTATCATATTATCATCATCTTGTAATATACTTGCCCCACTAGGGCAACTATTTGTAATACATCACAAGCTCTAACAACTGAGAAACATAAATATATATCAGGGCGATGGGGTGTTTGAACACACCTAGGGTAAACCTAACCGTTATCATCAGGCGTTAAACTACCAAAGGTAATTCTCTAAAGAAATAACTAATGAGAAAATTTGAAATACGGTATATGTATTGCAATCAAAAATACATCTGGCGAGAACTCTGGTCGAACAAACTATATATACACTGATTCTCTTCCCTTGGCAATGACCAAAACATGTGACATGAAGGTGAATTTAAGTATAGAATATGATGTACCGGTACTCACTCAATGCAGATCTTATAGATTCTCTATGGATCTAAGAGACATGCTCGATAGATCAGATCTAACCCACTTCACAAGATGCTTTTTCAACCTACCGTTGTTAGGTTTGCCTGATAGGCCCAAAGAACTACTTTACATCTCATCAAAGATGGTAGCTTCATGTAATTCTGCACTTGGCAGACTTATACACAGTTCCCAAAATATGCAGAGACTAGAAGCCTAGTTCACAGTTCGTAATAATACATTTGTTACAAGCTCATGCGTGAAACACACACGCATCTACAGGTTATGATATATACAATACCACATCATTGCGAGAGCAATTGAATATACCTCTCATTGCGGAGATGATTTAAACCGAACCACATGGTCTGTTACAATTCTCAACGAAGTTGATACACTTACAAAACGAACATAGTTCTTATTTGTAGCAGTATCGAGCAAACTCAAACACCATGCTAGTGACAAATAATAGTTTATCTTACTAGACCAAAGCCAAATAGCTAAGACACGACCCTCCTGTCCAAACTCTAGAATTCAAGTGATGCCTCACTGGATACGTAAAAGCCTCTTTCCATCTTGCAATCACATGTTTCCGCTGTTTGCCACCAGGTTAATGCATTCTCTCAGACCCAGACAATATACACTAATAATCTCAAACCCATACAATTTACTTACAATTGATGACGCGAACCTCTCTCTGACGTCACTAACCTTTCACAACACACGTAAATGTTTACTCCAAACAAGGAAGTTATTCTCGGCCCGATCTGAATTTGGCCTGGCGATTTCCATCGATGCAACATCCGCTGAACCTTGGATGATACAATCCACTGTCTACCATGCTAGGATTATACATACAAATTAAATAAAATATTCCCTGACTGAGTCCCCAAGATACAGTATATAAACTAAATAAATGAAATCTTATAATGATGATGATAATGAACATAGTATAATAATAATAAAAGAATGATATGAAACAAAGTACCCTAACCTAACTTATCTTCAAGTGAGGGTTTGGGAACATTATTGTGACCTGTACAGTCACAATCTTGACATCATCCCTGACCTACTCCTCGCGCTGCCCTGCCTCGTTTTACACCTAACAGGTACACCTTGTAATCTCCTACTTTCTCCTCTCTATCTCCCTTTATGTGAACTTCACTAATCACTAGAATGTTCATTCCCACCCTATTTGCTGTCTCATCTAGCTCTACTTCTTCCTTCCTTAACCCCTCTCGATATTAATAGCACCTATCGAATACCAAATCTGATTTGTCGGTTCGTCCAAAAAGTCTCTGATCTGACAGGTGAAGACAAGATAGTTAAACCCAAATGCATACATTTCTTGTACATATCAGGTCTCCGTATGAGTTTAGACCAGCAACCCTGTTGAAGTAAGCCAAGATAAATGGCTGAGGGGACATGTCGCACTGACCAAGCGTTATCTCATAACAGGCCATGCGGTTGAGCAGTGGTCACTTGGTAGGCTAAGGTCCTCCCTCAATGGAATGTTGAGCCAAGTTTTTTTGGAGATGTAATTGAATCCTCAGCAAAAGTCCTTGCACCACTCGCAAGAGCTCATGGGTAACCTGTCCTGTAGAATTTATCATGCATACGAATAAGAAGTCTTGAAACTATATTTTTTTAAGGGAATCTGTATCTTTGTTTGTTTGTTTCTTTCTTTCTTTCTTTCTTTCTTTCTTTCTTTCTTCATAGACTAGAATATTTTAGCACTTCCATTTGAAATATGTAGTATGTTTCATCTGCAGCATGACCTGAAGAGACTATCTGATTTGACTGAAAAATGGTGTTTGGGCTGCCAAGAGGCTCTGCGAGAATTACATGATGTGTGTGGAGAACAGGGGCACCAATTGACCATCCAACAGCTGTTGGAAAAACTGGGAATACCAAATCATCTGGTTCGATATGATAATGATCTAGAAGATTTTGTGTGAACTTTTATTTCTAGTGCTGATTTGTTTTGAACTGCTTTGTACTATGGCTAATGTATGGTCTTGTATAACAATTAGTGCCTATATCCTGTAGATCATGGGAAATGTTTGTATTGATTTGGTCACCAAATATACCTTTCTTTTCTTTATCAAAAATCTCTTCAGCTGAAAACATCAGTCTCATACCTAAGGATTTTACCTCAAATCCATTTGTATAGCTTCCCATAACCAAGTTGCTATCTCACCGTGACCACCGTTTTGTCGCATTTATCGCATCAGTTCTGGGCTCAAATCCCAGTAGCACAACAACATAATAACAAGGTTGATAGTGCACTTGAGGAATCTTAGGGCCGTATTCACCAACGCCAGTAATTTGATTATCTTGGTTTATAGCTGCAAGAATCTCAGTTAATCAGGATTATCCTGGTTAATCACTTCACTGGAGAAAAATAATCAACAGAACAAGATGGCACGCAGACGAATGGAATACTTAATAAATGCTAGAGAAAATTATGACGAAGAATATCAGCAAGAATATGCAGGGAAACGACCTAGGTGGATAAAAGACATGCTACGTCGTCAGCTCCTTGACGACCAATCCAACGGTTCGGTAGAGTTTCATTCAGATATTCACGCACTTGGCGACTCCAGTGAGGGGGCGGCGTCTTGTTGAAAAATGAAGTTGTGTTCGTGCTGCCTCGGAAACAACCAGTTTTGTAACATAGCGAGATACTGCTGACCGTTAACCGTGTTCCATCAAAGAAGAATGGGCCGTAAACAGCTGATCGGGATATCGCACAAAACACATCGACTTTGGGCGAATCTCATACATGTTCAATGTCAGCATGTGGGTTCTGTAGGCCCCAAATTAGAACATTGTGTTTGTTTACCTGACCACTAACATCACTGAACACTATGTGTTTTGCAAAAGTGTTATCATTGTCAATAGCATCATGAATCTTGTTACAAAATGCCACACGTTTGCGTTTGTCATAAGGACTTCTTGTAACAGCTGTAACTTTCGCGGCTTCATAACCGACCGACGTCTCAAAACACGCCAAATTGTTGTTGTAGGCAGTCGTAACTCCCGACTGGCACGACAAGTTTATTTTCAAGGACTATGTTGGAAAGCAGTATGAATTCGCGCAACATTTTCTTCAGAAACACGAGGGCGGCCGGGACTCTTCCCTTTACATACTCATCATGTATCTACAAACTATCGATACCATCTGCGAATGTTCCACCCATTCAGAGGATCAATTTGGTACCTCAACCTGAAACTTCTTTGCACTGTAATCACGGAATTACACTTCGCAAACTCGAGAACACAAAATGATTTCTGCTGCAGAGTAGCCATTTTAAACATATGACGGTTACCAAGCAAAACTGAAACAACTGACATCTAGAGGCTATTAATATAAACTAGACTATGTATTTGTTTCTCCAATAGCCAAGCCGAGGCGCAGCGATCGATAGTTTGGACAAAATAATACTTTGTAATACGTATATTCTTTTTGAAACACCCTGTATTTTCAGAAGATTGCTGTCTAGGATCGTGTCTATGGTGTTTCCAAGTTCGTGATTTCCGATCATCATCCCCAATTTTAATTTCAGTAAGTCTCTGTCGATGAAATCGAAAACGACATAGTATTTCCCATTTTTCTCTCCTAGGGCATCTTCTATTTTAGCTTGGAGAAATTCTGCTGCTTGAGTTGTTCTTCTTCCTTTCCGGAAACCAAATTGGCATTCCGGAACGAGTGGGTCAACTATTTCAGTAAGATGTTTTGTTATTATCTTTGTTAACAATTTGTACACATTGCTCCCTAATGCTATTCCTCTTTAGGAACCTGGGTCGTCGGTGCTTCCTTTTCCTTTATATAGCATTTTCAGAGTTGCTGTTCTCCATGCATCTGGGATTGTTGTTGTCCGTAGGCAGAGATTAAATAATTCTGTCCATATTGGAATTAGGTCACATTGTGTCGTTTTTAAGTGTTCTATGTAAATTTTGTCTGGTCCTGCTGTTTTTTTTGTCTTTTCCGGCATTGATTGTTTTATTTCTTCTTGTGTTATTTCCAAGCCTTAGATGTTGTTTGAGATCGTGTTATCGTCCTTTCTTTCTTTTCTCTGTTTAGCAATGTTGTGAAATGCTTTTCCCAACTATCCATAGGTATTTCTTTGATTTTTACAGTTTGTTTTCTCTGCAGGATGGCAAAAGGGTCTGTTTTAGCTTCAGATATAAGATTCCTGGCCAGATTTTCAATAGGAGCAGCTTTCTTGTTTTTCAATAGTGTTCTGTATTCTTTTCTTCTTGCCGCATAGGTCTTCAAATCTTCAGCATTTTCTGTTCTAGCTGTGTGAAGAGCTTGTATACTCTGATTTACAAAAGATACTCGGTGAAAGCTGTCATCCGCTTGAAGGGTGAGGTGAGGAGTGGAGACGAGAGGGGTAACGGTCTCCATAGCAACAGCAAGCAATGTTGTAATGTATGCCGACACAGCAGCAAGCACATGGTTTGACTCGGTGTGTCTTTACTCGTCACGGTCATTAGAGCGCCAGGCAGGGTGGCTAACTTCTCCAGTATTTGTGTCTTCCTGCAATCCTCTTGGAATGTTATGAGTCATGATCTGCCTCAGTGGCAACGCAGCATTTCCCAACGTGCTAGCTTTGACAGCTGTCAGCGATCATTATTGGTAACTCAGAGTATAGCGTGTTCTTTCTTTTGATATAGCATTCGCTGTCGAACCATATTTGGGCTCTTCGTCTCTTTATCGAAATGGTGGCTCTCTCTTTTGGGGCTGTTGTTACATTTATTGCCTCGTTTATTAGACCCTGATGTATTAGTTCCCTTGCTTTCTCAATTTCTTCAGAGTTCTTTATTATGTCTATGTCGAGCTGTCTTGAAAGTTTTGTATCATCTGCTGCATTGATATAGGCTCTTGGTGGTGTTCTCAGTTCTATTTCTGTTAATATTGGGATGTGTTTTCTGATTGGGGCTGATCCCGACGTCCATAGGCTTTCCTGCTTCTTTACTGTTATCTTTTCTCCTTTATAGAACACCAAGTCTATTGTACTGGTTCCATTTGGTGCAAAGTAAGTTTTTAGTTCTTTCCTGTTGATCAGTCGAAAACCTTCTTCCCTTAGAGTGTCGATGACTATTTCAGGTTTGGGTTTGGTTGATCGATCCTACAGTTGAGATCGCCAGCGATTATTACATTTTCTGCTTATGTCTTCTATCGCACTTAAAATCGCTTCTGTCACATCTTCTGTTGATTTATCAGAAGTCATGTAAATTCCTATAACAGTGATATAGGGCGTTTTTACGACAATGGCATTTTCTTTTTTAAGCACTCTCTTCACATGTCCTGCTGTTGCCTTGAGGAAACATGATACTCCCCCAGCTGGTCTTCCTGCTGTTGGTACAGCATATAGATGGTGTCCGTAGAAACCCTGCAAGACTATCGGTTCCAAGAGGAAAGTTCCGGTGGCAATCAAGATGTCCATATTTTCTATTATGTTTTTGGGGGAAAAGTCTTAAGGCGTTTTTCATTCCTTCAGTGTTCCAGAGGAGGATCTTCATGTTTATTGAGTGTAGCGGATTATGCAGGAACAAGTCAACCAACAGCTTGCCGAATCGTACATCGTGTGAGCGCTACTATAGCCGCTTTACGACCTCGCTACATCAGTCTTCCGCAAACACCTGAGGCTAAAATGAAAACACAGATGGATTTTTATAACATTGCCAGATTTCCAAAAGCAGTAGGGGCAATGGACTGTACCCATATAAGAATACGGTCTCTTGGAGGTAATCGTGCCGAACTATTCCGAAACAGAAAGTGTTATATTTTGCTGAATGTGCAAGCAATATGTAATTATAGTATGGAATTTACTAACCTTGTGGCTAGATGGCCTGGAAGTCACGATAGTACGATTTCCAACAACTGTGTACAACAAGCCAGGTTCGAACAAGGTGTCTACGGGGATTCAGCATTATTAGTAGATGCTGACTACCCTTGTAGATCGTACCTAATGCCTCCTATGAATGCGGTTCGCACACCTGAAGAAAATCTTTATAACGAGTCGCAAATAAGAACAAGAAATGTGATGTTTCGAGTGTTTGGCATATGGAAGCAAAGATTTCTGGTTCTTGCTTTAGGTATGAATTTAGTGTTAGAGCACACGTTTCCACTTATAACTGCTACAGCCGCTCTACATAACATTGTACGACAAGCAGGAGAAGAGCTACCTCAGGACGATCCACAGCTAGAACTACCAGTACCATTGGCTGAACTTTTAAGGGACGGTCAAATTGATGGACAGGCTGAACAATATAATATAATGTGGCTCATCGGGACAATTTTGTGAGAAGGACACTAATTGATACGTACTACAGAAGCATTTTATTGGGAATGTAACACTTGTATAATGAGAATTATTATTGAATTACATTGATTTTAATTGCTTTTCCATTATTTGAGTTTTTAATTGGTCTTGCTTAAGAAGCTCCGTCTCTCTTTCAAGCCTTACTTCCTCTGCCGCCTGCTTTATTTTCTCCTGCTCCATTTGAGGGAAGTGAAGCTCCTTATTCCATAAATGTTCCTGTGTTGCTTCTTCAGTGCTCTTTATTGCCTCAGCCTTCAACCTATGATTTTTTGCTAAAGGCTCTCCTGACTTGCTTACCATTGGTCTTCGGCGTGCAGCCCAACTTGGAGAGTTCCGGTTTGAAGCTAATGGAGTTCTAACTTAATCTGAGGAGTGATCAGGCTTATCAACTTCATTGACATACTCGACTTGGGCGCTGGTAACACTATTGCAGTTTTTATTGGGTTGTAGAGTTGGATGTATCAGAGACTTGAGCATATTTGTTGTGTACTTGCTCCAAGTCACCTCAAAATTGGAAGTTGTAGGCCCAAATCCCTCCGCTAATACTAGAGCATCATCACTGTCCATAACTGGCGTCTCTAATATTTGTGATAATTCACTATCATCGTCGTAAAGGTTTCTCAGTCCTACGGAAAGTTTAATAAGTTCAATAGCTCTTTCTAGAATAGGATCTTTTTTAATGTTACTAGAGCCTCCACCTGTCTTCAGCACTTCCATCTTGCCCTCCGAGGATGCTTTCCTGGCAGCTTTCTTGATAGTATCCCAGACTGTTCATAAGTTTACTGCGTCTCGAGCAGGCCTGTGCCCTTGTGTATTGAATACTGTAGCCATTTATTCCCATCACTTGTTTTTTATTAATGTTGTAACACAGTCTGTTTTCTTATTCTCTATAATGCTGATATTTTCAGCCAGTAAATCTTATCAGCAGTTGCTTCTCTTGAGGTGTCATATTAGACTTCTTCCTACGTTTCAATTCAACACTTGACATTATTTATGAATGTTTACTGTACTGTATCTCACACCTAACTTATAAAACTACAGAACAGATCTTTGTTTTGACAATAAACATATGATTTGCATGGCGATATTCAACTGTTTCCAGTGCATCTGTATGAAAATTTCAGCGATGCAGTACACATTGTTACGAAAACCGAGATAATGGGGGCAAAGGTGAATACCGATGTTTATGTTATCTGAGAGAATAGTATTAACTGAGTTTTCGAAATCTTAGATAATGGAAGAGTTAGCAGCTTTGGTGGCATACTTGGTAGCATGCTGAACTGCTGTGCTCAAGATAGTGGGTTCAAACCCGGTCGAAGTCGTCGGATTATTTAAGAGCGTTAAAAATCCTTCAGTATGCCTTCCTTCGGAGGGGAAGTAAAGCCGGCGGACATGTCATAGATTTATGGCATGTAAAATATCCTTCCACAGACTAAACTTGTGTGAAGCTAAATTGTTAGGTTAGATTTCGTCAAAACGCTCTATCAAAATTCCAACGTTCACCACTAGATATCATTGATATCTGGTAGCGAAAGTTGGAACTACTTGAAATTGAACGGAACTTGTAGCTCACCCTAAGGGTGTCCGCTGGAAGCAGCTACAGACTCAGGCGAGCCGAACCTGTCCTCGGACACTCCTGGCACTAAAAGCCATACGATAAATAAAAAATGGAAGAGTTTACCGGTGATGGTGAATACGGCCCTTAGCGTGCAATAAGTGCTGGAAATGTGATTCAGTTATAGTGTAGTGGTAGCATACCAGTTCTAGAGACATTGACCTCCAGTTTGAGTTCTGTTTATGCCTACATTATAATTATTGGTACTTCTATTTAACATATGTTTCATATAAGCAGATGTGCCAACTATTACGGATTGTCCGTAATTATTACGGATTTCACCTCACGATTACGCCATTACGGTCAAAGGAGAAATTATTACGGAAAAGTGACATTATCACGAAAGAAATACCATTTCAATGAAGCAAATGGAAAGTTACAGGGTGTCTACCGGTAACGAAAAAGTAGGTTATTTTACAAACGGGTAACGGAAGTAGCTGATTTTTATGTCTAGATAGTTGGAGGTAACGAAAGTTTTCCGAGGTCGGTTTAAATCATTTAACTCGTAACTAGGCTCACAGATTGCGATGGAGCAAGTTTCACGCAAGCGGCGCCGATTGAGTAAGCTATATTTCTCCGTGTTCGACCTTCAGGAAATGGATACTGCAGATACATTGAGTGGTATAGCCTACATCGGTTCAACCTATATTTTCGGTTGTGTGAAATAGTTTTCTGTATTATTAGGAATCCTGACTTCCCGCGAGACGTTTATTCGCGAAAACTTCCAAAACTCAACAGAAACCTTTCATTTCTGTTATTGACAACTATATTTGGAGACTGTCATATTGAAGTCCAGAAATAACGCGAATTAATTTAATGTCGCAATCTTGCAAAATGATACAGTTTCGAAACAAATCGCGAGAAAGCTTCGAAATACATATATTTTAAAAATCTATCCGTCTCGAAAATTTGCGACATCCAATATGGTTAATTCGAAATTCCGTTAGGTCGATTTTTCCTTCGAACTTTGGTTTCATCGGATAATCTAACCGGTTATCTCGAAAACTTGTATAACTTGTATAATTCGTGATTCGAAAGAAAATGTGCCCTCTTGTCGTATTAATCATGCAATTCTCTCCGAATAATTCGTAATATTCGATACCTACTTCGAACGTTCATCCTCCGAACACACATGCTCACGACGACCGGCTGACCGCACGACTTGCCTGTGGGAATCTCGTCAAACGGACCGAGATCTACGCCAGTTGCGTAAAATCATAAATCCCGTGCCCAATCGCGAACTTGTGGCCACGAAGACTGCGGGTCACCCTTCACGAAACATCTCGAAACCTACTCGCTTTCCCATGACCGCATACTTAAAAGTGCACGGGGAGCGAGAATTGCGTTAACCCACTTAGAAATGACAGTTTACGTAGCATCGCGATACTCATTTCTTCTCGTAATCTACCGTGAACTCCCAACCACAGCATAGGGACAGCGGGAATCACGGCGCCGACCATACATGCTCGTGAATTCTAACCATGCCCAACCTCGAGCTTGCCTCCGCCATTCTGCCAGGACAGACAGGCAGACAATCGTTGAACGGCGGGGTGCGGCGCCGATTGCTTATTATCGCATTCTCAGTGACCAACCGCGAGGACATCGTGATTCTCGTATAACGGCCGATACATCGCGATATTTCTCTGCATTCGATGACGAGAACGACTGGATTCTTGTCAAACGTACAGCAAGCGGCGCCGATTGCGTAATTATGCTATATTTTCCCGTGCTCACCTCAAGGGCACAGGCAATCTCGTCGATCGACTAAAGTGACACCAATTATGTAAATCGCGATTTTTTTCATGTTCTATCGTGAAAACTACGGGAATCTCGTCAAACGGCTGAGACCAGCACCAGTCGTATAACATCTCAATATTTCTCTTAGAATGAAGGTTTCCTTTTCATCTCTTGATTATTTTGTTCAAAGATTCCCAAGTTTGGTCAAGGGAAGTGAACATGACAAACTTGAAGAGGAATTTGCTGTTTATCAGTATGATACTTTCCATGAATATACAGGGTGTCTACCGGTAACGAATGTAACGAAAAAGTAACGAATTTTACAAATACGAATTTTTCAAATGGGTAAAGAAATTTTTCTGAAGGCGGGTTGAATCATTTGTACTCGCGCCGCTAGGCTCAGAGATTGAGAGTTTCACGCAAGCGGCTCTATTGCATAGTACTAAGCTATATGTCTCCGTGCCCGACCTCAAGGAAATACATACCGAGGATACCTTGAGCGGTATACATCGGTTCAACGTATATTTTAGGCATCAAGAAGTCTTAAGTTTCGTGTGAAATATTTTTCTGTGTTACTGTATTAGGAAACCTGACTTTTCGCGAGACGTTTATTCGCGAATACTTCCGAAACTAAAAAGAAATCTCTCATTTCTGTTATTTGGAAACTATGTCAAATTGAAGTCCAGAAATAACGCGAAACAATTTAATGTCGCAATCTTGCGAAATGTTACCGTTTCGAAAAAAATGCGAAAAATCTTCGAAATACATATAACTTATTTAAAAAATATGTCAAGTAAATTTGCGACATTCAGTATGGTTAAATCGAAATTCCGTTATAAGTCGATTTTTCCTTCGAACTTTCGTTCCATCGGATTATATAATCTAACCGATTATTTCGATAACTTGTAGATAATTTGGGGTTCTCAGTCGAAATAAAACTTGCCCTCTTGTCGTATTATTCGTGCAATTCTCTCAGAATAATTCGTAATATTCGATACCGTAGGCTACCTACTTCGAACGTTCATCCTCCAAAATCGCATCCTCAAGACGGCTGGCTGACCGCACGACTTGCCTGCGGGAATCTCGTCAAACGGACCGAGATCGACGTCAGTTGCGTAAATTCATAAAACCCGTCCCCTATCGTGGACTGCGGGAATCCTATCAAAGGTGATTGGACACCCATCACGAAACCTACTTGCCACTTTTCCCATGACCGTATACTTAAAAGCGTGCGGGGAGCGAGAAGTGCATCAACCCACTTAAAATGACAGCCTACGTAGCATCGAAATACTAAATCCTCCTCGTGATCCACCCTGAATTGATGAAGTCCCAACTACAGCATAGGGACAAAGTGAATCACGGCGCCAACCGAACTACATGTTCATAACTACTCGTGAATTTTAACCATGCCCAACCGTGAGCTTGCCTCCGCCATTCTGTCAGGACAGATAGACAGGCAGACTATCGTTGAACGGCAGGGTGCGGCGACGATTGCATAATATCTCGAGGACAAAGTAAAACGGCCGAGAGCAGTAGCGATTGCGATACATCGCGATATTTCTCCGCATTCAATGACGAGGACAACTGTATTCTTGTCAAACGGACAGCAAGTGGCGCCGATTGCGTAATAATGCTATATTTTCTTGTGCCCGACCTCAAGGACAATGGAAATCTCGTCGAATGACTAAAAGTGACACTGTTTATCTAAATCGCGATTTTTTTCCGTGTTCTATCGTGAAAACTACGAGAAACTCATCAAACAACTGAGACCAGCGCCGATCGTGTAACATCTCGATATTTCTCCGTATTTGACTGCGAAGACAATTCGGTGACGATCGCGTAACATCGCATACATTTCTTCGCGACCGACCGCGGGGACGAAAGAAATCTCGCCAAATGCTCAAGAGCAGAGCAACCTCTTGGTACCGTATTTATAACAATATATTGTTCACAAGGCGACATTATTTTTTAAATTTTTATAACATCATGTGAATTTCATTTAAAGCGGCTTCGATGGCGTAGTTGGTAGCATGCTGAACAGCTGTGCCCAAGATAGCGGGTTCAATCCCGGCCGAAGTCGACGGATTATTTAAAAGCGTTAAAAATCCTTCAGTATGCCTTCCTTCGGAGGGGCGTAGTCGGTAGCATGCTGAGCTTCTATGCCCAAGATCGCGGGTTCAAATCCGGCCGAAGTCGTCGGATTTTTAAGAGCGTTAAAAATCCCTCAGTATGCCTTCCTTCGGAGGGGAAGTAAAGCCGGCGGTCCCATGTCATTGATTTATGGCATGTTAAAGAACCTTCCACTAATTACACCTGTGTGAAGCTAAATTGTATAGGTTATGAATGTAAACAACGCTCTTAGGTTCCTATGTTCGTTGCCAAGAGCCGACTGCGGTGACGTCTGGTAGCCAAGTTCTGAACTAGCTGTCGTCGACGGTGGCGTTTGGCGGCAAAAGTAGGAACTACTTGAAAATTGATCGTCTGCAGTGCTTACTTGAATTAAAACAGATACACACACACTAATACAGTCATCACAATTAACACCGGTTATCAGACAGATTCTACACACATCCAAAGTACACGGGGCTACATGACCGCGTTGTCGCAGCCCCTAAACTTAAGAACCAACCAACCTCCTTCGGAGGGTAAGTAAAGGCGGCGGTCCCATGTTATAGATTTATGGCATGTAAAGGATTCTTCCTCAGGCTAAACTTGTGTGAAGCTAAATTGTTAGGTTAGATTTCGTCGGAAAGCTCTATCAGTTCCAACGTTCACCACTAGGTATCATTGATATCTGGTAGCAACTTGAAATTGAGCGGAACTTGTAGCTCACCCTAAGGGTGTCTGCTGGAAGCAGCTACAGACTCAGGCGAGCTGAACATGTCCTCGGACACTCCCGGCACTAAAAGCCATACGATAAATAAAAATACCTCTTTAAAGACAGTTCATTGTTGTTTCTTCACCGCTTGCAGACCGCAGACGTATCTTGAATTCAAAGGTAACTAAAAGGTACCTAAAAAGTAACTAATTTTTACTTCATCCTTACTGATATCGCGTCAGGAGATGGCAGTCCAACGCGCTGTGACGGGGTGCGGGGGGTCTTGCAGTACGCATGCGCGGCCCTCATATTCCAAACTTAAATATATCGGCTTCGCGCATGCCAATCGCTGTTATTGCAGCACACAACACGCAGCCAGTGAAAGAAGGAATGTGCTGAGTGAAACAAGTAGTGACTAACTGAATGTTTTCGGAATGCACGATACGCAGTGAGCGGGAAGACATCTGCAGTTCAAACCCGACTGCCAACTCCTGGCGCGATATCAGTACAGTAGACACCCTGATATATTATACAAGGACCTAGAATTGATGTAAACTTCGGCAACATTGCTGAGCTTAAAAACGGAAGTGGAGAGTTCAAGTATAAAACCTTAAGTAATGTGGTATTTACAATATTACGTGTACCTCACAGTAACCCTCCCACTGAATGAATTTTCAGTGTTGTTAGGAAAAATCAGACAGAAGTCAGACCCACATTAAGCTTATCCACACTGGAATCTCGTATGATTCCGAAGACGAAAATGTCATGAAAGGGGGAAGTATGTTACAAGAAAATTTTCACAGAGAAGCAGCTACTGGGGGCAAAACAAGCTACAAGGATTTATTTAAATCACAGAACTAGCAGGTAATGTGCAAATTTTATTGTGTAATATGAAATTACTATAGGTTCCTTCCGGTTAGGGCAAAGGTGGCGCCATTATCGAGAAAGGAGAAGAATGCATTGGATTTGGCGTGAACAATTTTAGTAGAGGGGGGGGGGGGGGGCGCAATATAAGGGATTACTGATAACCCACTTAAAAGGTTGGCACCTCTGTATAAGGCAACTTGTACCTACTTAGGGATGCAAAAGAAGAATCATGTCAAGTCTGGCCAAAATATCACAACTAGAGCCCGTATTTCCATGCACTATCAAATCTCATAATATGCATGCAATCCTGCACTGTCATACATGAGTTGGTTTTTTGGTTTTGGCACCAATGCTTCAGTGCCAAGTTGCAATAATGTTGGTTGCTGCCACTTTTACCGACGGTTGCTGCCCTGCATCCCCTCCCTCAGAGCACATGACCTCACCCGTCCTCACCACCACTCATGCGAAGTGGCGCCTGTTAGATGAGTAGTGTGAGACTAGCGCTCGCGAAAGACAGTCGCAATGTTTTCCAAGCAGGAGGAGAGAACGTGGATAAAAATTCAGTGTGCTAGGAGTCGCAGTGCTAAACAGTGTCACCGAGGATTGCAGGAAGCGTGCGGTGCAGCTGCGTTACCGTTCAAAATGGTAGCAAGATGGATTGCAGCCTTCCGAGATGGGCGCGAACGTGTGGAGCACATGCCTCGATCTGGTCACCCGCCAGTAAGTGATGACAATGTACAGATGGTGTCCGCGTTAGTAGAGGTGGATCGGAACGTAACGATTCGTCAATTAGAGCAAGATACCGGACTGGCGCATTCAACTGTCCTGCACATTCCTGAAGGACTTACTGAAAATGAGGAAGATTGCGTCCAAATGGGTTCCGCATGACTTAACCGACATGCACAAATGGCTGAGATATGACGCTTGTCGTATGCACTTGCAGCGTTATGAGCGCAAAGGAGAGACCTTCTTACGGCGTATCATAACCATTGACAAGACGTGGGCCAGTTCTTATGAGCCACAGTTAAAACGCCAATCGAACGAGTGGCGGCACCACGGATCACCACGGAAACAAACTGTTCGACCAACCCCCACCAATGTGAAGGTAATGTTGATTCTTGCCTATGATTGGCATGGAATGATCATTCACCATACTGTTCCCCGAGGGCAAACCGTTAGTGCGGCGTACTATTGTACGTTTCTACAAGACCATCTCCGAGGAACTCTGAGAAGGAAACGGCGCCACTACATGGTTACACCGCCCATCGTTCTGCATGACAATGCTAGGGCACACACAGCAGGTGTTGTGTCGGCATTGTTGGATCGCTGGGGCTGGGAGGTCCTCTATCACCCCCCATATTCTCCCGACATCAGTCCCTGCGACTATGATCTCATCCCGAAGATGAAGATGACAATGCGCGGGTAGCGCTTCCATATCATTGAAGACGTTAAGCAGGCTGCCGAGCGCTCCCTTCGTACCATCAATAGATTGGGCAGTGCCAACGGGATCCAACGACTTCCACTTCGCTGGGAACACGTTGTACGCAACGGTGGGGACTACATCGAGGGCCTGTGAAACTTGGAACCATCTAAGTGAGTTATTAATCCAGTTATAACTAAGGTGCCAAAACTAAAAAAAAACCATGTATATCAAAACATGCATTATAAATTTGAAAATATGCACTATCAATATTAATTTTAACATTGTTATATATTCATTTCCTTTTGAAACGATTTACAACAGCAAATTTCTTCAATTATGCATTTATCAGACTACACATTTTCTTGAAAGCAGAAAATTATCTTTCTATGCTGCAAGAAGTGATAAGTGCATATTTAAATGAAGACATTTGGGGCAATATGAGGTCAAATTGTATATCTTTTGCATTTTCATCACACAATATGCTTTTTTATCAACTTGAGGATTATCAAAATCAGGATTTGAACTGATCACTTTGTTTATTTTACCCCTAGCTGCCTGTACCTACTTCTCCGTGTGATGATTGCATACGCATTTGAATGTATTCAATAACTGCTAACGATTCGACGAGGGGTAGACCTGTAGTTTCCAGCTTGGTTATCGGAGCAGGCAATTTACAAAAATTTGTTTTTATCAAAATTAAGTCTTGCTGCACACTTTTTTTTTTGTTGAATTCCGGTTCCACATCTTGAATGCGAGCTGTGTCATCCACCAGAAAACTGCCTATGAGCTAAAACCAATAAATAGTTCAGTTAAGCGATATTGGGCCCTATCAATTCATTAGCATGAAGTTCATTGATTATTATTTCGAATATTTCAATAAGGTTACTATTTAATCTATATTCCAAATTGGTGATTTCCTATCGACATAACTGCTTCGAAATTATTGCAGTATTTAGCCAGGTACCCCATCTCGTTAGAATAGGCTGTGGTGTCAAAGGCAAATTACGCAAGCTCTCTCTGTTTGCAGCAACATGAGCAGGATCTTTTTGGAATACCTTTAATATGAAAATATTTTGTCAGTATATGATGTAGAATATTAATTTATCGCTTTTCCGTACCTTTATACAGGGTCTTTATTAGGCAAGGCGATTCCGCTCGACCTTTGCCGCTGGTCCCCGGGCGATAACCGGCTGTTACAGGTTGGCAGGCACGGTTTCAGGCCGTATTCCCACGCTCTTGCTGCGGTAGACGTGTGAGCTCCAAGCTGATGGGTGTTTTATAAAGCTACTGTGCACTGTATATCGTATTGTATAGTGTTTTATTGTGATTGTGTATAGTGCTGTAATGCCTTATGTGAAATATTTGTTATGTGAACATGTATATCTGTACAATACGTACAGAACTCGCAAAAAATAACTAGGTATGGATGGGGAGACAGGAAGACAAAGACAATGATTGACCTTATTCTGGTGGAAAAGGATAAACAAAGACAGTTAGTAGATGTGACAGCTATGCCCAGAGGAGATTTTGAAGGAGACCACAGAGTGGTGATAGCCAAAGTAAGGCTTGGTAAAATCACAAAACTAGCAGAAAAAAGGGAAAGAAAAATAAAGGTATGGAAACTAAAAGAGAAGGAGGTAATGGAAAAGTTTCAAGAGGAACTAAAACAGGAAATTCCCAAAGATGTAGCAAAAAGCATAGAAATGGAATGGACATGTTTTAAGAATGGATTTGTGAAGTGTGCAGTAAACACTTGTGGAAGATTATCAGGGAGGAAAAAGGAAAGGGAGACTCCTTGGTGGAACAACAGGGTAAAGGAAGCAGTTAAAGAAAAACAAATGGCATGGAGAAAGTGGATATGCAGCAAAGATGCAGAGAAATGGCAAAAATATAGAGAAGCCAAGAAGGCATGTCAAAAGATTGTACAAGAAGAAAAAAGGAAAAGTTGGGAAAGTTTCACTGAGACTCTAGAGGAGGATATCAAAGGAAGTAAAAAGGTTCTATATGGGCTAGTAAAAAACAGTGTGAAAGGTAGGGAAAACACAAAATTTGTAAAAACTGAAGCGGGACAGATATTGTATGAAAGAGATGGTATATTGAAAAGATGGGAAGAATACTTTTCAAAGCTACTGAATGTTAAACACATTGAACTGGATGAAGAAAGGGAACAAGAAGGAACAATGGAGGAAGAAGAAGAACAAGAAAAGGAGATATCTATGCTAGAAATAGAGGAAGCTATAAAGAAGATGAAGAGTGGCAAAGCACCTGGAGTGGATGAGGTGACCACAGAAATGATAAAAGCAGCAGGACCAGTAGGGTTGCAGTGGCTGTATAGATTATTTAGAATAATTTGGAAGAAGAAAGAGATCCCAGAAGAATGGGGAAAGGGTTTAATTATCCCACTTTTTAAGAAAGGTGACAAAAAGGAATGTAACAATTACAGAGGGATCACCCTTATTGCCCATGTAGCCAAGATCTTTGAGAGAGTATTGGAAGGTAGACTGAGGAGGCAGACAGATGGAGAGATGGAAGAAGAACAGTATGGTTTTAGGAGAGAGAGATCAACTTTTGATCTAATCTTTACACTAAGGCATATGATGGAGAAAAGATGGGAGTTTGGAAAAGACATGGTGATGACTTTTATTGATATTGAGAAAGCTTATGACAGTGTGCCTAGACAGGTGGTGTGGGATGTATTAAGAAAAAGGCAAGTTAACAGTGCAGAAGTGCAAATGGTGAAAGCTATGTACAAATATTGTGTCAGTAGCGTAAAGACCACTATAGGAGAAACAGAATGGTTCAAGGTGGAAACGGGTCTCCGTCAAGGAAGTGTATTGTCCCCCTTACTATTCATCATAGTCATGGATGAAATCCACAAGAATGTTAAACAGAGATTGGGACAAGAGGCAATAAAGGCCATGCTATTTGCAGATGATATAGTGATATGGGGTGAGGATGAAAAGGAAGTACAAAAACAAGTAGATGTATGGAACCAAGAGATTGAGAAGTTTGGGATGAAAGTTAGCACAGAGAAGAGCAAGACAATGGTAATGTCAAGGGGAAGTAAGGTGGGAAGAGGAAAGATAGAAGTGAACGGAAAAATTCTAGAAGTGGTGAAAAGTTTCAAGTACTTGGGAAGTGTGATCACAGAAGATGGAAAGATTACTGAGGAAATTGGAAAGAGAATACAACAAGCGAACAGCTTCTACCAGAGTGTTAGGGGTATTCTGTGGAACCAAGATGTCCCAAAGAAATGTAAGCAGGTATTATATTCAACCTATTATGGACCCGTACTAACATATGCAGCTGGAGCATGGACCACTACAAAAAGAGAGGAGAGTAGAATACAAGCAGCGGAGATGAAATTCCTAAGAGGTATAGAAGGGAAGACCAGAAGAGATAAAATCAAAAACGAGGAGATAAGAAGGAGGACAGGAATCTTGAAGCTGCAGGACAGGATAGATACAACCAAGTTAAAGTGGTATGGACATATGATGAGAATGGGAGAGGAGAGAGTGCCAAAGAAAGCTTTTCTGGAAAAGGTTTCGGGGAAGAGACCGCGCGGAAGGCCCCGAAAGAGATGGGCAGATACAGTGTGGGAGTGCGTGGAGAGGAAGGGAGGAAAACCTGAAGATGTACTTAAAGGGGGAGAGGAGTGGTGGAGAGACAGGCAACGTTGGAGGTCCTTGATTCACAACCCGACCCAGGAAGCTGGAAACGGGAAATGAAGAAGAAGAAGACGTACATAAAGAGCAGGAAATCGTGTGCTAGAACAAAACAAAAGTTTCGATTGAAATTTCCAGGAAGACCCATTCCTATAAATCGGACAATAAAACAACTGGCTGAAAGAGATTCAAATATACAGATTCAGCAAACAATAAAAATAGACGTAAAGGTCGTTATTTCCTTGCTGAAGCTAAATTAACCTGAGTAACCGGAAATTTCGTAGGGAGATGCTGATTATGTTTGGCAGCGGATGGCGAATATTTTCAGCATCTACTGTAAATATGGTGAGTAAAAATGCACCATACTGATTTTAAGCACCGTATTCTGCCATACAAATGCGCGCTCGGTCGCCGCCAATTGGGCCATCATTGGCGGAGCGCATGAGTGAGAATGTCCTTACCAAGCAAATATAAAGACCCTGTATAATGTAATTAATCCTGGAATTTATTCAGCAATACATATTTAATGCATTTGCAAGGTCCGTCCGGAAATTAAGTTTCCGTATTTAAAGAAGGAAAACGTAGTTACATTTAAAACTTTATTGGCACCAAGCAGAGCAATGTTTGATATATTTTTCAACATATCAATACCAGAATTGACATACCTGTCATATCGTGGGATCAATGTTTGTATGCGTGTGTCGTAGAAGTCAGCCGCCTGGGATTGGAACCAGTGTGTGACATTCGTCTTCAGCCCTTCGTCAGTATGAAAATCCTGATCAGACGACAGGAATTTCTTGAGGTGCAAGAAAAGATGGAAATCGCTGGTAGCAAGATCAGGACTGTACGGTGGACGATCAAACAGCTCCCAGCCGAACTTCTGCAGAACAGTTGCTGTGCCACTTAAAATATCTTTTCGTTAAATATTATTCCATGTCTAGAAACCAGTGTCATTAGATTAAATTCCAAATATTATACAATAAAACTGTTGAGAAAGCCTCAAATTCAGATCTAGTCCATATTCTAAATTGTTGCAAAGGAAGCAATTCTCTTTTGGCAGCAAAGGTCCAATTTTATTCCATATGATGGCTAACTTGTGTTGATTTTTTGATTGAGTTTCGAGAATGGAAATCAGTCCTGTCATTTTTTAATACTGGACAAAGTTTCATGGAACGTAATTTAAAAATTTTGTTTATCTGATTAAAATTTATTGCTTGATTTGGTGAATCAGATTATGAATTTAAAAGTAGTTTTGCTCTAATGCTCAATATTTTGAAAATGAAGATGAAATATCCATTTTTCTTAAAAGCTACTAATATTGCATGTTTATTTAACACTAGGCACGTCCAGAAAGTAAGTTCCAATTTTATACGTTGCCCCGGCATAGCTGCAATCACAGTTCGGCGCATGCACGGTAGTTGCTTTGAGTCAATGAAATGTCACTTTGAGATCGCTGTCAGTTGTTTATTTTGGTTAGAATAGCGAAGTTGATTGAAAATCCAGTCGCTTGTGAGATCAGATCAGCCATTTGTTTCCTGAATGGAAAGTCAAAGAACACTAAACCAGTACTTCTGCTAATAAAATATATTCTCAGAAATTTTAACAGCCACCATCTTGGATTTTTCGTCTATTTTTATCATATGATAGGTAGGCTTATGTGATTACCTTTGGTTTATATGTATGTGTCGTCCCAAATAAATTCTGATTGACTAGAGCGATTTGTGTGAAACTTAGTAAGGACTTACTACTACTCCATCTAACCCTGAACATGCCTTCCAAGTTTCAATAAATTGCACAAATCCGTCATATGGCGGCTACGCAACACATTTCTCCAAAACTGTTGCATCAATCAATGATGATGGGAAGACTACAATAAGTTCACGTTGATGGCATGAAAAGTTCAAATACTTAAATGGGGTTTTCTGGCGACTTAATCATCTGAGTGCAATGAAACTTGTCACAGCAAATCTTTATGTTGATTTATAATATTAAGTACACGGGGCTACATGACCGCGTTGTCGCAGCCCCTAAACTGAGGAATCAACTAACCTATAATACAATTCAACTATTTAAAAAAATTCAAGATGGTGGCTGTGCTTTTTAGATTTTATTTTTTGTATCCTAATCAAGCAAATGAAATGAAACTTTGTATAATTAACCACTAATGTAATATTTATTTACTGGCACATAAATCTATGGCCTATTTATAAAGCAATCCAACATGGCAGTAATGTAAAACATTCCAATGGTTCTCAATGTCTCTGAAACCATTACAATAATCAAACTGAAATTTAGTGCAGTAATAGATGACTTATTAAGTACATAAATTGTACCCGAAAGGGTATCTCTAGGCCTTTGATACATTGAGTCTCTGAGGGTGATCAGTTCGTTGCATTAAAATTAACTTGAATGCCTAGGGAAGGAAACAGGCATCTAATACTGATTTGGCATACACACAGTTTAAATGAACTCTATAATTTATTCATAGCCTGAGTCACTGTCATCAACAAACACAGAAAATAAAAACCCCAACAATTCGAGCTTGGGTTGGCCACAGCGAAAACAAAAGCGAGTAAAACTAAGGTAATTTAAGTTAAGAACACAAATAAAAAATATTTCCCAGCGTTACAACTTGCTTACTAACAAACTAATTAATAATATTCAATACGGACCTAAATATGGAGAATAATGCTCTAAACAACTTGCTTAACCCTCCGTTAGTCGCGCATGGGTCCGAGAGCCCCATGGTTCGTATGAGTTTTAATATCAAGCCAACGGTTCAAGTTATGATCTTATCGTCTTGGGATATCTTACACGATACCTTAATAAGCAATTTCCTGGAGTTGTGAAATAACAAGTCTAAAAAGAACTCCACACTTGTAACATTTTTCAGCTGCTGAATTGTATGGGACTGGTAGCCCCAGCGTGCCCAATGATGTAACATTCTGTCAGCGAGTCGTCGGCAAGTTGTAGGTGTGCTGTTAGAGAGATTATATGGTTTGGTATGCTGCCTTAATGAATATATACGACTTATGATAACCTAAGGATGTAGCTGAAGTACGGTATGTCGCCTTCTGATTGAAGATAACGAATCGCTAGTTGATAGTTTCAAAGAAAATGGTGACTCTAATATTGAAGACAAAGTTGAAACAAGATCTGAAGACTTGGATACTGACCATGAAATTGATCAGGAGTGCCGAGGGTGGTATTGGAAGCGAAGAATTAGATGGCTGTTTATATTTTATTGGTAAGTGGGCCATTATTATAATTATATGTCTGCCTCTGTGGAGTGGCTAGCATTCTTGACTGTCGCCACGGAAACCCAGGTTAGATTCCCGGCTTTTCCAAGAAATGAATTCTGCTCTGAGGGTTGGAACAGGGTACACATTGCCTCGTGAAGCAAAATTGAGAACAGGCGGGTTCAATTCCTACCTGAGCCATCGTGGAAGTAAGTTTTCAGTGGTTTATCCCACTTCTACTCAGACAAATGTAAGGATGGTACCTAACTGGAGGCCACGGCCGCTTCCTACCTCAATTACAAATATACAGACGTCACAATGATACAGGTTACCAGACAAATTCTACACACACACAATTAAACGGAGCTACATGACCACGATGTTGCAAAGCCACTGAAGAATTGACAAGAACGGATTACATTTTTTGTTGTTGTGCAAGGATGACACTTTTTTTTTTTTTTTTTGCAAGGATGGCACGAAGTGGAACAATGAACCATTGATGGTTACTCAGACATGGCCCCATGATTTTCTGACAAAACAACCTGGTGTTGTAAGGTCTACTAATAATGAATTTAAATGTTGGAATCATTTTCTTAGTGATGAAACACTGGTATTAAGTTTAATAGTTGTATTTTTTTAATATTTTTATCGTATGGCTTTTAGTGCTGGAAGTGTCCGATGACATGTCCGGCTCGCCCGAGTTAGTAGCTGCTGCTATGCGGACACCCTTGGGGTGAGTTACAAGTACTGTCGCGTGTGGTGTGTTGTCTGGGGAAGGGAAGTGTGAATGTAAGGGCTAGGAATTGGAAGGTAGCGGCTGTGGCCTATAGTTAGGGACCAACCCCGGCATTTGCCTGGAAGGAAGATGGGAAACCACAGAAAACCATCTTCAAGGTTGCCGGCAAGAGGATTCGGACCTCCTTGCCTCCCGGATGTGAGCGACGGCCTGCAGCCACGCCGTAACTACCACGGCTAACTCACGTGGTATTGTTGTAAATGAGAACTACCATATAGGCAGTGAATATAAAGTTGAAATAATGAACGATCATTAAGAAGTAGCATGGGGCCACCAGACCCAGCGCGACAAACTGCATTCTGCAAACCCGTGCGCCGAACGGAGAGTTAAGCACAATCAAAATAATCAAAGATGTTACTATATACTACAAGCTGATCTTATTGGGAGGAATGACGTCTAAGTTATACGTGACTGTTAACGCAAATCAAGTGTACAAATATCTCTCAATCGCAGTTTCATTTAAATCTATTATATTCTGGAGTTTCGCTAATCTTTATGGTTAGGATCTTAACATTAGACAAGTTACGATAAGTACCCTTTCTGTGATCCAGCTTCGTCACTATATCTGGACGAATAACTATTGGAATTCGTGCAGGCAAGATCACACGGGGACACAAATGAGATAAACAAATCCCGGATTCGAACCGGCACCACCTTACCATGACATCCACAAAACAGTGGTACAATTAGGCCTACATAAAACAAGCACTAGTCAGCATTAAATACAAACCAAACACTCCCATGCTACAAGTACCGGTAGGGTGATTATCAAGGTGTCTACCGCGACCGGTAACGAAAGTAACTTAAATGTAACTAATTTTACAAACAGGTTACGAAAAGTAGCTAATTTTTATGTCTGGATAGTTCAAGGAATTTGCTGAGCAGCTTTGGTGGCTTAGTTGGTAGCATGCTGAGCTTCTATGCCCAGGGCGGTTCTAGCCCTGGGCCGGGGATGCCCAGGCGCCCCCCCCCCCCAGTTTTTGTGAAATAATTTTTTTTAAATTTCTTGGTTACTAAATAAATTGATAATTTATCTGATATAAAACAAACTAATGCGTTTGATTAAGTTAATTTTTCTTTCAATTTCAAGATTTATTTATTTTATTATATGTAATTTAAGCACACAATTGAAATCTTGTATAAATATAATATTTTTAAAGTGCATAGTGCAGACACCAAGATCAACATGTTTAGATATTTCTTTACAACAACAATCAGTCAAAGCGGTCTGCATTGAAAGTCTGACAGACGACAGTGCCGACTGCTCGTTATTCTATCACAGAAAGGATTTATCGTTTCGCAACAGTCTTCAGTAGCAGATGATAAGTCGCTATGCTTGAGTAGACGTGTTCTTGTATTAGCTACGGTATGTCTAAACAGAGTAATATTTTGAAGTTCTTTTCCCGTGACAAGTGGAAGTGCGATGAAAGTGCATGTGAACCCAATGAACCGAAGAGTATTAAACTCTTTTCCCAAATTTGTGACGTAAATGCAAGTTCAGAAGTTTCCAATGTAGACAAACCTCGATAACTCCCCAACTCTGTGACAAAAATGTGAGTGTGACTGTTTCTAATATAGACGAACCAGTACCATTTGATATCAGTGCATCGATCTATGATGGTCCATGCCAACCACGTAAATCAGTTAATAAACAAACGTTGCTATACAATAAGAACAGGAGTTACAACAGTAAATTGTTTGATAGGTATACATTTATTGAATACTCTTGAGAATAAAGATGCTATTTTCCGTGTCATTTCGTTCAATCTGACTCAAGCAATGCTGAACATGTTTTCACTAAATATGGATTTTGCAATTGGAAAAGAATAGGAGAAAAACTTGCAAAGCATGCTGATAGTGAATGTCATAAATCTTCAATAGTAAAGTGGAACAGTTTTCTGGAAAATCAACGTAGTGGCACTGTGATTTCGAAGCTAAGCGAGAAACACAAATATGACATATTGCGTAACCGCTCAGCTGTGGCAACAATGGCCCCAGTCGCATTACTTTGTGCTCGGCAAGACATTGGGCTTAGAGGTTATCGCGAAACAGTTTCGGATGACGGTAGTGTTAATAATAAAGGGATTTTTGTTGAAATTTTAAATGTAATTAAACTAGAAAGTGAAAGCACAAGGGAGAAGGTAAACAATCTACCAAAGAATGCAACTTACTCATCTAAAGATTCTCAAAATGAATTTCTTGATATCTCAGCTAATATAATAGTTAAACATATTGGAGGAGAGACGAAAAAATATAACAATGGTTATTTTTCCTTAATCCTGGATGAAGCTAGAAATGTTCGTAAAGTGGAACAGATGTCCGTATTTGTCAGATATGTAGGACAAAATTCTATAGAGGAGCGTTTCATTGGTTTTATACATTTGTCTCAACTGAATGCAGAAAGTATAGCTAATTCAGCTTTAGCGTTACCTTGTTTTAGTGGATTTCGATCCATGTATGTGCATTGGACAAGCATAAGATGGAGCCGCTGTTATGTCAGTGAAGATAAACGGTGTGCAAAGTGTATTGCGACAAGAGGTCAATAATCCGTGTGTTTATGTGCATTGTTATGCACATCGCTTAAATTTAGTTTTGGTGGACGTTTCAAAGGCAGTAGACGTGGTAGGGGACACTTTTGGTTTACTGGAAGCAATTTATGCTTTTCAGTCTGTATCTACTGTAAGAGGCCAAAAGTTTGTTGAGATATAGAGTGATCTTTATCCAGGAGAACGTGTTTTAGAGATACTTCTTCAAAGTGACACGCTATGGGTATGTAAATATAGAGGAGTAATGTATTTTCAGAAACGTTTTGCTTCAGTTAAAGCAGCAGAGTATTTTTTAAGTCAGCTAACAAGAAAGAGGCAGCAGAATCAAAAGGTTTGTTGAAACAGCTTTGTAAAGTGAAGGTGATGTTTGTGTTACAAATCTTTTCTGATATTCTCGAGCTTGCTAATGGAGCTTCTATGTTCTTACAACAAAAACATGTGGACTTCGGAGGGGTCTTGTAAAATCGTTGCAAGAAAAACGAAATGATTATTTTAAGGAACTATGGGCGGTTACATGTGACTGCTCAGTCGTTAGGCGTGAAAGTTTATAAACAATCTAGAGTCTCTAGTATTCCACAGAACTTTTCAGACTACGTTTTATTAATGCCAGTCTCTGCTGAGAAAGAAGAGGAAAATGCCACATTATCAGTGACATGTAAAAGAATATTTTTGAAATATTAGACAACATGGTAGAAGAGTTACAGCATGGATTTACTGAAAATGATTGTGTGCAATGCAATGGATGCCTGTAACCCAAGAAGTGAAAACGTTTAAAATTTTGAATATATTCTCACGTTCTGTGAAAAGTATAATCTAATCTTCACTGGCCGTAAGGTGCTACAGACTGAAATCAATTAGGTAAGAATGTATTTAGAGGCAAATATCCAAACACTTCCTCATTCTTTTTTTCTGAACTTCTGAAAATGGAAGTTGCTTTTACACAGCTACTATTATTTTTTCAAGTTGATGCTGACCCTTCCAGTGTCATCTGACTCAGCGGAGTGCAGTTTCTCTGTCATGAAACAAATAAAATCCTATTTAAGAGCAACAATGGCAACAAAAATGCTTTCCAATCTCGCAATTCTTTCAATTGAAAGAGAATTAAGTGGAAAATTACTTCAAGACCCTTCTGATATAGTGAACCAGTTTGCCCTGAGTGGAAACAGAAGAATAAATTTATGAGACAGTGAAATGTGTTTCTTTTTTTACCAATGATTGTTTTTTTAAATTACTAACCTGTATAAATATATTAACGTATGGTAAATCTGTGAATTTTAACAACAGTGGATTAGTTTCATGGCAATTGACACGAAAAGACTTGCATAAAATACCATTACTTCAGATATAGTGAACCAGTTTGCCCAGGGTGGAAACAGAAGAATATTATTGCTCAATATTAGCCTATCTTATAATGCATACATACATTAGGTATAATATGCAGGGTATTTATTACTGTTGTGGTCTCATCTCTGTCTATGGTAACTAACTTTCGGTTCTCATTTTCTGATCATGGTTAGTTCTGGATGCATTAACTTATTGTTCTTTAAATAATATGGCATAGTAGTATGTGTGTAACTGAACATGTTAATGGTTGTGCTAATGTTGCCCATTGTATTTTCACAAATATGGTTACTTTTCTATTGAATTCTGTTATCCAAACTTTCAATTCCAACCCCCCTCCCCAGATTTAAGCTTCTAGAACCGCCACTGTCTATGCCCAAGATCGCGGGTTCAAACCCGGCCGAAGTTGTCTGATTTTTTAAGAGCGTTAAAAATCTCAGTATGCCTTCCTTAGGAGGGAAAATAAATAGATTTATGGTATGTAAAAGAACTGTCCACTAACCACAATATTGTGTGAAGCTAAATTTGTAGGTTAGATTTGAGTAATGCCATATTAAGTTCCAACGTTCACCCCCAGGTGCTGGTTGCGGTGTCATATAGTAGCTAAGTTCACAGCTAGGTGTCGTTGACGGTAGCAAAAGTAGGAACTACTTGAAATTGATCGTCTGCAGTCCTTACCTGAATTGCAGATAACACACGAATACAGCCATCACAAATAACACCTGGTTATTAGACAGATTCTACACACTGCCAAAGTACACGGGGCTACATGACCGCGTTGTCGCAGCCCCTAAACTGAGGAACCAACCAAATTCGCGTCACTAGTAGGCTCACAGATTGCGATGGAGCAAGTTTCACGTAAGCAGCGCCGATTGCGTAAGCTAAAAGAGCCCTGCGCGGATAAATGTTATCCGCATCCGCACGTTTGTTATCCGAATCCGCTGACATTAAAATAATATTATAAATTTATTATATGAAGCATTAAAGCAACATATTTAGACATTCGAGGAGAAAGTCGTTCCCCTAGGCAATGGATGCCATGTACTATGTTTGAAATGAATGTTATACAGCCAGAATTGCAACCCTTTTCAGTTCGGAATGTTAATTATGCATAATGACACAATTCGAATGAGATTAGCTATTAAGCATCTTACATTTGTCATGAAAAAAAAAAACGTAAAAAGTATGCAATGTCCTAAACATCCGGGTCCTATTAATGATTTTCAACAAGTTCGGATTGTATTCTAAAAACTACCCGCAAATTTACTCCAAACATCCGCCACTTACCTGCTATCCGCGCAGCTATAGAAAATATATCCGCATGGTGAAAAATTTTGCGGAAATCCGCGCAGGGCTTCAGCTATAGGCTACTGTATTTCCCAGTGCCCGACCTCAAGGAAATGCATACTGAGGATACCTTGAGTGGTATACATTGGATCAGCGTATATTTTCGGCATCAGAAGAGTTTTTAGTTTTGTGTAACTATTCGCGAAAACTTCCGAAACTCAACAGAAACCTCTAAATTTCGAGACTATCTCAAATATAACGCGAAATAATTTAATGTCGCAATCTTGCGAAATGATACCGTTTCGAAAAAAATCTCGAAAAAGCTTCGACATTTTATAAATCTATCCGTCTCGTAAATTTGCGACATCCAGTGTGGTTAATTCGAAAACTTGTATAATTCGTGATTCGAATTCGAAAGAAAATGTGCCTTTTTGTAATATTTGTGCAAACCTCTCAGAATAATTCGTAAAATTCGATACCTACTTCGAACGTTCATCCTCGAAAATCACATCCTCAAGACGGCTAGCTGACCGCACGATTTGCTTGCGGGAATCTCGCCAAACGGACCGAGGTCAGTTGCGTAAAATCATAAAACCCGTGTCCGATCGCGAACGTGTGACCACGAGGACTGCGGGAATCCTGTCAAAGGTGGTTGGGATCCCATTACGGAACATTCCGAAACCAACTCGCCATTTTTCCCATGACCGTATACTTCAAAGCGTACGGGGAGCGAGAAGTGCATCAACCCACTTAGAAATGACAGACTACGTAGCATCGCGATACTCATTTTTCCTCGTGATCCACCGTGAACTGCTCGTGAATTTTAACCATGCCCAAACTCGAGCTTGCCTCCGCCATTCTGCCAGGACAGATAGGCAGACAATCGTTGAACGGCCGGGTGCGGCGCCGATTGCATATTATCGCGTTCTCAGCGTCCAACCGCGAGGACAACGCGAATCTCGTAAAATGGTCGAGAGCGGCAGCGATTGCGTTACATACTGTATTTCTCAGCATTCGATGACGAGAACAACTGGATTCTGGTCGAACGGACAGCAAGCGGCGCTGGTTGCGTAACAGTGCCATATTTTCCCCTGCTCGACCTCAAGGACAATGGAAATCTTGTCGAATGACTTAAAATGACACCGATTATGTCAATCGCGATTTTTCCACGTGTTCTATCGTGAAAACTACGGTAATATCGTCAAACGGCTCAGACCAGCGCCAATCTTGTAACATCTCGATATTTCTCCGTACTTGACTGCAAAGACAGAATTCGGTGACGATAACGCAACGTCGCATATATTGTGATCTACCGCGGGGACAAAGGAAATCTCCCCAAACGGCAAGATCAGAGCAACCTCTTGGTAATCGTAACAACTTCTTGTACACAAGATTAGCTGAAACAACTCATTTGATATTAAATATCTATTACTTATTTATTGTTTTAAAATGTTTATAACACCATGAGTGAATTTAATTCACCGCTGTAAACACAGTTGTTTTTCTTCACCGCGTGATGAGCTTATATGTTTGCAGACCGCAGACGTATCTTGAATTAAAATGTAAGTAATTTTTACTTCATTCTTACATTATACAATCTCACGGCAAAACAAAACCCTTCGCTAATTGGACCAAGACTAGCCCTGTGGTTCCCAAAGAGGAGACCGAGCGCACCGAGGGACGTGTACTACAATAGACTGCTGTAGATCTTCCTTCCGCCTGTCTAGACTGGCTACCTGCTCTAAATGGCTAACATTAGTACATTCATGATAGCTGGGTAAATTGCATTATGATGGTTAACCCGGCCGGTGATCAGTACTCTGTATCGTAGACAAATGGACGTAATTAGCCACTTGCATATGCGTGCGTAAATGTGCGACAACTAACATTCCTTGATTCCACAAATCGGGATTCACAACATGGCCACGCCGAGAATCATAATCTAAAACATCAACTAGTGGGCTCTCAACCGTCTCCTCTCAAACCTTTGGATCCATATCCCCTAACGCAATAGCACATCCTAAACATCGGCATCACAACCGGAACTCTACCACGTAAAACCCTCGGATCTCAAAATCCGGAAGACTTCTCATACACATCAAACGCACTTCACATATGCCCAACACTCGACGAAAACCACTTACCAATATACATCCCGAAGAACATTACTGATCAAACATCTGGCTGGAAATGACATAAATAAAACTGGGTTCCTCAAACATGCCTCTCCTTAAACGATGGCGAGCAAACGCTGCCTGCTTGAATTTACCATGAATGCGTAAACATTGACCCACGATTATTACACATGTTATTTATATTTTAACCCCAATACAAACACCTTACCTCAAATACATATTATCCGTCCATCTTATATAACCCGTGATTGAAACCTAATCCAACTTGCTATATATTTTAACGCATTCTATGATCCTTTAGGTTCTGAAAAAGAGGTCTTAAATAACAGACAGGTTAAGCAGAACTACATGGTAGAAATGGTTGGAGATGTCTGCGCTGAACAAACTACGCAGCTAGAGTCTTCAGAGGATCTCAGGTCGAAGGTATTCACCGAAAGGCAAATATCTGAGCGGTTGAATAGGAATAACAATAGACTATCATCCTTCAGCGGCAGAGAGTCAGTCTTTAAAGATACCTCCTCCTACAGCAGTGGATGGGAATTACATGGGAAACCTTTAGGAACTGAGATGGAGGACGTATACAACAGACAGGAGATGCAGCAGTACGTGGTAGAACCGGTCAGAGCTTCCAGTTCAAACCAAACAATGCAGCAGAAATCCCCGGTCATCTCCGGAAGACGACAGGATCTATCATCAGAAACTGCAGAAGCCTCCCAGCAAGTGGTCTCTCCTAATGGGGATGGTTTCGAGCTAGTACAGAGAAGGCGCCACAGAACTGACAGGAGAAATATGATTACATTTGGTACGGATGAGTCTCCAGACTCCATTTTACTAGCAGGAGAGATAACTGCATGGTTATATGTGGGACGGCTCACAAGCAAGGCAAACAGTGAGAATTTTAAAGCATTATTTTCCAAGAAAGGTGCCCCTCCTACAACGTGTGAAGAATTGAGAACTGTGGGGACGAATAAAGCTTTTAAGATAGAAATCCCCTTCAACGGTTTGGATCTGGTAGAGAAGGCTGAATTCTGGCCAAAGGGTGTTCTCGTGCGGCCCTTTCGAGCTCCAAGGCAGGGATACAGAGGGGCTAATCTTGCATAGGTCCTTCCTGGTGAGGTCATAGTTGAGGATTCTATTATGGAACGTCGAGGGACTACGAAGTGTTATTAGTCTTCTGCCCAACAACGTGTTTGACAATTATGACGTAGTGGTATTGACAGAAACTATGTTGATGACGGAGTGGGAGGCAAGTAATGCCTATACTGTAAATGTGTTAGCAAGGCAGGGACCCCGAGGAAGACCGTCAGGTGGGCTCACCTGTCTCCTGAAACCTCTGCTTTCGCCCTTCAAGAAAGTTTATGAGTCAGAAAACATCCTTGCAATAAGAACGAAACTTTGTGTTATCATTTGTATGTATTTTCAACCAGAAATGTCTCAAGCCGAAATAATAGATGTATTATCACGCGTACTAGAGGTAACCGACTGCAATGAGACAGTTATTGCAGCTGGTGACTTAAATTGCCGTCCGTATAGACAAACACAGCCTGAAGACAAAACATGTTTTGGAGTTTTTAGAAGAGACTGGATTGACGCTCGTCAACCTATGCAAGAGTCCTACTTAAATATGTCACACTGGCTCCAGCATTATAGATCTTGTCTTCACCAATGAAGCTAATTTAAAGACGGTGGAGCAGCGAATCATTGGCGAGTCATTAAGGAAACATTTGCCTGTTCTGACAATTTTTGAAATGTTCTCTGCGGTCTCTCAGGAGGTTGTCAGTCATCCAAAAAGATCCCGGAAATTAGATCCAGATTCACTAAGAGAACAGGACATAAATGATATACTGGCTCTAATCTATAGTGGTCAGCTGGATGCTGCAATAGTTAGCCTAGAAGATCTGATACTAAAGGCCACGCTCCCATCACCACGGGTAAGAAAGGCTAAGAAGTGGTTCAACGAAAGATGTTACGTGGCCAGGAAGGATGTATTAGATACCCTTCAATCAGCCCGTGTGGATCCATCAGAACATACATAACCTGCAGGTTTATAGACTCAAGAGGAAATGGTATAAGGACATTCTACGAACGACCAGAGACTCCTACAATAAAGAAGAAGAGAGGAAACTAATATCCGAAGCGGAAGAAAACCCCTACAAGACTCTGAATCCAAGGAAACTTAAGTACTCTGGGAATATTCCTATTGAGAGATGGGAAGAGCATCTGACTGCCATTTTGCAAGACAGGGAAGTCAGGGATACTCGGCCAACTGTTCAGTCTCCACCAAAACCAATTTTCCTAATAAACACTGAAAGGATCACTGAACAGGAGGTGATGACCACGATAAGGGATTTGAAGAATCATAAGGAGTGTGGTCTTGATCTTATTTACAACGAGCACCTGAAGATTGCATCGGCGGAACTAAGCGGCTGCACTGTTTAGGGGTCCATACCGGTCAGGTGGAGGACTTCGTTAGTAAAAATGCTCTATAAAGGTAAGGGAGACTGTGGCAATCCCAATTCATAGAGGCATTGTCCTGGAATCAGTTCTTTTGAAACTCCTAAGCATTATCTTATGTAATCGTCTGTCTAAAATCATTGACGCTCAATTACCGGAGGATCAATTTGGCTTCAGAAAGGGAAGATCTGCCACCCAAGCCATAGCCTGTTTACAAACTAACATAGAGGAAGCTTTGTCACGGAAAAGGGGTAAACTACATGCAGTATTCCTGGATTATGCCAAGGCCTTCGATACAATCAATAGACAATTACTAGTGAGGAAGTTAGAAAACTTAATAGGTGCAGAAAACTATTTGGTGAGGTTTGATCGGTCGTTACTGAGTGAAAATTTCATTGTCATTTCGGATGAAATCGCGAAATCTAAGGAAATACGACAGACAACAGGAGTTTTGCAAGGGGATCCCCTCAGCCCTATTCTTTTTATTATTGCTACGACAGATGTTGTACAAGTATTACCCTCAAACGTGAAGTTATATATTTACGCATACGACATGGTTCTAACGGCAACCAGTTTAGTGGCGCTGCAACAGGCTTTTAATAAAGTGACGGAGTGGGCGAAATCAAATGAACTTCAGTTGAATGAGAAGAAGACAGTTTCCTTGTCCTTTCGAAAAGGAGGAAGAGGAGCAACAATTCTTTACGGAGATAAACCACTGGCGTGTGACACGCTTCAACTATCTTGGGGCGACTTTTCAGATGCATGGCAACGTTTTCTCAATCCACAACAAGGACAGATCAAACGCGGCTATAAAGGCCACGAGTGACATACGGCATCTCAGAACACTTTCCTTAAAGACTGCATTGAGACTTCTGGCTGAAAATCGCCCCGATAATTACATATGGTCTGGAAAACATTTGGTCCCACCTAAGGTACAAGCATCTAGTGGAGATAGAGAAGGTCAAGGCTGTCTACCTAAAGAAAGTCTTATGCCTCTCCCGATTTACTCTTTCTCGTTTGGTTTATGAACTCGCAAGTGAGCTTCCCTTTGTTGAAGAACTGAGACTGCAGATGCTTTTGCCAACAACACATGGTTTTGAGACTCTAGTTCAGGAAATGAAGTCTAAGAAAGATAGCATCTGGCAAGAATTTTACGCCACTGATGCGATGACATCACGGGACTGGACAGAGAGCTCCTACGAGCTGAGGCACCTGGTAACGAGATTCTCGGTACATGGTTTCCACTTCAAAGTGTGTAATAACAGAAGATTTCATCAGCCAGACTTAAATTGTGTATGTGCCCTATGTGGTAGAAGATGTGATCGATACCACGTGATGTGGTGTGGGCAGAGGAGGTTATCTCTGTCTCAGTTCTGTTCAAACTAGTTGTAATTTCATACTGTATATTTTGTGCTTTAATAAATTTATTATATGCTTTACAAGCTTGTCGTTTTCTTGTGCAAGTGGCGATTCACGATTTGTAACAGAGCTATAACGACTACCATGACAATTAAAACATTTGATTTTACTTTTATAACTATCTTAATAATCCCGCGTTGGTAACCTAACTCCAACTTGTTATGTATTATAACCAAATAACGCATGATATGTTACAAAGCGTGTCGTTTTTCTTGTACAAGTGACGATTCACGACTTGTAACAGCGCTATAACGTTTACCATGTCAACTAAAGCATACCGTTTTTATCTATTTAACTTTTGCTTCATCTCGGCTTCTTAGATTGTTCTTCTCAATCGCTTCTTTATTCACTTTGATTTACTTGTTTGTTGTTACAATCTGCCAACGCTATTGTATAGCTTGGAATAAATGATCTGCACATTATGTTGCCCAGTACACATAATATAGCAGAGAGAGCCAATAAATAAGAACCAACTGAGTCATTGAAGTGTATGAGAAGGCAATACCGAATACTATTACGTTCCTCATAACAGTATTCCACCTGAAGACGACACTGGGTAATATGCTTGATTTTGATTGCTGTGTTTGGTAAATAACCTGCACATTGTATTGCCCTATACACACCAACTGAGTCATCGAAGTTTAGCAGAAGGTAGTACCGTAAATTATTACGTTCCTCGTAACAGTATTCCACCTAAAGTCGACACTGGGTAATATACTTGATTGCTGTGTTTGGTAAATAGCCTGCACATTGCGTCACCCATTAAGCAACCATAACAACAGAGTGGGCCATTACCGGTAAGTTGGGAATCGACTGAAGTTTTAGGTTGGAGGACTGGATTACAAAATTTTTGTTCCGTTTTGAAGCGACAATTTGACCTACATCCTTTGCGCTTCTTCATTCTTCTGACAGCGACATCTTCTGTCACTACAGTTTTTCGATCAAAATTATTGGAGTATTGACGTAGGCAGTTTATAAGGTAGATCTCATATTTTAATAGCATCTTTTTACTATCATTTTTGAACACACGGCATTTAATTATTTGCAAGCTTTTCCATTTTTGATTCAAAACAATTTTTGTAAGGCTTCTGTCACTACAGTTTTTCGATCAAAATTATTGGAGTATTGACTTTGGCAGTTGATAAGGTAGATCTCATATTTTAATAGCATCTTTTTACTATCATTTTTAATACATGGCATTTAATTATTTGCAAGCTTTTCCATTTTTGATTTAAAACCATTTTTGTAAGGATATCCATTTCTTTTTGGCTTTGTTAACTAGGTTTAAGATTTAATATCCATCACGCTGAGGAAGGTATCAATGAAATACCGAAACATGTACGTTTAGTAATGTAATTAAACGTTTCCTTAGTGTTTGACTAGGCGGTTTTAATAAGAGAATATTTTACCTTGAATGTCTCACAAAAATACACTTCTAACATTTCCCTAATTGGTCAAATCATTTACGTTGAATCCATTGAATCTCTGGCTACTTAACCTCAATTGTCACACAAATCTAATCTGCGTCCGTGCTTCTACCATTAAGTGTCTGGGCAAATTATCAACATTTACATTAAGGGGACAGTCGTCAGCCCAAAATAAACGCATCATGGTCTACTGTACATTATGGATGACGAGTACAAACAAAAGCATGTCAAGTAAGCTGACAGCGTGCTTAACTAAGACTACCGTCACTATAGTCACGGTACGGGATAGAACACAATCGGGGAGGATTCATTCCGGGATGCCGAAGCGCTCACGGAACAACGTACAGGGTGCCCCCCCCCCCTTAAAAAGCCGTCTCTTGAAGTTGGAAATCATCCCAAGGAATATTCACCTCGAGATTAAGCATTTTTGAAAAATATTCCCTGTTGACAATGCTCCCCTTTATCTGGTGGCTACCAGAAATGACGGGTATACATTTCACTTAGTAAAATCTATCGTTTCTCTAAGGAAATCGAAAATAAAATTCGTGACCTTGACGGGATCCAAAAGCTATCCAACGGTCAGGTTTTATTGAAGACCACTGGTGGTGACCAAACCAAAAAGTTGCTTAAATGCGACCATTTCGGTGCGATCCCAGTGAACATTGAAAAGCACTCGACGCTAATCGAGATCCGTGGAGTTAATTTCTATCGCGATCTCGTTCTGAATTCCGATGATGGACTGTTGCGTAACTTAAAGAGACGTGGGGTCACCAAGATCCGACGTATCACCAGGAAGATCGGCGAAGACAAGATAGGTAGCCTACGGCCGCCTTTATTCTCCATTTCGAGGGATCCGTTTTACCTAAGTAGGATAAAGTGATATCCTATCGCTGCGATGTCAGATCGTAGATACCACCATCGATGCGATGCTACCAGTGTCAGAAGGTCGGGCCTGTGTCTTCCCGCTGCACATCACATGCTGTGTGCATGGATTGCGGGATGGCTGTTCACGAAGGTGAAAAATGCACGCCACCACTTGTGTGCACTAACTGTTCGAGCTTCCACGCTTGTAAGTCGAAGGATTGTGCATAGTTCATCAAGGAATCCAGGATTCAGGAGTTGAGCACTGGAAGGACTTTCATACCACGTTGCTAGAAAGAAGTTTCGTAAAATGACTGGTCAATTTTCAGCCTCATATGCATCTGTCCACTCCAGCAATAAAACCTGCAGTCATCGCACCTCAAGTGATACCCCTCAGAGTAACACCAAATGTCAGTTCGATAGCACCAGATCTACCAACCGCGATGAAACCTAGCCCGAAGAAGCTCCCAGGACCTTCAGCCCCCAATTCTAATGCACCTGTTAAACCATCTAAACAGGCGTCATTGGAGAAAGCAAAACTAAAACGATGCAAAAGCCAGCGGTGAAGAGAAACATGGTAAAACGCCGTCTCTCTTGCCCTCCTGCAAACAAGGTTGCAGATTCACCTGCTGGCCTTCAAGATCCCACTACCATCAATGGAGCGGTGCCAGCATGTGTTGCATTGTTTTGCAAGGAGACGTCAGAGGGGAAGGGACCTCCTACTTCCCCAAACTGCCGTCAACGCCTGTCCAAAAAGAAGAAGAAGGAAAGTTGATGGAGAGGGTGCTCTCTTGGTTGGCGTGCGGTTCTCGTCGGACCTAACCTGTCTCGCTCTAAAGACCGGGTGGATGGAGCTGTAGCCACCGGTGGCGTTTGCACTCTGGTCCACTCGAGTGTCTTTAGTGAAGAGGCTCCGCTGCGTACTCAGCTAGAAGCAGTTGCAGTTCGTACCTCGTTGCCAGTAATGGCAACAGTATGTAACGTGTACATCCCACCAGATTCGCAACTGGATTACAACCAGCTGATGGATCTAGTCTCTCAGCTTCTCCCTCCTTCTGGGAGATTTTATTGCCCACACCACCATCTGGGGCTCCGCTAACACTAGCGGTAGAGGGAGAGATTTTGAGAGACTGATCAGGCGACTGGACCTGTGTTTGTTGAACACAGGGGGAACTTATGCACTTTTCCGTTGCATGCGGCACTTTTTCGAGTGTCGATATCACCTTATGCAGTCGTGCTATGGTTTCCCTGCTACAGTGGGGTGTACACGACGACCTTTGTAATTGTGACCATTTTCCGATTATCCTTACTCTTCCGAACCAGAGAGCCATCGAATTACCTAGTCGAAGGCTACTCCATAAGGCTGATTAGCGAGAATCCACAGCATGTGCGGTTTTTACCGAAGATACCATCGAGAGTGTCGATGATCTTGTCATATAACGAATGGTATTTTGGCTGTGGCAGATGAAACAATACCTTCTTCATCCGGCAACTACCGCCGGAAGCGTGTCCCATGGTGGACAGCCGATATTGCAGCAGTCATTAAAGATCGTCGACGTGCTTTCAAATGCTATCGGAGGCAAAAAAGAACACCGTGGCCAACCTGATAACCTTCAAAGGGATGCATGCTAGAGCCCGATATCTGAATCGGGAGAGTAAGAAAACGACGTGGGAAAAGTATGTGTCGTCTCTGACGGCATATACTCCATCTCAAGTGTGGACTAAGCTTCGTCGGATCTCCGGACTTCCGACATCGTCAATACCCGGAGTCTCCATTAACGGAGACATCATCACGGACCATCTCGCCATTGCCAACAGTATTGGATAGCATTTTTCTGATGTATCCTGTTTTGGGAATTATGATCCTATATTTGTGGCTCTGAAGCGGGAGTCAGAAGCACACCCCTTGTCCTTTGCCACTGCTGCTTCGGAGTTCTACAATTCTCTAAATGGGGACTGCGCAGTGCGGTTGCACTGTGCAGGGATACAGCTCCTGGACCGGATAACATACATGATCAAATGTTAAAACATATTTGCGAATCCATTGTAAAGCAACTGCTCCTCTTCAATCCTATATGGATTGAAGGGGAGTTTCCATCTCGCGAGAGGGGATTGTGATACCAATTCCCAAGGCTGGAAAGGATCCCAAGCCAGTGGCGAATTCTCCCATGCATCGCATATACCGGCGGTATACCACCGTGATAAAAATATAAAATGTTTATCTCGACATTTTCTCGACTTGTATGTAGCAGTGCAGACAGGATAATCGAGCTTGTCATCATTCATGTTCCGCCGATTATTGTCATGGAAGCAGGCGCTCGAACCCCGCTTAACTCGCTAATTTTCTTCTGGGGTACACACTTTTAGCTGTGAGTGACTGTACTTTGGTATACCGCAAGTCTATCCCGGTCGTTGAAAGGGCTCGACACTGTCACGCGGGGCGAGGGAGGGTAAGAGGTAGCCCAGCAAAATTCCGTATGGGGTATCGCGCTACAGACTAGCGGTGAGTGTAGTGCTGATTGGTTGATTTCAAACAGTACTTTCACCTTGCTCACAAGGGAAGGCACACCAGCGCAGCGCCTCATACACTTCAGTTATGTTGTGAGTTCGTCTTGGCGTGAATTACTCCCCACTGAAATATTAACATGTTTAGATTAAGTGAAACACTGGAAGTGGATAGTAGCGTTGTTGAAACGATTTTATTCCATTGGATTTCCTCAGTATGTTGAAATTAAAGCGATCTATAGGATGTAGGCTACTAAAATTTCTTTGTGCAAGGAAATGAAGGCATTGGTTTCTGCCGAAATCAGGTAGAATTTTACACTTGGAATATTTGTTGCTTTGCAGTTGTTGATTCAATTAGGGGCTTTGAAGTATCATGGTCATGTATCCCCGTGAACTTGGTTCAGGGGTGGATTTAAGGTCATGGAGGTAAGCGAACACACCGGGGAGTCTAGAGGGTAGGGAATACCCCTATCTTAGAGAGGAGGACGAGGGGGGGGGGGGGGGAGGAAAGGTCCGGGGTAGGATAGTTTTGCTAAAACTAGGCCCAAATTAGTGAGTAATAGGACATTTGGGTTAATTTTTGATATTTTGGAGTAAAAATAAATGTTACCGATCACGGTGGCCGAGAGCAGTGACGCGCTAGCTCGTGTCTCGCTGGCATCGGGAGAGTGTGGGTTTGAATCCCACTTCAGCCGTCCGGAAAATGGATGTCGTGGTTTCCTATTTTCACCACCAGGCAAGTGCCGTGACAGTTCCTTTCAATAGGTCCACGACCGACCGACTTCCCTCCAAAATCCCTTTCCTGGTCCTACCTTAATTTGACCCAAGTTAGCGGTCGCCTGTCACCATCCCCCCAGTTGTATCTGCTGACAAAGTGTATCCAGCTCCCAGACACCATCCTTGCGACGGTAGAGGAATGATTCCTCGCAGAGTCCGTTTTGTGAGTTGGGAAAAATTTGCGTGATATTAGCCATTTTAAGTCAAATATTTATTGTATTCCAAATTATTTTAATTTTGGAAGTCCTTACTGTCATAGCCTACGCGTGGTTTAAAACCATTTTTAGGGAACTGTCAAAAATGTGTAGTATTCTTCCAAATATACAGACATCTTCATTTGAGACTGTTTTACCTTTCAGCGTCCAGTCCAGTCTGCAAGCCTCTGTTTGCGAACACGTCGCCTCCGTGATTCCCTATTGGCAGTTAGGAATGCGGCTCCCTCTGCTTCTACATCTCTGACTTTGAAATCGTTCAACTCTGAAACTAACCATCGCCTCATAGCTCTACCTCTGCTTCTGTTATCCTCTACAGCCGAACACTCAAAATAGTAGGTTATCGTAAAATGTGCATTTTGATTTAGAGTATTTAAGTGTGAAAGAATTTGTCTAAAGCCACTGTTTTCGTCATGTTTTTAATGTATAACAGCAAGATGAATCGTTCACTCCTTAAATCCACACCTGGCTTGGTGCGTGTGGGATCTGATGAGATATGTCGTTATGATGGCTGTACCGTTGCCAGGATTTTGGTAGGAGGCGGCTGTGGTCTTAAGATATGTACGAGTGAAAGTGGGAAACCACGAAAGACCATTTCTAGGATGGTTGGGGTTGGCATAGAACCACCTGTTCTCATTTCTGCCTCTTGGGGGTTGAGTGAATCCCAACCCTCAGACCAGAATTACATTTCTTGGTGGAGCAGAGAATCGAACACGGACCTCCGCAGTAACAGCCCCAGAATACTAGTCACTATGCCACGAGGTGGACCTTTAGAAATCTAAGTGAATGGAACTTACTTTCAAGTAAAATTCTTCCTGGCAGACCAAGGTTGGGAAACAACATGTCAGGGTAGTTTACACTATAATTATTTTATTGATTGAGGCGGAATGTTCGCTTTCAGAAAATATTTTCACTTCGAGATACAGGCTCTTCTTTAATTGCATTAATACATTGGTTATGAATGAATGCGCTTCTCATGTTTTGACGTGTCTAATGATATGACATTGTATAATTGAGATCATTCGGAAATGAATCAATGTTTATTTGTTTTCGTAAAATTTAAGACCTGGTCAAGAACGGGGAGAGAGAGAAGGTAGCGTAATGATGCAATGTACTCTGTACGTTGCCAAAACGAACTAGGAGGGCGAGGGGATTCGAAGGCCATTTACCTAGAAGCAGTTTCAAGTTGGCAGTGTTGAGGCGTTAAACGAAGATTTTATAAATGTATAAGGACATAGTCCTTGCAGAGGGAGGATGACGCACTGGCTTTACCCGGACGGTCGAGGTTCGAATTCCGGTGACTGCACGCTAAATATTTCACATGGAAGATCATGTGGCGTTAGGAAGGGAATCCGACCTTATATCCCCGGCCAAAACAATTGGCTAGTGACCTCAATTTATTGGGATAACCTATCCAAAATTATAGCGATAAAGTGTGTTTCTTAGAAGTTATGTAAATGTTCTCCAATACATATAATAATAATAAAAATAATAATAATATAATAATAATAATAATAATTCAAATTTGACAAGAGGTTGAGGCATGAAAAAAAAAAGGGGGGGGGGGAGTAAGGGGTAAATGGTGCGGTATACCAAGAACGGTGACCACTATTCGCCACTGTCCCAAGCTTGTCAGCAGCTATAGCCCCATTTGTCTGACAAATGACCTATGTAAGCTGCTGGAGAAGGTGGTGAACCGTCGACTTGTGTGGTTCTGAAGGAGAGAGACCTGTCAGAGTACCAGTGTGGTTTTAGATCCCATAGGTCCACCACCGACAAACTGGTGCTACTTGAGAGCGTCATACTGGAATCTTTTCTCCGGAAGAAACTAGACACGGTTTCCATCGACCTTGAGAAAGATTATAACACCACATGGTGCTACGAGATTCCACCCTTCATGAGTGTTGACTCCGTGGTAATTTACCGATATTCATAGCGAATTTTAAGTTGGACATTATCGCAACATTACACGTAAGAAAATTGAGTTCCTCAGGGTTCTGTGTTGAGTGTAACCATCGCCGTCTACAATTCTCAAGCCGTGTCATAAGGTTTGGCAACACCGGCCATCTGTCATCTGGGAGGCCTAGTGCAAGCACATGGTAATTGCTAACACTGCGTAAACACATAGATTTTGACGCCAAATGTTTCCGAAAATACAACAGAACATAACGTCCGCTAAATCTACACACACACATCACAAATAAAGGATACATATTATCATGCTATGTACTGTCGATTCCCGATAAGGTAATAATAAGAGGCTGTACTGTGTCTCAATGTCTGAAGTTTCCTTTTATTGCTGCTATGCTCACTGCTGTCATTGACGCGCTCAGAAAATATATTTATGACTTAATATACTTACGAACTTAGAGACTGCCTTTGATAATAAATTCTTCACCTTTTGTCCACACATGCACTAATATTCACAATAGGCCTCCAAGCTTAATGCCGACAGTCTAGCAATAATGCTCCACTGGTCACTTAATTTAAAAATAGGTAGCTTTCTAATGAAATCTACATAAAGGCACTTGCCAACTGAGTACAGTTCACAATGTTGGAATATAGAGGCCATATGAAGATATATAGTACCAAAACTAAATTAGGCCTACTAGTCACTGAATGTCCACGATCAAAATGTATTGATATAACCAGTTATTTTAATAGTGCTTCCATAATTTGACTTACAGTCAGGCACACATCACTTCCTAAGCATATGAAATAGTTAATTGAAATATTAGTGAAGAATTTGTTGGTTAAATTCATTGGTAGGTATTGGTTACACATGCAACTTATACGGGAAACACCGGTACTCACTTCTACAACTTTCAGCAGGTCTGATTTACCACGAGGAATTTCACGGGTGTTGAAATAGTTAGTACGAACGGCTTTTAGATACTGTCATATCAAAAAGTACGATATCTATGAATAAAACTTAACATGTCCAACGTGTTTATAGAACTTACGGACTCTTCTAAACGTTGCCAATTCTACCAACAGCACCGCTTGAGAATTACAGACGGCGATAGTGTAACCATATTCGTGGTTGCAATAAACAGCATTTTTGCCGACGCCGGCCCACGGTAGTTCCATCGCTGTATGTAGACGATTTGGCTCCGCATTACTGCTCTGGAAATCGTATAACGGCAATTGCAGCTAGTTATTAACCGGGTCCACAGGTGGGTTCACGACAGAGGTTTTCGTTTTTCAGCAGCGAAAACCTCAGTCATTCATTTTTGTCGCATCCGGAGGCTACATTTACACTCTGAACTACACCTCAAGGATACTGAATTGCCGGTGGTTGACACTTATCGCTTCCTGGGGCTCAATATTGGCAGTAAATTAACGTGGCAGCACCACTGCCAGCTGGATCGCATCCCTCCTGGCTGCTTTAGACTGCGAAAACCTCAGTCCTTCATTTTTGTCAAACGGCGAAAATGTTTACCTCTTTTTAATTATTTTATTATATCTTCCTCACGTCGTACAACAATATTGCAACTTAGTTTTGGCTACATGATCTACGAGGACGATAGTAAACATCTTTTCTCTCATAAAATTCTATTTTCCCTAAATACTGTTTAAAACCATGGACGGATACTATTCGTGATAACTATTAGAATATAAACATTTCAAAATGTATCCCAGAATAATAATAATATGACACGTTCTGCATTTACTGGATATTCGCGAACTGAATCGAATGTAGGTGGCAGGTCGGTCGCGACAAAATGGTGGACGCAAGGGTGATAGACTTCATATAGCCTATGATTGTGTTGAATGTTGTTGGCAATTCTAGGCGGGCTCTTGTTGAAGTACAGGCACTTTTAGATGCCAGGCACACAATTATGTGCGGGAAAGTGCTAGAAACGGAAGATTTTATGAGACTTGAAGCTTTATGCTTACAAACTAGTAATTTGAAAGGAGTACCTTATCCGATTAAAAATGAAATTCAGTTACCAGTTGCCAAGAAAAAAAAAATTGTTCAGGAATATGTAAGCCTAATAAGCGTGTAGTCGGTACATTGCTTTACATACTTTAGTAAGTAGATCCATTTAAATTTGGAAGATATACCGGTAGCCTAATACTGTCGAAGTCAATACGTCAACGACTGTAGCTTAGCCTCTACCGTATAAAGATTTTTAAATTTTTAATAGGCGACTGATTATAAACTTAAAAACCAGAGATTCACAGATTTGAAGCAGCAAGGGGGCAAGTTAAAGAAAGACGACCATATGTAGGCCTACGATAAAGCGAACCCTAAAACTAATTTTTGCCACATGGGAAGAACAGCCGTCAAATCGAACCCGCTAAGTCGCGTAGTTTGTAGTGCAGGGAAGAATGTAGGGTACCGGTACTGGTTATTGTAAGAAATTCATTAGTATTTATTAATATATAATTCTCCTTTGTAAAATGCCAGCCGCATGCAATCATATACTTCGAAATCGGCCTTGCGACGCGAAGTGATCGACTTCATTCCGTCTGAAAAGCTTTCTTTTTGTGGAAGTAAAGCATTGATATGGCAATTATTGTATTCGAGGAGCTCAGCGGAACTGAGAAATTATATTAATCATCTTTTAGCCTCAATTTTTATGAAAATAACTGATAAAACGAGAGAAGAGCACACCCATCAACTCAAATCACATGTTATTGCATCTGTTTGTTATGATTCCATCACCCTTCCGCTAGTTCCAGATAACAGCAGCACCGTTCAGATGTATTTATTCGAGGGCCTACCTACATAACAAATGTATTTGTTAATGTTGTCGCTAAGATCTCTCCTAAACGAGAAAAGCAATCCGATTGGTTGTTGTACTCAGACGTCCATGCGAACTGCCAGGAAAAATAGCACCTGTTCAATTTCGTGACTTGTATGGAAGCAAGACCAACTACAATACTCAGACCTTAATGCGGGTATCGAAAAGGTGAAAATGGCGTTTGCTGAAGCCCGACATATTGTTTGTTTACATTCGTTGCTGGGATACATTATTACTTTTGATTAGCTTCGTTTGATGAAGGTTGGGATAAACTATCGCTCATCTGTAATTTTTAGTGTCTTCAGTATGTCTGTAAAGTCCAGTTCGCGTTAATGTACTGCAATCGGGTGTAAATATGTGATAATACGCTTATTATGGAATAGTTCGTTTGTGTGATGATTGTTCAGTCGACCGATGCCATTGTGTCACTTACTGCAGATGTTGAAGTACCTAAGACTAAAGCATTAATAGAAGAGGCAGCTCTCATCCGCAAACATATCCCAGTAAATATGTTTATAGAAACCACTGAATATAAAGCTGTAAGAGGCAGGAAACATCAAACACTCAGTAAGAAACTCAACATGAAAATGAAAATCCATAGCCTGCTTCCAGTCTCCAACCGGGTCAGGAATGGAATGAATGAAGCCCCCATCTAGCGGCGAGGATATCAACTGTGCCGGCTGCCGAGGCCTGACGCACTCCTCTGGGGCAATGATTAAATGAATGACAGATGAAATGAAATGATAGTGGAGAGTGTTGCTGGAATGACATTTTGACAGGGAAAACCGGAGTACCCGGAGAAAAACCTGTCTGCCTCCGTTTTGTCCAGCACAGATCTCACATGGAGTGGCCGGGATTTGAACCACGGGCCCAGCGGTGAGAGGCCGGCGTGCTGCCGCCTAAGCCACGGAGGCTTCAGTAAGAAACTCAACATGGATGTAATAAAATCAAAAATGGCAGATAGAGATCAGATTGAGAGGAAAATACAAACAGGAGATATTGAAGGAGCTGCTACATGGCTGAGGTCATGCATAGAAGGTGGAGCCACCCCGAAAAACGTAAACAGAAAAGCAAGGCCCTGGTTCGACGAAGAATGTTACAGAAAGAGGAAAGCAACGCTAGAAAGACTGCACAAAGTTAGAGAGAAGAAAACTGACGAAACCCTCGACAACTACCGTCGATAAAGAAAACTTTACAAAGACCTCACCAAGAAGAAGAAAAGGGAGCACGTTGAGGAAGAGCAGAGAAGAATGATAGAGGAGGCAGAGGAAGACCCATATCGTGCCCTCCGCCCAAGAGAGCAAAAATTCCAACCTAGCATCTCTATGGAGACATGGAAAGATCACATGAGAGAAGTTGTATGTGCTAAAGAAACGAGACCCCTACTCAAGCCACCACTGACACCAGAAACAGATGAAGTTTTTACATCAGAAGAAATAGCCAAAGCCATACAAGAAACCAAGAACAACAGAACCCCGGGCCCAGATGGGATAAGAAACGAACATCTAAAGCAGACAGTCCAGGAATTCCTCCCAATATGGTTCTCCCTCTTGAACAAATGTATGGAATTAGGGGATATACCGGACGAATGGAGAAGGTCGATCATCAAATTACTGTATAATGCCCGTTGCTCACGGTAAAATTTTCCTTCAAATTTATTTTACAACTAATTTTATAAAAATTTGACAAAAGCAAGCTGTGTTGTTCACGGTACAACTATTTTATAAAATCCGTGGATGTATCAGAATCGCCGTCTACCGATAAACTTCTGAACCAAGAATCAGCTGTTCAACACACATTGGTTTGAGAGTATGGCTCCAACAAACAAAGCAAAAATTGCAAAAAATGCTGCTTTAGCTACAATTATATGTCGTACAGTGGTAAAAAGGAAGAAAAGAAATGCTAGGAAGTTCTGGACTCGGGAATGGATAAAAAGAAGAGAAGAGTAGGTAGAGGAATGCTGTCCTTGGTCGAAAATGTGTTGAGGTTAGAAGATCAGAATCCATATAGCAATTTTCTAAGAATGGAGGAAAGCAGTTTAAAAAAAATCCTAGATCTTGTTGGTCCCAAAATCATTCGACAGGACACAAACATGAGGTAAGCCATTTCTCCTGACATGAGACTGCGAGTGAGTTCGAAGCCCGTTTATATTCGCCTTCACATCAGCCTGGCTTGTGTTCGGTCGAATTTGTGAAACATACGGTATTCGGCGATTGAGATTCCTGCCTCCCTTCTTGCATTTCTCTTGTGGTACATGTATATGGGTGTTTTAACCTCATACAAACACTGATATTTCTGGTATCCGTACTCGTCCACTAAAACACTAACAGCTTCCTTAGTCCAGCCGGAGCCAGACATTTTCGAAGTGTTTGTTTACAAGCGAGCTTCACAATCTTCTCACCACGTGGCGCCAGCACCATCTTCATGTCAGCTTCCCTGATTGGTTCGTTTCGTAAAATTAATTTTACGGAATAGAACATGTCCTATTTTATGGAAAGTTTTATCAAAGGTTTTATAAAACTTGAATTTGACTGTGAGCAACAGAAATTTTATTAAATTAAATTATTGTACAATAAATTTGAAGGAAAATTTTACCGTGAGCAACGGGCATAAGGGTAAAGGGGACACGACCAGCCCCAATGCATACAGAGGGATAGCGTTAGAGTCCGCTGCGCTGAAACTCCTAACGAGAATTCTAACGAGGCGCCTGTCAGAAAGGCTCGAACCACTACTCCCGGAGGAACAATTTGGGTTCAGAAGATGGAGATCCACGACTATAGCGGCAAAAACCCTACTAGACCAAATAAGATACACACTAGAAAAGTCCAGGGGAAAGCTATACGTAGTTTTTGTCGATTATTCAAAAACCTTCGACTTGGTCAACCGAACGTTGCTTATGGACAAGCTAGAAGATCTAATAGGCAGAACAAGTACGACTGTACATATATCAAATATATTAGCTAAGAACTATCTTCAAATAGACGACGGAATAGGAAGATCGGAGTGGATATCCCAAACGAATGGCGTACTTCAAGGCGATCCACTAAGTCCTATATTGTTCAATGTTCTCACACACGACGCCTCGAAAGAAATAATAGGAGCCAACACATATATCTATGCCGATGATATGGCCATCGCTACGACGGATATTGAAGCTCTACAGACAGCAGTTGACACATTAAGCAACTGGGCAGAAAGGAACGATATAAAAATTAACGAAGAGAAAACTGAAATTGTAGTATTTAGGAAAGGGGGCAGACTCACCGAGGCAGAAAATGTGAAATGCAACGGGAAACCCCTCAAAAGATCAAGCTACTTCAAATATCTCGGTTTCACAATGCAGACAACAACAGGAAGAGCTTTAGACTCCACATCAGAACAAGGACGGTGGCTGCAGTCAGAGTCATGTTCGAAATCAGGTGCATCAAACTGCTATCAATCAGCGCAGCCATGGAACTATTCAGACTGAAGATATTGCCCGTCCTTGTGTATGGAATCGAACTGGTATGGGAGCATCTCACATACAAACAGTCAGAGGAGATTGAAAGAGTAAAAGCCAGGTACCTCAAGAGGGCTGTTGGAGTATCAAAGAGTACGAGATCGAGACTGGTGTATGAACTCACCAGGGAGACGTTCCTAGTAGAAGATCTACGAGCAACGCTGCTGCTGCTGCCATCAAGTCATGCTTACAACAAACTTCTCCAAGATCTAAGAGAGAAGAAAAGAGACATATGACCAGACTTCTATAGTACCTGCGCGATGCAAGACAGAGCCTGGATGCAAGCGAACTATGAAATGCGACATGTCACTACAAGACTAGCGGTCCATGGCTTCCACCACAAGCTATGCTCCAACAAGACGTTCCACGACGCGAACGATACCTGCATCTGTGTTCTGTGTTTAGAAAAATATGAACAATACCACATTCTAAAGTGCAAGAAACGAGATAGGTCTATCGCTGCTTATAGCAAGGACAACTAAACTTATATGTAATCTTTGCTGTTAATCCTTGTACGGTCTGTGCGCATTTCTAATTATATATATATTAATATTAATAGAAGTGTCTCAAGAATATACACCTCAATGATTTGCTAGTTAGTGACAATATAAAAATAGCTTAGTACAGTTCAGAAGTGTCGAACTTAAGTACGTAAAGGGAAAACGCAATGAGCATCTACGGCTAGACCAAACCATTGACGTTGAACGTTGAACGCTTAGCAACATGTGTCTCCGTAAATCCTTACCAGTCTGGCAGATGATCTACACTGCCTTGTATACACGCCAAATAATACAGTGAACTTTTTTATTGGTTAAGGAAGATGTTTCCCTTGTGCCAAACAGTGAACTCATTGTGTTCCGTCATTATTCATACTTTTGTGATTCTTACAGCTTGCAAGTTATTTTTAATTGTGATGTGTGTAATAAAGTGTTGTGGGTAACTTGCCAATTATGTACTTATATTGCGAGATGGTGTGCCACGATAATTTCGTAAGAGTGAGATGGTGCTTTCCTACCTACATTACTTTACTAAATCAACTATTTCCAGCGTACAACTATTCCAAACGGTAACAGCGAATGTTTAATAGGTTAGATGGTAACATATTATCGTGTCCTTTGTGTGTGGTAATCTCCATAATTATGTTCAGATATCCACACGACGACTTCTTTGCATATTTCAATCAACTAATTCGGCGTGATGTTTTACCCGAGATTTTAGACAATTCCACGAGAGGTCTTAATTGAATTGTATCTCTATAGCGTTGGTTCGATTATTTCAGGCAACTATTCTCATTCCGATTGTGTACACAAATACTCTGCATGTGCTGGGACAGCACTTCAGTAACCGGGTACTTTCTTCTCTCCTACTTCAGAATCTGTTTGATTTTATGCTAAAATATGAATCTAAAATTATTGATCTTAAATACAAATTGTGATAACTCGCCAAAAGGCTTCTTATTCAACCACAGAAACAGTGAGACTATTGTAGCTGCCCCTTGGGTGAAGACGAAGAAACCTATAATTCGAGGCCAGCAGTATGTAGATAAATTAATTCAGGTAAGTCTAAATTATTGATGCATATTTTTTCGGTACCTAGTCTCGTCTTGTGATATCTTTTATGCTCTTAGGTACCGGTAAGTAAAAATAATAATTTACACGAACTGTGACAAGCTCTATGGCATGATCTTAGCTATTGGTAGGGCAACAATCGCCGCCACGTTTTTTCTACATTAAGGTCTGAGTATTGTAGTTGGTCTTGATGGAAGCTACCATGGAAGGCAGATTCTAGTATGGAAGGTACAAATCACATGGTAATAGACGCGTGTATACCCGGGTATACACGCGTCTATTAGGCCTGTATCACACGACACTCGCTAGCATGGAAGCTGTTGTGATCGCTGGTATAAAATCCTGTATGATTCTGTTCATCCTCGTCCGTACACCTGCTTTTATGGCTGAAGTGTATCACACGCTAGCATTTCGTGCGCTAAGTTGTAAGAAATAAAACATGGAGGACGGTTGTCGTTTGGGGGTAAAATTTACAGGCAATTCGAATTATTAACGCAAAGTGGTCGTGAAACTTGCTTTAAGTACATTTGAAAACATGCCTGATACTGAATGAATGCATTCCAATCAATATTTAAGATCTAACTGTAATAATTGGTATATAGCCATACGCGCTAATAAGCGTAACAAAATGCGGCGAAGTCTGTTGGAAAAGTGTGCAAGTGGTATCGCGCCTGCTTACTGCTTTAAGGATCCCGGGTTCAAGTCTATCCAACGGGGTCTGTTTCTCCAGTCATCTGACTGAGCTTATGGAGGAGCTTTTCTCGATCTACGTAGTCAAAATCTTTCTTATAATCGATAAAAATCACGTGGTATTTTTTCCAAAATGTCGTAAAGTATCTTGAGCTTGTTCTATCAGAAAGGAAATGGCGTGGATAGTGCTTCTTCCCTTTCTGAACCCAAACTGATTTTCTGGAATTTGTTCATCTATTTTATCAATGAGTCGTTTAGTTAAGATACTTGAAAACATTTTGAAGCTAACATTTTCTAAAGCAATGCCTTGGTAGGAGTCAGGGCTATGCACTTCACCTTTACCTTTAAAGATAATTTTTAAAGTTGACGTTCTCCATGCCTCGGGAATTTTCCCAGTTGTCAAGCATGTATTGAACAACTTGGAAGAGTAGTCCTCTGATAGAGAGAAGGATTCTTTGATATGTTCAGCATAAATGCCGCCTGGTCCAGGGGCCTTTCCATTTTTAGCAGAAGTTATAACCTGTTCTATTTCTTCTCTAGTTATAGGATTTAGATGTTCCACGATTTCTGTTAAAGGAAGGTCGTAAGCAAAGTCCTTATGTCGTAGATTAAGTATGGCATCGAAGTGGTTTTCCCATGTTTCCATTTGAATTTCTCTTGTGAATGACGGATTTTTCTTTCTAAGAACTGTGAAGGGATTTTCGTTTGCAAATTCAACCTGTCGCATTGCATCTTCTTCTATGTATTTTGTTTTCTTCTTTTTTAATAATTGTTCAAACGATTGCCTCTGTCTTCCATATTGTGAAAGGTTCGATTCTTGCATTGAGACTCTTGCGCAGTTTAGTGCAGCGAGTGTCTCTTTACGTTTGATATAGCATTCCTTATCAAACCAAGGCTGTGCTTTCCGGCTTCCGATGGGTATTCTACAACCTTGGAGAGTGTTTGTGAAAAGGTCTATCGATTGATTTTCTATTTATAATAATAATGCATTTTATTAATCCCTTAACGAGTCAAGGACTCATATACAAAGGAATTGTACAGTTTTATCTTGTTGGCGACAAATTACAATACAATGTTTAGTTTACAAAGTTTTCAGTATGAAAATATATACAACATTTTGTAGCTTTCATAAGTTTTTGTACACAATATGTTCTTCTTTTGTCTTCTCAGATTATGAAATTTCTTCAAACTGACATTTTATAATCATTCCACATAAACTGTTTTAGCCTCCTTTTAAAGATTGGTAGGCTAGGTGCAATTTTTATATTTTCTGGTAGTCCATTGAATTTTACAAAGGCACTATACTTAATGCTATTACTGCCATATTGTTTGGAATTGATATGGAAAAGTGTTATGTCATCTGCATGTCTAGTTTTGTAAGCGTGTAAATCAGATTGTTTAGTGAAGTTTAAATTTGTGTGTATTCTGTTGTGTAGGATTTGGTATATTAGGACATTTGATTTGATTTCTGCATTTAGGGCTACTGGTTGAATTTTACTCGTAATATAAAGGTGTTTGGTTGGTGTTAAAAAAAGGGTAGTTATAAATATTTCTTATGGCTCTATTCTGAATTACCTCAATTTCCTTTTTTAGGTAATTTGAGCATTTTATCCAAATTGTATTCAAATATTGTAAGTGGCTATGGATTAAGGAAAAATACACTTTCCTGAGTAGATATTTTGGGATATAGTAGCTCAATTTTTTTATCATCCCAGCGGCAGGTGATATTTTTTTTACTAATGCATCAATGTGCTTTTGCCAGGAGAGATTTTCATCTATTATTAAGCCTAGGTATTTGACAGATGAGACCCTTTTAACTGCTTTTCCATTCAGCATTATATTCTGAGTGATGTCTAACTTTGTTCTACGCTTTGATATTATTAAATAATTTGTTTTATCTTCATTTATTGTTAATTTATTTGACTGGGTCCAGCCAAGTATGGTATTCATGTCCTCCTGCATGTGTGTAATCAGCGTGTTGGTGGTGTACGCATTGTAAAAGATGCTTAAGTCATCTGCAAACAACGTTATATTACCATGAAAACGGAGTGTTGCTATGTCATTAATATATACTAAGAAGAGGGAAGGACCCAGTATTGATCCTTGGGGCACACCGTGGGTAATATTAACTTCCTCACTTCTGTAGCCATTTATTTCAATATACTGCTTACGATTAGATAGGTCATTTTTAACCATGTCCAAGCTACTCCTCGGATACCTGCTTTATCAAGTTTCCCTAAGAGAATTTCATGGTCAACAGTATCAAACGCCTTTCTCAGGTCTATGAAAAGGCCACTCGCTGTCATCTTATTGTCTAAGACATCCTGCAAGTTAGAGATAATATCAATTGTGGCTATTTCTGTGCTTGAGTTTTCTCGGAATCCATATTGCCCTTTGTAGAAGTAATCATTTTTATTTAAGAAATTAACAATTCTGTTTTTTACTACTGTTTCGAGTACCTTGGATATGGGTGGGAGGATGGAAATGGGCCTGTAATTGTCCGGATTGCTTTTGTCACCTCCTTTATAGACTGGTATGACTCGTGCTATTTTTAGATCATCAGGCACCAGACCAGTCTCTAACGATACATTTATTAAAGTAGTTAGTGGGCTACTTAGCATGTCAATGGAGTTTTTTAACAATTTCACTGACATACCATCTTTGTCTTGGCTACTTTTCATTTTAAGGCTTAATATAATATTGCGAATTTCCATCTCATTAGTCGGGGTCATAAATATGGAATCTATGTTGACATTAATTTCATTAACGTTCTTCCCTGGGGGGATGTTTATGGCTAATTTGTGTGCTATGTTTATAAAGTGAGTGTTTAGAGCATTGCAAATATTTTCTTTTCCTGTGAAAGATTTACCGTCAATTATTATCTCACTGGGACCATCTTTGTTTTCAGTTGTGCGGTTGTAGATCATTTCATTGATTACTTTCCAAGTATCTTTTATGCTATTGGCATTCAATGTTAATTTGTGTTCATAGTATGAGGATTTCAGTTTCCGTTTTAAAGCTGTCACTTTGTTCCTACATATTATGTGCTCTTCCTTTAAGAGGTTATTGTTTCTGTGAATGCTAGTTTTAAGTTTAGCATGTAGTAGGTCCCTTTGTTTTATTAGTTGAATTAATTCTGTTGTTATCCATGGGTTTTTGTGGTTCTGGTGTATTTCCCTCAAAGGTAAGTCAGTGTTTTCTTTGTTGGGTGTCTGTGTCAAGATTTTGTGTTTCATGGCAATGTAAGCTTCGTTTAGATCATCTAAGCAGTCTATTTGATTGAGATCATTAGAGAATTTGTTTTTGTTCATGTACCGGTAATTTTTATTCACGTTTTTTGAACTAGACCTTTGCTTGTTGGGGGCGTATTTAAATGTCATGTTCGAGATTGGGCTTTTGCCTGGATAGTAGTTTGACCAGAAAATCTCAGTTACAAGAATATTATGATCACTAATATCACTATTTATATTGCTTATTCTATAGGCATATTTACAGTTATTAGTGGCCACCTGATCAAGGAGTGTACTTGTTGATTCACTTATTCTTGTTGGATAGCGAGTATTGCCTTGTGTGAAACCATAGCTTGATAGTAGATTGAGGTATGATTTGGTTACATTATTTTTGTTTAATAAGTTAATATTTGTATCACCAATGCATAAGGAAAGATTGGCATTGTTTTTCGAGAGAATGTGCTCTAAAGATTGCATGAATTTTGTTGCGTTATTTATGTTTGGATTATATACTGCAATTATATTAATAGTATGCAGGTTATTGAAACGAACAGTATCATTTCTTATGAGCTCTAACTGGATCAAGCTATGGTTACTCTCAACTAGGTTAAGAACTTTTGTATTCCATTTTTTGTGGACATAAACTCCCACACCTCCACCATCCTGATTGTCTCTGTGTACAAATGCAACAGAATAGTTGTTTAGGTTGAAGTATTTAGCTTCATTACTTTTTACCCAAGTCTCGGTTACCACTATGACATCTAGATTTTCCACAATATGTATTAGTATCTCGATATCTTCTAGTTTATTTTTTAGGCTTCTGCTATTCACGTAAAGACACTTGATTTGGCTAACCTCATTTTTAGTGTCTGCTATGTAGTCATGGATACAGTCATATTTACGCTCATCAATTGATGAGTGTAAGTCAACATCAACTAGTAGGTCCATGTCTTGATTCATTCTTATTACTGTGAATGGGATGGCTGAGCCTTGTTGTTGGAAGAGTCTCTTACTAGCCTTTCAATGTCTTCTGCTGAGCTGATCCTGACAGCCTTGTCACCATCTGATCTACGGACGAATATTTTGCAGTCCCGGGTCCAGACGTATTTAAAACCTAAATTACGGAGGTCTCTTGCCTGTTTGTGAAGTACTTTATTTGCTGGCGTCAAATGCTCGTTAATGTAGATAGGCCTAGCCCTTCCATTGATTCCTGCATCACTTGAGTTCAGGTTGGGTTTGGATCTTTTGCCTTTTAGAATTGCGTCTTTTTTTAGCCGGCTGCAGAATTTTACTAGTAAAGGAGGTGGAAGACCTTCTCTGCTGTGTGGTAGCCGATGGCAGGCGTCAATATCGGACTCAACAACTGTGACACCCAATTGATCAGCGATAGTCTTGACAATTTGAACGGGGTTTTCGTTTGAAGTGTGCGGCACGCCATGAAGCTCTAAGTTGTTTCGCCGAACGTACTGTTGAAGCTCCAGATTCTCTTGCTTTAACAATTTGACCTCACTGCAGACGATATTCTTATCCTTCTCTAACTCACAAACTCTTTGGCTGAGCTTTGTTATTTGTGACAAGGCTTGCTTCAGAGTTTGTGCGGCAGTTGAAATGTCACTTTTCATACCATCAAAACAATCAGAAAAGTATGTCACGGACTTAAGCATGTCATTCTGAGTCTTTTCAATGTTTTCGAGTTTTGTCAGTCGGAGGTTGATTTCACAAACAAGATCGTGTAAATCTGATTTACTTACATTCTCGTCTGGCGAGGCGATTTTAGAAACCTCATCCGTAGTTGACTTATTACTCATTGCACTGCACACGACACAATACCATTGCTTGGCCTTGTCGGACAAAAGTCGGTTAAAAACTTTCTTCTTTATGTTAACACAGGTTCTGTGGTATGATTTACCACATTCCCCATCACAATTTATGTAATCTTCATTATCAGTTATACATTTTTCACACTGACCGCACTTGGTTGATTTGTTACTTGTCGCCATCTTGTTGACTCAGTTCAATAAGTGATATTGCTTTCGTTATTTTGTATTTGTTTTTAGCTAGTTCAACCTGATTTAGTTTCCTGGATGCTGAGAACTGCAATAAGGTATTTTTAGGTTGAAGTTGCTCAATTTCGATTTTTGTCATTAGTGGTATGTGTTTCCTTATAGAAGCCATGGATGACGACCATAGACCTTCTTGACTTATTATGTTTATACCCTCACCTCGTACGAAGACAAGGTCTATTGAGCTTGTTCCGTTAGGCGCAAAGTAGGTTTTCAGATGTGGTTTGTTTATGAGAGAGTATCCTTCCTCCTCTAGCGTTTCCAATAGTAGATCTGTTTTAATGTTTGGCTTATCAATCCTTGCATTTAAATCACCAGCTAAAATTACCCTAACATCACTGCTCGTTTCTGTGATGGATTTCATTACTTTTTCCACAGCTGTTTAGTTATCTGTTTTTGGATTAATGTATAACCCAACGAAGGTGACTTCTTTTGTTTTGACAATAACCATATTTTCTGCCTTAATTATTTTCTTGATTGGACCTAGCTTAGGCTTGATGAAAATGGAGGTTCCCCCTGAAGGCCTTACTGCAGTGGGTAGGGAAAGCGTAATATTCCTGGATATTATATTGATTGGTGAGGAAAGTTTCTGTAGTGATTATGACATCAAAATTTGTTATGTGATCTGTAGAGATATACGACATTGCTTGTTTTAAACCTTCTGTGTTCCATAATAAAAGAGAAAAGTATTTAGACGAGTTCCACGCCGTCATCTTTTCGGATTCTCCGAAAGCGAAATTTCCTGACTACTATTCTATTTGTCCAGAAATCTGGTTGTTCCGTTTTGTTGATATGTTTAAAAGGGAAGCCTATCTTGTAGGCTTTGTTGTAACCCGTCATTTGAAGTTCTTCACAGTGAACATTGTCGTCGATTCCATTTTTCTTGAGGATGTTTCGTAATTTATCTGTTGTTGTATCGTTTGATAGTCGGCCTACATACAGCCATGCCATTTTTTGTGCTGCTTGAATGTCGTTATCGTCGTGTTTCGTTCCAATTATGTCTTTACTGTGATTCGATATTTTCCTTCTTGGGGGGATATATTGAGCCACGACTATATACAAATAGATGATGGAGTAACATTATCTAAAAAACTTACTCAAACCAATGGTGTTCTCCAAGGAGACCCAATGAGCCCAACACTTTTCAACGGCATGACAGCTGATGTTACAAAAATCACCGAAAACACCAGAGCTACTCTGATTATGTACGCAGATGATATGGCAATAGGATCAGCAGATATAAAACAGTTACAAGACGTACTACAGAATCTAGAAGTATGGGCAAATGTAAATGGATTACAAATAAATCTTATGAAAACGAAACAGATGTCCTTTAGGAAGGCGGGAGGATAAAAACAAAAGACAATTTGACACTACAAGATAAACCAATAGAGATAGTCCCAAAATTCAAATATCTTGGAATAACACTTCAAACAACCTTAAACTCATTCAGAATCCACGTGCAAGAAAAATCAGCCACTGCAATAAAATATCTTCCACTACTCTCCATAAGCACTGCAATGACACTCTTTCGAACTGTAATAATGCCTATAGCCACGGTCGACTCTAGACAGGTCGGAAGGCTGAGACTTGGCAACATGTTCATCAGTCATACCCTTGTCAGGCGGGAACACGAGGGAACGTTGTCTGGCAGGTGTTCTTGTTTATCTCATAGGGATATTTCCTTCTATATTTTGTTTCTTTCGCTTTGAAATTTTATACGCTTTATAGTAGCGTTTATACTACCCTTCCAGATGAGTTTTTTTTACTGTAATCCCTAATTGAGAACACACTGACGAGTATGCTTTGTATCTGGCAAATATTATGGTGTTTTTTAAATGCCTACGGTACGGTTCATGGAATTATCACATACCGTATCGTACTTCATGTTTTAAACTTTGATTTTCCTGGAATGTTTCGGCACCGTAACAATGCCAGATACATGTTGTATCCCCAACTGTAATGCAAATTAACCAAGTAAGGTTCCCAAGTGACGAAAATCTGCGCCAGGCCTGGATTAGGGAACCTTCGAAATGGTTCGTAGATTGCATAAATTAGTCAATTAAGTGAAAAAAAAAACTTTCAGTCATTGCCACTGTATTGATAAACAATTATTCACAAGCAAGGAATGATGCTGTTGATGTCAGCAAACTTGGTTATGGGAAGAGAAAGTTGAAGCACCTTAGGAAGGAAACGGAAGTAATCTGATACAGTTATGGAATACCAGCAGCAACATACTATTCCTATAATGGTAGTAAATTATCTACATACATGTGCGGCGGAATCGAGGATTTATAGGCCTACAGTGTGAAGATGTTATGGGAGATAGCCTACATTTTTGCATCACATAACCCTCAATTGCATGTACTTACTCCATATTATTATTATAACACCGCCAATTGTTTTATTACCATACTTCAGAGTAGTGAAATACGAAAAGAAACCAAAATAATTTTCTTTATTTTGCTAAACAATTTTATGTTGATAAATTATGTCCGTGTCACTCATGCCTAATATCAGCTGCTTGGCTCTTATAACAACTTTTTACGATATGCACGTTATTCGTTTATTTCCGATTGTAACACTGGTCATGTGTAAATAAAAATCAACAGATGTTTTGCTAAACATGTACATTATGTTTGTCCAATGTTAATTCCGTAGTTTTTGTCGCCTTCCTTGCTAGCAAACAGCTGTTTCAGTTCAGGCGCTCGTGACGAAGTATGACTGACAATAGCCGTAGCTACAGTGTTGTCAGGTTGAACCTTCCGACCTTTCTAGAGTCGACCGTGCTATAGCATATTACTGTGAGTTGGGATACTCTTCAAGTTGAAGATTTATCAATTTTAGAAAAGGTCAAGGCCCGTTACATGAAGAGGGTACTAAGTATAAGCATAACAGCACCATCAAGGTTAACATACATTCTGATGAAAGAAAGCTACTTTATAGAGGATATTAGACTGCAAATGTCTCTTCCAAATACAAGAGCTTATGATTTAACGCTCCAAATATTACAAAACAAAAGAAACGACATTTGGGATGACTTTTTCATTACAGATGCTATGATGACACAGAATTGGACACAAGCAAATTACGAGCTGCGTCACCTGGTGACCCGATTAGCAGTACATGGTTTCCATCACCGCCTATGCTTGACTAAATCGTATCACACACTGTGCTCAGAATGCGTGTGTAAGCGATGCAACAATCTGTGTGAACGTTATCATGTGCTGAAGTGTCCAGACAGGAGAGAGACACTAACACAGTTCTGCTTGGATGAATAATTAGTTATAACATGCACATTGCACGCAATTTTAACTTGATTATTAATGTATTTATGTATTAAGTTAGTATTTATGTTCTTTGGCCATTGGCTGCAAAAAATGTTTATTATTAAGTCTATCCAACGGCGAAAATTTTAACTTCTTTTTTATTTTATTATATCCTCCTCACGTCGTACAACAATATTGCAACTTAGTTTTGTCTGCATGATCTACGAGGACGATAGTAAACATGTTTTCTCTCATAAAATTCTATTTTCCCTAAATACTGTTTAAAACCATGGACGGGTACTATTCGTGATAACTATTAGACTTTAAACAGTTCAAAATGTATCCCAGAATAATAGTAATATGGCACGTTCTGTATTTACTGGATATTCGCGAACTGAATTGAATGTAGGTGGCAGGTCGGTCGCGACAAAATGGTGGACGCAAGGGTGATGGACTTCAGCCAATGATTGTGTTGAATGTTGTTGGCAATTCTAGGCGGGCTCTTGTTGAAGGGCAGGCATTTTTAGATGCCAAGCACATACTTATATGCGGGAAAGTGCTAGAAACAGAAGATTTTATGAGACTTGAAGCTTTATGCTTACAAACTAGTAATTTGATGGTTGGTTGGTTCCTCAGTTTAGGGGCTACGACAACGCGGTCATGTAGCCCCGTGTACTTTGGGTGTGTGTAGAATGTGTCTGATAACCAGTGTTAATTGTGATGGCTGTATTAGTGTATGTATCTGTTTTTTAATTCAAGTAAGAACTGCAACTGTGAATTTTTCAAATGGTTCCTACTTTTGCCGCCACCGTCAACGACTACTAGGCCTAGTTAAGAACTTAGCTACTAGACGCCACCACAGTCGGCTCTTGGCAACGAACGTAGGATCCTAAGAGCGTTGTTTACATTCTTAACCTGTACAATTTTGCTTCACACAGGTGTAATTTGTGGAAGGTTCTTTAACATGCCATAAATCTATGACATGGGACCGCCGGCTTTACTTCCCCTCCGAAGGAAGGCATGCTGAGGGATTTTTAACGCTCTTAAAAATCCGACGGCTTCGGCATGGTTTGAACCCGCTATCTGGGGCATAGAAGCTCAGCTTGCTACCAACTACGCCACCTAGTAATTTGAAAGGAGTACCTTATCCGATTCAAAATGAAATTCGGTTACCAGTTGCCAAGAAAAAAATATTTGTTCAGGAATATGTAGGCATAATAAGTGAGTAGTCGGTACATTGCTTTACATACTTCACTAAGTAGATACATTTAAATTTTGAACATATACCGGTAGCCTAATACTGTCGAAGTCAATATATCAACGACTGTAGCTTAGCCTACAAGTTGACTACCGTAAAGAGATTTTTTAAATTTTAATAGGCGCCTGATTATAAACTTAAAAGACCAGAGCTTCACAGATTTGGAGCAGCAATGGGATAAGTTAAAGAAAGACGACCACATGTAGGCCTACAATAAAGCGAACCCGAAAAGTAATTTTTGCCACATGGGAAGAACAGCTGTCAAATCGATCTTGCTAAGTCGGAGTTTGTAGTGCAGGGAAGAATGTAGGGTTCCGGTTAATGTAAGAAATTCATTAGTACGTATTTATTAATATATAATTCTCCTTTGTAAAATGCCAGCCGCATGCGATCATATACTTCGAAATCAGCTTGCGTCTGAAAAGCTTTCTTTTTGTGGAAGTATTGCATTGATATGGAAAGTATTGTATTCGAGGAGCACAGCGGAACTGAGCAATTATATTACTCATCTTTTAGCCTCAATTTTTATGAAAATAACTGTAAAAACGAGAGAAGAGCACACCCATCAACTCAAATCACAAGTTATTGCATCTGTTTGTAATGATTCCATCACCCTTCCGCTAGTTCCAGATAACGGCAGCACCATCTCTTGAGTTCGCGAATAGCAAGCGCTTTCCACACAAACGCTGTTCAGAGAAAATATAGTTTCGTTCAGATGTATGTATTCGATGGCCTACCTACATATCAAATGTATTTGTTAATGTTGTCGCTAAGATCTCTACTAGAACGAGAACAGCAATCCGATTAGTTGTTGTACTCAAACTTCCATGCAAACTGCCAGGAAAAATAGCACCTGTTCAATTTCGTGAGTTGTATGGAAGCTACCATGGAAGGCAGAACCTAGTATGGAAGGTACAAATCACACGGTAATAGACGCGTGTATACCCGTACTGATAGAAGCTTCCATGCTAGCGAGTGTCGTGTGATACAGGCCTTACCGTGTGATATGAGAGCCAGACGGAGTTGGGAAATGTTGAGAAATCAGTGGCAGAGAGAACACAATGGTTTAAGCTCCTGTAGCATGATATTCATGACGCATAGGACAGGTGCAACTTTTAGCGCAAAGAGAGGCTTGGGTACGCACAATATGGCTTGTTGCTATGAGAGTTGGTGCCAAGAAGAAAATTGAATGCTACGATGTAATTGGTCAATCTTCATGTTAACCACTCCCTGTGGCAGAAATACAAGTAAGAGCGCGCGAAGATCTACAAGAGTCTGAACCAATAATATCAAGACGTCCTGTTTAAGCGGCAACTGGGCGTTATAACGCACCCTGGTGAATTAACGCGGGAGTTATCTACGGATTAATTCCACGATCGATTCGAGCTAGCTACAGCATAATCGTAACCTCCACAGTGCTACGAACTCAATGATACCGATCGCATGCTAGTCTAATAATTATTATGGATTTTTTTCCATAAATCCCCTTCCATGCCTACTCTAGCCAGTTTCATTTATAAATGGTCCAGGAAGCTTCGACAGATGACTTTTATTTGAGCATTTGAGGACGTAGGGCCTTTATTCGGGTGTCTGAGGACACGAGGCATACTCTGCATACTTTTTCATCTGTGTGAACATGGAACATTTACGTCAAGTTATAAGTGTAACTTCAGTGATTTATTTGTAGTCCCAGTACTACCAGATAGGGGAGTTCATCGAAATAATTCACCAATAGACGGTCAAGGAATGTAGTACTTGATCGGTGAATTTAATAGGAAATATATCGTGTGTGTATCTGACAAACATTATTTTAATTCAGCACGAGATGACGTCTAGGAACGAGGGCGGATCTTGGAACTAGCAGGACATTTGCCAGAAGATGTCGATGGCGAGCTAAGCATTTTAAAGGAGTGATGGCTGCAGATGTTTTCCTGACGCTGTTCTATAGGAATGAGTACAAATGATTTATGTATTAAATCAGCTATGGTTTTATGGGACATATGATATTTGTTTGCTTGTTTGGTAATTTAGATTCTTAGTTCTTGTTTACTGACACATTAAGTATGGGACAAGCTGAGCACTTTGTATTTTGTAAATATTGTGATTTTGTTTGGTTCAACTGTACGGGGCTATGCGCAGGTTGTGCTCGCATTCGCTTGCGTAAATCGCGGTCAAGCATTATAATTCGGAAGTATGCCTTATAACAAAAATGGAACTGAATTAATTTGAGATTAAAAATAGAATTTGGAGAGTAAAATATTATTTGTGAGCAGAATTTATGATGGATCAGGATTATTTTGATAGTTGCTTTTCTAGCAGGTCTGTACGGGATGGCACTCTTGCACCCGAGTTTTTGTTGTTTTTTTGTTTAATGTGTCTATGGACGCAATGTAGGTTGATCTGTTTTGAGCCGACCCAGATGGTATGTTTGTGAGTGAGTCAGTCCAAGCTTTATGGTGTATAGTGTGATTTATGATGTGTTAGCGGGAATATATCATTGAGGTTATTCTGACTTGCTGCATATCAGCCCAGTTCATAACCTCGCGAGGCTGAGCTCGTGGTATATATTTGTGTTCTTGCCATCCAGGTGGATGAGTGAGATATGTCGTTTCGCGTTTCCAGATGGATAACGGGATCAGTGTGGTCCCATGTATAATTAGCACCAAGCTTGAAGGACTGAAAGAGTGAGTCGAGGCAGCGATGACTCATACAAGGAGGGGAGCGCTCAAATCTGATAACAACTGTGGTCATTAGTAGCAGGCCAGGTTCCTGTATTTCAATATAAGATGTTATTTAAATTCACAAAATCCTGATCGGTTATAAAGAGTATTTGATTGATTAAGTGGGTGTTGTCCATGGTTTTAAGGTATGTTCCGAAACATTTGTTTGTCTGGCGTTTATAAAATGTAAAATATAATTTTCAGCCGTTAGGCGTGTATTTTGTTGTTGTTGCTTGACTTCTTGTGTGTTTATTTTACGCGTTCAACGACCCCGTGTGGCATTAGGATGTGCGAGGCTGTGTTCCCAATTTTGTGATGCGAGCTTTTTGGCCTAATTTCGGCATGCTCGTTTTATTTTGTGTGCTTTGGCACCGGCTAGAATCTCAGGGAGATTCATCATGTTTTTGTATTATTAGATCTTGCATGTGTCAGTAGTAATTATAGTGTGTTAATTAAGGGTGGGTCCCATAGCCGTAGTGTGATTTAAAAGATGCAACTCCGTGAGCAAGATGACTGTTTCAGTTGTAAACGGACTCGCATCAGTACTCATTTTCTTATTTAAAAAAGCAGTACTCCACGCATTATATAACTTCTTGACCAGGAAAAATGGACTTGCATCCATATGTTGTGAGGAGCGAGTTCTTACCGCTCAATTTTATGTTATGATTAATCATTTTGAGTGAAGCTGTTTTCACATTGTTTTGTTGTGTGGAGCGAGTTCTTACCGCTCAGTAATATATTTATTTCATATAGGAGTGAAAGTCAGGGAGGACTTCCTTTTATTATTATTATTATTATTATTATTATTATTATGCACATAATTTTCAGTCATTAAATATATTTTATTCTACTTGTTATTCATTTTATTTCTAGTATAGCCTCTGCCATGGACCTTTCTATTCATTAGAGCATGTTGTTTTTGCGAACTTTGCTTTGAAAAGCATCCAGGACTGAGCACGACGACGTAGAAAGATTCTTGATAAAACAATGCTTTATTGAAGGGTGCAATATATATATTGTTATGGATTATTGAAGAAGCCCCCCCCCCCCCTAGGGGCTCACACTAGTGGGACGTGGGTTGGCGATCATGGGACCCCAGCTAAGTCCGGCATTGCTTCCACTTGTGCCGGGCTCCTCTCCGTCTTCTTTCCTGTCGACCTCTCTTGGTCAACTCTTGTTCTCTTACGACCTCGACGGTATTAGGGTATCCGAGGCCTAGGGAGTCTTTCACTTTCCTGCCTTAATTGGCCCTTGTCTCATCTTTCCTGATCCCTCATTCTTCGAGGGGTCAGACTTCTTGTTTTCTTTTCATTATATTTCCTTTTCTCTTTAAGATTCCTGCATTGTTTTTGTTAATTGGCTCCCCGTATATCCAAATTACCTTAAGCGAATTTTCTTGAATCTACACTACATTTTGTAGGTATTTCCAATCTAAGTTGCATTTTGTAAGTCTCTTCGATCTAAAATGCATTTTGCGAGTAATTTCAACCTCAATTGCATTTTGTAAGGATTGACATTGTAAATTGCTTTTTAGTAAGTCTTTCAATATAGGGGCTGGCACTTGAGTGAATATTTTGAATTTCAATGGCATTCTGTAAGTATTTTCAACCTAAACTGCATTTTGCAAGTATTTTCAATCTACATTGCATTTTGCATGGTGGGCATTTTGTAAATTCCTATTTTGATTCTAAATTGCATTTTGTGAGTATTTTGAATCTAAATTACATTTTGTAAGTATTTTCAATCTAATTTGCTTTTTGTATTGTCAATCCAACTAAGTAGTTTGAAACTACCATACATTTTCAATTTTAATTGCATTTTGTAAGTATTTTGAATTTCAATTGCACTTTGTGAGTATTTTGAATCTGATATGGGCTTTTTCAATCTAAATTGCATTGGGTATTTTCAATTTCGATTGCATTTTGTAATTATTTTGAACCTCAATTGCATTTTGTATGTATTTTCAATCTCATTTGCACTTTGTAATCATCATATATATTATTTCAGTAGTATGCATCCCTCCTGAGGCGCGAACAAGAGACCGATCGCGAAAAATGAGCATTCAAATGAAAGAGAATATACATTACCAGTGGTGCATTGCACTCTAATTTCATAAATATCTATAATTTCTTTAAAAAAAATTACTTAAAAACTGTACGAAGTGTGCGATTTGCAGTTACTGTTGCTGTAACATGTTGCAATTATGAGTTGGCATCTAAAACCTTAAAACTATTGAACGCTAATTCTCTTACAGTTTTGTCTTCTATCAATTCGCATGTTCAGAAACAGTAAATCAATGGATTTAGTACTCTAATCGTATAACCGGTGAGTGTTACGTCGTCTGAAACCTTAGAACTATTAAACGTTAATTCATTTACAGTTCTTCTATCATTTCTCATGGTTTTTAGAATGAGTAGGCTAAATAAATGGATTGGGTACCCAAATCGTAAAACCGGCGAGTGTTACTGCTAAGCTTTCAATCAATGGACTCAGCACACACATGACTTAAGCTCATCTGGTTTTCAAAATCAGTAAATCAATGGATTGGGTACAGGTTTTTCTTCTGCATTCTAATTCCATAATTATCGATTTTTGTAAGAAGTGTGCTTTTGGCAAATAATGTTGCTGTATCATGCTACAATATGAGTTGACGTCTAAAACCTTAAAACTATCATCATCATCATCATATAGGCCTCATAAATTAGCAGTGACGAATTGCATTCTAATTTCATAAATATAAATTTTTGTAAGAAGTGTGCTAGATACGCTCCATAATTGGTGTCCACTTCACATTTTGGCCGGTGTGACGCCTTTTTTTTAATGTCATTTTTATGTCTTTCCTCTATCATTTTGCATCGATTTCAGAAACAGTAAATGAAAGGAATGTGTACTCAAATCGTATAATTTCATAAATTAGCGGTGACGAATTGCATAAATATAAATTTTTGTAAGAAGTGTGCGATTTGCAAATACTGATGCTCTAACATGCTGCAATTATGAGTTGTCGTCTAAACCAGCGCTTCCCAAGCTGTGGTACGCGTACCACTGGTGGTACGCTCGTACTGCTGCAGTGGTACGCGGTGATGTTACGAAAAATATAAAAAGCATATTAGATACGCTACGAAAAAAAATATATAAAAATATAAAATATGAATGTTCGAATTGAATACTTATTGTAGTAAATAATACAACAACTGGACGCACTTTTTATTGATAATGTTGCTGGAGGACTTTAAGGCCAAAGATAAGGAGCAGTTTTATGAATTGAATTGTGATTCAGAGCTAAGGCAAACTCTTTCAAAAATGGCGTGGCAGACTATGCAGCCATAGCTGACAAAGCAGTTAGATTTTTACTGCCTTTCACTACTGTACAGCCCGGGGGCAGTACCCCCTAAGACCCACCCCTCCATCTTTCATCAAAACCACCCTCATAGGCATACCATAAGCCTCATGCACTTCTTCAAACACATGCGGGCCCGGCATACTGCTGACAGCCACGCTTACGTAATACTAACACAAACACGGTAACTGGAACAACAGCAATGAGGAAGCGCTGACCAGGCAGTGGAGGGAGGCCTTAAAGGCTAGGCCCGGAGGAGCCCCATTATCTGTTCTTGGCCAGCGGCCTTGCCCGACGAGGTCCGTTCCAGCTCTTCACCAGGTGAGATCTAGCCGTGTGCTCGGATTCCTTATCTTTGTAAACACCTACCCTAAACATTTGTGCACTTTACAACTTGTACTCCATTTTATATTTGTTTAACTCCCCGAAAGGGACATCACATCACAGCTACTGGCCAATAAACACTTGGTCAGTAAACACACACGTTTATTACTAATCACACTCCATTTTACATCCTTATACCCAACCTGACCTTAGTCATAATTTCCCCTGACCGTAGAGACCAGTAACTGCATCGTCAGGAGTCTTATTGTACTCGAGCAAGCGGCCTGACTGCTGAGTGCCGAGTCACCGACTCTGCACGTTCGCTGAATTGCTCACTCTACTTAATTAGCAGGCTAGATTAGCAGCCTGCACTTAGACATTCATCCCCTAGCAGGTAAGCGCATCCTGCAGGGACGCCCCCAAGAGATTAAGTACTCACACCAACACACTACACTGGTAGTCTCTCCCAATCACGGGAAACTACCCTCATCCAGAAACAGCCCTTAAAATTAGCACACCTACAAAACTCTGTTCATCCCACCCCCAACAAAGGGATGAAACATATTTGATGGAGGCGCCACTACCACGGAAAATAAGGGTAAGGGACTCAAACAACGAGCCCTCGTGGTAGAGCGATCCATACCGCAAGCAGCCAAGCGAGATTTAATTTTTTTTCTCTGGGAGAAAGCATTATTTTTTTCTTCACTTTGGGAACATAAGGGAAATTTTGGTCAAACCAACAACCCCCCCCCTGGGAAGAATCAACAGATCTAATACATTAGAAGCCACACAACAATAACTTATATATATATACAGTTACGCACACCACGGGCACAATGAGGCATACGAATGTGTTTCCGTTACTACTCACCCTCATGGTTGGCAGGATACTCATGAAAGCCCTAGAGCAGACACCAAGAGGGCCGAGGGTAAAAATCACCCCCGGCGTGCATTGGAAGCACATACGGGGACAAACGGTGTATCAGGGTAATATACCCATCACTTATGATGTACCGGTAAGGCAAGAATACATCCCGGTACCACCGTCTATAACTGGGAACGACCACAAATCCCAAATACACTCACTATGGGAGGCCATCGAACAGACGCTTAACGTACACGGCGGTACAGAACAACTCCAAGGAACAGTCGCCCCCCTGCAGACCAAGCGGGGGTGGGGGAGGAGAGAACTCACGTTCATAGGCAACTTTTTACAGTATTGCTGTGGCGTTGCTACAGAGGAAGATAGTAAAACACTACACATGACACAGCAGCAAATCGCGAGTTACACGGAAAATTTAAACAAAATGATCCACGCGAACCATAAGGATCTAACCGAGACTACATTCAAGTTAAACAACTGGACACACACAGTACAAGACTCCATTACCACAATCGGTGAACAATTAAAAACACTCGCGAATGCGACCCGAGCAGGCAAGGAAGCGCAGGACAGTATACTGGCTTCCACGGCCCAAATGACTATGGGAAACGCCATAAGTATTTACAATGCGATTATGAGCATGCACAAACAGCAAGATTTGATGTCATGCAGACAACACAAAATCCCCGAAAATACTATACATACAAAGACTCTGCGCGAGGATTTAACAAAGCTTCGATATAAACTCGGGAAACATAAATACCAGTTGGCCACTTCTATCGAACAAATAAGCTGGTACTACACGAAGCCAATATGCTCGTGTATATACCACGCTGACAGAATACTCATAAAAATTAATGTACCCATAATCGAGGAAAATGCGCATTGGAACTTACTTGAATACATCCCCATACCGTATAATTGGCTAGGGGGGTACGTGTACACTGACACACGAACCCACGTTGCTAGCAGTTAACGGGCGCGATATCCGCGTGTTAACAGGTAATGCGCTACATGATTGCATTACGCAGATAAATGCGCTATGCTATATACCATGGTTCCAGGAGGTGGCAACAATTCAGCCTGCCTGCACCGTCAATCTCTACAACAACGCGCCAACGGATAAAATACTAGAGCCATGCGCGTACAGATGCGATGAAGGGTCGCAGAAAGCCCTTATTACGCAAATTGACATGGACAAGTTTGTCGTCACAAACCCAACGGCGGAGATGGGTATCCAATGCCCAGAAGGAAGGACAACCCTATTACACCCACACATGGAGGCACCGCCAGGAGCTATAGAGATACACCTTCCATGCGATTGCCAACTCACAGAGGGCGGCAACATCTTAATACCACATGCGTTTCCGTGTGAGGCGAAAATGGTAAAGGAACTCGCTATAACCCATACATTACCGGCGGCATGAACGAAGCAAGTACAGTTACAATTACATGATTTTGAGCACTTACAGACAAAGCCGCTGTTGTATGACAACATAACGGCGATACTTAATGCCAACTGGTCGTCGGTGATCCCGACATTTAACGTCACGGAAACACCTTTCAAACACCACAGACAGCCCCTACAAATACCAACACATCACAAATATTGGTATGATCTAGACATAACAACAACTACCACGGTAGCATGGAACGCCGGGATGACCATAGTAATCATTTACATGCTAGCTAGACAGATGGCAATGGCCAGGGACATCCGGCAAATACACGCGCCCAGAGCGAACACATGAAGCAGAATACCCTCGCATAGACACACAATAACATGTAAAAACCTTAAGTTAAACAATCCACACGGGTGGCTACTTCCGATACCACAACACAAGGGAAGGAGCCTGCCATGGCCATAGGCCAGAAATCGGTCAGGATGGCCTCCAATACACTACAGGGCCAGACTCACATAGGCACACGTCCCTCAACTCCGGTCCGGGAGGCAATTTTGCTAGACCGAGGGAAAAAACCTACGCCAGCCCCCTTAAAACGAATGAACGAGAGGGAGGTGACGCCAGGGCTCTCAAACACACACACCAACACAAAGAGACATATCACGAACACGAATATATTCGCACCAGACCTACAGTAACACTAAAATTGGGGACACAATATATATGAACAGAGGTAGGGTTTTTTACATGACGAGGAACCAAAGGCACACCATGTATGCAGACAATAGAAAAGCGTGTCAGCGAACCCACGCACACTTGCTCAACACATGCGATAAACAGACCGCTTGACTAGCAGCAGGTACTTCACACACCATTGAAACGTGACACTATCGCCAGTCAGCGATAATACGTAAATGAACATGCGACATTCGCAAGTACCAGACAGGCTAGGAACGCTCTCACTCTGGCAGTAATATACACAATCATTCACGCCATTTTCAAAGCCGGATAACTCCCGAAATTAAAGTACGAGGGACGTTCCGAATTACACAAAACACTCACACTAATGTACATTTTCGCACGCGTATTTCAAACATTCAATACACGCCATGGTACATAAAACACAGAAATTGTGGTCCCGAGGCATTAGCCCAAGGCATAGGCGCACGCACAGAACAGATACCATACCTTTGTGGGTTGCGTCAAACCTGCATGCCTGTACCAAACATATTATATACATAATAGACAGTCTACAGCCTCCAGCAGCTTAGGCTACCGAAAGGTATAAGGTATGCATCAGGGCCTAACACATTCAACACACAGAAACACGATACAAACGTGCCAAAAAGGAAGCTAGCCAACGGCATTTTTGGCGCGACAACACGACTAGAGGCCACACTAGGGACGCATAAAATCCCAACAGACAACGCAGACATAAAACACGGAGCGTTACACTGGATCACGGGTCCGAATACCCAATAAAACCGGACGCCGTGAAAAACAAAACTGTCGACCGACGAAAGATCAGTTAGATCCAACACACAAGTTTTTCAACATGGAAAGTCAGAAAACTCAGCCAGCGCGACTAGACACCAGATAGACACATTTACAGGGGAAAATTCACTCCCACCTAGACGGAAACTGGCCAAAATTAAGGCAATTCGCAAGTACGTTAAAATTAAACCAGGAATATGGACACGGGGACAGACAATCACACGGGCGGCATCGCACAGACAGCATGAATACACAATCCCATAAAAAACATAGGGTCCCATATAGACACTGTGCCCCATGGAGTATAGCTAAGCGGGAAGATAGGCATAAGAATGTTTATATTATACGTATATGAATGGCATATTATTACTGTGTACACGCTTTAAACATACACTAGGGGTGGCAGATGCATTGCACTAATGCCACACACAAGCACATAAACGATTGAGCCACACAATCATGAACATAGGAAGGTTCTTTTACATACAGGAACGTAGGCCCGTTCTAAGGTACTCGCTATAATAGCCTACTTAGGGCATTAGCGACCCCGGGACTGGCCAATAGGGGACGTACCGGGAACACCAGGCCCCTACGGAGACCACAAAATACTTGTTTTTGGACCATCGCACCCGACATCTGAATACGGGGGACGCCACGGGCACAGACAAACGCTCACGCAAAGTAGGTAACACCACATCTCTACGGCCAAAAATCATGGCAATGTAGATAACCCCGGACATAAAATAATAGAGCAAGACACAATGGGGAACGAATCGCGAAAACAAATTCCCAAACAAGCTTGTGAGCGGGAAAAAGGTGACAAGGTAGCACGTTGGCCTTCCTAGAATGCAAACACATGTCAACATACAGACAGTGGCGGAAGTCACGTTTTGTCAGCCTTCATACATATCATTAAAGACTTTCCGTACACAAGGACACAAAACAAATACACAAAAAACACTGTGTTGTAAATAAGCGAATTCCAGCACGTTGCGACACACTGTTGCCGGAAGGCATTCTTGTGATAGCAAGACGTGACAATGACATGCAGACATGATGACACTGACATAAAAACAATGACAATAACGATATACAGTGACACGGATGTTGATACAGGAAGTGAGAGCGCCATTACAATAGGCTCCGCATCCAATAGTACACAAATACTGTTGGCCGGATTGATCTCGGAAGAACAGGCTACCATACGCCTATCATTAGCGACACTAGGAACATATCTACAAGGGTGATAACACGCAGTACGCGGCACCTGACAGCCACGCGACACGAGATAAGCCTTCTCCGATAACATCCCACGCGCTAGCAGACGTCAGCGGTGGGCGACCTCACACACACAGGCGCGCTGATTACAACCACGGCCACTTCCTTCCTACACGCGCCCAACAATCAGGGGCGGATACAGACAGATTCCATGAGGGAACACCCCCCCCCCCTAATAATTTCTTTTCTTGTTTTTTTTTCTCTCTCTAAAATTCATTACAGGCGATCACGCTATGCCAATTTATACTCGCAATCACATGCTACCCCACGTTATGCTCGCGTATTTCGACAGTCAAAGGCGCAGTGTAAGCCCTATTAGGCACCCGCAATCCCAATACCTCCCTACGCATTGCACGCCATTAAATTCTAGTATGTAAGGTAGTTGCATTTGGACGGCAACTTAGACTTCAGCAAATTTAACAAGCACTGTTGTAAAACAGTTGCTACAACATATTTCGGCATTAGGTTAAGAAATATCTCGGCAGGTACATACAAATATTTTTTTGTATAGCTTTAATTAATATGATATAGGTTAGGCACTTTCAATTAAGACAGAGCGTTCGGCACCTGGCAACTAAAGCCGTTACCAGGGTAAGACCGACAACACATTGCGAAAACACGCGCATGCGACGCGAACGCGACATATGGCGCTCGGCACCTTATAGGGTAAGTCCGAACAACATTCAACGGCACATGTAATGTGTACGCGACACAGAGCGTTCGGCACCTGGCAACTAAAACCGTTACCAAGGTAAGACCGACAACACATTGCGAAAACATGCGTATGCGACGCGAACGCGACATATGGCGTTCGGCACCTTATAGGGTAAGTCCGAACAACATTCAACGGCACATGTAATGTGAACGCGACACAGAGCGTTTGGCACCTGGCAACTAAAACCGTTACCAGGGTAAGACCGACATCACATTGCGAAAACACGCGTATGCGACGCGAACGTGACATATGGCGTTCGGCACCTTATAGGGTAAGTCCGAACAACATTCAACGGCGCATGTAATGTGAACGCGACACAGAGCGTTCGGCACCTGGCGGCTAGACGTTGCCAGGATAAGCCCGATAAATCTATAAAGTAACGACAAGAAGACATAACAGGGCGGAGGCGCTGAAGCCGTCCGACCCATCAGCGAGGTATACGGTACAGCCACTGGAGCTGACCGACCCCGATAATACACGAGACGTCCGAAGAGGTCTCAAGGGCGGTGGCACCATCCAAGCCGACCCTTAAAACAGCGCTGCGCGATAGGTGCGCAATATATATATTTGGCCAAGGGCATATATACCACATGTCTTTGTTTTTCAGCAAAGAGCTCCTGCACTGCAGCATCGTGGGAATGCTGACAACATGATTTACCAGGTAAAGGTGACGTCACACATACACTACACACAACTGGAGTACACTGAGAAGACATACAATTACACATGTACACAAAGGAGTAGAGTAAGTAGGCTAAGATAGGACTCTAGCCGGCATAGGTTAAGGTACAGTAATATAAAGTACCAAAGGCAAGCGATATCGGCATGCGCCTATAAATGGTATATAAAAAAACAAAAAGTCAACCCCTGGCACTATCCAGCCCATGACGGGCTAAGGCCGACCAAGCGACCGCTGCCCAGCCATTTGGCCTGCAGATATTGGGGTGACGCGTGATCAGCGCGTCGGGTCCCCTCGGCCGTTAATCTTGGTATTCGTGATCGGGGCGCTGTCTCACTGTCAGACAGCTACTCAATTGTCCTCACGAGGCTGAGTGCACCCCGTTCCAACCCTCACGTCAGTTTTAAAATCCCTGACGGAGCCGGGGATCGAACCCGGGGCCTCCGGGTGAGAGGCAGGCGCGCTACCCCAACACCACGGGGCCGGCCATAAATGGTATATATGACTTATATAATATTTCTATGCTCTATTACAGATCACCCGAGCGGCAATCCACTAATATACTTTGTCCACAGGTCCACAACGCAATAAACATGTCTTTTGTAAATATATTTCCAACACCAATTTGTACACACTCTCCTATGTCACAAACACATACACTCTCCAAGACTTTCAGTTGCACCCCTTAACGGTGACAACACAGTGGTCAACAATGCACAGTAGCCGTGGAATACTGAGTATCAATGAACACAAAAACACATTATACACGCAAATGAAGCGTGGATTCAGTGTCTAAGGGTGGCACAACACTTGTAAGCGCCGCGCCTTCGACGCTAAGGTGGAATTCCTAACCACGGTGGGAAAACCACTAGGGTATAAGAGAAAACAAAATGAGACAGCGGATTAGCCACTGAACCCTAGCAGGAACGGTCACTTAAGGACGCTTCAGAGTGCGAAGCAAGGTAGAGAATTAACAGCGCAAGAGGTATAAAATAACTGGCCACATAAAAGAGCTCTATAAGGTAATATATAACAGTTGTAAATTATTTTGTATTTTATAGTTATATCATGATAACGTTATACACGTACATGTTCCACATGGTTGGATAATATACCTATACATAGAGTACCAACATGGCAACCATCATTATTACTATTGAACCCTTGCAAAGAAGCTTATGAGACTCAGTTTCGGGGGGTGTAACAGTCCATATCGTAAGTTGTTGTTAAAGCGCTTCATTAACATGCAGGGTAACATATAACAAAATAACATGCAGGAAAAAGTGAAGCCAGGGTTAAAACAAATGAATTTAATAACAAATCAGCTATTTACAACAAGAATTAACAAAACAAACTCCCATATGACTCCCACTGAATAAATTAAAGTTTGCAAAGACTAGGCCACATCTCTGGAGAGATTAATACTCGGACCAAGTGTCCCAAAGAAAATCAACAAAAGTGACAATGTATGCGCCTGTGCTGTTCTACATGCTTCACGATGAGTACAATCGAATGCATGATTCGTCATCATCCAGAATAAACTTTCAGACGACAAATCCACATTGCTTAGAGCTAGACAGACGCGGGGAACAACTATACAACACTTAAAACTAAACCGACACTTCCTATACTTAAAATAAACAACACAATAATTTCCGCGTGAAATTGGAATCAAAACTGCCGTAGCAAAACATTACTGCCTAAAATTAGGACTTCTCACACAAATCAACACAAGTAAGTTAACACGTGACCAATAAAAAAATACACATATGACCGCCGTCATTTTTACAAGTACACTACCACTACACCACACAGGTGTCACATACTAAATTTACATGAACTGAGTCATAAACAAATCACTAGGCTCAAAGCCAACATTTACATTATAAACACAACATTCCATCCATACGACATGCAATAATCCGTCACACACATGGCGAACTCCCCCAATTAATTATGGTTCAAAATAACCATCACAATGATCAGGTTTGCTACTTGAAAGCTTAAAGGGGCCAGTCGGAACAATAGGACTGCCTAACAAAATAAGTCACCGGGCGAGACGGGCGGTTCGTGGAAATCTGCATATCTGTCAACCCACGTGTCACAATAACCTCGACCTCCCAAGGCACTGGATCGAATCTCGAAGAAGCGTGGCCCAAAGCACAATAATACGTGTGTGTGTGTCAGAACAAAATATCCCGGCATTTCCCCTAGGAAATCCAAGAATCAGCATATGGACAAGGAACAGTGGTCTCCCTGGAGCACCCTGCCTTTCCATCAAAAAAATACAACAACAACAAAATATGAGGGCGGTAGGACCTCTACCCCTCTTCACGTAGAATCAACACACACCTGACACAATAACACACACAGAATCACACGTATGGGTTTGACAGACCCTGAAATAAAATGACATAAATATTTTCCACTTGCTGGCGCCTCCGTTCTACGCCGTGACTAATAAACCTGAAAAGGACTCAAAAAAAATCTATCAAATTAGAACTAAGGTGTTCTACAATTACATCTTAAATTGTTGCGCTCGGCAACCCTAATATGAATAATAACCTGTTCAGCAAATACCTTACAGTAATTACCTCCCTTTCCTATCAAAAATATGAACTTTAATAAAGCACCACTTATCGAATGTAACGGGTTTCGCATTTGCATGGATAAAAATCACGTCCACGCGCCGTGCACATTAAATATGACTCCAAAGAAAAATAAATACACAACAAACACTTTGGCCACGTGCCTACGTACATTTAAAACAATTAGTGTCGGTACAAGAAAAACACTCTAAACAAGAAAAAGAAAATGAACTATTTACAAAGTTCCCCCGCCAATCTAACTACATAATTGAATAATCAATTGTTGTACATCACCGTCTCAGCTTGTAGAACATATGACCTCCATCTCGGCCCATTTCCCTATGGGAAAATTAGCACTCCATAGTCGTCTTCGTAGAAGCGTCGGACATCACTCCGGCTCCTGACCACACGTCGGACATCTTGGTGTAGTCTCTTTGGAAGAAAAGTTCAATGTTATTATAATTTGACCTGGCTATAATCGCTTGTGAGTTACTAAATTCGCCCACAAATAGTCCTATGCGATTAATCACGAAGACTTTCCCTAACTCTCGCTCACACGCGCACGATACACACATGAAAACAAGATGTTCAGTAAAGAACATATAGCCTACTTTCTCCTAAATGTATGAGTATAGTTATAACTCGTTGTTATTATCAAAGAGTATAATAGAACTATTCTTTGTTGAAGACCTTAGAAACGATTTACCTCTACCAAACGCCACAACCTAGATAAAAACTGCTACCATCATTGAAGAAAGAAAGAAAGAAAGAAAGAAAGAAAAAAAGATAAGAAGTATCTAAAGAATGTTATGGATCTGGAGACATAATCGACCGGACTGGCGGCGTGGCTCAGCGGTAACGTTCTCGCTTGCTGGACCGTATGTTTCAGGTTCGTATCCTGGCGCAGTCAGCTGGCATTTGAGGGTGCACAAATGCGAGGGAGCCGTGTTAGTAGATTTACTGGCACGTTAAAGATCCCCTTCGGGACAAAATTCTGGCACCCCGGCGTCTCTAAAAGCAACAGTAGTTAAAAGGGACGTAAAACCAATAACATTATTATTATTATTATATTATTATTATTATTATTATTATTATTACATAATCGGCCTGACGCGGGTAACATCCAACTTTGAGTTGAGGCATGTCTTTACACGTCTGGCTGCGTATGACTTTCACAACCCTAATTGAATTAACAAATCTTTCCATGACCCTACAGAGACGTGTGTATACCAACTATGTGGATATTTTCGATTGCTATTGGGCTGAAATAGAAGTATTAATTAATATCCTGAACTAGCACCAACGATAGAGTTCAGATACTATGTGAAATCGTTTTGTTCTTTACTTCAATTAACATTTTCAAATAACGCACAATAGGCTGTTACAAACCCTTTAAAATAGAAAGTAAAAATGTATCGTAGTATCATCTTGTCATTCTTCAAATTCGATGCGCATAGAATGCAAATGGTATAGTAATCAATGGAGCCCCACGTAGACTAGTCGTGATATCTAGTGGTGAAATATCTAACAATATAATCCTAACAGAGCGAGTGCATTCTAGCGGCCAGAAGAAGAAACTTTTCAATAAAATCTGGTCGGCGTGCAGTTACCTTTTTGGCAGCTAGATGTCTCGAGTAAATCTGCTGGCGAATTATGTTTTAATTAAATATATATTTTACACCATAATATGCACAATATAACGCTTAATTTTAAAAAAACTGAGTCATTACAAAACAATAAACATATAAAATTTCAAGCAAAAAAACTAGCTCTGATCGGGTTTGAACCATAGGCATTTGAGCGATAGGCTAACGCTCTACCACTGAGCTAATTGTGTCAACGAATATCGTTCTATATAAAATGACTTACATAGAACTTGTTAGCAAATAGTGATTTATACTAAACGTTTCATCACTGGAGTATATTATTTATATATAAAGCATTTCATACAAAGTTTATTTATTTTATATCAGTACGCTATATTGCATGCAATACTCAAATTAGTGAAATATAAGTCAGGCACAAGATATCCGCTGCCATCTTGTCTTATTACTAAATCAGCTCAGCTTCTTAAAATCACGTCTGCACTATAGTATTACAAAATAAACTTTTAATTTCGAACGTGCCTCTTCCTTTAGAACAGTTAAAACGATTCTCGGCTCGATAATCGGAACTGGTGGGTCCCATGATATGGATTATAAAGTTTGCATAATTCGCACGGCCGCCATCCTGAAATGGTATGGCGGACGACCTTGTAGTTTGGTCACAAGACGCATCCTATACGAAGGTACGTTGTTACCAAATTTGGTAGAGATCGGATGATTTGGTTAGTCGTTATTTGATTTTACGTTTTGAACGTTTGAGTGGCCGCCATTCAGTTTTAGTAAAGATGGCGGCGATATAAAACATGACACTGAGGTGTCCTTTGCTAGTGCTACCTTTGTACCAAATTTCGTTCAATTCGCATTCACCGTGTTCGAATTGATAGGGGGGACAGACATTCAGAGTACACACACTCACACACACACACACAGACACACACACACACACAGACTCACACACATACACACAGACAGACACACTTTTTTCGCCCTGTGTTGATCTCATAAGTCTACTTTCATTTTTTGCAAAAATCGAAAGTAGGCTAAAAATACAATAAAATTTACATGAAATATACACTTCGAGTCCATCGTCACTGGCTCGACAATACAAGTTTTAAAGTCTGACTGACTCACAGTCGCTATCTCGCTCGGTAACCTCTACTGCTCTGCTTGACCTTCGCTCGGGTGAGCGCTAATTAGAATGTTACTCACGTCTTGCCCCCTAAGAGCTGAAAATAGTTGTCTTTAAGATAATATTCAAGTTTTAAATCACCACGCAAACTGGCGTGAAGTTAGCTCATCAGAGCTCCGAACAGAATGACTTCGAATAATATTAGAGCGTTAAAATCATTACACAAACTGGCGTGAAGTTAGCTCACAGAGCTCCAAAACGAAAAGACATCGAACAGCGTCTCGTCGATCAATTTATTAGAAACTGACAGGGGGATGAAGAGTGGGGTGAATTAAGAAAAATGTTCCAGAGTTTTCATCTCACACACACGGGACTAGTGTCAATCTTCATCAAATAATTCAAACGTCTCAGCGCACTCATGCGGAGATAATTACGATCGGCGGTTCTTTAGATAATCAATTCCGCGCGCTTTTTTACCACTGACGCCATCCATCGCGTGGTCTCGGCTTGGTCTCTCCTGATTGGGTGATTCAACCGTAGGTCGGTTGCAAGAAACTCGTGACCATCCCTTTATGATTCCAATTCTGGTGCAAGTTGTTACACAATTTGGCCTTGAACTCAGATTACCCGGCCGTTTTCAAGAATAGCTACCACTTGCTACTTCTGTGGCAATCATTGCGACATGCTAACTTGCCTTTATCCTCATCAACTTCCACAAGTACTGCCTGGGCTGCAGTAATAATAATAATAAATCATGGATACTTATTTATCGTAGATCAATAAGGGTTCATTTATCCTCAGCAAGGTTTTGAAATTCGAAGCAAGTGATTGATTTGGATTTCAAAAACAATATCCACAGTAGTAACAACAACATCTCTTTAGTACCTCGCTCAGCTGCTCGAGTGTACACTCCACTGACCCAATTAGTGTGCGCGCTCCCTCGCCGGAATGTCAATCATACTTCTCGCTAGACCTCCCCTTCTCCTCATGTGATTTCCACTCCTGTCGTCTCAGCTGCTTGTTGTTTACAAACAAAGCGCGCTCTCTCCGGCGCTCCACGGCCACGTACATTTGAGTGTTGGCTCTCAAAATAAAATTCTGCCATAATGATTCTGCACACATGATCCTGCTTATTCATCAAATGGTTCTCTTCTGTAATATGGTTTTAAGTTGGCGCTATTAAAAACAGATTTAGCACCAGTGCTCACTTCTTCAAGCCTGTAAGCATTGTTACCCAGATTCTTAATGACACGGAACGGGCCAATAAATTTTGGACAGAATTTTGCAAACACTTTGTTTTTGGGATCAGATATCGGTGGTCTGCGAACCAGCACTAACTCTTGTTCTTGTAATTCCCGGTGAAACTTATTTCCTCTGTACCTTCTCAGTCTTCGGTCCGCTTGGTTCCTCATGTGCTCTCTCGTTCGCTGAATTCGCAACTCATGCGCTAATAGTGGATCCCTTGGACATGGAATAATCTTGTCCCACGATCTCTCCGGCAACCTGTTGTGGTGTACAATTAGTGCGACTTGACCCGTCGACTCGTGCTTAGTGGTGTTCATGCACATCTCAATATCTCCTACTTTGTCAACCCATTTATTATGATCGTTAGGAATCATTACTCTGTAGTACTTGGCAACACAGCGGATCGTTTTCTCGCTCGGATTTCCACAAGGATGACGAATGCTCGAAAATATATGTTTTATTCCTAGGCTCTCCAGACCTTGCCTAAAAACATTGCTCGTGAAATAAGTACCATGGTCTGATAAAATGGATTCCGGCTTCCCAAGCATCGGAATAACTTTGTTCTGAATTCTACTGAGGACTTGTTTTGATGTCGTCTTCTGGATTGGACATAACACTACCATCTTTGAAAATACATCGACACACACCAGAAGGTGTCGGCATCCACGCTTCCCTTTAACCAGAGGGCCAAAACAGTCGATAGCGAGCATCTCGCATGGTTTTTGAGGTAATAGTGGTCTTGGAGGTTGTTTCATAATGAAGTTGTTCGGTTTAGTGCGCTGGCATGCGTCACAAGTTCTTATTACTTCCACAATGGTGAATCGCATCTTAGGCCAAGTAAAAGTCTCCCCTATTGTAGCGTCAGTCTTGTCCGTGCCGATATGTGCTAAGCTCTCGTGGACATGCCACGTCAATCCTCTCTGTAGTGATGTTGGAACTAGGATTCGCAGTTTGGTATGATGCTCATCCACGTACTTATGCAACAGGTTATTTAAGTAGTGAAATCTCGCTTCTTTAGCACGGGCTTCTCGGAATTCAGGTGAATCTGGTTGTAATTCCTTCCTGTAGAACTTGATCATCATCATCATCCATGGGTCTGCTTCTTGTTCCTTCCGGATTCCCTTTAATTTCTCCAAAAACTCACGAGCCTTAGGTGTTAATGTTATATGGTGAACTTCCGCTGTTACTTCGTTCTCGTCTCCAGGATTTCTGCTCAAAGCATCTGGTATGATGTTCATCCTTCCAGGGCAATGCTCTATTGTAATGTCAAACTGCTGTATGTAGATGGACCAACGCGTAACTCTCTCGCTTGCCATTGTCGTCTTGAATAGAAATGTCAGTGCATGGTGGTCGGTTCTGACAATAATGGAATAGTCGAAGATCATCTTTCGCCATTGTTGGAGAGAATATAAAATTGCTAGCAGCTCAAGCTCCGTCACAGTGTAGTTCCTCTCGTGCTTCCTCAATTTACGACTCGTAAATGCCAAATATGATCTCTTCTTGGGTTCTTCAGCGTCCTCTTGGTACAGCATAGCACCGATTCCAATCAATGAAGCATCTGATTGAATAATAAATCTCTTCTCAAAGTCTGGATATCCAAGCTTCACACAGTTTTCCAGTAAGTCTTTCGTAGCTCTAAAGGACCTGTCGCACTCCTCATTCCACGACCATCGATTTGCCTTCTTTAACATCTCTTGCATAGGTGCTACTGTATCTGTGTATCCAGGACAATTTTCTTTGAAGAAGCCTGTCACTCCCAAAAACGCTCTTACATGTTTGACTTTAGTTGGTGTGGGAAATTTCTTGATAGCATCAATTTTCGCTGGATTAGGTCTCACGCCCTCAACATCAATTATATGCCCCAAATACAGAATCTCGCTCTGGCAAAAGTGTGATTTCTTTAGATTAATTTTGAAGTTCATGGTTCTCAAGTTATCCAGAAGTTTATTTAAGTTTATCAGGTGTTCCTCCATTGTTTCAGATGCAATTAATATGTCGTCAACATATCTCGTAGTGAAGCTCTTGACCTCCTCAGTCAGATTTCTATCTAGTGCTCTTATCAGTGCACATCCAGCAGTTTTTACGCCAAAGGGCATTCGAGACCAGATATAACTTTGGTTATCGAATAAAAATCCCGTCAATAGTTGGGATTTTTCTTCAAGTTCAAGATGGTGGAAACTATTTGTCAAATCGACATTCGAATAAATCTTCTTCCCACGGAAGCCCTTCAAAACATCCTTGATCCTAGGTGCTTGGTCATGCTCAACTAGCAGTTTACTGTTCAAAACTCGCGCGTCTAGGCATAACCTAATTGATCCATTTGGCTTGGCCACAGCCAATATTGCGTTCAGGTACGGGGTTGCAGCTTTCCTTATCATGCCAGATTCTAATAAATTACTAATGATGTCCTTCACCTGAGCAAAATGTTTCTCTGGGATCGGGTACAATTTACTTTTAAATGGGGTCCAGTCTGTAACTTGCATGGCATATTGGAAATTTAAAACTTTTCCAGGGATGGTGTCAAAAGCTCCTTTATGTAATCTCAAAATTTCTTCCAGTTTTCTTCTATCAGGTTCCCCTACTATGGCCTCCTTAAGCCGCTCCTGAAGTAGAATTTCAAATTTGGTTCCGCTAATTTCTTCTTCCGCCAAATGTACCCAAAGTTCCTGCGAAATATCTCGGCTGTCAATTTCCACCACTGCTGTCTGGCTTACTCGCTCCTCCGTCAAGTTCTTATCTCTGATCACCTCATTAGTGCATTCCTCTATGACCCAAGTATTCACCTCTCTCTCTAGTGGACTCTCTTCCATGTTTAAACCCACGTGATTCAACCCCTCAACTTGTTTGAAACTTACAGTGTTGTTATGTAAGTCAATTACAGCATGAAAATCACAGATGAAGTTGGCTCCCAAAATGATGTTATAATTCATCTTCGGTATGACAATGAATGTTTGCGAAAATGTGTGGTTCAATATTTCCAGGTCTAAATCTGCTTGCTGTTTACAATTGATGGTCTTGTCAGGAATAACCCCTCTGACTTTCATTAGCGGGACAGGCATAATTGGAACAGTTTGTTTTCTTCCGATTTCTTTTACCAATACTTCAGTGACTAAGCTCACCTGGCTACCTGTGTCAATTAGGCATCTCACCCTCATACCTCCAATATGTGCGTAAATAATTGGCAATTGTCTGATGACATTTTCTCGGTCTTTCACCACTTCCTCCAGGCAATCGTCCGGGAATGCTACCCACTCTTCTATATTAGCCACAATCATCTCTTCTCGCTCCCTGGCGTCCTCCATTTTCAGGCTATTAGGTTTTAGTTCATTTGAAGTTTTTTTTTATCCCGGGACCCATTTGTTGTGTTCCGCCGGTTGTCATCGCGCCTCTCCTGCTGCCTCAATAAACTTTCTGCCCCCTCTCCTTGATGATTTTCTGGGCTCTGTCTATTTGCCATTGCGCGCCCCCACTTCTCCTTCTCCGTCTCTTCTGCATTTAATTGATCTAAGTACTTTTGCGACTCGACATACCGCTCATCCCAATTGTTGCGATAGTCTCCCCAATTTTCTTGGCGATAGTTCCTCGTGTTGTTCCATCTGCCATCTCCATTTCTTTGGTAAGGTCTACCCTGCCTTTGATTTCCCCTCCAATTGGTGTATTCCCGCTGGTACGTCCATTGATTTTGCTGGTTTGGATTGTTTTGGTTATATCTATCTCGGCGATTTTGAAAATTTCGATTATTTTGGTTGCATTGGTTCCGGCCATCATAGTCCTGCCTTCTCGGTGTAAACTGCGTTCCTGTGGATTGAGTTTTCGTTTGGTTTCCCTGGCTGTGACTAGTTTGGTGTCCCTGAACCACTTCTGTCGTGTTGACACATTCCATATTTCTCCTCCCTGTCTGTGGACTCACCATACTTGTCTCGTCTAGGTGTCGGAGTAATTCTTCGGCCTGCACTGCGGTCTTAATATTTCCGGCTACTAACAGTTGTTGAATGTTCATAGGAAGTTGTTTCCCGATGGTTAGAACCATGTTTTGTTCGCTAGGGGGGTCGTCAAAATCGCGGAATTTCACCAGCTGTTGGCTAAAGAATTCTGAAAATCTGGTCGGATGCGTGCTGTGGTATTTTCGAGTATACAGTCCATTCTTAATCCCTGCTGTAAAGAAGGGCTCCAGAACTTCTTTAAAAACGCTTCTCTGAATTGTGCCATGTCGGTGAATGTATATTTAAAGCTTAAAAACCAGGTTAAGCTTGGTCCCTCTAAAAATTTCTCCACGAGTCGCAACTGTTTTTCGGGACTGATATGCTGATCATTAAAATAGTCGGTCAACTGACGTAAAAAGGCTTTGGGAGTGGTTCCTGAGTGCTCCCTGAATTTATCGGGTTTGAAATCATTTCCCCTAATGACTTGAATTACTTGGGCGGGTGCCAAGTTTGGTTGTGGTGTGGAGGTCTCCCCCTGTACTGTTGGAATGCGTTGCTCGTTAATTTGGGATTTTGACCTCGGCTGTTATCCTCAGCCAACTTCAAGCCCACCGGACTTCCAATGCTTCCCTGCTTGTCTGCCGTATTTTCAGCCGAAATTAATGTAGCGTTCTCTAATTATCTAATTTCATTTTTAATTATTAAATCTGAGTGTTCTTGTAGTTTAGATTTTACGTTTTCCTCCAAAGCCTGCATCCGCTTTAAAATCGTCAGCCTGTCTTCTTTATTTGCATTTGCCTGCTGTTCCCAATCTCTTCGGATCCTACTCTTCATACTGCTAATTTTCTCTTCGTTCCTTTCCTGACACTTCTCCAGCTGTTCCCCTATTTCTTGTATCTGCTGTTGCGTTTTGCCTAATTGTTCTCCAACCTCTTCTCTTATTACCTCTTGTGTTTTAACTAATTGTTCTCCGGCTTCTTCTCTTATGACCTGCTGGGTTTTAATTAATTGGTCTTCCAGATTATCCCGATTTTTAATGAGCTGTTCTCCTACCTCTTCTCTTATGACCTGCTGGGTTTTACTTAATTGGTCCTCTAAGTTTTCACGCAAATGCATACGTTCTGTTTCGGTCTTGATCTCAAGTTTATCGATTTCTTTGATTAATTCAAGTACGTTGCTGTCGACTGAATTGATTTGTTGCTGTAATTTATCTTGTGTGTTCTTTATTCCCGCTGTGTTGTTGACACATGCTGCCTCGATTTGCTTTAATTTATCTGCCACCATTTCATCAAATTGTATGCGTTTATTGTCAAATTTCGCCTCCAACTTTTTAATTTCACCTAATTGTTTGACGTTATTCTCTGCGACCTCACCTGCCAGTTTCTCTACTTCCCTAACACTTTGATTGATGTCATTAGTGATCTTCTCTAATTGCTCTGTTTGTGTTACCGCCTGTTCTGATAATTTGTGATTTAATTCGTGAAATTGTTTATCAGTGTCCAATTTCTGGACCTGTAATTGGACCGAAATATTACCGCTCATGTCGTGTAACTGTTTTTCACTGTTCTTTAACTGTTCTTCCGTTTTCGCAGACATCTGCACTAACTGTTCTTCCGTTTTCGCGGACATCTGTTCTAATTGTTTATCATTATGCTCGCTCTGAATTTTAAACTGTTCTTCCGTTTTCGCGGACATCTGCACTAACTGTTCTTCCGTTTTCGCGGACATTTGGATCGACATCTGCTCCAACAATCCCTTAATTTCCTCAACACTCGCCATTGCACAATACACAAATATAACCAGAGAAAAACAGGGTCATGCACCGAGATTTCAGTCATACTCACGCATACATGTCATAACATTTAAATATTACTGATTCTAATTTAATAAAATTTTCAGTAATCAAAATTTACTGAATAAATTACTCTTATTTCAAAACAACAAAATAACTCCCTAGTGATCTGCTTTTAAATTCCTAACCAACAGAATTTACGAAGAACACCAATTAACCGAAGTTAATTAAATGTCAAAATATAAGGCAACACCTTCCTGCTTTGACTGAGTTCAATAATATGCAAATTTTCTAATTTTAATGCCGGGCGCCAGAACAAGTTAATAACAAATACAATATCAAATTCTAACCTTGTTCAATATCTCTAACTTTAGGAACTCAGTGATTTTACTAATGCACATGGCGGCACAACATCGCCTCAATTTACTGAATTTACTTTTGCCCGCTTGACCTGGCATTATTTCTCAACGAAATAAATATGAGATCAGCGAAGCAACAACAACAGTCCCACTTGGGCAGCCATTTTTGTTTTATGAACACTTGCAAAGAAGCTTATGAGACTCAGTTTCGGGGGGTGTAACAGTCCATATCGTAAGTTGTTGTTAAAGCGCTTCATTAACATGCAGGGTAACATATAACAAAATAACATGCAGGAAAAAGTGAAGCCAGGGTTAAAACAAATGAATTTAATAACAAATCAGCTATTTACAACAAGAATTAACAAAACAAACTCCCATATGACTCGCACTGAATAAATTAAAGTTTGCCAAGACTAGGCCAAATCTCTGGAGAGATTAATACTCGGACCAAGTGTCCCAAAGAAAATCAACAAAAGTGACAATGTATGCGCCTGTGCTGTTCTACATGCTTCACGATGAGTACAATCGAATGCATGATTCGTCATCATCCAGAATAAACTTTCAGACGACGAATCCACATTGCTTAGAGCTAGACAGACGCGGGGAACAACTATACAACACTTAAAACTAAACCGAAACTTCCTATACTTAAAATAAACAACACAATAATTTCCGCGTGAAATTGGAATCAAAACTGCCGTAGCAAAACATTACTGCCTAAAATTAGGACTTCTCACACAAATCAACACAAGTAAGTTAACACGTGACCAATAAAAAAATACACATATGACCGCCGTCATTTTTACAAGTACACTACCACTACACCACACAGGTGTCACATACTAAATTTACATGAACTGAGTCATAAACAAATCACTAGGCTCAAAGCCAACATTTACATTATTAACACAACATTCCATCCATACGACATGCAATAATCCGTCACACACATGGCGAACTCCCCCAATTAATTATGGTTCAAAATAACCATCACAATGATCAGGTTTGCTACTTGAAAGCTTAAAGGGGCCAGTCGGAACAATAGGACTGCCTAACAAAATAAGTCACCGGGCGAGACGGGCGGTTCGTGGAAATCTGCATATCTGTCAACCCACGTGTCACAATAACCTCGACCTCCCAAGGCACTGGATCGAATCTCGAAGAAGCGTGCCCCAAAGCACAATAATACGTGTGTGTGTGTCAGAACAAAATATCCCGGCATTTCCCCTAGGAAATCCAAGAATCAGCATATGGACAAGGAACAGCGGTCTCCCTGGAGCACCCTGCCTTTCCATCAAAAAATACAACAACAACAAAATATGAGGGCGGTAGGACCTCTACCCCTCTTCACGTAGAATCAACACACACCTGACACAATAACACACACAGAATCACACGTATGGGTTTGACAGACCCTGAAATAAAATGACATAAATATTTTCCACTTGCTGGCGCCTCCGTTCTACGCCGTGACTAATAAACCTGAAAAGGACTCAAAAAAAATCTATCAAATTAGAACTAAGGTGTTCTACAATTACATCTTAAATTGTTGCGCTCGGCAACCCTAATATGAATAATAACCTGTTCAGCAAATACCTTACAGTAATTACCTCCCTTTCCTATCAAAAATATGAACTTTAATAAAGCACCACTTATCGAATGTAACGGGTTTCGCTTTTGAATGGATAAAAATCACGTACACGCGCCGTGCACATTAAATATGACTCCAAAGAAAAATAAATACACAACAAACACTTTGGCCACGTGCCTACGTACATTTAAAACAATTAGTGTCGGTACAAGAAAAACACTCTAAACAAGAAAAAGAAAATGAACTATTTACAAAGTTCCCCCGCCAATCTAACTACATAATTGAATAATCAATTGTTGTACATCACCGTCTCAGCTTGTAGAACATATGACCTCCATCTCAGCCCATTTCCCTATGGGAAAATTAGCACTCCATAGTCGTCTTCGTAGAAGCGTCGGACATCACTCCGGCTCCTGACCACACGTCGGACATCTTGGAGTAGTCTCTTTGGAAGAAAAGTTCAATGTTATTATAATTTGACCTGGCTATAATCGCTTGTGAGTTACTAAATTCGCCCACAAATAGTCCTATGCGATTAATCACGAAGACTTTCCCTAACTCTCGCTCACACGCGCACGATACACACATGAAAACAAGATGTTCAGTAAAGAACATATAGCCTACTTTCTCCTAAATGTATGAGTATAGTTATAACTCGTTGTTATTATCAAAGAGTATAATAGAACTATTCTTTGTTGAAGACCTTAGAAACGATTTACCTCGACCAAACGCCACAACCTAGATAAAAACTGCTACCATCATTGAAGAAAGAAAGAACGAAAGAAAGAAAGAAAGAAAGAAAAATATAAGAAGTATCTAATGAATGTTATGGATCTGGAGACATAATCGACCGGACTGGCGGCGTGGCTCAGCGGTAACGTTCTCGCTTGCTGGACCGTATGTTTCAGGTTCGTATCCTGGCGCAGTCAGCTGGCATTTGAGGGTGCACAAATGCGAGGGAGCCGTGTTAGTAGATTTACTGGCACGTTAAAGATCCCCTTCGGGACAAAATTCTGGCACCCCGGCGTCTCTAAAAGCAACAGTAGTTAAAAGGGACGTAAAACCAATAACATTATTATTATTATTATATTATTATTATTATTATTACATAATCGGCCTGACGCGGGCAACATCCAACTTTGAGTTGAGGCATGTCTTTACACGTCTGGCTGCGTATGACTTTCACAACCCTAATTGAATTAACAAATCTTTCCATGACCCTACAGAGACGTGTGTATACCAACTATGTGGATATTTTCGATTGCTATTGGGCTGAAATAGAAGAATTAATTAATATCCTGAACTAGCACCATCGATAGAGTTCAGATACTATGTGAAATCGTTTTGTTCTTTACTTCAATTAACATTTTCAAATAACGCACAATAGGCTGTTACAAACCCTTTAAAATAGAAAGTAAAAATGTATCGTAGTATCATCTTGTCATTCTTCAAATTCGATGCGCATAGAATGCAAATGGTATAGTAATCAATGGAGCCCCACGTAGACTAGTCGTGATATCTAGTGGTGAAATATCTAACAATATAATCCTAACAGAGCGAGTGCATTCTAGCGGCCAGAAGAAGAAACTTTTCAATAAAATCTGGTCGGCGTGCAGTTACCTTTTTGGCAGCTAGATGTCTCGAGTAAATCTGCTGGCGAATTATGTTTTAATTAAATATATATTTTACACCATAATATGCACAATATAACGCTTAATTTTAAAAAAACTGAGTCATTACAAAACAATAAACATATAAAATTTCAAGCAAAAAAACTAGCTCTGATCGGGTTTGAACCATAGGCATTTGAGCGATAGGCTAACGCTCTACCACTGAGCTAATTGTGTCAACGAATATCGTTCTATATAAAATGACTTACATAGAACTTGTTAGCAAATAGTGATTTATACTAAACGTTTCATCACTGGAGTATATTATTTATATATAAAGCATTTCATACAAAGTTTATTTATTTTATATCAGTACGCTATATTGCATGCAATACTCAAATTAGTGAAATATAAGTCAGGCACAAGATATCCGCTGCCATCTTGTCTTATTACTAAATCAGCTCAGCTTCTTAAAATCACGTCTGCACTATAGTATTACAAAATAAACTTTTAATTTCGAACGTGCCTCTTCCTTTAGAACAGTTAAAACGATTCTCGGCTCGATAATCGGAACTGGTGGGTCCCATGATATGGATTATAAAGTTTGCATAATTCGCACGGCCGCCATCCTGAAATGGTATGGCGGACGACCTTGTAGTTTGGTCACAAGACGCATCCTATACGAAGGTACGTTGTTACCAAATTTGGTAGAGATCGGATGATTTGGTTAGTCGTTATTTGATTTTACGTTTTGAACGTTTGAGTGGCCGCCATTCAGTTTTAGTAAAGATGGCGGCGATATAAAACATGACACTGAGGTGTCCTTTGCTAGTGCTACCTTTGTACCAAATTTCGTTCAATTCGCATTCACCGTGTTCGAATTGATAGGGGGGACAGACATTCAGAGTACACACACTCACACACAGACACACACACACACACACACACAGACTCACACACACACATACACACACACAGACAGACACACTTTTTTCGCCCTGTGTTGATCTCATAAGTCTACTTTCATTTTTTGCAAAAATCGAAAGTAGGCTAAAAATACAATAAAATTTACATGGCTCGACAATACAAGTTTTAAAGTCTGACTGACTCACAGTCGCTATCTCGCTCGGTAACCTCTACTGCTCTGCTTGACCTTCGCTCGGGTGAGCGCTAATTAGAATGTTACTCACGTCTTGCCCCCTAAGAGCTGAAAATAGTTGTCTTTAAGATAATATTCAAGTTTTAAATCACCACGCAAACTGGCGTGAAGTTAGCTCATCAGAGCTCCAAACAGAATGACTTCGAATAATATTAGAGCGTTAAAATCATTACACAAACTGGCGTGAAGTTAGCTCACTGAGCACCAAAACGAAAAGACATCGAACAGCGTCTCGTCGATCAATTTATTAGAAACAGACAGGGGGATGAAGAGTGGGGTGAATTAAGAAAAATGTTCCAGAGTTTTCATCTCACACACACGGGACTAGTGTCAATCTTCATCAAATAATTCAAACGTCTCAGCGCACTCATGCGGAGATAATTCCGATCGGCGGTTCTTTAGATAATCAATTCCGCGCGCTTTTTTACCACTGACGCCATCCATCGCGTGGTCTCGGCTTGGTCTCTCCTGATTGGGTGATTCAACCGTAGGTCGGTTGCAAGAAACTCGTGACCATCCCTTTATGATTCCAATTCTGGTGCAAGTTGTTACACAATTTGGCCTTGAACTCAGATTACCCGGCCGTTTTCAAGAATAGCTACCACTTGCTACTTCTGTGGCAATCATTGCGACATGCTAACTTGCCTTTATCCTCATCAACTTCCACAAGTACTGCCTGGGCTGCAGTAATAATAATAATAAATCATGAATACTTATTTATCGTAGATCAATAAGGGTTCATTTATCCTCAGCAAGGTTTTGAAATTCGAAGCAAGTGATTGATTTGGATTTCAAAAACAATATCCACAGTAGTAACAACAACATCTCTTTAGTACCTCGCTCAGCTGCTCGAGTGTACACTCCACTGACCCAATTAGTGTGCGCGCTCCCTCGCCGGAATGTCAATCATACTTCTCGCTAGACCTCCCCTTCTCCTCACGTGATTGCCACTCCTGTCGTCTCAGCTGCTTGTTGTTTACAAACAAAGCGCGCTCTCTCCGGCGCTCCACGGCCACGTTCATTTGAGTGTTGGCTCTCAAAATAAAATTCTGCCATAATGATTCTGCACACATGATCCTGCTTATTCATCAAATGGTTCTCTTCTGTAATATGGTTTTAAGTTGGCGCTATTAAAAACAGATTTAGCACCAGTGCTCACTTCTTCAAGCCTGTAAGCATTGTTACCCAGATTCTTAATGACACGGAACGGGCCAATAAATTTTGGACAGAATTTTGCAAACACTTTGTTTTTGGGATCAGATATCGGTGGTCTGCGAACCAGCACTAACTCTTGTTCTTGTAATTCCCGGTGAAACTTATTTCCTCTGTACCTTCTCAGTCTTCGGTCCGCTTGGTTCCTCATGTGCTCTCTCGTTCGCTGAATTCGCAACTCATGCGCTAATAGTGGATCCCTTGGACATGGAATAATCTTGTCCCACGATCTCTCCGGCAACCTGTTGTGGTGTACAATTAGTGCGACTTGACCCGTCGACTCGTGCTTAGTGGTGTTCATGCACATCTCAATATCTCCTACTTTGTCAACCCATTTATTATGATCGTTAGGAATCATTACTCTGTAGTACTTGGCAACACAGCGGATCGTTTTCTCGCTCGGATTTCCACAAGGATGACGAATGCTCGAAAATATATGTTTTATTCCTAGGCTCTCCAGACCTTGCCTAAAAACATTGCTCGTGAAATAAGTACCATGGTCTGATAAAATGGATTCCGGCTTCCCAAGCATCGGAATAACTTTGTTCTGAATTCTACTGAGGACTTGTTTTGATGTCGTCTTCTGGATTGGACATAACACTACCATCTTTGAAAATACATCGACACACACCAGAAGGTGTCGGCATCCACGCTTCCCTTTAACCAGAGGGCCAAAACAGTCGATAGCGAGCATCTCGCATGGTTTTTGAGGTAATAGTGGTCTTGGAGGTTGTTTCATAATGAAGTTGTTCGGTTTAGTGCGCTGGCATGCGTCACAAGTTCTTATTACTTCCACAATGGTGAATCGCATCTTAGGCCAAGTAAAAGTCTCCCCTATTGTAGCGTCAGTCTTGTCCGTGCCGATATGTGCTAAGCTCTCGTGGACATGCCACGTCAATCCTCTCTGTAGTGATGTTGGAACTAGGATTCGCAGTTTGGTATGATGCTCATCCACGTACTTATGCAACAGGTTATTTAAGTAGTGAAATCTCGCTTCTTTAGCACGGGCTTCTCGGTATTCAGGTGAATCTGGTTGTAATTCCTTCCTGTAGAACTTGATCATCATCATCATCCATGGGTCTGCTTCTTGTTCCTTCCGGATTCCCTTTAATTTCTCCAAAAACTCACGAGCCTTAGGTGTTAATGTTATATGGTGAACTTCCGCTGTTACTTCGTTCTCGTCTCCAGGATTTCTGCTCAAAGCATCTGGTATGATGTTCATCCTTCCAGGGCAATGCTCTATTGTAATGTCAAACTGCTGTATGTAGATGGACCAACGCGTAACTCTCTCGCTTGCCAGTGTCGTCTTGAATAGAAATGTCAGTGCATGGTGGTCGGTTCTGACAATAATGGAATAGTCGAAGATCATCTTTCGCCATTGTTGGAGAGAATATAAAATTGCTAGCAGCTCAAGCTCCGTCACAGTGTAGTTCCTCTCGTGCTTCCTCAATTTACGACTCGTAAATGCCAAATATGATCTCTTCTTGGGTTCTTCAGCGTCCTCTTGGTACAGCATAGCACCGATTCCAATCAATGAAGCATCTGCTTGAATAATAAATCTCTTCTCAAAGTCTGGATATCCAAGCTTCACACAGTTTTCCAGTAAGTCTTTCGTAGCTCTAAAGGACCTGTCGCACTCCTCATTCCACGACCATCGATTTGCCTTCTTTAACATCTCTTGCATAGGTGCTACTGTATCTGTGTATCCAGGACAATTTTCTTTGAAGAAGCCTGTCACTCCCAAAAACGCTCTTACATGTTTGACTTTAGTTGGTGTGGGAAATTTCTTGATAGCATCAATTTTCGCTGGATTAGGTCTCACGCCCTCAACATCAATTATATGCCCCAAATACAGAATCTCGCTCTGGCAAAAGTGTGATTTCTTTAGATTAATTTTGAAGTTCATGGTTCTCAAGTTATGCAGAAGTTTATTTAAGTTTATCAGGTGTTCCTCCATTGTTTCAGATGCAATTAATATGTCGTCAACATATCTCGTAGTGAAGCTCTTGATCTCCTCAGTCAGATTTCTATCTAGTGCTCTTATCAGTGCACATCCAGCAGTTTTTACGCCAAAGGGCATTCGAGACCAGATATAACTTTGGTTATCGATTAAAAATCCCGTCAATAGTTGGGATTTTTCTTCAAGTTCAAGATGGTGGAAACTATTTGTCAAATCGACACTCGAATAAATCTTCTTCCCACGGAAGCCCTTCAAAACATCCTTGATCCTAGGTGCTTGGTCATGCTCAACTAGCAGTTTACTGTTCAAAACTCGCGCGTCTAGGCATAACCTAATTGATCCATTTGGCTTGGCCACAGCCAATATTGCGTTCAGGTACGGGGTTGCAGCTTTCCTTATCATGCCAGATTCTAATAAATTACTAATGATGTCCTTCACCTGAGCAAAATGTTTCTCTGGGATCGGGTACAATTTACTTTTAAATGGGGTCCAGTCTGTAACTTGCATGGCATATTGGAAATTTAAAACTTTTCCAGGGATGGTGTCAAAAGCTCCTTTATGTAATCTCAAAATTTCTTCCAGTTTTCTTCTATCAGGTTCCCCTACTATGGCCTCCTTAAGCCGCTCCTGAAGTAGAATTTCAAATTTGGTTCCGCTAATTTCTTCTTCCGCCAAATGTACCCAAAGTTCCTGCGAAATATCTCGGCTGTCAATTTCCACCACTGCTGTCTGGCTTACTCGCTCCTCCGTCAAGTTCTTATCTCTGATCACCTCATTAGTGCATTCCTCAATGACCCAAGTATTCACCTCTCTCTCTAGTGGACTCTCTTCCATGTTTAAACCCACGTGATTCAACCCCTCAACTTGTTTGAAACTTACAGTGTTGTTATGTAAGTCAATTACAGCATGAAAATCACAGATGAAGTTGGCTCCCAAAATGATGTTATAATTCATCTTCGGTATGACAATGAATGTTTGCGAAAATGTGTGGTTCAATATTTCCAGGTCTAAATATGCTTGCTGTTTACAATTGATGGTCTTGTCAGGAATAACCCCTCTGACTTTCATTAGCGGGACATGCATAATTGGAACAGTTTGTTTTCTTCCGATTTCTTTTACCAATACTTCAGTGACTAAGCTCACCTGGCTACCTGTGTCAATTAGGCATCTCACCCTCATACCTCCAATATGTGCGTAAATAATTGGCAATTGTCTGATGACATTTTCTCGGTCTTTCACCACTTCCTCCAGGCAATCGTCCGGGAATGCTACCCACTCTTCTATATTAGCCACAATCATCTCTTCTCGCTCCCTGGCGTCCTCCATTTTCAGGCTATCAGGTTTTAGTTCATTTGAAGTTTTTTTTTATCCCGGGACCCATTTGTTGTGTTCCGCCGCTTGTCATCGCGCCTCTCCTGCTGCCTCAATAAACTTTCTGCCCCCTCTCCTTGATGATTTTCTGGGCTCTGTCTATTTGCCATTGCGAGCCCCCACTTCTCCTTCTCCGTCTCTTCGGCATTTAATTGATCTAAGTACTTTTGCGACTCGATATACCGCTCATCCCAATTGTTGCGATAGTCTCCCCAATTTTCTTGGCGATAGTTCCTCGTGTTGTTCCATCTGCCATCTCCATTTCTTTGGTAAGGTCTACCCTGCCTTTGATTTCCCCTCCAATTGGTGTATTCCCGCTGGTACGTCCATTGATTTTGCTGGTTTGGATTGTTTTGGTTATATCTATCTCGGCGATTTTGAAAATTTCGATTATTTTGGTTGCATTGGTTCCGGCCATCATAGTCCTGCCTTCTCGGTGTAAACTGCGTTCCTGTGGATTGAGTTTTCGTTTGGTTTCCCTGGCTGTGACTAGTTTGGTGTCCCTGAACCACTTCTGTCGTGTTGACACATTCCATATTTCTCCTCCCTGTCTGTGGACTCACCATACTTGTCTCGTCTAGGTGTCGGAGTAATTCTTCGGCCTGCACTGCGGTCTTAATATTTCCGGCTACTAACAGTTGTTGAATGTTCATAGGAAGTTGTTTCCCGATGGTTAGAACCATGTTTTGTTCGCTAGGGGGGTCGTCAAAATCGCGGAATTTCACCAGCTGTTGGCTAAAGAATTCTGAAAATCTGGTCGGATGCGTGCTGTGGTATTTTCGAGTATACAGTCCATTCTTAATCCCTGCTGTAAAGAAGGGCTCCAGAACTTCTTTAAAAACGCTTCTCTGAATTGTGCCATGTCGGTGAATGTATATTTAAAGCTTAAAAACCAGGTTAAGCTTGGTCCCTCTAAAAATTTCTCCACGAGTCGCAACTGTTTTTCGGGACTGATATGCTGATCATTAAAATAGTCAGTCAACTGTCGTAAAAAGGCTTTGGGAGTGGTTCCTGAGTGCTCCCTGAATTTATCGTGTTTGAAATCATTTCCCCTAATGACTTGAATTACTTGGGCGGGTGCCAAGTTTGGTTGTGGTGTGGAGGTCTCCCCCCTGTACTGTTGGAATGCGTTGCTCGTTAATTTGGGATTTTGACCTCGGCTGTTATCCTCAGCCAACTTCAAGCCCACCGGACTTCCAATGCTTCCCTGCTTGTCTGCCGTATTTTCAGCCGAAATTAATGTAGCGTTCTCTAATTATCTAATTTCATTTTTAATTATTAAATCTGAGTGTTCTTGTAGTTTAGATTTTACGTTTTCCTCCAAAGCCTGCATCCGCTTTAAAATCGTCAGCCTGTCTTCTTTATTTGCATTTGCCTGCTGTTCCCAATCTCTTCGGATCCTACTCTTCATACTGCTAATTTTCTCTTCGTTCCTTTCCTGACACTTCTCCAGCTGTTCCCCTATTTCTTGTATCTGCTGTTGCGTTTTGCCTAATTGTTCTCCAACCTCTTCTCTTATTACCTCTTGTGTTTTAACTAATTGTTCTCCGGCTTCTTCTCTTATGACCTGCTGGGTTTTAATTAATTGGTCTTCCAGATTATCCCGATTTTTAATGAGCTGTTCTCCTACCTCTTCTCTTATGACCTGCTGGGTTTTACTTAATTGGTCCTCTAAGTTTTCACGCAAATGCATACGTTCTGTTTCGGTCTTGATCTCAAGTTTATCGATTTCTTTGATTAATTCAAGTACGTTGCTGTCGACTGAATTGATTTGTTGCTGTAATTTATCTTGTGTGTTCTTTATTCCCGCTGTGTTGTTGACACATGCTGCCTCGATTTGCTTTAATTTATCTGCCACCATTTCATCAAATTGTATGCGTTTATTGTCAAATTTCGCCTCCAACTTTTTAATTTCATCTAATTGTTTGACGTTATTATCTGCGACCTCACCTGCCAGTTTCTCTACTTCCCTAACACTTTGATTGATGTCATTACTGATCTTCTCTAATTGCTCTGTTTGTGTTACCGCCTGTTCTGATAATTTGTGATTTAATTCGTGAAATTGTTTATCAGTGTCCAATTTCTGGACCTGTAATTGGACCGAAATATTACCGCTCATGTCGTGTAACTGTTTTTCACTGTTCTTTAACTGTTCTTCCGTTTTCGCAGACATCTGCACTAACTGTTCTTCCGTTTTCGCGGACATCTGTTCTAATTGTTTATCATTATGCTCGCTCTGAATTTTAAACTGTTCTTCCGTTTTCGCGGACATCTGCACTAACTGTTCTTCCGTTTTCGCGGACATTTGGATCGACATCTGCTCCAACAATCCCTTAATTTCCTCAACACTCGCCATTGCACAATACACAAATATAACCAGAGAAAAACAGGGTCATGCACCGAGATTTCAGTCATACTCACGCATACATGTCATAACATTTAAATATTACTGATTCTAATTTAATAAAATTTTCAGTAATCAAAATTTACTGAATAAATTACTCTTATTTCAAAACAACAAAATAACTCCCTAGTGATCTGCTTTTAAATTCCTAACCAACAGAATTTACGAAGAACACCAATTAACCGAAGTTAATTAAATGTCAAAATATAAGGCAACACCTTCCTGCTTTGACTGAGTTCAATAATATGCAAATTTTCTAATTTTAATGCCGGGCGCCAGAACAAGTTAATAACAAATACAATATCAAATTCTAACCTTGTTCAATATCTCTAACTTTAGGAACTCAGTGATTTTACTAATGCACATGGCGGCACAACATCGCCTAAATTTACTGAATTTACTATTGCCCGCTTGACCTGGCATTATTTCTCAACGAAATAAATATGAGATCAGCGAAGCAACAACAACAACAGTCCCACTTGGGCAGCTATTTTTGTTTTATGAACCCTTGCAAAGAAGCTTATGAGACTCAGTTTCGGGGGGTGTAACAGTCCATATCGTAAGTTGTTGTTAAAGTGCTTCATTAACATGCAGGGTAACATATAACAAAATAACATGCAGGAAAAAGTGAAGCCAGGGTTAAAACAAATGAATTTAATAACAAATCAGCTATTTACAACAAGAATTAACAAAACAAACTCCCATATGACTCGCACTGAATATATTAAATTTTGCCAAGACTAGGCCAAATCTCTGGAGAGATTAATACTCGGACCAAGTGTCCCAAAGAAAATCAACAAAAGTGACAATGTATGCGCCTGTGCTGTTCTACATGCTTCACGATGAGTACAATCGAATGCATGATTCGTCATCATCCAGAATAAACTTTCAGACGACGAATCCACATTGCTTAGAGCTAGACAGACGCGGGGAACAACTATACAACACTTAAAACTAAACCGACACTTCCTATACTTAAAATAAACAACACAATAATTTCCGCGTGAAATTGGAATCAAAACTGCCGTAGCAAAACATTACTGCCTAAAATTAGGACTTCTCACACAAATCAACACAAGTAAGTTAACACGTGACCAATAAAAAAATACACATATGACCGCCGTCATTTTTACAAGTACACTACCACTACACCACACAGGTGTCACATACTAAATTTACATGAACTGAGTCATAAACAAATCACTAGGCTCAAAGCCAACATTTACATTATTAACACAACATTCCATCCATACGACATGCAATAATCCGTCACACACATGGCGAACTCCCCCAATTAATTATGGTTCAAAATAACCATCACAATGATCAGGTTTGCTACTTGAAAGCTTAAAGGGGCCAGTCGGAACAATAGGACTGCCTAACAAAATAAGTCACCGGGCGAGACGGGCGGTTCGTGGAAATCTGCATATCTGTCAACCCACGTGTCACAATAACCTCGACCTCCCAAGGCACTGGATCGAATCTCGAAGAAGCGTGCCCCAAAGCACAATAATACGTGTGTGTGTGTCAGAACAAAATATCCCGGCATTTCCCCTAGGAAATCCAAGAATCAGCATATGGACAAGGAACAGCGGTCTCCCTGGAGCACCCTGCCTTTCCATCAAAAAATACAACAACAACAAAATATGAGGGCGGTAGGACCTCTACCCCTCTTCACGTAGAATCAACACACACCTGACACAATAACACACACAGAATCACATGTATGGGTTTGAAAGACCCTGAAATAAAATGACATAAATATTTTCCACTTGCTGGCGCCTCCGTTCTACGCCGTGACTAATAAACCTGAAAAGGACTCAAAAAAATCTATCAAATTAGAACTAAGGTGTTCTACAATTACATCTTAAATTGTTGCGCTCGGCAACCTTAATATGAATAATAACCTGTTCAGCAAATACCTTACAGTAATTACCTCCCTTTCCTATCAAAAATATGAACTTTAATAAAGCACCACTTATCGAATGTAACGGGTTTCGCATTTGCATGGATAAAAATCACGTACACGCGCCGTGCACAATAAATATGACTCCAAAGAAAAATAAATACACAACAAACACTTTGGCCACGTGCCTACGTACATTTAAAACAATTAGTGTCGGTACAAGAAAAACACTCTAAACAAGAAAAAGAAAATGAACTATTTACAAAGTTCCCCCGCCAATCTAACTACATAATTGAATAATCAATTGTTGTACATCACCGTCTCAGCTTGTAGAACATATGACCTCCATCTCAGCCCATTTCCCTATGGGAAAATTAGCACTCCATAGTCGTCTTCGTAGAAGCGTCGGACATCACTCCGGCTCCTGACCACACGTCGGACATCTTGGTGTAGTCTCTTTGGAAGAAAAGTTCAATGTTATTATAATTTGACCTGGCTATAATCGCTTGTGAGTTACTAAATTCGCCCACAAATAGTCCTATGTGATTAATCACGAAGACTTTCCCTAACTCTCGCTCACACGCGCACGATACACACAGGAAAAAAATACAATAAAATTTACATGAAATATACACTTCGAGTCCATCGTCACTGGCTCGACAATACAAGTTTTAAAGTCTGACTGACTCACAGTCGCTATCTCGCTCGGTAACCTCTACTGCTCTGCTTGACCTTCGCTCGGGTGAGCGCTAATTAGAATGTTACTCACGTCTTGCCCCCTAAGAGCTGAAAATAGTTGTCTTTAAGATAATATTCAAGTTTTAAATCACCACGCAAACTGGCGTGAAGTTAGCTCATCAGAGCTCCGAACAGAATGACTTCGAATAATATTAGAGCGTTAAAATCATTACACAAACTGGCGTGAAGTTAGCTCACAGAGCTCCAAAACGAAAAGACATCGAACAGCGTCTCGTCGATCAATTTATTAGAAACTGACAGGGGGATGAAGAGTGGGGTGAATTAAGAAAAATGTTCCAGAGTTTTCATCTCACACACACGGGACTAGTGTCAATCTTCATCAAATAATTCAAACGTCTCAGCGCACTCATGCGGAGATAATTCCGATCGGCGGTTCTTTAGATAATCAATTCCGCGCTTTTTTTTACCACTGACGCCATCCATCGCGTGGTCTCGGCTTGGTCTCTCCTGATTGGGTGATTCAACCGTAGGTCGGTTGCAAGAAACTCGTGGCCATCCCTTTATGATTCCAATTCTGGTGCAAGTTGTTACACAATTTGGCCTTGAACTCAGATTACCCGGCCGTTTTCAAGAATAGCTACCACTTGCTACTTCTGTGGCAATCATTGCGACATGCTAACTTGCCTTTATCCTCATCAACTTCCACAAGTACTGCCTGGGCTGCAGTAATAATAATAATAATAAATCATGAATACTTATTTATCGTAGATCAATAAGGGTTCATTTATCCTCAGCAAGGTTTTGAAATTCGAAGCAAGTGATTGATTTGGATTTTAAAAACAATATCCACAGTAGTAACAACAACATCTCTTTAGTACCTCGCTCAGCTGCTCGAGTGTATACTCCACTGACCCAATTAGTGTGCGCGCTCCCTCGCCGGAATGTCAATCATACTTCTCGCTAGACCTCCCCTTCTCCTCACGTGATTGCCACTCCTGTCGTCTCAGCTGCTTGTTGTTTACAAACAAAGCGCGCTCTCTCCGGCGCTCCACGGCCACGTTCATTTGAGTGTTGGCTCTCAAAATAAAATTCTGCCATAATGATTCTGCACACATGATCCTGCTTATTCATCAAATGGTTCTCTTCTGTAATATGGTTTTAAGTTGGCGCTATTAAAAACAGATTTAGCACCAGTGCTCACTTCTTCAAGCCTGTAAGCATTGTTACCCAGATTCTTAATGACACGGAACGGGCCAATAAATTTTGGACAGAATTTTGCAAACACTTTGTTTTTGGGATCAGATATCGGTGGTCTGCGAACCAGCACTAACTCTTGTTCTTGTAATTCCCGGTGAAACTTATTTCCTCTGTACCTTCTCAGTCTTCGGTCCGCTTGGTTCCTCATGTGCTCTCTCGTTCGCTGAATTCGCAACTCATGCGCTAATAGTGGATCCCTTGGACATGGAATAATCTTGTCCCACGATCTCTCCGGCAACCTGTTGTGGTGTACAATTAGTGCGACTTGACCCGTCGACTCGTGCTTAGTGGTGTTCATGCACATCTCAATATCTCCTACTTTGTCAACCCATTTATTATGATCGTTAGGAATCATTACTCTGTAGTACTTGGCAACACAGCGGATCGTTTTCTCGCTCGGATTTCCACAAGGATGACGAATGCTCGAAAATATATGTTTTATTCCTAGGCTCTCCAGACCTTGCCTAAAAACATTGCTCGTGAAATAAGTACCATGGTCTGATAAAATGGATTCCGGCTTCCCAAGCATCGGAATAACTTTGTTCTGAATTCTACTGAGGACTTGTTTTGATGTCGTCTTCTGGATTGGACATAACACTACCATCTTTGAAAATACATCGACACACACCAGAAGGTGTCGGCATCCACGCTTCCCTTTAACCAGAGGGCCAAAACAGTCGATAGCGAGCATCTCGCATGGTTTTTGAGGTAATAGTGGTCTTGGAGGTTGTTTCATAATGAAGTTGTTCGGTTTAGTGCGCTGGCATGCGTCACAAGTTCTTATTACTTCCACAATGGTGAATCGCATCTTAGGCCAAGTAAAAGTCTCCCCTATTGTAGCGTCAGTCTTGTCCGTGCCAATATGTGCTAAGCTCTCGTGGACATGCCACGTCAATCCTCTCTGTAGTGATGTTGGAACTAGGATTCGCAGTTTGTTATGATGCTCATCCACGTACTTATGCAACAGGTTATTTAAGTAGTGAAATCTCGCTTCTTTAGCACGGGCTTCTCGGTATTCAGGTGAATCTGGTTGTAATTCCTTCCTGTAGAACTTGATCATCATCATCATCCATGGGTCTGCTTCTTGTTCCTTCCGGATTCCCTTTAATTTCTCCAAAAACTCACGAGCCTTAGGTGTTAATGTTATATGGTGAACTTCCGCTGTTACTTCGTTCTCGTCTCCAGGATTTCTGCTCAAAGCATCTGGTATGATGTTCATCCTTCCAGGGCAATGCTCTATTGTAATGTCAAACTGCTGTATGTAGATGGACCAACGCGTAACTCTCTCGCTTGCCATTGTCGTCTTGAATAGAAATGTCAGTGCATGGTGGTCGGTTCTGACAATAATGGAATAGTCGAAGATCATCTTTCGCCATTGTTGGAGAGAATATAAAATTGCTAGCAGCTCAAGCTCCGTCACAGTGTAGTTCCTCTCGTGCTTCCTCAATTTACGACTCGTAAATGCCAAATATGATCTCTTCTTGGGTTCTTCAGCGTCCTCTTGGTACAGCATAGCACCGATTCCAATCAATGAAGCATCTGCTTGAATAATAAATCTCTTCTCAAAGTCTGGATATCCAAGCTTCACACAGTTTTCCAGTAAGTCTTTCGTAGCTCTAAAGGACCTGTCGCACTCCTCATTCCACGACCATCGATTTGCCTTCTTTAACATCTCTTGCATAGGTGCTACTGTATCTGTGTATCCAGACAATTTTCTTTGAAGAAGCCTGTCACTCCCAAAAACGCTCTTACATGTTTGACTTTAGTTGGTGTGGGAAATTTCTTGATAGCATCAATTTTCGCTGGATTAGGTCTCACGCCCTCAACATCAATTATATGCCCCAAATACAGAATCTCGCTCTGGCAAAAGTGTGATTTCTTTAGATTAATTTTGAAGTTCATGGTTCTCAAGTTATGCAGAAGTTTATTTAAGTTTATCAGGTGTTCCTCCATTGTTTCAGATGCAATTAATATGTCGTCAACATATCTCGTAGTGAAGCTCTTGACCTCCTCAGTCAGATTTCTATCTAGTGCTCTTATCAGTGCACATCCAGCAGTTTTTACGCCAAAGGGCATTCGAGACCAGATATAACTTTGGTTATCGAATAAAAATCCCGTCAATAGTTGGGATTTTTCTTCAAGTTCAAGATGGTGGAAACTATTTGTCAAATCGACACTCGAATAAATCTTCTTCCCACGGAAGCCCTTCAAAACATCCTTGATCCTAGGTGCTTGGTCATGCTCAACTAGCAGTTTACTGTTCAAAACTCGCGCGTCTAGGCATAACCTAATTGATCCATTTGGCTTGGCCACAGCCAATATTGCGTTCAGGTACGGGGTTGCAGCTTTCCTTATCATGCCAGATTCTAATAAATTACTAATGATGTCCTTCACCTGGGCAAAATGTTTCTCTGGGATCGGGTACAATTTACTTTTAAATGGGGTCCAGTCTGTAACTTGCATGGCATATTGGAAATTTAAAACTTTTCCAGGGATGGTGTCAAAAGCTCCTTTATGTAATCTCAAAATTTCTTCCAGCTTTCTTCTATCAGGTTCCCCTACTATGGCCTCCTTAAGCCGCTCCTGAAGTAGAATTTCAAATTTGGTTCCGCTAATTTCTTCTTCCGCCAAATGTGCCCAAAGTTCCTGCGAAATATCTCGGCTGTCAATTTCCACCACTGCTGTCTGGCTTACTCGCTCCTCCGTCAAGTTCTTATCTCTGATCACCTCATTAGTGCATTCCTCAATGACCCAAGTATTCGCCTCTCTCTCTAGTGGACTCTCTTCCATGTTTAAACCCACGTGATTCAACCCCTCAACTTGTTTGAAACTTACAGTGTTGTTATGTAAGTCAATTACAGCATGAAAATCACAGATGAAGTTGGCTCCCAAAATGATGTTATAATTCATATTCGGTATGACAATGAATGTTTGCGAAAATGTGTGGTTCAATATTTCCAGGTCTAAATATGCTTGCTGTTTACAATTGATGGTCTTGTCAGGAATAACCCCTCTGACTTTCATTAGCGGGACAGGCATAATTGGAACAGTTTGTTTTCTTCCGATTTCTTTTACCAATACTTCAGTGACTAAGCTCACCTGGCTACCTGTGTCAATTAGGCATCTCTCCCTCATACCTCCAATATGTGCGTAAATAATTGGCAATTGTCTGATGACATTTTCTCGGTCTTTCACCACTTCCTCCAGGCAATCGTCCGGGAATGCTATCCACTCTTCTATATTAGCCACAATCATCTCTTCTCGCTCCCTGGCGTCCTCCATTTTCAGGCTATCAGGTTTTAGTTCATTTGAAGTTTTTTTTTTATCCCGGGACCCATTTGTTGTGTTCCGCCGCTTGTCATCGCGCCTCTCCTGCTGCCTCAATAAACTTTCTGCCCCCTCTCCTTGATGATTTTCTGGGCTCTGTCTATTTGCCATTGCGCGCCCCCACTTCTCCTTCTCCGTCTCTTCGGCATTTAATTGATCTAAGTACTTTTGCGACTCGACATACCGCTCATCCCAATTGTTGCGATAGTCTCCCCAATTTTCTTGGCGATAGTTCCTCGTGTTGTTCCATCTGCCATCTCCATTTCTTTGGTAAGGTCTACCCTGCCTTTGATTTCCCCTCCAATTGGTGTATTCCCGCTGGTACGTCCATTGATTTTGCTGGTTTGGATTGTTTTGGTTATATCTATCTCGGCGATTTTGAAAATTTCGATTATTTTGGTTGCATTGGTTCCGGCCATCATAGTCCTGCCTTCTCGGTGTAAACTGCGTTCCTGTGGATTGAGTTTTCGTTTGGTTTCCCTGGCTGTGACTAGTTTGGTGTCCCTGAACCACTTCTGTCGTGTTGACACATTCCATATTTCTCCTCCCTGTCTGTGGACTCACCATACTTGTCTCGTCTAGGTGTCGGAGTAATTCTTCGGCCTGCACTGCGGTCTTAATATTTCCGGCTACTAACAGTTGTTGAATGTTCATAGGAAGTTGTTTCCCGATGGTTAGAACCATGTTTTGTTCGCTAGGGGGGTCGTCAAAATCGCGGAATTTCACCAGCTGTTGGCTAAAGAATTCTGAAAATCTGGTCGGATGCGTGCTGTGGTATTTTCGAGTATACAGTCCATTCTTAATCCCTGCTGTAAAGAAGGGCTCCAGAACTTCTTTAAAAACGCTTCTCTGAATTGTGCCATGTCGGTGAATGTATATTTAAAGCTTAAAAACCAGGTTAAGCTTGGTCCCTCTAAAAATTTCTCCACGAGTCGCAACTGTTTTTCGGGACTGATATGCTGATCATTAAAATAGTCAGTCAACTGTCGTAAAAAGGCTTTGGGAGTGGTTCCTGAGTGCTCCCTGAATTTATCGTGTTTGAAATCATTTCCCCTAATGACTTGAATTACTTGGGCGGGTGCCAAGTTTGGTTGTGGTGTGGAGGTCTCCCCCCTGTACTGTTGGAATGCGTTGCTCGTTAATTTGGGATTTTGACCTCGGCTGTTATCCTCAGCCAACTTCAAGCCCACCGGACTTCCAATGCTTCCCTGCTTGTCTGCCGTATTTTCAGCCGAAATTAATGTAGCGTTCTCTAATTATCTAATTTCATTTTTAATTATTAAATCTGAGTGTTCTTGTAGTTTAGATTTTACGTTTTCCTCCAAAGCCTGCATCCGCTTTAAAATCGTCAGCCTGTCTTCTTTATTTGCATTTGCCTGCTGTTCCCAATCTCTTCGGATCCTACTCTTCATACTGCTAATTTTCTCTTCGTTCCTTTCCTGACACTTCTCCAGCTGTTCCCCTATTTCTTGTATCTGCTGTTGCGTTTTGCCTAATTGTTCTCCAACCTCTTCTCTTATTACCTCTTGTGTTTTAACTAATTGTTCTCCGGCTTCTTCTCTTATGACCTGCTGGGTTTTAATTAATTGGTCTTCCAGATTATCCCGATTTTTAATGAGCTGTTCTCCTACCTCTTCTCTTATGACCTGCTGGGTTTTACTTAATTGGTCCTCTAAGTTTTCACGCAAATGCATACGTTCTGTTTCGGTCTTGATCTCAAGTTTATCGATTTCTTTGATTAATTCAAGTACGTTGCTGTCGACTGAATTGATTTGTTGCTGTAATTTATCTTGTGTGTTCTTTATTCCCGCTGTGTTGTTGACACATGCTGCCTCGATTTGCTTTAATTTATCTGCCACCATTTCATCAAATTGTATGCGTTTATTGTCAAATTTCGCCTCCAACTTTTTAATTTCACCTAATTGTTTGACGTTATTCTCTGCGACCTCACCTGCCAGTTTCTCTACTTCCCTAACACTTTGATTGATGTCATTAGTGATCTTCTCTAATTGCTCTGTTTGTGTTACCGCCTGTTCTGATAATTTGTGATTTAATTCGTGAAATTGTTTATCAGTGTCCAATTTCTGGACCTGTAATTGGACCGAAATATTACCGCTCATGTCGTGTAACTGTTTTTCACTGTTCTTTAACTGTTCTTCCGTTTTCGCAGACATCTGCACTAACTGTTCTTCCGTTTTCGCGGACATCTGTTCTAATTGTTTATCATTATGCTCGCTCTGAATTTTAAACTGTTCTTCCGTTTTCGCGGACATCTGCACTAACTGTTCTTCCGTTTTCGCGGACATTTGGATCGACATCTGCTCCAACAATCCCTTAATTTCCTCAACATTCGCCATTGCACAATACACAAATATAACCAGAGAAAAACAGGGTCATGCACCGAGATTTCAGTCATACTCACGCATACATGTCATAACATTTAAATATTACTGATTCTAATTTAATAAAATTTTCAGTAATCAAAATTTACTGAATAAATTACTCTTATTTCAAAACAACAAAATAACTCCCTAGTGATCTGCTTTTAAATTCCTAACCAACAGAATTTACGAAGAACACCAATTAACCGAAGTTAATTAAATGTCAAAATATAAGGCAACACCTTCCTGCTTTGACTGAGTTCAATAATATGCAAATTTTCTAATTTTAATGCCGGGCGCCAGAACAAGTTAATAACAAATACAATATCAAATTCTAACCTTGTTCAATATCTCTAACTTGAGGAACTCAGTGATTTTACTAATGCACATGGCGGCACAACATCGCCTAAATTTACTGAATTTACTATTGCCCGCTTGACCTGGCATTATTTCTCAACGAAATAAATATGAAATCAGCGAAGCAACAACAACAACAGTCCCACTTGGGCAGCTATTTTTGTTTTATGAACCCTTGCAAAGAAGCTTATGAGACTCAGTTTCGGGGGGTGTAACAGTCCATATCGTAAGTTGTTGTTAAAGTGCTTCATTAACATGCAGGGTAACATATAACAAAATAACATGCAGGAAAAAGTGAAGCCAGGGTTAAAACAAATGAATTTAATAACAAATCAGCTATTTACAACAAGAATTAACAAAACAAACTCCCATATGACTCGCACTGAATAAATTAAAGTTTGCCAAGACTAGGCCAAATCTCTGGAGAGATTAATACTCGGACCAAGTGTCCCAAAGAAAATCAACAAAAGTGACAATGTATGCGCCTGTGCTGTTCTACATGCTTCACGATGAGTACAATCGAATGCATGATTCGTCATCATCCAGAATAAACTTTCAGACGACGAATCCACATTGCTTAGAGCTAGACAGACGCGGGGAACAACTATACAACACTTAAAACTAAACCGACACTTCCTATACTTAAAATAAACAACACAATAATTTCCGCGTGAAATTGGAATCAAAACTGCCGTAGCAAATCATTACTGCCTAAAATTAGGACTTCTCACACAAATCAACACAAGTAAGTTAACACGTGACCAATAAAAAAATACACATATGACCGCCGTCATTTTTACAAGTACACTACCACTACACCACACAGGTGTCACATACTAAATTTACATGAACTGAGTCATAAACAAATCACTAGGCTCAAAGCCAACATTTACATTATTAACACAACATTCCATCCATACGACATGCAATAATCCGTCACACACATGGCGAACTCCCCCAATTAATTATGGTTCAAAATAACCATCACAATGATCAGGTTTGCTACTTGAAAGCTTAAAGGGGCCAGTCGGAACAATAGGACTGCCTAAAAAAATAAGTCACCGGGCGAGACGGGCGGTTCGTGGAAATCTGCATATCTGTCAACCCACGTGTCACAATAACCTCGACCTCCCAAGGCACTGGATCGAATCTCGAAGAAGCGTGCCCCAAAGCACAATAATACGTGTGTGTGTGTCAGAACAAAATATCCCGGCATTTCCCCTAGGAAATCCAAGAATCAGCATATGGACAAGGAACAGCGGTCTCCCTGGAGCACCCTGCCTTTCCATCAAAAAATACAACAACAACAAAATATGAGGGCGGTAGGACCTCTACCCCTCTTCACGTAGAATCAACACACACCTGACACAATAACACACACAGAATCACATGTATGGGTTTGAAAGACCCTGAAATAAAATGACATAAATATTTTCCACTTGCTGGCGCCTCCGTTCTACGCCGTGACTAATAAACCTGAAAAGGACTCAAAAAAATCTATCAAATTAGAACTAAGGTGTTCTACAATTACATCTTAAATTGTTGCGCTCGGCAACCCTAATATGAATAATAACCTGTTCAGCAAATACCTTACAGTAATTACCTCCCTTTCCTATCAAAAATATGAACTTTAATAAAGCACCACTTATCGAATGTAACGGGTTTCGCATTTGCATGGATAAAAATCACGTACACGCGCCGTGCACAATAAATATGACTCCAAAGAAAAATAAATACACAACAAACACTTTGGCCACGTGCCTACGTACATTTAAAACAATTAGTGTCGGTACAAGAAAAACACTCTAAACAAGAAAAAGAAAATGAACTATTTACAAAGTTCCCCCGCCAATCTAACTACATAATTGAATAATCAATTGTTGTACATCACCGTCTCAGCTTGTAGAACATATGACCTCCATCTCAGCCCATTTCCCTATGGGAAAATTAGCACTCCATAGTCGTCTTCGTAGAAGCGTCGGACATCACTCCGGCTCCTGACCACACGTCGGACATCTTGGTGTAGTCTCTTTGGAAGAAAAGTTCAATGTTATTATAATTTGACCTGGCTATAATCGCTTGTGAGTTACTAAATTCGCCCACAAATAGTCCTATGCGATTAATCACGAAGACTTTCCCTAACTCTCGCTCACACGCGCACGATACACACATGAAAAAATACAATAAAATTTACATGAAATATACACTTCGAGTCCATCGTCACTGGCTCGACAATACAAGTTTTAAAGTCTGACTGACTCACAGTCGCTATCTCGCTCAGTAACCTCTACTGCTCTGCTTGACCTTCGCTCGGGTGAGCGCTAATTAGAATGTTACTCACGTCTTGCCCCCTAAGAGCTGAAAATAGTTGTCTTTAAGATAATATTCAAGTTTTAAATCACCACGCAAACTGGCGTGAAGTTAGCTCATCAGAGCTCCGAACAGAATACTTCGAATAATATTAGAGCGATAAAATCATTACACAAACTGGCGTGAAGTTAGCTCACAGAGCTCCAAAACGAAAAGACATCGAACAGCGTCTCGTCGATCAATTTATTAGAAACTGACAGGGGGATGAAGAGTGGGGTGAATTAAGAAAAATGTTCCAGAGTTTTCATCTCACACACACGGGACTAGTGTCAATCTTCATCAAATAATTCAAACGTCTCAGCGCACTCATGCGGAGATAATTCCGATCGGCGGTTATTTAGATAATCAATTCCGCGCGCTTTTTACCACTGACGCCATCCATCGCGTGGTCTCGGCTTGGTCTCTCCTGATTGGGTGATTCAACCGTAGGTCGGTTGCAAGAAACTCGTGACCATCCCTTTATGATTCCAATTCTGGTGCAAGTTGTTACACAATTTGGCCTTGAACTCAGATTACCCGGCCGTTTTCAAGAATAGCTACCACTTGCTACTTCTGTGGCAATCATTGCGACATGCTAACTTGCCTTTATCCTCATCAACTTCCACAAGTACTGCCTGGGCTGCAGTAATAATAATAATAAATCATGAATACTTATTTATCGTAGATCAATAAGGGTTCACTATGGTCATTATTATTATTATGTTTATTATGTTTATTTATAAATTATTATAAATATTATAAATGTCATGATTATTATTATTATTATCAGGTCATGCATGTTATCATCATCATGATTACCAATGTCATTATGCAATGCTACCATAATTACCACAGGACTATCACCAGCCTGTATACGGCACCATTATAGCCATCATCGCCACGGCGAATATTGTTATATTTTTTTCCAATGTATACATATACACGCACACTGATTATGCTTTTGTTTCTTTCATTTTCTTTCTACTAACGTTAAAATCTGTGAAGATGTCCTGTTTCATCCCAACAACAATAAATCATTCTGATATATACCTTTAACTTATACCCTGGGGCACATGTTTTTCTATTTTCTTCCATCTTTTTTACAATACCTTGCCTATACTTTATAGACACCAGGTACATGCAGGGAGCAATTTTTTCCCACACAACGACGGGCGACACAACCACCCGTTCAACCATGGTTTTTTTCCTTCCTGCATGGCACCAACACGCATACATCTATGTTTTTTCTACCTCTTTTCGTTAACAGCAATAACATCAAGAACGTGTATTTTTCTGTATTTTTATTTCCAATGTCATGTTTTATAATGATTATTTTAGATCAATAATGAACATGTATATACCCAAAAACCACCCCCTCTGTGCACACGCTAAACTCACATCACCACCAGGACAACACGACATCGATACACCCACACGACACTGACACTGAAGAAGAAGAAGAAGAAGAAGAAGAAGAAGAAGAAGAAGCAAACGAGGAAAAATCATTACAACGACACGCCCACTCTCTTTCCCGTTCGCGAGGACGCGAACAAACGACGAAGAGGTCTTGCACAGCCCGGGGGCAGTACCCCCTAAGACCCAACCCTCCATCTTTCATCAAAACCACCCTCATAGGCATACCATAAGCCTCATGCACTTCTTCAAACACATGCGGGCCCGGCATACTGCTGACAGCCACGCTTACGTAATACTAACACAAACACGGTAACTGGAACAACAGCAATGAGGAAGCGCTGACCAGGCAGTGGAGGGAGGCATTAAAGGCTAGGCCCGGAGGAGCCCCATTATCTGTTCTTGGCCAGCGGCCTTGCCCGACGAGGTCCGTTCCAGCTCTTCACCGGGTGAGATCTAGCCGTGTGCTCGGATTCCTTATCTTTGTAAACACCTACCCTAAACATTTGTGCACTTTACAACTTGTACTCCATTTTATATTTGTTTAACTCCCCAAAAGGGACATCACATCACAGCTACTGGCCAATAAACACTTGGTCAGTAAACACACACGTTTATTACTAATCACACTCCATTTTACATCCTTATACCCAACCTGACCTTAGTCATAATTGCCCCTGACCGTAGAGACCAGTAACTGCATCGTCAGGAGTCTTATTGTACTCGAGCAAGCGGCCTGACTGCAGAGTGCCGAGTCACCGACTCTGCACGTTCGCTGAATTGCTCACTGTACTTAATTAGCAGGCTAGATTAGCAGCCTGCACTTAGACATTCATCCCCTAGCAGGTAAGCGCATCCTGCAGGGACGCCCCCAATAGATTAAGTACTCACACCAACACACTACACTGGTAGTCTCTCCCTATCACGGGAAACTACCCTCATCCAGAAACAGCCCTTAAAATTAGCACACCTACACAACTCTGTTTATCCCACCCCCAACAAAGGGATAAAACACTACTTCGTACTTGTGTGAGACTGCATTTTCTTCACTCGTTTATCTCAAGAATATATACCGGAGTAGGCTTCTTACAGTGGAAATCGATCTTCGTTTGAGACTCAGCAATCTTAAACCAGACATTCCTAAGCTGGCTTCTAATCTTCAAGCTCACCCTTCACATTGAAGTTGTTAGTTGAACTTTGGGTTTTATGTCTAATTATTAAGATATTTTTTATAAATAATATTTGTAGAGTGTCATTTCTGAATGTTCGAATAGATCATAATTGTAGTAAATATTTATATATTTTTAGTTCTCTCTGTTTATATTTGTAATTATTTGTTTATAGTTATATTTATTTTTATTTATTTTTATTTTATGTTTATTTATTTATATTTATTTACTTTTTATATTTATATTTGTTTATTTTCTGGTTAGGTTTTATTATTTCTATTGGTTTATTTATAAATTTATATTTATTTCTTTTATTTACATTTGTATTTATTTATCTAATTAGTTTCTTATTTTTATATAGGTGCTATTTATTTTTCTATTGATATTTATTTGTTTATATTTATATGGGGCTTCATTCATTCCATTCCCTGACCCGGTCGGTCGACTGGAAGCAGACTGTGGATTTTCATTTTTCATTTCAGTTTTTATATTTATATTTATTTATTGAAAACTAAGAAGCGCGTTACAACTTATTTAGCACAATGTTTCCTCTTTTCTTCTCAATATCTCTTCTTCTTCCATGCACTGTGCTCTCTGTTGCGTTCTTCTGTCCAAACTGTATTCTTCCGTGTAGCCTTCTCGGCAGATGTGTGTCCGTTTATTATGGTTCTGCCGTCCCCGTGGTTTTGGGGTACCGCGTCTGCCTTATCACCAGGAGGCTCCGAGTTCGATTCCCGGCTTTGTCGGGGATTTTAGAAATTGACGTGATAGCTGGAACGGGATACGATTGAGGATAATTAAGTAGCTGTCTTGACAGTGGAGCAGCGCCCCGGCCGAGAGGACTTAACGCGCTGACTAAGTGTCAACCCGCAATATGTCGGCAAAATGGCTGGGCAGCGGTCGCTTGTTAGGGCAAGACCCTTCATGGGTTCTGGTGCCACGGGGTGGGTTTAGGGTTCTATGTATTGTTCTATTCTGAATGATTGCTTCATTAATACAAATCTATTGTAGGTCTTGTGTTATTTCTAACAGCGAATTGTTGTGGATTAGTCTAGAGGGCAAAACATTTTTTAATTTTATGTGTTTCTACATTTTAATTTATTTGAATTATTATAATTATTATTAAGTTAATGTTATTTTTATTTCTCTAATTTTCAATTTATGTTCTCATAAATTTAATTTTGCTATTTTTCTATTGAATTAATTCATTAACCAATTTCCAATTTATTTTACAATTATTTTCATTCTTTTATAGTTATGTTTATTATTTTAATTTTTATATTTCTTTTATTATTGTAATTTTATGTTGAAAGATCAAATCAAATTACGACCAACCTAATAATCTGATCTGTACCAAGTTTTGCAACAACATACCTTTTTGCGGGAAGCATCTTTTGACTGAACTACAAGGTCATCAGCCCAATAGTTTGCAGATAGCAGCCATGTATGTGTGCAAATCGATTCACCATATCAATTCAAACACGGTGAAAACTAATTGAATGAAATTTTGTACAAAGGTAGCAATATCAAAGGCCATCTCATATTCATGTTTAATATCCATATAACACGTTGTATTTCAACAGGCTACTACAACCAACATTCAATTAAACTCCTTGAAAAGGAAAAAGAGTTATAACAATACCCATGTATTTAGGAGAAAGTAGGCTATATGTTCTTTACTGAACATCTTGTTCAGTTTATTTTTCGTATATCCCAGTAATTGGGATAACATTGTGTTAACCGACTGAAAAGCTTTAAAACTATTACAATTGATTTGCATGAAAATCAAGATACAGTACATATTAGAAATGGCCTTTATTTTCTCATTTGAAAAGAAACAAGTAGTTCCGTGAAGAACTATACAGCCTGTTTTCATATATCCTACTTATGTTAATTGCCTATCAACCTACAAAATTTCATTTTGATTGCTGAAAGAGATTCGTGGATATTGAGAACCGTCTAAATATTACAGATGGTCGGCATGTTGGATCTTAATATAAATAGGCCATAGAGTATTGCATTGTGTACGTACATATTTTCAATCTCATTTGCATTTTGCAAGTATTTTGAATTTCAGTTGCCTTTTGTAAGTATTTCGACTCTACATTGCATTCTGTACGTATTTTAAACCTAACCTCCTTGTTAATTCTCGACAGGTATACTCTTTGTATGTAGTTAGTTTTAGTTGTAAGTATGTAGTTAGTTTATTAGATATAGTTCATTGTTCCAATAGACTCTGGTGTGTGAATGTGTCTGGTGGCAGCTGCATTGTTTATTAGTAGGGCCAGGCATTTGATGATTTTGCATCTTTTTTGTATGAAGGCCGAAACATAGCTCGAGTATATATACATGTGTTTCATGAATTGACTGATTAAATAAGGGCAATTTGTTAGGGTAATTTTTTTTTGCATTTTTTGCCGTTTACAAGAGATATGTCATTTTTGGAGCATTTTAGGTCATTTTTTTTGGCATTTTTAATTGTTTTCTGGTAAGTGTTATATTTCGTTATTTCGATATTTAATTAATATTTTTTATGTTTACAATACTTGTATATTATGTTTAACTTAGGCAAATAACTTGCTCAAGAAAGAAAGTAGACTTGCAACATAACCTGCTGCCACTAGTTCTAAGGAAAGAGTATTTTAACTCTATTATACTTCCAAGAAAACATACTATAAGCAGTACCTGCTTCCCCTAAATGTAAGACACATAATGGACTCGCCCAAGCAGAGCATTGCTCCTTATCTTCAGCTAGATAAGAAGAATGTCAGTCGCTCACGCGCTGAGAGTCGAGTGAGTTCTTTGTTGACAAGTACTGTAAGATGCCCAAAGTTAAAGGAAGTGCAATAGTTAAATTAAAACAATTTGTTACACAATATGGAGAAAATATCTTTTCCACTGATGGGAAAATATTATTTTGCAAAGTGTGTGATATGCGCGTTTCAGCTGAAAAGAAGTTTACAGTTGAGCAACATGTGTCGCGAGAAAAACATAAACATGGTGTGCAGCGACTTGAAGATAAAAGAAACCGTGGCTTACACCAGACACTACAGGGTGAATCTTCAACATTTTCTCCGTTTTGTGAGAAACTGTGTACAGCATTTTTATGCACCGATATTCCACTGAACAAATTAAACCATCCAAAGCTGCGTACATTCTTAGAAGAGGAGACTGGAAAATCTATACCAGATCCCAGAACGTTACGAAGAACCTACGTTGGAAGGTGCTATGACAAAACCTTACAAGAAATAAGGATAAGGGTAGGAGACGGAAACATATGGGTATGCATAGATGAAACAACAGACAGTGTGTATGTCTACCCCTTATTATTCCCGTTTTCCAACGGGGTCGGGGATGAGATGCGATGGAAGTCTTTGTGGCAATGGTTTTTACGGCCGGATGCCCTTCCTGACGCCAACCTCATGAGAGGAGTTAATGAGAGATGAAATGAATGATGGTGAATGAAACTGGGCAAGGATGTGGAAGGAAGCGGCTGTGGCCTGTCAGAAGGTACCGTCCCAGCATTTGCCTGGTGTTGAAAATGGGAAACCACGGAAAACCATTTCAAGGACGGCCGACGGTGGGGCTCGAACCCACGCGTCTACCGAGTCAGCAGAGAGCTTGGCCCCATGACCTAATGCTAAGCTTTAGCCAGCGTAGCCACCACTGTCGGTTAGATGAAACAACAGACAGTATGGGACGATATATAGCCAACGTTATTATAGGCGTCCTGGAAGCAGGGAATGCTGGAGAACCATTTCTACTACATTGTGAGCAATTGGACAAAGCTAACTGGTCAACAATTAGCAAACTGTTTGACCAGACTTTGAGGCTATTGTGGCCCGCTGGCATTCGAAATGACAACGTGCTGCTTTTAAGAACAGATGCAGCACCCTACATGGTGAAGGCTGCAAATTCGTTACGTGCGCTCTTCTCGAAAATGGTGCTTGTCACATGCCTAGCCCATGCGTTACATCGGACCGCGGAGGAGGTACGACAGAATTTTCCTGAAGTTGACAAGTTAATTGGGTGCATAAAGAAAGTGTTTTTAAAAGCCCCATTTAGAGTTCTAGCATTCAAAACAGAAGCTCATGAAATTCCCTTGCCCTTTTCACCTGTTTTGACTAGATGGGGAACGTGGATTGAGGCTTGTTGTTATTACTGCGAGAACTTTGAAGTTGTAAAAAAGTGGCAGATTCCTTCGACAAAACTGAGGCTGGATCAATAAAAACAGCGCAGGAACTCTTGGCTGACAAACAAATTCCAGGTATACTTTCCTACATAAAAACAAATTTCGGATCCCTCCCTAATACAATACGTGCTCTAGAAAAATCCCAAGTGCCACTAGTGGAGCAGCTGCAAATTGAGTATAAAGTTGTGAATGTTCTAAATCGTGTGTGTGCTAAAGTGGGTGAAGTTGTATCCGTGAAATTGAATAAGGTGTTGCAAAAGAACAGTGGGTATAAAACTTTGTGTTCTATTGGCAAAATATTATCGGGTGAAAATTTTTCTCTTACCGACTGTGAATTGAATCCGGGAGATATTGCTTGTTTTCAGTATGCACCAATTGTTTCAGTTGAGGTAGAGAGAAGCTTCTCCGTGTACAAATCGTTACTTGCAGATAATAGGCAATCGTTTTCGAGAACCTACGCAAAGTTTTCATTGTGCATTTCAATAGGAATATATTGTAAACAGCCACTGAAGTTAGTTTTCTTAACTATTCTTTGTTAATTAAATGACACCTATTTTCTAGGAGAGTATTTTGAAGAATATGCCAGTTCTAAAGTATTTCATTTTTCACGAGGGGTGGCAAAGTGGTTTTTACTTTGTTAGTAACAAAAACAATTTAAACTTAATGCATTGCCATCCATTAAAATTCTCTGTCAAATCAGCTATTTGTTTCTTAAAGAATTAATAAATAAGTGATTTACGAATAATTTATTGGTCATTTTTTTTTCTTCAAAATTTGTGTCATTTTTAAACCATTTTTAGGTCATAAATGCATTTTTTATTTTGCATTTTCTTGCTATTTTTGGGTCATTAAATGCCTTGCCCTATTTATTAGATATAGTTCATAGTTCATGTGTGAGGATGCATATGAGTGTGCCTGGTGACAGACTGTTTTAGTGGCAGTATTTTGTTGTTGGTAGAACTTGAGTATTTTTTCGTTAGTAGAAATTTGGTATTTAATTGTTAGTAGAAAGTTAGTATTTTTGTTAGTAGAAAAGCTCTATTATTTATTCTGAAAGGGAGTTGCAGCCTTTCAGAATAAATCAATTCTTTACTTGTCTTATAGACGGCTAAGATATTGATAATATGAGCCAACTAATGGCTACACTGCGATCTGCTACACGGCTGAAAGCAACGGGAAACTACAGCCGTAAAGCTATTCCCGAGGATATGCACCTCTCTATGCATAATTACATGTGATGATGGCCTCCTCCCCTGTATGAGATCTACACAGGGCCAAAATATTATGTCTGTGTCTGTGTGTCTGTATGTGTGTGTGATTTGGTATATCTGTCCCCCCTATCAACTCAAACATGGTGAAACCGAATTGAACGAAATTTTTATTTTACAGAGGTAGCACTAGCAAAGAGCACATCAGTGTCATGTTTTATATCGCCGCCATCTTGACCAAAACTGAATGGTGGCCACTCAAACGTTCAAAAGATAACATCAAATTACGACTAAACTAATCATCCGACCTCTACCAAATTTGGTATCAACATACCTTCATATGGGACGCGTCTTGCTCTCAAACTACAAGGTTATCAACCGTACCATTTCAGGATAGCGGCCGTGTGAATTATGGAAGCATTATAATTAATAACTTTGAACCCATTAGTTCCGATTATCGATCCGACAATGGTTTAAACTGGCATAAAGGACGTGGTCCGTTCGATATTTTAAGTTCATATTATAATATTACATGGTAGCAGTGGCTTTATAAAGCCGTGCCGTCTCGGTTACAAGACAAGATGGCAGGTAATATCTTGTCTGATCTATATTTCACTAGTTTGAATATTGCATGCAATATAGCCTACTGATAGAAATAATATAAACATTGTATGAAATGCTTTATATATAAAATATACTCCACTGAAGAAATCGTTTAGTCCAAATTATTATTTGCTAAGACGTCGTACGTAAGTCAATTGATAACAACAAATTTCGGTGGACATGTTAAGCATTGAGGTAAAGCAATAATCTTTTACCCAGTTGGGGTTCAAAACCTATCAGAGTTGGGGTTTGGCTTGAATGTTGTTATATTTATTGTCTTGTAATTACTCAGATGTTATAACATTAAACGTTATGTTGTGCATATTACAATGGAAAATATGTATTTAAATAAAACAACATTCGCTATCGGATCTGCACGAAACATCTAACAACAACCAGATGAACTATGAGGGTGACAATAATGATCAACTGGTTGTGAGCTGCGCACCGACTTGCACATTGGAACAGTTATAATTGAAAAGTTACCCTTTTATGACCGCTAGAATGCACTTGCCCGATTAGGATTATCTTGTGCGAAACTCTTCCGCCAGATGTCATGACTGGTCTATGTGGGACTCCATTTGTTTGCGTACCGTAGGCATTCAATACGCATCGAATTTGAAGAATGACAAATTGATAATACGATTTTATTTTTATTTTAAAGCGTTTGTAACAGCCTATTGTGTGTTATTTGAAAATGTTATTTGAACTAAATAACAAAACGGTCCCACCCAGTACCTGTACTCTATCTGTTGGTGCTAGTTCAGGATATTAATTAATACTTTTATTGCAGCCAAATAGCAATCGAAAATAAAGAATGAACATGTACACTAAAATTGTGCTCTGTCGATTTGAATTGCATAGTCCTTGATTGTTTTCTCTTACTACAGAGCTCTAATTGTCAGAGGGTCAAAACTCGGTCAACATTGTCTTGCGATTCGCACATAGCCTAGGGGAACGAATTTCTCCTCAAGTGTCTAAATGTGTTGCTTTAGTACTTAACGCTTTATAAAATAAATTAAAAACTAGAAGACCCGTGCTGCTCCGCAGCATTCACTGCAACAATCCTACAGCACTTCTGTCCATATGACATTTGCATGCCTTCATGCTAGTGACCTGAACAGACATTTACGGTACCGTCGCTTTTGGGTAAATCATGAAGTAGACTTATGAGATCAAATGTGTGGGGGTTTCTGCCTGTCCTCTGTGTGTGTGTCCCACTATTTACCCTGCGTAAGCTTAAAAGGCGCACGGACGTCAGGCCGAGGTGAACAGCTAACTCCAAACACATAAGCTCTACTCTTCTCTGAAGAATTAACTCGACACGACTCGGCAGTTTCATGCTGGCTGAAGCTAGGGTGATAGGTCGCTCGCAAGCTCGTAAACTCACTCTGAAGCTAGTAATTTAAATTTCCACTGAATGGAGATTGCTGGAAGAAATGAAAACGCAAAAACACTTACAGTGGTCGATGTGGGAGCAGTCGCGGACTTTCTTGCAGAACCTTTCATGCTGAACAATTCTCAGAGAATATCGATTTAAAAAAAAAGACACATGGACGTTAGGTTTTTCTTCAACTCAATTCACTGAAATCGTAAATGCTCGGCTTCTTTTGGTCATAAATAACTGTTTTTCTACCTAATCCTTCATCGAGAAATCCTTTACAGAATGGTGAAAACCGCATCAAAATCCACCACGTTGCTCTCGAGGTTACCCGTTACATCCAAGAATTGGGAACTTTGTTTTATACTAAGTAGATAGAGATATCCACACAATTTAAGGCTACAGCGGTGCAATTTGGTGTTTTGTCTACTTATGAACAATGGTATATATTTAAAATGGGTCTCTTATATTTGAATTTAGAGATGTAACTCTTGGTTAACATATTGAACCCTTGCAAAGAAGCATATGAGACTCAGTTTCGGGGGGTGTAACAGTCCATTTCGTTAAGTTGTTGTTAAGCGCTTCTTAAACATGCAGGGTACCATATAACAAAATAACATGCAGGAAAAAGTGAATACCAGGGTTAAAACATATGAATTTAATAACAGATCAACTATTTACACTATTTACAATAAAAACAAAACAAACAAGGTCTCCCAGATGACTCCCACTTGAATTAATAAAATGCCAAGACTAGGCCTAATCTCAGGAGAGATTGTAAACTATCTGGACCAAGTGTCCCAAATTACTACAATGACCATGTGCGTGTGCGGCTGTTCTACATGCGTTACGATGTGTACAAATTAATGCGAGATCCGTTACCATCCAGTACACCTTCAGGGGACGAATCTGCATTGTCTAGAGCTAGACAGACACGGGGAACCAACTAAACACTAATTAAATTAATCCGACACTTCCTACACTAAATAAAACAACAATAATTTCCGCATGAAATTGGAATCAAAGAACTGCCGAAGCAAACAACATTAACGCCTCAAATTAGGACTTTTCAAATCCACACAAGTAAATTAACACGTGACCAAACAAGAAAAATACACATATGGCCGCTTGCCATTTTTACCAGAAAAATACTAAAATACACCCAGCGGTGTCACAACAGACACAAACTAACATGAAATGAGTCATAGAAATCACTAGGCTCAAAGCCAACATTTACATCATAAAACAATATTTCATATCATACGATATGCGGTAATTCGTAACGGACATGGCGAACTCCCAATTAAATATGGTCCAATGACCATCAAAAGAACAGGTTTGCTACTGATAGCTTACAGGGGTCAGTCGGTCAGCTGGACTGCCTAAAAGATGAATCACCAGACATAGACGGGCGCTAAGTGGAATCTGCACATCTGTCAACCCACGTGTCAATAATCTCGACCTGCCATGGCACTGGTTCGAGTCTCGAAGAAGCGTGCTCCCAAAAGCACATAACATACGTGTGTGTGTCAGAATAAAATATCTCAGCATTTCCCACGGAAATCCAAGAATCAGCACTGGACAATGTATAGTAGCCACTGAGAGTGCTCTGCCTTTCCAAAAAATACAACCACAATATTTGAGGGCGGTAGCACATTCTACCCCTCATCACGAAGAATCAATACACACACACCTGACACAAGAACACACACAGAATCACACGTATGGAAGACAAGAGTTTAGTGCTTTTCAGTCGGTCAACACGAATGTACCCAAAAGAGATGGGTTATGCCCTAATCCTGAAATAAATTACATGAGATTAATAAAACACTAGGATGACCAGTTTCGATCGTCAAGCGATCATCATCAGATCCACCACACTTAGGCTACAAAATCCATGTTTGAAATACAGGTGAAAATATTCACAATATGTACAATTATTTAGTTGCAGTACTGGTACTGCAACTGTCAGTGTATGCTAAATGCAGTATATATGTTAGGTGAAATGCTAAATGGTGATAGCTATCCGTAGATTGTACTTTAGAGAGATTATATGGTTGTAAACTATGGTTAAACTATAAAATTTTAGGCTAACTACTTATCTGATTGTCTTCCGTACAACAGCTACTCGCAGTTTTCGTGCTCACTGGAACTCACTGTGCGGTCGACTGCGGTGGTTATCTTAACGACTGGTTTTTCCCTGCTTTCTCCCCCCTGCTCCTACGTGCTGTGGGGAGTGATAGCGATGTGTTTATGTGAGGTGTTGCCAACCTAGATAAGATGTATGTTATTGAATGAGGTGGGTCTACAACTATTAAAGACCGTGGATTAGCCCTCGCCACGCGTGGAGCATAACCCATTTGAACTAAGCGTTGACGGTCTTATGAGGACGTCCTGGCACCTTTAATACTGCCGCGAATATGGGCCTTGGTTTATTGCAGAAGATAAGTACATCGTACACCTGATCCAGATAACATTTACTTATTAAAAAACCCCTAATTTCCCCCCTTCTTTATCTAGCTTGGCTGTGTCGCTAAATTGTGTTTTTTTTCGACAGGGTGTGTTTTTTAGTAGCGTGAAGAGGGGTGAGCTCTCCATGAACGTGTGTTCATTTAGATTGTTGGGATTGTTTCGTTTGGCTAGGTGTATCTCGATTGCTTCCTTTATGTCAAGAGCTCTGCCTTTCGATTCGTGATGGATTATTTTAAGGTCCGACTCTATGTTGGTAAAGCTGTGCCCTGCGTCACACATATGTTCGCACACGGCTGAATGTGTTCCGTATCTTATCGCATTCCTATGTTCATTATAACGTGTGTCTACTCGCCTTCCACTCTGCCCGATGTAATTAGCTTGACAATCGGTGTCTTGGCACGTTATAGAATATACCCCTGACCTTGAATACGGGTCACGTTTATTTAGATTACTATTTAGGAGGTGCCTAGCGGTTGTGTTTTTCGTCGTGAAAGCTATCTTTATGCCTTGCTTTTTGAATAGGTTAGTGATTTTATATGTATTCGCATTCACATAGTTGAAACGCGCAAATTTTTTCTCATTACTGTCCGGTTTGGGAATCGTTTTATCTTTATTTTTATGTTTGGCTATAATTTGATTTATTTTGCTTGGCGAGAAGTTGTTTTCCTTTGCTATTTGCATAATAGTTCTTATTTCCTTATTATAGTTGTCTTTTGACATGGGTATGTTTAAAGCTCTGTGCACCATTGAATTGAAACCCGCTAGTTTGTGCGTACTGGGGTGATTAGACTGATTGTCGATTGCATGCGAGGTTTGTGTTGCTTTCCGGAATATGGAATATGAAAGGTCGTTGTCTTTACGTTCAATAGTTATATCGAGATAATTTATTTTCCGGTCTATTTCGGATTCCTTAGTGAATTTGATAGAGTGGTGAAGGCTATTAATGGATTGGAGAATTGTTTCTTCGCTTGTTAGTTCAGTATCGTAGATGCAAATTATATCATCTACGCATCTTTTCCATATTACTATTCCCTTTGTTGAAGTCTTTTCTAAGAACGCATTTTCTAGTGCATTGATAAAGATGTCAGCGATTAACCCACTTAGTGGCGATCCCATTGCTAGGCCTTCTCTCTGTGTGTATATTTTATTGTCGAATTGAAACACGTTTTGGGTGAGAACGACCCTCAGTAATCTCACAATCTCTTCAATTTCTTTTACCGAATTGTTGGATTTTAAGTTGTTTTCGATAGTGTTGATTGCTTCAATAATCGGGATATTGGTGTACATGTTAGTTACGTCGAAGGATACTAGCCTGAAGCTAGGTTTCATTTGTAGGGTGTTCAATGCTGTTACTAGTTCTGTTGTGTTCTTTACAGAGTTGTTTTTGTCGTTGGAAAGACGGCATTTTAAGATTTTTAGTAACTCTTTGCTGATTTTGTAATTAGGGGCATTCCTACAATTGACTATTGGTCTCATTGGACATTCCTTTTTGTGTATTTTTGGTTGTCCCCTCAATGACGGTATTTTCGGGTTCATGTTTATTAGTTTTGATTTTTCGGCTTTGGTCAGTATGTATTCTGTTTCTTTTAGCGCACTTTTTATTTGTTTTTGGAATTTGTTGGTGGGGTCTTTTGTTAATTCCTTGATTTCGTTGTTGTTTAAGAATTCGACTGTTTTTTCAATGTATTCTGTTTTGTTCAAAATTACTGTAGTGTTTCCCTTATCTGCTTTTGTGATGATTAAGTCATGTTCTTTTATTTTTTGTTTCAACGACTTTATTTCTTTGAGTTGTTTGTTGTTTTGAATGTTATTGCTATCGCCCTCTCGTTTGAGGATTTTTTTGGCTTCGTTGGTGGCGAGATTTTTGGTTAATTCCCTGTCTTCTGCTGGGAGCTTGTGACTGGCTATCTCAATATCTGTGATTAACTGTTTTATATTGTGGTTCGTGTGTGCGTCTGTGCAGTTGTATTTCAAACCTTTGTCTAACATATTCATTTCACCTTGAGAAAAGGTTACGTTCGTTCTGTTGTTTACTCTGCTGTGGAAATTGAATTCATTGTTATTCGTGTGTTGTTCGTTAGATTGATGGTTCTGTGTTTCTCCTAGTTTTCTTAATTTATTTTCTAGCGTTTCATGCTTCCTCGTTGCTCTGATTTTGATGGTGTCATGTAGGTGCTCGGTGAAGCTGTCCCATTGGGCTGCGTGCCAGAAATTACTTAGTTGCAATTGAATGTGGTACAATTGTTGGTTAATATTTTGCTTTCTTATGTATGCAAATCTTAATTCGTTTTTTTATCGAAAGCGCTTTGGCTTTTTGGTTGAAATGATCGAGGTTGGTGTGTTCGGTACGGTTTTAATTGGTACGTATTTAGGGGTGAGGTTTAGTTCTATACATTTTTTGTTGAACCAAATTGACTTGTCTAAATTCATGAGTTTAAGCCTGAGTGATTTGAATTTCTTGGCTTCACGATTTGCCTGACTAGCCGTGAACATTGTGGTGTTTGAAGCCATATTTTCAGTGTTGCCTTAGTAAACAAGAGTTTAGTGCTTTTCAGTCGGTCAACACGAATGTACCCAAAAGAGATGGGTTATGCCCTAATCCTGAAATAAATTACATGAGATTAATAAAACTCTAGGATGACCAGTTTTGATCGTCAAGCGATCATCATCAGATCCACCACACTTAGGCTACAAAATCCATGTTTGAAATACAGGTGAAAATATTCACAATATGTACAATTATTTAGTTGCAGTATTGGTACTGCAACTGTCAGTGTATGCTAAATGCAGTATATATGTTAGGTGAAATGCTAAATGGTGATAGCTATCCGTAGATTGTACTTCAGAGAGATTATATGGTTGTAAACTATGGTTAAACTATAAAATTTTAGGCTAACTACTTATCTGATTGTCTTCCGTACAACAGCTACTCGCAGTTTTCGTGCTCACTGGAACTCACTGTGCGGTCGACTGCGGTGGTTATCTTAACGAGTGGTTTTTCCCTGCTTTCTCCCCCCTGCTCCTACGTGCTGTGGGGAGTGATAGCTATGTGTTTATGTGAGGTGTTGCCAACCTAGATAAGATGTATGTTATTGAATGAGGTGCGTCTACAACTATTAAAGACCGTGGATTAGCCCTCGTCACGCGTGGAGCATAACCCATTCGAACTAAGCGTTGACGGTCTTATGAGGACGTCCCGGCACCTTTAATACTGCCGCGAATATGGGCCTTGGTTTATTGCAGAAGAAAAGTACATCGTACACCTGATCCAGATAACATTTACCTATTAAAAAAAACCTAATTTCCCCCCTTTTTTTATCTAGCTTGGCTGTGTCGCTAAATTGTGTTTTGTTTCCGACAGGGTGTGTTTTTAGTAGCGTGAAGAGGGGTGAGCTCTCCATGAACGTGTGTTCATTTAGATTGTTGGGATTGTTTCGTTTGGCTAGGTGTATCTCGATTGCTTCCTTTATGTCAAGAGCTCTGCCTTTCGATTCGTGATGGATTATTTTAAGGTCCGACTCTATGTTGGTAAAGCTGTGCCCTGCGTCACACATATGTTCGCACACGGCTGAATGTGTTCCGTATCTTATCGCATTCCTATGTTCATTATAACGTGTGTCTACTCGCCTTCCACTCTGCCCGATGTAATTAGCTTGGCAATCGGTGTCTTGGCACGTTATAGAATATACCCCTGACCTTGAATACGGGTCACGTTTATTTAGATTACTATTTAGGAGGTGCCTAGTGGTTGTGTTTTTCGTCGTGAAAGCTATCTTTATGCCTTGCTTTTTGAATAGGTTAGTGATTTTATATGTATTCGCATTCACATAGTTGAAACGCGCAAATTTTTTCTCATTACTGTCCGGTTTGGGAATCGTTTTATCTTTATTTTTATGTTTGGCTATAATTTGATTTATTTTGCTTGGCGAGAAGTTGTTTTCCTTTGCTATTTGCATAATAGTTCTTATTTCCTTATTATAGTTGTCTTTTGACATGGGTATGTTTAAAGCTCTGTGACCATTGAATTGAAACCCGCTAGTTTGTGCGTACTGGGGTGATTAGACTGATTGTCGATTGCATGCGAGGTTTGTGTTGCTTTCCGGAATATGGAATATGAAAGGTCGTTGTCTTTACGTTCAATAGTTATATCGAGATAATTTATTTTCCGGTCTATTTCGGATTCCTTAGTGAATTTGATAGAGTGGTGAAGGCTATTAATGGATTGGAGAATTGTTTCTTCGCTTGTTAGTTCAGTATCGTAGATGCAAATTATATCATCTACGTATCTTTTCCATATTACTATTCCCTTTGTTGAAGTCTTTTCTAAGAACGCATTTTCTAGTGCATTGATGAAGATGTCAGCGATTAACCCACTTAGTGGCGATCCCATTGCTAGGCCTTCTCTCTGTGTGTATATTTTATTGTCGAATTGAAACACGTTTTGGGTGAGAACGACCCTCAGTAATCTCACAATCTCTTCAATTTCTTTTACCGAATTGTTGGATTTTAAGTTGTTTTCGATAGTGTTGATTGCTTCAATAATCGGGATATTGATGTACATGTTAGTTACGTCGAAGGATACTAGCCTGAAGCTAGGTTTCATTTGTAGGGTGTTCAATGCTGTTACTAGTTCTGTTGTGTTCTTTACAGAGTTGTTTTTGTCGTTGGAAAGACGGCATTTTAAGATTTTTAGTAACTCTTTCCTGATTTTGTAATTAGGGGCATTCCTACAATTAACTATTGGTCTCATTAGGCATTCCTTTTTGTGTATTTTTGGTTGTCCCCTCAATGACGGTATTTTCGGGTTCATGTTTATTAGTTTTGATTTTTCAGCTTTGGTCAGTATGTATTCTGTTTCTTTTAGCGCACTTTTTATTTGTTTTTGGAATTTGTTGGTGGGGTCTTTTGTTAATTCCTTGATTTCGTTGTTGTTTAGGAATTCGACTGTTTTTTCAATGTATTCTGTTTTGTTCAAAATTACCGTAGTGTTTCCCTTATCTGCTTTTGTGATGATTAAGTCATGTTCTTTTATTTTTTGTTTCAACGACTTTATTTCTTTGAGTTGTTTGTTGTTTTGAATGTTATTGCTATCGCCCTCTCGTTTGAGGATTTTTTGGCTTCGTTGGTGGCGAGATTTTTGGTTAATTCCCTGTCTTCTGCTGGGAGCTTGTGACTGGCTATCTCAATATCTGTGATTAACTGTTTTATATTGTGGTTCGTGTGTGCGTCTGTGCAGTTGTATTTCAAACCTTTGTCTAACATATTCATTTCACCTTGAGAAAAGGTTACGTTCGTTCTGTTGTTTACTCTGCTGTGAAAATTGAATTCATTGTTATTCGGTGTTGTTCGTTAGATTGATGGTTCTGTGTTTCTCCTAGTTTTCTTAATTTATTTTCTAGCGTTTCATGCTTCCTCGTTGCTCTGATTTTGATGGTGTCATGTAGGTGCTCGGTGAAGCTGTCCCATTGGGCTGCGTGCCAGAAATTACTTAGTTGCAATTGAATGTGGTACAATTGTTGGTTAATATTTTGCTTTCTTATGTATGCAAATCTTAATTCGTTTTTTATCCAAAGCGCTTTGGCTTGTTTGGTTGAAATGATCGAGGCTGGTGTGTTCGGTACGGTTTCAATTGGTACGTATTTAGGGGTGAGGTTTAGTTCTATACATTTTTTGTTGAACCAAATTGACTTGTCTAAATTCATGAGTTTAAGCCTGAGTGATTTGAATTTCTTGGCTTCACGATTTGCCTGACAAGCCGTGAACATTGTGGTGTTTGAAGCCATATTTTCAGTGTTGCCTTAGAAACAAGAGTATGGGTTTGACAGAAACCTGAAATAAATGACATAAATATTTTCCACCGACTTGCGCTCCCAATCTAGTCCGTGACTAAAGAACCTGAAAAGGACTCAAAAAAATCAAAAAAATTGAACTAAGGTGTTCTACAGTGACATCTTAATTTGTTGCGCTCGGCAACCCTAGTATGAATAAAAACCTGTTCGTAAAAACATCTTACAACATTTACCCCCTTTTCCTACAAAAAAAAAATAACTTGAATAAAGCACCACTTATCGACCGTGACGAGTTTCGCATTCGCATGGATAAAATCAAATACACACGCCGTGTATACTAAATATGACTCATAAGAACAAAAATATACATCAAAAAAACACTTTGGCCACGTGCCAACGTACATTTAAACATAATAGTGTCGGCACACAAAAATAATCTAAATACAAGAAAAACAAATGAATAAAATATTTACAACGTCCCGCGTCTAATCTAACTACATATTGAGTAAATCAATGGTTTGTACATCACCGTTGCAGCTTGTAGAACTTAACCTCCATCCCACAGCATTTCCCTACGGGAAATCTACTCGTCCATCGTCGACGAATTGGTAGAGGCGATGCACTTAATTCCATCACACGACCTTTCAGCAGACATCTTGGCGTAGCTTCTTGGAAAGAAATGTTCAAAGTTATTAGTTTGCCTAGCTAGAATCGCTATAAGCTACTGACTTTCACTCACAATAATGTTCTAGGCGATTACTCAACGTAGAACTGGCCCTATCTCAGCATTTGCTTATCACACGCACATATCATCACTCAAAATATAACACAAAAATTTACATAAAATTACACCCATCAATCACCACGTAACTGGCTTCTAACAAGTCTCAAATATGTCTATCACGTAGCGCTTATCTCGACTAGAGATCTCCCACCGCTAATCGTGAACTCTGCTCCTTTGAGCACAAAATAAAATGTTTGTCAGACAGACGTGAAGTATGCTCACTAGAGCTTAATAAATCGTGACGCAAACTGGCGTGAACGTTGCTCACCAGAGCTCAATAAAGTTGTGTCTCAAACTGCTCATCACCGATCAATTTATTTGAAACTGACAGAATGGGGTAAGGTGGGGGCAATTTGTGAAAATAATTTGTAGATTTCACCTCACAGACTTGGGACTAGTATCAATCTTCTTCTTTTCATCCAAACGTCTCAATGGACTTATGCGGAATTAATTCGGATCGGCGGTTCTTCAGATACTCGTTTTGGCGCCTTTTTCTAAGGTACGCGATCCACCACGTGGCTTTGGCTTCCTATCTCCTGATTTGCTGATTCAATCGTGGATCGGTTGGAACTTCACTTCTGGCACACCCATAATCACACCGATTGAGGTGCGCGTTCGTACAGAATTTGTCCTTGAACTCGGCTTAACCGGTCATCTTCAGGAATAACTACCAAGCTGCTTCTGTTGTAATCGTTGCGACACACTACCTGACTCCCCTTTGTCAACTTCCAACATGTTCTGCCTGGGCATCAGTAACAATAATAATAAAAATCATGAAGACTTATTGATCGGCAAATCAATAAGGGTTCATTTATCCTCAGCAAGGTTTTGAAATTCGAAGCAAGTGATTGATTTGGATTTCAAAAACAATATTCACAGTAGCATAGATAACATCTCTTAAGTACCTCACTCTTCTGCCTGAGTGTACATTCCACTGTCCCAATTAGTGCGCTCGCGTCTCGCTGCAATGTCGTTCCCACGTCTCGCTAGACCTTCCCCCTCTCACTCACACAATTACAACTCATGCCGGACCGGCCGTCTTGTTTACAAACAAAGCTCGCTCTCCCAGGTACCACGTAGCCACGTACATTTGAGTGTGGGTTCTCAAATTGAATTTTGCAATAATGATTCTGCTTCCCTTGACCTGATTACTCATCAAATGGTTCCCTTCTGTAATACGGCTTGAGATTAGCGCTATTGAAAACACATTTAGCGCCAGTGCTCAATTCTTCAAGTCTGTAAGCATTATTACCCAAATTTTGATAATACGGAACGGGCCGATAAAGTTTGGACAGAACTTGGCAAATACTTTGTTCTTAGGATCTGATATCGGTGGTCTCCGAACAAACACTAGTTCCTGTTCCTGTAGTTCACGATGAAATTTCTTCCCTCTGTATCTCCTCAGTCGTCGGTCCGCTTGGCTCCTCATGTGTTCTCTGGTTCTCTGAATACGCAGCTCATGTGCTAATAACGGGTCCCTTGGGCATGGAATAATCTTATCCCAATATCTTTCAGACATCCTGTTGTGGTGTACAACTAGTGGGACTTGACCCGTTGACTCGTGCTTCGTAGTATTCATGCACATCTCAATATCTCCTACTCTGTCGACCCACTTATTATGATCATTTGGAATCATGACGCGGTAATACTTGGCAACACAGCGAATCGTTCTCTCGCTCGGATTTCCACAAGGATGGCGAATGCTAGATAGAACATGCTTTATTCCTAAGCTCTCTAGACCTTGTCTAAAAACATTGCTTGTAAAATACGTCCCATGGTCCGATAAGATGAATTCCGGCTTCCCAAGCGTCGGAATGACTTTGTTCTGGATTCTGCTGAGGACTTGCTTTGATGTCGTCTTCTGGATTGGACATAATACCACCATCTTGGAAAATACATCGACACATACAAGAAGGTGTCGGCATCCTTGTTTTCCCTTAACTAGAGCACCAAAACAGTCAATAGTGACCAGTTCGCACGGTTTCTGTGGTAATAAAGGTTTTGTAAGTTGTTTCAGTATGAAATTATTGGGCTTAGTACGCTGACACGCGTCACAAGTTCTAATTACCTCAACAATGGTGTATCGCATCTTTGGCCAAGTAAAAGTTTCTCCTATTGTCGCTTCTGTTTTGTCCGTGCCGATATGTGCTAGGCTTTCATGGACATGCCACGTCAGTCCTCTCTGTAACGATGCTGGAACTAGAATTCGAAGTTTGGTGTGATCATCATCCACGAACTTGTGAAGAAGATTGTTGATGTAATGGAATTTTGCTTCCTTTTGCGGGCTTCTCGATATTCAGGTGAATCTGGCTGTAGTTCCTTCTTGTAAAATTTGATCGTCATCATCATCCATGGGTCCTTTTCTTGTTCCTTCTGAATTTCTTTCAATTTGTCCAAATATTCACGAGCCTTAAGGGTTAGTGCTATGTGTTGTACATCTACTGCTGTCTCGTTCTCATCTTCAGGGTTCCTGCTCAAAGCATCTGGTATGATGTTCATCATTCCAGGGCATTGCTCTATGGTAATATCGAACTGCTGTATATAAATGGACCAACGCGTAACTCTTTCGCTTGCCATCGTTGTTTTGAATAAGAAGGTCAGTGCATGGTGGTCCGTTCTGACAACAATGGGGTACCCGAAGATCATCTTGCGCCATCATTGAAGTGAGTACAAAATCGCTAACAACTAATGTTCTGTAACAGTGTAGTTCCTCTCGTGCTTCCTAAGTTTACGACTAGTAAATGCCAAATATGATCGATTCTTGGGTTCATCAGCGTCCTCTTGGTAAAGCATGGCGCCGATTCCAATCAATGAAGCGTCTGCCTGAATTAAAATTTCTTCGCGAAGTCTGGGTACCCTAACTTCACACAATTCTCCAGTAGGTCCTTCGTGGCTCTAAAGGACCTGTCGCACTCCTCATTCCATGACCATCGATTTGATTTCTTCAGCATCTCTTGCATCGGTGCTACTGATTCCGTGTACCCAGGACAATTCTCCTTAAAGAAACCTGTCACTCCCAAAAATGCTCTAACATGTTTCACTTTAGTTGGTGTAGGGAATTTCATAATTGCGTCTATTTTCGCCGGATTTGGTCTCACGCCTTCAACATCAATTATGTGACCCAAATACAGAATCTCGCTCTGTTGAAATTCATGGTTCGCAAATTATCCAAAAGTTTGTTTAGGTTTTCCAAATGTTCCTCCATTGTTTCCGATGCTATGAATATGTCATCAACATATCTTGTAGTGAAGCTCTTGACCTCTTCAGTTAGATTCCTGTCTAGTGCTCTTATCAATGCACATCCTGCTGTTTTTACACCATAGGGCTTGCGAGACCATATATAGCTTTGGTTATCAAATAAAAACCCCGTCAATAATTGGGATTTTTCCTCAAGTTCCAGATGGTGGAAACTATTCGTTAAATCGACGCTAGAATATATATTCTTTCCACGTGGGTAGATTATTGGCTGAGGAATAACCTACCCACCAAGGAAAGATGATAAAGAAAAGGAAGTGGGTTTCGGACTGGAGAAAAAGGATAGAGAAATAGGATGAGAGTTCCACAAAAGTTATAAATTTAACTTTAAATACACCCAGAGGCGGTTGCCACTGCAAATTCGCTCTCTGATACCTAAAGTGGGTACGGACTTGGTCGAAGCTAACGGGAACCGCAGCTAAGACTTGGGCGGTTTGCCAGAGAATGGCTTTAACGTATTCCCTCTCAAGCATGCATAAGACTACTATTGGGAAGGGTGATAGTCTGGCAAGACAAATAGTAGCAGATTTGTTCTGTATTAACGATGGCATGAACTTGGGAAGAGTCAGGGAAGACAGGATCTTGCCTAACTGTAGTACTTGCGAAATGATAAATCCAAAAACAAATATTTAATTTATTTAACAATTCAAAGAAGTTTAATGAATTTAACAAGTATGTAATATCTTTTTGACAAATATAGATCATTTAAATTTTTTAACAAATGGGGTCGCAGACCTCCTAACATTTAGAGATTGCTCCAGGCAAATAACAATCCTTTAGGTTTCAAACCTTTATATGTACTAAAATCTTAGTAAGATTTTAAAAAGACAAATGAAGTGATCAAAGATAAACATTAAATTGAGTACAAGGTATGTACTTTAAGGAATTTACAAGTATTTATCTTAGAAAAAAGTTACAACTTCAAAAATATCAAAAAAAAGGAAACAAGTATAATGAAAGAGAAGATCCTATAACTTGTTATGTTTGTGCAGAATTACTTTTATGACAATTATACAAAGAGGGCAGGTCACTTACTGTGAAACCTGAAGAGAAAATCAAAAGGAAGGTTCTCGACCTCCTATGTTTAAGTAGGAATCACGAGCCAAATGGGGCAGTTTCCATTTCGTGAGACCTAGAAATAACTCACTCAAGAGTTGAAAGAATTGTTTTCCTGATTATAAGGTAGAAACAATATAAGCTTAAACCGTGTATAAAACACGTAGTTATACAGAAATTAATTAATGATAAACAAGCAAGATGGAAGGGCACTTCGTTAGAGTGACACCTTATTGGAAATGATCCAGAGTTACAATTTTATTAATATGGTTTGTTAGTAGAAGGTTTAGGAAAGATCAATTGGGATTGAGGATAAATGTTCATGGCCTTATTTAATGTAAACGGACGATCGCGACGCGGTAGAAAAGTTGGACAAGCACGAGTTTTCACTATAGTCTGTTAAATAGATGAAAAGTTCACTGTAGAAACACGAAAGTTTATGGGAAAGAAAGTTATTGCAATGATGAAAATAACTAGTTGCACTAAGTAGGCGAGAGTCTATTTCTTGAGAAGGTTGTGAATTACAATTAAATGCGCCATAGAACATTCCAACGGTGGAAGAAAATTCGCTATTGCAGTAATTTATAAGGAAGATTCCTCATTTTAAATAGTATTCCCACAAGTGAGTGAAAAATACATGACGGCAGGACTTGTAGATAAAGTACAGGATCTGGAAGGTTCCAGAACGATCTTAATAGAAGAATGGGGCCAAAGTTAATCCAGCGGAGGAACTAGCTTGGTAATTTATAGACAGCGGGTATTAGATAATATCCCACGTGGTGAGAAGATTTCTCATTTAATGAGCATAAGAAATGCTGCTTTTCACAAAGATTGGCTTAATTAGGCAGAAGCCCAACATGGAAAATCCCGCGAAGGATGATTATTTCAACAAATAAGTGATTTCGCACTGTCTATAAAAGATCGTTAAAAGCATGTAGAAGTTAAAACCAATGAAGATGAGGTTAAAACTTGAAGTTTGTACTTAACTTTGCTGCATGGCGAAGGTGAGGTTCTCCTTGATGTTTAAAGTTACCACATGGCGTGGAATCTAAAAAATGCCTCGTTATGTCAGGAGGCTAGCTCAAGTTGAGCCTTAACTGAGTCGACGGCTGGCGCACAAGTGAGACCCGCTCAGCGAAGCGCGGAGGGTCCAAGGAAGGGAAAGGAGTGGGGATAGGAGACAAAAGGAGAACATAACAGAATAGACAACTTATCAAAAATAAATGTTCTTCTTGATGAATGGTCTTCAAAGAGTTGATAGTAGGCGATACTAGCGCAGCATGGATATTGAAAAAGTAGACGAAGTTCTCTTGCTCACGGAGATAATAGCTGGCGATGGCAACGAGAACTGGTGGCCAGATGGAAAAGGAAGTCCTCTTGCACCAGGAAGAATTGAGGAGCTTCAGAGATTCGCTGCTAGATGACGCTAGGTGGGTCATGGAAGATATATATCTAGAACAGACTCACAAAAGATATAAGCGGCATGATCACCAAAGAGAAAATAGAAGATCACTGTTGGTGTTTGATGAAACGGAAGGAATGAACATGCAAAAGCATTAAACTTTATATTCTCTCGTACCGTGTATTCCAAGAATACACCACCACGGAAGCCCTTCAATACATCCTTGATCCTTGGTGCTTGGTCGTGCTCGACTAACAGTTTGCTATTTAAAACCCGCGCGTCTAGGCATAATCTGATTGATCCATTCGGCTTGGCCAAAGCCAATATTGCATTTAAATATGGGGTTGCTGCTTTTCTAATCATGCCAGAATCTAATAGGTTAGTAATAATGTCCTTGACCTGAGCAAAATGTTTCTCTGGGATCGGGTACAATTTACTCTTAAATGGGGTCCAATCGGTAATTTGTATGGCATACTGAAAATTTAATACTTTTCCAGGGATCGTGTCGAAAACTCCCTTATGATGTCTCAAAATCTCTTCTAATTTTCTTCTGTCAGGCTCCCCTGCTATTGCCTACTTAAGTCGCTCCTGAAGTAAAATTTCAAATTTGGACCCGCTAATTTCTTCCTCCGCCAAATGTATCCAAAGTTCCTGCGAAATATCTTGACCGTCAATTTCAATGACTGCTGTCTGGCTTACTCGTCCCTCCGTCGAGTTCTTATCTTCAGTCGCCTCATTAGTGCATTCTTCAATGACCCAAGTATTCGCCTCTCTCTCTCTAGTGGACTCTTCCATGTTCAGACCAACATGACTCAACCCCTCAACTTGTTTAAAGCACACAGTGTTATTATGTAAGTCAATTATAGCGTGAAAATCACAAATGAAGTTGGCTCCCAGAATGACATTATAATTCATCTTCGGTATCACGATGAAAGTTTGTGAAAATGTGTGGTTTAATATCTCCAGATCTAAATATGCTTGGTGCTTGCAAACTATGGTCTTGTCAGGAATGACCCCTCGGACTTTCATTAATGGAACAGGCATAATTGGAATGGTTTGTTTAGTTCCAATGTCTTTCAACAATGCTTCCTTGACTGAGCTCACCTGGCTACCCGTATCGGTAAGGCACCTCACTCTAAGACCTCCAATGTGAGCATAAATAATTGGTAATTGTCTGATTACATTCTCTCGGTCCTTCACCACTTCCTCCAGGCAATCGTCCGGGAATGCTACCCACTCTTCAATGTTCGCAACAATCAACTCCTCCCGTTCTCTGGTGTCCTCCGTTCTCAGGCTATCTGGTTTTGATTTAATCGTGTTTTTTTTATCCTTCGACCCATTCGTTGAGTTTCGCCGATTGTCATCGTGTCTCTCCTGCTGACGTAACAAACTTTCTGCCCCCGCTTCCTGGTGTTTATCTGGACTTTGTCTATTTGCCATCGCACGCCCCCACTTCTCTTTCTCTGTTTCTTCTGCATTTAATTCGTCCAAATATTTTTGTGACTCCGCGTATCGCTCGATCCAGTCATTTCGATAATCTCCCTGGTTATATTGCCGATAATTCCTCTGATTATTCCATCTGCCGTCCCCGTTCCTTTGGTAAGGTCTACCCTGCCTTTGGTTTCCCCTCCAGTTAATATATTCTCGCTGGTACGTCCTCTGATTGTGATTGTTGTTCTGATTATTATTATAATTATCACGGCGATTCGGGAAGTTCCTATTGTTATTATTATATTGGTTCCGACCGTCGAACTCCTGCCGTCTGGGCGTAAATTGTGTGCTGGTGGACTGTGTCTTCGTCTGATTATTCTGATTGTGACCGTTTTGATGCCCTTGAACTACTTCTGCAGTGTTTACGCACTCCATATTCCGTCTCCCGGTCTGCGGACTGACCATGCTCGTCTCATCCAAGTGGCGGAGTATCTCCTCGGCCTGAACTGCGGTTTTGATGTTTCCTGCCACTAAAAATTGCTGAATATTCATCGGAAGCTGCTTGCCGATAGTTAAAACCATGTTTTCCTCTGAAGGGGGCTCATCAAAATCCCGGAATTTAACCAGCTGTTGGCTAAAGAACTCAGAAAACCTTGTAGGGTGTGTGTTATGATATATCCTGGTATATAAATCCATCCTCAACCCCTGCTGCAGTGAAGGACTCCAGAACTTCCTCAAAAATGCCTCTTTGAACTGGGCCATGGCATTAAACGTATACTTGAAGCTTTGAAACCAGATTAAACTTGGGCCCTCTAAAAAAAAAATCCACCAAACGCAGCTGTTTTGCGGGACTGACGTGTTGGTCATTAAAGTAATCATCCAGCTGGCGCAAAAATGCTTTTGGAGTAGATCCTGAATTCTCCCTGAATTTGTCGGGTTTAAAGTCGTTTCCCCTAATTACTTGTATGACTTGGGCAGGTGCCAAGCCAGGTTGTGGAGTTGATGTCTCCCCTCTGTAATTTTGGAATGTGTCGCACGTTATCTTTGGACTCTGACCTCGGCTCGTATCCTCAGCTAGCTTCGAGCCCTCCGGACTCCCAATACTTCCATGTTTCCCTACTGCGTTTTCTGAAGAGAATAAAGTGGCATTCTCTAAAGATCTTATCTCATTCTTAACGATGAGGTCTGCGTGTTCTTGGAACTTGGACTTGATACTTTCCTCCAGAGCCTGCATTCTAGAGTTATTCTCGCCTAGTCGCTTTAATATATTCAGCCTATCTCCATTAGTCTCATTCACCTGCTGTTCCCAATCTTTCCGGATTCTACTCTTCAAATTATTATTTTTTTCTTCATTGCTCTCCTGATTCTTCTCAAGCTCCTCCCCTATTTGCTCTTGTATCAACTGCTGAGTTTTAATTAATTGTTCTCCCATTTCTTTCTGATTCTTATTTAGCTGTTCTCCTATTTCTTTATGACTCTTAATTAACTGTTCTTCCATTTCTTCTCGTATTTGCTCTTGGGTTTTAGTTAACTGGTCTTCCAGGTTTTCGCGCAAGTGCATCCGTTCTTTCTCCGTTTTTATCTCCAGCTTGTCAAGTTCCTTTATCAATTCTAACACATTGTTGTCGACTGAATTAATCTGCTCCTGTATGCTTACGTTCTTCGCATCTATTCTATTGAATTGCCCCTGTAATTCATCCTGCGTGCTTTTGATCCCTGCCGTGTTGTTCACGCATGCTGTCTCGATTTTTTTCAATTTGGCGGCTACCATTTCATCTAACTGTACTAGTTTATCGTCGAATTTAGATTCTAGCTTCTTAATTTCTCCTAATTGCCTCGAATTATTTTCTGCCACCTCTCCTGCCAGTTTCTCTAATTCTACTTTAGTACTCTGATTTATTTCAAGGGTGATCCTCTCTAATTGAACTGTTTGTAAGGTTGCCTGCTCCGATAATTTATGGTTTAGTTCCGCTAACTGTTTATTATTATTATCACTCTGTTCACGTAACTCGTTTAATTGTTTATCGTTATGTTCACGCAACTCGTGTAATTGTTTGTCACTATCCAATTTCTGAATTTGCAATTGGACCGTAATGTTACTGTTCACGTCCTGTAATTGTTTATCGCTATCTAATTTCTGGATTTGCAATTGCGCCGTAATGTTACAGTTCATGTCCTGTAATTGATTATCACTCTGTTCACTCATGTTCTTTAACTGTTCCTCCGTCTTTGCAGATAATTGCACAGACATCTGCTCCATCAACGCTTTAATCTCCTCGATGCTAGCCATCGCAAAACACACAAATATATACTGAGAAAGATAGGGTCATGCAATGGGATTTCAGTCGTACACACACACACATGTCTTGATATTTAAATTACATAGATTCTAATTTAAATAAATTTTCAGTAATCAAAATATTACTGAATAATGACTCTTATTTCCAAACCACACAATAACTCCCTTGTGATCTGCTTTTAAATTTCTAACTAACAGAATTTACGAACTACACTTTAATTAACCGAAGTTAATTAAATGTAAATTAAGGCAACACCTTCCTGCTTTTGACTGAGTTCACTAAATATGCAAATTTTCTAATTTTAAGCCGGGCGCCAGAACAAGTTAAAAACAAATACAATATCAACTTCTAACCTTGTTCAATATTTCTAACTTTAAGAACTCAGTGATTTTACTAATACACATGGCGGTACAACTTCGCCTCAATTTACTGAATTTACTCTTGTCCTGCTGACCTGGCATCATTTCTCAGCGAAATAAGTATGAGGTCAACAAAGCAACAACAACAACAATCCCCACTTGGGCAGCCATTTTTGATATATGAACCCTTGCAAAGAAGCATATGAGACTCAGTTTCGGGGGGTGTAACAGTCCATTTCGTTAAGTTGTTGTTAAGCGCTTCTTAAACATGCAGGGTACCATATAACAAAATAACATGCAGGAAAAAGTGAATACCAGGGTTAGAACATATGAATTTAATAACAGATCAACTATTTACACTATTTACAATAAAAACAAAACAAACAAGGTCTCCCAGATGACTCCCACTTGAATTAATAAAATGCCAAGACTAGGCCTAATCTCAGGAGAGATTGTAAACTATCTGGACCAAGTGTCCCAAATTACTACAATGACCATGTGCGTGTGCGGCTGTTCTAAATGCGTTACGATGTGTACAAATTAATGCGAGATCCGTTACCATCCAGTACACCTTCAGGGGACGAATCTGCATTGTCTAGAGCTAGACAGACACGGGGAACCAACTAAACACTAATTAAATTAATCCGACACTTCCTACACTAAATAAAACAACAATAATTTCCGCATGAAATTGGAATCAAAGAACTGCCGAAGCAAACAACATTAACGCTTCAAATTAGGACTTTTCAAATCCACACAAGTAAATTAACACGTGACCAAACAAGAAAAATACACATATGGCCGCTTGCCATTTTTACCAGAAAAATACTAAAATACACCCAGCGGTGTCACAACAGACAAAAACTAACATGAAATGAGTCATAGAAATCACTAGGCTCTAAGCCAACATTTACATCATAAAACAATATTTCATCTCATACGATATGCGGTAATTCGTAACGGACATGGCGAACTCCCAATTAAATATGGTCCAATGACCATCAAAAGAACAGGTTTGCTACTGATATCTTACAGGGGTCAGTCGGTCAGCTGGACTGCCTAAAAGATGAATCACCAGACATAGACGGGCGCTAAGTGGAATCTGCACATCTGTCAACCCACGTGTCAATAATCTCGACCTGCCATGGCACTGGTTCGAGTCTCGAAGAAGCGTGCTCCCAAAAGCACATAACATACGTGTGTGTCAGAATAAAATATCTCAACATTTCCCACGGAAATCCAAGAATCAGCACTGGACAAGGTACAGTAGCCTCTGAGAGTGCTCTGCCTTTCCAAAAAATACAACCACAATATTTGAGGGCGGTAGCACATTCTACCCCTCATCACGAAGAATCAATACACACACCTGACACAAGAACACACACAGAATCACACGTATGGTTTTGACAGAAACCTGAAATAAATGACATAAATATTTTCCACCGACTTGCGCTCCCAATCTAGTCCGTGACTAAAGAACCTGAAAAGGACTAAAAAAAACTCTAAAAAATAGAACTAAGGTGTTCTACAGTGACATCTTAATTTGTTGCGCTCGGCAACCCTAGTATGAATAAAAACCTGTTCGTTAAAACATCTTACAACATTGTCCCCCTTTTCCTACAAAAAAAATTAACTTGAATAAAGCGCCACTTATCGACCGTGACGAGTTTCGCATTCGCATGGATAAAATCAAATACACACGCCGTGTATACTAAATATGACCCATAAGAACAAAAATATACATCAAACAAACACTTTGGCCACGTGCCAACGTACATTTAAACATAATAGTGTCGGCACACAAAAATAATCTAAATACAAGAAAAACAAATGAATAAAATATTTACAACGTTCCCGCGTCTAATTTAACTACATAGTGAGTAAATCAATGGTTTGTACATCACCGTTGCAGCTTGTAGAACTTAACCTCCATCCCACAGCATTTCCCTACGGGAAATCTACTCGTCCATCGTCGACGTATTGGTAGAGGCGATGCACTTCATTCCATCACACGACCTTTCAGCAGACATCTTGGCGTAGCTTCTTGGAAAGAAATGTTCAAAGTTATTAGTTTGCCTAGCTAGAATCGCTATAAGCTACTGACTTTCACTCACAATAATGTCCTAGGCGATTACTCAACGTAGAACTGGCCCTATCTCAGCATTTGCTTATCACACGCACATATCATCACTCAAAATATAACACAAAAATTTACATAAAATTACACCCATCAATCACCACGTAACTGGCTTATAACAAGTCTCAAATATGTCTATCGCGTAGCGCTTATCTCGACTAGAGATCTCCCACCGCTAATCGTGAACTCTGCTCCCTTGAGCACAAATTAAATGTTTGTCAGACAGACGTGAAGTATGCTCACTAGAGCTTAATAAATCGTGACGCAAACTGGCGTGAACGTTGCCCACCAGAGCTCAATAAAGTTGTGTCTCAAACTGCTCATCACCGATCAATTTATTTGAAACTGACAGAATGGGGTAAGGTGGGGGCAATTTGTGAAAATAATTTGTAGATTTCACCTCACAGACTGGGGACTAGTATCAATCTTCTTCTTTTGATCCAAACGTCTCAATGGACTTATGCGGAATTAATTCGGATCGGCGGTTCTTCAGATACGCGTTTTGGCGCCTTTTTCTAAGGTACGTGATCCACCACGTGGCTTTGGCTTCCTATCTCCTGATTTGCTGATTCAATCGTGGATCGGTTGGAACTTCACTCCTGGCACACCCATAATGACGCCGATTGAGGTGCGCGTTCGTACAGAATTTGTCCTTGAACTCGGCTTAACCGGTCATCTTCAGGAATAACTACCAAGCTGCTTCTGTTGTAATCGTTGCGACACACTACCTGACTCCCCTTTGTCAACTTCCAACATGTTCTGCCTGGGCATCAGTAATAATAATAATAAAAATCATGAAGACTTATTGATCGGCTAATCAATAAGGGTTCAATATAGAGGTGTGCAAATTAATAGAATTAAGTAAATAATGTTAATTAGTCGTAATTACTTTTATTCAAAATCATTTTATTGACCAACTTCTTTTGTTGTCCTACTTAGTAGTGTTTCCTCTCCCGTGGAATTACACCTTTTTCCATAAGGAATTGCGTCTGGAAACTTTCAGATTATTGGATTCCGAGGGATATCTGAGCTGGGTCCATTTTCAATTTTTCATTGACTTTAGAATTCAAGTCAAGTGATTTCAATGCATAGTTCATGAATCTTTGAATAGTTCAGTAGAGTTTCTCAGTTAAAGGACCCCAAATCCCTCCGCTCTAAATTCACACGTAAAGTAGAGTGAAGTAATAAAAACGAAACGTGTGGCATTTTGCATTTGCAAGGCTCCTCTGTTAGTGGAAATTCTAAAAAATCATTTTAATTTGAGTTTCTTAAATGAAAATATAATTAGGATTCTTGGTTAAACATTTGAAGTAATTGTATCGCCTTGTAAACATACTTAGTTCATTAAACCGTGAAAAGTAAAAATGCAATTTTGTAATACTGACATCGAATCTAATAATTTGCACATCTCTGTAAAGACAGCTATCGCCTCCACCCCTACAGATAGAATAGTAAGTAAATGCGATTGATGAGAAATGAAAAGATAACTCACACAGAAGGAATTAATATTTATTAAGCTGTAAATTTGATTGAGTATATCTTTGTTATAGAACTGAGGGAATGAAATAACAGGATGTAGGATAGTAATCACCGATGTAGGACAACAGTAAGTTTTTATACCATTACCACAGGACAGTTATCGTATTAGGGATGCGGACGTCCTTGTATAATTGTTATTTAATCTGTGCCCCGTTTGCTGAGGCCTGTGCTCCTCCGCAACATTCGTTTCAAAATTCAAATAGTACTTCCTTCCATTCGAGATTTGCTGTTCGCTTGCCTTTTTGTTCTATTTGAACTTTGACGTCATGAAAGATTTTGCTCGCGATAGTGCGGCATACAGAATAGTTGTCCGTGGCTAAACACCGGTTGAGGTAAATAAATGCCTACTTGATCTAGTGTTTGACCTTGAGCTTTATTGATAGTTATACAAAAAGCCAAACGTACTGGAAACTGCCTCCTTTTGAAGGAAAATGGCATAGAAGTATCTGATGGCGTAAGGTCAGGGTGACGGAGTAGGGCATTGTTTCCAACATTTACGCCAGTAATAATTTCCAGGTGTAAGCAATTGTCATGCATCTTCCAAACCAACAGTCTAGTACCGTTCAACCGGCCTTGGGTAACATTAATATTTCTCAACAAAATCACAATTGAGCCTTCTTTTAGTCGAAGGATATGATGTGGCAATCCACTTATGACTATGCTGTCTAAAAATTCTATTGGGAATTGTAGAAGTTCACTCTCATCTTCAGTAATCAAATTATTCACACTGATGTAAGTTCTCGATGATCCTGGGATTAGGTCTAAAACTTCGTCATTGATTTCTTTACAGTGTTCATTTTTAGGTGCTAAAATCGCTATTTTTGAAAAGCGTGGAATATTTTTCAGCGTGGGACTAATTCTGAATTTTCTCCATCGACGTGAGGGTATTCACCGTTATCAATTTGTATGAAGAAGTTTGCAAAGTCACGTTGATCTGTATCCGCTAGCATATTTTTGTTGAGTTAAAAAATTTTGAATAATGGCCACAAAGGAGAGAACCTTACTGACATTTGGACTGATGCTGCTTTAGATGCGTGATGCACAACAGGCAATACCTGCCTAAAATCTCCATCTAATATGATAATTTTTCCTCCGAAAGGCACGTCGTTATTCATGATGTCCTTGAGCAACCAATTTACACACATCAACGCGTGCTTATTAGCCATTGAGGCTTCATCCCAGATGATAAGTTTTGCTGAACGAATATAAAAAGCTTCCTTGCTGTCAACTTTTATTCCTGATACAGTACTTTCATGCAAATGTAGAGGTAACTTGAACTGGCTGTGTACAGTGCGTCCCTGAGGTAGTAACATTGCTGCCATACCAGTCCATGCAACAGAAACTACATTTAACCCAAAATTTGTGCAACTGTGAATCAAGCATTGGTAAAGAAATATTTTCCCGGTGCCCCCTGGACCGTCAATGAAATATGCATTACTCATCCTTTCATTGCTGTTTTGTACTAACCCCAACATTTCTGTAATTATAGCCTTTTGGTTTCCATTTGCTTGGTTTATCATCTGACTTAATTGATCCTCATTATGTTTTGGATAATTCATTGGTAAATTTGTCTGAGGGAAATTATCAATAATAGCTGGCAATTCGAGAGAAGTAATGGGAAGACCATGGAGCTTTAATGTATTAGAAATATGTATAAGAGTGAACTGATATGCAATGTTAGGTTCGTGAAACTGCAGATAATCTTCTGATAATGAATTCTTGAAAATGTCCCATAACTATCTTACATTTGAAGGGGCCTGAAAGATACATATGTAAGAAAACAGTTGTCTTAACTGAGAAGGCATCTGAAATTGTGACGCTTCTGCCAAACAACGCTGCCATTCAGAATCGTCAATCAGCAAACCTCGCTCCGTAGCTGTTTCTTTAAAAGTAGAATAGACAACTGCTTTGTATGTTCGTAGATCCTGGAAGCTGGTAGCACCTATGACGTGAAGCAATAACAGGCGAAAAAATACCTTTCTGTTTCTGTAGGCGAAACATTATACATTCTGCCTATAGTTTTTGAAACATTTTTTCTTTTTTGCCACTGGCAGTTTCTCTTATTCCAGACGTAATATAGTGGTGTTTCAGGATATATATACGGACTTCTGGCTTGCGAATATTGATTTAACTTGAACCACGCTTGTAATTCCGTGTTGCGCAACTGTGCTTGAAGTAAAATATCAAGAGCGTTATCATTTTTAAAATAGATATTTTGCAAGTTTGGCAAGTGAACTGGTTTTTTTTAGCGTATGGCTTTTAGTGCCGGGAGTGTCCGAGGACATGTTCGGCTCGCCAGTTTTGTAGCTGCTTCGAGACGGACACCCAATGGCTGAGCTACAAGTACCGTTGGGGAGGAAAGTTGGAAGGGAAGGGCGAGGAGTTGGAAGGTAGCGGCTGTGGCCTATAGTTAGGGACCAACCCCGGCATTTGCCTGGAAGGAAAATGGGAAACCACAGAAGACCATCTTCAAGGTTGCCGGCGGGGGGATTCGAACCTCCTCGCCTCCCGGATGTGAGCGACTGCCATTAGTCATGCCGTAACGAGCACGGCTAACTCACCCGGTAGTGAACTGGTAATCGCACGATAGAATGTGACTGTTCATGCATGTGAAATGAAAATATCCTGAATGCGACTTCTGTTGGACCAACATATCTAGCATTTAGGAAAGAAGTAATTTAATGGTAGTTCACCGTTTCGCCTTCAGGACATATCTTAACAATGCAGCAGTCATGACTTTTATACACATACTTGTGGATTTTAATATATAAGATATTTGTGGATGTATTTAACACTCTGAACACTTGAGCATATTTCAACATTAATATGAACTTGCACGTAAAGTAAAAGAAATGGATTGTAGGGAACAATCAATCGACTATCGACTTCAATGTCAATGCCTCGAATTGTTTTTATAATAATCCGTCCATTATTTCTTCTCCTATACGAAGCATAACCATTGGCATTATATTTGGTCTCTTCCTGAAACTGTTTAAGGAAATCTTTCTTACATACGCCATCTTTCATACAGACTGAAGCAGGATTCAAAGATCCGCGAGTACCATGCACCATATGACGCCTTACCAACTCGTATAGCACTTCATTCTCGAGATCTGGTATTTCGGCTGACACCACACTGTCAATGTCAGAAATTTCTTGAAACTTACAATCTTCCGTTAATGTTAAGAGTAAATGGATGTGCGGGAGACCACGTTTTTGAAATTCCACTGTATAAGTTACAGATATGCTTTTACCGAAAATTTCCTTAACATTAATCAATCGTAGCAATTCCTTTACTTTGCAATGGAAAACTCTCACTTCAATATCAGGCCTATTATTAGCTGTTTCCCAGGGATGAATGCTGTTAAGTATTTCTGGCCAGCCCGCATTATAGGTGAACGTAATGAATAAATCTGGCTTTCCAAACTTCCTCACTATCGCCATCGTATCCTGATAATTTTGCAATATTTTCTTTGGGCTATCTGTAAAAGAAGATGGCAAAACTACAATACGACCGACTCTGAGATTTTCATTTTCTGCTCGTATATGCAAGGCGTCTGCTAAACCGGCATATGTATCAACTCGTAACTTCGTTTGTTGATGACGTATATATTTTAACCGGTCACCTTCCATACGACAGTAGTAATCCACGAATAAATACCTGTTGTGTTTTAGCAGAGATTAATAGAAAAGGATAGTTTTAATCAAATGTATATTTGGACATAGATTTGGCATGTCCGCCATTACAGGGAATAAACAAAAGAATACATTTTTATATAACTTAGATAGAGGAGCAAGTTAGTGACTGGCGGTCAAACGCAAGTATAATAGTTCCTCTAGGTTGGCGCTGATCGAAACTGGATTACTTAAAAACCCAATACCCTCACTTAATCCAGTTGTCATTTTATCAATCGGATTCGATCGGCAATAATAAATTCATCAATTTGCAAAAATTCAAATGTTTCGACTTAACTAAGCTTTTTGTCAGAACATCTGCAATGATTTTACTAGTACCTTTAAAATCAACCGATACTTCTTGTTTTTCAACTGCATTTTTTACAAAATGATATTTTACGTCTATGTGTTTAGACCTTTCTTGTATTTCGCTACATTTGGCATTTTTAACTGTTGACTGATTGTCACTAAACCATAACGAATATAATAAGAAGTGATATCACTGGCCTAGTACGCCTGGTCCGCCGCAGCGCAGCGCTGGCTCCGATCTATGATGTAAGTTAGCATTGGCGCTTACGAGACTTAAAACCTTGCGACCTGTTTTACATGTTAAAACACCGCAAGATATCCTCATAGGGGCTAATAAAATCGACATCTCCACTTACTTTACTGTGCCCAATTATAATTTAATAAGTCGTCTCCTGTAATAGTCCAGTTTCGACAATAAGCGAAGACAGAGAGCCAGTTCAGAATGCAATTAGTTTTGCCAGCTATCGGTAAATTTAAAAAAAGAACGGAAAAATTAACCTCGCTATCAGAAAGGATTTCTTCACATTGTTACACATTTTACATTCCCTTAACAGACTTGCAACACAGCCAAAAAAAAGCCGTACGAACACAACTTTCAACTTTACCGTAGATTACTATAAAATTCAATGATAACCATAAATTTCACTCCACAAACACCAAAATCAGTCAACTACCATCATTTCAGAAGAACTTAACATTAAACAGACATAGAAGGCATAATCATGACCCCTTCATAGAGTAGGCTATTGCCTAAACCCGATCACGGCTGCTTCAACTTTATTTAGAATATTACAAAAATCAATTATACCCATAAATTCCACTCCACAAACAGCAAACTCAATAAACTACCATCATTTCAGAAGCACTTAACATTTAACAGACATAGAAGGCACAGTCATGACCCCTTCTTTGAGTAGGCTATTGCCTAAAACTGATCACGCCTCCTTCAGCATTACGGTACATATATGTTTTTTAACTCATTGTCTTTTTATTCTCATCCCTTTCTTCACAGAAGTAGTCTTTAATGGTATCAAGAGCATTTTTATTTATACCATACTGGACAAATAGTTAGGCAAATTAGGAAATATATGTGGAACAGAATAGTCTTTCAATCGCCAGTTGGTTCTTGGGAGAAGTACTACTTCCATCCCTTCTATCGCAAATTTGTTAAATTTAACAATTAAATCTTCTGAAAAGTGAGCATCACAGATGCAGGACTTTTCAGTAAGTTCCCTATCCTTCCCTGGTATGGCTCCTTTGCACTTGATAAAGCGTTCCTTATCTTTAGGAGGTTTGAAAAACCATCTGACCTCTTTACAGTCCCCATAGCCAAATCTGCATCCTGGTACAAAAGAGCAAGGCATCTTCACTACTCACATTAAGCACTCATGAAAATGTAAGGGCTAAACTGCTGTTTACTTACATTAAATAACAATAAAATTAACACACGAAGATAACGTCAACACACGACAAGAAATTACATTCCATTTCAGTTAATGCTCCCTACAATAGCACAAACACCACGAAAAATACTTAATATATCGCACATAAACACATAAACATATGTGGAAATCAGCAATCTCAAGTCGACTGTAGCGCTGTGTAGCGGCGAGTGCCAACCCGATCCGTATTCATTACATGCTATTGAGGGAGAAGAGATCACACTTTATATTCTATTCGTTATGACTGAACAATAAAACTTTACTGTTTTTTAAAATAAGTTTGTAATCGTTTCCCTTTAAAATTTCCTTTAATATTCTATTTAGAATTACTGCCTTTCTTGTACATGTTGCTAAACTGACATACTCCGCTTCCGTTGTTGATAGAGCAACAATATCCTGCTTCTTACTTTCCCAAGCGACGGGGCCATTAGCAAGAAACAAAATGTACCCAGTACATGAAATTCTATCAGCTTTTTCGCTAGCAAAATCTGCATCTGCATATCCTATTAAAGAGCTGCCCGATTTGCTGTAAACTATTTTGAAATCAATCGTACCCTTCAAATAACGTAACACCCGTTTTGCATATTCCCAGTGTTCCCTAGTGTAACATTTGTGTTATAACGACTTAGTTTTCCAACAGCATAGGCAATGTCTGGTCTACTACAGACCGCTGCATACATTAAACTGCCAAGTAACGCTTGATATGGTACCTCAGGACATTTACTTGGATCTCCTTTGGGCGCATCTAACTTAGGTTCCATAGGAGTATCCGCTATTTCGTAATCTAGCATATCAAAACGAGACAAAATTGTTTTTATGTACTGTTCCTGATCTAACGTGATTCCCTTTTCTGATCTCTGCACTCTCATACCTAAAACACTTTTAGCTTCCCCTACGTTTTTAATTTCAAAATTTTTCTTAAGTGACTTTTCTAGACTGGTAATAATTGTTTCATTCTTACAAAACACAAGGAAATCGTCCACGTACACAGCTATTATGCAAAGTAAATTTCCGCTTCCCTGAACATAAATACATGGTTCAGTTGAAACTCTTTTGAATCCTAATGTCATTAGGACATTTCTACATTTATCATACCATGATTTGGAAGCCTGTTTAAGACCATAGATGGCTTTCTTTAATAAGCAAACTTTGTTTTCAGAGCCCAGCTCTGTAAAACCTTCTGGCTGTTCCATAAAAAGAGTCTCTGTCAAATCTCCATTCAGGAACGCAGCTGTGACATCCAGATGATAAATATTTAACCCAACCTCAACTGATAGTGCTATCAGCATTCGTAATGCCGAATAACTTATAACTGGAGAAAATGTTTCCTGATAATCCACACCATATCTTTGTGAATATCCCTTAGCAACTATTCTTGCTTTAAAACGCTCCAATTTTCCTGCAGCATCAATCTTTTGTTTAAAAACCCATTTACATTTTATAGGAATCTTTCCATCTGGCAAATTTACCAGTTCAAAAACTCCTTTGTCCTTTAAATTTTTCAACTCTAAATTCATTGCCTCTTTCCATTGAATTTTATTTTCCGGCCCTAAGGCTTCTTGCACTGTTTGTGGATCATTATGAGTGGGTAAGCAGTCACAAAAGTTTCCACTCATTGACGTTAAATAAGTAACGTGATCTGGAAATATCTTAGGAACCCTTGATCTAATAGGATACCGTCTGATTGATTCATCTTGCACAGTCTCTACTGTCTCACTCATATCAGACTCATTATTCTCAGAAGTCTCATTTCAAATAATCAAGTCTTCTTCTAAACTTGCATGACCCTGACTATCACTATTTATAACGTTTGCATTTTTATCGTTAACTTCAATATTTTGCTCTAAATTTATTTGGTTCCCTCTTTCCGTATTCGCGTTATCATCTTTGGCCTCACTATTTTCTTCGATTGTAACCGCAAAATCGACTTTTGGTAACAACGTTCGAAAATCTGTTTTGTCACCCTCACTGGTTTCAGACTCTCTGGAGATGAAATTGTTTAAAAAAGAAAAACAACATCTCTAGATTTTAATTGCTTATATCCTTTTTCTGGATCCGCTGGTAGATAACCTTTGATTCCTCGCAATAACCTACAAATACACATTTCTTGGATTTAGAATCAAACTTGGTTCTATGTTCTTTTGGAATATGCGCATAGGCCACACAGCCAAACACTCGTAAATTCCCTAAATCTACTTGCTTTCCGGACCATTTCTCTTCCGGTACTTCATTTTTTAGTGCTTTAGTTGGAGATCTGTTTTTAAGGTATACAGAAGTCCTGCAAGCTTATTTGAAGGGTACGATTGATTTCAAAATAGTTTACAGCAAATCGGGCAGCTCTTTAATAGGATATGCAGATGCAGATTTTGCTAGCGAAAAAGCTGATAGAATTTCATGTACTGGGTACATTTTGTTTCTTGCTAATGGCCCCGTCGCTTGGGAAAGTAAGAAGCAGGATATTGTTGCTCTATCAACAACGGAAGCGGAGTATGTCAGTTTAGCAACATGTACAAGAAAGGCAGTAATTCTAAATAGAATATTAAAGGAAATTTTAAAGGGAAACGATTACAAACTTATTTTTAAAAACAGTAAAGTTTTATTGTTTAGTGACAATCAGTCAGCAGTTAAAAATGCCAAATGTAGCGAAATACAAGAAAGGTCTAAACACATAGACGTAAAATATCATTTTGTAAAAAATGCAGTTGAAAAACAAGAAGTATCGGTTGATTTTAAAGGTACTAGTAAAATGATTGCAGATGTTCTGACAAAAAGCTTAGTTAAGTCGAAACATTTGAATTTTTTGCAAATTGATGAATTTATTATTGTCGATCGAATGGGGAGCGTAATGGCGCAGTGGCTTAGCTGCTCGTCTTTCACCCGGACGGCCGGGGTTCGAATCCCGATGACAGCGGGGTGGAATTTTCACCTGAAAAATCACGTGGCGTCAGGAAGGGCATCCGGCCTTAAATCCCCGGCCAAAACCAAAATGAGCCTGGTTGGCTCCGGCGACCCCAATTAATTGGGAAATGCCGAAGAAATAGATAGATAGATTATTGTCGATCGAATCCGATTGATAAAATGACAACTGGATTAAGTGAGGGTATTGGGTTTTTAAGTAATCCAGTTTCGATCAGCGCCAACCTAGAGGAACTATTATACTTGCGTTTGACCGCCAGTCACTAACTTGCTCCTCTATCTAAGTTATATAAAAATGTACTCTTTTGTTTATTCCCTGTAATGACGGACATGCCAAATCTATGTCCAAATATACAATTGATTAAAACTATCCTTTTGTATTAATCTCTGCTAAAACACAACATTGTGATTAATCGCTCTGAGGTTGGTAATAATTCACATAACTCGATCAAAATTGGAGGGGTAATTTCATATCATTTACTGGGCTAAATATTGCAGTTATACTTTCTCATCTCCCTGAAATAATTGTATACTGAATTGGGTAATTCGTCAAAGATCGTTGTAGGAAGGCAAATCGAACTTTCCGGTCGAAGGTACCAAAAGATTGGATTCTAACGTTGTGTCTTATGTAAAAGTGTATATTTAATCGTGTTCAGAATAGTGCAAAATTATTTGATGTTTAATATAAACAAATAGCCTCCACATTGAAACGAAAAGTGAAGTATCGTGTCGTGTTTACCAATGATTATATAGTGAATGAGGCTATACCTTTTTGGTGCAATAAGTGGTTACTGGATGTAAAGTGCTGGTGCTTAGTGGGAGGTGCTAATTTTTAGTAATTAGTAGGGCAAATAAAATGTATCGAAAGAAATATAACCATTGTTAAATCCGTTACAAGACGCCTTATTAGCTGCAGGATATTTCTCGTTATTGAATAATATTGGTACATCCTTCAAGAATAAACAATTTACTGGTTCAACAGGAAATTAAACTTAGCAGAATAACCGCACGGACACGAAGAATCGATCATTCCTTTCCCCAGTCCAAGGAATAATTTAACATGCCGGACGAAAACAGTCAGCTGGCTTCGACAAATAGAGTGGATGACAAAACACTTGATTTCTGCTCTGTGTGCGAAAAGAGGGTAGAGGAAAACGAAACAGCTGTGACCTGTGACGGGCCATGTCAGAGATGGCATCATCTATCGTGTGCGGAATTGCAGTAAGGACAATTTAACGCACTAAAGTCAACCAGTAAGAAAAAATCAAAACTTTTATGGTTATGTTTTAATTGTGAACAGGACTTCACTCTATATAAATCGGGAAGAAGCATGCAAAAAGAACTAGAAGAGATGCGTGCAGAAATGTGCAAGAAAATGGATGAAATGGCAAAAAATATACGGTATCTAAACTTACAAGCCAATGTCTTTCAAGGGACAATCGATCATCGGATTCTGCCAAACAGGAAGATAATCAACGAAAGAAAAACGCTTCCTCCACAAAACAGGTATGCGAAATGGCAACACAAGCAACTACCGAAGACATGGTTGGTGCATGTGATCAGAATATGAAATCTACAAATCTAAACAAGGAAAACTATGAGGAGCTGAAAACTAAAATGGACCAAGTCTCAGAAACTATGATGCAGAAAATGTCACTGCTGCTTGAAACGCAACTGCAACAAACAGAAATCTTGACAGCTGTCAATCAGAGACCTCCGTTAATAAAAGGGAAAGCTTCAAACCCACCGACTGCACAGCAAAGTCTTCAAAAGCCCAACAACAGCCACGGAAACTCTGACTCCAGACTCAGGATGAGAGGGATCCAGGTAGTAAAAATGAACGTCACTCCACACTAAGGAAGGATAATGAAGGATATACTATGGCAGACGTGGAGAGAACTCCCTCACCAAGACACCTAGGAATTCAGGGGACTAAACCTTTTGATATAACTTGTAACCTAAGACCAGCGGAACGTAAAGCATGGCTTTTCATAGGCAGAGTTCATCCAACAACTGAAGCAAATACACTAATTTCACACCTCAAAAATATAGGCATACAGGGGGAAATAGAATGTGAGCAAATAGAAACAAGAGGAAAAAGTAAAGCATTCAAAATAGGCATCCCATTTGAGGACAAGGAAAGAGCAATGACGCCAGAAATCTGGCCAGAACGCATACTGGTTAAACGTTTTTCCTTTCGTCGCCCCTTTTTCGAGGGAGCACGTCTCGCATAATGAAGTGCGAAAAAATGAGTGCCCAGAACAAGAAATTAGAACTTCTAGTAATAATATAGCAGAAAGGCAACATAAATTACGGATTATTCTATGGAACATTGAAGGTATAAAGAACGCGTTACAACTAGCTCCAAATAATATTTTGATGATTATGACATAGTACTGTTAACAGAGATTTTTCTTACAGAAGACTGGGGAGCAAAAGATTTTTACTGCATCCATAATACCGCCATCAAAAGTAACATAGGAAGGCCTAAAGGAGGTATCTCTTGTCTGCCTATCCCCTTCTACAGTGAAGCACCGGACTAACAACATACTAATCGTGAAGTCACCAATTTTATACATAATTTGTGCGTACTTTCAACCAGATTTTCGAGAAGAAGATTTAATAGACGATCTAACTGTAGCGGTAAGTCATGTAGCGAGGAATGATGCGCTAATAGTAGCTGGTGACTTCAACTGTCGCATTGATGTACCTTCTCGTAAGACGTCCACACTTCTGCATTACATGGAACAAGAAGGCCTAACACTGACTAACAATAAAGAAACAAAAACATACATATGTCAAAATGGGTCGTACAATTGACCTCGTATTCATTAATAAGGGTTTCACCGTTCTCCAACAGCGTGCGATTGACAATGTCACCGTAAGAAAACACCTACCCATTGCCACAGTTCTCTACCAGGGAATACAGATAACTCCTTCGCTAAGAAGCAAAATCAAAGTATCGAGGAATTTGGATCTCACCAAATTGCAAACAATTAGGGTCTCAGTCATGCATGATAACATAATTGCAGGAAACATTGATGAAGCACTATGGAATTTAGAGAATTCTGTGCGGAATTCTGCGCTTTCAGTTAAAGAATGACCAAGGAAAGCCAAGCCATGGTTTAATAAAGAATGCTTTCAAATAAGGAAACGAACAATCAATGCTATTCACGCTGTGAGAAAGCAGGAATCGGAAACAACACTGAAAACATATGCAGATCTACGGAAACACTATAAGATCATCATCAAAAAGGCTAAGAAAGTATTTTTAGAAAAGAAGGAGAAAATACTAATTGAAGAAATTGAACAGGATCCCTTCAGAGCACTGAAACCTATACAACCGAAATTTCCTAAGGACATACCAATTGAAACATGGGAACAACACCTTGGTCACGTTTTGCAAGAAAAAGACACCAGACCAGGTACTGACCCTCACACAAGTGCTTTCGATCCCATCACAGTAGAGGAACTTTCACTTGCAATAAAACGCAGTAAAGATAGAAAGGCATGTGGGCCAGACTCGATTTATAATGAACATCTTAAAGAAGCCCGATGCTCATAGGAACGTGGACCGATCTTATGAACGAATGCTTACGTCAGGGAAGGATACCAGACTCATGGAGACGATCCAGAATAAAAATGCTGTATAAAGGGAAAAGTGACTCCAGTGATCCTAATGCATATAGAGGCATTGCATTGGAAGATACTCTCTTCAAACTTATGATGAAAATACTTACAACAAGACTGACACAACTGATAGACGATAAAATTCCGGAAGAGCAGTTTGGCTTCCGCAAGCCGAGATCGTCACTGCAAGCTGTCAATTACTTGCTCGACATAATACAGGACACTTTAAGGCTTCCAAAACAGAAAGTATATGCAGTCTTCATAGACTTCTCTAAGGCCTTCGACTGCATTAATAGAAGCATACTATACCCCACGTCAGGTCAAGACCTGAGGAAAATATCCCTCCGCGCATCTTCTCTCTCTGTCCCTCCGCGCATCTTCTCTCTCTGTTCCGTCTTGTGTTTCCAACATGGCGCGCATCTGATCGAGTGTTTGAATCTACCTTAACCACAAACGACTTTATTGCGTTCGGACCTTTGATTCACTTCAATTACGAATTTATCTACGGCATATTCACTGAACCAAATATGTTTTCCTATCGTGTCGAAACCCGAGGCTCTGTGTTAATTTAAAAAAAGGATGCTTGTAGTTTTATGTTATCGTGCGATTATTTAAAACACTATAACATTATTTGTTTTAGGCGAGGAATGACACATGAACGATGAGTGATATAAGAAGACGAAATGACGTGTGTCCTTGAGCCCTATGAACCAACTAATTGCTTATGTGTCATCCGTCAGCATCTTATCTTGGGAAAGATCGAAAGTTGATGGGGAGAATCAGCTGCTTCCTTGAAGGGTTACGACACGTACTCTTGAGAATCAGAAGGCAGAATGATCTACTGTTAGTACAAAGACTTAACTGTAACGTGAAGTGGAGGGTAATTATAAAACAAAATGATAATTATACCGCGCATAGGAAAATAATACTGTCAGGTGTATATGCGGATTAGCCAACATCAAAATGTCATTACAAAACATGGCGAGTAGGCTATATATTTTCGGTTGAGCTGACATAGGCTACTGAGAAGTAAACACTTTCCTATAAATAAGATTAAATGTTAGGATACAACATGTGTATATAACTTACAGATGTTGTCTCCAATCTTCCTCCATTGCTTCTATTCCACTGAGACCGCCGTCAGATGATTCCCTACTATCACTATCACCATTAACTTTCACTGTCACTTTTGTCACAGTTGGAATTTCATTCTTGAGAAAAAGAGAAAAGCACTTTCCTACGTATTTCACACAGAACAAAATTCTAAATACTGTGACACATGAACCCCCTTTCCTTGTGACGCCGGCCGACTTCTCGCCGGAGACTCGCCATGAGCTTTGAATTCAGCGCGCACCGAGTAAACACTGTATGTCGAAACGCCAGTCAAGTATGCAGTCTTCTTCACCAACTCTTCTACTGTCCACTCTGGATTGTCATCCCTCAACCTACTACAGTATATACATTTAAAATCATTTGTTTGCACCTTTTACTGAACTTCTCCCCACTTTTATTATTTTTGAAGTATTTTGTTGTTGATTCAAGCTTTACAGCTGCAGTTTGAACACGTTGTCTACTTGAAGGAGCCATCTTGAAGTCCGTGCAATCATAACAGTATTGCCAACGTTTGAACCTGATTTGCCACAACACTGAATGAGTCGGTTACTCTTTTGCAGCTCAAACAAGGTTTATATAGAACGAAATATAATATAATATCAAATTCGTACCGAATTACTCTGCCTATCGTATAAAATACCACTACAAGCTATATACGTGCATACAGTTAATCACATGAAAAGCAAGGTTGGTGCAGTTCCCAATTAACGAGAAAATGATTAATTTATTCATAGATTTATACCAAGGAATTTCTTAAAAGTAATCTAGCCAGTTTATCGAAACATAGCAACATGCGCTGAAACATCTTGTACTGCAAAAACAAGCAGAAAAATTGGGAACTATTTCCTTGCGCGTTAGCCTTTTCACAGACCAGAACATCAAAGGGACCGCTTAGGTCTTGACCTGACGTTCGGTATAGTAAAGAAACTCACCGAAATGATTGGTCTGGAGCACCACTACATCACCAGATTGATTAAGGATATTCTACATAACAACCAGGTAGAAATAGATAACGGAATAACTATATCTAATCCAATCGATCAAACAATGGGAGTACTTCAGGGTGACCCTCTAAGTCCTCTTCTATTTAATGTCGCGACTGCAGATGTGGTATGTCTCTTACGTTCCCAGAAAGTCAAAATCATCGTATATGCCGATGATATGGTTCTGACCTCGTCGTCAAGAGAAGAGCTACAAGACAGCATGAATCAACTTGCAATATGGGCCCAAAACAACGATCTTGAAATAAACCTTCAGAAAACGGTAGCAATGATATTCAGAAAGGGCAGAAGAACTGCCAAAGATGACATTCCTTACCTCAGAGATGAACCTTTGCTTCAAACCAGTCATTACAAATATCTAGGAATTACTTTGCAAATACAAGGGAAATTATTTACACGTCACATCAAAGACAAAATGATCTGTGCTGTCAGATCAATGAACGACATTAGTCATCTCAGGGATATGTCTCTGCAATCGGCACTGAGACTCTTTAATGCAAAAGTTACACCAATCGCAACGTATGGATTGGATATAATATGGGTTAATTTAAGCAAAAATAACCTGCAAGACTTAGAGAAAGTGAAAGCCTTATTCTTAAAAAGACTGCTTTGTTTGTCAAAATTCACCCCATAGAGACTGGCGTATGAACTAGCGGGGGAACCTTTCTTTATAGTAGAAATCCGACTGGTTCAACAACTACCATCCACAAGACAATACAACGATTAGCTACAAGAACTACTTGCAAAAAAGAAGGAGATCCCAATTGATTTCTACTCCACTACGGCCATAACGTCAACAGAATGGAAGGGCACTGCCTATGAGTTGAGACACACAGTGACCCGATTCGCGGTGCACGGTTTTCACCACAGGATTTGTGAGACTGAGGTGTTCCATGTGCCCAGACCAGAGTGCATTTGTAAATTGTGTCAAAAGTCATGCGATACTTACCACGCTCTCGTGTGTAGTAAAAGGTTGTCATCGCTTACAGAATTTTGTAAATAATTAATGTAATGCACATTGTGCGCACTTATCCTTAATAATAATATCCTTTTAGGAATGTACTGAACAAAATAAAACATATTTAGTATCAAGTGGTTTATAAAAACGGCAGAATACGCTAATGGAATCGTTCACTGCAAGACAAAATATTCTAGGCACTTATACTAAAGCTGTTATTAACGCAATGTTAGTATTGAGAGTGGTTAACGTAATGGTAGCGTCTCTGAATCGTAGCTTGGAGGCTTCTGTTTCAAATCCCAACAGGTTCATTTTTTTACTTAGTTTTCTTTTGTATTTATTGATTTATAACTACTCACATGTTATAATGTTAAGCATAGCCTACATATGTATTTGCGATCGAAAATATTATATACCGGGTCATTCACCTAAGATGTTACTCGCCAATATCTTCTAAACCGTTAAAGATATCAATATTCTGTTTTCACTTTTGGAAATGATGCTAAGGGGCTCATACATTAACTTATACTGTTTTTCCTTTCTTTGTGAATAGCTGAGATATTGGCACCAACTTCGTTTTTGTTAATGGAACTATACTAATTTTTGCATACAGGATAAATGATTTCACTGAGACATATTCAACGGAGTTATTATTTTCCAAATCGGACGAGTACTTTTTGAGAAATCGACGATATGAAAATTGGGATAGGCCACGCCGTCTTTCGGTGACGCGTTGTGTGAGAGCGAATGGCTAGTACAGAGCTTGTTGGTGCGCTTAAATAGCGTCACAGGTGTAGTCTGTTTCAAAACAAAATGAATATCCTGTAATCAGAATCGTAGTCGTTATTATCGATGTTTGGTATTTTGGGAAATGTAAATAAGCGATGAAAAGAAATAGAAAAATGAAGTTTCAGTTGTTGCCTAATAAATTCTTCCGTCACTTAATGTTTGGAATAATGGGACGATTTAACAGATGGCGAAGTACATTGCTATTCATTTCCTACAACATGTAGAATAAATAGGGTTATTCACCTGTTACACGGAAATAATGTCTAAGCCATTAAAGGAAGGAAGGAAGATTGTAGTTGTACGTGACCGCGAATCTTGTGATTATGAGCCACGGGACCTCCTTTTTACGTGGAATCCGAACCACAGGACATGGCACTTCACTTCGAAAAGCTCGCATGCATTGACTGGGAATTGAACCCAGTCCACCTTGGTGAGAGGCCAACAGCTTGACCTCTTGATCGTGGTAGAGCCGGAAATCGGACCTCGGACCTCCGGGATGGCAGCTAAGCATGCTGACCACTACACCACGCAGGCGACCTCTCCAGACTAAAACACTGCAAGGGGTATAGAGAATAGCTGTTGTTATTTCATTCCCGGGGCTTGGACATCGTGGTCATGTAGGCCCATGTGCTTGGGTGTGTGTACTGTATTTATGTTAGAAAGTATCTGATAACCTGTGTTAATGTGGTGTCTCTAGTGGTATACTGTATTTCTAATTTGGGTGAGGAATTGGGACGGAGGCGGCCAAGGTCGTCAGTAAGGAACCCTCCCGACATTTGCCTGGAGTAGCCGTGGGAAACCACGGAAACACTTCCAGGATAGCTGAGATGGATACCGTATCGAATCCACCTCTTCTCAGTTTGCCTAACGAGGTGGAGTGTACCCCGTTCCAGCCTTCCGACCAGAATTAAATTGCTTATCAGAGCCGGGAATTGAACCCAGACCACCACAGCGACAGCTAAGAATCCAAGCCGCTACACGTGTTTAAGAAAGTCGACGGGGTTCGGAGAAGAGTGACTGTTTGTTGTTACAGAATTTAATTTCCGGGGCTTTGATAGCGTGGTCAGGTAACCCCGCTTGCTTGGGTATGTGTGGTGAGTTCGCCAGTCATACAATAACGTTGCACATCACATTATGTGTACGATAGTTTACAGTACATGCCTGGTATCCGTTCTGTGGCTGGAATCACACCCACGAACCTGCTTGCCGGACTGCACGCTGTCTGATGCGGCATGCACAACAGCGTATGTTGTTAGCCTACTTTCGATTTTTGCAAAACATGAAAGTAGACTTATGAGATCAACACAGGGCGAAAAAAGTGTGTCTGTCTGTGTGTGTGTATGTGTGTGTGTGAGTCTGTGTGTGTGTATGTGTGTGTGTGAGTCTGTGTGTGTGTGTGTGAGTGTGTGTACTCTGAATGTCTGTCCCCCCCTATCAATTCGAACACGGTGAATGCGAATTGAACGAAATTTGGTACAAAGGTAGCACTAGCAAAGGACACCTCAGTGTCATGTTTTATATCGCCGCCATCTTTACTAAAACTGAATGGCGGCCACTCAAACGTTCAAAACGTAAAATCAAATAACGACTAACCAAATCATCCAATCTCTACCAAATTTGGTAACAACATACCTTCGTATAGGATGCGTCTTGTGACCAAACTACAAGGTCGTCCGCCATACCATTTCAGGATGGCGGCCGTGCGAATTATGCAAACTTTATAATCCATATCATGGGACCCACCAGTTCCGATTATCGAGCCGAGAATCGTTTTAACTGTTCTAAAGGAAGAGGCACGTACGAAATTAAAAGTTTATTTTGTAATACTATAGTGCAGACGTGATTTTAAAAAGCTCAGCTGATTCATTAATAAGACAAGATGGCAGCGGATATCTTGTGCCTGACTTATATTTCACTAATTTGAGTATTGAATGCAATATAGCGTACTGATAAAAATAAATAAACTTTGTATGAAATGCTTTATATATAAATAATATACTCCAGTGATGAAATCGTTTAGTATAAATCATTATTTGCTAACAAGTTCTATGTAAGTCATTTTAAATAGAACAATATTCGTTGACACAATTAGCTCAGTGGTAGAGCGATAGCCTGTCGCTCAGATTCCTATGGTTCAAACCCGATCAGAGCTAGTTTTTTTGCTTGAAATGTTATATGTTTATTGTTTTGTAATGACTCAGATGTTTTAAAATTAAGCGTTATATTGTGCAAATTATGGTGTAAAATATATATTTAATTAAAACATAATTCGCCAGCAGATTTACTCGAGACATCTAGCTGCCAAAAAGGTAACTTCCAGATTTTATTGAAAAGTTTCTTCTTCTGGCCGCTAGAATGCACTCGCTCTGTTAGGATTATATTGTTCGATATTTCACCACTAGATGTCCCGATTAGTCTACGTGGGGATCCATTGATTACTATACCATTATCATTCTATGCGCATCGAATTTGAAGAATGACAAGTTGATACTACGATACATTTTAACTTTTTATTTTAAAGGGTTTCTAACAGCCTATTTTGCGTTACTTGAAAATGTTATTAAGCGTTATATTGTCCACATTATGGTGTAAAATATATATTTAATTAAAACATAATTCGCCAGCAGATTTACTCGAGACATCTAGCTGCCAAAAAGGTAACTTCCAGATTTTATTGAAAAGTTTCTTATTCTGGCCGCTAGAATGCACTCGCTCTGTTAGGATTATATTATCGAAAATATCCACATAGTTTGTATACACACGTCTCTGTAGGGTCATGGAAAGATTTGTTAATTCAATTAGGGTTGTGAAAGCCATGCACAACCAGACGTGTAAAGACATGCCTCAACTCAAAGTTGGATGTTGCCCACGGCAGGTCGTAATAATAATAATAATAATGTTATTGGTTTTACATCCCTTTTAACTACTGCTGCTTTTAGAGACACCGGGGTGCCGGTATTTTGGCCCGAAGGGGATCTTTAACGTGCCAGTAAATGTACTGACACGGCTCCCTCGCATTTGTGCACCCTCAAATGCCAGCTGACTGCGCCAGGATACGAACCTGCAACCTAGGGCCCAGCAAGCGAGAACGTTACCGCTGAGCCACGCCGCCAGTCCGGTCGATTATGTCTCCAGATCCATAACATTCTTGATATACTTCTTATCTTTCTTTCTTTCTTTCTTCAATGATGGTAGCAGTTTTTATCTAGGTCGTGGCGTTTGGTAGAGGTAAATCGTTTCTAAGGTCTTCAACAAAGAATAGTTCTATTATACTCTTTGATAATAACAACGAGTTATAACTATACTCATACATTTAGGAGAAAGTAGGCTATATGTTCTTTACTGAACATCTTGTTTTTTATTGATATCTCAAAAAGTAACTGTCCGATTTTGAAAATACATACTTAAACTTGTACGCAGTTGAACTTTTAGACTAGCCCTATGAATTCGTGCCGTTCCATTCAAAATATGGAGCTAGTATCAATATCTCGGTTATTACTTATCCCATTAGAACAAGTAGCACATTATTTTCCATCCCCTGGATATCATTTACGCATATAAAAACAGAATACCCATATCATTAATGGTTTAGACGTTATTTCCGTGTAACATCTTAGGTGAATAACCCTATTTATTCTACATGTTATAGGATATGAATAGGAATGTACTTGACCATCTGTTAAATCGTCCCATTATTCCAAACATTAAGTGACGGAAGAATTTATTAGGCAACAACTGAAACTTCATTTTTCTATTTCTTTTCATCGCATATTTACATTTCCCAAAATACCAAACTTCGATAATAACGACTACGATTCTGATTACAGGATATTCATTTTGTTTTGAAACAGACTACACCTGTGACGCTATTTAAGTGCACCAACAAGCTATATACTAGTCATTCGCTCTCACACAACGCGTCACCGAAAGAAGGCGTGGCCTAGCCCAATTTCCATATCATCGATTTCTCAAAAAGTACTCGTCGGATTTGGGACCGTTGAATATGTCTCAGTGAAATCATTTATCCTATATGCAAAAATTAGTATAGTTCCATTAAGAAAAACGAAGTTGGTACCAATATCTCAGCTATTCACAAAGAAAGGAAAAAACAGTATAAGTTAATGTATGAGCCCCTTAGCACCATTTCCAAAAGTGAAAACAGAATATTGATATCTTTAACGGTTTAGATACAGGGGTCTCCAAACTTTCCAGCCTTAGGGCCATACTGATTACTCCAGTAAGTTCCGAGGGCCAAAACCATATTATCATTGTTGCCGGTGGTAAAAAGTGAAATAGTCCACTGATGAAAAAAAAGTCCGAAAAAGTACGCAACGTTGAAAAAAGGCTGCAAATCAGACTAAAGTCCGCAAAACGGCAACAATGCATATTATTAATTTTCCTGTCATTATCTGTAATTTCTAGATTAGTCGTAGAGTACGAGCCATGAGGAGTAACGTGACACGACATCTGGTGGACACAAGCGGAAATAGGTAGTACATTCAATCGCTAACAGATGGCGCTAATAGCACGTACAGAGTAATCTCGTTGGTTCGAGAGAGTTCTGGTGTCTTCCACTCACTTCTAGATGGCAGTAATTGGAATATATAAGAAGGCTAGTTGCGCAACCACAAGTCAGTTCCTATGACACTGTTGTGAAATAAAATAGTGCGTACCTCCTTAAAACGTGTTTGTGCGTGTTTAAGTTTAAGACATCTTTGTAACAGTATTTGGATTTGAATTGTTGCTTTTGTGTGTGATTTAGTAGTATGGAAAAGAAGCGAAAAATTGATAGTGAATGCAGAAAATTCAAAGATGAGTGGAACATTCAGTATTTCGTAATTGAGTCCAGTAACAAGGCGCTATGTTTGATTTGCAATGAAAGCATAGTCGTTCTCAAGGAATATAACATTAAACGTCATTATGAAACAAAACATTTTCAAAATTACTCAAAATATACAGGAAGTTTGCGGACAGAAAAATTCGAAGCTATGAAGCGCGGATTGAAATCGCAGCAATCTTCATTTACAAAACTCAAAACCGAACAAGAGGCTGCAACTCGTGCCAGCTTTCGTGTGGCTCTTGAAATTGCAAAACGTGGAAAACCATTCACCGATGGAGAAATGATCAAAGAATGCATAATTGCAGCAGCCGAAGAAATGTGCCCTGAAAAGGTAAATTTATTAAAAACTGTCAGTATGTCAGCAAACACTGTGGCTCGAAGGGTAGAAAACGTCGCTAAAAATATATCCTCTCAACTGTTCGACAAAAATGGAGATGTTGAGTGGTTTTCTTTGGCCTTGGATGAGTCAACGGATGTGTCAGATACTGCTCAGGTGTTGATTTATATTCGAGGAGTAGATAAAAGCTATGAAGTGCATGAAGAACTTCTTGATATGTATAGTATTCATGGCACAACTACTGGTACAGATATTTTTAAAGGAGTTGAAATGGCCATTAATCAAAAGAACCTTCGATGGAAAAACTTGAAATGTATTACAACTGATGGAGGCAAAAACATGAGTGGGAAAGATAAAGGAGTGGTCGCTCTTGTGTCAAAGGCTGTAGAAAATGACGGTGGTTCAAAACCATTAGTCTTACATTGTATCATTCATCAACAGTCTTTGTGCGGAAAATGTTTGGATATGTCTGAAGTTCTGAAACCAGTCATATCAACTGTTAATTTTATGAGATCTTTTGGGCTGAATCACCGACAATTCCGACAATTTATTGAAGAGATTGGAGAAAATGACTTACCTTACCATACTGCCGTACGTTGGCTTAGTTGTGGGAAAGTCCTTCAGCGCTTTTTTGAACTTCGAGCAGTGATCGAAATTTTTTTTTAATGAAAAGCATCGCCCTCTTACTGAATTACAAAACAACGCATGGCTGTGGAAGTTAGCATTCTATGTTGATTTGACAAAACATGTGAACGAACTGAATTTGAGATTGCAAGGAGAAAACCAGCATCTTCCTGATTTATACACTAATATCAAATCATTCCGGAATAAATTGATACTGTTTCAATCACAACTACGAAGTAAATGTTTTTCACATTTTAAAACATGTGAAATATTCAGCCACACCACTGAGACTGAGTTTCCTATCGATTTTGCAATCGAAACTTTGAGTGCTTTGAAAATAAATTTTGATACTCGTTTCTCGGACTTCGATGCCTTTGCGAATCAAATTAAGATTTTTCAGGATCCTTTTGATACTGACATTGAAACCCTAGCCCCGGAACTTCAAATGGAAATGATTGAACTACAGTGCAGTGATATAATTAAGAACAAATATCAAAACTCATCTTTGTTGGAAATTTATAAGAGTCTTCTACTGACACAATTTGATAATTTGCATAAATTTGCTCGTGGACTGTTTTCTGATTTTGGCACTACTTATTTGTGTGAGAAGACCTTCTCCAAAATGAAGTACACAAAAAATGTTTACAGATCTAAATTAACTGATGAGCATCTTAAATCTCTTTTAATAATTGGTACAAGTAAAATTAGTTCACAACTACAAACTATTGTCAGTGGAAAATCTCAATTACATAAATCTCATTAGTATTTCATATGTCTGCATGTTATACATGTCTTTACTCATTACAATTCTGTGTTTCTTTATCCAACTTATCACAAAAACAATAACAATAAGCCTACAATAATGTTATGAGTAGTTAGCCCATGACCATATCAATGTAGATGTCATATTAATAATTATTCAACATAAAATTAGAATACTTCAGTAAACTAAATTTAATTTGCTATAAAAAAATATGTTCTCTAAAAGGAGTTTTCAAGTATGCTAGCTCTCCGCGGGCCGGACAAAATCTGTCCGCGGGCCGGACGTGGCCCCCCGGGCCGTAGTTTGGAGACCCCACTTTAGAAGATATTGGCGAGTAACATCTTAGGTGAATAACCCTGTATATACTTATAACACCACATATTTCAACACTCGACTACATCGATTAAAATTCGTTGTCCTTGATCCGCGGTAGAGTCTATTGTTTTTGTTGTTGATTCTTTATGGGTTTTGTGGCATCATGGTATTGTAGCCCCATGAACTTGGGTGTGTGTAGAAGATATCTGATAAGCTGTGTCACTGTGATGTCTGTAGGCTTACTAGTGTGTATACTTTTATACGAGGAAGGATTTGGGTAGGAAGCTGTTGTTGTTTCATTTGAGATGCATGGACATCATGGTCATTTAGCCCCGTATACTAGGGTGAGTGATGAATTTCGTCTGATAACTTGTGTGATTGTGATGGCTGTATTATGTTGTTTGAGTCTTCAGTCTTTTGACGGGTTTGATGCAGCTGTCCATGTCTCCCTATCCTGAGCTAATCGTTTCATCTCTACATAGCTACCACAACCTACATCTGAGGCAATCTGTTTAACATATACTAACCTTGGTCTACCCCTACAGTTCTTGTCCTCGACCCTTCCTTCCATAACTAAGCATGCTATTCCTGGATGTCTTAATATGTGTCCTACTAACCTATCTCTTCTCTTCATTAGCAGTCGCCAGAAACATCTCTCCTCTCCCACTCGTCTTAATACCTCTTCGTTTGTAACCCTATCTACCCATCTGATCTTCATCATTCTCCTGTAACACCACATTTCAAATGCTTCGATTCTCCTCTTTCTGCTGCACCAATAGTCCAAGTTTCACTTCCATAGAGCACCCCGCTCCCGACAAAGGCTTTCAAAAGTGACTTCCAAATACCTAAATCTATATTCGATGTCAACAGATACCTTTTTTGTAGAAATGCTTTCCTTGCCTGAGCCAACCTACTTTTTATATCCTCTTTGCTTCGTCCATCACTGGTTATTTTGCTTCCTAAGTAACAGAAGTCTCCTACTTCCTTCAGCTTTTCACCTGCCAATTTGATGTCCATAGAGGTTTCTGATTTATTTCGGCTGCATTCCAGCATTTTTGTTTTTCATTTATTAATTTTCATCATGAATTCTTTTCTCAAGACGGAGTCCATACCATTCAAAAACTCACTCATATCCTCAGGCGTGTCAGCCAAGATGACTATGTCACCGGCAAATCTCAGAGTTGAAATTATTTCTCCTTGATTCTTCACTCCCAGTTTAAATTTTTTTCCAATGTAAAGATTGAAAAGTATGGGTGATAAGTTGCAGCCTTGCCTTACACCTTTCTGAATACCAGCTTCTCTCTCATGTCCTTCAGTTCGAATGACTGCTGTCTGGTTTCTGTATAGATTGTATAGCACCCTCCTATCCCTGTACTTTATTCCAATCGATTTCAAAATGTCAAACAATTTAGTCCAATAAATGTTATCAAAAGCCTTTTCTAAGTCTACAAATGCCATGAACGTTCTCTTATCTTTCCTTTTTCTACCTTCCAAAATCAGCCTAAGACTTAGTACAGCTTCCCTTGTTCCTACATTTCTCCTGAAACCAAACTGGTCTTCACCCAACTCTATTTCTATCTGGCTTTCCATCCTCTTGTAAATTATTCTAACAGGATCTTTGAAGCATGAGTAATCAAGCCGATTGTACGGTAATCTTCACATCTGTCAGCTCCCACTTTCTTTGGTATAGGGATGATAACATTCTTCTTGAAATCAGGGGGTACCTCACCTGTCTCATAAATCCTACACACCAAGTGAAATAACCTGACCAGACCTTCATCTCCTATGCAGCATAGCAACTCAATCTGTATCATCTATGCCTGGTGCTTTGTTCCTGCTTAAGTCCTCCAATGCTCTGTCAAATTCTGATCTCAATATTAAATCTCCTTTTGCATCCTCATCAATTTCCTCCTTCCTTTCCATTATATGATTCTCAATCTCCTTTCCCTTATACAAACAGCGAGATTTTACATTTTAGAGCCTTGAAGGGGACGTTCTCTGCGTCCCGTAAAAGCCTGGCTTCTTCCTGGTCTATATGTTGGTTTCTGGTTTCTTTGAGTATCGTTCTATGTACTTTGCGACTGTCTGAGGATTCAATCAAGTGATCTGTGAGGCCCGAGCTCCTTGCTCTGTGAAGGGTGTACAGTGTTGACTTTCGTGCTTCATAGCATATTGCGTTGAACCAGGGTTGAGCAGTTCTCGAGTCTGATTTTGCCGGAATAATGGCGGATTTGAGAATATTTTCCATGATTTCTAATCTGGTATCCATATTACCCCCATTGATGAATTCTATCGCTGTTTTTAATCTTGGGTCTTAGATCTTAATTTGTTCCTATGAAAGTTTCCTTGCTGATTTTGTGCTGCGATTTGGGTCTGTGCTCCAAGGGGCATAGGCGGCTTCGGTGGCGTAGTCGGTAGCGTGCTGAGCTTCTATGCCCAAGATCGCGGGTTCAAATCCGGCCGAAGTCGTCGTTTTTTTTAAGAGCGCTAAAAATCCCTCAGTATGCCTTCCTTCGGAGGGGAAGTAAAGCCGGCGGTCCCATGTCATCGTTTTATGGCATGTTAAAGAACCTTCCACTAATTACACCTGTGTGAAGCTAAATTGTATAGGTTACGAGTGTAAACAACGCTCTTAGGTCCCTACGTTCGTTGCCAAGAGCCGACTGCGGTGACGTCTGGTAGCTAAGTTCTGAATTAGTTGTCGTTGACGGTGGCATTTGGCGGCAAAAGTAGGAACTACTTGAAAATTGATCGTCTGCAGTACTTACTTGAATTAAAACAGATACACAAACTAATACAGTCATCACAATTAACACCGGTTATCAGACAGATTCTACACACACCCAAAGTACACGGGGCTACATGACCGCATTGTCGCAGCCCCTAAACTTAAGAACCAACCATCCAAGCGGCGTCCATGATGAAGGTCGCGATGATTGGCAAGTGTTTCCTTATTACTACAGCATTAGCTATGTTCCTGTCTGTTAGTTGTAGTATCTTCTAATTAGTGAAAATTAGATCAATTGAAGGGTGTAACCGAAAAACCGGTTAAGTGCCAAAGAGTTGTGTAGGAGATATATTGAAAAAACGTATCACAGGAGGTTTCATTTTTAATTTTAGTATTTAATACAGTGTACACTAAATAGAAGGACAATATTGTAACTAGATTGTTGTGTTTAATTAATGATACAGCATGTCACATAAGTAGTATCGCATTGTTGAAGGCAGAAATACTAAACATAAATAAGTGGCTATACTCTTTTACTAAAAAATCAGGTAAGTGCCAAGGTAGTTTCAGTCTTAGTACCAATTGGATATTTGCACATCTAACTTATATCCAGTATCTCTCTTTCTTCTTTTCTCCCCTATTTCAACATTATTTGTGCTGCTGCCATTATGGCAGAAGTAAGTTTTATCGCATTTATCATTTATTAAAGAGAGACCTTCCTCTTCCAAATACGAAATAACAGCAAATGTATTTTTTGTATTATACCAATGTGCCAATTCAGATCGTCAGCTATGATCTGGCTCAGTTCGGTATGGATATACAGTAGAACTTGGATAATTCGAACCTCAAGGGACCAGTACAAAAATTCGAATTATCCAAAAATTTGAATTAAGAAAGTTCTTTGAGAAGGGTGGAGAAAATATATTGAATTACGTTTACATAATAATTTACGTTCAACAAAGCAGATTAACAGACAACGGTACTTTGTAAAGACTGTATCGTGAATAACCTCAAAAGTTTCAAATGAAAATTAAAACCAAAATGTACTATTCACCTATTTAACGACGGTAGTAATCCAGCAATCTAGTTAAGTCTTAGAGAAATCTACTGTTTTTCAAAATAGTTTGAGATTTTTACCTGTTTCCTACAATTAAGTCACTCGGCCATCACAAAAGAATCTAACAAATTTATGGGACGGAAAACAGAACTAATTACGTCATTTCTTCTTTAAACAAACCGCTGAAGTTCTGTGATGTGGTTTGTTCCTTGGGACTGCACTCGGAACAGTTTTTTTCGGGAATTGTTCCAACTGTTTGGCTTCTGATCGGCTTTTTTCACTAAAAACTTCGAATTACCGTATCCAAAATATTGAACCCTTGCAAAGACGCATATGAGACTCAATTTCGGGGGATGTAACAGTCCATTTCGCAAAGTTGTTGTTAAGCGCTTCTTATAACATGCAGGGTAACATATAACAAAATAACATGCAGGAAAAAGTGAATACCAGGATTAAAACATATGAATTTAATAAACAGATCAACAAATTTATACTATTTACAGCAAAAACACAAGGACTCCCAAATGACACCCTCTTGAATTAATAAAAATGCCAAACTAGGCCTGGTCTCAAGAGAGATCGTAAATATCTGAACCAAATGTCCCAAATTACTGCAATGACATGTGCGTGTGCGGCTTCTCTGCATGCGGTACGATGTGTACAATTTAATGCGAGATCCGTTACCATCCAGTAAACCTTCAGGGGACGAATCCGCATTGTCTTAGAGCTAGACAGACACGAGGAACCAACTAAACACTAATTAAACTAAATCCGACACTTCCTACACTGGATAAGACAAAATAATTTCCGCATGAAATTGGAATCAAAGAATTGCCGTAGCAATCCACACTAACGCCTAAATTTAGGACTTTTTAAATCAACACAAGTAAATCAACACGTGACCAATGAATAAAAATACACACATGGCCGCTTGCCATTTTTACATGAAAATACGAGATACACCCAACGGTGTCACAACAAACAACAATCTAACATATAAGCAAATGAAATGAGTCACAGAAATCACTAGGCTCTAAGCCAACGTTTACATCATAAAACAAATATTTCATTTCATACGATATGCGGTAATTCGTAACGGACATGTCGAACTCCCAATTTAATATTATGATCCAAAGATCATTACAAGAACAGGTTTGCTACAGATAGCTTACAGGGGTCAGTCGGTCAGCTGGACTGCCTAAACGATGAATCACCAGACATAGACGGGCGCAAGGTGGAATCTGCACATCTGTCAACCCACGTGTAAACATACCTCGACCTGCCGTAGCAATAGCTCGAGTCTCGAAGAAGCGTGCTCCCAATAGCACATAATATACGTGTGTGTGTCAAATAAAAATATCTTAGCATTTCCCAAGGAAATCCAAGAATCAGCACAGGACACGGTAAAGTAGCCTCCAAGAGCGCCCCGCCTTTCCATAAAATACCATCAAAATTTGAGGGCAGTAGACACATTCTACCCCTCATCACGAAGAATCAAATACACACACCTTGACACAATACACACACCAGAATCACACGTATGGGTTTGACAGAAACCTGAAATAAAAGACATAAATAATTCCACCGACTTGCGTTCCCAGTCTAGTCCGTGACTGAAGAACCTGAAAAGGGATTTTTAAAAAACTCAAAAAAAATCTAGAACTAAGGTGTTCTACAGTGACATCTTAACGTGTTGCGCTCGGCAACCCTAGTATGAATAAAAACCTGTTCGTAAAATATCTAACAACTTTTACCCCCTTCTCCTGATTAAAATGAATTTGAATACAGCACCATTTATCGCCCATGACGAACTCAGCATTCGCATGAATAAAATCCAAATGCACGCGCCGTGCATACTAATAATGACTCATAAGAAAAATATACAATCACACAAAATTTGGCCACGTGCCAACGTACATTTAAAAAGAAAAGAGTGTCGGAGCACGAAATCTAACAAAAAAAAACACAAGAAAAACCATGAATAAAATTATTTACACGTTCCCGCGTCTAATCTAGCTACATATTGAATAAATCAATGGTTTGTACATCACCGTTCAGCTTGCAGAAAATCAACCTCCATCCCAGAGCATTTTCCCACGGGAAATTTACTCCATCAACGTCGACATTCTGGTAGAGGCGTAGCACATCATCCCACCAATCGACCTTGCTGTAGACATCTTGGCGTGGCTTCTTAAAAAGAAATGTTCAAAATTAAAATTCTACCCTGCTAAAATCGCTATGAGCTACTGACTTTCACTCAAGAGTCCTGGGCGATTATTCCACGTCGAACTGGCCCTATCTAAGCATTTGCTTAATTCACACGCACATATACATCACAAAATATAACACAAAAATATTACAGAAAAATATTACAGTCAGGTCAGCCACGTAGCTGGCATTTAAAAGTCTCTCAAATACTTATGCTGAGTAGCGCTTATCTCAACTAGAGATCTCCCCTCTGCTTGGAATGAACTCTGCTCCCAAGAGCACAATAGAATGTTTCTCAAACTGGCGTGAACTAAGCCTTTCGGCGCCTGATCAAATTGTGTCCCAAACTACTCATCACCGATCAATTTATGAGAAACTGGCAGAATGGAGTGGAATAGGGGCAATCTGAGAAAATAATCTGTAATTTGCAACTCACAGACTTGGGACTAGTATCAAACTTCTTCTTTTTATCTAATCGTCTCAATGCACTTATGCGGAATTCCATCCGATCGGCGGTTCTTCATACACGTGTTTTCAGCGTCTTTTTTATAGCACGCACCTCGCTGCGTGGTCCAGGCGTCCTCTCTTCTGATTCGCTGATTCAATCGGGTATCGGTTGGAAATTCACCTCTGGCACGCCCATAATGACGCCAAATTGTATGCGCGTTCACTCAGAATTTGTCCTTAAACTTGGCTTAGCAGGTCGTCCCCAGAAATAACTATCACGCCACCTCTGGTGCAAGCGTTGCTACACACTACCTGCCTTCCGTTGTCCACTTCAACAGGCACTGGCTGGATATAAGTGATAATAATAATAAAAATCATGAAGACTTATTGATCGGCAAATCAATAATGGTTCAATATAATTCGAATTAACCACGATTTTTTAGCATTGATTGTATATAAAATGCTAGAGACCATGAGAAAAATTCGAATTAAAGAAGATTCGAATTATCGAACTTCGAATTAGCCACGTTCCACTGTATTGTATTTCTAGCTCTGGTTGGAAATATGCGGCCACCATGACATTGGATTTGGTCTTTACAGCCAGATTGTTTTCTGTTTCGTGAATGATGCGAAAGGGACATAGACAAGGTTTTAGAAGTACCGTATGGTTATTACTCCTTTGGGTAGTCCTAATATCCTTGTGAGGCGAAGGAATGTTTTGTGTAATGGTAGGGAGAAGACCAATCTCTTTCGAGGAGAGTCTCTATGAGAACAATCACGTCTTTGTCGGCTAAAATATTGGGATTTAGGTGTTGGAAAGCCGTGACTAGGCCTCCGACGTTCCAATTCATTATTGTTAGTCGTCTCTTATGCGTCGAGTGTAACTCCCTCGCAGCGTGACCTTCGCAAAATAAATTTACAGACTAAAACTCCCTTTGGCCAGAAGTCCGTAGAATTAGTTTTCTCCAAATATGAAAAGTGGAAACCACCTCCGAAGGCTTTGGTTCTTCCTCTAGTTACAATCTCTTCAACATCAATGTCACCGTCTATTCAATTTTTCTCATGGTATTTATTGAGTGTTGTGGCAGTAGTTACTTCCTTTAGTCTTCCTACGAAAAGCCACGCCATTTTCTCTCTGGCTTGAAGTTGCGCATCTTCTTTTGTACCAATTACTGACGCGCTCTTGGGCTGTTGGAAATTTCTGTTCCTACTGTATTTCTTCTGGATACAACGTCTGAGAAAAGGTGATTATCCTCTTCAAACTCATTTGCCGAAACGATCGCTGGTTATTTCTAAAATTGCTCCCATTATAGGATGCGTTAATCAAGGGTGAGGGTTCACAAAACCCCCAACCCCTGACATGTTTGAAATGGGCCAGTAAAATTCAAATGGCGCAAGGATATCAGCCGATTTGAATATTAATTTATAACTCAGCCAATATCCATTAGTTGTGTGATTTCTTCATGTCGCCGGGTGCCTCGCGACTAGGATGATTTTCCTGTCTTCTCTTATATTGTTTATTAATTGGGCATTCAAATTAGAGCTTCTGAACTATTTCCATGTCTCTTTCTCTCTCCCGCGAAGTCGCGTAATCGAAATCAACCATCTGCCTACAGGATTCCCCTGTCAAAGAACTGTAGCACGTTCCAGCTCGAGGACTTGCGTCTCGCGACAGACTTGGCTGGATAAGCTGATTGGTTGAATGGTGAGACGTCATCAAACTCGACGTTACTTCTTTAACCTATACATTCCAGCTTCTCGTACGGTACAAGGACAAGAGTTGTCCAGCCAGTCTGTCACGAGACGCAAGTTTTTCATCAACAAAAGCTTAGCACACTGATGAAATGAAATGAACAGTATTATTCTTAATAAAATTATAGATTAAAGCAGTAGACCAGCGCTCTTCTTTCGTCGCTATAGTGGGCTGTTAGTGACAATACAACAGAATCTTTCTGTTCGTTATCTTGCCAAAACTACGTTAACGTTTAGGCATTCAACCACTCGAAAGTATGCAAACTTTTATAGATTCGAGAAGGAGGACTACCGTATTGCGATTTCAAAATTTTAAATAAAAAACGTGACTGGGATAACAATCGCCTGTGTTATAAAAGTGAGGTTAAAGTTATGTCTCGATCATGGTCAGAACGACCAATCAGCTTGTCCAGCCAAGTCTGTCACGAGACGCAAGTGCTCGAGGGTTCGACCTGGGAACAATAGGCCCTGTCGCCCTGGTTTAGGGTCGGAGCTAACTTTGTCAATAAGCTACACTAAACAGTTGCAGTTCACAAGTGATATTCAATCTATATATTCACATTTGTAATACATGTACACACATGACTCTCACGGTCTCTTAACACTACCTGCGTTCATTTTCCGCGATGTTGCCTTTGTTCCAAAAGTTTCCTGGGCGACACTCTATTATTATTAGGCTATTATTATTCAGAAATGATTAATCTATTCATTGGGGCCGTTGAAATAGGATGAATGGTTACAGTGTGTGACTTTCAAAAACCTGATAACTTACTAAGAAGCAAAATGGCGGCCACAAACATTCAAATACTTAAGAAGACTGTTCTGGTGATCTGTTCATCCAAGTGCAGTGAAACTTAGCACAGTAGATTTTTACTTAAAGCTTAATATATCGGCATTGACCTTTGTTAGGTTCTTTTCGAAAATTCAAGATAGTGTCGGTGCAAAATTTAAAAAAAAAGTTTTATTTCTGTAATCGAATTGATAGTTTATGCAATGAACCAGCATACTAATCTTTATTTAATGGTACATAACTCTATGGTAATGGACACCAAGCGCCCGCTCATGAGCCAGCTTGGTGTTCCTAGGCGAAATCCCACACAATACTCGGCATAAACCTAGAAAAACTGCTGAGCTTTAATTCACTGGTCCTGAAGGCCAATATACCATATTTCTATGGGTTACATATAAACCAATCCAACACGATAACCGCGTTAAGTAGTATTTCAATAGTAAATTTTGTATGATGCTATAGGACTATTAAGTATGCATCCGTTAATATTGATGGGAGAATTTTGGAATTGAAAGGGCCACTATGAAAGAAGGTTACAGTATATTAGTTCTTTATGAAACTACTTGTTAAACAATTAAAGTACAATGTTTACAACATTATTTAGCTCAAAATAGATAGCCTATCTGTTACGTTAAATTTCACTTACTTGGTTGACTAGATCGGATCGTCACAAAGGGCAATAACATTCTAAAAATTTGCGTGGCTGTTATTGTTGGTCCTTGCGATTTCGAAATGCATAACAGTAAGCTTGTTTTATAGTTCTCTATAGCGGCACAAATTTCAAGCTCAGAAGTGTAGGAATAGGTTCCGAGAAACGCCAATTATCTCCAATGTCATAAATGTGAACTTGTTTTTGATACTCTATAATGGCACAAAAGTTAAGGTTTGTAGCTGTGATAGATTCCGAGAAAACACAATTCAGGTTTTGAAGCTTATTTTTGTGCTTTACGATGTTTGCAAAGTTACATGTCACAAATTGTTGTATAGCCTCTCATAATGGAGCAAGATTTCAGACTTATTTTTTTAGGTAAAATGCCACGTCCGGGGGTTCGGATTCTAAGTTTAAAAAGGAGCACCTGTCTTGTGATTGTGAGATTAACGACCACGTAAAACTATAAGCCTTCTTCTTCTATTTTATTATGTGTTGAGATTTCATATACAGTAGCTTGAAACCGAGGTTGCTTGTAACACACAAAACATAAAGAAAATCGAGAGCACACAGTTGGAAAGTAGAAAGCAAGTCGAATAATGGATGGTTCCAGGCAAAAGTATAATTGACCCATAGACCCTACTTTCAGAAGTTTTCTCTTTTCTCTTAAGGTGCACGTGGTACTCAAGAAGATACGGTATATCTCCCACTGGACCAAGATTTTGAATTATTTTGGAATTATAGACAACCCAGTCCTCACTGAGAGAATTTGTGATATTTTGTAAGAGTCTTAGCGTATGTTCTAATTTTTATTCAAATAAAATTTTCCTCCTCCGACGAAAAGCACGCGTTCTCCTCTCTGCCAAAATTGAAGCTACAATTAATGGTGTATAATTTTCAATGTTTTCGAGAACAGAGTTCGTGGAAGATACTATCGTTTGTCGGGCTTTTAAGGGAACAGGGCCCATGAATTAATTTTATATTATTCCTGTTTCGATAAGGTGTGGAATGAGATGAAAATTCTATGTGGAGGATGGTTTTTACGGCCAGATTTCCTTACTAACGGTAGCCTCAGAGAATTTAATAAGATATGAAATTGGGCAAGGAAGTAGTCGTAGCCTATGAGAAGGTATCCATTTATATGATGTCTCATAAATGTACTGTATGTGCTGTAGAGCAAACAATGTAGCTTACTATTGTTTTAGATCCCTTATTTGGGGGTGGATCTAAAAGGGAGAGTTATTGTACTAATTTATGAGGTTGTGCCTAAAAAGGGTAGCTTCCCTTGGCAGGGCAAGCTGACCAGTGTAGAGTGTTGTGGTGTGCTAGGAACTAGGGGGCGTTCCTATAAATAATGTAGTAGTGTTTGAAGGGATAGGACCCAATGCAAAGGGTCGCTGTGCTAGTCGCTCAGCTGACTGCTTATTATGTAATTGAATCTGCTCGTATCAGCCGAGTGGCACGTGCTGCTTGCTGGCAGCCGAGCCGGCTCGGGGAACACAAAGGTACCTGAGTTAGCGCTATTAGCCTGCCGTCTGTCACGTCTTTACCGTGACGGGAATAAGGAAGGGCGTTGGGATGTAAAGAGGCGTATAAACAGTAATGCTAGTGTAGAGTGTGGACCAAGTGTTTTATTGGTCTGTAGTTCTGAGTATGAGTCCCTTGTAGGGAATGTAATTATGTTCACAATGTATTACAAGTGTTGGGTTACAGGTTACAAAGTAGGAACTCTGAACACGATTGACTGACTCACCTCGGTTGACACCAGCGTGGCCTCCGGCCGTCTCGATGAAGCACTGATAATGGAGAGACCCTTTGACCTCATTAGGATGCCTTCTTATACTCTCTGGCGCTATGTTGTCAGCAATGTGTTGGCCCAGTTACTAGTATGTAGGTATGTGTAACCATTGTGCAAGGACTGAGCTGCTTCTTAGAGTGGCAAGCTGTCCCTGCTAAGTTTTATGGATGTTGGGCCGGCTTTCCAAGGGTTGCCATTTAGGGGATTTAGCCAGATGCCGGGGGGATGGACTCCAAGGGGTGCATACCCCTGGGAGGCTGTACAAGCGTCTTCCTTCATTTGTTCGCGTCCTCGCGAACGGGAACGGAACTGGATGTTGGGATGTTGGCGTAGTGGTCCTTGAAACCCCCTCGTATCTCCTGGTGGTGTCGTATCGAAGTGTGGGTGTGAGGTCAGCCCGTGTTCAGAGGGGAGGGTTATGGGATTTACAGATATATGTATACGCTGATATTGACATTGTGAAAAAACAAACAAAAAAAATTGACATTGCGAAAGATTTGATTAACATTGGGAAAAAATTGACATTTGAGAAAAATTTAACATTAAAATAAATTCGACATGTAAAAAAAAATTGCCCTTGCTATCGCTGGCATATTGCTAGTTTAAAAAAAAACATGGTTTCTGATGGTGATGTGTTACATAGTTGTGCAGGGAGGAAAAACCCAGGGCCGAACGGATGATTGCGTCGTCCGCCCCATCTTAGGGAAAAAGTGCTCCCTGCACTAAGAAAGGTAGAAGAAAATAGAAAAATGGGTGTTCCAGGGTATAATTTAAGGGAAATATTCAAAAGACGTTTATTGGTTTGGGAAAAAACGGAACACCCTGACAAATGGGGAAGTTAGAAGAAGGAAAAATGAAAGAAAACAAATCATACACATTATGTACATTGGCATCTTGATAAACAAACAAAAATATATAGTGTTTAATGTACTATGTTGCGATTCTGACATTTAGGCATATTGTCGCTTTCCAGTGGAATAATTGTATGAAGTTTATCCTTAAAAATTATGAATTACAATGACCTTATGTCTAGTGGAATAATTATATGCAGTTTATCCTTAAAAATTATGAATTACAATGACCTTATGTCTAGTGGAATAATTGTATGAAGTCTATCCTTAAAAATTATGAATTACAGTGACCTTACGTCTAGTGGAATAATTGTATAAAGTTTATCCTTAAAAATTATGAATTACAGTGACCTTATGTCTAACTTAAGTGCGCTAATCCCTTATAAGTCTAGTTTTTTTGTGAGGTACCTCGCGTGCACGCTACCCGTCTGTACGTACGCTTGCCGTCTCACGGCTGATCCTGTACGGCCACTTCTTGGTACGGTATAGTGGTCGTACCGCTTGCATGTATTCTTAATACTTAACCTGTGAAGCATCCTCTGTGGGTGAATGCTTTCACACTTGACAATGAGAGTCACTGCCACAAATCGGTTGCGCCCTCATTGTCGTAATCTGCGTCGCATTTTGACGCTTTATGTGTTTCTATTTAGTTGATCTGCCAGTAAGCCTGGTACCCCACAGGCACCAGTCCTGCTGTGCAGATTTTTTTTTGGAGTGTGTAGCTGAAAAAGAAAAATGTGGTGAGTGTTTGAGAGTGTGTTGGGATTAGTGCAAGTTGACGTATAAAAAATAAAAAAAATAGTACACCATCATGGCATGCCGTACATAATATGACACTGCTATATGGTAGTGAAATTCCTGTCACCAGTTTCCTGTATCTGGTGACGATGCCTGTGAAAAAAATGGCGAGGTTTAGAAAAAACATGTGAGTATGCCATATTCTCTATGTCGCTTCCTGTGTCACAGTTTTTACTGGCTGAAGCTCTTCTTTCTCTGAAAAAAAAATAGCATGATTAATGTTAATTTGCTGCATGACCGGGCTTACCCTATACGGTGCCGTAATGCCGTAAATAATATGTAGTTGGTCTTACCCCGGTAGCGGAATTGTGGTTACCGGGTGCCGATATATTCCACTTTGATTATGCCTATTGTACTATATTATATATTATCCTATATTATAGTGTATTGTCGGACTTACCCTGATGCCGGGTTTGGCGGTCATCAGGAGCCGACCGGCGTTACTTAATACTATCTATCTTAATTATGGTCTAATAATAATAAAAAAATGCTATTTCTAAGCCGAGAGGGTTGCCTTAATCTATTGCCGAAATGTGCTGCGCCATACCTGGCAACAGCGGTGAATAAATTTGCTTAATCCTAGGTTGCGTGTCAAATGCAACCGTCTTACAACTAAATTTGGCCTAGGACGATCGCCTGGGGCAATTAAATCCCCAGGACACCACCCGCACGAGCCCCAGAAACACCGGTTGTCTCTAGGGTCGCTTGATTCCGTCCCCTTAATTCTAGGTGTCGACGTCTGTTACTAGTACTAATCTATTCACAGGCGGCTTACGGTGCCACTAAGCTAACCGTTTCGCCCGCTGTAACTTCCTTGTTCATGACCGTTTGCTGTTCCGATTTATCGTAGTTGAGCCGCCCACTTGGCTCCTGTGAGGTGCGCGCACTGCCCCTCTCTTAATGCCCTCTGGTTGCCCGATGCGTCGCCATTTATGTGGGCATTGGACATTGTGGTCCAATGGCATAATATCCTCCGGGAAGTGAGCGTCCGGGGAGTCCTCTTCGCCTGTGTCGGCCGCAATAGTAATGATTCATGTGTCCACCGGGAAGGGAGCGTCCGGGGAATCCTCTTCGCCTGTGTCGGCATTGCTGGGTTGGCCCACTGAACCCCTTTGAGTGCCCGCTATGCTACTCATTTAAGAACTCTGGCGACCCGTTGTCGTCCATTTACGTGGGCGCAGGACCGAATGAGCGCGTACATTCCATATATATATATATTCATATTTCATTCTTCATTATTGATTACCGTCGTGGTCTTCACCTTCACCTCGCGGGGTAAGGACTTGTCGGATCTAGGATTGGTCCTGCTGAACCCTTGGATCCTGCTTCACTCCTGACGAATAGGAGTCTGACTCCCCGCCATGGAAGTCCTACTTACGTAAATTTAACTAACAGTCTAGTCATAATATGGGGTCGTCTCTAGGGATAGCTCCCGAGGCCGGCGGTGAGTGAGCTATTTCTCCCGCCATTCTTAGAAAGTCTCCCTGCAGGTCTTGGCTTCGACGACCGTGGCACATAGTGGGTGTAACTTTCTCCGACAAGGGGGATGGGCTAATATGCACCCCTAGATCTCGATGTTTGCCCGTGTCCGGTCCCGAATGCTTTGACCTTACGTAGTTCGTCTGTTTGGTCTAGTCGTCAGTGATTTGATGAGCCAACTGGGGTGAGGGTCCACATCGCCTTCCCCAGCTCTGCTCCAATGTGGTCCCTCCTGACCTTCGGCTTACACCGTTGTCAACAATCAGATCGTATCAGATTCCTTTGTAAGAAAAAAAATGTGTCGTAACCTGTGTAAATAGTTTAATCTCTGTGTAAAATGTAAAATATTTCCAGTGTAGCGGGGTTGTAGATCTTCTAAGTACATAGGCTACTTCTGGCCTACCATCGCTACGTCAGCTTTCCAGCAACAATGCTTTCTTTACCTTAATGGAGGTGTTAGTAGGGTCTGTAATGTCAGGTACCCTGTTATTAGGATCTGGGGGTAGTTATTTGTTGAGTGGGCTTAAAGTATGGTAGGAAGGGTTTGCGCACCTTTGGGTTCCACGTTAGTGGTGGCCTGAAACCGGTGATGCCACTGGGATGCTTCTATAGTGAGTGGAGTGGGGAGGTAATTCCCGGGATTGCAAAGATACGAAAATTCATGCAGGTTTGATATTAAAATCCCTGGTAAATGGATGGGATACTCATGCATGTGTCTGGATATGAAGTTTCTGCCTTCATGTACGGATAGGTGTAGGGTGGGGCATAATACCAATATGTTCCTCTCATGCGGGAGTGTTTAAGTACTAAAGAATGGTTAATATATATCTATGGCCTCCTCTCTCATTTGGAGAGGCGCATTATGCTTCTTTAATGTTTGCTGAGCCACCCCTAATACTCGGGTGGTAGCATCGTGGCTCAAGGCGTAGCATGCCTGCTCTTTAGATGCATGAAGTCCATCAACCCCTTGTGTGTATTTTGTAATGTAGTGTAGCTGTTTTTGGTCGTGTAGATGTGTTTGCGTTGTTTATGTTGGGCGTGAGAAGGTTATGGGAAGGGAGTAAGGTGGTACGCTGGTAGCCTGTTCTCCTGTCATCCTCCCTTGGTCCATGTTGGCTTTCTATCCGCGCCTTGGGATAGTAGGGCTGCATGACCTAATCTGGTCGGCCATTTGCAGTGTAGATGTGGCCAGTGGTCGTAATGCGACTGGTCATGTGCTAGTCATCTGTAATGACTCCTATGCCTTACGAGCGATAAGAGAAGTTATTAGGGGGGAGATCTTGTCTGTGTTCGCTCCTAATTGTTGAGTGCGTATGCGTGTGTGTGCCTATGTACCGCTACACCACGCGGACGGTTGGTCTGTTGCAGGCCAAGTCGTAATATGTATCGCCTGTGTGGGCAGAAGGCGCCCGTGGCTTGCCAACGTCCTTGCGACCGTGCCCTATAGGCCCAAGATAAGTTCCGCTGTGTCACGTCTTGTCCATTGCCAAATGTTTTTGCAGTGTGGAAAAAAAAATGTATGGTGTTATAACTGTTATGTGTTAGTAATTCCATGGTCACTGGCGCTACGCAATAGTGTCTCGTCACCGCAGTATTGCAGTGTGAATAGTCTGCAGTCAGCAATTGGTATGTGTAATACCAGGCTGGGAAGTTACTGTTTGTCATCCGCTGGTATGTGCCTTTCTGCATGAATGCAAGTGTGGTCATTGTTTTGGATTCCTAGCGGCCTAATGTAGCAATTCGCCCTAGTTAGGTAATGACGTCGTGTGGCCATTGTTCCCTAAGACTTGTGTCTTGTGAAATTTTCCTACCTGTATCTGTGAAATGTATCCTCTATGCCTGGTGTAATCCGAAATTTTATGTCTGGCTTTTGGTGGGAGGAAATGTAGTATTCCCTGTACATGCCCTTGTATGGGCCAATTTCAGTATGATTGGACGCCTGAATAGCTGTTCTCCTTTGTGTCTAAATTTTTACTGGAACTCAGACCCGTGACCTTATGTCATTCTCTGTGTTTTATGTTTGCGTTGTGTTCCAGGGCTTGGGGCTTTCCCAGTGTGGTTTTTGCTTGTGTTCCGTGTACCAAAAATACCATTGGATAGTTAGTTTTTGGTACGCGTGTGGTGTGTGGTCATGGGTTCGAATCCGGTTGTCTGTAAAGACTTGGTGTGATCATTTCCGTGCCGCATATAATATGGCACGTTCCCGTGGATGTGCAATGCGCATATGGAAGCATGCATACCTGTGTATAGTTTGTATGTTTTTGATTTCCCCTCGTAGTGTAATTTTGGAAGATATAGGGTCTCTAAATCGGGCGTGAATGATGTGTTGATTTCTGTCCAGTAGGCTTTGGCTCGGCTTGTCTGTGTCGAGCAGTCTTGCTCATTGAGGAGTATGTTACTGCTGATACGACGGTGTTGAATTACGATGTTGTGTGCTTTCATTTGTTTCATGCTCTGCCCACGTCCTAGTTTTCTGCACGTGTGTGTGTGTGTACCTGATTGCTGTCTATAGTGATTGCTAGCAGTGCCTCTCTCATTGTAGAAAAAAAACTTGTGGTTTAATATGACCGTTGATCTGTAGCTCATGCGCCACGGGATTTCCGTTTTACTTGGAATCCAAACCATAGGCCATGGCATTTCACTTCGGAAATCCCATATGCGTTGGCCTTACTGTAGAAAAACCTTCCATTGACTACATTTGTGTCCCCAGATTTTGTGTTAACTGTATCGTTGTTCAAGTATGTTCTTTATCCCTGGAGAAAATGTCGTTGTACGCGAGTGTGTCTGGTCCGCTAGTCGCGTGTTTGGTGACCAGATGCCAGAGGCGATTTTATTGTTTTTCGTTTATGACCCGCTGTTAGTGGGACTGTCCCAATTAGTCTTAGCTTTCCCATTATTCTATTCTAGAACTGGATATCTGCCCAACCTTATATTCCTGGTATTCAGAAGGTTGCGGGTTTGGAGATCGTCTTTTACCCAGAGTAATTGTTTCTGGCACCATTAAGGTTGTGTCTCCGGGACAGTTCTGGTGAGTGTTAGGATCGTATCTGTCGTTGAGAAAAAGTCATGTTAGAGGCGTGTAATCTTTAGCGTGTATCTATGTATGAAATATATATATGTTTAACTTGGCCACCTTTCTTTCATCGGGCCTAATGCCTGTGTCATAGAAAAAAAATGAGCTATGCCCCGCTCTGGATTAAGAGAGCACTTTGAAAGAAAATAATAGCAGGTGGCGATAGTCTCTGAAAATTATGTCGTGAACACTATAAAAAAAATTTAAAAAAATGGTGCTTGGGACCTGAGTGTAGTATTTACCATTTTGGTAACGTGAGTACTACCGTAAACTGGTTACGTCTCAGGGGAATCTACCGACACTGTCGAGTACACATTAGGAAGGCCCTTGCAAGACGTAATTGATACACTTGTATCCACGTCACGAGCAAGCCAGTGCACTATGGGAGTCAAACCTGCCCTTCAAAGTAATTGTAACTCAACAAGATGACAGTGTCTCGTCCCGGTGTGCAATTGGGCTTTTCAATTGGTTAAAGCACACCTCACCAAATTTTTGAAACTAGTTTGATATTCTTAATTCTTGCCACACTTACGGCTTTCGCCCGCAACAAGAGAATCTACCAAACTGTGGCACCATAACATAGAACGTTTAGTCATTTCTACCTAGAAAGACTCACTGAAGCTTTATGCTGTGATTTTATGCCTAAGCTGTGTTCAAAATATCTCTTTTCGGCCTGAAGCCTGCTTGGCTTCCACTTGGCTTGCATATTAGAGACTTTACGTTATGGTGTTAACCACTTCGCCCAATAACCATTGCTGGCCTGAGAGAAAAATGCCGTGGTGTCGAAGAAAAAAAAAACAAGAAGGGTTTAAAATTATTCCTTCTAATTTGGCTATGTTGCACTGTATATACCTAAAATAAGAGAGAGAAAAAAAAATATGCAATTTTATGTTTATTATGTACTTGTTGGACTATTTTCTTATCGCCCCCGTGTAAGAGAACTTATGTATCCTATAATGTTGGTGCAAGTGATGTTAGTTTATTTCTGTGGCCCTGGTGGAAGTCGTTATCCTCTTTCGAGCTTCAGTGCTCAGAAAGGTGAAGGGTTTTGCCCTGTTATTAGATTATAGGCCTCGGAAATCCACTGGGGTGTTCCTTTGCTACTTTCCGGCGGAATTTCTAGCAAAGTAAGCTTTGGCCTACTTCCACCGTGGCGCGTGTCTATAGGTTTGAATGTACCTGTATTCGAGGGCCTAATGGTGCTTGACGCTGCCCTAGTAGATTTTACGGGAGTGTGTATATATTTGACTGCGTGGTTTTGTGGGATAGTTAATAACATTTTTCCTAATCCCCGTGTAGTGTGTGGTAGTGCCCGGTCAAAATGTTCGTGCGTATATTGTGCATCCTGAGGGCCTAATACCGGTGTTCGCCTTCGTTCTGGCAAATTTGCCCTTTGAACTGGCGGTAAAGGTCGCTTAACTGCCTGTTTATGCCCCGGCAATGTGGTGGCTTGTAGCCTGACCGCTTTCTGGCATTTGGCCACGGCCGACTCCTGCCAATGTGTTAGCCTATCTGTGTACGTGTATGTAGGCTTTATGTACTGTAGGGCGGGCTCTACGTCCTCAGCCCATGACGTGGTTATGTCCCTTTGTTTCCTTGTCATATCATGTGTGTTTAATGGCCCTGGCTTCAACTCCCTCTCGTCCCTTTGTTCCGAGGGGATTGTTCTAGGCTCTGCCCCTCGGTTTGGCAAAATTGCCTTCCGATCCGGAGCTGAAGGACGTGTGCCTGTGTTAGTTTTATTCTGCAGTAAGTTGGAGCCTAACCTGGCCGTCTTCTTGACTGTGGCCACGGCGAACTCCTTCCATTGTGTGGCAGTACGTGGCGAGAGGGACATCCTCGCAAATTGTCGAGTCAGCGTATCCACGCTTATGTCCTCTCTCGGGTGGGCTGATGGCCCTACCATGAACTCAAAAATGGCCTTATTGGCTTGTAGCTCACGGTATTTGCCCCAAATTTGGGTGTACTGCCTTATTGAGGCATATGGCCCGTTTGCAAATTACTGTATTAATGTTTCTGTGCTTTGTATAGTTTTGTGGCCGCTAGTTGGAGAAGCGCTTGGACGCGAATTAGCTCCCTGTATTGGGCGTGTAAACCTGTGTAGTGCACCCTCATTCTCTCGAGGGTTGCATTATCTATTACGGGACCATGTGTGGTGATTAATTGTTGGTGTATTTTGTTTCTTTGGACATGGATTCTATTGAGGTGTTCATGTATGTTCCTCAAGTGCTTGTGTGCGCATCTTAATTGCGTTGTCCTGCCCTCTGACGGAGTGTATGGCTGTTTGCCCTGTATTGCCCCGATTCTCGTTTGGAGTGCCCGTATTTGTATCTGTCGCCTCTGTATATGTCTCTGCGATCTGAACAATAATGTTAATAATATTGGCGCACCTCTATTGCCTCTATGGCTTGCAATCTCTGCATGAGGTGCCAGGGGCGCACCCAGACTTTTGGTTTGGAGGGGGCTTTCCTCAATAACATGATTTCAGCTATGGAAAGAGAAATTGTCCATTAATTGTCTTGTATGTAAATATGATATTTAAGATCATATGCATAAAAAGATACGGTATTCTATAAGGTCAAACATACTGTAGAATGCTCTGTTAAAACCAATACAAAAGATGCTATTGGACTGGAGATTATTTAAACAAAATGTGCATTGGTTTTATACAAATTTTAGTTACAGTTCCATTGATCTAAGGTTATACAAATAATAAAAAGGAACTGCATGATTTTTATCTAGAATTAACTTTTGATCACGATCAGAGTGATAACGACTCGATTGCTCTGCTCACTATTATCATAACTATATATCCAGCTACCAGGATCGTCAGATTGATGTGTAACATCAATTATCTGCAATCATTTACTAAGTTTTGAGTTGTTTACTGTATACCAAGAACTAGTATAGGTTTTAGGAAATTAATAATAACATTTTGATTTTGAATATGTAAATTTAATTGGAACTAAAAATTACATTTTAAAAATTACGAGATGAAATTGTATACCATAGTGTTATGGATTGTAACAAATATTTTATGTACTGTACGTGAAAATATATGTTATTTTAATTTTCCTTAATAACTAACATTATAATAAAAAATCTTAAACATTTCTAGAATTTCAAGTTGAACTTAATTACACAGACTGAATGCAAGTTTAAACAAATAGTTGAATACAAATCATGTATTAATGAATTAACATTAACGTTGTTTGAATAAAGTGGAAACTCAAATTTCACAGAACAAAATCCAGCCGCCTAGCAGATTTTTTCAAAACGGAAACTACCTCTGTACTGGTGACTTCAATTTCCGGGTCAATATTCAGTGCTGCTAGTCCAGTCAGCCTGTCTGCATCCATGGTATTCCTAAGATATGTTTTCAGCCGACGTAGTGTAGAAAATGACCTCTCAGCAGTGCTTGTAGTCACAGGGATGGTACACAAAATTCTCAACAATGTGTGGATATTAGGAAACAAGTCCTTGTCACATAGATTCAACACATCGATTGCGTTTTAGGAATATTAGCGTGGGTCTTCAAGCTCTTGTACCACAGTTCAAACTCAGCCATAAGCAGGCCTTTGTTGTTTCCTCCACTTTCAATTATGTCATTCTTATAAAAATTACACAGCTGTAAGAAATCAGGTTGCATTTTTTTTTATGTGTATGTGATGCATTGCCTGATGGCAGTAAGCACTCAAAACTCTTTAAGTCTTTATGCTTGATGAATCGAGATTCCAATGTAATAATGAAAGAGTCAATCCAAGGGATGAAAACAGATCTTTTATAGTATAATTCTGGAGTTTCTGCTGGTATTTTGCTACTGTTCTGTCTTCCAACTGTTCGTGGCATCGAAATTATTGAACCGCAGTTATTAGCAATTTTGGTAGCTTCTTCAAACAACGAGTGAAATTTTTGATCTGCATTTTTTCTTAGAGATTTTAAGCTTTCAATCACGGTTTCAGCGTGTGTAATTGCAGACGATAAATCTAAATCAGTTCCCTGAAGCTTTTTGATTAGGTTTACTGTGTAACCAAGCAGTTTTTATGATGCCATGAGAGAAATTATAAATTCACCTTAACTTAAGGAGTTTAGTAGTATTAGAGCTCCTGAAGAAGATTCCCTATCATTCCAGTTTTTAATCTCCTCTAACGCTACTTCAAGAGGTTGCAGCAGTTTTTTTTTAACAAAAATAGCATCGTGCCTTTGTACCCATCTCGTTGGACAAAGCTGCAGGATTTTTTTCTTGTTGGTTTCAAGATTTACCTCAGATTCAATGCACTGTTTTAAAACTGCTTGTCTTTTAGGAGTGTTAAATAAATCCCACAACTTCTCCACTATTCCAAAGCAGTTCCTGATTGATACAACCTCAGATGCTGTTGACAATGCCAGGTTAAGGCTATGAGAAGCGCAATGCACGTAAATTGCTGTGGAGTGAGCTTCTTGGATGCACGCTTGAGCCCCTTTAAACTTTGCACTCATGGCAGCCACCCATTGTACCCCTAGCCACGTAGGTTATTTATGTCGATATTACTGTCTTCAAGACCTGTAATCAATGTTTTTGCCAATACTCTACCCGTTGTAGAGTTTCGAGGCATGAACTTCAAAAATTGCACACATATTTCATAACTATTTAAAGTATTTGGCGTTACATAACGTAAACACAAAGACAACTGTTCAACAGTTGAAATATCAGATGTTTCATCTGCGAGAACACTAAAAAACTAAGCTTCTTTTACTTTACTTGCTATTTTTTCAGTTATTATTTGGTTACAAGCATCGACGACATGATTTTGAAAATTCCAACTTATAGGCCTATAGGTTGCATTTTTGCCACATGACCCAAAGTGATCTTTCAAATTGTTGTCACCTGCTTAAATTCTAGCTCTGAGCAAAGCTCTAAAGTTCCCCTCATTTTCAAATGGTTTGTTGTCGATTTGAAACTGACCATAATCTCTATGGTTCCTAAGGGCGATATTTTGGCTGCCACACAAAATAATAGTTTCTGTTATTGGAATTATTCTTTTCACATTATTTTGGGCTTGGACGTCTTTTCCCTTTATCAAGAGATTTGTCAATCGGTTTCATTCGGCAGTCCATAACTCTTTTAAAGTTAGCTTCGCTTTCACATGAGTCTTTATGATACTGTGAGTTTGCATGTTTTTCAAACTTCTCTAGGGCTTTTTTCCAGTTACAAAACCCTTCTTCAAAAAGTTGTCCAGTATGTTGAGTGTTACTCTTACCTATTTCTTTTTTTGAAAAAAGCATACAATGGACACAGTATGCAGAATCTTCAATTCCAGAATACGAAAGCCAGGTATATTTCTTTAGCCATGAAAACGAAAATTTTCGTTGTTGGTTCCCATGCGATCTAAAAGGAAAGTTAAAGTTGCTCTGAGGAACCCATTTGTCATTCAAAACTTTGAACTTTTCATTGTCCGTCAACACTTTGTTTTTAAATAAACCAATGTTCAATTCCATGTTATGTTTACTTACAACGGCCTTAGGCCTGCTCACATTTGCCTCTGAGCCCTCCTCTGACGAACAACTTGGCTGTTTTTCTATGCTTGCAGTCCTTGTTAACAGTTCCTTACTCGTTGAAGGATTGCCACATTCACTAATACTAACCACATCATATTTATTGATTTTTAACGGTTTAAAGTAGTTTTGCATGTTTGACTTTCTTTTGTCTCCCATTACTACTAGTCTAATTGGACACACTACGAACACAAATAGCCAATAGAAAATACAAACACAACAACAATCAACGAATCAACTTTTACAAACACCACTACTGACTTGACGCCTGACACAGAGCACAGCACAATACCTTGGGGAGAGAAATTTTCACCGCAGTCCCACGCGCATCTTGCTCCGAGCATAGTTACGACAACGGCCGGAAATATATATTATCACTCAAGTGTTGCATAAATATAGGCCTAACATAATTCTATTTTAAATCAGTAGAAAATCGCAAAATGTTCCAACGTTCCAACACTAAATATTCTGGAGCCCGTTATGCAATCAATTTTCTTGAAAGATATCATCAATATTTTTAAAGTGTTCCCAGGTCTTTGGAGGGGGCTTAAGCCCCCAAAGCCCCCCCCCCTGGGTGCGCCCCTGTGAGGTGCCATTCTGACTGAAGTGTATGGGCCTACAATAAGAATAATAATTAAAAAAAAGATCTGTGCGTGTTTGACAGTGTATTCTTATATTTCTCTGATTCTGTATGGGGCTAGGGGGTTGGTTTATTAAGAATTTCCCCTGTGTAGCTAGTTTGGAGCACAAAAAAAACTACTTTCTGTCTGGGGGAAAAATTTTCACTATTCGCTTGGCTTTTTGCGGTACGGAAGGGGTCGTTTCTCCTACGAGGGCTCGTTGGTTGAGTCCCGTTCTCTATGCGTAGGACCGCGCCTCCACCAGTGTTTTAGATCCCTTATTTGGGGGTGGATCTAAAAGGGAGAGTTATTGTACTAATTTATGAGGTTGTGCCTAAAAAGGGTAGCTTCCCTTGGCAGGGCAAGCTGACCAGTGTAGAGTGTTGTGGTGTGCTAGGAACTAGGGGGCGTTCCTATAAATAATGTAGTAGTGTTTGAAGGGATAGGACCCAATGCAAAGGGTCGCTGTGCTAGTCGCTCAGCTGACTGCTTATTATGTAATTGAATCTGCTCGTATCAGCCGAGTGGCACGTGCTGCTTGCTGGCAGCCGAGCCGGCTCGGGGAACACAAAGGTACCTGAGTTAGCGCTATTAGCCTGCCGTCTGTCACGTCTTTACCGTGACGGGAATAAGGAAGGGCGTTGGGATGTAAAGAGGCGTATAAACAGTAATGCTAGTGTAGAGTGTGGACCAAGTGTTTTATTGGTCTGTAGTTCTGAGTATGAGTCCCTTGTAGGGAATGTAATTATGTTCACAATGTATTACAAGTGTTGGGTTACAGGTTACAAAGTAGGAACTCTGAACACGATTGACTGACTCACCTCGGTTGACACCAGCGTGGCCTCCGGCCGTCTCGATGAAGCACTGATAATGGAGAGACCCTTTGACCTCATTAGGATGCCTTCTTATACTCTCTGGCGCTATGTTGTCAGCAATGTGTTGGCCCAGTTACTAGTATGTAGGTATGTGTAACCATTGTGCAAGGACTGAGCTGCTTCTTAGAGTGGCAAGCTGTCCCTGCTAAGTTTTATGGATGTTGGGCCGGCTTTCCAAGGGTTGCCATTTAGGGGATTTAGCCAGATGCCGGGGGGATGGACTCCAAGGGGTGCATACCCCTGGGAGGCTGTACACTATTCTGGATCTTTATGATCTCCCGAAATGCCAGGTAGATGTCCTTGTGGAAATACTGTATTTATACCGGCATTTGCCTGGAACTGAAAATGGGAAACCACGAAAATCATTTCATGAATGGCCGACGTTGGGTTTTGAACTTATTCGTCTCCCGAGTCTGAAGATAGACTGGCGCTACGGCCTTGCGTAGGTCATTCAGTTGGTCCTAAAACAAGTGTCATACTCCATTTATTTTGCTTTGTATAGAACAGGTCCACCTATCTTCATGATTTCTTGCGATATCTTTATATGTACGGTAGGTTACTCGGGACGCTCTATATCCAGAATATTGGGAGGGGGTGGTGCCGGTTGGTACAGAGGGTTAATTAATATTTCTTCATCAGCATGGCACAGTTGCATTGACTTTTCTAAATCATACAGAGAGATAGATGTCCGTAAACAAGGTGATTCATAACCTTGGAGGTTCAGTCTGGCAATATTATACTGTACCGGTATATGAGACAAAAAAGAGACAGTCAGTCTGAAAGACTGGACTTTATATCATTTAAAATGCTACAAATGCTGAAAAATGCTACTTGACATGTTAGATGATCAAGAAACAATCAGAACGCTAGAAAGTTACAAGTCATCGCAGTGAAAGGAGGGAGCTGGCTGGATGACGTCACGCTCGCCCTGTCGTTGCCGTCTCGTAACTCCAGAGCTCACCAGTGAACTCAGTACACATGCACCAAGTGGTATATGACGTCACACACCTCAGTGCATTCTCGGTACATTTCGTAACGTTGCCGTAACGTGACGACGAAGTCGACTACATCATTTAAAATGATAAAATAAAACACAGTTGTTTTAGTTTTAATTTATTTCTTAAAAGTTAAATGGTGTATTCATTATTTTTAGTTCTTGCTTTATTCATCTTGCCAACGCGAGCAACGCCGGGGTTGAATGGTTGTAGGTAATAACATCACCATTCCATGTGTTATATTGATTTGTTCTGTTGGTGAACAGAAAACCTGTCAGACCAAAACCTGTAAACACAAATATGTTAAGTTGGGTTGCATGAATATTTTCTTCGGCGGCTTCGGTGGCGTAGTTGGTGGCATGCTGAGCTTCTATGCCAAAGATCGCAGGTTCAAACCCGGCTGTAGTAGTCGGATTTTTAAAGAGCGTTAAAAATCCCTCAATATGCCTTCCTTCGGAGGGGAAGTAAAGCCCAGGTCATAGATTTATGGCATGTAAAAGAACCTTCCACTAACTACAATTGTGTGAAGCTAAATTTGTATTTTAGATACTTGTGTGGCGCTAATTTTCTAGGTTAGATTTCGTTGGAACGCTCTATCAAAGTTCCAACGTTCACCACTAGGTATCAATGATATCTGGTAGCGAAAGTTGGAACTACGTGAAATTGAACGGAACGTGTAGCTCACCCTCTGGGTGTCCGCTGGAAGCAGCTACAGACTCAGGCGAGCCGAACATGTCCTCGGACACTCCCGGCACTAAAATCCATACGATAAATAAATAAATAAATGTTAGATTTGATTAACGCTCTATGAGTTCCAATGTTCGTCGGAAAGTGCCGGTTGCGTTAGCATCTAGAAGCCAAGTTCACTGCTAGGTGTCGTTGATGGTAGCATTTGGTTGCAAAAGTAGGAACTACTTAAAATTGATCTTCTGCAATCCTTACCTGAATCACAGATAACACTCATTAACCCGCCATCACAATTAACACCGGTCTACACACACGCAATGTACACGGGGCTACATGACTGCGTTGTCGCAGCCCCTAAACTGAGGTACCAACCAACCAACCAACCAACCAATGTTTTCTTCAGGTAAAACATAGCGCGAAACTGAAGAGAGGTGATGATTGTTTTGGAGAGTTTGTTGATTAATTTTAGGGGGTTTGCGACATTGTAATCATAGTCCCGTGTACTTGTGTGTGTAGTGTGATAACCTGTGTCATTGTGATGGCTCTACTAGTGTGTATTTGTAACTGAGTTCTGTCTCATGAAGCTGTGTGAACCCCGTCCCAGCCCTCAGTCTAGAATTAAATTTCTCGGCAGAACCGGGAATCGAACCCGGACCCCGCGTTGACAGCCACGAGGTGGACTTGGAGAATTTTGCCATCCGAAGATAAACTAATTTTCAGACTACTACTACTTCTTCTTCTTCTTCTTCTTCTTCTTCTTATTCTTCTTCTTCTTCTTCTTCTTCTTCTTCTGCTTTTACGGCCACATTGGACCACTTCAGTCAAACATTTCTTGGCCCTCTTCTTCAGTAAGTTTCCTTTCCGAGTCGCCCAGACTCCACTTTATTTTATTTCGGATTTTATGAAGAAATACTCAATATACTGGGAGGGAGCGGGGTCGGCAAGTACCTACAGAGGATAGTGTAGAATTTCATCAGCGTATTCTGTTCTGTTATTGGCGTTCCCTAGGGGCCAAGGCTGTGACCCACTTTAGAACCCCGCCTTATTTGTTTACATTTTGGTCATTAGGAAACTCTGAGAGTATGCAGAATTATTAGGTGATGTGCTTTGGCAAAACCCGTAGTAATGCATTCTAAGGTAAATCAATGTTTGTGTTCTATGTATCGATTATCGTGTGTTCGACAGAGATGTTTATCTCATGCAGATAAAAAAGGATAGTGTAAATATAAAAGTTTTCAGTAGGCCAAGGACGTGGTAAAGTTTGGCGTGCTGGCTGCAACGCGGCGCTGGGTGACCTCACCGCGTGGTACCATGTGCTCGCTCACTGACACACTTTTTATTGATTACTCTTGTCGGCGTTGCGGCCTTTTATCCAAGCGAAGTAATATTGTGGCTGGCCAAGCTGCTCAGTTCTAATCCGTCCTTCGCGCATGTAAGATCGGTGCTCACTAACATGGCGTTCAGCGCAATATACACTTGAACAGTAATGTTTATTTCGGCGTGTGTATATAATTACACATTCCACTTCAACCCATCTGAACGCTTGCTGTGAATAGCATCTTCAGAGTGATATATCATAAAATGAATATTGAAAACTTAACAGTTTCACCTGCTCTAAAGTCAACGTGTCTGTTCTAACCTCACCTGTGTGTTTTCATCTTCTCAATTAACAGTGAGCGTAAGCAAAGTGGATCAAAATAGTTTAGATTTTGAGGTCTAGACAACTCTAATGTGCCTATGAAGTACCGGTAATATTTTATTACAGTGGATAATAATGTTTTGTTATAAACCGTCCATGCTTGCTCCAATCACAAGTGAAAATAGTCTTAAATGTGTTGAAATCAGGTAGTTCAAAGGTATGTGATTTGACTATGAACTAGATGCATAGTACAATACTGCTCCAGAAGGATTCTTCTGTCATCGTTTCGTTAGTGTTTCAGTATAGGCCTAACTGTTGTGTACGGTACGTATCGCCATGTTGCTTTGCAGATGCTCGCTCGCACTATGGTAGTGATCATTTCTGCGCACTCGCTCTTTCTGTTGTGAATGGAGTTAATCTTCCCTCATGTTTAATTCCTGCACTCCGTGAACCCAAAGATTGTTGTGGTTTCCATAGGCGGGTACCACACATGTACGTAAGCTACTCCTCACTTATCGAACGCATGCTTACCGGTTTTCAATTCACCGGCAACTACTGGATGTAATAATAATAATGTATAAATGAAAAGAGATTTTTGTAAAAAGGTTTGAAAAATAATTATAAATTTGAGGATGGTAACTTGTAAGCTGTCTTTTTTTTATTTTTATTTTTAACCAAAGCAATGCTCTCAAGGCATCTGACCGTTTTCAACACTTCAATTAGAAAAAATAAAGATGCTAATGTGTTCAGTTAGAGTCTTTTACACTTTCGATCGGGAAGTTTCAGTAATTTTAATTTCTATCGAGGCCATCGATTTCTTGAAATTCTGAATACAACACCTTTATCTCGCTATTTTTGTCAGGGGATGGTTCTATCAGGCTGTGGCCTACCTACTGTCGACCAAAATATTATGTGCACTCGAGTTTGAAGGTTGTTTGTGAAGTAACCAATAGACCTAATAAAAACCAGTAACATGATCATTTTGGTCGTTCTATTTTACGTTAGTTTATGTAGGTTTGGCATTTTTAATGTATAGTTTAATATTTTATCGCAGTTGGAACACAAAAAGTGCCCATTTTTAAGCGTGTTTCAACCATGCGTCACATTTAAGAATTATTATCTCACAAACCCGTCATCAGATCGAATCCAAATTTTAACACAATATACATTGGAATGTTGTATAACTGGTTTATTAATGTAAACATTTTGTGTGTCCAAGAAACAAAGTTATCATTTTCGTAAAGTAACTTTTCTCTGCTCGGGGTGGTTGGAAAATGTAGTTCTTGGTCGCGTTGTAATCCTTATACATAAAAATGTTATGCTGTATGACTGTGAAATACGTACATTAATTCACTTATTTTATATCGGTTTGTATTTGTACGGGGAAATAAGACATGGTTCACCAGCTAGCCGCTTCGGGGAATGCTGTACAGCGATGTTGAGATGGAGCTCATCACTTCCGAGCGAGGCGCTCTATGACGCGTGATGGGCTCCATCTTGGCAACGCTGTACAGCTTTCCCCGGAGTGACTAGCTGGTGAACCATGTCTTATTTCCTCGTACAAATACAAACCGATATAAAATAATTGAATTATTTTACGTATTTCACAGTCATACATCATAACTTTTTGATGTATAAGGATTACAACGCGACCAAGAACTACATTTTCCAACGACCCCGAGCCGAGAAAAAGTTACCATACAAAAATGATGACAACTTTCTTTCTTGGACACACAAAATTTTGAAATTAATAAACCAGTTATACAACATTCCAATGTATATTGTGTTAAAATATGGATTTGATCTGATGACAGGTTTGTGAGATAATAATTCTTAAATGTGACGCATGGTTGAAACACGCTTAAAAACGGACACTTTTTGTGTTCCAACTGCAATAAAAAATATTAAAATATAAATTAAAACTTCCAAACCTACATGATCTAACGTAAAAATGAACGACGAAAATGATGATATTATTGGATTTTATGTAGGTCTATTGGTTACTTCACAAACAACCTTCAAACTCGAGTGCACATACTATTTTTGTCGACAGTAGTCTAGTATTACCATGAATAGTAGTATTGGATTTTCTCGACCGCATCGAAGAGCAAGGATGATTTCAGCTACCGTATTAGATTGTATTACTGGATACAAATATAGTATAAGTCGTTTAGATTTAAAGAAGAGAATTAATAATAAAAATAATGATGTTGTTTTAAGGGACCTAACATCTAGGTTATCGGTCCAAGAAGAGAATTACAATGTCCGATGCATGTGGGAGTGAAACCCGCGACCTCCAGCTTTGAGCCTACGGCGTTGCTCTGGCCATTGTCCTAATAAAGGCGGCATCTTAATTCCCCAGGCTGCGGGTTCGAGTCCCGCATGTGTCAGACAATTTGTATGTACAGTATAGTCGCGAATTATGGGCAGACAAACGAATCGCTACCGGCGGCTTCGGTGGCGTAGTTGGTAGCATGCTGAGCTTCTATGCCCAAGTTCGCGGGTTCAAATCCGGCCGAAGTCGTCGGATTTTTTAAGAGCGTTAAAAATCCGTCAGTATGCCTCCCTTCGGAGGGGAAGTAAAGCCGGCGGTCCCATGTCGTAGATTTATGGCATGTTAAAGCACCTTCCACTAATTACATCTGTGTGAAGTTAAATTGTATAGGTTAAGAATGTAAACAACGCTCTTAGGCCCGTGCGTTCGTTGCCAGGTGCCGACTGTGGTGGCGTCTAGTAGCTAAGTTCTGAACTAGTAGTCGTTGACGGTGGCGGCAAAAGTAGGACCTATTTGAAAAATTCGAAGTATGCAGTCCTTACTTGAATTAGAAAACAGATAATACACACTAATGCAGTCATCACAATTAACACCTGTTATCAGACAGATTCTACACACACCCAAATTACACGGGGCTACATGACCGCGTTGTCGCAGTTCCTAAACTTAGGAACCAACCAACCAAACAACGAATCGCTACCGCATAATAATACTACCATTTATGTATTTATTTTTTCTTCTGCTGGTGCAGATTGCCATATGACAAATAAAAAATGTATCTTAGGAAACAGTTATAAACCCAATATAAACGTATTCAACTAAGTGAAAACTGATCGATAAACACAACCACGTGAAGAAATGAAAAATTGATTTGTTAACAAACAACAAATTGTATTTGTATGACAAATAAGTGGTTCCACAAGAAATGTGTTGGACCCTTCAATGCACCTCATGGTGTAGTGGCTAACATTCTTGGAGGCCCGGGTTCGATTCTCGGCTCTGCCAAGGAATTGTAATTCTGGTGTGAGGTCTGGAATGGGGTAGACTCAGCCTCGTGAGGCAAAATTGAGAAGAGGAGGGTTCGATTCCCACCGCAGCTATCCTGGAAGTGTTTTTTTCATGGTTTCTCCACTTCTACTCTAGCCAAATGCTGGGATGGATCCTACGTAAGGTCACGGCCGCCTCCTTCCCAATATCGTCCCCAATTTACGAATAACTTACACACACTAGTACAGCCATCACAATAGCACCGGTTATCACACAAATTACACACACAAAAATACACGGGGATATATGACCCAAAAGCAACAACAAAAAGTCAATGCAAGAAAGGTCACTTAATAAGTTGGCTGTTAAAATCGAAAATGTACGTGAAAATATGATAAATGCCTCACAGATAGTTTGTTGGTTGCCAGTTATTATATCAAAAGACAGATACTTGGAAACTATACTTTGATTTGAACTATTGTATTGCCGGTTCATGAATCATCCTTTTCTTGCGGTTAAATCCTTCAAACTTCAGAACTTACTTCAAACAGTACGGTTGGACCGATCGATTATGATGCCCGACTTGCAATGATGTCAACTCGACTTTGCTCGTACTTTCATGGTCGGCAACGCAGTGAACTTCCTCAGAAACCTTAAATCTTTTTAGGAAGAGAAGCCGCTGTCCTGCTTCTGGCGAGCGTTTCGTTTACCTTGCGGGGAAAAGTTGAGGGCGTGTGGTAATATTTCCATCTCGCTACAATATCTGCAGCGAGTTCCGTTACCATTGCCTTCATAGCCCAGGCATTATATGCAAAAAACTCGGCCAACCTCAAAAAAAAATGTAAAGCTGAAATTTGGCATAGATGTTCCCTAGTACCCTAGAAACAAATCCTGAAAAGTCCCCATCTCTGCGGTGTCCGCGTCATAGTTTTTGGAGGGTTCAAAAGGGCTTAAATGGGGCCTAAGTGCCAAAAACAGCATTTTTGCTTCCTGCGTTCAAAATATTGATCCAAATTTATCTCTCGCGAGCTTTAGCAATTAATAAAAATGAACCAGTAGGATAATGGACTTATCAGGCCTAATTATTACTAATGATGAAGGGGAAAAAACGACTAATTTAACATTTTAAGCACAATTTTTACATGAAAATTTGGTTAATTTGTCATTAGCAGGTCATTATTTTTTAAACAACTGCTGATATTGACTAAAGACCCAGAATGAAAGTTATAAAGCATACTTTTAGCTTTACATTGGTACATTACCCATGTCTATGCGAGAAAGGGGCAGATGACCTCGTAGTTCCGCCCCTTAAAACAACAATAACTAACTAACTATGCGAGAAACGGTTACCGAGTTACGGTCCCAAAGCCACTGCCGGCTGGATCGCAACACTCCTGGTCGCTTTAAACTGCCTGCCCATTCGACACTCACAGGCGTACAAGATATATGCATTAATTCACCGCTAGGTGCAGCACCAAGGCACTGAGATTGCCGCGGCTTTTTAAAGGGGAAGATACCTGAAACGAAGTATTGTTATGTTTGGAGGCTTAATATCGAGACAGACGGACGTGAAAACATTACACTAAGTTAGTTCCTTTGTTATTCTAACATCTAAAAGTATTCAGTCACATACTTACGGGCAAATTTTCAGTATAAAGGAAAGCAAAAATACATGTGGTGGAGGCGATTGTTTTTAAGGGGCGAAATGTCTAGCTCATTTTCCCGTAATTATGCAGACGATAATAAAAATATAACTACTTCTAACTGACTTAAATCTAACTTACATACTTGGCGAAATGAAAAGAAAAGAATAAGGACAATAAAAGACAGGGAAAAGAAATGCCTCCGGCCCCCGAAAAATGGGATGATGATTTATTTAGGGGCTTTGCGACATCGTGGTCATGTAGCCCCATATACTTGGGTGTGAGGTGAATTTGTATGATAACCCGTCTTATTGTGATGGCTGTATTATACATTTATACAGATTTTTTGGACAGATTGCTTATTTTTTTTAAGTTATTTATTTACTTACAAATTTATTTATTTATTTTCTTATTTCTTTACTTATTTATTTGCTTATTTATTGCTTTTTATTTATTTACGTATTTATTTACTTATTTGTTTATTTACTTACATGTTCATTTATTTAATTATGTAATATCTTATTTATTTGCTTACTTATTTGTTTATTTACTTACATATTTATGTATTTATTTATTTTCTTATTTATTTGTTTACTTATTTATTTATTTATTCACGTATATATTTATTTACTCATTTACTTACATATGTATTTATTTGCTTATTTATTTACTTACATATTCATTTACTTACACATTTATTTATTTATTTTATTATTTATTTGTTTACTTATTTATTTAATTGTTTATTATCTTATTTTTTACTTATTTATTTAATTATTTATTTTGTTTAATTATTTATTTACTTATTTATTTGCTTATTTATTCACTTATTTATTTACATATCTCTTTACTTACACATTTATTTATTTATTTATTTAATTATTTATTTGTTTACTTATTTATTTAATTATTTATTTGCTTATTTATTCACGTATTTATTTACTTACACATTTATTTATTTAATTATTTATTTTCTTATGTATTTGTTTACTTATTTATTGCTTATTTATTCACTTATTTATTTACTTACATATTTCTTAAATTATTTATTTACTTTCTTACATATTTATTTACTTACATATTTATTGTCTCACGTATTTACTCAATCATTCATTCATGTACCGGTATGTATTTATTTATGTATTTGTTTATTTGCTTCCCCTGCGTCACCTTCTCTGGAAATTGCACGTAACCACATCCCACGCAGTGAATTGTCCGATGGTATCTCATGAAATGAGATTCCCCGGTATTCTAACTTGCCCTGTTCTGATTTACAAAAGGGCACGCAGCAGTACAGCATTATAAAATCATTCAGTATACATTCCAAACACAACTGCTTCATTAACATCAATACAAAACTTAGGTCTGCCACAGAGCCTTGGTGCTACTTCCTAGCGCCTTTATTTGGAAACGAGGTTGTACGCTCAAACCAATGATGTAATCGTCGAATGGGCAGGCAGTTTAAAGCAACCAGGAGTGTTGCGATCCAGCCGGCAGTGCCCAAAGCATAACCGCTGTTGAAAAGGGACCCGATCGCGTTTCTAGGTGACAGCGCTCGGCCTGTCGGAGCAGGCCAACAATACTCGAAACAATTAATTCAGCTTCCAAACAGTCTTGGATTTGCAGTAAATGTGGCGGAAGTCCACAGGTACGAAGTTTCAGCGTTTCGTGAAGAATGTCCAATCCCGAATGCTGGAGCGTTCACGCAGTTTTGCTTTGACAACGCTGACTATAACATAAGGACAATGGACGGGCGAAACACATTTCACTGCATGGGAGGCATCAAGTGCACAGGTCCAGCGCCTGACAGTGAAATATCTCCACTCCCACGTACACGAGAAGCTCCTAATGCTGGTGTGATTGCGGCGATGGGAAAGTTCAACATTTCGTGGTATTGGAAACCCTCTTCTCCTGGTTCAAAGGACGTCAAGATTAAGGAGTTATCTGCAGTGGCGTAGCTAGACCTGAAGGGGCTCCGGGCAAGAAGTTGAAATGGGGCCCCTCACTATTTTTTGAAAACCTGACCTAACTGCAGGCCTTTAATATTACCGTAATAATGTTTGATGATAAGAACATATCAAAGTGACTTTATGCACTTTTCGAATTCTTCCCCCCTTGCCACTACCCGTTTTCTAGAAATATTTAATTTATACTTTGGCTGTTGGGTCCATAAAATGTGCTAAATAATTATGATAAATAATAGCTATAGCTTTTCAATTTGTGAAATTGTGATATCGTAATAAGAAAACTACGTCTACACAAATATCAATTAGAAAGAGAAGAAAACTGCATGTAAATGTATATTATAGGCACACATATTTGTTCTTTTATTACTGACAATAATGACGCTACCGGTAGAGTAGAAAACAAAAGGGAACAGATAGGATCGTCTATGAAGTACTAGGCTTTAAAAATAAAATACACGCCAGATCGAAAGCTCAAAATTATAAATGTATTATACAAATAACTTGAAATAAAATAAATCTATAAATTTATACTCATTGTTAACAACACTTTTTGCTGAGTTATTTTTACCAAACAAATAAAATTATCAACTAACCAAATTTACACAAAACTTTTTTTCCTCTTTGCATCTGCAAACATGTTAATTACATGTGAGAAGTTAAGTTTTCGAGCTCTTTCATTTTCAATCGATACAAGCGCCAACCCACTTAAACGCTCTTGGCTCATTGTGCTTCTTAGGTAGGACTAGAAATTGTTCAGCTTGGAAAAAGATCTTTCTGCTTTAGCCACTGTGATAGGTAGGCTACAGTCAAGAACATAAAACAAGCAGTACACACGTCAGGATAACTTGCAACCTGAATGTGATTTTCAATGTAGAGGTCTATTAGTTGCTTAACACTCGACATTTTCTTAATTTTAGAGGAAAAAGATGCACGCACGCTGGAAATGTGTGCAGGAAATGTTGGCGATACATCATCAGAAAAAGTCTCGGGGAAACATTTTGCCTCTTTAATCAGTTCGTCATCTGAAGCATTGTTCAAGAAATAAAGCTGAACAACTTTGTAGGCATTAATAAACTGACTTCATGCCTTCAAATCTGCTGTTTAACTGAGCCATAATTGTTCAATCATGGGGTAAAACACAGTTACCCGAAATCTAGCTTCAGGATTGAGAAATCGGTGGTCTACATTCAGTTCATCAAAATGCTTTTTAACTTGCTTTAGTCTTTTCTCAGAAAACTCACAGGGTATTCCGCACTTGGAGCCCATAGTTGAAGCTTCTTTTACAAGGTCCTAAACTGAATTTCTTAGTTCTGTAACACCTAATAGATCAAAAGCAGAAACAATATCCATATTTTCAGTTTGAAGACATTTAGATACGATGTTCAGTTGCTGCAAAATCTTTGTTTGTACAACTAACAGAAGCACATATTCAAAACTTTCAATTTTCTTTTTCAATCCTATTGCATCATTCCTTTCTTTCTTTTGCCTTATTACTTATCAAAATAAGTTTGGAAAGCTCTCTAAATACATCGCCAAACCTCTATTTAAAGAAAAAACTGCTTCATACCTTCCTGACCATCTTGATGGGTTGAGTGTTTTTATCGTTATGTTTGCATTTTCAGACGCATCTTGCAGCCCCAGCCAGTGTTTTATACGGTGTTCTGAAAAGTTGTAGACACTTTGTACATCCTCAAAAAACGGTGATATTTTACGATTGGCTTCTACAGCGTCTTTCAACACCAGATTTAAATTGTGACTTGCACAATGTACAAAATATGCATGTGGCACAACTTCTTGACTCTTTTTCTGCACTCCATTGTATACCCCACTCATTACGCTTACGCCGTCATAACCTTGGCCACGACATTTTTTTCAATTCAAGACCTTTATTTTTAATTGATTCCACTATTCTACTTATCAAACCAAATGCACTTTGATCTTCAACTTTTGTAAAAGAAGTAAAGATCTCGCAAATCTTTATTTCTTTGGGTTTATTTTTTCCATCATTTACCACTTTGACGTACCTAAAAACTTTACTTAACTGATCAACTTTACTTATATCCTGAGTTGTATTCATAATAACAGAGAAAAAAAGGAGAGCTCAGTATTTCATATTTGATTTCTTTCAGAAGATCATTTGCTATCAAAGAAATAACTTCATTTTGGATGCTAGGGCTTAATTAGTTTACACTTCCTGCTGGCTTTTGCGAAAGGGTTTTTAGTACAGAGTCATAGACAGACAGAAGTTCTATTATAGACAAGAAATTTCCTTTACTTGGATTTTCCATTTTACTAATTCTTCAGCGGAAAGCAAGGTTACAGGTGGCCAAAGTTAATGAATCATTAACTTTTCTTTCTAGAACGTTCTTCCAATAATTTTCCCCTTCTTTTAACTGTTTTTATAAAACATCACTCATTGTTTCATCACTCCTCCATTTCTCAAATATAACACCAGAAAATATGTGGCCATTCGATGGTTCATGAGTTTTAATTCTATCATAAAGATGTTTCCAGCCGTTTAGTCCCGTACTACCGAAAATGTTCTCTTAATGTTGTTGGAACAGCCAACATGGTTAACAGTAGACACGGTCGAACTTTTGCGAATAGCAAAGCCAGAGTCTGTTACATTTCATCCCAGAACCTGATATAAAACTGTAGTAAGTTAATTAGTTGAAAATGATCTTTTACTTCCTCGTCCATCAGGCTGTTTTGGAAAGGAACCACGAGGTTGATAAGGTCCTGATGCTGTGATTAACCTTTTCATTTCTGGATTATTGACGAGACTGGGAAATTCAATTTTGTCTGGCAAAATATAATTTTCAGCGTGTCCAGTTTCAGTCAAGCTTACTGCATCCTTGTTATTATCGACTGGCTGATCAAGACATGAGAGGCCACTATGTGTGGTCGGAACATCGATTTTATGTAGGCTACTTCAGACTGTTGATGAGCGTCAACATTTGAAAAAAATACATAGTGAATAATTTTGAGCAATAAAATTTAGTGTAGTGGTTTATAGTTCATTGCAGTGTTTTATTTGTAGAACGGAAACAGATTCAACTAACTGTTGAACTAAGCCAACTAACTGATTATTGGTTGTTTAACGGGACAAAAAGACTTTGTCACCAAAGATAGTTGTCCGTTGAAACGATGCATAACTGTATACCCGATACAGTGTGATTTTTAATGTGAAATGAAAAGCAAACAAATGTGCTCAATCCAAGTGAAGTGAATGAACCGTCGCAATTCGCAAACCACTTCATTGTTTTTTTCTTATCACACATTCTATGCTTTTTATAATATTAACGTAATATATTAGTTTGTTATAAAATATTACGTCCTGACCATATTGTTAATGAAAGTCTTAATAACAATAATTTTACTTTGCTTAACAACTTTAACACATTTACAATAAAGTTAACTTTGGTTTCTTCTTACCTTCATTATTTTCATTTTCTTTGTTTTGATCTTGTTTCTGCACCGAAACGTACTCTAAACCTGATTGAGTTTGTGGGTGCAACCATGCAGTTAACGATTTAGTACAAGCACGAACCGTCTCCTCGTATTTTTCTTTTATCCTTCCTATTTTAGCTCCACTTTCATAAGTAGGCTACATTTCATAGCGTCGTTAAAAAATAGCACAATGCAAGCCACAACTTAAGTTCAGCCACTTAACCGGGAACCGCTGTGGCGACGAACCAACTACACTACTGTTACTACTCTGCTACTGTGCATTTCTGTGGTGTGATGTCGCAGTGGAGGGAGAAGGGGTGGAACGATGAGTCATGGTCATGCGCTGAATGGGGAACAATGCATTGTCTGTCCGGTTGCTGGGTTGAGCGCCCGGCTATCAAATAATACTCATAGAATACCCCACAAATGGATGGATATATCTATATATATATATATATATATATATATATATATATATATATTACATACAGAGTGCACTGAACGTGACTAGTTTCTAAACACAAGTTTAGACGCGTAGTTCCGTACAATTGGGGCTTCTGATCTAAATTGAATTCTCAAATATGTTTTCTAGTACTACTTTTTTAAAAAATTTCATTAGGGCCATCTATGGACCACGGTGCTTGTGTTTTAGCTGTTTCTTGATGTCATCGTCAGGCTTGCCACGATTGGTGTTCTTAGGGGTGGGTTTGGCAGCTGCTTTCATGTTGCTACCTCGAGCTTTCCTGATGGCCCAGTAGTCCTTCATTTTCCGGCTAAATTTAATCTTACGTTCCTCAGATCATTTCCTAGTCTCCTCTTTTGGTCTGTGGGTAACTTCTGTGAGGGATGTTACGAAGGATTTAATTTTAGTAGCTATATGATAGTTACTCCGGTCGGCTATGTCATTTTCATTTATATGGAGTTCCGAAAGATCCTTCTCCACTTGCTTCTTCCACAAGAATCCAGTAGCTTTGCCCTTGTTAGCAGCCTTGAAGATCCTATGGGATAACCTGTTTGAGTCCATTCTGATTATATGTCCGTAAAAAGCTAGTCGCCTTCTTCTGATGGCATCTATGAGATTTTCTTGGTGTTTATATAGCTCACGATTTGGTTGATACCATCGGCTTCCATCTGGTAGAATTCTTGGTCCTACTATCGGTCTCGGGAACTTTCTTTCTTGTACCTCGAGGGCTCTTAATGGGGTCTTCTTAGTTAGACATAGGCACTCTGCTGCATAGAGGACTGAAGGTCTGACTACTGCATTGTAGTGTCTTAGTTTGACATTCATCGACAAATTTTTTGAAGCATATAGTTTTCTACAGGCATGGTAAGCCTTATCTAGTTTGAATCTCCTGTGTTCAAGAGCCACTGTTTCGCTGAGGTCCTCTGAAAACCATTCCCCAAGGTATTTTACACTTTTAGTAGTACACAGTACTACTTTTATTTATTACTTATTTATATATTTTTTCTTTTAGGGTTTGGGGGCCCCCTGACCTCGGGGGCCCCGGGGCTGTGCCCCGCTTGCCCCATTGTAGCTACTCCCCTGGTTATCTGTGGAAGCCCCAAACTCTGTGGCTATTGCGTCGATGATGGACTCCTTGTGGTTATCTGGACGGTGGTCAGGTATTAATTTACCCGCTTCGTGGAACTGCTTTATGAAGACGTCACTGTCTGCTCATGCTCAACCAGCTTCGCAGACGTCAGTTGATACCCTGCCGTTCATTAACTTGGAACCGAGCTATCCATCAACTATATATTCTGCGTTGAAGTTTGCCGCAAGAGAGTGCGCGGAACTGAAAGAAAGCACTTGTTTCGTAACCTTTGACCAGCTCCTATACGCGAAAGTTGCAGAGATAGTCACATCGGACACTTCAGAGGAACTCAAAAACGTGGTTGTTCGTCTAGGCGGATTTCACCTTCTGATGTCGTTTCTTGGGGCAATCGGCTACGTGATGAATGGAAGCGGTTTGGAGGAGCTCTGGGTGGAAATATACGCTAAATCGTCAGTGAGTCACATGATATCTGGACACGCATATTCTAGGTAGGCTTGCAATTAGCTCGCTGTTAATGATTACGTTATGTCTTCAATTTCAAATGTATCAATAAAGCGAAACTGTGCATGTTCCAGGGTCCACAGAGGGCATTTTCTGACAAAACAGGCTGTCGGGACTATGTTACTCAACATGAACGACGGGCTGAAGGATGACAAGGATGAAAAACAGGCGCTTTTTACCGCACTCCAAGAAGGCACCACCAACGACTTGCTATTATATCCTTACCTTCAACGTCTCAAAGAGTCGCTTCATGACACATTCTTTTCAATGAGCCAGAAATCTCGCACAGGAAAGCCTGGAAAATATTGAAGGATTCCGCATCTTTACGCGAGGAAATGAAGGTATTCGTCTCTACGGCTCCAGATGAAAAGGCCATAATATCAGCTGAAGAGAAGTTCGCCATTTGTCTCTACGATAGTGCCAAATTGGAGTGCAAAAGCCTCGACGAACTTCGGGTAGTGAAATACAGCCAAAAAATTGCCAAACAACCGGTCACAGCATCATTTCAGTTGGCTTCACTTCCGCCGACTTCGGCGGCATGCAAACAACATTCACTGCGGGTATATTTGCAAGTTCAGGAATGGTTAGGATTTTCTTTGGACCCGACCCAATGGGGATGGAAAATCCAACACTCAGCTTTAGTACCAGTGACAACTCATCTTCCAGCTGCTCCAGATCATCTCCTCAATTTCGTGTCCTGCAACTGCAAGATCTCTTGTGGCAGCCGGTGTGAGTGTGTACGTTCCGGTTTAGAATGCTCCTTAATGTGAGGACACTGCAGTGGAAAAGCGTGTGGCAACGTCACATTTGATGGCTCAGACGATGAGGAGGACGATGAGTCCGATGTAAGCTTTGTTTTGCAAGTGTCCTTTGTCTAAAGAAAGCTTTTTAAGCTTTTCTTTGTTATTATTTGCATTATGCATATTATGAATGTACGATTAACTGCTAACTGCATTAAACTCGTTTTATTCTATGCAAACTGTTTCTGCTAGTTTACCTGGATTCAAAGGAATAGCATCCTAAAAGCTCTTGATCAAAGATACAAAATGGTGTTAGCAAAGGTGAATAGATGGAGCCCACCAGCGTAAATGGGCGTTCGTTCGGAAAGCGACTGCCACACCTGAACTTTTATATTTGTAACTGTATCTCTGCTGCTATTTGTCGGATGAACATGGGCAATGTATCGTTTTAAAGCTACAAGTGTGCTTTACAACTTTTACTTCAGGTCTTTAGTCGCTATCAGCGGCTGTTTACACGATAAGTCCCGGCTAATGACAAATTAGCTAAATTTTCGTGAGAAAAGTTGAGCTAAAAATATTTGATAACTCATCTGTTTAAATGTATGGAAATAATTACGACCAATAAGAGCGTTATATTTAACGCAGTCCTTCTCTTATTACTATCAAAGCTCATTAGAACTGATTTTGGATCAATATTTTGAACGCAGGAAGCAAAAATTCTGTTTTTGGCACTTAGGCCCCATTTAAGCCCTTTTGAACTCTCCAAAAACTATGACGCGGACAACGCAGAGATGGGAATTTTTCAGGATTTGTTACTAGGGTACTAGGGAACATCTATGCCAAATTTCAGCTTCACATTATTATTTTTTTAGGTTAAAACTTAATATGCCTGGGCTATCACGGGAGCGACGTTGTTTTGTAGTTTAATGACGTCACTCCATTCAGAATTGCTGATTTCTTTCTTTGTTTCCTATCATCTGTTAGCTGGAGCGTAGTTCCCATAGAGAAATACACCTTTGCCATGAGTACGTAGTTTACATCAGCTCTTGAACTCATGTTTTACAAGATGTTGTCAGAAAATATCCTGAAAGTGGTTGAAATTGGCACACTAGCCAATAAACTAACATTCTGAAAATGATCATGCTGATGAAAAATGGGTTGACATACCTACTTAATCATAAGTAAAATACCATGAGCATTTATTAAATGTATACACCTTATTAGTCAATAAATAGTTTTGAAAATATAATATATTATAGCAGTTTCGGCCACACTGTGACCCTCTTCAGTAACTGTCTTACAATATTGATTAAAACTAAATGAATTACGACCGAAGTTGATTAATATTCTCCTTGGGTTACCCTTTCCTTGATAATAATTTTTCATTAAAATATTCAAAAAAATGTTCAAAAAACAGATATGCAACAATTTGTGCTTTAAGGGGAGGTGATTTTTAGCCTACTTTTCACATTTTGCAAAAATGAGGAAAAAGTAGACTTATGAGATCGTTCCGGGAAAATGTCTGTCTGTCTGTGTGCCCCCCCCCCCCCATCAACTCCTAAACGGCTGCAGAAATCAAAACCAAATTTGGTATGAGTAAAGAATATCTAAGCCCATATTTGAAAAAGATGTCAGTGCTACCAACTGCTGAAAAACCGGACCTGAAATTTGAGCTCCATGTTGGATATCTTGCAAGGTATGCATGGGAGCTATTCCAAAATTGACATACATTTATATAATAATATTTCAGTTTAATTTCCTGGAGGCCATACATGACAATGTTGCCAAAATGATTCTAAGCCTGCTGATAAGTCCAATGTTTAAGTGCATATAACTTCTACGCTATCAATTGGATTTCAACCAAATTTCGTAAGTAATATGTGTACATAAACAGATATGACTGAGCGTATTCTTAAGAGCCACCAGGGCTGCCAACGGTTAATAAATGCTCTCCCTCTTTTGTATCCAAATACCAATATATCATAAAGTATGCAAGCCAACAGCTTTATACTACGCATACGTATAGTACCTAACATTCTAGATTAATTTGGAGTAAGTTATATACGTCAGTGCTACCAACATGATTCTAAGCCTGCTGATAGGAGCAATTTTAAAATACATTTAACTTCTATACTATCAATTGGATTTCAACCAACTTTCGTATGTGCTTTGTGTACGATAACAGATATGACTATGCGTATTCTTAAGAGCAACCAGGGCTGCCAACTGTTAATAAATGCTGTCTCTATTTTTTTTGCCTTAATAGCAATATACTGTATTAGAAAGTAGGCAAGCCAACATCTTTTAACTTTGCACTCGTTAAGTACCGGACACTCTACAGTAGATTAATTTGGAGTAACTAATATAGGTGAGTGCTACCAACATGATTCTAAGCCTGCTGATAGGTCCAATTTTAAAATACATGTAACTTCTATACTAACAAATGGATTTCGTCCAAAATTGGCATAACAATAGATCATAATATTTCAGATTCTTTCTGACCAACACATGCATGACATTTTTGCCAACATGATTTTACGCGCGCTGTTATATCCAATGTCTAACTGCATGTAACGTCCATGCTATCCATTGGACTTCAACCAAATTTTGAATTCTGTACCTTGAGAGATGGAACTAAGAATATATTCAGTCATCAGTCTATTAGGCTACATTATACCAGGTATATTTCGAACTAATTGGAAATTTCGATATTACCAACTTAATTTCGTCATTAATCTAGATATGTCTATATATAGATTGGCATGAATCTTAAATTTTAAGAAAAGTAGGCTCTTTAGTTCGTCACGGAACTTCTTGTTAAAAATTGAGGTGTATTTTATTATGTATGAGTAATAGGATTGGCCACAATCATTCCTAGCGCTCTCAAAAACGATTTAAATGAGGTTACGCCCCCTTTTCAGATTGAGTTCAAATGCTTAAATATACACTGATATTTTACTTCCTGTGGTGAAAGTACTGTTATTCTTCACCAAAGGGAATGTTTTTGTTTGTGTTCATTTGTGTTGTTGCTAGCCCGTGTCACGTATTCCTGCCTCTTCTGCTCGATGTTTGTTCTCCTCGTGTGAAAACGTGTTGTAAACAAGTCATAATGCCTAAACAGAAATCAGTTATTAAAAGTCGAAAATGTCGTAGAGCAGGTCCTGGTAGAGGAAAAGTCACATCTATAAATACAGGTGTCTATACAAATAATATTGTCAGTGAAAATAGTGTAAATACAAGTGGTAGTGAAGGAAGTGTTAGGTTAGAAGAGTCACCTGTAGGGTCATGCTCCTCCGTAAGTATCCCTGGTTCTTCAAAGAGAGAATCTTTTGCAGGCAATGAATTTTACTGTAATAACCAGGGTTAGGATTTTTAGGTGCAAATTTCAGACGAAAAAAGGAAGGGAAAAGGTGTTCAAATAAGGTTTAAAAAATGGGCAAAAAGGTGCTGGTTTAATCAACTAATTTTCTCTCTTACTCTATTCTAGTTTATTGAATTACTAACAAGTACATCAAATCACTCATAAAAAAAAAGGAAAATACATGAAGCTGTTGTACCGTACTTCAAGACATTAAGCATCACTACAATTTTAAAAGTACGGTACGGTAAGTCTGTTTCTATTAGGAGAGAGAATGTCGTTGTAGATGCTAAAGCTTCTTTCGACATCCACAGAAACCAGTGGGTCAAACCTTGTATTCACTCGGAATGGCAACTCTACAGATGTGGCGAATTCCATAATGTCTGGATTCTTCTGAAGACTAAACTCAAGTTTGTCTTTGGCAAAGACATCTAACTGCTCCCTCACAGAAGTAAAAATATCCCATTGCTTTTCCTTTTCCAGACCTTGTTCTCCTAATCATTTAATAACTGCAGTCAGGTAGGCCTACTTGTAACTGTGGACACACTATAGTTATGTCTGCACATTATGTATTTTCTCCGGTAACAGAATTTGCTGTGCCATGGAAATTACACCTGCGTCGGCTGGGTCCAAAGAAAGCACAAACTCTCTAATCTTGTCAAAATTCTCACACAACATAGCAGCACACTCAATCCACGATTCGCAGCGAGTAATGATCAGGAAATTTGGAAGGGGTTGACCAGTGCTTTCCCTGTAGGCAACAACACGATTCGGAGCTTTCAGTAGAATCTTCTTCAGGGCAGAGTTCAATTGATTTGCGATGTCGTATTCGTTCCTTATGGGTTCACAAACCCTGTAAAGGGCATGAACCAAGCATGTCACATGAAGCCTGGTCCGTAACCACAAGAAGAAGTTTTTCAAACTCGATACCAGTGGACCAGAGTTTTTGGCAGAAGTCCACAATTGATTGCATTACTGTACTGACATTGGTTTTCTGCAGCTCATGCATTTTTAACAACATTGGCTTAACATTCTACCCTGCTAAGGGAAAAACTAAAATGTTAAAAACATATTGTTCCATTGAGTCTATGATTTCATCCACAATGATTCCCACATCGCAATCAGACACTTTCTCCTTGGTTCTTTGTATGAGTTCTCAGTAAACAGGCTCCATGTAGTTTTTTCTCTTAAAGTACTCTCATAGGGAATTGACATCATTGTGTATTTTTCAAGAAATCCCATGAAGGCTGGATGGTTTACCTTATTGAGTGCAATTCCTGCTTGTGAAAGAGCTGCACACAAATCAATGTTTAATTCCTTCAAATATTGGATTTTTGAAGAACTAGGTTGAAACGCATTTCGTAATGGAGGTTGCCGCGATTTGTTTGCTTGAAGAGTCTTATTCATTTGATGCTTAGAGCTGGAAATGTGTTGTTTGATGCGATCTCGCTATTTTTTTTATTTCATCTAACAAAATTCCTGAATCACAAATAGTACATAGCATAACAGTTCCATCATAGTCTATGAAATCTTGTTTGAATTCCTTAGCCAGAGCAATAAACCGGGCACTGGACACCTTTGGCTTCGTAAAATCTAGTAGTAGGCCTACACTCGTTTTGTAATGTAACAAAGTGCTAACACCAGTTCACTTGCTAACCCAATGCGACTATCACACAACTCACTCTTGCGCTCACTCACTCACTTGCTGTCCACACTCTCTTATAACACCGCGACAATTACGAGAATGTTCTCATTCATGCTGGAACTGCAGTCTCAGCGATTTCTAGTAGCTTCGAGCAGAACCTAGTCTCAATTCTAGGAACTATGCGGGTGCGATTGCTGACATCTCTGCGTCACCAGCCTCCGCCTCCATGCGAACAGGTGTCTCTCATAGTAACAAATTCACATTCACGAACAGCAGGCTACTGATTCTGGTGGGATAGAATCACTCATTATCAATTGCATTATTGCGGGCTACATTATAGCGGTAAAGCGAGAGAAAGAGGTTTTGTCGAACACACAATTATTTTTCTTTGTTGGAGGTGTGCTTTAAACACCCGCGCGGTTTTACTGAAAGAGGTAGGCTTACTATTCGCACGTACACAGCAAGCCTAGGAGACGTTAATTGAAAGTTAAATATTTTATATTGATTAGAAATCTTATAGAATACATTGGAATTGAAACTTAAAAGAAAAAGGGGGAAAAAGCGGATTATGGGCATGGTTGGAGGGAAAAAGGAATAAAGGTCCCAAAAAGGGAAAAAGGTGCATGAAAAATGCCTCTTTTCGCAACTAGAAACAAAATTTCACAGTGTGATATATTTCCGAACAGCTTTAATTTACCCTAAGAAAAAAGGTGCGCACCTAAAAATCCTAACCCTGGTAATAACACTACACGTAGTGAGAAACCAGAAAAAGTCTAGGGAAGATGCTGATGACCCCGATGATCCAGAATATTCTGCAGGAATGCATTAAAGGTAATTTCAACTTGTTCCTTTGTTTATTCCATTTGATTTTTTTTAGGCAAAGGTACCAATATTTCCGGTACTGCAGGGCATGTACTATTGGTTGTTTTATACATTTTGGAGTTTTCTTAACAGCGTTACGTAAAAACTGTGGTTTTTATTTGGCTACAATGTGTTAAAATATCAATAGAAAATAAGTATCCGTTAAAATCAATATATAAATTTAGCCCGGTTATTATTCAAAGTCTAAAAACTACCGTTGGCGCAAAACACCTTATGCTGTATGTATACCGAATTTCAAAGTGATATTATTGATAGTTATCACAAAATGTGTACCTGAATTAGACTAATTAGCATTGCAAAGATAGGGGGTACCACCTCCCCTTAAGATTGATGATACAGTACTATAAAATCGTTTTCTGAAAAATATGTAGAACTAAAATACGTGGTGATGGTAAAAAATATTCTATAAATAGATTTAAAAATTTAAAAAAATCTTGCGATTGTTTTTCATAGGATGAAATAAGTTTCTTTGCTGAGGGGAGCATGGATTTTGAAATTTGATGTATTTATTTCTTGCTTAATTGAAAATTTATATATGGTATGAACTGAGAAAGTATCGTGTAGATATATATATCTAGATATTTTATCAGTTCGAAGACCAAATTTATATAGAAATATTATCTGTATGTTAGGTAGTCAGCCCGAAGGCTGGTTGGATCCTCAAAAAGTACCGCCGTTAGATTATGTGGGTAGATACCCACAAAAAACCAAGGCAGCACTATATTCAGGCGTACTAGGCAAGGTGAGGAGTGAGGTAGTTTGCCATTGCTTTCCTCACCGAGTCAGAACAGCAGTACTAACCCTATGAGTAGAACCTTTCACAACATCCACAGGCACTGACTGTGCCCTGAATGTCATTACTAAGCACCATCCATACCTCAGTAGCTTCCATATAATCACAGCCATAAGTGAGACTGAGACATCGGTGAAAAGCCACATTTTACTCTAGCCTGTGCCAACAGACAAATGCAAATGTACTGCATTCATCAAGAGATGGCAAACAGGCCAATAAATATTATCTAACTACAAATAAGTGTAGTGCGTTTAGTTGGTGTTTACGATTCGCGGTTTGAATCTTGTTATATAAGGTTAGTTTGTATTATAGGGGTTTTTGAATTACGTATGAGAATTATTCACGTGTATACAGTTAAAACAACACAATATAATACAGTAAATAAAATTAGAGCATAAACTTGAATTCTAATATGTACATGGTTACTTATCTCAGCGGAGCCATTTGGTCGTACAATTTACGCTATCGGGTGTCTACCCTCGACATATACTGTACTATATGCATTGCACCCCGCCCAGTTATTGGGCCAATTCCAAGACGTCTCCCTTTCCCTGTGTTTCCAACTTGTATAAACCCGTTTTTATCTGTTATACTGAAATTGTGTCTAACCATTGGACAGGAAAACCAGCACTTAATACCATGCAGTCTCCGTCCTTCAGTATTTTACGGAAAACAACACATCTTTATTCCTAGAAAGTATGTTTCTTTTTTGATGAATGCCAGAGGGTACGGTACCCATGCCCGTAACTGAGCATCTGTTTGGAAAACGGCAAATGGAATCACCACTGGTCTAAACCATCATTTATTTGAAATGTGGTTGATGAAAGAAAGGAAGCTTGTATTTTAACGTGATCGCTAATCTCGCGACGAGAAGCCATGGGATCTACTGTTTGCGTGGAATCCGAACTACTGGGCGTGACATTTCGTCTCAAAAATCCCACATGCATTAACCGGGAATTGAACCAGGTCTACCGTGTTGGGAGGCAATCAACTTGATCGCTGTGCGATCACACTCCTAATATGTGACTGATTAATAGCAAGTCAGGAGCACTAATGGAATTTAGTGGAACTACAATCGATAACAGCCGGCTCCGTGGTGTTGGGGTAGCGTGTCTGCCTCTCATCCGGAGGCCCCGGGTTCGATTTCCCGCTCCGTCAGGGATTTTAAAACTGACGTGAGGGTTAGAACGGGGTGCACTCAGCCTCGTGAGGACAATTGAGTAGCTGTCTGATAGTGAGGCAGCGCTCCGATCACGAACACCAAGATTAACGGCCGTAACGGCCGAGGGGACCCGATGCGCTGATCACGCGTCACCCCAATATATGCAGGCCAAATAGCTGGGCAGTGGTCGCTTGGTCGGCCTAGGCCCTTCATGGGCTGTATAGTGCCAGGGGTTGACTTTTTTTTGTTTGACATGGTGATGATAAAAATAATAATGTGATGTGGCCTTCTAGTAGGTCTGGTGCATGTCTTTCGAGTTAGCTATTGTTGTTAATTCAATTTTGGGGCTTGAGACATCTTGGTCATCAGCCCCGTGTGTGTTGAATTTGTCAGAAAACCGGTATTTATGTGATGACTGTAGTAGTGTGTGATTGAGACCGTAGGCTACCTGCGCGTCGTGACAGTTCCCGAGCCAAGGGAATTGATCCACAGCCCAGCCGAGAATCGAACCCGGGACCTTTCGGGCCAATGCCTAGGATGCTAACCACTTCGCCACTGGGCTCCACACAGCAATAATGCTGTAGTAATAATAATACACATAGAACCTTTGGGACTTCTTGTTAGCAGCTTCGGTGGCGTAGTTGGTAGCATGCTGAGCTTCTATGCCCAAGATCGCGGGTTCAAACCCGGCCGAAGTCGTCGGATTTTTAAGAGCGTTAAAAATCCCTCAATATGCCTTCCTTCGGAGAGGAAGTAAAGCCCGCGGTCCCATGTCATAGATTTATGGCATGTTAAAGAACCTTCCACAAATTACACCTGTGTGAAGCTAAATTAGGTTAGGTTAAACATTTGACAAACGCTCTTAGGTTCCGACGGGAGCCGACTGCAGTGGCGTCTGGTAACCAGGTTCTGAACTAGTAGACGCTGACGGTGTCGTTTGGCGGCAAAAGTAGGAACCACTTGGAAAAAAAATGTCTGCAGTCCTTGCTTGAATTGAAAACAGATAACAAACACTAATACACAATTAACACCAGTTATCAGACAGATTCTACACACACCCAAAGTACACGGGGCTACATGACTGCGTTGTCGCAGCCCCTAAACTAAGGAACCAACCAACCAACCGACTTCTTGTTATGAGAAAAAGTGGCTTAACCGCAGCAAGCAAATGACGACCGCCTTGATCATAAAATCCCTGCCACTTTTCTCATAACAAGAAATCCGAAAGGTTCTATGTATTTTATTATTAATGCTGTACAGTATTTTTTGTTATGTGGAGCCCAGTGGCTAAGGCATTGGCCCGGAACGTCCCGGGTTCGATTCTCGGCCGGGTCGTGGATCAACTCGTTCCGGTTGTTGAGAATAAAGATCAGCATTAATTGCACAACCGTTTGGAACAAACTCCCAGTGAATCACTCCTTCAACATTCCACCAGACACACAACATCACTTTGGGACCGAACCGATCCTGTTTTTTAAAGATGACTTTGGCAGGTTGACAGAGACAGAGCCACTGTTTCGAGGGGTCAGCGTTGCGGTAATGGACTCATTTTTATCACATGTGTCAATTCTCTTGATAAATCTATCATCCATGGGGTTACCGATAAGCTGACGACAGATATTGGTTCGACGTTTAACCGGTGTTAATTGTGATGGCTGTATTAATGTGTGTTATCTGTATTTGCAATTCAAGTAAGGATTGTGTAGGTCTACATACGATTTTCAAGTAGTTCCAACTTTTGCTACGAAACGCCACACAGTGGTCCGGATTTGAAAAAAAGCGGACAAAATTACTTTCCGCTAAATGAAATGGAATACTTTTGTATAAAACTTTAAATTAGATGTTACTATTAGGTAAATTTGTCTTAGTACATAAAATTACTTATTCATCCTCTGATCCGGATGAGTCGACTTCTTCTTCCCCTTCCTGCTCCGTCTCGTCCTCGGGTATTGACAATAAATTATCCACCTCCTGAGGCAACTGTCTTCATTTCTTCTTCGTTAGACTTCCCGTGCTTGAGATTACTGGATCAGAGCTTAGCAATAGTCTATGGAACAAGTCAAAATTATTGGTAATTCTTGAGGATTTTCTGGTATGGTCTTCTCTATATTTTCTTACGTCTTGGTTTCTAGACTCTAAGACCTCTTCTGAAAGTTCTCCAATCGGCAAAATAGCTGCTTCTATAATGAAAGATCCATGGATAAGTATTTTATGGAGTGTTAGAGGCATGTAACACTACGGATATAGCCGTACATATAAGCTTGCTGTTTCGCAGCAGTAGGAATTGAACTCTGAACTATTAATTTCATGACCAGAGGAAATTGCTTTTAAAATTATTCCAAAACGAGTTATTAACTCACAGTCTACCCCTGTTATTTCGGATGCTACTTGAGGTTGATCAAAAAACCTTCCGGCAGTGTTGCCATCACTGGTTGTTCCATATCCAGGCTTCGGAATATCAACTAGAAGACCTAATCTCGTTCTGAATGAGTCTTGCACAATTTTTTCTTTCTTTCGAATAAGTCTCGATTACCATCTTTCACGCTCACTTTCCACTTTTTAAAACCCAGGCGGTACGAAATATGCAGGAGACATTCAAAAAATCGAAAGTGGGCGTGTGGAACTGAAATTCCAAACTCAAGTTGTAAATTGTCGACGAGCTTTTGTGCCACTTATGTAGATTTTTCATTTCTGAAAAATTCGCACCATTCGTTTGCCCCTTGTTGGTGTAGTCGTGGTAGCTTCTTTTTAGCTTGGCTGATGAATCGTCTCCCTCTGCCCTTAAATTCATAACGGTCGCATAGGCAAGCTCTGAGGAACTGGCACTCTCCCTTAGGTCTTTAATTTTCCTTATTTTGCTTCTCTCCGTTAGCTCTTGAAATTCTTTTGGAGGACGACCTCGATCTACTGATTTTGCGGAGCCAGGAATGCTCGGAATTGATATCACAATTTCTGTTTTCAACCAGTCTGAATATTTCTTCAAAAAAACCATGTTCTAAGAAGTTACACTTTCTCCACCGGTCAACATACGGCAAAAAGAAAAGGTTCTTATATTATTATACACTGTTTTCTCTACACTGTCGTCAACATTTAATTGGAATTTGTTAAGGAGATATGTTACCACAAACTTTCATTGACGCGCGCGAGACTGATTTTTGTTCTCTCGAATCTTGTTTATAAGTTCACTGCGACTAACAACGAAAATTCATTTTTCACACTTCACAACACACACAACTACTACTAATCAATTACTTCTCGTGATTGAAGATTATTTTGGTTTCATGGCCTCGAGATATCCCTTGCGTAGCATAAACAAATGTCTCAACAGGCCCTTATCTCGCGGGAGTGTTTATCCTCAGAGCGCGCAGTAATGTTCTCTCCCTTCTCAATCACGCATCTGGCGGGTTCTGGCGATGAAACCCTTGTGGATATATTCTCCAGTCTTCATTTTAAAACTTGCATAAGTTTCATGGTATACATATGTATACATTTTTTTGTAGGTCAAGCAACATTTATTTTTCTTGAAGAAAATAAAGCACTATAAAAATAAGTATAACAGTCCTTATAAGTGATCTGAAATCGAAAATCATGCTATAATAAAATATATCAGATCACAAACTACATACAGATACAGTATTATAGACCCCGAGTTTCGTTTTGAAGTTAGAATGATATTTCAAAGTTTACTTAATGGAGCGCGGAATTCAGAAACGAAGAGTTGTATCACTTTGTAGTATTATATCTGAGAAACACAGAAGCAATTTCCAAAGAAAAAGTGAAATTAATGTACACTGATTAACATACTTCACTTGGGAGTTGGTTTGGCCTTTCTAATGTAAAGTTGAAAAATCTATTTTTGTCCGCTTTATTACGGATCCGGACCACTGTGCGCCACCGTCATCGACCAACTAGTTCTGAACTTGTTACTAGATGCCAACGCTGTCGGCTCCTGGCGACGAACATTGGAACCTAAGAGCGTTAGTCAAAGATAACCTATAATTTAGCTTCACACATGTGTAATTAGTGGAAGGTTCTTTATCATGCCATACATCTATGACTTGGGACCTCCGGCTTTACTTCCCCTCCGGAGGAAGGCATACTGAGGGATTTTAACGCTCTTAAAAAATCCGACGACTTCGGCCGGGCATAGAAGCTCAGCATGCTACCAACGCCACCGAAGCCGCCGTGGGGGGGGGGGGTCAATTCATCAGCTCCTGTTTGATTTCCCAAGTTTCTTGATCTGACGATGTATGGTATCTTTTGCTGCACCAAATTCTTCTGACAGCCCATGAGTACTTCTTTGAGGATTTTCTTCCAAAACTCTGCGCGTATTCTAAATATCCCATACATAAAGTCTTCCAGAACGTGGTAAATATATGTAGTGTTTTATTCTCCTGTGTTGAAATGGTGGAACCAGCGTTGTGCCACACGCTCACTAACGACACCTTCTCCTACTTCACATATTCTTCGAGCCGCGGCAGCAGCTTTGTAATGTTGTTTCCATTAGTGCTTTAGAAGTACCCTAACATCCAACTTCATAAGTTCCATTTGTGATTGTGTATCAACAACTGACGACTGATACATTTTCGCAATAAACGCAATTCTAGTCATGGCCTCCTGTAAATAGCATTGGCGAACCAAAGAAATCCAATTCTATCTTATAAAATACCAAACTTAAAAAACGACATTACTTAAGAGACATCCTAATATGTCGTCGGTTTACCTGTGTAAACTTGCTATTCTGCTTGCCTCTCACCGGGTTTGATTCCCGGTCAATGTATGTGAGATTTTCGAAGTGAAATATCACGTCCTGTGCTTCGGATTTCACGTACAAATGGAGGTCCCGTGGCTCATTATCACGAGATTAACTAACTGTCACATAAAACTTGCAACGTGGATTCGAACAGCCAATGGACGTGCACGGCAGTTTAAAGAAAAAGAATGCAGTTACTATTACTGATAAATACTAATACCACCCGCAAAAAGAACTATTTATTTTAATATCTACAAAGTTGACAGACTGAGAAAGGCAATCCCACCCACAAACAGACTCCCTCCACCATATAATACTGTATGTGGAGGTGTAGTTACTATTGCTGTGATACACTTAAGCATTAAGCCCAAAACTAGAATTGTAAAGAAATACAGTGAAACCTCTCTAAAAAAAAACACCCCTATTAAAAGACCACCCCTCGTAAAGACCGATTTTTCTTGGAACCGATTTAAAACCTCATAAGGTCAATGTATTTGTTACCTCTATTTAAGGACCACCCCTATCCCCGACCAAAGACCAGGCATTTTCTCAGTCTGACCTCTTTCAAAAAACCACTTCTCGTCTGCCTTCCCATTGGAGATGGTTATGAGGGTGATGAAGTTAACAATGGTTCTGTTGGCGCAGAACTGCATCAGCATACAATGTCATTAGAAAAAGTGTTATCTAACTTATAAAACATTAAAAAGACGCTCTCCTAGAAGATTGTTCCAACCTAGAACAAATTAATGGACTTTCGAACTCACTCCGAGATATTCTAGAGAGTGAAATCGTTAAAAAAGGATGTGCTAATCTGAAACAAAGATCAATTTGTGACTTTTTTAAATGACAGAGCTCAGAAAATAACTAATTGTAATTTATTTGTACTAAATGTGAACCAATGCAGATAAATTGTAATCAAGTATGTGTTCCAACTGTACTTTATTAATTAATAATGCAGTATAAAATTATTTTTAATGTCTACCCCTATTAAGAGACAACCCCCTCTAAAAGACCAGTTTTCCATGCAACCGTCAATGGTCTCTTAATAGAGGTTTCACTGTATGCTGAAATGACCTGTGAGTACTCCGCTGAAATAATGGTAAAAAGTTATAACTTAAAATAATAAAAAAAAGCAGTGTTTGTCTAATAATACGGTGTTGAAAGATTTGATATGGGGACTTATCCAAACTGTGTACCGTCTTCAAGCTGCTCTGAGGGGTCAAAATATCATATTTTTTGTATGTATGGTCTTTTTTACACATTCAAGCTCATAACTCAACTGGAAGTATTTTTAAAAATAATTAATATGCCTAGAGCCACGCGCCATTTTCTTTCTCTCAATGTATTATCTTACATTTATTATATTGTATTCACTGGTCATAAACTCCACTTAGTTTATGGAACATTCCCACAAATGGATTCTCTTTGGAATGTGATGTGCAGTTCTGCCACTAGGTACCGTTATGTTTTATTTTGAAAACGGCTTGGGATCTATTTGTGCAGATTATTGAAGGAAAGTAAAGCTAAAAAAGTGAAGATGGAAAGCCCCTAGTTTGGAGAGGGTGATTTACCCAGAAGGAAATTGATTATTTTCAGGTTTATTATGGAAAGGCAAATAGAAACACAACAACAGTGTTAATGCTACGAAAACTGCTTTTGGGCTTACTTTTTCTTTCTTTTTTTTTCCCATAAAATATCTACCGACAATAATCCAGTGAACAATCTGTGTCCTAAAGAAGGGTGGTGGAAATACAACAGAGGTAGCCAGATATACAAGCACAATCATTCCCTTCCAGAGATGTGATGTTAGCCGTCAAGCCCATATTTAGGTGTCTTACTGGTCCAGAACTTCTGAAACATTGCTTCCCGGGCAAAACTCAGAACAGTAATGAAAGTCCTAGTAATTTGGTTCGGTTGAGATGTCCAAAAGCATCATTTTGTGGTCTGAAGGTATTGAAAATATCAGTGCATGATGCTGTTCTGTTTTAATGAAGGAAACAGGGGTAGGACTGAAGCCTTGAAGAGGGCTGGTATTGATCCTGGTGTTTTAATCACACACTCCATCCAAAACATTTATCAGCAAAGGATAGAAAAGGCTGAAGTATCGCAAATTAAGTTGGAAAAGTTGGAAAAACAGGGTAAAAGAATGAAAAGGTTTTGAAGGAGAGAACAAGAAGATGAAGAAGAAGACCAGGGGTATCATATGGTAGTTTTTAGGAGTCAAAGTTACTTAATTGTAACAGACAGTTCCAATTTTCAAATGTTGTTTTCTCGATATCAATGTTTCCACCATAAGGTACACTTTTCTCTGAATCCCCAAATGCTCATATTTATGAAAAAATATGCTTCCATTTATCTTTTTGTGGAGTTAGCATGCATTTATATTCATATTTTCACTAAGGTTTACAGAATCCAGAATTCAAATGGCAATTATAAATACTTTTGATGGTATTTGAATAATTCTTCATAAAGTTGGAGACATTTAAGTAATCAAAAGTTCAGGCCAGGATCTTTTACAGTTAAGTTGTAAAGTGTACCTAAATAACAGGATGTAAAACTGGTGCCATTTTGCCATCCAAGAAAATTGTTGTTTGCCACATAATAGATGTATCACCATTAAACAACTGTACAAAGATTCAATTATCTATGTCTTATATTGTGGACTCAGTTAACTTTTAAAGCCAGCTATGCATTCTCGGTTACAGCAACAATCTCCATGGGGAACCATTAACAAATCACCATTTATGAAGGAAAATAATATAATTTGGAAATCTGTTTTACCATTAGAATTGCTAAACAAATGCAGTTACCTTGGTAACTTAATTAATCCTCTCCTGTTTAGCCAATTGTAGTTACACCTTCATAGATTCGTTGGTGGAGGGAGTCTGTTTGTGGGTGGGATTGTCTTTTCTCAGTCTCGGAACCTTATAGATATTACAAATAAATAGTTCCTTTTCGGATGCGCTGTGCTTCCTTAGCACCACCAATGCTTGCTAGTACTACAAGTGCGTATTTAGAACGTGTCTTAAATCTATGGAAAACTCCGTGAATCACGATTCTTTTTCTTTTCAGATAATCGATTTAAAATAGAGTTGCCATTATATGTTATTATATTATGATTGGTCAACATTGGCAGTGAGTTACTAAAATCCCAGACCAATAGAAGTTGTGGTGACAGGGCCAAATGGAGCGTAGTTGACACTTTGAAGGTTTAAAAATGGATTTAGTAAAGGAATTTAATTCTGAGAGACAATGAAATATGCTTTTAATCATTTTGTTTATATGAAGGGCAATTCTTTGTGACATTGCACTTGCTAACAATGCATTCTAGCTCAATAATGCACAGCTTATTTGAAAGTAACTTAAAGTCTTTTAACTTTTCTTCTTTTACTGGATGGCCTACTTTCACAACCATTTCAACAGGTGATATAAGCAGTTTAGGAACACATTAAAGTGTGAGTTGATAGAAGAATGCATAAAATATATTGTCATATAAAAAGATTGAAAATACACTAATTTGGGTTTAAGACACTTTGGAAATAAGCTCCACGTCCATGTTGACATCACTCAAATAGTTAGTTCTTCTTCTTCCTCTTCTTTTCCTTCCTTCTTCTTCTTCTTCTTCTTATTCAAGTGTCTTGTCCTCCAAGAACATTGGCGATCAGTAGCATGATCTGCTGTTTGTCCATAGCTGTTCTAAACAGTGACACTGTATTGACTGTATTGACTGGCTTAAGTTCTTTAGCCAGGATATTCGTCTGCGTCCTGGACCCCTATTGCCATCAAGCTTCCTTTGGATGATATTAATTGCAAGAGGTGGTATTTGTTGTTGCATGAAATGACCAAAGTACTCTAGTTTTCTCCTTTTGATGATACTGAGAATTTCCAAGTCTTTGTTCATACGCCGCAGTACTTCCACATTAGTGACTTTAGCTGTCCATGATATCCTTAAAATCCTGCGATACGTCCATATTTAAAATGCTATCAGTTTCTTACTTAAAACCTCAGTAAGTGTCCATGATTCAACTCCATAGATCAGGACACTAAAAACGTAGCATCGAAGCAGTCGGGCGCGTAATGACAGACTTAAATCACGGCTGGTCAAAACTTTTCTCATTTTCATGAAAGAACTTCTGGCTTGCTCAATTCTACAGAGAATTTCTTGTCTTAAATCCCAGTTATCATTGATTTGACATCCTAAATATTTATATGATAAAACCCTTTCAATTCTTTCATTACCAAGTGTAAGAATGCCGTGAATTTCATCTTTGTTTCTACTAACAACCATCCACTTTGTTTTCTTTACATTTAAATGTAATCCCATGGCATTACTCTCTTCAGAAATAGAATCTAGTAGTGTTTGTAGATCATCCATACTTGTTGCAAGGATGACAGTGTCATCAGCATATCGGATGTTATTAATGATAGATCCATTTACCACTACTCCTTGAGACCAATCAAAAGCATCTTGGAAAATATTTTCAGAATAGATGTTGAAGAGGAGTGGAGAAAGAATGCAATCTTGGCGAACTCCCTTCATAATCGATACTTCTTCAGACAGCTGACCATCAACACGTACAGCAGCACGTTGATTCCAGTACAGATTTAGTAGTTATTGACGTTTTAAGGGGGCGGAACAGTGAGGTCATCTGCCCCTGACACCACTCATGTCGATGTCATTGTTCTGCGAGCAACTTATCATGTTGTCACTCCCGAGATAGCCTCGCTCACGCGGCGACTCTTTGGGTGTGGAATATTGTGTTCTTTCATTTTTCTTACGGCGCCTATGAGTGAGTTTGTTCTTGTTAATAAAATGCCAAAGTTCAACTCAGTGATAATAAAAATATTAAACGAAATTATGATTAAATTTAATTGTCCACATTATATGGTTCCACTGAGCCTCCGTGGCTTAGGCGGCAGCACGCCGGCCTCTCACCGCTGGGTCCGTGGTTCAAATCCCGGTCACTCCATGTGAGATCTGTGCTGGACAATACGGAGGCAGACAGGTTTTTCTCCGGGTACTCCGGTTTTCCCTGTCACAATTTCATTCCAGCAACACTCTCCACTACCATTTCATTTCATCTGTCATTCATTTAATCATTGCCCCAGAGGAGTGCGACAGGCTTCGGCAGCCGGCACACTTCATATCCTCGCCGCTAGATGGGGGCTTCATTCATTCCATTCCTGACCCGGTCGGAGACTGGAAGCAGGCTGTGGATTTTCATTTCATATGGTTCCACTGCTCAGTATTCGATGAGATCTTTCTAATGACACCTCCCTCGGCTTGATGCCGTCATGTGGTGCACTTGCACAGTGAATAACAGTTTTTTTGTCATTCCGTTTTAAAATGATACCTCGGGCGTTTGAATATATCTATTGGTTTTAGATTTATTACAAAGCTTTTGAGAGCAGATCACCTCGCCGTTCGTCAATGTCAAATACAGTAGTTATTGATGTGTAACATTCTTCCACTGGGTTGCTGGATATTTTTGTGGGAGTGATTTTGAAAAATGGGACGGAAGTGTGTAAGACACACTGCCAGCTAGATCACATCCCTTCTGGCCAGCTGGCAGTGGTACCATGTGGAATGTTTATCACATATGGATTACTTTGTACCAGCAGAGTATCAAGAAGGCAGTGCGAGATTAGAGTAGAAATATCAAGTAGGCAGTGAAGAAAAAAAGAGAGTCTTGCAATTGTTATATATTACGAGAGTGTAAAAAATAAAAATATTTTTTGTGTGTTGATGAATGTCACAACTTCAAGGTAGGATAACATGTCAGATTTTACACATCATATGTGACTACTGTAAGGCTCGCATCTTCTTTATTCTTTCATTTCATCGGTCCAGCTTAGTTTTCACCCCATACCTGACGCGAACAAAACATAGTTCTGCATCAAAAAGCAGGATTATCTAGCTTTCGTACAGATTTCGTGTTGATTGAACGGAAGAGAAGTAAACGAAAACTGAATATTCCTACTGTGAAAGATATCTCTTGATTAGTAGTCGCGCGGGGGCAATGTATTTTCCATCATTCTCCATCTAGAACAGTTGTCGGCAACTGTCGCAGAGCTGGTTTGTGGTCTCTGACGTCTCAGCTACAAATTCGTGTGGGAGCATTAGCCTACTGTGCTAATCTCTCAACAGGACATTTAATTCTGGTCGAGGGCTGGAACGGGGTACACTCAGCCTCGTGAGACAAAATTGAGAAGAGATGAGTTCGATTCCTACCTCAGCCAACCTGGAAGTGGTTTTCCGTGGTATCCCACTTCTATTCCAGGCAAATGCAACCGATAGTGGTAGCTACGCTCGCTAAAGCGCAGCGCTAGGCTATGGGGCCCAGCTGTCTGCTGACTTGGTAGACGTTGGTTCGATCCCCACCGTCGGCCGTCCTTGAAATGGTTTTCCGTGATTTCCCCATTTTCAACTCCAGGAAAATGCTGGGACGGTACCTTCTGACAGGCCACGGCCACTTCCTTCCACATCCTTGCCCAGTTTCATTCATCTTCATTTCATCTCTCATTAATTTATCTCACGAGGTTGGGCATCCGGCCGTAAAAACATCCGCCACGTAGAATTGCATCGCATCTCATCCCCGACCCCTTTGGAAACGGGAGTAATAAGGGCTAGACATACAGGCAAATGCAGGAAGGTTCCTAACTTAAAGCCCCAGCCGCCTCCTCTCAAATCCTAGCCTCAGTTACAAATACACACAAGTAGGGGGGTAGTAGGGGTTCTGCCCCACTTGGCGTGGCTGTGCCCAAAAACCAACATGGCCGCTGTGCGAAGTTGAAACATTTAAATAGACTTTTCTCTCGAACCCATGGTCCGATTTTGACAAATGAGGTGTCATTGGACTCGGGCTGACGCCCTCTTTACAACGGACTACTCATTTCAATCCCTAAATAAAACCTACCCCTACTAGGGGGTGAAATTGTAATTTTTTAGTGAAAGTCTCTTTCCAAATGGGACATGTATAAGGTGCGCTGCTAAAATGAACTTAAACGTGGTTGCCCATATCGCGCATGCGTTTTACGAGATGCCGCTATGGATGAACATTTTTGTTTTTGTTTTGTACGCATGCGCACTTGGGATTTTTGTAAGAGGGCGAGCTGTTTGAAAAAAATGATTGATAAGAAGGGGTTTTGGTGGTGAGGAGAGAGCCAGATAGTCGCCTACTTTCCTACGAAGTTTGCCGATATCTCTCGAACGCAAGGTCGGATTTGAACGTGTGACGTGTCAAATCGCTTGTCTCGAAGCCCTTTATATGTTATTAATAGGTTAGAGTTTTGAGAATGAGGGAAACAGGCTTTTTGGGGGTAAAACCATGATTTTAGACTTTTCCGATATCTCACGAATGCATGGTCGGATTTGGTCCTATGACGTGTCAAATGGCTTGTCTCGAAACCCTCTTTATTTTGGTAATAGGTTAAAGTTTCTGAAAATGAGGGAAACAGAATTTTTTGGTGTAAAACTGTGATTTTAGTCTTTCTGATATATCTCACAAACCAATAACGCCAGAGACGTATACGAGGGGTCGTAGGACTCGGGGTGAGGCCCTCTCATCCCCCCCCCCCTTTTTCAAATATAGTATTTATATTTTAAAAAAATGCGAAAGGGTCTAACGACACTTTTGTTGAAAACATTTTAGTTTTTAAAACTTTTTTTTTAATTTGTCTAAAATGTTCATGAAGAGTGGTTGCAGATAGAGACGATACCACTGGACACGTGTTTCAACGAAGCTATTACTGGCCACGGTGGTGATATACTAATACAGTATTCGCTATTTCGATGAGACGGCGGGTCGAGGGTTCGTTTTCCGATTTTTCCTATGATGGAATACCTAATACCTAAACCCCCTGAAGGGGGTCTTTAACATGTAAACGATTATGAGTGACATGACAAATGATAATTCCTTGATTCGATGAAGTTGGCTTTAGATAGAACAAATAGAACTTGGTTATATGTTGCTTGAAGTGAGTATAGAAAACAAACTTGCTGGGGCAGACTGACAGGATGTGGATGTTATTTGAGCTTATTGGAATGCATTGACTTGACTTGACAACAGGGCAATGAAAAAAGCACAGAGATGCTGAGGACACTTGAAGGTCAAACGATATGGCAACCATGGTGGGAGGGGGAAGCTAGGATGATGTCGCCGATCATGTTCAATGGATGAATTTATATTTTGCGAAGCATTGTTCGGAGAGGGTCATGGGACGACTTGTTTTAAGGGTATTTATTTTTTCGATGTTTCCTATGGTGGACTCATTGATTGAAATAATCCAAAACTGCTAGGGCATGGCCTTGAGATTTTATAAACCGATAATGGGATTTTGACATACAAGATCCACTCAGAACTTGACATGATGTCATTCTTTTTATGGCTTATGAATTTCCCCAAAAAAGACCCAAAACAACAAGATCATGGACTTTTGCTTTTCTTAATATATTGCAAACCCATAATGTAAGATGTTTACTGTGAGTGACGAAATCTAGCTAGGTAACGAAAGAATTATTGTAGGATATATGTATGGTGACTGACACGTCTTTGACCATTGGAACTTGTTTTCAGATCTGACTGTAGTACATAGGGAGTATAGGTTGTAGGCATGGATTGACAAACGGTGCACACAAAATTCAATTTATCGATTCAAGAATTAAGAGTAGACTATCATTAATTAATTGGTTAAAGAGTGTAGCTAAAAATAAAAAAATGGTGACTACATTAAACTAAACTGAACCAAGTCGAATCAAACCCAACCGAACCAAACCAAGCCTAAAGCAAACCAAACCTAATCAAGAACAAGCCAAGGGCTTAAGTGTAAAACTTGTGGGGGAATGCAGTCATTGGCAATGTCCAAAGGAAGGGATAACGCTCTACCTCTAGAGGGTAAGGTAAAGCTAGCGCATGGTGCTAATGCATATTCCCAAGTACATGAACCACACACACACAACTATCCTATGCTGTTTTTATGAGTTAACTGTTAAAACTTACTCAGTGGTTACTGAGCAAGATGGTCGCTACACACAACAAGCTTTAAATACTTGAGGCTAATAATCTATACACACACACACACGCTTGTTCTAAACTAAACTGTCTTGCTGGCAGTGCTCACACAGTAGGCAAATGACAGAAATGCTTGGCTAACAGAAATACAATCATTTTCGTTTGTCTAATGTTACCAGCTAACCATTACATGCTATAGTGGTGAGCACATGTGCCTCTTGCACTGGAGATCGTAACTCGATTTCTAGCTCTAAGGCCTAGAATGAATCAAACTAAGAAAGAAGGGTATGGTGACGCAGTGGTTAAACTGTTAGCCTTTCACTAAGGTAGACTAGGGTTTGATTTTAGGTTAATATACATGTCATAAACAAACAAACAAACAAACAAACAAACAAACAAAAAAGCAGAGATAATGTTTAAAACTGATTACACTTGTCTCTTTTCAAATTATTACTTAGATTGCAAATACAAAGGTGGACTGGGTTTGATATTCAGTTAATGCTGCCTATCGCATACTAGCCTGTAAGAAAGCCAAACAAGCAAAAGGCATAGGTAGAGCAGTGGTAAAATCGCTATGTGTAGAGAACTACCTAACGGTTTTATGAACTGGCAATGGTATGTCGCATAAACAGTGCAGGATACAATCCAGCAACCATAATTTGTATCTTGTGGAGCAGAGAAAACATATATATAGAGAAAGATATAGAAAGCTAGTGTATGTATGGGTAGCATTGATAATTTGACCAGAGAAAATACGATGAGGTAGGGTGGGGAGAGGGAGAATTAACACTTATATATGAATGAATGGTAAATAGTATTTTAGTTTTTTTTTCCCAATAGTTTTGTTTTTTAAATGCAGTGGTAGATAGTCGTTATTTTGTAAAACATTCTTACTTGCAGTAGTAATAAGACTCTATGGTTTCGCTAACACATAGATAGACTGTATTATTGCCATGGTCAAGCACTCACATTAAGATCATTTACAAAATCATAAAATGAAAAATAAAAAATCTTGTTTTGGAAATATCGTTTTTCAACATACACAAAATAAATATATAAAAAATTTGTAAACAGCAAAATGGAAAATCCATGGTCAAGCACTCACATTAAGATCATTTACAAAATCATAAAATGAAAAATAAAAATCTTGTTTTGGAAATATCGATTTTTTTCAACATACACAAAATAAATATATAAAAAATTTGTAAACAGCAAAATGGAAAATCCATGTTTCCATATAGACAAAATTTAAAAACCTTAAACGGACATTTAAGAAAATATATGCAAATGGGAAATTGACAAATGTGTAAATATGAAAATGGAAAAATCCATGTTTCCATATCATGAAATTGAAAAACATCAAACTGTCATTTAAAAAAATGCAAATGGAAAATTGACAAATTGCAATGTGTGAAATGTGAAATTGAACAAATGGCTATCATTATTTAAAAAAAAAAAGAACATGGTGCTCTATGGTTGAGGTGTGAATCAAACCCTTTCTACTTATTTGGACCACCCGAGACTAAGTAGACTAGTTTAAGTTGTCATACCACTTTTAAAAGTTTGTGTTAAATCTAGGAATTGAACCCAAGAGCTTGTAGGGGAGATCAAAGGTTATAATATGTTAAACAGATAGCCTTGAATGAAGGGTGTGGTAGCTATATAGAGATGAGACGTTTCGCTCGGGGCAGGGAGGCATGGAGATCTGCATCAAACCAGTCAAAGGACTAAAGACTCAAACAACAACATGTACGTTCACCAAAATAATGTTGTGTAACGGTAAATGTTAGTCAACGAACAGTAATGCATTACTAAAACCCATGACACGATACCTAAGAGCTTTTCTAAAATGATTTTAAAATGCCTTTAACCCTATATTGAACACCCAGTTCACAAGACTCATAACTGCAATGTTATGGTAAAACAAAACAAAATCTATATTTCAAAACAAACAAGTGGTTTAGTCAATGTATACTGGAAAAAGTTTTGTAAACACTCAAGTCCTCAAGACCAATTAAATTAGTAACTGTCAGGTTGGCCGAGTGGTTAAGGTGTTTGACTTAAGATCAAATTTCTGTATAAGGAAGCAAGGGTTCGAATCCCTTACCTGACATAACTATTGCCTTAACATGGCTTGGCCACACTGTATTATTATGATACTCAGTACACAAACCATAGATATAGTGTATTGTTTAAGGCCACTCTCTTTCTGAACATAGTCAGAGACTGTTGATGGTTAACAATTGTATTAATAGTGGGACATGGGGATAGCAATTAAGAAAAAACAGCCAATACCCATACAATATTTTTATTCATTTTAGTTTTTTTTTACAATAGTTACACACTGAATACAACTTTTTATCTCTTTACCATTGTTTGATATAGATTTTAAACACAACGCTTGTTGTAGATCCTTTTACAACTTTCTCTAGGTACTCTTGTTCTTAAAAACTGGGGAAGCCGCAATGGTTTTATAGACATTAAACCCTCATTCTCTTTTTTTTCATCATCATAATCATCATTATTATAAATATTATCTTTATAATTATTATAGTCATTGTCACCATCATTATCATCATCATCATCATCCTCAACATCACTAGAACTATCCAATTCCATTTTTTCCTTTTCAAAAGGGATCTCTTGAAGAGTCTGTGTTGCTTTTGATAGTGTTACGGGTTTATTGAACGTTGACAACTGTCCTAACATGACTTTTTGAGGAGATAAATGTTTTTTCATAAGGAAGTCACTATGTTGAGTAACACTATGTTTTTGTCGGACTTGCTTTTTCTTGTTCTTTTGATCATGTTTTGTTAACACTAACGGTGTTTCATTTGGTATACCACATTGATGAGTACCCACACTTAAGACCTCACTATGTTTACTTTTTAGATGACCTAGACATTTTGTTGTTCTTTGTTTTGAGCACTGCCAAAATATGATGCCATTCGCATTTTCTCGCTTATAGTTATAAGAGTACCCATGATACAGGGCACGTGGTTTACCTTTATTGGTTATAGTATATTCCATAGTAGTCACTGACTTGTATAGTCGATCCGCCTACTACAATGGTCTGAACACTTGTGGTGAAAGAATGATGTTGTGTTGACGTTTTATGCAGGATAATGTTGGTGGCATATGTGGGTGGCTTATGTTGATGACATGTGTTGTTGGCTGATTTTGGTGGCTTATGTTGATGGTTTATGGTGGTGGCTTATGTTGATGGCTTATGTTGGTGGCTTATGTTGATGACATATGTTGGTGACTTATGTTGATAGCTTATGTTGGTGGCTAATGTTGATGACATATGTTGTTGGCTTATGGTGGTGGCTTATGTTGATGGTATATGTTGCTGGCCTATGTTGATGGTTTATGTTAATGGCTTAGGTTAATATCTTAGGTTGATGGCATAAGTTGATGGCTTATGTTGGTGGCTTATGGTGGTGGCTTATGCTGGTGGCTTATGCTAGTGGCTTATGGTGGTGGTTTATGGTGGTGGCTTATGTTGATGACATATGTTGGTGGCTTATGTTGGTGGCTTATGGTGGTGGCTTATGGTGGTGGGTTATGGTGGTGGATTATGGTGGCTTATAGTGGTGGCTTATGGTGGTGGTTTATGGTGGTGGCTTATGTTGATGACATATGTTGGTGGCTTATGGTGGCTTATGGTGGTGATTTATAGTGGTGGCCTATGTTGGTGGCTTATTTTTGGTGGTTTACGTTAATACCTTATTTGTAATGGCTTATTTGACAAGTTATTGTTGTCAATGTATTTAGAGGATTTTTCTCTTGGTTTTGGAAAGTATTTCAACTCTTTTTTATGGTAGCATAATGCTTACCACCATGTTTGTAAGCAACAACAACACACTAAAATTCCAAGAATCCAAAGTACTCTAAGGTTAATGATTGTCTCTCAACTCCATTCAACGTCTAGTCAAAAAACATTATATATTTTTCACATTTTACAAAAAAGGTAAATTGGGAAAGTAAGCTATATGTTTAAACTAAAAATCATATCAAATCATATGCTAACTCCAACACCTACGTCTACCCCAATCTCAGTCAAAAAAATATAATATTCTTCAAATTTTTCCAAAACAGTATTTGGAAAGTAGGCCATATTTTGAAAACTAATCATTCTATAAAGTCATATATATATATACTGAAACCAATGGCTTTTATATCCTTAATCTTAAGAACAAAATATGGAATTTTTGACATTTTTTCCAAAAATGTTCATTTTAAAACGGGGCTATATTTTGGAAACTAGGAATTTTACAAGAAAGTTTGTTTAACGTAAATGGCAGGTATTTACCCCCACTACCCGCAAACCAAGTCCCAGGTCTCTGGGGAAAAATCCAAAAAAAGTTCAATTTGGAAAGTAGGCAATATTTTGAAAACTAATCATCCTAAAAAGTCATATATAGACTCAAACCAATGGCTTTTATGTCCTTAATTGGTAGAACAAAACTTAACATTTTTTCAGTTTTTCCAAAAAAGTCCAATTTTCAAAAATTGTCTATATTTTGGGAACTAAGAATTTTACAAAAAAGTTTGTTTAACGAAAATGAAAGGTCTTTACCCCCCTCTACCCAAAACATAAATTTCAGGTCCCTAGGACAAAAACTGTGCAGTATATATATATATACATTTTTTTGGGGGGAGGGGGTCTATATTCACTTTACCTCCCCACTTCACAAGATGGCGGCCATAGCTTAACTTAACCTAGCCTAACCTAACCTGACCTACGAGGTGTGATCAAAAAGTTCCAAAAATGTGGCTGCAACTTAACCATACCTAGCCTAGCCTAACCTAACCTCCCTGTTGACTAGCCCCCTTTGGACGGGTCCTTTTTGAAGGGAGTCATTTTTTTACGTGTCCCGGAGGACGGGTCCTTGTTGACGGGTCCCAGTGGCGGGTCCTTTGGACTGATCCCTATGGACTGGCCTTGCATTTTATCCAAATTATCCAAATTTGACATAATTTGGATAAAATGCAAGGCCAGTCCATAGGGATCAGTCCAAAGGACCCGCCACTGGGACCCGTCAACAAGGACCCGTCCTCCGGGACACGTAAAAAAATGACTCCCTTCAAAAAGGACCCGTCCAAAGGGGGCTAGTCAACAGGGAGGTTAGGTTAGGCTAGGCTAGGTATGGTTAAGTTGCAGCCACATTTTTGGAACTTTTTGATCACACCTCGTAGGTCAGGTTAGGTTAGGCTAGGTTAAGTTAAGCTATGGCCGCCATCTTGTGAAGTGGGGAGGTAAAGTGAATATAGACCCCCTCCCCCCAAAAAAATGTATATATATATATACTGCACAGTTTTTGTCCTAGGGACCTGAAATTTATGTTTTGGGTAGAGGGGGGTAAAGACCTTTCATTTTCGTTAAACAAACTTTTTTGTAAAATTCTTAGTTCCCAAAATATAGACAATTTTTGAAAATTGGACTTTTTTGGAAAAACTGAAAAAATGTTAAGTTTTGTTCTACCAATTAAGGACATAAAAGCCATTGGTTTGAGTCTATATATGACTTTTTAGGATGATTAGTTTTCAAAATATTGCCTACTTTCCAAATTGAACTTTTTTTGGATTTTTCCCCAGAGACCTGGGACTTGGTTTGCGGGTAGTGGGGGTAAATACCTGCCATTTACGTTAAACAAACTTTCTTGTAAAATTCCTAGTTTCCAAAATATAGCCCCGTTTTAAAATGAACATTTTTGGAAAAAATGTCAAAAATTCCATATTTTGTTCTTAAGATTAAGGATATAAAAGCCATTGGTTTCAGTATATATATATATGACTTTATAGAATGATTAGTTTTCAAAATATGGCCTACTTTCCAAATACTGTTTTGGAAAAATTTGAAGAATATTATATTTTTTTGACTGAGATTGGGGTAGACGTAGGTGTTGGAGTTAGCATATGATTTGATATGATTTTTAGTTTAAACATATAGCTTACTTTCCCAATTTACCTTTTTTGTAAAATGTGAAAAATATATAATGTTTTTTGACTAGACGTTGAATGGAGTTGAGAGACAATCATTAACCTTAGAGTACTTTGGATTCTTGGAATTTTAGTGTGTTGTTGTTGCTTACAAACATGGTGGTAAGCATTATGCTACCATAAAAAAGAGTTGAAATACTTTCCAAAACCAAGAGAAAAATCCTCTAAATACATTGACAACAATAACTTGTCAAATAAGCCATTACAAATAAGGTATTAACGTAAACCACCAAAAATAAGCCACCAACATAGGCCACCACTATAAATCACCACCATAAGCCACCATAAGCCACCAACATATGTCATCAACATAAGCCACCACCATAAACCACCACCATAAGCCACCACTATAAGCCACCATAATCCACCACCATAACCCACCACCATAAGCCACCACCATAAGCCACCAACATAAGCCACCAACATATGTCATCAACATAAGCCACCACCATAAACCACCACCATAAGCCACTAGCATAAGCCACCAGCATAAGCCACCACCATAAGCCACCAACATAAGCCATCAACTTATGCCATCAACCTAAGATATTAACCTAAGCCATTAACATAAACCATCAACATAGGCCAGCAACATATACCATCAACATAAGCCACCACCATAAGCCAACAACATATGTCATCAACATTAGCCACCAACATAAGCTATCAACATAAGTCACCAACATATGTCATCAACATAAGCCACCAACATAAGCCATCAACATAAGCCACCACCATAAACCATCAACATAAGCCACCAAAATCAGCCAACAACACATGTCATCAACATAAGCCACCCACATATGCCACCAACATTATCCTGCATAAAACGTCAACACAACATCATTCTTTCACCACAAGTGTTCAGACCATTGTAGTAGGCGGATCGACTATACAAGTCAGTGACTACTATGGAATATACTATAACCAATAAAGGTAAACCACGTGCCCTGTATCATGGGTACTCTTATAACTATAAGCGAGAAAATGCGAATGGCATCATATTTTGGCAGTGCTCAAAACAAAGAACAACAAAATGTCTAGGTCATCTAAAAAGTAAACATAGTGAGGTCTTAAGTGTGGGTACTCATCAATGTGGTATACCAAATGAAACACCGTTAGTGTTAACAAAACATGATCAAAAGAACAAGAAAAAGCAAGTCCGACAAAAACATAGTGTTACTCAACATAGTGACTTCCTTATGAAAAAACATTTATCTCCTCAAAAAGTCATGTTAGGACAGTTGTCAACGTTCAATAAACCCGTAACACTATCAAAAGCAACACAGACTCTTCAAGAGATCCCTTTTGAAAAGGAAAAAATGGAATTGGATAGTTCTAGTGATGTTGAGGATGATGATGATGATGATAATGATGGTGACAATGACTATAATAATTATAAAGATAATATTTATAATAATGATGATTATGATGATGAAAAAAAAGAGAATGAGGGTTTAATGTCTATAAAACCATTGCGGCTTCCCCAGTTTTTAAGAACAAGAGTACCTAGAGAAAGTTGTAAAAGGATCTACAACAAGCGTTGTGTTTAAAATCTATATCAAACAATGGTAAAGAGATAAAAAGTTGTATTCAGTGTGTAACTATTGTAAAAAAAAACTAAAATGAATAAAAATATTGTATGGGTATTGGCTGTTTTTTCTTAATTGCTATCCCCATGTCCCACTATTAATACAATTGTTAACCATCAACAGTCTCTGACTATGTTCAGAAAGAGAGTGGCCTTAAACAATACACTATATCTATGGTTTGTGTACTGAGTATCATAATAATACAGTGTGGCCAAGCCATGTTAAGGCAATAGTTATGTCAGGTAAGGGATTCGAACCCTTGCTTCCTTATACAGAAATTTGATCTTAAGTCAAACACCTTAACCACTCGGCCAACCTGACAGTTACTAATTTAATTGGTCTTGAGGACTTGAGTGTTTACAAAACTTTTTCCAGTATACATTGACTAAACCACTTGTTTGTTTTGAAATATAGATTTTGTTTTGTTTTACCATAACATTGCAGTTATGAGTCTTGTGAACTGGGTGTTCAATATAGGGTTAAAGGCATTTTAAAATCATTTTAGAAAAGCTCTTAGGTATCGTGTCATGGGTTTTAGTAATGCATTACTGTTCGTTGACTAACATTTACCGTTACACAACATTATTTTGGTGAACGTACATGTTGTTGTTTGAGTCTTTAGTCCTTTGACTGGTTTGATGCAGATCTCCATGCCTCCCTGCCCCGAGCGAAACGTCTCATCTCTATATAGCTACCACACCCTTCATTCAAGGCTATCTGTTTAACATATTATAACCTTTGATCTCCCCTACAAGCTCTTGGGTTCAATTCCTAGATTTAACACAAACTTTTAAAAGTGGTATGACAACTTAAACTAGTCTACTCAGTCTCGGGTGGTCCAAATAAGTAGAAAGGGTTTGATTCACACCTCAACCATAGAGCACCATGTTCTTTTTTTTTTTAAATAATGATAGCCATTTGTTCAATTTCACATTTCACACATTGCAATTTGTCAATTTTCCATTTGCATTTTTTTAAATGACAGTTTGATGTTTTTCAATTTCATGATATGGAAACATGGATTTTTCCATTTTCATATTTACACATTTGTCAATTTCCCATTTGCATATATTTTCTTAAATGTCCGTTTAAGGTTTTTAAATTTTGTCTATATGGAAACATGGATTTTCCATTTTGCTGTTTACAAATTTTTTATATATTTATTTTGTGTATGTTGAAAAAAATCGATATTTCCAAAACAAGATTTTTATTTTTCATTTTATGATTTTGTAAATGATCTTAATGTGAGTGCTTGACCATGGATTTTCCATTTTGCTGTTTACAAATTTTTTATATATTTATTTTGTGTATGTTGAAAAACGATATTTCCAAAACAAGATTTTTTATTTTTCATTTTATGATTTTGTAAATGATCTTAATGTGAGTGCTTGACCATGGCAATAATACAGTCTATCTATGTGTTAGCGAAACCATAGAGTCTTATTACTACTGCAAGTAAGAATGTTTTACAAAATAACGACTATCTACCACTGCATTTAAAAAACAAAACTATTGGGAAAAAAAAACTAAAATACTATTTACCATTCATTCATATATAAGTGTTAATTCTCCCTCTCCCCACCCTACCTCATCGTATTTTCTCTGGTCAAATTATCAATGCTACCCATACATACACTAGCTTTCTATATCTTTCTCTATATATATGTTTTCTCTGCTCCACAAGATACAAATTATGGTTGCTGGATTGTATCCTGCACTGTTTATGCGACATACCATTGCCAGTTCATAAAACCGTTAGGTAGTTCTCTACACATAGCGATTTTACCACTGCTCTACCTATGCCTTTTGCTTGTTTGGCTTTCTTACAGGCTAGTATGCGATAGGCAGCATTAACTGAATATCAAACCCAGTCCACCTTTGTATTTGCAATCTAAGTAATAATTTGAAAAGAGACAAGTGTAATCAGTTTTAAACATTATCTCTGCTTTTTTGTTTGTTTGTTTGTTTGTTTGTTTGTTTGTTTATGACATGTATATTAACCTAAAATCAAACCCTAGTCTACCTTAGTGAAAGGCTAACAGTTTAACCACTGCGTCACCATACCCTTCTTTCTTAGTTTGATTCATTCTAGGCCTTAGAGCTAGAAATCGAGTTACGATCTCCAGTGCAAGAGGCACATGTGCTCACCACTATAGCATGTAATGGTTAGCTGGTAACATTAGACAAACGAAAATGATTGTATTTCTGTTAGCCAAGCATTTCTGTCATTTGCCTACTGTGTGAGCACTGCCAGCAAGACAGTTTAGTTTAGAACAAGCGTGTGTGTGTGTGTATAGATTATTAGCCTCAAGTATTTAAAGCTTGTTGTGTGTAGCGACCATCTTGCTCAGTAACCACTGAGTAAGTTTTAACAGTTAACTCATAAAAACAGCATAGGATAGTTGTGTGTGTGTGGTTCATGTACTTGGGAATATGCATTAGCACCATGCGCTAGCTTTACCTTACCCTCTAGAGGTAGAGCGTTATCCCTTCCTTTGGACATTGCCAATGACTGCATTCCCCCACAAGTTTTACACTTAAGCCCTTGGCTTGTTCTTGATTAGGTTTGGTTTGCTTTAGGCTTGGTTTGGTTCGGTTGGGTTTGATTCGACTTGGTTCAGTTTAGTTTAATGTAGTCACCATTTTTTTATTTTTAGCTACACTCTTTAACCAATTAATTAATGATAGTCTACTCTTAATTCTTGAATCGATAAATTGAATTTTGTGTGCACCGTTTGTCAATCCATGCCTACAACCTATACTCCCTATGTACTACAGTCAGATCTGAAAACAAGTTCCAATGGTCAAAGACGTGTCAGTCACCATACATATATCCTACAATAATTCTTTCGTTACCTAGCTAGATTTCGTCACTCACAGTAAACATCTTACATTATGGGTTTGCAATATATTAAGAAAAGCAAAAGTCCATGATCTTGTTGTTTTGGGTCTTTTTTGGGGAAATTCATAAGCCATAAAAAGAATGACATCATGTCAAGTTCTGAGTGGATCTTGTATGTCAAAATCCCATTATCGGTTTATAAAATCTCAAGGCCATGCCCTAGCAGTTTTGGATTATTTCAATCAATGAGTCCACCATAGGAAACATCGAAAAAATAAATACCCTTAAAACAAGTCGTCCCATGACCCTCTCCGAACAATGCTTCGCAAAATATAAATTCATCCATTGAACATGATCGGCGACATCATCCTAGCTTCCCCCTCCCACCATGGTTGCCATATCGTTTGACCTTCAAGTGTCCTCAGCATCTCTGTGCTTTTTTCATTGCCCTGTTGTCAAGTCAAGTCAATGCATTCCAATAAGCTCAAATAACATCCACATCCTGTCAGTCTGCCCCAGCAAGTTTGTTTTCTATACTCACTTCAAGCAACATATAACCAAGTTCTATTTGTTCTATCTAAAGCCAACTTCATCGAATCAAGGAATTATCATTTGTCATGTCACTCATAATCGTTTACATGTTAAAGACCCCCTTCAGGGGGTTTAGGTATTAGGTATTCCATCATAGGAAAAATCGGAAAACGAACCCTCGACCCGCCGTCTCATCGAAATAGCGAATACTGTATTAGTATATCACCACCGTGGCCAGTAATAGCTTCGTTGAAACACGTGTCCAGTGGTATCGTCTCTATCTGCAACCACTCTTCATGAACATTTTAGACAAATTAAAAAAAAAGTTTTAAAAACTAAAATGTTTTCAACAAAAGTGTCGTTAGACCCTTTCGCATTTTTTTAAAATATAAATACTATATTTGAAAAAGGGGGGGGGGATGAGAGGGCCTCACCCCGAGTCCTACGACCCCTCGTATACGTCTCTGGCGTTATTGGTTTGTGAGATATATCAGAAAGACTAAAATCACAGTTTTACACCAAAAAATTCTGTTTCCCTCATTTTCAGAAACTTTAACCTATTACCAAAATAAAGAGGGTTTCGAGACAAGCCATTTGACACGTCATAGGACCAAATCCGACCATGCATTCGTGAGATATCGGAAAAGTCTAAAATCATGGTTTTACCCCCAAAAAGCCTGTTTCCCTCATTCTCAAAACTCTAACCTATTAATAACATATAAAGGGCTTCGAGACAAGCGATTTGACACGTCACACGTTCAAATCCGACCTTGCGTTCGAGAGATATCGGCAAACTTCGTAGGAAAGTAGGCGACTATCTGGCTCTCTCCTCACCACCAAAACCCCTTCTTATCAATCATTTTTTTCAAACAGCTCGCCCTCTTACAAAAATCCCAAGTGCGCATGCGTACAAAACAAAAACAAAAATGTTCATCCATAGCGGCATCTCGTAAAACGCATGCGCGATATGGGCAACCACGTTTAAGTTCATTTTAGCAGCGCACCTTATACATGTCCCATTTGGAAAGAGACTTTCACTAAAAAATTACAATTTCACCCCCTAGTAGGGGTAGGTTTTATTTAGGGATTGAAATGAGTAGTCCGTTGTAAAGAGGGCGTCAGCCCGAGTCCAATGACACCTCATTTGTCAAAATCGGACCATGGGTTCGAGAGAAAAGTCTATTTAAATGTTTCAACTTCGCACAGCGGCCATGTTGGTTTTTGGGCACAGCCACGCCAAGTGGGGCAGAACCCCTACTACCCCCCTACTCACACACTATTGCAGCCATCAAAATTATACAGGTTATCAGACAGATTCCGCACACACTCAAGTATACGAGGCTACATACCACGCCGACGCAAAGTTGCTAAATAAATCAACAACAATAGGTTATTACCCCAATAGAGCAATTTGCCCGATTCTCATCTTTTGTAGGGTCAGGCAACTCTGAAGGCTGCTGCGTAGAGCGGTCAGCTGCATAGCTTTCAGCAGGCGTCAGTCACGCGCACTTCAACGCGCATGAACGAACATAAGCTACATTAAATGAACCAGTCAAGTCCAAAACTCGCTTTATCGAGTAAAATGATTCTTAATTAAACAGGAAGAAAACCTACTAGGCAAATATTTTGTATTTTAAAATTTCATTTAATGTAATGTATGCATACATTTTATACAATAGATCAGTGACAATTTTCAAAATAAAATGAGATTAGTTTGTCTACAATATAAATATCAGTTAACTGTAAGCTAATCTCTCGATACCTCTCTCGCGTTTAGTTTCATGTGACGATATTTTCCTTGCTCTGCCCCACGCAGAGTACCAGCAGCCTCTATAAGGACACGCCTGCACTGTAAACTAGTCACAATAGAACTGAAGAAATTCAATGCAGGGTTGCCATTATATGCAAATCGAGAATCGAAGCCATTGTATTACTTAATATTAGATAATGCAAGTTTTTGCTTTACTCATTTCTTAATTTAGTACAGCGTGCATTGGATAAGATGCGTTTTCTTTAAATTATACGAATGTCAGGTGATTTTTGCATCGACTTCCAGCAGGGATCTACGGAGTTTTGCACTTAACAGTAGTTTTATAAGCTCTCTAGTCGTAGGATTAGACAATATTTTCTCACGCTGACCACGCGTCACCCGATAATCTGCAGGCCAAATGGCTGGGCAGAGGTTGCTCGGTAGGCCTAGGGCCTTCATGGGCCGTAGTGCCACGGGGTTTGGGTTTAGTATAAATACATTAACCTATGTACATTGTTCGATCTTTTATTAAATAATTAATGCATTAAGAAGTAGCTAAACACGAAAAGACCAACAGCATTTCATTCTAGTCTATTTTTTTATACAATACAAGATTTGCACTTGACGAAATCTAATGTTACAGTAAGTTATAATTACTATATATTGTGTACTAATATTGCCATTTTTGCATCTGACATCAACGTTTCTATTTTTATTTGTTGTACCATGTAAGATGTTTTAAGGGGTGGAACATCAAGATAATATTTAAAATACTCTTTTTGAGTTGGATACCTAACTAAGAAAACATCCTGATATGAATAAAACAAATACATTAATAAATAATTATAACGTCAAACGAAAATGCACGGATAAAATGTGTAAATAAAAATTGCTGAGCTACCGATGACCATGACTCCTACACTTGTCGACATCGCCTTCTCAGAGTTACTGCTGTGTCACTCAGTAAAGGAAACTAATACAAATCAAAAATGCTTGTGGAGATAATGACTCTATTTACAGCACATTAATCCTACTACAGTATTTTAATATAATTCTTCAATTATTTTGAAATGTAAATATGCTATTATGAAATTATATACCAGGCGAATCAGATGCCCCTAATAATGTTGTGTTATGTAGTCCAACTAACGTGTGATGTCAGGAAGGTCAAAATTTATCTGATGTGACTACAGAGGAAAATAATAGTGTTCAGTATCGTTTGCAGGATATGCTTGCAGTGCATTAGTATCATACGGGATGCAGGCAGAGAAATATCGACCTTACTGATTACAACGCTAGTTGGACTGCATAAAACAGTAGTATGAGGGGCAGCTGATTCACCTGGTATATACAGTATTGAGTATATATTTATATTTGCATTTCCACTTTACGATGTTTTGCTTCCTGCTGTGTGTTTTCAGAAACGCCCTTTTACCTCAGTTCAATACACGACATTTGGCTAATAAACATACAGTCATTAAACTTCATACGTCATCTGTTCAGCAGTTAATATATTTTTATTCAGAACTTCTGAACACATTTATGGTACTTATCCGGATTCTAGGTTCCACTCTTCAACTGTTTGAAAATATAATGCAGCATGACTGAGTGACAATATCTATAGAACTCCCACTTGAATATATGTCGCAATAATTGACACAAATTTCTTCAAATCTGCTGCCCAAAACCTTTCAGAAAACACACCTCTGATTTTTCAAATTTCAAAACATTGCGCTCTATATGATGATATTAAGGTTTGAAAAATCTTTACGTTTTTATATATCATTTATTCGTAAACCCATACCAATGGAACTATTTACAGGGGATGTCTCATAAGTAATGTCGTTTATTAGAAAATTTTATTTGGACAGTTTTCTGACAAGAAATTAAACTATTCTTCAAAGTAGAGACCTTCAAATTCTATAGTCTTGAGCCATCTTTCAGTGAGGTTTCTTATCCCGCGTCGGTACCTGCCTCTGGGTTTTGATGCGAAAAATTCGGCGAGACCCACTTCTACAGCTTACAGCTACTCACTTTAATACAGTCACTACAGAAACACAGGTTATCAGACAACTACAACGCGCACTCAAGAACACAGCGCTGATGATCAAGATGTCCGAAGCTCCAAAATGAATCAACAACAACAAAAGTAACGGCACAAAATTCGGTTAATTTCGGTGAAATGGTTTAGGAGTGTATGAAATAACACACACAACCAGACTCTTTGAGCAGTAGACCGTCTTGCTGTTCGCTACTCATTGTATGCAAATGGGCTGCTTAAGTGCCCGCATGGTGTGTGCGCCCTGTCAGGTGCGATCGCATGGCTTCTGGTCATTCACAGTAGTTTCAACAATTCCTGTCGGAGCGAGTAACCTACAGCGGTGTGGTATGTAGCAAAACCCCTCCTTGTTGCCTTCCTGCTGGTTCGAAAGATGCCTTCTGTTTGCCTCTGGAGAGAGCAATCAACTTCTCTAAGATCTCTATAACGGGACAGTATACTGTAGCTCAAGAAATTGGGGTCTTTTAAATATATTTTGAGAAAAGCTTACCGAAATTCTCTCTCTCTCTATCCAAAGCCACCGCTGTAGCTGGAACACAACGATCGAGCATCACCATGCTGTTAAGGTAACCTCGGGAGTATGAATTCCCCGATAGCGCTAACGCTTTGAACATTTGTTGTTCAGATAGCCCACGAAATGAAGGTTTGATGTCGAAAAAATTATAGCTGAATTTTGGTGAGTTGTTAGACCTAGATGTTAGATGTACATTTTCATAAACGTTTTTATCAAGACCTCCCTGAACTGTGCAGACTTTCAAAAACAGACTTTTATCTCCATAACTAATGGTTGTAACTACAGTATGAAAATCTATTTGTAGTTCTACTCCTCACAGTATTGTTCCTTTCACTTGTTCCAATGCCATTACTTTCCTCTTAATTTAAATACAAACTTAAAACATTGACATTTCTGAAAGTCTGTGAAGCACTGTTCGGTGGGTGGACTTTTGTATAAATATAACTCACCAAAATTCAACTTTCCCCGAATTATTTTCGACATAACCTCTATTTCCCTTACATCTCCTGGGCTAAGACTGCAAGGATGACATTTTCTTTTGTCTTTTACATGAATGGATTTTCCGTGATTTTCTCAAAAGAAGTGGTAGAGGAGTAGGAATCGTTTGAATGAAACAATGTTCGGAGACGTGTCATTGTGAGTAGTCGTAAATTGGAATACATAACTGTCAGAGACATTCTCATAAATAGTGGCGCGTATTTCTCAAGAGATGTGATAGTAGTCTATGTTCAGACGAGTTCTATACAGGAGAGGATACAATTCATGGTATGAGGAGAGGGAAGGGAGTTGAATTATTATTATTCCTGTTGTATTGGACGTTGTTGTTCTCCAGCTCCTTGCCATTCAAGTTGACGCTGCACTGCACCATGGCTCGCAGCTTGTGGAATGGCACGGAGTCACGCCACTCCTATCCAACAATATTGCTATTAATTTGCTGACGACAAAAGTTGAGTGCTGTTGTTGGGACAAATATTTACCGCAGCGCAGCGCTCCTCGGTGAAGGTCATCCAATCAATATGTGGGGTGCACCACCTTGCACAGTTCTTGCCCTGCCAAACAGGTGTGCTTAACCTTTACAATAGCCTATTTTTAGTGAGGGGCAAGGGCACCATTGAAATTCTTAGATATGGTACAGTATTAGAAATCATCCCTGTTGGTAACAGGGATCCCGCATGAAGATAATGTACTTTGTAACTTTGTTCAGGCATGACGAGAGAGAGGGGCAGCCCTAGGCACCGAAGCTACTGAGGGGAAAAATTAGTACCGGTATCTTAACGGTTTTAAATTTTCCTTCCAGGTAAAATATAGCCAAAGATACATGAAAAATATAAAACATTTCTTCAATTCTCCTTGGAAAAGATTCAGCACGTTTTATTATCAAATATTTTAAAATTATCTTTATTAAAGTTGGAGCTTTGGGGGGGGGGGGGGGTTAAGCATCCGTCAATAAAAACGTATTACAAAATGATTTCCATAATTTTATAGTTGTTGTAAGTGGCCTGTTCAGACGAACAACTCTCGAAGAAATATTAAATCGTTTTTAAGAGCAGGTCACCTTTACTTCACTATGTTGATTTTAACATCTTAAGGTACATTTTTCAAACAAAGTACTGATATATCCCGTTTAGAGGTCTCGGTCACGATGCCGAATATCTCTGATCTGGATCATATCCAATCGCGATGAACGCCATTTGTCATTGGAACGTTTAAACACGTTCCATCATGAAACAACAGGATAATCGAGTAAAACAGCATGACATCGCTAAGGTCTGCCAACTTTTGAATTCCAAGTGTTACAGCAGAAATTTACAGTAGTTTGTTTCCTCCAGTTTTGAAGTATTTCAGTTATTCTTTTTTCAGAATTCAACCCGCTAATGTATATTCTTAATTTTATACAAATCCTGAGGAGATGCATGCCTACTCTTGGTGTGGAGAAAAAACATTTTAAAATATTTATGCACAGGTCTAGGATATTTATTGCATAAATACTTCTTTGTTCGTCCAGAGACATTTGGAATCCCTTCTATGTCTATGACAATACATTTATGTCTTTATTATTCGTCTTCAACGACTTTCCCCAACCCTAAGAATGTTTCCTTGTTTAAATACCGGTATGTTTGTTCGCCATCCATAATTTCATGTGTCTTCAATCTTCACATATCTGATTTCAATCAACATACATACAACCATTATGGCCAACATTACATGTCTTATCGCTTTCAAAACATAAGAAAATCCAAAATAGCCATCATTTCCACTGCCTACTTCACTCACACAGCAGGGGGATAGAACACCGCAATGGCCACAAACGCGATTATCTAGTTGTGGGAGCAGTATCGGGCTGATTCTGTTGGAGGAAACGTTGATCACGGTAATGTAATCCTGTTGCGTTTAGACGGAGCCTGATCGGGATCGCGACTGGGACATCTAAACGGGGTAATAATTACGTTAGTGATATGAACTTAACTATATCTAATAGCTTTCCGTATTGTCGATTTAATCTAAATGAATACCAATATTATTAGTTAATGAATGTATTACATCTTAGTCAATAATAATTAAATTAATCTAAATGTATTAATAACATGTACCAAAGCATGTTGACCATCTCAAGATAGTACCGTATTGCACATGGACATAAAATAAATCGACATGATGAAATCCAAAGTATTTTAAAAGACATATTAAGACTCATTTACAGGAATTTGCTGTAGGCTACACTGCCAACTATTTATACATCATTTTTGCAAAATTAATCTTATTAACATCAAATTAAACCCACATTTGTTACATATCTGTTTTTAGTTATTTTATAAGATATTTCATTGATTAATATTAGAATCCCAATATTTTTCGTATATAGGTCAATTTTAAGATTAATATTTTTAGGTTTGATATCTTTCGTAAAAAAATCCATTTTATATCATAATATTTGTATTAACGTTATTTTATTATATTATATTATTAATTAGAATTAATTTCTTAAATGTTTGATTTAAAAACTCAAGTGAAATATTAACAACAAAGCTTTGCTCACAATTACTTTCGTTCTTTAGAACAACACCGCTGAAGAAGATCATAATATGGCCGAAACTGGTACATTTTACTAATAAATTTATATTAATTTAATTATTTTTGACTAAGGTGTAATCTTCTTCTTGTTGTTGCGTTTCGGCCAACTAAGGACCACGTTATTTCAACTGGTCTCTGCGTCGAGCTTTAACATTCGCCCAGTACTGTCGCATGAATTCTTGATGTTGTTGCTTCCCTTCTTCCGTCCACTTCATGCCTGCTTTAAGCTTAGTTTTATCTAGGAAACTCCGGTGATTTGTTAGTTCCATCTTAAGTGACACACGCTCCTGCACATCGTCACATGAAATTTCAATTTCTTGTAAATCTCTGCCTACCTCAGTGAACCAAGCACCCTTGCTTTTCTTCTCTAGAAAATAGGTAAAGATCCTGTTTTTCAATCTCACAGAGCTCATTCGCGTCATGTGGTCATAAAATTAAATTCTTATTTTCCTTATAACATCAGTTATTTTGTGTTTGAGTCTTCAGTCTTTTGACTGGTTTGATGCAGCTCTCCATGCCTCCCTGTCCTGAGCTAATCGTTTCATCTCTACATAGCTACCACACCCTACATCCGAGGCAATCTGTTTAACATATTCTAACCTTGGTCTACCCCTACAGTCCTTGTCCTCGACCCTTCCTTCCATAACTAAGCTTGCTATTCCTGGGTGTCTTAGTATGTGTCCTACCAACCTATCTCTTCTCTTCATTAGCAGTCGCCAGAAACATCTCTCCTCTCCCACTCGCCTTAATACCTCTTCGTTTGTAACCCTATCTACCCATCTGATGTTCATTATTCTCCTGTAACACCACATTTCAAATGCTTCAATTCTCCTCTTTTCTGCTGCACCAATAGTCCAAGTTTCACTTCCATAGAGCGCCACGCTCCAGACAAAGGCTTTCAAAAATGACTTCCTAATACCTAAATCTATATTCGATGTCAACAGATTCCTTTTTTTGTAGAAAGGCTTTCCTTGCCTGAGCCAACCTACTTTTTATATCCTCTTTGCTTCGTCCATCACTGGTTATTCTGCTTCCTAAGTAAAAGAAGTCTCCTACATCCTTCAGCTTTTCACCTGCCAATTTGATCTCCATAGAGGTTTCTGATTTATTTCGGCTGTATTCCAGTATTTTTGTTTTACATTTATTAATTTTCATCATGAATTCCTTCCGTAAGACGGAATCCATACCATTCAAAAACTCATTCAAATCCTCAGGCTTGTCGGCCAAGATGACGATGTCATCAGCAAATCTCAGAGTTGAAATTATTTCTCCTTGAATCTTCACTCCCACTTTAAATTTTTCTCCAATTTCCTTCATTGCTTGTTATTTTATCATTTCAAATTATCTTGTCGACTTCATCGTTATGCTTAGGTTTAACGTTATGCGTTACGGTTACGGCGTGTATGACGTCATCATGTTGTTTAGTGCATATGCACCGAGTCTGAGTTAATGTTGTTCAGTGCATATGCACCGAGTCTGAGTTTACTCATGGGGTCTGGCGTTATGCGATACGGTTACGGCGTGTATGACGTCATGCAGCAGAGTGTACCTCCCGCTACCCGTTCCCCGCGCGGGAAGCCTACGCGCTAACTGCGTGATACTGAATGACTTGCAACTTGTTGATCATGAAGCGTTCACGTGATTCTTGCTATCTCTGTACTTGCGGATTCGTTCGTTAAACTTGCTTAACTTACTTACAGTTTACAATTTGTGCAGGGTAGTAAAGTGTGTTATTAATGGAGACTGCGGATCGTTCGTTAAACTTGCTTATTTACAGTTTACGTAAAGTGTGTTAATAATGGAGTCTGTTGACAGCAATAGTGCTATTCCCCGCGCGGGAAGCCTAAGTTAATGGGTAATGGAGTCTGTTGAAAGAGCCCTCCTGCCTTTCTAACATGTGTAGGATTTGTAGCATGAGTCATTTGAAATGATATAAAGTCTAGTCTTTCAGACTGACTGTAACTTTTTTTTTTTCCACACGTGCGTAGAACTCGTGGTGGTGCTGTCTCCTATATTCACAATTTTCTTTTACTGGGCCCAAGATATTTCTTAGAATCTTTATTTTTTTACTTCCAGTTTCCTTTCCTATGCATTACAAGGCATACCGGAGCATATAATGACTCCGGCGGATGTCTGTGTGATAGCTTGGCATTTAGGGATATAGATTTCTTGTTGTAAACACCCTTTGTTAGTTGCGATGAAGTGCTGGACGACGATATGAGGAGGAGGCTTCATGCCACAACAGCCTGTTCATGTTACAGTACATCATGTGACCAACTCTCGGCTGTCTCCCCGTAGGTCCGGGTTCGATTCCCGGCTCTGCCAAGAAATGTAATTATGGTCTGAGGGCTGGAACTTGGTACACTCGAGCCTCGTGAGGCAAAACTAAGAAGGGGTGGGTTTTGATTCTCACCTCATCCATCTTGGAAGTGGTTTTCCGTGATTTCTCCACTTCCACTCCAAGCAAATGCCAGGCCATAGCCGCCTCCTTCCCAATCACCTGCATTACAAATAAGCTTACACATACTAATACAGCCATCACAATAGCACAGGCTATCAGACGAAATTCCACACACACCTAAGTACACGGGACTGAATGACCACGATGTCTAAGGCTCTCATATTAAACAACAATCGAATGTACAGCAAGTTAAGCTCACAGTTAGCATACTTTCGAATTTAGTAAGAAATGAGAGTAGACGTATAAAAGCTACTCAGGCTAAATGTCCGTATCTCTGTATTTCTGTGTGTGTATCCGTCTCCCCGGGTTCGATTCCCGGCTCTGTCAAGAAATTTAATTCTGGTCTTCCCCCTATTCATTTTATTCAAATACTAGCAGTAGTGCCCGGCTTCGCCCGGTGGATTTATTTGTTTTATGGATGACAATGAATACTACTACAGAACTGGCACATGATACTTAAACTAACAGAATTAAATATTTTGAAAATATAATATTTTGTGGTGGTGGTGGTGGTGGTGGTGGTAGTGGTGGTTGTAGTGGGGGTGATAAGTAGTACAGTATAATGGACGTAACATTCAGGCCATTTTCCCGTAATGATAATAATGATAATAATGAATAGGGAAACTGCTATTTTCTAACTACAGCACTGACACATGTTATTTACAAACAAATTTTAAAAAAAATATTGGAAAGAGGAGTAGGCCTAAGTGAAATAAAAGACACTGCCTAGGGCCTATATCTCATTGGCTGTTAGAAATGTAGAAACCAATTGACGTCCGAAACGGGGGAGGAGCTTACGGTCAGCTGTTTGCAATATGGCGGCGATATAGTGACGAGAAGTAATTGGGTGTGCGTTTGTTATGGCTTCTAATTTATGATGGCAAAATACTAGATATTTCCTTTCATAGATAGAAATATTTTTATAATCAATTTAAATGCAGTGCCTAATTACTACCAGTTAAAAATATTACCCACATGTAGATAGTTAATTTACTGTCTGCTGTTACATATATGAAGCCTGTACTTGGGAGCCTAGCGGTATCGATGTTTTTATTAATTTCACAATATATATATCTCACATAACACAAAGGACGACTCCCTGATAATAAATTGAGTCAAGCAACCCTGAATTTGCATGAATGTTTTGGGTTCAAAGAAGCGTTACTTGGGATGCTCAAATCATACTTCAATATTGCAAATATTGACCTACATACTTGTTGTTCAAAGGCAAGAATGTTAATTTATTAATTTCTTGCCACACGCAAGTTAAAATGGAGACATCCTCTTTACAATATATTTAATTAAATATTTAAAATACAGATATTTAACAAAGCTGGAGTCTCCATTTGAACTTGTCATAAGCAAACGGAACAGATCAAAAACTACACTTTAAGCCAAACCAAATTCACTCCTCAGCTCGACATAAACCATAATACCAATTAAAACCTATACAAAACATACTCTCCTGTTGTACAACTTTCAAACCAACTATTCGCACTCAAAACTGTAAAACCCTGAAATGGGAACTAATTAATTTTCGAATAGCCTAGGCCGATCCGGTCTCCTGCTACATTACCGCATATGTATACTTAACATCACTATAACTTCAAAATTTAGGATAAGTGACCTATCTGCCTGAGTAGTATAGGTGTTGCCGGTCTGCCTGGGATGATGGGTCACCAAACCGGTACTTAAAACTAAGATTTTACATTTTAATTAACTAAATTCAACAGTAGGGAAATCATAGCCAAAAACACAATTCAAGCCAAATCATACTTCAATGACCCCCCCCCCCCTGTTCAAAGGCAAGAATATAAATCCTCTGGCGAATTAAGGCTAGGAACAGCATTTTTCTTAAGTTTTCTAACGATTCGGCTATTGTCAATCGGAAGAACCCCTACAATAAGTTTACGAAGAGCGGATTACATTCTTTGTACGGCACAGAAGTAATAGGCTATAAGTTTATCAGTATTTTTGATGTAGCTAAATCCATGTGAATACAAATTAGAGACAATAACTATCAATAATCAACAGTACCGGTGGAAAGAAGTCATCTTCACAAAAATGCAGACCGCACACTGTCATGTAACATGTAACAGGTTTTCCAATTGACAGCGCCGAAGCCCATTTTTCTCTCTGAACTTTTTGTACAGGAAAGTAGTGAAGATATTTCGTAGCCGTTTTATACGATTTGCAACCGTATACAGAGCAGTACCTCCTCGAATTTGACAAATTTATTTCTGTTTCCATCACGACGTCAGTGCTTCACCATGTAAATAAATCTCACCAGTCACAATGTTACAGCTTCAACATTCTGCTGCGTGGCTGCGCCATCCAACTTTTCTGACGTCAATAGTGTCGTCTTTTGTCGCATAGCGCCGTAGGAAAATAATCAGAACACTTTGGAAAACTTCGAGTGTCCCGAGCTACTGAGGTAGCAATAGTATAATTTATCACCACATAGCGCTCAACGATAAGGTTCGGAATAATTGAAGGTAAATTTGAAAGCACCAACACTTATTGCAGCTGGTAAGCTCAATGTACTACACCAACACCATTGCACTTATACCGAGGCATAATATTTTCATGATGATAACTGTTTTAAGGTGCCTAAGAGATCTTTTTACACTAATCGCTCCCCGTGACTGCAATTTATAAACAGCGCAAGATCCAACTATTTTCGCAATTCTGCACCAGAATACTGGTAGGGGAGACGTGATGCAGCCCGAACTGCCCGTCAACAATAGACTTATTAAAATACTCTTATTACAGTTATACTACTACGGACATGAATGGTTCTAGGGCCTTAATACGTGAGTTTCAAGTTTATTTTGTCTGTTATTCTAAATGTAGGGAATGGAGAGCGTTGTCCAAAATATCAAGTGGACAGTGTTACCAGCAGGGTTTCATAGTGTATGTAAAATTTGGTTCAATTAGGAGAAACGGTGTAGATTTGTAATGAAGGGCCTAAATGCAGGGAATGGAGTGGTCTGTCCTAAATTTAAAGTGGACAGTGTCACCCGCAGGGTTCCAAAGGGTAAGTATACAAAATGTGGTTCAGATCGGTGAAACGGTGTATATTTGTGCCAAACGGTGTGCATTTATGCCAAAGGGCCTAAATACAGGGAATGGAGTCCAAAATTTCATGCAGACAGTGTTACTCGCAGGGTTCCAAAGGGTAAGTATACAAATTTTGGTTCAGATCGGTGAAATGGTGTAGATTTGTGCCAAAGGGCCTAAATGCAGAGAATGGAGTGGTCTGTCCAAAATTTCAAGCAGACAGTGTTACTCGCAGGGTTCCAAAGGGCGAGTATACACATTTTGGTTCAGATCGGTGAAACGGTGGAGATTTGTGACAAAGGGCCTAAATGCAGGGAATGGAGTGGTCTGTCCAAACTTTCATGCAGACTGTGTTACTAGCAGGGCTCCAAAGGGTATGTATACAAATTTTGCTTCAGATCGGTGAAACGGTGTAGATTTGTGCCAAAGGGCCTAAATGCAGGGAATGGAGGGGTCTGTCCGAAATTTCATGTAAACAGTGTTACTCGCAGGGTTCCAAAGGGTAAGTATACAAATTTTGGTTCTGATCGGTGAAAATGTGTAGATTTGTGCCAAGGGCCTAAATCCAGGGAATGGACTGGTCTGTCATAAATTTCACGTAGACAGTGTTACTCGCAGGGTTCCAAAGGGTAAGTATACAAATTTTGGTTCAGATCGGTGAAACGGTGTACGTATCACTAACCACAACGCCAGCGCATGCGGATAGATCAGTTCGGGAGCGCTTGTTCTACCGACTTACTGAACAAAAATCAATCTTTTAGGTTATCTGAGAGGTGTAGCCTAATACTACATAGCCTAAACTATTCCTCTTGAATCTGGCTATCATATAAAAAAAGAATTTTTCGAATCGGATTGGTAGTTCCAGAGATTAGCGCGTTTAAACACACAAACACACAAACTCTTCAGCTTTATTATATTAGTATAGGTACTAACTGAACTAACTTTGGATCGGAGGCAGCACTAACATAGGGCATATTCTCAGTTACTTGGTTTATATCGTCGCCATCTTAACTAAAACAAAATTACGGCCACCCAAATGTTCAAAGCTTAAATCAAATTACGACTAAACAAATCATCGGATCTCGACCGAATTTTGAAAAAGTATATCTTCATGTGAGAAGCGTCTGACGCCCCAATTACAAGGTCATCAGCCAGATAATTTCAATATGGCGGCCGTGCGAATCACGCAAACAAAATAATCCATAACTTATGATACAATGAATGTTACGCTCAGCCGCCATCTTGAAATTATTAAATATAGTTAGCTCTCAACATTTAAGAGCTACAGTTACGAAAATTAGTGACTAGATATGACCATAAATGTGTCCTTGTATGACCAAGGCAAAAGAATAGACGTTTCATATATTCAATTAAGACGAAACTTGGTAAAAGAGGATACATGACGTCAGTAGTGCTATATTTATCACACTGAATATAGCGCGCAGTGGCAATCCTAAAATTTCCAAATTAAAAATAAATTAGCGGACCCGTGCGAGAACTATCGCGTGTGTATAGACCACCCGCCCGGCCCTAGTGCTATGCAGCTGTACGCGACACAGTTCTGCCAGGGGCTATCGTCTTGTTTGTTTGTTTGTTTGTTTAAACACACTTTTTAAACAAATAAATGTATTTCCGTTGACTTTTCAATAAATGCAAGATTTTTCCTGTACTATTTAGACGATTTGGAAGATTTTGGTACAAACCTCACTTTCTAACTCCTTCTGGTTTAGGAGCTTCAGTTTTGTGAAACATACACCTTAGCGTATTATATATAGGTAGCTCTCTATGTTTTATAACTACAATAAATAAATTAGTGATAAGATAGGCCGTGAGAAATATTTCACCGGCTGGGTATATCTCCAAAACTGTTGCAGTACTTGTATGTTGATAGAGAATAATAAGATACGGTCACCTGTGGCTTTTACAAACCTATATAACAAAGGAGAAACTGTTCCGCCTAGTCAATACATTTATTTACAACAAGTTATAAACTTTTCATAATGTTGAATTTTGGGCTTATGCCGTGTGTTATTATACTAAAATTCGACGCGTTTCGAAAGAAACCATGTCTTTCATCGTCAGGAATCAGTCGGAAAATATCCTCCCCATAGAGGTTTCTAATATTGTCATTTAGACTTTCACGGCCCGTGTTACTATTCATAATGTAGAATTTTGGGCTTATGCCGTGTTTTATTATACTAAAATTCGACGCGTTTCGAAAGAAACCATGTCTTTCGTCGTCAGGAATCAGTCGGAAAATATCCTCCCCATAGAGGTTTCTAATATTGTCATTTAGACTTTCACGGCCCGTGTTACTATTCATAATGTTGAATTTTGGGCTTATGCCGTGTTTTATTATACTAAAATTCGACGCGTTTCGAAAGAAACCATGTCTTTCATCGTCAGGAATCAGTCGGAAAATATCCTCCCCATAGAGGTTTCTAATATTGTCATTTAGACTTTCATGGCCCGTGTTACTATTCATAATGTTGAATTTTGGGCTTATGCCGTGTTTTATTATACTAAAATTCGACGCGTTTCGAAAGAAACCATGTCTTTCATCGTCAGGAATCAGTCGGAAAATATCCTCCCCATACAGGTTTCTAATATTGTCATTTAGACTTTCACGGCCCGTGTTACTATTCATAATGTTGAATTTTGGGCTTATGCCGTGTTTTATTATACTAAAATTCGACGCGTTTCGAAAGAAACCATGTCTTTCGTCGTCAGGAATCAGTCGGAAAATATCCTCCCCATAGAGGTTTCTAATATTGTCATTTAGACTTTCACGGCCCGTGTTACTATTCATAATGTTGAATTTTGGGCTTATGCCGTGTTTTATTATACTAAAATTCGACGCGTTTCGAAAGAAACCATGTCTTTCATCGTCAGGAATCAGTCGGAAAATATCCTCCCCATAGAGGTTTCTAATATTGTGAAAGTCTAAATGACAACATTAGAAACCTGTATGGGGAGGATATTTTCCGACTGATTCCTGACGATGAAAGACATGGTTTCTTTCGAAACGCGTCGAATTTTAGTATAATAAAACACGGCATAAGCCCAAAATTCAACATTTTGAATAGTAACATGGGCCGTGAAAGTCTAAATGACAATATTAGAAACCTCTATGGGGAGGATATTTTCCGACTGATTCCTGACGATGAAAGACATGGTTTCTTTCGAAACGCGTCGAATTTTAGTATAATAAAACACGGCATAAGCCCAAAATTCAACATTATGAATAGTAACACGGGCCGTGAAAGTCTAAATGACAATATTAGAAACCTCTATGGGGAGGATATTTTCCGACTGATTCCTGACGATGAAAGACATGGTTTCTTTCGAAACGCGTCGAATTTTAGTATAATAAAACACGGCATAAGCCCAAAATTCAACATTATGAATAGTAACACGGGCCGTGAAAGTCTAAATGACAAAGTTATAAACTTGTTATTATATGGTACATGTTTCGGGGCCTCTAGTACTGGTCCCTTCTTCAGCCATAAATTAAGATGTAAAATCAAGCATAATTAACGATATCATTAAAAAATACATAAAATGTAGTTTACAATGCTGTTGAGTGTTGACTGAAACTTGCTGTTCAAGCTGGAACTTCTGAACTTATAGTCTCTTATTAGAGGGAAAAACACTGATTGCCACGTAATAAAATGCATCATCATGATGAGGAGACGTCCAAGCGTGGAAAAAACATACTTTACTTAGACCAACTAAAACAATATTCTTTGTTGATCTAATTCACAGAATCTCAAATCCTATTTTTCAACCAAAGCCTCATCTCTGCTTCTTGTCTTTATTAAAATTACTTCATGGCCCCATTATTGCTTCATCTAGTTGCTTGGATACCTTGGATTTAAGGCTTCTAGATTATATGCATTGCCTAGGTCATTGTAACCATTGCACTTTCATTATTAATATATTATTAAATTTAAAAAATAATGACAATAAAAAATACTCATAAAATACAATATGAGATTTAAATTAAAATAAGGTGAGGTGATATAATTTTATATCTTTGTTCCATTTATAACAATTCCAGGTTGAACAAGTAGTTCCGTGAAGAACTATACAGCCTATTTTCATATATCCTACTTATGTTAATTGCCACTATCAACATACACAATTTCAGTTTGATTGCTGTAATAGATTCGTAGATATTGAGAACCGACTAAATATTTCGGATGGTCGCCATGTTGGATTTTATATATGTAGGTCCTAGAGTTATGTACTGTTACATGCAGATTATTGTGAACGTGTAGTATTCAAACTTCAATCGCATAGTTAGGACACAAGAAAAAAAAAACAAGGAGAGTTTAAAATTTTTCACAGCTGCCATCTTGAGGTTATGGAAACAATTGAAATAAATTAGATGCCAGTGGATTAACATTCGTATAAGGATTTACTGTACCAAGTTTCACTGCACGCGGATGGTTAAATTGCGAGAAACGTCCATGTGAATATTTATAATTCGCGTCACCGCCATGTTGGATTTGTGATCACCAGGTTATTTAAAGTCCTATAGGTGAACTTAAGTTCATAGCCCCTATGAACATTAAAAAATGCAGTTTGATTGCTAAAATAGATTCGTAGATATTCAGTATCGTCTAAATATTTCGGATGGTCGCCATGTTGGATTGTTAAATGTATAGGCCATAGAGTCATGTACCATTAAAGGAAAATTATTGCGTAGGTTCATTATTCAAACTTTCACTTCGATCGCATGACTACATCACAATAAATAAAATCTTAATTTTAAATTTCGCACTGCCGCCATCTTGAGGTTATGTAAACAATTGAACTAAATTAGATACCAGTGGATTACAATGTGTATAAATATTTCCTGTGCCAGGTTTCAGTGGGCTTGGAACATTAAATCGAGAGAAAGGTCTATTTAAAATTTTCAAATTCGCTTGGCCGTCATGTTCGTTTTGTAGTTAACCGGTTTTTGAAAGTCTTATAGATGTACTTCCAGTAGTGCCCTTTATCTCCGTACAAAATTTCAGGGGTTTAACGCTAATAGTTTCAGAGATATAGAATGCCGGTGAAATATTTCGCACAGCCGCCATCTTGTGATTATGTAAACAATTGAACGAAGTTAGATGTCGGTGCATTACAATGTATATAAACATATACTGTACCAAGTTTCATTCCGTTTGGTTGGTCAAATCGCGAGAAACGTCTATTTAAAAGTCGCAAATTCGCTTGGCCGCCATGTTGGTTTTGTTGTTACCAGGTTTTCAAAAGTCACATAAGTGAACTTATAGTAGTTCCCTCTATCACCATAGAAAATGTCAGGGTAATATTGGTAATAGTTTCAGAGATATTGAATGCTGGTGAAATATTTCGCACAGCCGCCATGTTGGATTGGTGAGTCGTAACAAACTTTGAAGGGCACGGTCGAGGTCGCCGGAAATAGTGCTATGAACTTTCCGAGTTTCATTGAAATCGCTCCAGCCGTTTAGATTTTATTAGGGGGGGGGGGGGGACACACACGAATCACACACACACGCACACACACACGGACAAAAGGTGATCTCATAAGCCTATTTTTTCAAAATTGAAAATAGGCTAAAAATATCCACGCTTGGACGTCTCCTCATCATGATGATGTATTTCAATACATGACAATAAGTGTTTTTCCCTCTAATAAGAGAAGCCACAGCTTGAACAGCAAGTTTCAGTCAACGGCATTGTAAACTACAGGCCATACATCCCAAGTGAAGTGATTTTCACACGCAGAAACATTAGAACAGTGCTATATAAGTGTTTATTCACAAGAACTTAGCGCTACCAATGGTGTTACTTTTTATTGATGCACACTCATGTTACTTCTCATGGTTAATATGTTCTTTTTCACCTCATTTCATCCATTCACTCATCATTTTATGTATTTTTTATGATATCTTTAATTATGCTGGATTTTACATCTTAATTTATGGCTGAAGAAGGGGCCAGTATTAGATGCCCCGAAACATGTATCATATAATAACAAGTTTATAACTTGTTGTAAATAAATGTATTGACTAGGCGGAACAGTTTCTCCTTTGTTATATAGTGAATCTGTCAATACGGAAAATGGATTTTTCTCGGGACTTAATCATCCGAGCGCTGTGGAACTAGTCACGGGATATCTTTATACAAGGCTTAATTCTGTATATTGACGTCTAATTTAATTCAATTTTTATGAGAACTTAAAAATGGCGGCTGTGTAAATTCTTTAAAACACGTTTTTATTTTTCCTGTCCAAAAAAGTGATAGAAATGCAGGTTGGTATAATGAACTGACATTATAATATTCATCTGCTGGCATATAATTATATAGCCTATTTATAAAACAATGGCATCCATGCAATATATTTCACTGGTTCACAATATCTTAGAAACTAATTCAGCAAACAAACTGAAATTTTGTATGTTGATAGAGCACTATTAGGTAAGTATATTATATACTAGTGGACCCGGCAGACGTTGTCCTGCCAGAATATATAGAGTGGGTTCAGCAAACATATCTTAATTTTCGATGAACTATATAGCCTACTAAATAAGTGACATTTGACATTGATTTTTAAAGAAAAAAGAAAAAACTCTGATTATTTCCATGGAAGCCTACGTCAAATACCAATAATTCGATATCAACTTTTCAGAAGAAACCACTGCCAAGAGAACGGGCTTGGGATATTATCAGCGGGGAAGAAGACCCTGTAGAGCTGAGACTTAAGTTTTCACCTTCGATCATAAAGGTTTTCACTAAGGCTAGTGATTTCCATGACGACAGTTTTTGTTGACTATAGCCTATCTTGTGGTTCTTCCAGTGGCGGCCGGTGGTAAGTAAAGCTGGGTGTTGCACCAACATTTCTGATGTCGCAATTTTATATGGGAAGTTTACACATGTAACAAAAATTAATTAACGTTAGATAAACTACAGTTCTATAAAAACTGAAATACATGGGTTTTCCAAAATAACTGTACGTTCGACAAATAGACAAATTTTAATGGCTCTTTTTGGGCTTCTTCCTATAGGAATTCATTTAAAAAATCAGATTTATGTATTTAAGCCCTATGCCTGAGTTCATGGGAAGAATTTTAAACACAGCAGGTTGTCTAAGGTTGGGTCTCAATCTCCGGGATAATAAACATTCTCAACATAAAAACATGGCAACCGAAAAGTTTGTACGTTAACGAAAAATGTTATTACTAACAAAGACGGGCACATATTCTGCATAAGGATAGGATTTTTATCATTTTAAATGATCTTGTCGACTTCGTAGTTACGCTGGGGTCTGGCGTTACGTTACGGTGACGGGACGAAATGTACCGAGCATGCACTGAGGTGTGTGACGTCATAATACTGCTTGAGCTTCCTCCTTTCCCCGCGCGCTCCGGTGAGCGTGACGTCATCCAGCCAGCTACCTCCTTTGACCTTGGTTTGCACTTGCTAACGGACTTTGAGTTCACGCAGCATTTGTAGCATTTAAAATGATATAAAGTCTAGTCTTTCAGACTGACTATCAGTCTTTTTTTTTTTTACTATAGCTTGAACCCCATCAGAGGAACCAGCCATGAAGTGCGCTCTGTCATACGTCGGCGCAATTCATTTTTGCGGAGTTTCGTTCAATTTCTGCTTCTTTAATTCATCCAGTAAACACGCTGCTAATGTGTGTGCATCATGTTTTGTTTGCCTCTTACAACGTATCGGTGCACAACAGCCATCTGAAATATGTTTGAAATATCACTAGTTTCATCTGCTATAATGGCAAAAATTTCCGATTCCTTTATTTGCTTTGATTCTTCTTCTTGGCAAACCTCCATCATAATCTGTAAAAATTAATTTTGAATTGTTTTGGACGTTCCTTTGAAAACAGTTGCCCTTACCAAATGACCTTTAACACAGCATCCAACTCAGCGGTAAAATTAATTAGTTCTCTCAAAACACATGGATTTGTTGATGTTACACTTTCATCATGATCACGCAAGGCCAGTCCGAAAGAACCACAGAAACGAATACAGTTTATTACAATATTTATCACATATCTATTGTGCCTAATATCTTCGTTATATTCCGCAATTTACCTTCTATAGGCACTGTCCAATTGTGCATCTTCGTTAACAGTTCCAAAAAGTGTCAATTTCAAACAGCTGAAGATTGGTTGGTTGGTTCCTCAGTTTAGGAGCTGCGACAAGGCAGTCATGTAGCCCTCTGTACTTTGGGTGTGTGGAGAAACTGTCTGATAACCGGTGTTAATTGTGATGGCTGTATTAGTGAGTGTTATCTGTTTTTAATTCAAGTGAGGACTACAGACATTGAATTTCAAGCAGTTCCTACTTTTGCCGCCAAAGGCCACCGTAAACGACTACTAGTTCAGAACTTGGTTACTACACGCCACCGCAGTCAGCTCCTGGCGACGAACGTTGGAACCTAAGAGCGTTGTTCAAATTTTTAACCTATAATTTAGCTTCACACAGGTGTAATAAGTGGAAGGTTCTTTAACATGCCATAAATCTATGACATGGGACCGCCGGCTTTACTTCCCCTCCGAAGGAATGCATACTGAGCGATTTTTAACGCTCTTAAAAATCCGATGACTTCGGCCGGGTTTGAACCCGCGATCTTGGGTATAGAGGCTCAGCATGCTACCAACTACGGCACCGAAGCCGCTCAGCTGAAGATTCATGTTTCTTTATTTTAGGGATTATTTTCCATAACTCCTATTTTGGTCCACGCGAATTCTCCACCAACAAACATGTAAAACAGAATAAAGCGTTTTTAATATCGCATTCACATAACCAATTATTATTGCCTTAAATATCTCCTTTAAACGCCCTCGTATACTTATATTTTGGACAATACTTATCCGATAATGGTGCACCGAGTGTTTTTACTGTAAGTTTATCGTCATCAGGGAGCTGGAAAAACTGTCTGACTAGCAAATTACTTACTCTATTCATTTTCACTCACACTCCACAATACAATTAATGTTTCAAACTAAACATTCCGTTAAAATAAAATACTACGGTAACTTACAAGATGCACAGATGATAAATCTGGGTGTTACATCGGAAAGTGGCGCGAAAAGCAAACTAACAAAACACTGAATTTTGCTAGCCAAGAAATTTCGTAGTGAATGCATAGGTCTACTCACAATCAACCAAACAATTATAATAATAATAATAATAATAATAATAATATAATAATAATAATAATAATAAAAATGCACAGTTAAGTATCTGCCTGGAACCAAAATACTCAAATCAACTAAATACAGAACTAATCGCAACCCAAATACCGCAAGAACAAGAGTGGTAAAAGCAAACATAAACCGCTAAAGTACACCAACAATACGTCGCAAAATAGTTCAGCCACTTATCTACTGTACTTATAGCACGGTGGCGTTCTTAGGCTCGCTTCACAGAACAATTGACAAAAATATTAAATGAAGTTATGATGAGAAAACATCTAAAAATAATTGGGTGTGAACCAACTAATGTCTCCCTATGAAATTCCGATATTTGTACCGTTGTGGGTGGTATAGCATTCTCTAGTGGTGTGGGAAAGAAACTAGCCTTCAGGGGCAGATGACCTCGTAGTTCCGCCCCTTAAAACAACAATAACTAACTAACTAACTAACTAACTAAACTACCCTTCGCGGGGTAAGAGAAATCGAGGGAGTTGTCATTTCCAAAGAGTGGTGCAGTCTAACGGGGCCATTTGGAACTGAGTGTTGCCAGGGGGCTGGCAGCTCGTCTGCAACTCCCTGCTACCCATGCTGGTCGGCATGCTATGCACAAGCTTGGCCTCGTCCAGCCTCGTCCTGTACGCCGCGCTGTCTGCTTGGGAGTTGCCACAAGAGAGCTAACCCCCTGGAGTTTGATTTGAAGGCGGCAGCTTTTATAGGTACAATGTGAAGCATTTGGATAAATAATATCAAAATATAGATGAATTTAACACATTTTTGAGTGCATTAGATCTATAAAACTAAAACATTAAAGGAAAAGAAACTACGAATTAGGTGTAAAATTATTGGGAGTTGTGCAACGCTGCAACAATGTCACCAGCCGCCACTGGGTTCTTCATTTTGGTCGCTACGCCACCTAAAGGGTCCAATTGTGAATCTAAACCATACAGGAATCCACTCAAACATACATTTAAAAAAGTCATCAAAATCGGTCCAGCCGTTTAGGAGGAGTTAGTGACATACCCACGTTCAGAAGAATTATATAAAGACTAGCAACCCGCCCCGGCAACGCCCAGGAACAGTTATGAACGCATTACATGCTAAGCGCTTTTCTTTCGATGTCAATGAACTACGACCTATATCAGGGGCAGATGACCTCGTAGTTCCGCCCCTTAAAACAACAATAACTAACTACGACCTATAATCGTTTTACGTCTCGGCATGATGGGTTAAAATCACTGACTGGACTATTCTTGTCAGACGTAATTTAAGAATGACGAGGTGCATGAACCACAAATCTCCCTTCCGTCCAATCTTAATTTGATTGTGAATTTTGCGGAACGAAACGTTCACAGGCGAAATTAAGAAAAACCGAGTTGCACTTCCCAACTCAACACGACTCGACAGTTTGCTGCTGGCCTTATCTGGGGTAATCGGCTCGCCCGCTAGCCAGTCTGTAACTGGGGTGATAGGCTCGCCCCTAGCTAGCTCGTAAACTGTCGCCTCAGTAATTGAATGGAGATTGTTGGAAGAAATGGAAACGTAAAAACGCTTATGGTGGGCGATGTATTGAAGATAGAGATATGCTCTCGTGGACGTTTTTTGTAGAACTTTTCATGCTGAGCAATTCTTACACTCACAGTACCGTGTGTATATATATATATATAATGGTTTGCCCAGCGTAAGCTTAAAAAAAGCACGGACGCCAGGATTTTATTCGACTTTTTCGCTGAAATCGTTACTGCTTGGCTTCCTTTGATCATAAATTATTTTCTACGGAAACCTTCCTCGAGGTAGGCCTATCCTTTACAGAATGGTGAAAACCGCATCAACATCCATTCAGTGGTTCTCGAGATTACCCGTAACATCCAAGAATCGAGGACTTTGTTTCATAATAAGTATATATATATATATATATATATATATATATATATATATATATATATATATATATATATATATATATATATGTGTGTGTGTGTGTGTGTGTGTGTGTGTGTGTGTGTGTGTGACTTTCAAAATGCCGAGAAACACAAAAACAACATGGTGGACATGTGATTTTCAAATATTTCAAATCACCCGAGAGCATTTAAAATAGCACAGCGAAATTTTTATCCAGAGCTTAATATAAGGTAAATACGGGAGTGTTGCCACACTATTTATAACTTGTGTTATATCTCAGTAGAATTACTTAAAAAATTGTTGAAAATTGATAGAGCATAATTTGAAAATGTTAACAATAGATTACACGAGAGTAAAGCATTAGTAATTGAAAATAAATTGGCGGAAAAAAAAGGAACAAAGAAATTGTTGCTTCAGCCGGTACCCGGTATAGATGCCGATTATGGTCAGGAGAGATGACACAAGTAAAATAATTAATAACAAAATCAAATTTATGCTCATTTCTTCAACTCTATTACAATTGAGTATTAGAACATACTATAAGACAATTATATTTAGAAAAATAGAATTTATCTTCTGAAAATACTCCACCTAGTCAATACAAACTACCGTACGTTTTATTTTAATTCACATTATAAATGAATGTTATATGTGTTTATACAGGTCTCATTTAATAAACACATTGTGCCCTATCCAGATTTTCGGAATCCATTCTTCGTTTTAATGTTCGTGTCTGAATTCCATTGCACCTTTCTGCCTTCCTGAATAGTATTTCCTTTGTTTTCTGTCTTTTTACAACATCTCTTAGATTTTCCTCTCCCACTGAGCTCTTTTGACTGTGCCCTTACTTTTGTACTGAGTAGGTGTCCCATAAATGTTTAATTGTGAAAATAATATAATTGTATATAGTAATAATAATAATAATAATAATAATAATAATAATAATAATAATAACAATGAACCCAATTAAATAAATTAGGTATTTTAAGAATCATAAGAATCATAAGCTACGATAGGCCTAGCAAGCCAGTAGTGGATTTCATATTTGCTTTCAAACCAGGAACAGGCCTCGGAAAGGACGGATGCAAACGACGACGACCCGGATATGCTAACGGACTACGAGTTGGGACATTAAACATACAGACACTGACAGGAAAAGTGGAGGAGATTGTAGATGTGATGGAGAGAAGAAAACTGGATGTGCTTGGCTTGGCAGAAACAAGATGGAAACGAGAAGGTCGCAGAGAACTGAGGAAAGGGCACCGGTTGTACTGGAGTGGGAACAGTGAAGGAAGGAGCAGCGGAGTAGGAGTAGTTGTGAGAGATGGAATGAAGGAAGAGGTAAAGGGAATAAGTGACAGGATCATGAAGATCAGAGTAACGGTAAAGGGAAGAATTCTGGAGATAGCCCAGGTATATGCCCCTCAAGTTGGATGTACAGCTCAAGAGAAGGAAGACTTTGAGGAGGAGCTACAACAGCAGTTGAATGGTCAGAGCATCATTGTCACGGAAGATTTGAATGCACATGTAGGAAGTGAAAGGCAAGGATATGAAAATGTATTGGGAGCAGAAGGATGGGGTAGCAGGAATGAAGAAGGGAGAAAGTTGCTGGATTTTTGCAAGAGAAACGGTTTAGTGGTAGGCAACTCCTGGTTCCGGAAGAAAGAAAGCCACAAGGTAACGTGGTACAGCAGTGATTTAACAAAGAAATCTTTGGTAGATTACATGCTGTACGACTGGGAAATGAAGAGAAGTGTCAGAGATATAAAGGTAATACCATCAGAGGCCTTAGATAGCGACCACAGAATACTTGTAATGAACCTGGGAGTTGTTAAGGATAGCAAGAGGACAGAGTACCAGGAAAGGAGAATCAAAGTATGGAAACTCAAGGAAAAGGAAGTCAAGGAAGAATTCCAGAAGATAATAAGGGAAAGGATGCCAACAGACAATCCTAAAACAGGGGAAGAGGAATGGAAGCAATTCAAAAACACAATGGTGGAAGCTGCAGTGGCAGTATGTGGAAGAACAAGCAACAGAAAGCGGTGTAAAGAGACACCATGGTGGAATGAGAGAGTAAAAGAAGCTGTGGGAAGGAAGAACAAGGCTTTCTTAGTGTGGTTCCAGGAAAGAACTGATCTGGCAAGGGAAGATTATAAGATAAAGAAGAAAGAAGCAAACAAGATTGTCGCAGAGGAGAGGAAGAAGTGGATGGTAAAGTGGACAGAGATGATGGAGGAAGACAGCAGAGGAAATAAGAAAGTACTTTATGGGATGGTCAAAAGTAAGAGAAGAGGTCTGCGAGAGGATGTGGTAATGATGGACAAAAACGGAAATGAGGTACACAACAAAGAGTCACTCAAGACAGTGTGGAAAGAGTACTTTGAGGATTTGCTGAATCCAAATGGTCATAGGGAGGAAGACAATGTATTGGAAGATGGAGAAGACAACACAGGAATGGAAAAGGACCTGACTTGGAGAGAACTGGAAATGGCTATAGACAAGATGAAAGGAGGAAGGGCACCAGGTGTGGATGAAGTGAGTGTTGAAATGGTGAAGGCAGCAGGGGAGGTTGGGAAACAGTGGCTGTACCGTGTGATGAGGGTGATATGGAAGGAGAAAAAGACCCCAGAAGATTGGAAGAAAGGATTAATTGTCCCAATATTTAAGAAAGGAAGCAGAAAGGAGTGCAGAAATTACAGGGGAGTCACACTCATACCTCACTGTGCCAAGATATATGAAAAGATATTAGAAAGTAGAATACGAGCCAAAGTGGAGAGAAAATTGAGAGAGGAGCAGTATGGATTCAGACCTGGGAGATCAACAATGGATCTCATATTTTCAGTGAGACAGCTCCAGGAACACCACTACGAATTTAGAGAGGATCTGTTGATGGCCTTCCTGGACATGGAAAAGGCCTATGATAGTGTGTGTAGGGAGATGGTTTGGAAAGCAATGGAAAACATGGGAGTGGAAAAAGAGACTGTAGGCAGAGTGAAGGAGATGTATTGTGGAAGTGTGAGTTGTGTGAAAGTTGGAGGGGAAAGAACAGACTGGTTCAGACAAATGAGTGGCCTGAAACAGGGTAGTGCGCTGTCACCCCTTCTCTTTATTGTGGTTATGGACGAGGTAATGACAAGGATAGCAGGAAAGATAGGAGAAGATAAGATGAAAGCAATGGTGTTTGCATATGATCTCATGGTCTGGGGAAACAAGGAGGAGGAAATTCGGGAGCAACTGAAGGCTTGGGAGGAAACAGTGGGAGAGTACGGATGGAAGTTCAACATCAGTAAATGTGAGATCCTGTTGACGACCAGGAAAAGGGACAGACCAATGAGTGGGATAACACTTGGAGGTGGACAGCTGAAGAAGGTGGAAAGTCTAAAGTACTTGGGAAGTATAGTGGAGGAAAATGGGAGAAATGACAAAGAGATTACGGAACGTGGCAGACGGGCAGATGCATTTCTGAGAAGCATTAGGAGCTTAGTGTGGAATAAAGATGTCCCACAAAAAAGCAAGGAAGTGTTATACAGAAGCTACTATATCCCGATACTGACCTATACTTCAGAAACGTGGACAATGAAGAGAAGAGACATAAGCAGAATACAGGCAGGTGAAATGAAGTTCCTGCGAAGTAGGATCGGAGTAACAAGAAGAGACAGGGTGAGGAATGAAAAGGTCAGGGAAATGGTGGAAGAGGAGCCCTTGCAAGGTAGGATTGAGACATCAAGACTGAGGTGGTATGGACACTTAAAGAGAATGGATGAGAAGAAGATTCCCAAGAGGATACATGAGATGCAGATGCAGAAGAAACGACCAAGAGGACCAAGAGATAGATGGCTGAAAGGAGTGGAGGAATGTGTCAAGAAGAGAGGCGAGGACTGGACCAGAGTGACAGCGGAGAGGTGGTGGGAAGAAAGAACTAAGTGGCGAGGCTTATGTTCCAAACAGACCCATCCTGGGGCTGGAAACTGTACAAGATGATGATGAAGAATGATAATAAAATACTCGAATAGGATACAGGTACCCTCTGAATAGTTTAAATATTTCCAGATCGCTTTTAAAATATGATATCAATGATGCATTTCTACCGGATTGTTGTGCGACAACTCTTCCAATGTCAGGTAGAGACGCCGCACCCTCCTGTTGTTGTACCTCAAGCAGGCCCCGGGCTATAAACGGGCATACTGGGCATTTGCCCAGGGCGCCAAATTTTAGGGGGCGCCGAAATTTAGGTGACGCTGAACGCAGAAAAAGGTTTACCCAACAATACCAACATTAAAAATAAGTATGACATGGAAATCTTTAAAAAGTAGGATAAAATAACTATAATTTACGTGAATATCAAATAAAAGTAATATTAAATATCACATACAATCGTAGTATTTATGTTTAATCATGATTCTATTATAATATAATCAGTTAGTTAGTTATTGTTGTTTTAAGGGGCGGAACTACGAGGTCATCTTCCCCCTAACATAATCTGTAAAGAATACTAGTGTTGGCAACAATACAGACAGTGATGCACGGTTGACGCTGTTGACAATACTCATGGATTTACAACTGGCGCATGCGCCGCGAGATCTTGTCAACTTCCTAACATCAAAGGTTGTTTGTGTGTACTGCTTGTATTGCGTGTCAACTGTGATTTGTGAAAATGTGTCTACTTTAGTTATTTTAAAATGAACAAAAAATTAAGTGGATCAGAATTCAGGGAAGAGGACAAAGCTATGATAATGCGGCAAATATGTCTGGAGCTTACTCAAGCCTGCAAGCTAGAATTAAACAACACTGCCCTTTTGCTGAGTTTGTCCCTTGTGCAGCGCATTCTCTCAACCTTGTTGGTTCTTCTGCTGCAGAGTAGTGCACTGAAGCTATTGTGTTTTTTGGATTCGCCCATAACCTTTACACCTTTTTTTTATTCAATTCAATCCATAGATGGGGTATTTTGAAAACATGTTTAGAAAACAGTAAAATTCCAATGCAGAAATCCCTATCTCAAACAAGATGGTCAGCGCGAGCCGATGCTGTAAAGGCCCTGGTCAAAGGCTTCAAGGCGATACATAACTCACTGAAGGATATCTCTAGACCCTTCTCAGAAGCCTAAAGTCAAAGTTGATGCTTCAGGACCAGAAAAGAAGTTTGACAAATTTGAAATAGCCTTCCTCACTATTTTGTGGAGTGATATTTTGGAAAGATTTGATAAAGTTAGCAACAATCTACAAGGTGAAACTCTTAATCTCGTAGTAGGTACAACGCAGCTTCAAACTTGGGAGAGCTATTTAAATGAAAAAGAAATGAGTTTGACAAGTATGAACAACACCAACTACAAAATAATAAGAATCAGAAACACTTTTGCGGATGAGAGCCTAGGCGATGAAGCTATTCTTGATGAAAGGTCGCTTTTCAAGTCCCAAGTTTACATTAAAATCTTTGACTCTTTGATAAGTAACTTGTCAAGGCGAAAAATAGCTTATGAAAATGTATCTAACAAGTTTGAAATACTTTCTATTCTTTTACAAAAGGGATCGCAGAAAGGGGTCATATCACAGGCTGCGAATAAACTCTATGAGTTCTACTCTAATGACATCAGAAATTAATTTGAAAACGAATGTCAGCACTTCAAAATGTATGTGGAACAGGAAGAATTTACTAGCATTCTTGACATATATGAATACGTTAAAAATGATTTGAAAACTACTTTCTCTAATCTTGAGGTAGCAACTAGAATATTTCTGACATTACCTGTCACCAACTCCTCAGCAGAAAGAGGATTTTCTGTTTTGACTCGGCTAAAGAATGTGAAAAGATCGACTCTTTCAGACAGCAAACTAAATTGTCTATTGTTATTGTGTTGTGAAAAAGACGTAACCCTTAGCACAGACTTTTCTGACATGATAAATAAATTTGCAAAGTTAAAAGCCAGAAAAAACTTTGATTTGAAATGTTTCTGTATATTGTACTTTTAAAATGTAACTTTTGAATTTGTAATCTTGGTTATTAGTGTGATTAATGTATCAATAAATGGCTACAAAATTGTATGAACGACTTACTTTTCTTAATATTTTCTGTGGTACAATATTAGTAACGTAGTTGTTTGTAAAAAAAACTATTACGGTATGCTATTTTTATAACACATAAATGAGAAAAAGGGCGCCAGTAGACCATTTGCCCAGGGCGTCTATCACCTTAGCCCGGGGCCTGACCTCAAGGCTAACATGGACAAAAATTACCATCTACTACAGTACCGTAATGGTTAAGGCTTATTCTGTACTAAAAAACGGCTGATTTAAGCGTTTGTAACAAACTTAATATACACACATCAAAAAAAGTTTTGCATCACCTCGGTTCCCAGATCTCCGGCATATAGACGTTGACTGTGTATATTGTATCCAAGATACAGTCCCTTTGACTGTTCATAGACGTCACTAAAACTGCTCAAAGATGTAAACAACCATGCATGAACAGGGCCTATTAGACGGAGGGGGTACGACAGCCGATCAGTTCCAGTCATTCCACCAGGACGAAGGTACGCTGCTCATGTTGTCTGTAGTTCTACCATGCCTAGAAGGTCAATACCGCAGTTCGATCGCGTCCGCATTGTTACTTTGTGTCAAGAAGGGCTCTCAACAAGGGACGTTTCCAGGCGTCTCAGAGTGAACCAAAGCGATGTTGTTCGGACATGGAGGAGGTACAGAGATACAGGAACTGTCGATGACAGGCCTCGCTCAGGCCGCCCAAGGGCTACTACTGTAGTGGATGACCGCTACTTACGGATTGCCGCTCGGAGGAACCCTGACAGCAATGCCACCATGTTGAATAATGCGTTTCGTTCAGCCACAGGACGTCGTGTTTCAACTCAAACTGTGCGCAATAGGCTGCATGATGCGCAACTTCACTCCCGACGTCCATGGCGAGGTCCAGCTTTGCAACCCCGACACCATGCAGCGCGGTACAGATGGGTCCAACAACATGCTGAATGGACCCCACGGAATTGACATCACGTTCTCTTCACCGATGAGTGTCGCATATGCCTTCAACCAGACAATCGTCGGAGACGTGTTTGGAGGCACTCTGGTCAGGCTGAACGTCTTAGACACACTGTCCAGCGAGTGCAGCAAGGTGGTGGTTCCCTGATGTTTTGGGGTGGCATTATGTGGGGCCGACGTACGCCACTGGTGGTCATGGAAGGCTCCGAAACGGCTTTACGATACCTGAATGACATCCTCCGACCCATAGTGCAACCATATCGGCAGAATATTGGAGAGGCATTTGTCTTCATGGACGACAATTCTCGACCTCATCGTGCACATCTTGTGAATGCGTTCCTTCAAGATAACGACATCGCTCGACTACAGTGGCCAGCATGTTCGCCAGACATGAACCCTATCGAACATGCCTGGGATATGTTGAAAAGGGCTGTTTATGGACGTCTTGACCCACCAACCACTCTGAGAGATTTACGCCGAATTGTCGTTGAGGAGTGGGACAATTTGGACCAACAGTGTCTTGATGAACTTGTGGATAGTATGCCACGGCGAATACAGGCATGCATCAATGCAAGAGGACGTGCTACTGGGTATTAGAGGTAGTGGTGTGTACTGCAATCTGGACCACAAATGCTGAAAGTCTAGCTGTATGATGGTACAACATGCAATGTGTGGGTCTCATGAGCAATAAAACGAGCTGAAATGTTGTTTGTGTTGATCTCTATTCCCTTTGTATTTAACGGTTCCGGAACTCTTGGAACCGAGGTGATGCAAAACTTTTTTTGATGTGTGTACAATAAATGAACACAAGGAAAAACATGCACTCGCCTCATGTTATCGACTACAATTTGCGTAATATGCGAGCAATTTGCACCATACCCGCAGATAGTAGTTATTGCTTAGATGGTTGGTTCCTTAGTTTAGGGGCTGAGACAGCGCAGTCATGTAGCCCCGTGTACTTTGGGTGTGTGTAGAATTTGTCTGATAACCGGTGTTAAATGTGATGGCTGTATTAGTGTGTGTTATCTGTGATTCAGGTAGAATGACTGCAGACGAACAATTTATCAAGTAGTTCCTACATTTGCTACCAAATGCTACCGTCCACGACACCTAGCTTCGGATTTGGCTACTAGATGCCATCGCAGCCAGCACCTGGCGGCGAACGTTGGAACTAATATAGCGTTATCAAACTAACCTACAAATTTTAGCTTTCACAAGTGTAGTTAGTGGAAGGTTCTATTTCTATGACATGGGACCAGACCCCGTTCCAGTCCTCATACCGGTACCACTTTTCGAATTTCGTGGCAGAGCCGGGAATCGAACCTCCGGGGTGGCAGCTAAGTACGCTGCCCACTACACCACGGAGACGACTCATTGTATTCCCCTCACCTAAATGATAAAGAGACCGACCGCGGGCTTGTCCTTGAATGTCGCGTGCTCTAATGCTTCCCCTGCTTCTCGCGCTAGTGAAGCGACAGCAATAAAGACTGCACAGGCTCCTCCGGGAGTCTCGACAGTCCCTGGTGGCAGAGTGCCCGCTCTTGATCGCAAGTTCGCGGGATCGTTTTCGGGCCGAGTTAATCGGATATTTGAAGGGCAGAAGGATTCCACGGCACTCCCAGTTCGGCGATGTCGGTTCACAAAAGATCTCTCGTATTACATTTGGTGACTACATGACAGCCACAGGTCCCCAATAGAGTTCCGGTTTACCTGCTAGGTGGCAGTGCAAACGAAATGTAAAAAGATCGTAGAGTAGATCGCCTAAATGGCTTGAGCTTATTAGATTACACTAAGTTAACTAGTTGAGACCATAACAGTCTTCTTCTTCTCCTTATTATCTATATATATAAAGCTCAATGTTTGTCTGTCTGTCTGTCTGTCTGTCTGTCTGTCTGTCTGTCTGTTATGTATACAAATCCACACCGTTTCACCGATCTGAACCAAAATTTGTATACTTACCCTTCGGATCCCTGCGGGTAACCCTGTCCACTTGAAATTTCCGACAGACCACCCCATTCCCTGCATTTAGGCCCTTTGTCCCAAATCTACACCGTTTCACCGATCTCAACCAAAATTTGTATACTTACCCTATGTAACCCTGTGAATAACACTGTCTCCTTAAAATTTCGGACAGACCACCCCATTTCCTGCATTTAGGCCCTTTGGCAAACTTCTGCACCGTTTCACCGATCCGAACCAAAATTTGTATACTTACCCTTTGCAACCCTGCGGGTAACCCTGTCCACTTGAAATTTCGGACAGACCAACCCAATCTCTGCATTTAAGCCCTTTGGTCCAAATCTACACCGTTTTACCGATCAGAACCAAAATGTGTATACTTACCCTTTGCAACCCTGCGGGTAACCCTGTCCACTTGAAATTTCGGACAGTCCAACCCAATCTCTGCATTTAGGCCCTTTGGTCCAAATCTACACCGTTTCACCGATCAGAACCAAAATTTGTATACTTACCCTTTGGTACCCTGCGAGTAACACTGTCTGCTTGAAATTGCGGACAGACCACTCCATTCCCGGAAAGTGGACAGGGTCCGTCCCAAAGGCAATGGAAAAAAGGCGTAAAACCGGACTCGCTCAGGAAACCTTCAGGGTTGCCAGCTCCTGAACTCACCAGCCATGAGCCCTTGAGGATGTAGCACTATCCAGGCTGCACCAGGGCTACACACACCCTGCCTCCTAGAGGGTCTTGAGCAGAAGATATGAGATATTAAGAAAAGAATGAGGCTATCAGGAATGATTAGACAAGGGCCAATTAAGGCGGGAAAGTGAAAGAGTCGCTAGGCCTCGGATAACCTGATACCATCGGGGTCGGAAGAGAACAAGAGTTTGACCAAGGGAGGCTGACAGGAAAGAGAACTGAAAGGTGCCCGGCACCAGTAAGTAGAAGCAATGCCGGACTCAGCTGGGGTCCCGTGGTCGCAAACCCACGTCCCACAAGTTGTGACCCTGGTGGGTGGAGGGGGGAAGAGGGGGCAGGGCTGAGAATAGCTTGCTCATTCATCGCGAGGTGACATGAGAAAAATGTCCAGACCCCGCCGTGTTACCTGTTATTGCTGACTATGCTGATGTTCATACAGGGTCTTTGCTCAAACCGCTGTAGTGTTACGAAAGAATGAGTGATTCACCGGTCAATGTGAATAGGACCGGGAACCCCCCCGAACGTCTGTCATCATATATCGTCATCATCTGCGATATTCTCAGCTACGTGCAGCTTGGACCCGAGCAGTATTCGATAAGCTCTTTCACTACACGCATCGAGTATAGGCCTAAGCCAGAATATAACGTTCAGACTTTGGAAGACATCGAAGGTAGTAATCTGAATTACCTATATCAGATTTAAAATTACACCATGTTCGTTTAGTAGTCATTTTTCATTACCTTATTATTATCATAAGGGCAAATGACCTAGATGTTACATCCATTATACTACTAAGTAACACCACAGTCTTCATCGCCTGTGATTTTTAAAATGTATATTTCCATTAGTTTGTAAGTTTGCGTTCAGTAGTAGTCTTCATTATCATCCTCATCAAAGGGGCAAATGACCTAGATGTTACGTCCATTATACTACTAAGAAACACCAGAGTCTACTTAGCCTGTGATTTTAAAAATGTGTATTTCCTTTAGTTTGTAAGTTTGATATACCCGTTCAGTAGTAATCGTCTTCATTATCATCCTCATCAAAGGGCCAAATGACCTAGATGTTACGTCCATTATACTACTAAGCAACACCAGAGTCTACCTAGCCTGTGATTTTAAAAATATGTATTTCCATTAGTTAGTAAGTTTGATATACCCGTTCAGTAGTAGTCGTCTTCATTATCATCCTCATCAAAGGGGCAAATGACCTAGATGTTACGTCCATTATACTACTAAGCAACACCAGAGTCTACCTAGCCTGTGATTTTAAAAATACGTATTTCCATTAGTTTGTAAGTTTGATATACCCGTTCAGTAGTAGTAGTAGTAGTCTTCATTGTGATCCTCATCAAAAGGGCAAATGACCTCTCATTCCTTTAAAGTATCAATTATTCCCATTCGTTGATAAGTTACATGGGCCAGTAGTCGCTTCTATGTTCATCATCACTATGTAGAAGATGTTTTGCGTCAGAAGAAAAGTCAACTGGATGCTCAGGAACGTTAACGATATATCGACTGCGAAATCTGGAAGCTTCTCTTTGAGGAATTGCTTCAGACATTTATCGTACAGTTTAAACCTTAACAAGACGAAACTTTTAACCAGATAGCGATCTAAGTGGGAGCTCTTTGGCAAAAAATAATCAAGTCTTTCCCGAAATGTGAGTCCTAAAAATAACTTTTTCTATTATTTTCTAAGTTTCATATGTCAGTTATTTAGTAATTTTCAATATCATCCTGATCAGTAGGGCAAATTACCTAGATGTTACGCCCTCAACGTCATTTGGGGTAAATGACCTAGATTTTAAGTCCATTATATTTCTAATCACCACCACATAAAGTCTTCTACGACTGAGATGTCACGAATTCTGGGACCGCTAACGACATATCTCGACTCGGACTGAAGACAAATATCACGAGAATGATCATTATTTTACAGAGCCTTCCCATAGTGACTTAAGTATAAACATTGTCACTGGGTTTGATAATGTAAGAAATGAATACATAAATAAATATAATTTATGACGTTGAGTGTTAAGGAGACTGAAATATTATCATCTTTCCACCGGGCGAAGCCGGGTACTACTGCTAGTTATTAATAATAATAATATTCTGTCGATTTTGACCTACCGTGGACCGCGGTGAACAATCTCTTCATGGGTTCGCTGAGCCTCCTCCTTCTTTCTTCAGACCAGATGCCCTTGGTTTTTCCTGAAGCCCTTTAAATGTATCAACCTTCCTTCTCAACAATGATTTGTTGAGAATATCTTCTTGAGTGAATGCCAACTTCTTTGAGATCTGTTCGTGTTTCCTCAACCCATTTTGTGGTGGACTTGGAATTGCTAATGTAGGTGAATATCCTTTTGGTTAACCTATTGTTGCTCATTCGAGTGAGGTGGCCATCGTGTCCGTAAGTTTCTCCGCCTGGTTGTGAGAATGAAAATCCATTCCGACCGGGTCAGGAATGAATGAAGCCCCACCCATCTAGCGGCGAGGATATGAACTGTGCCGGCTGCCGAGGCCTGACGCACTCCTCTGGGGCAATGATTAAATGAATGACAGATGAAATGAAATGATAGTGGAGAGTGTTGCTGGAATTAAATTTTGACAGGGAAAACCGGAGTACCCGGAGAAAAACCTGTCTGCCTCCGTTTTGTCCAGCACAGATCTCACATGGAGTGACCGGGATTTGAACCACGGACCCAGCGGTGAGAGGCCGGCGTGCTGCCGCCTGAGCCACGGAGGCTCCCCGCCTGGTTGTATAAGTCACTACTATTTCTCCGTCTCCGCCATAAGCCATCTGCTCTCTAGGGGCAGATGACCTCGTAGTTCCGCCCCTTAAAACAACAATAACTAACTAACATCTGCTCTCTGTACTGGCCCCAATATTTTCATTAGGATTTTTATTATTATTATTAGGGACCACCCTTTTCTTTCGGAATTGAGTACCTTGCTATGAGTCACAATGTTAATTTGAGCTCACTTCTACTATGAAAGTATGGTACCGTAATGTAATAGTACATTATGCAACGAGCCTATAATGCCAATAATTAAGACACGAGTATGTTTAAAAAACGAGCGTATGCGAGTTTTATAATTTCCATACGAGTGTCTTAATTACCATTATAGGCGAGTTGCATACGACTGTTTATGTTCGACGATAATTAGTATAACTATTTTATGTTCGAACATAACTATTCATAAATATCTGTCGAGATTTCGCCAGTTTTATGTACTGAACAGAGCGCATGGGACGCAGAGAATGCCTTGTATTTGACCATGGCCTCCTCGATTGCCCTACTATGACACTAGGCCACGCAGTGAAATTTAAATTAGAAGGCCTTAGAACTCAGCGCAGGTGTTTCTTGAGCTCTGATTGGTGGGAGAAACTGTTTCAATATGAAAAATAGTGTTATAATGAGCCTCATTATACTACAGTTTTCTGACATATAATAGTCAGAGTCAAACATAAAATTATATTTCAAAATTGAAGTAAAACGAGTCCTTCACAAGCAGTAACATTATAGACTGTGAAATACAGAAAGGTGGGGATGACAAATGATGTTTCACGGTCAAACGAGAATTATTGCCCCCCGGTTGAGAATACTAATTCAGAAGAAGTCTGGAAAAACATTAAATAATGTGTTTTTTAATCAGTGCAGCAACAAAGTATTAAATACAAGCATGGACTATGAAACAGAGTAGCTGGGATAAATATTATTGGTTCCTCAGAGTAGGGGTTGCAACAATGCGGTCATGTAGCCCCGTGTACTTTGGGTGTGTGTAGAATCTGACTGATAACCGGTGTTAATTGTGATGGCTGTATTAGTGTGTGTTATCTGTAATTCTGTATTGTTATTGGTTTTACGTCCCTTTTAAATACTATGGCTTTGTAGAGACACCGGGGTGCCGGAATTTTGCCCCGAATGGGATCTTTAATGTCCCAGTAAATCTACTGACACAGCTCCCCTTCAGTATGCCCTCCTTCAGAGGGAGGTAAAGCCGGCAGGTTCATGTCATAAATGTATGGCTGTATGGCATGTAAAAGAACCTTCCACTAACTACAATTGTGTGAAGCGAAATTTGTAGGTTAAATTTGATTAACGCTCTATTAGTTCCAACGTTCGCCGCCAGGTGCCGGTTGCGGTGGCATCTAGTAGTCAAGTTCACAGCTAGGTGTCGTTGATAGTAGCATTTGGTAGCAAACGTAGGAACTACTTGAAACTGATCGTCTGCAGTCCTTACCTGAATTACAGATAACACACTAATACAGCCATCACAATTAACACTGGTTATCAGACAGTTTCTACACATACCCAAAGTACACGGGACTACATGACAGCATTGTCGCAGCCCCTACACTGAGGAACCAACCAAGCAACGACACGGCTCCCTCACATTTGCGCACCCTCGAATGCCAGCTGACTGCGCCAAGATTCGATCCAGCAAACTTGGGCACAGCAGGCGAGAACGTTACCGCTGAGCCACGCAGCCAGTCCATAAAATAAATAACAAGTAGTTCCGTGAAGAACTATACAGCCTATTTTCATATATCCTACTTATGTTAATTGCCACTATCAACATACAAAATTTCAGTTTGAATGCAGTAATAGATTCGTAGATATTGAGAACCGACTAAATATTTCGGATGGTCGCCATGTTGGATTTTTATATATGTAGGTCTTACGAGTTATGTACTGTTACATGAAGATTATTGTGTGCGTGTAGTATGCAAACTTCAAACGCATGATTAGGACACCAGACGTAAAAACGAGATTTTTAAATTTCGCACAGCTGCCATCTCGTGGTTATGGAAACAATTGAAAAATATTGATGCAAGTTGATTGACATTTGTATAATGATTTACTGTACCAAGTGTCACTGCACTTGGATGGTTAAATTGCGAGAAACGACCATGTGAATATTTATACTTCGCGTCGCCGCCATGTTGGATTTTTGATCACCAGGTTATTGAAAGTTCTATAGGCCTACGTGAACTTATGTTCATAGCCCCTATGAACAGTAAAAAATTCAGTTTCATTGCTGTAATAGATTCGTAGATATTGAGATCCATCTAAATATTTCGGATGGTCGCCATATTGGATTGTTATATGTATAGGCCATAGAGTCATGTACCATTAAAGGAAAATGATTCCGTAGGTTCATTATTCAAACATTCACTTCAATCGCATGATTACGACACAAGAAGTAAAAACTTAATTTTAAAATTCGCACAGCCGCCATCTTGAGGTTAAGTAAACAATTGAACTAAATTAGATACCAGTGCATTACAATGTGTATAAACATTTCCTGTACCAAGTTTCAATTCGTTTGGAACATTGAATCGCGAGAAATGTCTATTTAAATTTTCAAATTCGCTTGGCCGCCATGTTCGTTTTGTAGTTAACCGGTTTTTGAATATTTTATAGGTGAACTTCCAGTAGTGCCCTTTATCTCCGTACAAAATTTCAGGGTGATATCGCTAATAGTACGGTATCAGAGATATAGAATGCCGGTGAAATATTTCGCACAGCCGCCATCTTGTGGTTATGTAAACAATTGAACGAAGTTAGATGTCGGTGAATTACAAAGTGTATAAGCCTATACTGTACCAAGGTTTAATGGGTTTGGTTGGATAAATCGCGAGAAACGTCTATTTAAAAGTCGCAACTTCGCTTGGCCGCCATGTTGGTTTTGTAGTTACCAGTTGTTCAAGAGTCACATAGGTGAACTTCTAGTAGTAGCCTTTATCACCGTAAAAATTCCAGGGTGATATCGGTAATAGTTTCGGAGATATTGAATGCTGGTGAATTATTTCGCACAGCCGCCATGTTAGATTGGTGAGGCGTAAAAAAATTGAAGGGCACGGTCGGGGTCGCCCGGAATAGAGCTATGAACTTACTGAGTTTCATTGAAATCGCTCCAGCCGTTTAGAATTTATTAGGGACACACACACACACCTCTCTCACACACACACACATGCACACACACATGGACAAAAGGTGATCTCATAACCCTATTTTTTCAAAATTGAAAATAGGCTAAAAATACCAAATAATTCAACTATTAATTTCTTACTATAAAATGAGCCAAAGCCGTATTATACCCTTTACCTTTGTAACATGTTTTTCTAGGGGGTTTTATGCCACTAAAACAAGTTAGTTGGACTATATCATATTTGGTAAACGCGGCAATAATCCGGCCAAGTTAAATTATTTCAGTTTATTCAATTTCATATTTCATATTATTATTATTATTATTATTAATATTTATTACGTCATTTTTTTGAACTTTTAAATTTGGAAGATTACAGATAGGATTTCTACTAGTAGAAATCCGTATCTATATTGGATGATTCCAATATATAATATTGCACGGCAAATCATTTCATACGTAAAGTCGGGATTTTATTCATTAGGGTTAAGAGAGAGTGGTGTGTGACTCACTGGGTATTTCAATACAAGAATAGATTGGAGTACAAAAGAATTACGAAATCCGAGGGAACACTTCAAAGCAAGAAAACGTGTATGATTTACGTCTTGCCCGGAAGCGGAAAATATAAATACGGGGAAGGAGTCTCATGGCGGGAAGAGCCACGTGAGGTGACCAGCCAATCAAGGAAGAAGAAGCAACGTAGCAGGGGCATGGCGAGATACGTGACGCACGCGGATTGGTCGAAGCAGCGAGGCCGCAGTGTTAAGCTAGACCCTGGTGGGAGAAGATTGAAGCATATAGTGGACGCGCTGAGTGAGAGAGGACATTCATTAAGACATTACGCTTGGAGCAGTAAGGAGGTACTTTGTTCGTTAGTCCCAAGTGGGACAATTTTATTCACGCTAACTCCGCTGATCACATCAGATCATGGGTTCCACGCGTCTTGCAGTGATAAGGCAAGCGACGTGTTGTGGTTCATGGAATAGACTCCACCACAAGCTGTAACGATTACTTTTGATCCACGAGGAACGACCTGACGCCGTCAACACCAATGCTGAGCATCCGACGCTGCGAGACTTCAACCACGTGGAGACAATGTTTCCGTTGGTAAGCACAAGTAATCTACGACACACACTCTCTTTTTTTCGATAGGGCCAATATAAATTCATTAAGCATAAATTTGGAAATAGGTTAAATTCATGTTATTCTCCCGACCGGCGTATTAAGTAATTTTGTTCGTGGCAATGGTTAAAGTTGTATGCTCCGTTAACAGTGTTAATTTTATTCAAGATGCTGATATATTTTCTAAGTGTATTAAATTCAATTATTACAAAGTCGATTCTTTAATTCCAGTAGGTAGCAATAGTTATAATACCACATCCTTCTCCACAATCAAATGTTGTCTGGGTTGATGATTCAATCATCCCACGGCCTAGTAAATAAGAGTCTCTCATATGTTCTACTCACGCTAGGGGTCGATATTAAATATATAAATTTAGCTTGGAACACAGTGTATCCAGCTTGGCGCCCAACATAGATCAAACTTAGCAGTAGTATTTTCTGGCGAATAGTCCGCCCAGGTAAAACTCATTACATTTGTTCGCTACCAACTAGGAGCGGAAAACACATTACACCTTGTGGCGGTACACCACATTTCTTAACTTAGCAGCCTTGTTGAATGTTAATTTTAACAAATATTAAGGGGTATTAGTGCTTTGGTTTTGTAACAGCTGTATTGGCAGTACTTTTGAGTTTCTGTCATGTACAGTATTGTAAATATCTTCACCCACATAATTATAAACATGTAAGGTGCGTTCAAAAAGTAACGAGCCGGAGGCTGGAATGGGCAAACCAGTGACGACATCGGCTAATCGTGGCATGTGTAGCGAGGTGTGGTTCCGACCAGAGCGTGGAAGGTCACAGCCCGTCGCTAGAGGGCATGCGTGTACGTCATGTTACGATACAAAGCGAGCAGCAGCATGCATCAATCGTCCAACGCTGCCAGTCGCATTGCAAACAGTGACATGGAGGCGTCAACCGAAGAGCAAAGAGGTGTTGTTCGGTTTCTGACAGCGGAAGGAGTAGGGGGAACGGACATTCATCGCCGAATGTCACAAGTGTACGGCGAACACTGCGTGTCCCTTGCAAGGGTCAAGGCATGGCACAAGTGCTTCAGGGAAGGACGGATGTCTTTAGCCGATGATGCCCGATCTGGGGCACCCCCCTGAATTACCGATGACAACGTCCAGCTGGTTGATGCACTCATTACCCAGGACCGCCGAGTGACAGTGAACGCCATAGCCACCGTGGTCTTTCTACGACAATGCACGACCTCATACGGCCAACACAGTCGCAGCACTCCTGCAGAAATTCAAATGGGAGGTTCTCAGCCACCCTCCATACGGTCCAGACCTCTCTCCCTGTGATTATGCCATGTTTGGTCCCCTGAAAAGAGCTCTGCGGGGCCAACGATTCACCTCGGACGCCGACGTCCAGCTGTACGTGCGGAACTGGTTCACATCGCAGCCCAGGGAATTCTATGAGACAGCCATTCACCGCCTCGTGTCACAGTGGGACAAGTGCCCCAACAGCCAGGGCCAATAGGCTGCTTCTAACATACAGGTACTTGTTTCTGTAATTATGCCTCCGACTCGTTACTTTTTGAACGCACCTTATAGATTTAAAGCCTGTGAGTGTAAGGGATTTGATGATGATCGCTCGACGATCAAAACTAGCAATCCAAGTTAATTTATCAACTTAATGTAGTTTTTTTCATGTGCAATCGTGTTGTTGACCGACTGAAAAGCATTTCAAATTTCATTTTCTTATTATTATCATGACTTAATCAAAGTGTAATTAAGTATTGTGTTTTCCAGAGATGAGTCCGATGGTCACCACAGAAGAAGAGACATGAACAGGGATGGACCGTGTGTCTTACCTTGATGAGAGAGGCTCAAGAATGATGTGGACAAAGTGTAGGCTATATGGAACTGATCCAGGCTAAATGCCAAACAAATATTACAAAATCATTGTGGCTAATAACAGATACTCAGTTGAGTAGATTTTGCAGTGTTTTAAGTTAGAAAAGTATTTGGGTAGGGCAGTTACTCTTTTCTTTAGAATTGTAAAGATGAAATGCTGTGCTAGTCAGTGAATTATGATAGTGGCAGCACAACTTGAGCCTAGTGGGTGATTGTGCACGCAGCATGTCAACCAAGAAATGGCGTTTAGTAGAAGACGAGGAAACATCCGAGTTCTATGCAAATTGCAGCACTCTTCACCAACAGACTCTGACTCTCATCAGGAGGCTCCGAGCTCTCCTCACACAGCTACAAGTGCTGCAGGAAGCCAAGAAGGTGGCCACCAATAGGAGGAGTAGCTTCACAGCTGATGAGCAGGATGTGGACGTTCAAGTAAGTTTTTTGATTTACATAAGTAGTCATCATCATCATCATGAACAGGCTCCAGTTTCCCGGGTGCGGTGAATGAGCGCTCTCCATTTAGTTCTTTCCAAGAATGTTTCCTCCTCCATGATCCGCTGCACAGCTAGACCTCTCCCTGCAAGATCATTTCTAACCTGGTCGATCCATCTCTTCCTCGGTCGACCTCTTGGTCTCTTGCCTTTTAGTTCTTTCTCCAACCACACTCTAGCTGTTCTTTGTGTGTCCATTCTCTTGAGTTGACCGAACCATTTCAGCCTGGCTTCAACACAGATCTCATTAAGAGATTGTTCTACTTGAACAAGATGGCATATCTCATCATTTTTTATTTTGTCCCTCCTTGTCTTCTGAATCATACTTCTTAAAAACTTCATCTTCACCGCCTGTAGTTTGCTGGTATTTCTCTTGGATTGAGTACAGGTTTCTAAGCTATATGTAGTAACAGGTACAAAGAAATATTAGTTTTGATCTTAAAGGAACTTGCTTATCCCGAAGAAGCCCTCTCATGAGATGATAAAATTATGTTACATAAGTAGTACTGGTAGTAAATATTATATAATCAATATTTATGTATAGTATATGTTTATTAGTTTCCTATTGATCTAGTAGCTCAGTGCCCTTTACAAATTATGCTTAACAGCTTTCAGTTTCAAGAATTACCGTATTTGCCTTTGCTAACAATTTAACAAGTCAAGAAACAAAAGTTTGGTGCTTTTCAGTCGCTCAACACGAATGTACCCAAATAGAGCTGGGTTATGCCCTAATCCTGAAATAAATTACATGAGATTAATAAATACACTAGGATGACCAGTTTCGATCGTCAAGCGATCATCATCAGATCCATTATACTTAGGCTATAACATCTATGTTTGAGAATACAGGTGAAAAATATATACGGTACAATATGTACAATTATTTAGTTGCAGTGTTGGTAATGCAACTGTCGGTGTATGCTAAATGTAGTATATCTAATGTTAGGTGAACTTCTAAAATGGTGATAAAAATCCGGAATTTGTCTGTTTGGGGTGATTATATGGTTATACAAAATCAACTATGGTTATACTGTAATAATACAGGCTGATACTTATCCGGTTGTCTCCCTAACTGGAACTTCAAGCAGTTTCGTGTTCACTCTGGCACCAGTTATGGTCAACTAATCCGGGTGTTAACTGGGCGGGACTGGTTTTTCCCTTTCTCTCCCTTTTGTTCCTACGTTCTTTCTGAGGTCAGTGCCATGTTTATTTGTGTGACGTTGCCAAATCTAGATAAGAATGTATGTTATTAAATACAGGAAGATCTACAACTATTAAAGACCGTGGAAATATCTTCGCCACGCGTGGACTAAACTGCCATTCAACTAAGCGGTACACGGTCTATTGAAGACGTCCCGGCACCTTTAATACTGCCGCGCATACCGGTCTAGGTTTATTGCAGAACAAAGTACATAGTACACCTGATCCAAATAACATTAGGCAGTCAAAGTGAAAGGTCGTGTTTTTCCCGAGCTCTCAGGTGTGCTGAAATGGGTTGTTCTCTGGAGTGTTATCGCGCGAGGATCCGACTGTGGTATGCGAAGGGTAGTCGGAATTTCCGGTGTTTGTGTGTGCGTACGGGACCTAGTAACTTGTGGTTTATAGCCCTAGTGATAGCTGCGTTGCTAGTTATTAGTGGAGTGGAAGTGAATCCAGGCCCTGTTACACCAAATGTGAATCAGGCAAATGATCCAGTGGCAGCATTAAAGTGTTCGACGTGCAGTAAAACATTGAAGAACGGTGTTCAGTGTGGACTATGTGAGAAATGGTTTCACTTCTGATGTATTAAAGTCAAGAAGGAGGATTGTGATGTTGGGAATTGGTTTTGTAAAGTATGTGATACGCCGGACTGTTTGAGGGTGCAAATCAAAGCAAGGGATCAAATAATACAGGAACTTAGAACAAAGTTTCGTGAATCAGAGGAAACGGTGAAGGATGTGACTGAACGGCTATCTACTGGGATCAGTGTGGAAGAGGGCGTGCAGGAGCAAACTGAGGATGACGTTATCATAATGGGTGATTCTATGATACGATGGAGTGCGAATATCTCGAGGAAATCAGGTGCGAAAATGCGGTGTTATCCGGGGATTAAAATTGACCAGCTTGCCCAACAAGTGGAAGAAGCAAATGTAGAGGACTGTGACAAAGTTAAAGTGTTGTTGCTCCATGTTGGGACGAACGATTTGAAGAAGAGGGCAACAGCTGATTACATCATGGGGGAGCTCTATGAACTAGGCAGAAAAGCTAAAAGCAAGTTTAGAAATGCAAAAGTTATAATGAGTGGCATTGTTCGGCGGGGAGATGTTCCGTTAAGGCGAGTTAAGACTGTAAATGACCGCATGGACTGGGTTTGTGCACAACTGGGATTAGTGTACGTAGATGCTGACTGTTGGATCGGTGGCCGTGACTTCGCCCGAGACGGGCTGCATTTAAATCGACGGGGTGCTTTCAACCTAAGGAGCCTACATGACAGGGTCATCGGTTCCTGCCGGCCATTGTGAGGAGGAGCAGGTCCAGAGGTTGCCAGCCGACGGGAACAGAAGGAGCGACTTCGGGATATTTGCTGCGGAGGTAAGACTCTAAGATTCTTCTTCTTCTTCTTCCTCTTCTTAGCATCATCCCGTAGGAACGAGGTCCGCCTTTTGGATCAATGCACACCATTTCTAAGATTACTGCAGGTTAATTGTCAGAGTTTAGGAAGTAAATTAATTGAATTTTGGAATCTTGTAGAGACGTATTCTCCGGACATTGTCATTGCTACTGAATCTTGGTTATATGATATAAATAGTAATGAAATAATTCAAGGGACCTATGAAATGTACAGAAGGGATCAGGGGAAGCGAGGTGGTGGGCTATTTATTTGTGTGCGCAAAAATATAGCTAGTTTCTTAAAGTGGGCTGATATGGATCATGAAATGTTATGTGTACAAATTTCGGATAAAGGAAATAAATTCCCTCTTCAGGTGATAGGGGCGTATAGAGCACCGAAAGATAACTTTTCGCTTCTCGACACACTGTATGATAAAACTTGTACGGGTAATGCTATGAAAAAGAGCATAATAATTGCCGGAGATTTAAACCTCCCCAAAGTAGACTGGTCTGGTGAGTCAACTAGCTGTGGTCAAGCTCAGAGCACTGCAAACAAATTCTTAAGGGAGGGGGGATTTTCCCAAGTAGTTGACTTCCCAACTAGAGGCAATAATAGCTTAGATGTTTATCTCGCAAGGCCTGTAGAGCTGTATATTAACTGTCTGAAAGTACCAGGAATTAGTGACCATTCTGGGGTTGAATTAAATATTAGATACGGTGACGTTACAAAATTAGACTCTGATGTAGCAAATAAGATCATATTCCAGTATCGCAGGGCGGATCAGAGCAAATTTCAGGGGTACTTGAATGAGCTATTTGTAGGATGGGCATCGGAAGGAAATCACATTAATATCCAGTGGATTAACTTTTTGAAAATTTTAAATAGCGCTATTGATAAATTTGTTCCATTTAAATTACTGAAACAAAACCCAGATCCTGAGTATTACACACGGGAAATCAGGAGTCTTAAACGGAAAATTAGGAAATTATACAATAAAAGAAATTATGGTTACAAGTATATGTTGAAATTTAAGTCCTTATCAAGAGAGCTCGTCTTAAAAAAGAGGGCTGCTCATGACAATTATATGCAAGATTTACTTGGTTCGGGAGGCGATGGGTGGAAAAAAAATTACAGTTATGTTAGGAGAAGAAAGGGAAATTCAAATAATTTGTCGATGATAATGTCCGGTGACGGTAAATTAATTACTGAGAAGCAGGCCATTGCTAATGAATTAAATGTCTTTTACGGTAGTGTGTTGGACCTTAACGGTGAATCAGGGGCTCCACTTCTCCAAATAAACCAGTCAGCAATTGTAAAGCTAATACAAAAATTACGTTACAATATATCGAAGGGTCCTGATAATATTGTTAGATAGTGCCGTGGCACGATACTTAGAGGTGATGTTTAATGTGTCCATAAACAATGCGCAAATCCTGGATGACTGGAAAAGAGCTACGGTAGTCCCAATATTTAAGGGAGGGAGCAGACTTGAATTGGGCAACTACAGGCCGGTTAGTCTTACGTCCATCGTTTGTAAACAGATGGAGCATCTCATTTGCGACTACTTGAGGGAACAGTGGGAAACATTATCATGATTTAATGATAGGCAACATGGATTTCGGAAAGGTTACTCATGCGAGAGTCAGATGCTATCATTTTTTCAAGATACTAGCGAATCGTTAGACGATGGAGTTTCAGTCGACGCCGTAGTTATAGATTTTGCTAAGGTTTTTGATGTCGTGCCGCATCACATGCTACTCCATAAATTAGCTTTGACGAAGATTGATAGAAGAGTAATTTTATGGATCCAAGAATTTTTGACAGGTCGTTCCCACAAAGTGAAAATAGAAGGCCGATTCTCGGATGAAATTACCGTAACGTCAGGTATCCCTCAGGGCAGCGTAATCGGAACTTTGTTATTTTTGGCGTTTATAAATGACTTACCAAATGAGATTCGCAGTGACTGTCGATTGTTTGCGGATGATTGTCTAATATATCGAAAGATACATGACTCACAAGACAATGCAGTACTTCAAGATGACCTGAACCTGGTCTATAAGTGGGCGATTGAAAATAAAATGAAAATAAACACAAGAAAATGTAGTCTAATAAAAATAGGGAAAGTGAGAAGGCAAGATTTTCAATATAACATTGGCTCGGAAATACTTGTAGAAGAAGATTCTTGCAAATATTTGGGCGTTCACGTAAGAAATGATATGAAATGGAGTAGTCATATAGGATGTGTAGTTTCTAAAGCTTACAAATCCCTGCACTTTGTAATGAGGGTATTAAAAGGAAGTAGTACCTCTGCTAAAGAATTAGGATATTTGTCACTTGTAAGACCTATTCTGGAATACGCCTCGGCGGTTTGGGATCCATATTAAGTAGGGCTCATAAATGAGTTGGAAATGGTACAAAGAAAGGCCGCTAGATTTGTGGTGCTCAGTGACTTTAATCCCAGGAGCAGTGTGAGCCGTTTGTTAAAGAAACTTGGGTGGGAATCACTTGAGGCTAGGAGGATGAAATCTAGACTCTACGCTATGTACAACACGTTTACAAATCAACCAGCATGGGGTGAGCTTAGCAAACGTATGGAAAAGCCTACTTACATGGGTAGGAGCGATCATCCTTTCAAAGTTAAGGGCCGACCACAGCGAACAAATTATGGTAAATATTCTTTCGTAAACCGTGCCATTGATAATTGGAACTCTCTACCTGCCGCAGTCATAGAGCCTATTCCCAAACATATAGGTGTGTTTAAGAAAAGACTGACTATTTGTGTAAATACTCCAGTTTAATTGTTAGTAAATTGTTATGTACATTTATTTATTTGTTATGAATATCTAATTTGCCACCGGGGGACACACCCCCAATTGCAAATAAACGAATGAATGAATGAATGAATGAATAACCTATAACCACCGCTAATTACATTGGACAGAGCGGAAGACGAGTAGATACACTTTATAATGAACATAGGAATGCGATAAGATACGGAACACATTCAGCCGTATGTGAACATATGTGTGAAACGGGGCACAGCTTTACTAAAATCAAGACTGACCTAAAAATAATTCATCATGAATCGAAAGGCAGAGCTCTCGACATAAAGGAAGCAATCGAGATTCACCTAGCCAAACAAAACAATCCCAACAATCTAAATGAACACACTTTTATGGAGAGTTCACCCCTCTTCACTCTACTAAACAACACACCCTGTCGAAAACAAGACACAACTTAGCGATACAGCCAAGCTAGATAAAAAAAGGGGAGAAAATAGCGGTGGTTAAAGGTAAATGTTATTTGGATCAGGTGTACTATGTACTTTGGTTGGTTGGTTCTTACGTTTAGGGGCTGCGACAACGCGGTCATGTAGCCCCGTGTACTTTGGGTGTGTGTAGAATCTGTCTGATAACCAGTGTTAATTGTGATGACTGTATTAGTGTGTGTTATCTGTTTTTTAATTTAAGTACAGACTGCAACTTAGAATTTTTCAAATAGTTCCTACTTTTGCCGCCAAGCGCCACCGTCAACATCTACTAGGCCAAGTTCAAAACTTAGCTACTAGACGCCGCCACAGTCGGCTCTTGGCAACGAACGTAGAAACCTAAGAGCGTTGTTTACATTCTTAACCTATCCAATTTAGCTTCACACAGGTGTAATTAGTGGAAGGTTCTTTAACATGCCATAAATCTATGACATGGGACTGCCGGCTTTACTTCCCCTCTGAAGGAAGGCATACTGAGGGATTTTTTATGCTCTTAAAAAATCCGACGGCTTCGGCCGGGTTTGAACCTGCTATCTTGAGCATAGAAGCTCAGCATGCTATTGACTACGCCACCGATGCCGCTACTATGTACTTTTTTCTGCAATAAACCTAGGCCGGTATGCGCGGCAGTATTAAAGGTGCCGGGACGTCTTCAATAGACCGTGTACCGCTTAGTTGAATGGCAGTTTAGTCCACGCGTGGCGAAGATAGTTCCATGGTCTTTAATAGTTGTAGATCTTCCTGTATTCAATAACATACATTCTTATCTAGATTTGGCAACGTCACACAAATAAACATGGCACTGACCTCAGAAAGAACAAGGAACAAAAGGGGGAGAAAGGGAAAAACCAGTTCTGCCCAGATAACACCCGGGTTAATCGACCATAACTGGTGCCAGAGTGAACACGAAACTGCATGAAGTTCCAGTTAGGGAGACAACCGGATAAGTATCAGCCTGTATTATTACAGTATAACCATAGTTGATTTTGTATAACCATATAATCACCCCAAACAGACAAATTTCAGATTTTTATCACCATTTTAGAAGTTCACCTAACATTAGATATACTACATTTTGCATACACCGACAGTTGCATTACCAACACTGCAACTAAATAATTGTACATCATCATCATCATTTCCCCTTGTCCAGCTCCTGCCGGGTCGGGGTATTTATGGCACTTCTCCACTTTCCTCTTTCCTTCCACCATTCTTCTTCCACGATCTTGTCCCAGTCCAGATTTCTTTTTCTTACGCTGTTCTTCACTGAATCAATCCACCTTGTTCTTGGTCTTCCTCTTGCTCTCTTACCCTTGCACTTTGCCTCGAGCATCTGTCTTGGTATTCTATTTACCTCCATCCTCTTTACATGTCCAAACCACCTTAGTTTATTCTTCTCAATTCTCTCATTTAGTTTTCCCATCCCAACTTCCTTCCTAACATCTTCATTCCTCACTCTGTCTTTCCTATCATACTTCTTAGGAATTTCATTTCACTGGCTTGGATTCTACTCTCTTGCCTGCTTGTCAGGGTCCAAGTCTCAGCTGCATAAGTTAATATGGGAACATAGTACACTTTATACATTACCTCCTTGCTTTTCCTTGGTACTTCCTTATCCCAAACAAGTTTTCTTACACTTTGATAGAATGCATTGCTCTGCTGTACTCTCCTGCCAATCTCCATGTCCAACCTACCAGTTTGCATCAATTCACTTCCTAGGTATTTGAACGTGTCCACAATTTCCAAACTCTGACTTCCAATTTTCACAGTGCCCTTTCCTTGTCTTTCCCCTCTTGTCATCACCATGGTCTTGCTTTTCTCTATACTGATTTTCAGGCCGTACTTCTGAATATTTTCGTTCAGTGCATCTAGTTGTTTTTGCACTTCTTCGGTGTTCCTTCCCCAGACCACAATATCATCTGCAAATAACAGTAACTTCATTTCTTTATGTCCATATGCTTCCTTTGTTTCCTTTACAATTTCATCCATCACCATTATGAACAAGAGAGGTGACAGCACACTCCCCTGTCTTAGTCCAGTCTTGTTCCTAAACCAATCTGTCTTTCCAACTGGGGTCAGTACCCTGCTAACACAGTTGTTGTACATTGCTTGCACCATTTCCAACATTTCTCTTCACAGTCTCTTCTTGACCATGGTTTCCCATACCTTCCCTCCGGGGACACTATCATATGCCTTTTCTAGATCTATGAAAGTCATGATCAAATCCTCTCCACATTCCCAGTTCTTTTCCATCACCTGCCTCAAGCTAAAGATTGGGTCCACTGTGGATCTTCCACTCCTGAAGCCATACTGTTCCTCTTGCAACTCTCCTTCCACCTTTCTTCTCATTCTTCTTTCTAATATCCTTTCCAGTATTTTTACTATCTGTGATATGAGGGTGATCCCTCTATAGTTATCACACACCTTCTTGTCCCCCTTCTTAAACACAGGTATTATTAGCCCTTTCTCCCAGACTTCTGGTACACATTTCCATTTCCACACACACTTTAGCAGTCGATACAACCATTGCATACCAACAGGTCCAGCAACCTTTATCATTTCTACACTGATTTCATCCACCCCTGTTGCTTTTCCCATCTTCATTTTCTGTACTGCTAATTCCACCTCCAGCATTGTTATATCATCTTCTGTTATAGAGTCATCAGGTTGTGTCACTTCCATCTCACCAGTACAATTGCTCACATTCAATAGCTTATCGAAATACTCCTTCCATCGTCCCTTTATCTCTTCTGGGTGTGTTAACAACTGTCCTTCTTCCTTTTTACTAGCGTTGTAGTAACTCTTTCTTACATCTTACTTCTTAGAAGTCCATACAGCATCCTTTTACTGCCACTTACATCTGTTTCCATTCTTCGTGTAAATTCTTCCCAACTTTTCTTCTTTTCTTCTCCTACCACTTTCTTACACCTCCGTTTGCTGTCGTGATACTTCCTTTTGCTTTCTTCTGTTTGATCTCGGTTCCATTCTTTCCATGCAGACTTCTTTTCTTTCACTGCTTTCCTCACTTCCTCATTCCACCACGGTGTCTCCTTCTCTTTCACTCTTGTTGACGTCCTACTACAAGCACTCTCTGCTGCACCAACAAATGCCTTTTTAAAGTGGGACCATTCCTCTTCTATATTTTCCACTTCAGTAACTGGGATTTGTTGCTTCAATCTCTCCTGAAAATCTTCCTGTACAGTTTTGTCTTTCAATTTCCATACTTTTATTTTACTTTCTCTGATCTCCTTTAGATTTTCCAACTTTTCCCATCTAAATTTTGCCACCACACCACCAAATGCTTCTCCTGGTAAAGCTGTCACATCTATCAGCTTTCTGGGATTAGTCCTTTCCACCATATCTCGTAATTTTCCTGCTGTTTTTCTTCCGAAACCATGAATTACCCACTATCAGTCCATTCCTTTCACAAAATTTACAAGTTCCTCTCCTTCCCGGTTCTTTTTCCCATATCCATATGGTCCAATGACTTCTTCCTTTCCTTGTCTCTCGTTTCCAACTTGTGCATTCATATCTCCCATGATCACCACTTCTACATCTGAAATTACTATTTCTACATCCTCTAGGAATACTTCAATATCTTCTTCTCTGTTTCCAGTCTGTGGTGCATCCACTTGTATGAAGTCCATCATGTCATTTTTCATCTTCATTCTAATTTTCATTATTCTGTCACTCACACACTCGACCCCTTCAACATACTCCTCCAGTTGTTTCGAGGTTATCAGTCCCACGCCATTTTTTTCCTCTTGGCCACCACTCCAGTATAATGTATCCTTTCCTCAATTTCTTCCTTCCTTTACCTTTCCATTTCACTTCACTCAGCCCCATCAATCCAACATTCCCCTCTCCATGAAGTCTACCACCTCCTCCACCTTGCCTGTCAGGGTCATGACATTCATGATTCCCACTTTCATTTCGGTTTCTGGTCGCCCATTTCTCACAGTTCCCCCATACCAAAAGAACTGCGCGTCGCCTGCAGGGTACGCCCTAACCTTCTCCGAATCATAGAAGTGCCATTTCCATTTTAGGCTATTATTACGATGGGGTCGCCACTCCCAAAGGCATTTTATGAAGCTACTGCCAGCTATTATACAGGCCGCCCCTAATATGGGAAACAGACGCCCTTGCAGCCGCCCCTAACCTGGGAAACAGACGCTGCCGATTGATGCTGTACTCATACTATTCCCTGAGTACTGGGTTGCCTCTTCCGCAATCTCCACCGTTCCGAAGTCCATCTTCTCCGCTGCAGATTCCGTTGAGGTCTTCGCACGTAACCCTGTGCACGGGGCCTATGTTATACCCCATAGGACTGGGTCCTCACCAGAACTTAGCCGGTACTGTAGTTCCATGGTATATTACAGTACCGTTGCCCACCCCCGCGACATGGACGCGCCTGGCAAGAATTATCCATGTAGCCAATTATAATTGCCTCATGGACCGGGTTAAGGAGCTGTCTAAATCCAGCCTACAATTGTTCATATTGTACCGTATATAATTTTCACCTGTATTCTCACCACTTGATCGCTTGACGATCGAAACTGGTCATCCTAGTGTATTTATTAATCTCATGTAATTTATTTCAGGATTAGGGCATAACCCAGCTCTATTTGGGTACATTCGTGTTGACCGACTGAAAAGCACCAAACTTTTGTTTACTTAGGCAACACTGAAAAATGGCTTCAAACCTCACAATTAACAAGTCAAGGTTTACAGAATAATTAAACATAATAATCAATGAACAACAGTACATTATTACTTATGGATAACATAAGTTTTATTACTTAGGTATTACAACAGTAGCCTACAATAGTAATATTCTACAACATACTGTATTCCAAGTACGGAACCTGTGTGCTTCTTTTATAAATGTATTAAGGCTTTTGATTTGTCTTAATTTTGATGGTATGTTGGCAGCAGTGGTGGCTGACAGGTAATTGTTCTGGGTGTTCCACTATTTTCATTAAGGGGGAGGGAGGTGATAGGGTAGAAGACTGCTTGATATCAGAGAAAGCTGTATTCAATTGCGTGGTTAAGCGGATGTACCTCATTCATCATGAATGCCGCAGTTCAGAGACATCACACTGTCATTGGATTAAAGGGATTATAAGTTAGTCTACATGAAAAACTTCACGAGAACAAAACAAATAAGTTATATAAAAGGGCGAGAAAGAACCGCGAGTGTCACAAGTACGCGCAAATTACATTGCAAGACATGGTATCGGCAGTTGACGGCGCATCTCGGATGTCTCTGTCCACGCCTCGGCTCCCTTGTTGCAATCAGCGGGCAACGACCAGCCAACTTAACTGTTGGGATAGGGCTTACTCGGTCTAGCATCTCTGCCATACCCTTCACTATTGAGATCTGGTCGGTGCTCGGGGCTGGCAATGACCAAACGGACGAGCGCTCTTAGACAGTTGGCGCGCTTCTGTTTCTCAGGCAGTTCACAGTAACTTACAATAAGATTTCCTGAATCACAGTTAAAGAACAAAATTATAAATTCCTATACATATAAAAGGAAACGTACAGCTTTTATTACTAAAAATATTATTACGGTATTAATTGTTTTTTTTGAATTAATCTGGTCGTTGTGCAACACTGCAACTTTATTACCGGCCGCCACTGGCTGGCAGAATAAGAAATGCTATTAACACCATATAGGCTATACTGTAGTAGTGCTGGTGGAATCCATGGAGAACTGGTTTGATGATCTTGTGTTATGGATGTGAACATCTTTTCTGTATGGTATTGTAGTTCAGTGTTAACAGAAATTATATTATATTTTTACCTGAGCATGCATAAACTTAGAGCTGCCTTGTCACTGGTGATATGATTTAAAACTTTCATCAGGCTATCCCAAGTATTTGAGGTCACCAGAGTTGGTTTTGGCCGGAATATTTAAGGTTGGTTATACTTCCCAATACAAGAAGATTTTCAGGTATAAATTCCACTCCACATTTTCATTTATTATTTATTTTTATTTGTTTAGAAAGGGATTCCCAAGAGCAGAGCTCTGCCAAGGGGAACAGTACATAATTCATTACACAGATGACGGACTAACTACACACAAGCTAAATTAAAATTATAATACATTTAGAGTATACAGTTATGTCAACTTATCTCGTATTGATATAACCTTTTTCCATTTGAGTGCACAGTGTGTAATTTGTGTATTCACCACATTGAGATATACCGGTAACCATACAATTGGGCCACTAGCTTAAGTAGAAATGGTTGATTTATAATATAAATAACAAAATCATTCCTGAAGTTAGTCACAATAATAATTCAATAGATTACAGGTTCACGTACTTAAACTAACGCAACAAACATAGAAGTGAGCTGCACTATCTGTAAATAAGTTTAATGCATTACACAAGTTTTTACAAACATATGTAATCTAAACATTGTATGTATATATTTGTGCATGAGTGTAATTCATAAACATCGTACATTAACTAAGCAACAATGCGGTCATGTAGCCCCGTGTACTTTGGTTGTGTGTGTAGAATCTGTCTGATAACCAGTGTTAATTGCGATGGCTGTATTAGTGTGTGTTATCTGTTTTTTAATTCAAGTAAGGACTGCAGACTTTGAATTTTTCAAATAGTTCCTACTTTTGCCGCCAAACGCTGTCAACAACTACTAGTTCAGAACTTAGTTACTAGACGCAACCGCAGTCGGCTCTTGGGAACGAACGTAGGAACCTAAGAGTGTTGTTTACATGCTTAACCTATATAATTTAGCACGCGAGGACGTGCAAGTGCAGAGAGGTGTCTCTGACGAAATTCTGTGAAAATTAGAAATATATGGACACCCGTCGGAAAAAGGCATTTACAGTGCCGACAAAATTTTGTATTAATGATGGTTCGTAAGAACCACGTTCATGCACATTGAGCGCAATAAAGTATTTATTATAATTTAGCTTCACACAGGTGTAATTAGTGGAAGGTTCTTTAACATGCCATAAATCTATGACATGGGACCGCTAGCTTTACTTCCCCTCCGAAGGAAGGCATACTGAGGGATTTCTAACGCTCTTAAAAAATCCGACGACTTCGGCTGGGTTTGAACCCGTGATCTTGGGCATAGAAGCGCAGCATGCTACCAACTACGCCATCGAAGCCGCTTTTTAATAGAGATTAATAGTCCTGAAAAAAGTATGCATTTTACAAAGTGAGTGAGCAATTAAGATTAGTCAGTGTAAAATTGAGCACAAATTGAATCTCTGGCCCACCTGTATACTATGTGCCCCCTTGGTAAAACATTCCTGTGATGCTACTTTTCTTTACTGTGGTACTATATTTGAAAATTGATGACACAGGCGCTGGATCACGCCGTAGAGATGCTACAGGTGGTGGTGGACTCCTTCAAGGAGGTAGCATCTCGCAAGGGGCCAGTTCCGCAGGAGACTCAGGAGATACCAGCTTCCAAGAACTTCATTCATCAGGACAGTCGCTCTACTTCCAGCCAGAGTCACAGCAGTTCACGGCGACGTGCGTCTGTTCGGGTATCCACGGCTGTGTTTACTTACAAGAATGCTCATTGGCGAGATACACTGTGGCAGGGGAGGACAACACTGTGTTATCTCGCACATCAGCTGGTGGCAGGCACACTGGCCTACTGCAGCAATGTGTCTGAACAGAACCATGGACAGAGGGCACTTGCCAACATATTCAGGTACTAGCATTGTGTAACTTGTAAGAAGAGAAGTGGCATGTTAAAAAATGATAAGTTCTGAACATCACAATTCTCTTCCATTAATTAGCACAGTTCTATTTTATTGTTGTTTCCTATAGAACATATTAATTCAGAATAAATTATGATTATCAGACATCCCAGCATGCCATTGGGCTTGTCAGTTGGTATGATGCCTCACTAAGATGCTGCCCAGTACATTCAAAGAAGACCATGGCAAGGCCATCATGGGCACCAATGTGCTGCAGGAGATAGAATATCTACTTTCGATTCTTCTGAATTAATATTAATTCTCTCAATTGATGTGTAAAAAATTTGGTTACCTCTGGAAATGCTGATTTTTCATTTGCAAATCATATGATATATTTCAGCACTACTGTTGTGCATCATCTATGGAGTTTGGCACCTGTATCACTGCTTTGAAATGCCAACATAGCAAACAACTGGAAAAGTTGAATAGAGTGGTAAGACTTACATTCTTCTCTATTTGTAAAATGTAATGGCCTAGATGAGCGAGATATAAGAATTGTTGCCAACTTGTACTGGAATCAAACCGCTTCAGTAAAAGTAGATTGCATCAACACCAGTAGTGTTGAAATAAAACAAGGAGTAAGACAAGGCTGTGTCTTCTTTTCAATATCTACTCAGAGAAAATATTTTCTGAAGCACTGGGAGATCAACGGAAAGGTATAATTGTTAACGGAAACATCATAAATAATTTGAGATATGCAGATGATACAGTTTTGCTTGCAACAAGTGCTGAAGACCTACAAGCATTACTGAACTGTGTAGTACAATGCAGTGAAAGAGCAGGTCTGTATTTGAATACTAAAAAGACCAAAGTATTGGTTGTAAGTAAACAAGTAATTCCACCTGTTAACCTAATAGTCGCTGGGACAAAACTGGAACAAGTTCAGCATGTAAAATACCTTGGATGCATACTTGATCATAATTGGGATAATTCTATTGAAATTAGATCCCGCATTGAACAGACAAGAGCTGAATTTAAGAAAATGAATAAACTACTGTGCAACAGAGACTTAAATATCGCTCTTCATCTCTGTTTACTTCGATGTTACATTTTCTCTATCCTGATGTATGGAGCTGAAGCCTGGACCCTCACGGAGAATACCAGTAAAAACTTCAAGGATTTGAGTTGTGGTGCTACAGACGCATGCTCAGAATATCATGGATCGATGAAGTAAGTAACACCGAAGTGCTCGAACGCCTGCACAAAGACTTGGACGTCTTACATACCATCAAAAAGACCAAGCTTGAATATTTTGGTATCATTCGTAATGATAAAATATACTCTCCTTCAGATCATTATTGAAGGAAAAATTGAAGGTAAGAGAGGCCGAGGAAGGAGGAGGATATCCTGGCCAAGGAACCTACGTGAATGGTATGGACTCAACACTCCTACACTATTCCAAGTTGCTAAAAATAAACAACAGATCACCCTGATGACAACCAACGTCCGCAGAGGATATGGCACATGAAGTAGAAGAAGAAGAATGGTATTTATATAATTTTACAACTTTAACAAAACATATCAATCAATCAATATATTTCCCTGCTAGTGGAGCAATTTGCTCCAGTGGCAGGATATACCACAAACTATAGACACATTATACAGTATTCATACAACTCACAATAAAACTAATAACTTACTGAAATCCTTGTACACCATAAACTGTACAATAAGTATGAAACTTACAGCTAATGTTAACAATGAAAAAAGCAACAAAATATAATGTGACAAAAAAGGGGGCTTTCAGCTGTTAGGTTGTGTATTGTTAGATGGAAGGTAGACAATTAACATATCTGACCCGCGCAGGACTCAGACCCACTTTGTCGTCGTCGTCGGCTGTAACTCGATTCCGAGTAAACATACCTCTTCCTGTATAGAGCTTTTCAGACCAGCTTGTGGATGTGCTTCCGATGACTAAACAGGCCAATCCTGGCATAAAACATGCGTCCACATAAATTGCACTCATGGTCGGGGGAGGGCGGGGTTGCAATTGACGAAGCTTTCTTGCTTGTCGCTTGGCCTCTTCATGTCTGCGACGTTCTTCCTCAAAGAAGTTGACAGCCGTCGATGTAGTGTTCCGCCACAGTAAACGGTCCGCAGCAGATGTTTCCCATGAGTGGATGTCTATACCAGTCGTCGTCATGATGTGTTTTAACTGGTCTTTAAAAAGCTTCAAAGGGACCCCATGAGGTCTAGTGCCGGAGCAAAGTTCACCATAAAGGAATTGACGTGGAAGCCTGGTATCACTCATACGGTGAACATGGCCTAACCATCTCAGTTGATGAGCGATGATAGTTGTCTCAATGCTATTGAGATGCGCTCTCTCGAGAACTGCAGTGTTGGTCACGTAGTCCTCCCACTTGATGTTCAAGATGTATCTCATCTTTTGTTGTACAACAGAGTTAATGGGAGATACAGTTTTATCCTCATTGGTGAGAGGTACATTATATGAAGCCCGCTGTGGGCACATTCTGTGGCTGAAAGCCTCCATTTATTATCAATGTAGTCCTGAAGAAGTGTTGAAATATTCTTTATAAAGCTCATTAAGTTCAAGCACTGGCCAGGTGCTTCAACTCATCATCACAAGGTTCCTTCTAGGAATCATAGCAGCTGCTTTGCCACTGCAGTGTTGCTGTATTCAAAGACCCCATTTTACACTTGATTTAATTAGTTGACAAGGCTTTGATATTGATAATGTTTAGTTTTCATTGTCCTTTTCTACCCTCATCCTTCTCTATTCTAAGAATATGTTTCTAGTCTCTTAATACAGAAGTACACAATTATTTTTGATCCATGCTCTATTATATGTTTCTATGAAAAACCACAAACATAGGCTATGTTTGTAATGCTTCTTAATCAAATGGCATGTAACCTTTTGTAACACAAGTAATATACCACAGGACTTCAGTTGAGTCTGGAATTACTTCAACTTACTTGTGCAAGGGTTTCCCTGTCATCTGTCCTGCTAACCTCCCCTGGTCAACTCTAAACAGAAACTTTGGCTGTAAAATGGTCAGATTTATACTAAATACTACAGTTCTGTATATAAGAGGAGTGATTTAATTTTACCTTTGATACATTGATCATTTAAAGTTATTCTGTAAAACATACTTCTTTTGAGGAAGCCTGATGGTTTCAGGCTTTCAGAGCTCTACAATGACCTGTTGGCACTGTCAGCCAAAGATAACATTGGGGTGGCCGTATCGTGCAGGAACACCTGTCCCGTGCTGCTGCACCCACTGCGCAAGCTATCCATCACCAAGCTGCTACAGGTGAGATACCGTACACATCGGTATGTATGTAGAGACTATTGCTCCCATCTACCGTCCAGTATGAGAACCTTCTAAAAGAGCTCAAAATGAAGAGGATTCAAATATGGAGTGACTTTTATTTAACAGCCGCAGTGACGTCCAATGAGTGGAAAGGTCCATGTTACGACCTGAAACATACATTCAATCACTCGTTTTGCAATACAGTAGAAACCTGCTTATCCGAGGCTCCGTGTTGACCGAGGCACTCACTTTGTCAACGTAATTAATTAAATTAGCGTTAAAATTCATAATAATGTGCTGCTAGTAACGATAGTAACGAATAGCTCAACACCCCTCAAGTTGAGTGTGCAAGAGAGTCTATATAGACGAACTTCGGCTGGGATCGGAGCCGTTCGTTGATCTTGACTCTAATTAAAAGTCCTGCGTCACCACGTGTTGCTTCGCTTGCTCGACTAGTTGTATTTCGACGTTTATACACACGTTGCATCGTTTTGTGTGCTATTGTTTTGTGATTCGTTGAATTAAATACGATTCCCTCTTAACCGAGTTTTCTACTATCCGAGCTCCCCTCGGTCCCAATTACGTCGGATAAGCGGGTTTCTACTGTACATGGATTCCATTTCAAGCTCTGTAAAACGAAAGAATATCATGAGCCCACTATAGACTGGGTTTGCAAATTGTGTGAAAGTGCCTGTAAAAGGTATCATGCCATGATATACAGCCAAAGAGTGGAGTCACTGACTAATCTTTGTTGTCAATGAGAATTTAACGTAATCTTTGGTTATTTTGGGTTTTTCTCCAAATATTTTTATATTGCCTCATGGCCATTGGCTGCAATAAATATCTTATTAAAAATGAGTATGTACATTGCATTTCATTCAAGTTCAACATTACCAAGATTCCAGATTGATTGCTTGGATTATCAATCTGTTGGATAATTAATTAGTCGTGGTGTTGCTTTGAGGTGAAGAACATTGAAGTCACCTGCCCCTCAATCGATTTACTGATTGCATATTACAATATTTACAATGTGGCAATATGAAATAAACTAGGAAAGACAAATTGTAGATTTTTAATGGTTTATCGCCATATTAGTGGAAAGTCTGGAGAAAAATCAATGTAGGCCTACTTTTTCACTTCTAGCTTATTGTTTATTTTTCCATATACACTAAAATTCGATTCACTTTATTTAGAAATTACTTTATTGAAATTCAACAGTCTCAAGAAATGAACAATGTTGTAATGACATGTTAATTATAAAGGAATTATACAGTATCAGTAGTCATTTTGGTTCCAGGTGTTGGCACAGAAGCGTGCTGAAGAATGCTGCCAACACTTGGTGTCTGTTCTACTGAACAGTTTCCATGGTATTTCATTCCTTGATCAGTTCCCACCTCCAGAGGAGACAACTAGTCCTGAGCACACTGATAACTCCAGCCTTGAAGTGTACCGGTGAGGCTCTGCAACAAATTGTAACCTTTAGCTCTCAATGACAAGACTCATTCTGATGTGTAGGCTATTATTAACTTATTAATTTGATTCGTATAAAATTCTGTAGTGCCGGGGAAAAGTGGCTTAATTCAATATTCCTTAGTTAATTCTAGTGGGCATTTGCATCATATCCAACTTGAGAAGAGAGGCATGCATAAGTGACTTGGCAATTACACTCGAGAAACTGAATTTTTTTTTAAATGTCAATAATTTATTCATTAGGACAGACTTTTCACTCTCTCGTAAAATTTAACTTTTCTCCGGCACTACAGATTTATAGCAGCAGTTTTATTGTGTGGGCAATGGTGTCTCTATACAGACCATGTGCAGTAGATGCAATCTATATGAGATTAATAATAATAATGATGATATATATATATATTGTATATTGGCCGGTGTGAAATATCACCGACCCCAGATTACAGTTTTTCAATTGTCTGAACAAAGTATGGAGGAAAATTCAGCAAATGCTACTACCCCAGGTGGTAACCAATCCACCATCGCTTCGAGCGATGCATGCGGGTCTTCGGATTCTGGGGAGCCTGCACCAACATGCTTGGAGGTATCGGAGACTCCAGGAAAGATCAAACACAAACATCTCAATTTCTTTGCTACCTTCAATGTGAATTCCCTTTTAAAGACGGGTAAACTGAAACATCTACTTGACACCCTTTTCAAGCATCAGATCTTGATCACGGCAATTCAAGAAACGAGGTTTACAGATGAACATGCTTTTGAGTCCCAAGGTTACAGAATTTTTAAAGGTAAAGTAGGTAAACGTGTCATAAAAAATATCCCTCACCTTGGCACTGGATTTATTGTTAGCAGAAAAATTCTGTATTCAATCACAAATTTCACCTCTCCTAACAGCCGAGTCTCGACCCTTTCTTTCCGAAGTACAAACAAGGTCTATACAATGGTTAACGTTCATGCGCCGATTAATCAGGCAAACAAGAAAGATCCAGAAGGGACGGATAAATTTTGGGAAGAGCTAGAGGAGATACTCTCTGAAATCCCTGCCAAGCACTCGGTTATCTTGCTTGGAGATTTCAATGCCCAACTCGGCAGAGAAAGAAAATTCCAAAACATAATTGGAGATTACCCAGCTAACCGCAGAACCAATCGGAATGGAGAGAGACTTGTGGAACTGTGTAAGGCATTCAACCTTGTTATGAAATCCACAGCTTTCAAACATCTGCCAAGGAAACAGAAAACATGGACATCCCCAAATTCCAACCTTGGTGAGTTCCAGATCGATCACGTCGCTATTTCACGTAAAGCCCATCGAGAGATCCAGAATGTGAGGGTTCTTAGAAGTGCCAACCTAGATTCAGATCATTACCTCTCTAAAATCAAAGTTAAACTCATTCCGAGAAATACTAGAAAGGTCCAGCGACGAAAGATGAATAGGTTTGACTTGCAAAAGCTACAGTCTAATGATGAGTTCACTCAGAAGCTTGAAACACTGGATCCACAAAACTGGGAACAACCACGAGATGCCATAGTATCAGCAGCTAAGGAAACAGTCCCATTAATAAAACGCAGAAAGCATACCTGGTGGACCAGTGAATGTGAGGCGGCAATAAGGCTCAGACAACTTGCATGGCAGAGATGGAACTCACAGAAGAGTGAAGACAACTGGGAAAGTTTCTTATGTATGAGAAAACAGGCTTCAAAAACTATTCGAGGTGTAAAACGTGCTTTTGACAAGAACAAGCTGGCACAAATTGAGCTAGACTTCAAGAAGAATAACACCTGGGATTTCTATAGAACTTTTAAACAGAATCTCAGTAAATATGCTCCACCTAGCCTACACTTCAGGGACCTAAATGGAAAAGTTGCTTATAATGACAAGGAAAACTGCCAAATATTGGCAAATTACTTCGAGTCTCTCCTCAACTGCGAGGCTCCAGAATCAACATTTCAGTTCGAAGACAATCCGTACGTACACCCAGATTCCACCCCACCCACAAAAGAAGAAATTAATCAGATCATCCAGTCACTCAAAAACAACAAAGCACCAGGTGAGGACTCCATAGTTGCTGAATTATGGAAGCATGCTGGCGACAAGGCTGTTGATAAGTTAACTGAGATTATTCATGAGATTTGGGAAACGGAGGAACTCCCTAGCAACTGGACCTCAGCTCTACTTCACCCTCTTCATAAGAAGGGTGACCGAATGGATGTGAACAACTACCGTGGAATCTCTCTCCTTACAATAATATACAAGATCCTCTCAAAAGTCCTTCAAAATAGGGCAGAACAACAACTAGATTCCCAATTGGGAGAATATCAAGGAGGGTTCAGGAAAGGACGATCATGTGCTGAACAGATCATGAATCTTAAGTCTATTGTTTCATATCTAAAGCTTAGATCTAAAGATTTTGTGGTGACCTTCGTTGATTTCAAGAAGGCATACGACTCCATTGATCGATTCTCCCTATTTCAAATCCTGAAGGAACTGGGATTGGACAATAAAACAAGAAAAATCATTGAGAAGACCTTGACTAACACCACCTCCAGAGTGAAATTTAGGGGAGAAATTTCAGAAGCTTTTGAAATCAGAACCGGGGTAAGGCAGGGAGACGGATTATCACCTCTGCTTTTCAACTGCGCACTTGAGAAGGTCATCCGAGAATGGCGCAAAGAATTGAACAACAATGGGTTCGTAAATGGAGTCAGATTGGGCTACAAAAATCTGAATCTGACGGTTGATTGCCTAGCCTTCGCAGATGACCTTGCAATTTTTTCAGATTCCCTTGGCACGGCAGCAGTGCAGATCAAGCAACTCAGCACTCAAGCTGCAAAAGCAGGCCTTAAGATCTCCTTTGAGAAAACCTTGTTTATTACTAACATTAAACAAGCACCCAAGGAGCTAGACATAGGAGAGGGACGCATTAAGCAAACTCAATCATTCAAATATCTAGGCGAGTGGATAGAACCCAACACATCCGAGAAGGCTGCTTTCGAATCGCGCATCAGAAAAATGGAAATGGCATATCATCTAACAAAGGGTATTTACAACAAGAAATCAATATCCCTAAATGCCAAGCTAAGACACTATCAAACTGTCATCCGCCCAGAGGCTCTATATGCTGCAGAATGCCTTGCAATGCATAGGAAAGGACTTATGGAGAAACTAGAAGCTAAAGAAAGAAAGATTCTCAGGAAAATCTTGGGCCCTGTAAAAGAAAACGATGAATACAGGAAACGGCACAACCACGAGCTCTACACATGTGTAGAAAAAATAACTGATGTGATGAGAAAAAGAAGAATTTCATTTTATGGCCACATTTCACGAATGAGCTCTGTAAGGTTGACAAACAGGATCTTTACATACTTTCTAGAGAAGAAAACAAAGGGGGCATGGTTCACTGAAGTTGACAGAGATTTGAAAGAAATTGGGATTACAAGTGATGATGTACTGGAACGTGTAAAATTTAAGGTGAAACTTACAACTCACCGGAGTTTCCTAGAGAAACCTAAGCTCAAAACAGGCAAGAAGTGGACAGAAGAAAGGAAGCAACAACATGGAGAATTCATGCGGCAGTACTGGGTGAATGTTAAAGCTCAAAGCAGAAACCAGTTGAAATAACGTGGTCCTTAGTTGGCCGTAACGCAAGAAGAAGAATGATGATGAGAATGATGAGGTGATGTGTTCAGGGTTCACACGTGAAATAATCACACAACTGGCAGCGTGTATGACTTAAACTAGCTTATATTTCTAATGGCTACAATTTACACTCGTAGTTATAGGATTTCCACTGCACTCACTCTGCCCGCGAGTCGCCACAGCATTACACTTGCCCGTACAGTTACAAGTCTCTACAGCTCGCACTTGACACTTCAGGTCCTATCGGAGTCTCACTTAGGGGTGTGATGGCACAGTGGTCAAGCTGCTTGTCTCTTACGATTCCCAGTTAATGCATGTGATATTAACAAAGTGAAATGTCACACTCTGTGGTTAGGATTCAATACAAAATAAAGGTTCTGTGGATCATGATTGTGAGATTAATAGTCGCTTAAAACTAAAAGTTTCCTTTTATAGAGGCCTGCAGTTGCTTCGCATGCACTCCCAACCGTAATGCATGAAACCCAGGTCCTCACACGCATCTACCATGAAACCGCTTCACTCATGTTTCCACAGCTCTGACTCATTGTCTCCTTGCTGGCAGATAGGCTAATGAACTGCAAAGCCGGACTACACTGGCTAGTCACGGCTCTCGTCGCTGGGTTGACTTTGCACTGTCGCTTCTGTTACAAACTCAATAACTGACTGCTTGCTCACTTCTGAATCACTCGACTGTCTTCCCGGAATGACTAGACCCTCGCTGATCTGGTCACCTTGCTTATATACCAGCGAGAAAGAGTCTTTAGTGTCTCTGGCCTTCCCACAATATCTGGGTAGGGTTTGGACTCAATTGTTTGAGTTGATTGATGCATTGGAGTCTATGACTATTGAGCAAACATGGTGACTCTTAGGAGCAAATATGGCAGTTTTTAGTGTGCTGCTATAAGACAGTGGTTGTTAATCATCTGTGTTCCATGTATCCTTATTGATAATTGACTGGTTTCTGGAAAAGCTTAAAGTAACACATTTGAGCTTGTTTCCTTAAGTAAAGAAATTGGAAGACTTTTAATTTTGTGAACAATAGATCAAGAATCTGACTAGAGTCCAAACTGCAAATGGCCTTCAGGTCTTCACATGATTGTTGGTTTAGTGGTGTGGCTGAGCGACTCATAGTGAGGTGCACATTGCATTACAACTGAGATAACACTGAGAGTAAAGTGTGCCCAAAACTGTACATTTCCCTTTTCTCAAAATGCTCACACGTCTCATTTAAAATATTTTAAGCTTGTTTCTTCAAAGTCCAACTTGCCCAAGTTAATTTCTTTGTTGCACTGTTTCTGTAGAAAGTAAATTTTCTCATTGTTTTGTATTAGAATCTCTTTTTGCAACTAGTACTGGTAGTTTAGTCATCCTGCCCTCCACCTCTTTTAGATAGGGTGAGGTGAGATCTATATAAAAGTTGGTTCTTACAGCCTCGTGTACATGACCCAGGATTGAAGACATCTCATTAAGTTTTAAATTCATCTCAACTAAGTGTTTCAGTCAAGACTAACAGTCGAATCATTACTTTCAATGTTTATTTTCAGTACATTAGAACAGGTAGACCACTTCTCGTACCTGGACAGTACCATTTCTGTGAGCTGTACCAGTGAGCAGGATGTGGATAAGAGAATTGGCGCTGCCCATGCAGCATATGGACGATTAGCGCACCGGGTCTTCATGAATCAAGATCTGTCCATGAGTACAAAGCTTATGGTGTACAAAGCAGTAGTCATTTCTACATTGTTGTATGGCTGTGAAACGTGGACCCTTTACCGACGTGATCTTAGGAAGCTTGAGCGTTTCTACCTACAAAAACTTCGATCAATCCTCAGGGCCGGATTTACCGTAAGGCAAAATAGGCACGTGCCTAGGGGCGCCGCAGTCCAAGGGGCGCCGCAAGGCGCCCCTTCGGTTAGGCAATCGGCAATGATCTGTACTGGAGGCGCCCCGAAGGGCACCGCCGTTAGGCGCCCTCTTTGCTACTGCTTTAAATGTGCTAAATTAGGATTATGGCAGTATATTGCTAAAATAAATATTGAGAAATGAGCAGAGACATTTAGAAATAATATCGTGTCTTTGTCGCATGCCCTTCCACTTCGCTCTTCGTTATGCCGCTCGACGCCCTTTCGTCCCGACAAGTGTGAGAGGGGCGGGGAAGCGGGCGAGCGGAGCTGTGCTACGCGCGCTGTTGTTGTGGTAGCTGGGTTTGCTTGCATTATAGTAGCATCGAAGTGCCCCGCGCCCCACCCCCTTGCCAGTGCTGTGTGCGAGTTCGAGCTTGCGTTGTGTTGTTTTGTTGTGTTGTGATCTGCAAGTAAATGTTTTAAACTAAGAGCAGCAAAAAGTTGTCTGGTTACCAAAGCCGTGTCCGCAAAGCCGAGGTTACACTATCAAAATGTCGGAAAATAAATGAGATGTTTAGTGACCGTGTGAATCCTACACCTCCATCGACAAATTCGGATAACAATAACACGGTTCACGACATTGACTGCGATGGAGTTCAGCAACTTGAGGTAAGCTGCCGTACACGAATTACTTTACGCAAAGTAGGCCTTTCCCAATAGGCGATTGCTTGAAACACTGTTGCACAAAGTGACATACGTAAAAACTCAGACTGGCCTCGAAACCGTACCGTGCCTGCAGAGTATATTAAAAGTTGTTCTTTTAAAATTTACTATGATTGAAATGCTCTAATTAATACGGGATTTTCCTTTTCAGCACCAACAAGCCAAAATTGATGAAAAAAAAGAATGACAATTCTAGGCCTACATCTAATTTGAATGACACCTTAGGGGGAGAAAGCAACAAAAATTTAAATATGCCTCAGCGGACAAACAAAACGTTACGGCCAATGGTGAACCAAAAGAAAGGTTTCTAGGTTTTATGGCGAGCATCGGGCACAAGTCAGAGCAGCTTTTTGATGCAGCAAAGACTAAGTTGGAAGATCTGGATTTGAAAGTGGAGGATATTCGAGGCCAATCTTACGATAACGCAAGTAATATGTCCGGCGAATATTCCGGGATGCAAGCTCGAATAGCGGCCTTGAATCCCTTAGCTCTCTGTGCACCATGCTCACCCCATTCACTAAATTTGGTTGGAACTCATGCCGCTGAATCTTGTTCAGAATCTGTAAGGTATTTTTTAACAGCTCAAGAACTGCACAACTTTTTTACTGCTTCGACCTACCGATGGAAATTGTAAAGAACTTTATTGCGCGCGTACTAAAAAAGCCCATCAGTGACTCGGTGGTCGGCACGATATGACGCTTGTCAAGCTCTGAGGGAAGGCTGGTGTGGCGTGTTGGCAGCTCTTGAGAGTATTCGCGAATACAGAAATCAAAAGGCAAACACTCGAAGTGAAGCCAAAGGCATCTTAAGCAATATCCTACAATTATAAACTGCTTTCCTAGTTTGCATATTAAGGCTTTCACGGCCCGGATTATTATATAAATAATTCATGCTTTTGGGCTAATGCCGTGTGTATTTTGATTTGAACCATACGTTTCGGAGAAATCTTGTCTCCTTTTTCAATGGAAATAAACAATGTGGCCAAATAAAGTACATCAATGAGATTACAATATATATATATAGATAAATTCCTCTGTTCGTCACCAGAGAGCAGCTGCCAGAAATTACTGTATGGACCATGGTAGAACGGCGGACAGAGTAGTAAGTAATGAGAAGGTAAAGGGGGAGGAGTGAAAATATAGAAACTCCTCGAAGAATGAGGATGTCCAAAAGAAGGGGGGGGGGGGGGGGGGGGGGGGGAGGGAGAGGTGGGAGGGTTAGATGGATATAAGTAAACATAAACAAAAGGGGAAGTGTATCTGAACGATACCTAACGTCATACAGTCAACGGCGAAAAAAACAGATGGAAACTCCTCCAGTGACGAACAAAGGAGATCAAATCCAGGCTCTGTAGCCATAGAGGGAAAAAGTACAATTTTAAATAGGTGAAGAACAGAGAGACTGAGAGGAACTATCTCCCTAGATCCTTAATAACTGGTAGCCAAGTGTCACTTAGCTGATATCCAGTGTCTCTGTTAAAATTATTGGGATTTTTACGAATTCCAACTGCCTCCCTTATAATTCTAGACCAGTTGTGCTTAACAAGGGCAAGCGCATGAGCATCCTTGAAACATACATCGTGCCCTGAAGACAGGGCATGTTCAGCTATAGCTGATTTGTCAGTTGATCTCCTTTGTTCGTCACTGGAGGAGTTTCCATCTGTTTTTTCGCCGTTGACTGTATGACGTTAGGTATCATTCAGTTACACTTCCCCTTCTGTTTATGTTTACTTATATCCATCTAACCCTCCCACCTCCCCCCCCCCCCCTCCTTTTCTTTTGGACATCCTCATTCTTCTAGCAGTTTCTATATTTTCACCCCGCCCCCTTTACCTTCTCGTTACTTACTACTCTGTCCGCCGTTCTACCATGGTCCATACAGTAATTTCTGGCAGCTGCTCTCTGGTGACGAACAGAGGAATTTATCTATATATTTTTTTTGTAATCTCATTGATATACTTTCTTTGGCCACATTGTTTATTTCCATTGAAAAAGGAGGCAAGGTTTCTCCGAAACGTATGGTTCAAATCAAAATTCACACGGCATTAGCCCAAAAGCATGAATTATTTATATGCTTTCCTAGTTGTTTTTTGGAGTACCATTCTAAAAAGATTTAATACTGTCAGCCAGAAGCTCCAAAAAGTTAGCACTAATTTGTGCACTGTGGTAGAATGTTACGCTTCGTTAGCGGAATTTGTGCAAAGTTTAAGAGATAATTTCGATGTCTTTGAGAAAGAAGCCAAAGAATTAAGCGGTATTGTTCAGTATTCCTACGAACTAAAGAGAAGACCGGAACGAAAGACTAGGAATGATGAGACAAAGCAAGGAGAATATGTACCGTCAGAGGGCTCAGACAATTTTCGCGTCAATGTATTTTATGTAATTCTGGATGTACTAAGTGCTGAGCTTAAGAGGCGAAGTGAGGCTTACAAAGTCCTCCATAATAGATTTTATTTTCTACTGTAGAAAACCTGTTAGACCTAGATGGACCAATGATAAAAAAAAAAAATTCGCTGACGATCTCTCAGAAAAGTAAGTGGATGACTTAGAAAGTGCACTGGCTGACGAGTGCTTGCATTTAAAGGCACATTTAAAAATTGCAGATTTTAAAGGTGAGTCAGCCTCTGAGCTCAGCACTTTCCTTCATGAAAAAGATTTACACGATATGTACCCGAACGTAAACATTGCTTTACGGATACTTCTCACCATTCCAGTGACCAATTGTTCTGGAGAAAGATCATTTTCGGTACTGAATCGCGTCAAGAACTATTTGCGTTCAGTCACTAAAGAAGAAAGATTAAACTCTATTGCACTCCTAGCGAATGAAAAAGATATGACGATAAACTTGAACTGCGGTGCCATAATTAATGAATTTGCTAAAAAGAAGGCAAGAAGGAAACTTTTGAAGTAGTTCTCGTTGTGCTTGAGGCAGGCCCCGTTATGTCTTCATTCATGTTTTTAATCTGCACTTTAATTTCTCTAAAATATATTGCAGGAAGATAAGCAAGCAGTTGGCCTTATTTGTATTTTAGAGGCGCTTTGTTCAATTTAAAATGTCGTTCGTACCACTGCTCTTCATGCGTTTTAAAAATAGTGTGTGTTCTACTATTTTTTTTTTTTTATATATTTCGTGCTACCGCAGTTCATTCAGTTACAGCAGTAAATTATGTTTTTATATTTGAAGCTACTCTTCATTTTTGTTGTATGAATCAAGGCTAGTCATTATTTTTGGAAAGGGTATTCATAAAGTGTTTTGTTTGCATAAAAGTTGAACTGTTTCATGTAGTTTTACTCCAAGCATTTTAAAAAAAATTGAATTGACTATGTTTTCCCTACGTAAAAATTCAAGCATAAACTTATGCTGTCAGCCATAATCTGTTTATTCCTTTTTTTCCGAACCTTACTTCATGCGAGTGGCTATGCCTTATCATAAAAATGGGGGGGGGGGGGGGGTGCTCAAGGGAGTAAGGGCGCTCAATGGAGAGGTGCCTATAGCGTAACATTGGGTAAATCCGGCCCTGTCAATCCTGAGGATTAAATGGGAAGACCTCATTACCAATATTGCTGTTCTGGAAAAGGCTCAAATCAACAGCATAGAATCATCCATAATAGGTCACCAATTTAGATGGATTGGTCATGTCCATCGGATGGATGATGTGAGATTACCTCGTCAAATGCTATATGGTGAGCTATGCTATGGCACCAGACCTCATGGTGGTCCTATGAGGCGCTACAAGGACCAATTTAAGCAGACCCTGAAATTGATAAACCTGGGACATGCTGGCTGAAGACCGCTCAACTTGGTGCCGTACCATCTCGGATACTGTAAAAACGTTTGAAAGGGATAGACGCACACATGAACAACCTAAAAGTTTTTTCCATATTGGAACTACTCAAATGGGACTACTGGTCCATTTCCGGTCTCCATATACATGAAAATAGGACTCGCTTCGCTAAATGAAAGACATTATTGCACATACAGACAAGAAACCAAGAAGCAGATAATGGAACTGGACAAGATCTCCAATCATAACTGCACATATTTTAAATGTTGACGATCGAACAAGTCAAATGGACTTTCAATACTTTTTAATATGTGTTTTTTAATATGTCGTACAGTTTTAATGGAACGTTTTAATTTGTGTTTTATGAATGTCTTTGTGTGCATGCATTTTATTTTGATATTGTTCAGTTTTTTGATGTGTTTGCCATTCATGTGATTCATGTGAGGCTGATGAAGGACCGATTGTTGTATGGTTCGAAACATGTACCTTACTTAGCGTACTAATAGCGCTAACTTAATTTGTATTGATTCGGCGGAAAGCTGCAAACTGATTAAATAATTTATATACGTCAATACGGACCAAAAATGGCAACTAGTATTCCCATTCCCCGGTAGGCCTATTCCACTATCTATTGTGATCCTGTTTAATTCAATAATATTTAATAATAAAAAATGGTACTATTGGAAATTATGAAAGCAGTGTGAATTTTAAGAAATTATTCGGAATCATCTAATATTTCTGCTTCCTCATATTCTTGTTCTTATTTTCTTCTTGTTCCTCCTCTTCTTGCTCTTCTTCTTCTTCTGCTTCCTGCTGGGTGCAGGTAAATTGTCCTAACAGCGATGAATCAGATGTCTCCTCGCTGATATCGTATGAACACTCTTCTGATGGCAATCAACACTGGAGCATGACTGGCCTTGACAACTGGCTCATGCTAATGAACAAAATAATCCAACTTTTTTGCAGCCGCATTTAGCATTACATCCATTTTAACAATTGCAAAAAACTTTGTTGAGGAGTTTTCCGGTGCAGGTGGGAGTAAAGTCTGGATTGGTTCCAATGTATTGTTGATTAACTTTCAATATTAACTTCTGGGTCTAGTTGATTACCAAGCCACACTTGAACTTGATAATATACCCGAAATAGATGTTGATGAGCAGAAGCAGAGGTTGGAGGAAGACAAGGTAATTGCAATTGTTTTTTGTTCCAACTGATGCTTTCCCAGGTTTTAAAAAATAAATAATTTATTCGGTTGGAGTTCGAGCAGTAAGTAAACGTCTTCACCAATAACAATAGTTGTATTTGTCAAGTTGAACTGTTCTATTGCTCTTTCAATTATCAGGACATCAGTAATTTTGTCTGTGTGTGCGTGTGTGTGTGTCCCCCCTAATAAGTTCCATACGGCTGGAGCGATTTCAATGAAACTTGGTAAGTTCATAGCACTACTCCGGGCGACCCTGACCATGCACTTCAAATTTTGTTACGTCTCACCAATCCAACATGGCGCTGTGCGAAATATTTCACCAGCATTCAATATCTCCGAAACTATTCCCGATATCACCCTGGAATTTTTTACGGTGATAAAGGGAACTACTAGAAGTTCACCTATGTGACTATTGAAAAACTGGTAACTACAAAACCAACATGGCGGCCACGCGAATTTGCGACTTTTAAATAGACGTTTCTCGCAATTTAACCAACCAAACGCAATAAAACTTGGTACAGTATATGTTTATACACATTGTAATGCACCGACATCAAACTTCATTCAATTGTTTACATAACCACAAGATGGCGGATGTGCGAAATATTTCACCGGCGTTCTATATCTCTGAAACTATTAGCGGTATCACCGTGAAATTTTGTATGGAGATAAAGGGCACTACTGGAAGTTCATCTATAAGACTTTCAAAAACCGGTTAACTACAAAACGAACATGGCGGCCAAGCGAATTAAAAATTTTAATAGGCCTTTCTCGCGATTTAATGTTCCAAACGTTTATACACATTGTAATGCACTGGTATCCAATTTAGTTCAATTGTTTACATAACCTCAAAATGGCGGCTGTGCAAATTTTAAAATTAAGTTTTTATTTCTTTTGTCGTAATCATGCGATCGAAGTGAAAGTTTGAATAATGAACCTACTCAATAATTTTCCTTTAATGGTACATGACTCTATGGCCTATACATTTAACAATCCTACATGGCGACCATCCGAAATATTTAGACGGCTCTGAATATCTACGAATCTATTATAGCAATCAAACTGAATTTCTTTATGTTCATAGGGGCTATGAACATAAGTTCACCTATAGGACTTTAAATAACCTGGTGATCACAAATCCAACATGGCGGCGACGCGAAGTATAAATATTCACATGGACGTTTCTCGCAATTTAACCATCCTAGTGCAGTGAAACTTGGTACAGTAAATCCTTATACGAATGTTAATCCACTGGCATCTAATTTATTTCAATTGTTTCCATAACCACAAGATGGCAGCTGTGCAAAATTTTAAAATCTCTCTTGTTACTTCTTGTGTCCTAATCATGCGATTGAAATTTGAATGCTACACGTTCACTCTAGGACCTACATATATAAAATCCAACATGGCGACCATCCAAAATATTTAGTCGGTTCTCAATATCTACGAATCTATTACAGCAATCAAACTGAAATTTTGTATGTTCATAGTGGCAGTTAGCATAAGTAGGATATATTAAAATAGGCTGTATAGTTCTTCACGGAACTACTTTTTTATTACTAGCGGACCCGTGCGAGAAATCTTGCACATTCATAAACCATACTTTCCCCAATAGGTTTATAATGAGAGACTTAAGGAGAAAGGTTGTTATGATTTTATTTCAACCAAATGATTATAGAACACTATTTACATTTCAGTTAGAATTCCAAGTTCTATGTTCCCTAACCTGAATATTGGATCATATTTATGAAATTATATGATTTGAGTATTCATTTCTTTGATTTACCGTTTCTAAAATCCATGCACAATGATAAAGGAAATACCTCAGATGTTAAAAAAGACATGAAACAGGCGTCACAGCAGTTAAAATGTGAAGCAATTATGGAGCATATTTTCCTACAGCAACAGTATATGCAAATCGTACACTTCTTACATTTTTTGAAAGTCACTTTTTAAGGAAAGTACAGATATTTATGAAATTAGAGTGCAATTCGTCACTGCTAATGTCTATTCTCTTTCATTAGAATGCTCATTTGTCACGATCGGTCTCTTGTAAGCGCCGGAGGAGGGATCTATACTACTGAAATAATATATATGATTAAATATTATTGAATTAAATAGGATCACAATAGATAGTGGAATAGATCTACCGGGGAAACCACGTAAAAATAACACCAAGTATTACCTCACAGGTGGCGTGGAAACGTGTGCATATTATGAAGAACACAACTTTTTCAACTTTTGAATCGTTATATCTCAAAAATGGATAAAAAGTGAGAAGACAATTCTTATAGATAGTGGCATGATCTACAATTTTAGTCCAATCTATTTTTATGATAAAGCTTATCGTTTGGCTGAAAAACGCACAAAACCCATATTTGCAAACTTTGACCTTGAATAAATTTTTTTACCTTTGTCGGACGGATGGGGACTTTTCACAATTCATTTATAATGGTGTTTAGACCATTAGTACAAATTTTCAGCTTTATGAGAATTTTTGTAACCCTACCCCTATTTCTTGGGCTAACTTGACCGGGCTAATAATATATTTTTAATAAACAACTTCATTTGTAGGTTGATTTGTGAAAGGAAAAATTCATCCTGTGTAGTATTCACGTGATTTCAGAAATATGTTTTCTGCTTCTGGCCTATAAACTGGAACCTTTTCCATGTGCCGAGTTGTGCAATACGTACATTAAAAAAGGGAGGGGGGTTTGATTTGATAGCATTTTCGTGAATGTATTTTATGGATGACCCCTAAACACTGTATAGTCACTTACTTCTTGTATTTCTCCCCTTACCTGAAGATCCCTAGCACCCAACACATTCATTTACAGCCTGTTGTTGCTTTAATAGCCACTCTTTCCTGATATTAACGGAGCCTAATAATAAGCAACTTTGTTTTCAAGAATCCCCAAGGCTCTTGATAGAAGTGGGATTCTGTAACTTTAAAATTTGTTGTTGCCTGTTATGAGGAAAATATAGTTTCCTTAATTGATTAAAGAGATATGGAATGATGGTGATTTTCCAGAGCTTTGACACGGCATATGACACCTCCTGGGACAGCTACAGGTACTGTCTTGCCTCCTGTTGAGAAGTCCATACCATGTGCCAACGGTATGTCCCAGCTTGATGCACAGTCCATCAAGCAGCTGCAGCGTGTCGAGGAAGGCCACGTCACAACACTCCTGTGTGTGGCGGCAGTGAGTGCACCTCGCCTCCTAGGACGTCATGGCACTAAGAAATCCAAGAGTACAGGTAGCAACAAATAAGATGTACATGGGTGTAGATTTGTAGGAGGAGAGATAATTGAAGAAGATGAAAAATATTATAATCAAAGCTGGTGGAGGGACATCATATAGTCGCTGAACTTGCAATACCGCATATCTGATAATGCTCTTCGTTTCCATTATTTTCCTTATGATTTATCACGCCTCCAAGCCGTTATGGATGTACCGTCCAATATACCTTAAATATACTGTACTGTAGGAGTGCATAACTAAACGGAATATCATTTTCTACAGGACAATGAATTTAATGCTCGTTTCTCTTTATGCCCCCACACAGGAATATGACCCTAACTTGAATTGTTCTGTTGGACAGCACATCCACATACGGCTGGGAGGCGTGACCAATCATAAGGATTAATAATGTAAAAGAAGAGCATTGTCAGATACGCCACGCAGTATTGCAAGTTCAGCGATGTTATGCCAATCCATCGAGTAAATAGAACAATGCTGGATATATACAGAGTCTTTCATATAAAGTAAGAACAGCAAGCGGCAGTTTTGTTATCCGCTGCTGCGGTGGCCTTGGCCAAGCTTGTGGGACGCCACGGCCCCCTGCTGTAGTATTGAAAGCGCGCGCATAGGATATACTTAGCCTTGCAATAAGCGTGAAGGTGTTCAGTCGCTAACATAGTGAGGCAGTTATCGTTGCAACATCGTTTTTTCTTTTGTATGTAAAACTTATTTTAACAAAACTCAGCAATTTTTCTAGTTTTATGCCATGTCTTGTGTGGGGTTTCGCGTAGGAACACCAAGTTGGCTCATCAGCGGGCTTTTGGTGTCCCCGCCTAAAAAAATTGCCGAGTTTTAATTCACTGGCCATGAAAACCAATATACCATTCTTGTTTTAACAAATTTTAACAAATCCTCACACATTGGAGTAACTGAAAGGAAACTTTACGCATGCAATCAGAAACATTACAGTGGCAGAACTCACTCGCGTCAGCCAGAATGTGGTTACCAGATACAATGCCTGTATAACTCAGGAAGGACGACACTTCCAGCATCTTTTATGAGGTAATATTTCATATAGAATTGTACACACACTTAAAGCAGGGGGCCGTGGCACGCCACAAGCTCGCCGTAACAGCGGATAACTATACTGCCACTTGCCGTTCTTACTTTATATGAAAGACCCTGTATATATCCTGCATTGTTCTATTTACTCGATGGTTCGGCATAAAATCGCTGAACTTGTAATACCGCGTAGCGTATCTAACAATGCTCTTCTTTTACATTATTTTCCGTATGATTGGTCACGCCTCCCAGCCGTATGTGAATGTGCTGTCCAACAGAACAATTCAAGTTAGGGTTGTTTGCATGTGTGGGGTTAGGCAGAATACGAGGGGGAAGGGACTTCCATACACAGAGCCTTCCTTTCGTTGCAACCTGCTTACCACTCGGCAGAATATATTGGCCCATCACACACTCAGTAGGACATTATTGCGCAATGTTTGTGGGAAGGCAGATATTGCTGACCCTCGGCTAGACAACGAGGCGCCACATTCTCGTCAGCTATATTCCTCTGCCTAGGATTCAAGTGAGCTCCCATCAGTAGATGATTGTGTGTGTGCTTGTTACATAGTCTTTTATATGCTCTGTGTATTGGAAATGGTGCTTGAAATGGATGATCCTATGGGAAGTCCTTCTTGAAACCAGGAACACAAATTCAATGTTCTAATCATACCTTTGCAGGATATCAAGAAACAAAATATTTGTATGTTAGTTAACCAAGGCCCTACCATTTGATCTGTGTGCTTCACAAGGGAAGAAACCCAGTATAGCTGTTTCTTCATTCTGGACAACTCTGGGCTTAATTGAGATTGCACAGAATACTATAACATCTTCTAGAGCAGGGATAGGCAACACATCGATCGCGATCTACCGGAAGACCACCAGCATAGATTTAGTAGATCGTGAACGTTATATACTGAAACAGTAATAATGTTATTAATGAATTCTATTCGATTTGGCTATGCCAAATTCTGACAACGGGAAATAATATCTTGCATTTGGACCTTCTATTCAACAAATATCAAGGCAATTACTACTTCCACTTTGTAAGTGGTAAATTGATTGTATTTTTGTTCATAAGTGGTCAGTAATATAAATGTAGAGATTTGAAGCCATTCTTTCAGTGTTGCCTATACAAAATTTAGGATTGCCCCAATTAAGTGATAATTAACTAATACATGTAATTTTTCCTGGAGTGTATTTACATATTTATATCTTGTACCGCGCCCATTCATTGGGCACAATCGTGTTGACCGACTGAAGAGCTACAAATGACAATATAAGTAATATATTATATCTTCTATGCCCAAGATCGCGGGTTCAAAACCGGCCCAAGTCGTCGGATTTTTTAAGAGTGTTAAAAATCCCTCAGTATGCCTTCCTTCGGAGGGGAAGTAAAGCCGGCGGTCCCATGTCATAGATTTATGGCATGTTAAAGAACCTTCCACTAATTACACCTGTGTGAAGCTAAATTATATAGGTTAAGAATGTAAACAACGCTCTTAGGTTCCTACGTTCTTTGCCAGGAGCCGACTGTGGTGGCGTCTAGTAACTAAGTTCTGAAGTGGTAGTCGCTGACGGTAGCGTTTGGCGGCAAAAGTAGGAACTATTTGAAAAATTCAAAGTCTGCAGTCCTTACTTGAATTAAATACAGATAACACACACTAATACAGTCATCACAATTAACACCGGTTTTCAGACAGATCCTACACACATCCAAAGTACACGGGGCTACATGACCGCTTTGTCGCAGCCCCTAAACTGAGGAACCAACCAATATATTATGTCAATAAATATTAATTCTATTATTAGCACTTTCAATATTTCTAAATGTCATGTTGTTCAGGTAGTGAAGTGGATAGGCCACTAGCTTTTTGTCTGAAGGGACCAGATTTGAATCCCAGAAGGGTTGGAGATATTAATTCCCCTAGCTGGGAGACCAACTGCTGTGTCACCTCAAAATACCTGTACCAATTCTTTCCAAAAGCAATATGCCATCATAATGTCATGTTCAGTCTCTTAAAAGAAATGGCTTGGGAATTATGATTATTGTAAAGGTAGAATGGTAGTTTATTTTAAAACCTTCCGGTAGATCATCAAAGCTTCCAGGTTGTCTGTCCCTGTTCTAGAGCATTGGCTTAGTGTTGATATATTGCATTTTGTTTCCTTGCCATTCATTTCCTGACACAAGCCAGTGCAAGAGATATGGTAATTCAATCAAATTCTGGCCATCAGAAGTACATGGTAGTTGCTGGTACTCATGGTTTTGAAACGTAAAATAATGTTAGGATGTTTTATTTGATCACTTCTCCATGTGATTTACAAATGATTGTTTGATTGAGCAGGGCTGATGAAGGTAGCAAAGCCGGTGCGTGAGAAAGTGGTGGAGTATTACCAGCAGGTGTTATGGGGAGAGGTGGGCACGTTCACAGAACACGTGGTGCTATGGTGGGGGAGCTCTCCCATGGGCACAGAGTCCCCCGAGTCGTGCCAGCAACTGCGGGACTGGCTGCACAACCTACGAGTCACTGGTATGTGTACTGTACTGTCTGCTCCGTCAATAATGTGTCACATAGCATGTGTCAGTCTGTACAGTGCTGTTGTGTGCCAGGCAGGGTTCCACCCCTCATGGTCCCTGCTGTGCAGAGCCTCATGGATGCTCTATGCTGCCATGTAACGTCCACATCTTGGGATCAGATGTTCCGTCTCACTCTGGTTCATGGTCGGCACAATAAACACTGTCGTCCAGCAGTTGGAAACGATGTTCAGGTATGTTATATTAGGACCTTGAAAACACTGCTACTTGGTTACCAGTAATTCCTTTTCTAGCCATATCATCTTCATTAAATGGATGCTCCTCTATTCTGTCCACTGAGCACAACAAAATATTGACATTTATCTATCTCTGTCTGTGACCATTCATTTACTCTCTTAACCCTCCGGTGCTCGCGATCGAAAATGTAATGCCATTAGTCGCGTGGATTACAATCGTAGGCCACATTTTAATGGGTATTTCATGAGCTATTTTTTGTTTTAAAATGTTGATTTTCGATTTTATAAGAAGAATGGAATGTGATAAATATACTAATAGACAAGAAGAAATGGTTGGACCAAATCAAGGATGATCTTGAAGACAAAGGGCTAGATTGGAGAAGGACTCAGGAAGACCAAATACTCATGGACAGGGAAAGGTGGGGAGGACTTGTTAACAGCGACTAGAGCTGAAATTTGATGATGATAGACAAATACATGAAATACCAAATATGTTGACACAGCATGAAAAACTTATTTAATTTAAACTTTTAATTGACTTTTGAAATACATTTTGTAATATTTTCTGTATTGAGTAAAAACATGAAATACTTGCCAACAGTAGAGTTTTTCTCTACAATAAAGTGTTCATTATATACCGGTATTCAGTTTCCCAAATCTATAAAATGCTATACCTATACAAGCAAACCAACACAGTTCAAGTGTAGTTTCGTAAATAGTTCTGTGGCTACAGTTGTAATCCGAGTTTACTCTTTGGTATTCTACTGACATGCTAGTCGTCATTGATGTAATATTTCACCGTGATTGTAGTAGGGAGACTTTCTAGGAAATGTACTGAACAGTATTTATCATAATCTGGTGTATTATGTTAGCAGATATAAAACAATTGAACCTGTATTACAATAGTAATCCACACGGCCAACGGAGGGTTAAATGTACGCTTTATCATTCGTAAGTCAATATGGATTATTCTCATTTAACCATCATGGTTAATACTTCTGGAAGTCAATGGAAATCCATTGGAAATGGTAAAAAGCTTTAAGTATTTGGGGAGCGTACGCACAGAAGATGGCACAATAAATGAAGAAATTGGAAAGAGAATCCAACAAGCTAATGGGTTTTACCAGTGTGTGAGAGGTTTAGTATGGAACCAGGAGTCCCAGAAAAATGCAAGAAAGTTCTATTCTCAATGTATTACACACCAATTTTGACATATGCTGCAGGTACTTGGACCACAACAAACCGCGATGAAAGCCGAATCCAAGCAGCCGAGATGAAGTTCCTAAGAGGGAAGACACGGAGGGATGAAATCAGAAATGTGGACATTTGAGAGAGAACCGGGTTCCCAAAACTGCAAGACAAGATAGAGACCAGTAAGCTGAAGTGGTACGGACATATGATGAGAATGGAAGAATATAGAGTACCAAAAAGAATATATATGGAGAAAATACCAGGAAGAAGACCACGAGGAAGGCCCAGAAAGAGGTGGATAGATACGGAGAAGGAAGGCATAGAGAAAAGAGGAGTAAAAGAAAAAGAAGTATTGAAAGAAGGAAATGAATGGTGGAGGGATAGACAACTGTGGAGGTCCTTGATTCACAACCCGACCCAGGGAACTGGAAACGGGAAATGAAGAAGAAGAAGAAGAAGGAGGTTAATAATTCTGCTTACTATGATGGGGGACAGATTCTAATCAAGGTAGCATGGGCGAAAGTTTTTTTAATATCGTATGGCCTCGGTGGCCGGGTGCAAGCTTTGTTAATTGACACCCAGAGGGCAGCTTGCATGTCGAATTTCATCGTTCCTTTGAACGCTATGAAAGTCAAGGAGGTTAGATATCTAAGCTCCTTGACACTACAGTGCTTTCTAGTAGAGAATGGAGGAACTTTGTGTTGGCGGAAAATCCCGTTATTAATTTTGCCATTGAATATGGCCTACTGAATTCAAATGGGTTCTTTAACATGCCAACAACGTATGACATCCATGTCGTGATTTTTGTCGCCTTTCAAAAATCACTTATCAAGGCCAGGGGTGAACCTGCAAGCTTGGGGTTGGTAGTCCGACATGTTAACCACTCACCCACCGTGGCAAGTGGTGAAAGTATTGAGGAGGTATTAATAACATTGTGAGCCTCAACACCTGGTGTAGATGTTTTGAGCTGAAGGCATTTAGACGATCTCTCTCATTTTGACATTCCAGTTTGCACTGCTATCTAGCAGAGAAACTGGAACTCCATAGAGTGGCCTGTGGCTAATAATTAATTTTGTGATGTACCTAGGTAATCTCCAATTTGATATTGTAACTTTTGAGTCATTCAACACAATTACAATGCAAATTATTGGGAAATGTGAATCAAGTTATTTGCTCAGATTACAAGAAGAGGAAGGGAAAGAAGGATAACGTATTTCGCTCATCAAGCGAGCATCGTCAGTTCTTGAAAGGTTAAATCTACAAGGCAAAATAGCTCTACAAAACACTTATCAAAGCCCACAATGTCAACCATGAACGGATGTGACCCTCGTACACCAATCTTCCAAGGAGCGACACAATCTTAACAAAGTGTGACCAGTACTGCTGTGAACTACTAGAGTGTTAATCCCCTAAAACGAAATATTTCCTAGTATCTACAAGGTTGTGAGGTTGGAAACCATAATACCACTCACGAAACAGTCATCCTCCACCAACTAATCCACTATTACTGCTGAGAATACCTTAAAGTGAATATCTTCAGAAATGTTAACTTCAAGGTCGTTAACATTTGACATTGTTCCGTATTGACAAGATTAAGTGAGAAGATAAATAATTATCCTTATACTTCAGGTTCGCCTAGTCAATACTGTTATTAAAATGTAATCATAGATCATATATATTCTAAATTACAAGGACATGTTTCGAGATCCTAAAATGATCTCTTCATCAGCTTAAAAGTGACGGGCCCAACATTCATAAAACTGCTCCATTGCACGAAAACATGCTAAAATGGGGAAGATGGCATGAAATGACAATGAAATGAATGAAGCGTGAAAACATAGGGGCTTGATATAAGAACACCATATATCAGTACACTCAAAACAGAAATAAAAACATTAAAAACACTGAAAGTTAAGATAACTTGTCACAGTTCATTAAAAACTATATAAACAATGGCATTTAAAATTCACTGTCTCTCCTTGAAGCAGTTGCTTAATATCATGATCACCAAAATGCTACTTTTGTGTCCAAACTGTAGTCAATTAAAATTCTTGATGGTTATAAAATCTTGAAAATATGTGTTGTTGTATGAAATGTCACAATTCATAAATTTTTCGGCAGCCCTTATTCAGGCATATCATTTTCCATTGTAATTGTCCTTGTAATTTAGAATATATGTGATCTATGATTATATTTTAATAAAAGTATTGACTAGGCGGACCTGAAGTATAAGGATAATTATTTATCTTCTCACTTAAAGTGAATAGCCTTTATCTCTCTCTATTTATCAACCCTGTGGCTGATTGGCAGCAGCTCTCGCTTCTCTGATTTCGCTTTTAGTTTCATGTCTCACGTCTTGTAATATTTGCGACGTGTACTCTTGTCTTGGTCGTCCTCTATCATTTTTGCCCTCTATGGAACCCTCAATTATATTCCGCAATAATCCATCATGTCTAAGGATAGGCTATGTCCTATTAGATGATCCTGCCATCTCTTTATTTCTGTCATAAAACATCTCCTTTCTCCTGCTTTTCTAACAACCTCTTCATTCATGACCATTTCTGCCCAACTTGCTTTCAGTGATGTCTTATAGCACCAAATGCAAGGAGTCTCTTTCTTTCCCTTTCACTTATTGTCCATGTTTCACTTCCATATAAAATGATACTCATACTCCATGCATAGGTCTTCAACAGTTGTTTCCTCACATGACGTATTATGGTTTTTGCTGTAAACAGCTTCTTCTTCTTGTTAAAGGCAATTCTTAGCTTGAGAAATTGTACTTGTTATTTCTCTACAACTCCTTCCATCATTTGTTATTTTACTTCCTGAGTAAGTAAATGCAGGCACTTTGTGTAAAGTTTAATACCCAATTCTAATTCAGTTTGTTTTATTTTTTGTCGACTGCATACTCAAATTTTTGTTTTGTCTTTGTTTATTTATGTTCGACCCTGACTATTATATGTCAGAAAACTGTACTATAATGAGGCTCATTATAACATTATAAAACAGTTTCTCCCACCAATCAGAGCTCCAGAAACAGTTGTTTGACCAATTACATAAGGATAGCATCGCACCTGCACTGAGTTCCACGGCCTTCTAATTATATTTCACTGTGTGGCCTAGTGTCATAGTAGGGTAATCGAGGAGGCCATGGTCAAATACAAGGCATTCTCTGCGTCTCATGCGCTCTGTTCAGTACAACAAACTGACGAAATCTCGACAGATATTTATGAATATATACAGTATGTTCGAACATAAATTAGTTACTGTATAATAATTATCGTCGAACATCAACCGTCGTATGCAACTCGCCTATAATGGTAATTAAGACACTCGTATGGAAATTATAAAAACTCGCATACGCTCGTTTTATAAACATACTCATGTCTTAATTATTGCCTTTATAGGCTTGTTGCATAATGTACTATTTCATGTTTTCTTTGTTCATTATAGCATAGAAAATATAAACACTAATAAGAAGTTGCCTAATTATATTAAAGAAAGTTTTCATGTCGGTCAATACACATTGTGCCCAATTACATTAGGTGGGAAAATAAGTATTTATATACACTAAACAGATTGGTTTAGGAACAAGACTGGACTAAGACAGGGGAGTGTGCTGTCACCTCTTTTGTTCATAATGGTAATGGATGAAATTGTAAAGGAAACAAAGGAAGCATATGGACATAAAGAAATGAAGTTAGGCTACTGCAGATGATATTGTGGTCTGGGGAAGGAACACCGAAGAAGTGCAAAAACAACTAGATGCACTGAACGAAAATATTCAGAAGTACGGCCTGAAAATCAGTATAGAGAAAAGCAAGACCATGGTGATGACGAGGGGAAAGACAAGGAAAGGGCACTGTGAAAATTGGAAGTCAGAGTTTGGAAATTGTGGACACGTTCAAATACCTAGGAAGTGAATTGATGCAAACTGGTAGGTTGGACATGGAGATTGGCAGGAGAGTACAGCAGAGCAATGCATTCTATCAAAGTGTAAGACAACTTGTTTGGGATAACAAAGTACCAAGGAAAAGCAAGGAGGTAATGTATAAAGTGTACTATGTAGGTTACCCATATTAACTTATGCAACTGAGACTTGGACCCTGACAAGCAGGCAAGAGAGTAGAATCCAAGCCAGTGAAATGAAATTCCTAAGAAATATGATAGGAAAGGCAAGGAAAGACAGAGTGAGGAATGAAGATGTTAGGAAGGAAGTTGGGATGGGAAAACTAAATGAGAGAATTGAGAAGAATAAACTAAGGTGGTTTGGACCTGTAAAGAGGATGGAGTAAAATAGAATACCAAGACAGATGCTGGAGGCAAAGTGCAAGGGAAAGAGAGCAAGGGGAAGACCTGGAACAAGGTGGATCGATTCAGTGAAGAACAGCGTAAGAAAAAGAAATCTGGACTGGGACAAGATCGTGGAAGAAGAATTGTGGAAGGAAAGAGGAAGGTGGAGAAGTGCCATAAATACCCCGACCCGGCAGGAGCTGGATAAGGGGAAATGATGATCATGATGATGATGATACACTAACCTGAAAGAAATATTACATATTTATCACAAAATCTTCTTCTTCTTCTTCTTAGCGTTTTTCCCATTGGGATGGGGTCCGCTTTTCGGATCATGGAGCGCCACTTCACTCGGTCAGCTGCATCTTCTGGTTGGAGATTTGCACCTTTCATATCGGTGTTGATAGTGACTTTCCATCATTGTTTGGGCCTTCCTCTTGGTCTACCTTCAGTTGATAGGCAGTATCTACCACAGTGTTACGTCTCCATACCATCGGAGTCTTTGTTCAGCCATCTTATCAGGAATTGGGACCACACCAAATAGTCGCCTGATATTATCATTATACAAGTGGTCTCTCTTTATACAAAATAACATGTACAATAAAAAAAAGATACGAGCCTTACAGTAGTCGCATATGATGTGTAACATCTGACATGTTATCCTACTCGTATACTACACAGCTTGGACATTCTTAAAATGTTAATTTACACTCCATTTTCATGCTGGTACTATGATGAATGTATAGATTGAATTGGAGATGTGCTACTGTCACATTTGTGGTGCAGCGGTCAAGCTGCTAGTCTCTCACCAAGGTAGACCGGGTTTGATTCCCGGTCAATACATGTGAGATTTTCGAATTGAAATGCCATGTCCTGCGGTTTGCATTCCACGTAAAAGGGAGGTACCGTGGATCATGATCGTGAGATTAACGGACACGCAAAACTACAAGCTTCCTTCCTTCCTTTTACATTAATAATTCATAATAACAAAGTGACACATAACGTCGACAGTACTCTCAAATACTGTGAGCACATTCCTCAGTAACTATAACATTCATTATTCTCAAGGCTCTCATACAGTTCGTCGTAAACAATCAAAACATGGCTTCCTACAATCATGAAATGACCTAGTCTCACATATGATGAAAATACAGCTTTTATTCCACTCATATAACAACATTCTGTTATGCATTTAATATTTGACTACTCACCCACAGCTTGACAATAATGCCGCTTACTTAAATGTCATTTGTCGTCTTTGTCCTACCCCATGTGATATTCAACCTTGAACGTGAAGCTTCATAAACTGCTCAATGACAAATGAAAGTCGGTGAAACATTTGCCACTGTGCTCGTCAAACCAGTGCCTGCTAAGTGCACAGCCTACTGCATTGCCATAACATTCTCGTGCTACAGAGCACACACTGCCTTGTTTCCAATACACACATTTTCAATTGTACATCCAGCTGGCAGTGCGTCTTCACTTCCGTCCGATCCACTTCCGTCCCATTTTTTCTGGCAGTGCGTCTTCACTTCCGTCCGATCCACTTCCGTCCCCAATTTTCAAAATCACTCCCACAAAACTATCCAGCAACCGAGCGGAAAGAATGTTACACATCAAAAATGAGGGGTAGTTAATTGGATGACATATTTTGATTGTCAATCATTCATCAGATCCTGCTCACTTATGTAAACTTAGCTGGTATTTGAAACCTGAGTTCTATACAGCATTCGTTCTTGTTCACTGCTCACCTCAGACTGAATGCTACGAGATCCGTTAGCCTCCACGCTCACCAAAATGCTGCCACCTACTTGTTGTTCTGAGGACTATGTTACGAAATACTACATCTAAGTACTGTCTGCACCATCTATTGTTGCTTCTTAAAACCGTACTTGGTTTAATTACTTTGTGTCTAGAGCTAGCAATGTCCTAACCTGTGATTATTTTGCGATAAATATGGTATTTTATGTAATATTTTGTAACCGAATTTATTCAGTTACAGTAGCTCACCCTCGGGTTTTGCTTCGTGCATTTAGTTTGGGGTATTTTATTCATATCTTATTATATTGGGTTAATGTGGGGTTGCAGAGGTGATTTTTATTGTGCCTGTGTGTTTTTGTGTGGACGGATTCATTTTTGGATGGTCTGGACAACCTAGGATCACTGTTTATTAATTATCGGTTTTTGGATATTTGATATTATAAAATACGGGGTTTTGCGATTTATTATGTTTTGGGAACAGGGATATAAAAGACTGTATTATTACCTGTAGTAGAAGCATTATTTCATTTTGGTTTGGGGTTAATGTGTTTATTTTAACTAGAAATGTTAAAAGTTTCAATTGCTGGCTGTACTATAGCTACACGAGTCCAAATTTTCGAAGGCTGGAAGTTGGGGCATATGGAAAAGTTAAACGGTAATTTGACTTATTTGTGTCAAGCCAGGAAATGCCTGGGCTAAGAATAGCCTTAACTCTGATGACCCGGCGCAGGAAAAGTACTCAGTGAAGTTAGTGTGCGCTCAGCAGAATTACGATCGTCAAATGTTCCGATGTTGCCACGAATATCCGCTTGGAGTGGGCGCGCGCCAATTAGTTCCGGCAGGTCAAAGCACAGGACTGGGTGGAAGGACATTCATGCGCCAGTGTTTTAAAAATGGCGTGTTTGATGCTGTTACGATGTCTTCTTGCGAATCAGGGTCGTTCTATGTCATAGTGCGGTAACCAACAGCAAAGGCAGTTATAGTTCTCCTCTGAGCTTCGGCTGTTGTACCATGGGCTGTTGATGCAAATCACGCCCGAAGGACGATTATAACACATGACTATACATCTGGGCCTAACAAGCTATTTGTGGTCCACATGTTGGAAAGTGGTGGCGAGCGACTTATCGTGGATCGAGCAAAAAGACTGTGGAACAACGCTATAATCGCCGACTGTTGGAACTTGTGTACACTTTCCGTACAAACTACACAAGTGTAAATATGATAGGAGGCTGAATGCCTGGGGTCAAACTGACCAGAAGTGTTGTTGCTCTAAGAGCGTAGAAGCAGTGAACAAAAGGTACTGTACAAAGTTTTATTACAAGTGTATTTTGTGTTGTATATTTGTGTACATATGTGTTAGAACAGCCAATAGATTATTTCGTTAAATTCATGTGTGTTTATATTCCTGTCTTGCATGAAACTGGTACATCAGCAAACGCATGCCAAATGCCCTAGGCCTGGGAGAAAGGGTTTTTCATAGTCGGGGCAACAGCTATGTATTTATTTCTATTTTATTCAGGAAGACCCATATGGTCAACCTTGGCGCCCATTCAAAGTCGGGAAGTAACGTTAAAATCACTTGTGGCCTGTATTTAAAGGCAGTAAATTCTGTAGGTTTGTGGAAAATGAGGGTAGTTCAAGTTAAATCAACTCCAGCGAGGAGGTGAGAGTGTTTCAATTTCTTTCGGTTTAGGGTGTATAAATACTTGTTTTCCCATCCAATGTAATTGGGCGCAATTTGTGTTGACAGACTAATAAGAAGTATGGTAGTCTAAATGTTAACAAGTGTGTTGCAAGTTGACGTACGATATTTTATTTGACTGTGTTCTGATAACTCAAATCAATGCAACACTGATAAAATGGCTTCAAAACTTTCACCAAAAACCGCAATTATTACCTCATGGCACATGCGTACGCAACGAATTCCGCATTCAGGTGAGTCCATGTGCAGCACGTGATCGAGAGGGGAAGAACGTTCATTTCCCTCATTTCTAGAGAATTGTTCACATGTGCTCCTACTATCACTGTAACTGTATTGCATGTTAGTGCATCTCCCAGGAACACATCAGCAGTGACCCCCTCCTCTACCTTCCTTCTCCTCCTTTCCCCTCTTTGCTCTCAGGTTCGAGCAGGTTTGTGTCATCAGGTATTACCACAATTGCAGTCTACTAAAACCAAACCAAACCCTGTGACGCTACAGCCCATCAAAGGCATGGACCTACCAAGCAACCACTCCCAGCCATTTGACCTGCAGATTGTGGGGTGACGCGTAATCAGTGCATCGAGTCCCCTTGGCCATTAATCTTGGTCTCCGTAACTGGGGCCCTACCTCACTGTCAGACAGCTACTCAATTGTCCTCACAAGGCTGAGTGCATCCCGTTCCAGTCCTCACGTCAGTTTCTAAAATCTCTGATGGAGGGGAATCGAACCCGGGGTCTCCGAGTGTGAGGCAGGTGTGTTTCCCCATTACCATGGGGGTGGCAATTGCAGTCCACTAGGCATCTTTTATAATCCAATAATGTTCAACTCAGAGTGCCATGGTTTTAAACCGCCCTAAATAATCTAACTTCCTCAATCGGAATTCAAACTCAAGATCTTGGAATTAAGAGACAGACACTCCACCACTGAGGAAATGTTCACTCAATTGTTTGTTTTGCAGGGTACGGAGACAGGCCGGTTGTATGCATGTCTACTTCGCAGTATCATGCTCCTGTGCAACCAGTGTGAGACGAATGCAGAGTGGCTGTCAGGCCCTCCCATCGAGGAGCTTCCTTTAGTGGAGCAGATCCCCGTACTCCATCGGCTAGATCACACAGTCCACACAGCTCGGCTGTGGGCCACCAGCACAGCAAGAGGGCTCATCAATTCCTGGAGTGTGGATCTCTTCTTCATGGTTGCACAATCAGATGTGGGCCAATGCTTGCAGCAACTGCAGCTCCTCCAGGTAGGCCTACACTTCATTACACACTTAGACCAGTGTCTTACTGCAGGGACACATTTCAACTATCATATGCGAGCCATACACATATTTTTCAAAATACTGAGCACATTTTTAATCATCATCATCATCATCTTGCACAGTTTCCAGCCACTGGCCAGGTCTGTTTGGAACACAAGCCTCTCCAACGTCTTCCCACCATCTCTCACCTTGTCCAGTCTTCTCCTCTCTTTTTCACGCTTTCTTCCACCCCCTTCAGCCACCTGTCACTCGGTCTCTTTCCTTCCCACTTCGTCTCGTGAATCCTCCTGGGTATCCTCTTCTCCTCCATTCGTTTTACATGTCCATACCATCTAAGTCTAGATTTCTCTATACCATCCTGCAATGGTTCCTCCTTCATTAATTCTCTGGTCCTCTCATTTCTTATTCTGTCCATCTTTGTAGCTCCAATACTGCTTCTCAAGAACCTCATCTCACTGGCCTGTATTTTGCTCTTCTCCCTTCCTTTCATAACTCAGGTCTCCGAGGCATACGTCAGGATAGGGACATAGTACGACCGATATATGATCTTTCTGCTGTTCTGAGGGACATCCTTGCTCCATAACATGATTCTCACACTCCTCCGGAATGCTTCTGCCTGTCTCCCCCGCTCATTTATTTCTCTATCGTTTCTTCCATTATCTTGTATCAGGCTTCCCAGATACTTGAAACTCTCCACTTTCTTCAGCTGTTTCCCACCAATTGTTATTCCCGTTGTGGTTCCTTCCTTCTTCCTTGTTGTGATCACCATCTCACTCTTATTTATGCTAAATTTCATCCCATATCCTTGTATTATTCCTTCCCACACGTCCAATAGTTCCTGTACCTCCTCCTCCTTGTTTCCCCAAATCATCAAATCATCTGCAAACACCATTGCTTTCATCTTTCCTTCCCCAATTACTTGTGCCACTCGGGTCATTATGTCATCCATCACCACAATGAAAAGTAACGGTGACAGTGCACTTCCTTGTTTCAGGCAGTTTCTCTGTTCCAAGCAGTCCGATCTCTCTCCTCCCACTTTCACACAGCTCACGCTTCCCTTGTACATCTCCTCTATCCTCCTTATAGTCCATTTTTCTACTCCTCTATCCTCCAGGGACTTCCATACTTCCATATTTTTAATCATATAAATATTAATCAATATTAACAGATTTAATAAATTATTAATTGGCTGTCATTTCATGCACTCACTCATATTGACAGTTCATGTTCAACTTGTTTTTTTAATTTTTTATGGCTTTAGGTGTAAATAATATTTTCCCATTCATAGGCCTAAATGCTCATTTTTTTAGCAATTGTGCACGTATCAATCATTCTTGTGAATACACATAGTTGCAAAGTTGTAATAAAATAATGTTTTGCTGCCAGTAGAAGACTTCTATTGTTTAAATGGGAATTTCAAGTTTTTTTTTACACCCTATAAGTGACAGGAATATGTATTTTCTAGCGATAATATTTGAAAAAAATAATTCAACCTACAATTTTCAAAATTCTGTGTTTTACTAAGTAATATGCATTAGGAGTTAAATTTGTGTAAAATTATGTCAATACAGTGGTATATAGGCATTTAACTCATCATTACAGGCAGTATGTTGCTGTATTCACAAGATCAAAACTCAAAGTCCAAAGGCAAATGTTAAATGTTTCACTGTTTAACCTAAATTGTGCCCTGGGTATTTGCCTATTTGCAAAGTTTCAGGAAAATCTGTCAAGCCATTCTCCAATTATGAGTAAACCGACAGAATGATAGACTGATAGATATACAATCTTAAAAAAATATATAGATTACAGTATAGGAAAAATAAAACCATGAACATCTCGAGTTATACTGCCGTGTATTTGCAGTATTAAGCACACCTGCCTAGTGCTTGTTATAAGCATATCTTAAGTTGAAATTTGAATTTGCTTTGATGTTAAGTAGGGAAGAAGGAAAAATAAAAAAAAAGCTTAGTTTTATAGAGTAGAATAGACTTATTTGCAAATAGGGACATAGTCGGTGGTGGAAAAATTACACTAAAACTACTATTAAAATATGTTCCAAAAAGATAATGAGGAACATGAATTTCCTGCAGAAAGAAACAAATAATAACAAAGATCTAAAAGTGAGACTATACTTTCCTTCAATGCACACAAACTCACTGCTACCCAATAATCTAATCACAACTTCATGTTTACTGAACACTGTCTGACCAGCTTCTTAAATCTCTTGAACATTCGAAGATATTGGGCTGAAAATGTCCTCTGGTAAATGGTTCCATTTTATTATTTCTTGTGTTTGACTCAAATCATTGACTTTTTCAGTTGGCTGACCACACAGATTTTAAAGAGGTTACCAGTGAGCATGTGATGGTATGTGTGAAGATGCGCAGCAAGTTGGTGTCTGAGGTGCGTGAGAACATCGACAAACTCAAGGTATTGAATCTTCATATTGCCATTTTATATGCCTAGAATTAACTTCAAGGTTAAGAGAACTATTAACTCAAAGCCAAGCAAGAGATAAAATTCAGGAAACATAGACAAGGCAAAAGAATAATACGCTTCACAATGACAAGGGCCGTCACTAAATGTTTCTACGTTTTTAAAATTATACAGTACTACCAATTAGGGATTCTACATAAAGATTGTTTTTCAGTGATTCAACTCATAGACGGGAGCCCAATTATCTTGAGCGCTTAATCATCATCATCATCATTTCCCCTTATCCAGCTCCTGCCGGGTCGGGGTATTTATGGCACTTCTCCACTTTCCTCTTTCCTTCCACCATTCTTCTTCCACGATCTTGTCCCAGTCCAGATTTCTTTTTCTTATGCTGTTCTTCACTGAATCAATCCACCTTGTTCTAGGTCTTCCTCTTGCTCTCTTACCCTTGCACTTTGCCTCCAGCATCTGTCTTGGTATTCTATTTTCCTCCATTCTCTTTACATGTCCAAACCACCTTAGTTTATTCTTCTCAATTCTCTCATTTAGTTTTCCCATCCCAACTTCCTTCCTAACATCTTCATTCCTCACTCTGTCTTTCCTTGTCTTTCCTATCATACTTCTTAGGAATTTCATTTCACTGGCTTGGATTCTACTCTCTTGCCTGCTTGTCAGGGTCCAAGTCTCAGCTGCATAAGTTAATATGAGAACATAGTACACTTTATACATTACCTCCTTGCTTTTCCTTGGTACTTCCTTATCCCAAACAAGTTTTCTTACACTTTGATAGAATGCATTGCTCTGCTGTACTCTCCTGCCAATCTCCATGTCCAACCTAGCAGTTTGCATCAATTCACTTCCTAGGTACTTGAACGTGTCCACAATTTCCAAACTCTGACTTCCAATTTTCACAGTGCCCTTTCCTTGTCTTTCCCCTCTTGTCATCACCATGGTCTTGCTTTTCTCTATACTGATTTTCAGGCCGTACTTCTGAATATTTTCATTCAGTGCATCTAGTTGTTTTTGCACTTCTTCGGTGTTCCTTCCCCAGACCACAATATCATCTGCAAATAACAGTAACTTAATTTCTTTATGTCCATATGCTTCCTTTGTTTCCTTTACAATTTCATCCATCACCATTATGAACAAGAGAGGTGACAGCACACTCCCCTGTCTTAATCCAGTCTTGTTCCTAAACCAATCTGTCTTTCCAACTGGGGTCAGTACCCTGCTAACACAGTTGTTGTACATTGCTTGCACCATTTCCAACATTTCTCTTCCCAGTCTCTTCTTAACCATGGTTTCCCATACCTTCTCTCTGGGGACACTATCATATGCCTTTTCTAGATCTATGAAAGTCATGATCAAATCCTCTCCATATTCCCAGTTCTTTTCCATCACCTGCCTCAAGCTAAAGATTGGGTCCACTGTGGATCTTCCACTCCTGAAGCCATACTGTTCCTCTTGCAACTCTCCTTCCACCTTTCTTCTCATTCTTCTTTCTAATATCCTTTCCAGGATTTTTACTATCTGTGATATGAGGGTGATCCCTCTATAGTTATCACACACCTTCTTGTCCCCCTTCTTAAACACTGGTATTATTAGCCCTTTCTACCAGTCTTCTGGTACACATTTCCGTTTCCACACACACTTTAGCAGTCGATACAACCATTGCATACCAACAGGTCCAGCAGCCTTTATCATTTCTACACTGATTTCATCCACCCCTGTTGCTTTTCCCATCTTCATTTTCTGTACTGCTAATTCCACCTCTAGCATTGTTATATCATCTTCTGTTATAGAGTCGTCAGGTTGTGTCACTTCCATCTCACCAGTACAATTGCTCACATTCAATAGCTTATCGAAATACTCCTTCCACCGTCCCTTTATCTCTTCTGGGTGTGTTAACAACTCTCCATCTTCCTTTTTTACTAGCTTTGTAGTAACTCTTTCTTTCCTCTTACTTCTTAGAAGCCCATACAGCATCCTTTTACTGCCACTTACATCTGTTTCCATTCTTTGTGTAAATTCTTCCCACCTTTTCTTCTTTTCTTCTCCTACCACTTTCTTACACCTCCGTTTGCTGAGCGCTTAATATTATCATAAATTGACATCAGATTTACATGCTGTGTAAGCGTGCAACTGTGCTGCAAAAAGTGATGAAATATTCACTTAAACACTTTTATTAAATACAAACATAAGATTCCTGTACTAGACTCATGCGAGTCACCAACATTAGTACATGAAATCATGATCATGATTAAACAATTGAATGAAAAACAAAAGATCACACCCTGGTTACATAGGTGGCTGTTCTACTAGTACAAACAATCTGTGCGCAGTTTGTGAGACATATCAATCCATCAGTGTTCCCTGTTAAAACATAATATGCATTTGTTTCCTAGATAAGACACAGTGTGTTAATCTATACACATGATAAATCATAAAATTAGTAATGTTGTAAGAAAATTCTATGAAAGAAAAACCACGAACATGAAGAAATACACTTAAATATCCTTTCTTTTAACTCTGCACATCCTACTTTTTTTTGTCCATAATTTCCTTTGCAGTACACTGCAACAATCTTGTTCAAATTTTCTTGTATAAATCTGTATGTTTGTTAAAATTAGCTTTAATGAGGAGAATGATCCCTCTACATCTACGGATGTGATAGGACAGTACACAAATTTGGAGCGAGTTTGGATGTTAAACATTCTGGTAGATCCACATTATCAGTACCAATCAAATATTTGTTTATAGCTACCATGATGTTGTGGCCAAGATTTCATTTGAGGATATCAAAATATTTGGTGTGCAGACAGAGTCCAAGGTTTCCTGGGATACCTTCCAGTTCACACTTCACTAACTCCAAAATCTCCCGCAAATCCCAAATACGCAACCCATATGTTTCTAGCTTATTGGTACATTTTCCCTTTGAACCATTTCATTGCTGAAAACCACTTTTGCTCCTGAATACCTCTGGCATCATTGACAGAAAATTTACAATTATATGTTTCACTCCATTGAAATGGTGACAACAAAAATAATTATGCAGCTTCCATACAAGTTCCCTAGATCATCAGGATTGGCTCAGTAGGAAGAGGAACGTCTGGTAGGCAATTCCTGTAAGCCTCTGTTCAGAGAGGCGCTTTCACAAACACTTTCTTCTTAGTGGATATTAGTTTGTTCACGTTTGGAAATTGTGCCCTTAATTCTTCTTCAACTCTGTGAGCTGCATATGTTACATGACTCAAATTAGGATAAAATACCTTCGATGTTGCAGCAGCTTTTAACATGTAACTGTTAGAATCTGTCAGAAATTCTGGAACTGCCGGTTATATCCACATGAAGGCCAGAACTGGCATAACGAATTATTGATAAAGCAAGCGATTATAGAATGATTTGTTCTTTCCAACAACTTGCAAGAGATAAGATACGGGGTGCCCAGTTCATCTCTGATCAACTTCCCAACCAACATGTTTGCTACGCATCTACCACATGCATCCGTATTCTTGTCTACAACTCCATAGATCAGACAACCAAGTAATTCAGTTCGGATTTCTTTCATCACTGAATTGTAACATTTGTCCAAGTACGCTTTCTGAACTGAAGACTCTTGAGGAATAGTCTGGTTGCAATACTTCTCAAGACAGCTATGGAAATGAGGGCAGGTAATCTATTCCATGGAATATTTTTGCAGTAATCATTGTGTAACACAAATCACGGATAAACTCATTTTGTCCTGAAGTGGATGGAAGTTCTTGTGTCAGTAAAGTTTGTTTAGTCTTGCTGCTACCAATCTGCTTAGCATTTATATGATCTGAGGTATTAGAGTGCTGTCTGAGTGGTATTTTTTTTCACAGGAAGCCTGTTTGTCACAAGCACAACAAAAAGTTATTTTACCATCTGTGGTATATCTTACTATAAATGTCAATAAGACTAAAGTCTTGGCACAACCTTCACCAGGCACACCTCTTCCTCAGTTCAATATCTCCATCTCAAATTTGCCATTAGAACAGGTGGATCACTTCTCGTACCTGGGAAGTACCATTTCTGTGAGCTGTACCTGTGAGCAGGATGTGGATAAGAGAATTGGCGCAGCCCATGCAGCATATGGTCGATTAGCGCACCGGGTCTTCATGAATAAAGATCTGTCCATGAGTACAAAGCTTATGGTGTACAAAGCAGTAGTCATTTCTACATTGTTGTATGGCTGTGAAACATGGACCCTTTACCGACGTGATCTTAGGAAGCTTGAGCGTTTCCACCTACAAAAACTTCGATCAATCCTGAGGATTAAATGAGAAGACCGCATTACCAATATTGCTGTTCTGGAAAAGGCTCAAATCAACAGCATAGAATCATCCATAATAGGTCACCAATTTAGATGGATTGGTCATGTCCATCGGATGGATGATGTGAGATTACCTCGTCAAATGCTGTATGGTGAGTTATGCTATGGCACCAGACCTCATGGTGGTCCTAAGAGGCGCTACAAGGACCAATTTAAGCAGACCCTGAAATTGACAGGTCTTGATTCACAAACCTGGGACATGCTGGCTGAAGACCGCTCAACTTGGCGCCGTACCATCTCAGATACTGTAAAGACGTTTGAAAGGGATCGACGCACACATGAAGAGGCCAAGCGTCAAGCTAGGAAACTTCGAGCAGCCCAACCACGTCCTCCTCCAGCAATACTATGTGACTTGTGTGGACGCTTGTTCCATGCCAGGATTGGACTCTTTAGTCACCGTAAACACATCCACAAACTGGACTGAAGGAAGAAGATTTATACTCGGATTCGAGTTAAAGCCGATGATGATGATAATCTGCATCACCCAATTTACAAGGTAACTTCTACTATTCTTTGTTTTGGCATTGTCCGTGACTTTGCTTAAAAGTCAATCTTGGAAACACGTCACCAGACAGTTCACTAACAACACGGTGCGCTGAAATATTTAACTATTAACTCACTTTCACACATCTGAGATACATCGTGGACTTCAGGAGTGGGTAGAACTCTGAGCACTGCACACAGACTAATTTGTTTTGTTCATAGGAATACGGTTTGCTGCACTGAGGTTCCTATAGCCCATTGATCCTAAACTGTCACTCCATGCAGTCACCAATTAACACATTCTCTGCAATGTTGACAAGAATTGAGGAAACCTGTGTTCGTGTTTTATTTTTCCTTGAAATATTATCACAGCTGTAATGTTCATTCAGAACAATGACACTCATTCTGAAAGATATCACGGCATTCTTACTTTACATTTTCTTGAAGACTGCTTGTAAAGCCTGTTAAAATGTGCTTTATTAAGTCGAAAACATTCACAATAAATCTGAATATGCACTAATTTCAAATACAGTATATGCTAATATGCATATCACTATTAAATTTAATAATTCGTCCAATTTCACCTTCAAATAATAATAATATCATATGGCCTCGGGTACCGGGTGCAAGCTTTATTTAACGCCCAGAGGGCAGCTTACATGTCGAATTTTGTTGTTCCTTGGAGTGGTATGAAAGTCAAGGAGGTTAGATATCTAAGCTCCTTGACACTATAGGGCTTTCTAGTACTGAGTGGTACTTTTTTTTTCACAAGCACAACAAAAAGTTATTTTACCATCTGTGGTAAGCTGCTAGCGTTTGTGGGTTGATCTTCAAATAACACAATTCCTGTGAATCATTAGATGTTCTGATGCACAAATATTCAACTATTTTGTTTTGTTTTTTTGTTCAGTGAATTTCATTGGCAGATTTTCCAAATCTTTGTAAATCTATTATTGCAAGCTGATTTCATATTCTCCTCATTCCATGTTGAAAACTGCATTTACAGCAAATATAGTTATGGTCTACATATTGGCAAACAAAATTTGCATTTGTGTACAAATCCGATGTCGAATTATAAGCAATCACTGGGTTTTGTCAAGCCTGGCTGCATCGCTCAGCAGTAACATTCTTGCTTGCTGTTCCCAAGTTTGCAGGATCGAATCTTGGCGCAGTCAGCTGGCATTTGAGGGTGCGCAAATGTGAGGGAATCATGTCAGTAGATTTACTGGCACGTTAAAGATTCCCTTCAGGGCAAAATTCCGGTACCCCAGCGTCTCTGAAAGCCACAGTAGTTTTTAGAGGGACGTAAAACCAATAACATTAACATTACGGTTATGTCTATCCATCTTCTCCTGTTCCTTGATTGTATGTATTCCCACCTTGTGTCTTGCTTTGGATCATCATCATCATCAATTAGGTTTTTGAGAAATCATAGTCATCAACCTGGAAAGTTGTGTGAACCTGTCTTATAACCTATGTTATAATGGTCCCTATAACTGTAATTGGGGCTAAAATTGGGAAAGTAAAGAATTATTGATTGGATCGATGGCTTGAATAACCACCTTTGAAGATGGTGGTGTGTCAGCAGTGGTGGTACCTTTTTATGTGTTTTTCCCTTTTATGTCTTCCTTCACCTGCCCATCACATTATACTTGTCTTTATCTTTGTTTCTATCCTATCATCAACATCATTATTACCAAGTTTTATATACTCTTGCACTAGTGTACGAGCTGCTAGAGTTTGTGGGTCGATCTTCAAACAGATACAGTCAGTCTGAGAGACTAGACTTTATATCATTTCAAATGACGCATGCTACAAATGCTACACATGTTAGAAAGGCTCAGGAGGGCTTCTCGCTTCGCTCGAAGCCCCAGGACTCTATCAGCAGACTCCATTACCCATTAACTTAGGCTTCCCGTGCACTCTGCTGCATGACGTCACGCACTCGCCGTCTCTGTTCGCATAACGTCAGACCCCAGGAGTAAACTCAGACTCAACAGACTCCATTACCCTTTAACTTACGCTTCCCGCGCGGGGGCTGCATGACGTCACGAACTCGCCATCTCCGTTCGCATAACGCCAGACCCCAGGAGTAAACTCAGACTCTGTGCATATGCACTGAGCAACATGATGACGTCATACACGCCGTAACTGTGATGCATAACGGTAGACCTATGCATAAGGATGAAGTCGACAACATCATTTGAAATGATAAAAACACAATTTCTGTGAATCACTGGATGTTCTCATGCACAAATATTCAACATCTTTTTTTTTTTTGTTCAGTGAATTTCACCTGACTTCATATTCTCCACATTCCGTGTTGAAAACTACATGTACTGTATGTGTTCTCCTTCACAGACAACACAAGGATTACTGGTTGTACAGTATGCACCAAAAGCTTGTAACAGTATTTATGACAAGTCTAGTATATACCGGTATCTCTCCTTGAATCAAAGATTAAGTGCTGTATAACTTATCTATGTGCTTTTACAATGGTCATGTAAGTAAAGATATTTATAGCATTTTGCAATGGTTTCAGAAAGTTCCTGAAGAGTGCATTACGGGTATGGCATCTGTATGCCGCACTGTCAGTCTCGCAAACCTTCATATGTGCTTCCCTGAACCCAAGTATTGGCGGCAATCACGTACAATGCCCAAGTACGCCAGTGCATATGTGGAAGAATACATGGGTAAGTACGAAGGAATTGAATGGGAAGATGATATACTGTATAATAAAAAGATTATAGCCTATACTGTATAACTATAGTTAGGTCACAGCTAGAGAATGCTACAAGTGCGTAGAATCCTCATCAAATTATCTCATTAAGGATTATTTGTTATATTTTTGTATTTTTCTTAGTCTTTTTTCATTAAATTTAAATTCATTCTAAATTTGTATCCTTTTAGCTGTGTTAAGAGGGGCAAATGACCTTGCTGTTCTGCCCCTTAAAACAACAATAATTTCAAATAGTGGTGAATGATAGTAAAAAAAAAAACAACTAAAGGAAGTAGGAGACTTCTGTTACTTAGGAAGCAAAATAACCAGTGATGGACGAAGCAAAGAGGATATAAAAAGTAGGTTAGCTCAGGGAAGGAAAGCATTTCTACAGAAAAGGAATCTGTTGACATCGAATATAGATTTAGGTATTAGGAAGTCATTTTTGAAGGCCTTTGACAGGAGCGTGGCGCTCTATGGAAGTGAAACTTGGACTATTGGTGCAGCAGAAAAGAGGAGAATTGAAGCATTTGAAATGTGGTGTTACAGGAGAATGATGAAGATCAGATGGGTAGATAGGGTTACAAACGAAGAGGTATTAAGACTGGAGGGAGAGGAGAGATGTTTCTGGCGACTGCTAATGAAGAGAAGAGATAGGTTGGTAGGACACATACTCGTCGTCGTCGTCGTCGGCTTTAACTCGTTTCCGAGTATACATCTTCTTCCAAAACAGTCTAAAATAATCTAAGGTTGAGGTCTGTGGGCATGTTTGCGGTGACTGAACAGCCCAATGCGTGCATGAAACAAACGTCCACACAGATCACACAGAACTGTTGGTGGAGGGCGTGGCTGTGCTGCACGGAGCTTACGTGCTTGTCGCTTGGCCTTAACAATTCTACGACGTTCTTCTTCAAACATTTTGACAGCAGCCGGGATGGTCTGGCGCCAAGTTGAACGGTCTTTAGCAAGCTGGTCCCAGGTTTGTGGATTGAGACCTGTCAACTTCATATTCTGCTTGAATTGGTCCTTGTAACGTCTCTTAGGGCCTCCATGAGGTCTGGTGCCGGAGGTGAGTTCACCATACAGAACCTGGCGTGGTAGTCTCGTATCATCCATCCGTTGGACATGTCCAATCCATCTAAGTTGATGACCAATGATGGATGATTCTATACTATTAGCAAGCGCTGTCTCAAGAACATCAAGATTGGTGATGTGGTCTTCCCACTTTATCTTAAGGATGGATCGAAGCTTCTGTTGATGGAAGCGCTCAAGCTTTCGGAAGTCATGTCGATAGAGGGTCCAGGTTTCACAGCCATACAACAATGTTGAGATAACAACAGCTTGGTACACCATGAGCTTCGTCTTCACGGTCAGATCTTTATTCAAGAAGACCCGGTGCGATAGTCGCCCAAATGCCGCATGGGCAGCACCGATTCTCTTCTCAACATCCTGCCCACAATTGCCGTGTACAGATAGCAGACTGCCCAGATACGAGAAGTGGTCTACCTGCTCCAATGGAGTATCTGAGATAGAAATGTTGAAGTGCGGAAGGGAAGTGCCTGGTGAGGGTTGTGCCAGAACCTTGGTCTTCTGAACATTAATGGTGAGACCAAAACGTTCACATGCATTCTTGTAGCAATTAACAGTCTGTTGCAACTCCACTGGCGTGAGTGTAGGCGATGCTGCATCATCTGCATACAACATATTGGTTATCTTCGTAACCTGAGTTAGCTTCTTGGAGCGAAATCGAGCTAGGTTGAAGAGCCCTCCATCAAATCGGTACCTGACATCTACACCTGGGATGCTTGTGGGCGATTTATAGAGCATTGCAGCCAAATACAATGCAAACAGTGTTGGAGCAAGTACGCAGCCTTGTTTCAGTCCATGAGTGATAGGAAATTCGTCAGAGATCTTATTTTGCTGACAAACCTGACCGGTCATGCCATCATGGAGAGCTTGGATTAGATCAACAAAGCGTCGAGGACAGCCAAAGCGTTGTAGCACCGCCCACATAGCAGATCTTGGAACTGAGTCAAAGGCCTTTTCCAGATCATAAAAGACTAAGAAGAGTGGATTCTGTTGCTCACTACATTTTTCTTGTAGTTGTCTTATGCAGAAAATCAAGTCAGTTGTGCTTCTGGAAGATCGAAATCCACACTGGGACTCGGGGAGGATCCTTTCTGAGATAACCTGAAGGCGGTTAAGTAAAATTCTGGCGAGAATTTTACCCACAGTAGATAGTAGCGATATACCGCGATAGTTGCCACAAACACTACGATCACCTTTCTTGAAGATTGTGATGATAGTGGCGTTCTTTAGGTCACCAGGTACTTCTCCTAATTCCCAAATTTTGAGAATAAGAGTGAAAATCCGCGTTTTGAGGGACTGACCTCCAGCTTGAATTAATTCCAGTGGGATGTTATCTGGGCCAGGTGCCTTTCTTGGTTTCATTTGATTGAGAGCTACACTGAATTCCGTGTAAGAAGGAGGTACAGCCATCCATGGTTGTTCAGGATATTTCGGCACATCACGGAGGAAGTCTTCAGCAGCTGTTGAGGGACGATTTAGAAGGATGGAGAAATGTTCCTTCCAACGCTCTAAGATATCATGGCTGTCAGTAAGAGTGGCAGAGTTGTCAGCACTTTTTAGTGTACCTGATGAAGAACGAAGTGGGCCATATATCTCTTTAATCCCTGCATAGAAGTTCCTCAGATCACGAGTATCAGATAGCCTCTGAAGTTCCTCAGCTTTCCGCTGCCACCAAGTATTCTTTATCTCTCTTATTTGTGTCTGACACTTACTCTTGAGTTCTAAATACAGAGCTTTCTTCGTATTTGAGGATGGGTCTTGAAGATGAGATAGATAGGCTTCCCTTTTGATGTTGATGAGACGCAAAATTTCTTCATTGTTGTCATCAAACCAGTCTTGACTTTTCTGCTTTACCAAACCAATGGTTTCTTCAGCTGACTTAGTGATTATCTCCCTCAGATTGGTCCATTCTTCTCGAATGTCACTTGTTTTAACTGGATGATCTGATAGCTGGGCATTGATCATATTCTCAAAGTTTGTGGAAATAGATTCATCCTGAAGTTTGGAGGTGTTAAACTTTCCTCTGGATGGGGTTTGGAAACGCCTTGGTGGTTTTGGGCTGATGGATATCCTGAGTTTACAGATGAGAAGTTTGTGATCCGTCCAACAATCGTCAATATTCCTTGCTGTTTTGGTAATAAGTATGTCCTTCTTATCACATTGTCGGGTAATGACGTAATCAAGGATGTGCCAATGCTTAGAACGTGGATGCATCCACGTGGTCTTGAAGCGGTCAGGTAATCGGAATTGAGTGTTGGTGATGAAGAGTTCATGTTCTGCACAAAGACCAAGAAGAAGAAGTCCATTGGGATTACAGGATCCAAGACCTTGTTTACCCATCACATTTTGCCATAGCCGGTTATCTTTTCCAACTCTTGCATTGAAATCACCAAGGAGTAAGAGCTTATCTGTAGATAGTACCTTGGAGATGATTGTGCCAAGCTGGTCATAGAACTGGCCCTTAACTTCATCATCGGCCTTCAAAGTTGGAGCATAGGCAGATATGAGAGTCATGAATGAACCTCCAGAGAGTGGAATGCGGAGAGTCATAAGTCTTTCGCTGATTGCAGTGGGAGTAATTTGGAAATCATTAACTAGCTTGGTCTTTACAGCGAATCCTACACCATGAATACGATGTTCTCCCTCCTCCTTTCCCTTCCAGAAGATGGTATAACCTGATCCAAACTCAGTAATTTTTCCTTCAGTGGACAACCTGGTTTCACTGAGAGCAGCGATGTCAATGTTGAGTCTGGATAATTCATGAGTAATAAGAGCCGTTCTTCTTTCAGGCCTGTCGTTATCTTTTAAGTCAAGCAAAGTTCTGACGTTCCATGTTCCAATGATAAAATTGTGTGTCCTTATTGACTTGGTAGTTTTTGTTTTTCGACCGCATGAGGGGTGACCTGCTGGGTGCGGCCGCCCAGCCGGACAGTAGATGTGACTTCCGATGTTTAGCCCACCTTTTCTAGGGCCTTCCCCATGTGGGGTGAGCAGCGGTAATCCTAAACAGGCCTGCTCAAACACAGATGCAGGACCGAACTCCTGAGTAGCCACAGAGTCCCAGGAAGACGACCATCACACATCTGCTGCCAACGTGCAGGTCCGAACTAGGGGCTTCCAGTTACACCCATAACCTGCCCCCACCATCCATATCCCATCGCCGTTGGACTTTAGAAAATAAGTGACTGATGGAAGAATTGCCACTGGCGTGTATTTGTTTAGGGTGGATCACAACTTGCCAGGAAGTGACCCACTCACTATGATCTCGGAGTCGTGTCCTGCGGCACATATGAAATGAGACATGCAAGACCAGACACAGAGACTGCAACGAACTGCCGCAGACTCAAAATATTACTGAGGTGCGCCTTCACAGCCAATTCGTCTGGCATGGCCTCTTCCGCCTTCACGACCGTTGGGAACCATAAAAGTAATGGATTCTTCTTCCGCCCGCTTTGCCGTTGGGCCTAAACACATGTGCCCCATCCGCCAGCTCCGCCGTACCGAAGTTCATCTTCTCCGCCTTCACTGCCGTTGAGGTCTTCACTCGTAACCCTGAGCTGGGACCCTTACCAGATGATACACACCGGGCCAGTGCGCTCTGGGACTCACATAGGCAGGGGCGCCACTCCCTGGGTAGGGCTACCTCCGAAGAGGGTCCCTACCTGCTACCTGCAAGGACACATACTAAGACACCCAGGAATAGCAAGCTTAGTAATGGAAGGAAGAGTCGAGGGCAAGAACTGTAGGGGTAGACCAAGGTTAGAATATGTTGAACAGATTGCCTCGGATGTAGGGTGTGGTAGCTATGTAGAGATGAAACGATTAGCTCAGGACAGGGAGGCATGGAGTGCTGCATCAAACCAGTCAAAAGACTGAAGACTCAAACAACAACAACAACAAAAGCAGCTTCTGTGCAAATATGGTTATTCATTGTGGAATTATTATACTGTATATACCATGACAATTTATTTTCATCACAAGCATCACATAAGCTAGAATAATTCATGCTCTCCCCTACCACCACTTGTTTTTAAAAGTGAATAATTAAGCAATTGTATTTTCCCATTACAGTACATCTTTTCCGTGCCTATGATGTTCACCGGCAATGTGCGTCTATTGTAAACATACACACAACAATGCTCAGCTGTTCACCTTTGTTGCCATCGTCTTTGTTTCATGGTGTGACTGGCTCCAATACAAATGCATCGAATGCTGTTGTGCGAGTTGTTAATGCAGTGAACTCCTGTAACCAAAACAATACTTTTTAAAACTCAGCAATATTTCTAGGTTTGTGCCATGTCTTGTGTGGGGTTTCGCCTAGGAACACCAAGCTGGCTCATCAGCAGGCTCTTGGTGTCCATGCCCGAACCCCCACAGAAGTAGTGAACTGTGCGCTATCTCCCTTTTTATGAAGCGCACATGTGCCTCTTTACTGCGAGAGCTAATAGCTCAAGCAGCCTTAACCTCCGTTTTTGGAATACTTTTTAGTCCAATTTATCCTCTCGCAACTCCGTTATGCCCAATTTCTATGTTGAGGCACATGTTAATCTATTCAAATCCAGTTCATTGTTTCAAACAATGTGTTGTGATATTGCTGAAGACTCATCCAACCTGAGCATTCAACAATAATCTTGTTTCCTTTTTGTGCTTGAATTCACTTCATAGTATGCTCCTCATTCCTACTTGGTACAGTCATGATTGTTCCTAACTAACACCTTGCTTATGAATATGGTATGCATTATGCAAGTAGCCTTTGGTGCTACTTTCATTATTTTCACAATGCACTTATCGATGGCATTTTACAAATATTCGTAAACGGATATTGCAACTGCAAAAGGGTGGAGTATTTTGAACACGCAAATTTAGGTCGAAATAATATTGTTTGATTGCCATGAATACATATAGGATGCATGATTCGAAAGCAAAAACAACACTTTTTAGTTCCAATTTGTTCTATCACGTCTCCATTATGTCAAATTTACAACTCGAGGCAAACGTTAACCTATTTGAGTCCAACTCGTTTCAAACGACACATTCTGATATATTAGGAAGAAATAAAGGGAATGTCTGCCTTTTCAATGCATATATTAAACCTACTCACAGGTACATGTTTCGAGAGTTGTTAACTCCCTCTTCCTCAGTCTGTACAATAAATATCAAAGATTCCCTTTATTTCTTTCTAATATAGTATATAGTTAGTCAATTCGGACCTCAATTACAGACATTCTGATATTGCTGACAATTGGTCAAAATCTACGCACTTGACAATCAACTCAATTTATTTTCATATTTATATTCATTTTATAGTACGGTCCTCATTCTTACTCGTCTCGGTCACTCACTACTCTTCTCAACTCGCCTCTTGTTTCCCTTTGACACTATGGTTGCTTTGTGACCTATAGAATAATAGGTTGATTAATTGATTTCATAACTTGCTTCAAAAATATGAAATTAATTGATATTAGATCAGACTGGTGAAATTTCTGAAAATGATTGACTGTTCATTTTATACAAGTCAAATGTTAGAGTGGCATAGAACACTTGAACCTTGCATGTTTTGGCTGGAGCCTAATACTTTACCCCTAAAAACGGTATTCATCAAACAGAACTATTAAGAATGTTGAACCCTAGCTATCCCTCATTTATCATTTTCTGCATCCATTTAATTTTTCTTGAGTTTTTGCTAAAAAAGATGAATAAAGATTGTAAAATAATAGGTAAATTGTGAAAGGATGAATCGTAGATAAAATTAAATGATTTTTTTTAGGAAGGGATGTATTGTCGGTTACACTTACTAATGAAGGAGGGTATGATGACATTTTTCTGATTTTGCTTAACTGATATCACTTGTTGGTTCATAAAGGTTTCTGTGCAGAGAAATTACTTCCCTGCTTACACTACCTATGGTAGTGATTTTGGATTCTTTTCTCTCTTTTAACAAAGCAGTGCTGGATGTGTTTGTTCCTGTTCAGATCGTGTTCTGCGACCAGTCCTCGCAGCTCTGGGCCCTCTCCCCTTGCCAGTACAGCAAACGGTGGGCAGCATGGTGATACGCATCATGTGTGAGGCCTGGCTCGACCATATCTACATGCATCGCATTAAGTTCAGGTAACGCAATAAGTGTTTCCTTTAATGAAGAGAGGTAGATACTTATCAAGAAATTTTCTCTGTAGGAAATTATTTTTTTAGAGTTAGTTCTTTCTTTCTATTGAATTATTAGAAGCCATTTTTCAGTGTTGCCTAGTAATTTACAGTATTATAGAATGCTTTTCAGTCGGTCAACATGATTGTGCTCAATTATATTAGATGGGGAGTAACAATATACCCTAATCTGAAAGAAATATTACATGAATTAATTTATCACTTAATCACCACACAAAGAAGGGGGGGATTAATTGGATGACATGTTTTGATTGTCAAGTGATCATCATCAGATCTTGTTCACCTAGACTTACATAAAATATGGTGGTTACATATTACACTCATACTATATGTACAAATATATTTACAATCATTAAATTACAAAAGTTTATTATAAATTTTGTAACGCATTAGTCTTATTTACAGATATTGTAGTTCAGTTGGTTTGAAGCACTTCTATACTTATGACCATAGTTTAAGCGTGTTAACCTTCGATTTATTTATTTAATATTGTGATGAACTTCAGGTATGAATGTTGTCAACTCTATTTTGTTATGTCTGTTTCTATTTTATATTCATATTTAACGGGTGGTTTTCTTCTTCTTCGCCTTTTGAGACCACATAGGATCACTTTAACCAACCATTAGTTCGTCGACTTGTAGGAATTGTACGAGCCTTGCGGTCCTCCCAGTACTTCTTCAAGCGTATTGATCGTCCTGCCCTTTCATGGGTGGAAAATATTCTTTTAGGAATTTTCTTTTTTGTGCGTGGAAAATGAAACATCATATTTTTAAGTGCTGTAGTTAAACTTTTCTTATTTGCAGCATCTTCTGTTGTTAGGCCAATTTCTTTTAAGTCCTCTCTGATTTCTTTTAACCATCGGCATCCAGTTGTGTTTTATGAAGCAAGATTGTACTGTACTAGTTGTTTTAGAAGACGTGAATCTGGCATTCTCATGATGTGCCCAAAGAATCCTAGTCTTTTCTTTCGCATGGTATCAGTAATGGGTTCCAGGTTATTGTAGACCATATTGTTAGGTATTATTTGCCATTGCCCATCTTTTTTATATCCTTTATTGATACAAGTTCTTCCAATTCGCCTTTCGATCTTCTGTAATCTGTCGGTTTTAGAATGTTCATTTAGATGGAATAATGTTTCTGCTGCTTATGTGGCTTCCGATTTTATGACTGTATTGTAATGTTTAATTTTTGCATTAATTGATAAGCATTTCTTTTTGTCTATTATAATATGGTTAGTTAATGTAATTAATACACAAATGATATTATACTTGATATTATACTCGCTTCAAACAACTAAATTTCATAGCAACTTTAAATGTTCAATCTTTGATGAAATTGGGAAAATTGAAAAAGAATACAGATTTTCTTGTTAAAAATCCATCTTGATAACAGCCATACCAGAAACTCGATATGTGGATAATGAGCCGTTCAAATCAAATGGCTACAGAATATACAAGAGTAAATCTACTAGCAGGATGTTAAAAGGTACACCTTTATTTGGTAGTGGATTCATAGTTTCAAAGAAAATAATAGACTCAATATTGAAGTTTGATCCAATCGATGAGAGGACATCTTCTTTAACATTTAAATCTACAAATAAAGTGTACACTCTTTTAAATATACACGCTCCAACGAATGACAAAAACAAGAAGAAAACTAGACATATTGTCAACGAATACTGGGAAAGAATTGATAATTATTTGAGTAAAGTACCAGCGAATCATACCATTATTTTATTGGGTGATTTCAATGCACAAATAGGAAAAGAGAGGAAATACCAAAAAATAGCTCATCTGCGTGCAAATAAGTATGGTGAAAGATTAATAGAACTTTGTGCTAACCACAATATAATAGTTAAATCAACGTCTTTTGAAAGAAAACCAAAGAAGTTAATGACATGGGTATCGCCCAAACCACTATGTGGGGAGAAACAACTTGATCACATAGCAATAAGCAAGAAATCATCTAAAGAAATAATGAATGTACGAGTAATAAAGTCTGCAAATATTGAATCTGATCACTACATTTTGGTAGCTAAATTTAAAATTAAACCTGACATCCGAAAATTTAAAAAACCTCAAAAATTCCATAATATGATACTAATAAATTGGAGAAAGATAAAATAACAACAAAAATTCAACAACAGAACTTTCATACGTGGAATGATTTGAAAAATGGCATAATTACAGCAGCAATTAAAACAGCACCTCCAACAAACAAGAAAAAACAAATTTGGTGGAATGAGCACTGTAATAAGGTTCTAGAAGAAAGACAAAAAGCGTGGGAGAAATGGAATTCAAACAAAAATCAAGACAACAGAAATAATCTAATAGAAAAAAGAAGAATAGTCACCCAAACTTTTAAAAGGGAAAGAAAATTGTTCTTTCTGAAGGAACTACAAGAAATAGAGGATGAATTTTAAAACAACAGTGTGAGAAATTTCTACCAGCTATTTCGAAAACAGTTGAATAAATTTGAAGCCCCCACATTATTACTTGTACATCCAAAGACAAAACAAATATCACATTCTATTCAAGAGAATTGTAATATAATGGCAGAGTATTTTGAAGACCTACACAATTGTCATAAGCCGGAAGACAAGTTTATCAACAACACTACTAACATTCAAAATGAAAATTCTATAGCACCAGATTTGGACGAAATTAAAGAAATTATACACAACTTGAACAACAACAAAGCCGCTGGTGAAGATGGGATTAGGGCAGAGTTGCTGAAAGCCCTAAATGATGATATAATCATACAATTTAAAGATATAATTGATAAGATCTGGGAAAATGAAAAAGTTCCTGAGGAATGGAAAGTCACCATAATACACCCTATCCACAAGAAGGGGTCTAAATCTGACCCGAATAATTATAGAGGCATATCGCTTGTGTCAGTAGCTTATAAAATTCTTTCCAAAGCTTTACTCAATCGTGCAGAACCCCAATTAGACTTACAAATAGGAGAGGATCAAAATGGCTTTCGTAAACATAGATCTTGTGTTGAACAGATATGGAATCTTAAAATTATTTTGCAAATGAGACAATTAAGAAATGAAGACACGACAGTTACTTTTATAGATTTTGCAAAAGCCTATGATTCCATTGACAGAGAATCTCTCATTAACATTCTAAAAGAATTTGGTTTGGATCCTAAAACAACTAACATTATTCAGGATACGCTAACAAATACCACGTCCAAAGTCCGATTTCGTGGGGAGTTCTCCATGGCTTTTGAAATAAACATAGGAGTCAGACAAGGTGATGGATTGCCACCATTACTTTTTAACTATGCTTTGGAGAAGGTGATCCGAGAGTGGAGGAAAACAGACACCAAATGGGTTAAATTAGGATATCAACGAGATAACATCTATATAGATTGTTTGGCTTTTGCTGACGACATTGCCCTAATTACTGATACACCGGAAAATGCCAAAATACAAGTTGATAATTTAATACAACAAGCAAATAAAATAGGTCTACAAATTTCCTTCACAAAGACAGAATTTATATCCAATGTCAAAAACAGTCCTGATAAATTATGTATTCACCAAAACGAAATCAAAAGAGTGAATTCTTTCAAATATCTCGGTGAATGGATTCCAATAAATAATAACGAGAAAAGCAGCCTAACAGTTAGAACAAAGAAAATGAATATAGCTTTCCAGCTCACCAGGAACATTTATAAGAAAAAAGCATTACCTAATTATATTAAAATTAAACGTTATATCTATTGTGAAACTGGAGGCCTTATATGGATTTGAAACGCTCAAATTAATGAATAAAGGCGAAATTAACAAAATCATGGTCATGGAAAGGAAAATAATTAGAAGTATACTTGGCCCTAGAAAAGTAGGAGCAGATTATAACAGACCTAGACCAAATGTTGAAATTTATGAGCATGTAGAAAACCTGCTACATACCATGCGAAGAAGATTATCCTTTTTTGGACATTTACAAAGAATGAACGATGATAGATTGACAAAGAAAATTTTCAATAAAATTATGAAACTTAAAATACAGCCAGCTTGGTTTCAACAGACCTTGAATGACCTTAAAGAGGCCAATATACAAATTGAAGACATACCTAATAGACAACTCTTTCGGAACAAAATTAAAAGTCACCTTCAAGGAGGAACTAGAGAGAAGCAGGAAACAGCCACATAACATTGAGGAGCTCGGGCAACAACAATCTGAAAGAATGAAGCAATATAGCAAAACTTGATGTATTCATTTAACGTGCTCTATTAAGGGCTATTCGATTAAATAAATAATACTTTTTATTTATTTATTTATTTACTTATTTATTTACATAGGTCCCAATGAGCCTGAGCTCGTGTTAGGGACAATCAAGTAACATAGTTACAGCATGGCATATATATAATTTTTGTAACATTATTGTTTAATTTAATAGTAACTTATATTATATTGCTAGTGACTAATTTTACAGAGATAATTCGGTATGATACATTGCATTGCTTAAGGCTATTGTACATGGGCTATTCATTCCTTAATAGGAAGTCTTTTGTTTTTCTCTTAAATGTTTTTATAGAGAAACTTTCCCTTATGCCTAATGGTAGCGAGTTGTATTCTTTTATTATAGAGGACATAATTCCTTTAGTTCCAAATTTAATGGATTGGGAATGGCTGGTGAATATTTGATTTACTCCTCTTGTTGCATAATGATGAATGTCATTTGCATGGGTAAAATGGATGTGTGTGTGTATCAATTTGTTTTCTAATTTGTATACAAATACTGTTGCTGACATAGCTATTTGTTTTTGCAGTGGCATAATTTTAGTTCTTGAGTATAATTCATTTGAGGGTGTGAGCCAAGGAAGTCCAAAGATAGATTTTATAGCACGTTTCTGGAGTATCTCAAGTTCTTTTATCAGCTCCTTCTTACAATATCCCCATATGAAATTCATGTACATTAGATGTGAATGTATCAGAGCAAAGTATATATTTTTCAATTGTTGGCTAGTAAGACAGCTATATCTTAATCTGAAAATAATACCAATTAAAGGGCTGATTTTATGTTTTACATTTTCTACATGATTTTCCCAGGTTAGTGTACTATCTAGTGTGATACCTAAGTATGTTGCCGATTTAACCCTTTCTATTTCTTTGTTGGCTATGTTGACTATGTTTGTGGTCTCAATCTTGTATGATGGTTTATGGAAGAATAAATATTTTGTTTTAGTGATATTGATAACCATTTTGTGTGCTCTCAACCAATCCACCAGCTTATTGAGATCATAATTAATATTTAGCATAATTTCCTGTTCAGATGTTCCCAGATAGAGTATAAAAATATCATCTGCAAATAGTTTAAGCTTGCCTTTCAATTCTAATAATACTATATCATTAATATAGGCCAAGAAAAGAATTGGTCCTAAGACAGAACCTTGAGGTACTCCTGTGTCAATTCTCATTTGAGACCCTTTTACATTATCGATTGCAACATATTGTTTTCTGTTAGTGAGGTAGTTCTTGAACCAATCATGTGCCACTCCTCTGATGCCTGCAAATTCTAGTTTATTAAGGAGAATCTTATGGTTAACCAGATCGAATGCTTTTTGAAGGTCAATTAGTACACCAGCAGCTAGTTTGTTTTCATCTAATGCCTTTTCTACATCAGTTACTACTTCAAATATAGCACTATCAGCTCCTCTATTTGGAATAAACCCATATTGGCAGTTTGCAAAGTAATCATTTTTCATGAAGAAATTCATAAGTCTTCGTTTAACAACGCTTTCTAGAACCTTGCTGATGGCAGATATAATATTAATGGGTCTGTAATTTGATGGGTGGGTTTTGTCTCCTTTTTTGTAGATCGGGACCACCCTAGAGACTTTACAGGCATCGGGGAATATACCAGTCATCAGTGAAAGATTTATTATTTTGACAAGATACTTGAATAAACTTCGCTGGTATTTGGATTCCTGTACAGATGTATACTCAAGTAACACAGGTAGTAGCCAATGGGATGATGAACAATGTTAATAAAATCTTATAAATTAATATAAAATTTCTTCTAAGAAAATTGGGACGTCAGCCCTGTCAATACAAATAGTTAAAAATGTTAAATATTTATATTGTTACATGTTTCGGGGTGCCAGAACCCCTTCATCAGATACACAAAGAATACAGGCAGAATTTAAAACCATCTTGTAAAGATCTTGAATAACACAGTCACTATCCATTTAAAAATCACTCATCATTGGTCTTTGGAAATTATAGAACACTCTCTCGTGCAACACAAGATCGAAAAAGTGGACAAGATCTGCTACCTTGGTAGCATCATTACCACCAATGGAGGGACCATAGAGGATATCATGAGCCATATCAACAAAGCCGATGGAGCCTTCGCAAATCTACGCCCAATATGGAGGTCCAAAGTATTGAGAATGAAGGCCAAACTGTGGATTTTTAGGAGTAATGTAAAAAGTCTGTCTTGCTCTATGGACTTGAAACCTGGAAAGTGACAAAATACCTAACCCACTTGCTACAGCCATTCATTAACCAATGCTGGCCAAACGTTTGCGAAAGAACCAATCAAATGTCTATTGCATTAGAAATAAGGCTGCGGAAATGGAGATGGATGGGACACACGCTGAGGAGGTTGGAAGGCCAAAATGCAAAGGAGACACTCGATTGGAACCCACAAGGAAAACGGAGATGAGGCATTACATTGCATTTTATTCATCCATTCAATCATATGCTGTACATTTTACAATGATATTGGACACGTCAAGATAGTTACAATTTATACTAATACACCTAATCAAAAATTACCAGGGATTTAAGGCAGGGGCAGAACCCAAAAGACAAAGGGGACCTCTTTCAGAAGATCGGAAGAAGGCGCTGAGTGACGGGCTCAAGAGATACTGGCAGGACATCAAAGCTGGCAGACGATCTAGAACGAAACATTGATTTTGATGGTTACTCCGTAGTCCATAGTGGCTCAATTCGAATGTAAAAAAAAAACAATAATAATATGAGGATATACACACACAATGACATGGCAACGGACAGTAGAAGAGGAAGGTCAACAACAAGGGTAGAGCTGGGGAGATATCAAAACCGTGGCTATGAACAGAACAAGATGACGCTCGTTTGTTGCATCCCTATGCTCCCCATAAGAGGTTAAAGGACATAAGTCAACTAAGTTAAGGAACATTTACCTGAACTTCACTTTATATCAAACACGGCATTCTATTATCAGACAAAGCACTCTTGTGTATTTGTGTGGTTCATGGGGAAGTTAGTAAAGTCAAATGTAAGTATGCACAACTTAGTCATATTTTCTAAAATAACCTACGTATGAAGGAGAATTATTTGCAAGTCAGAGTGATATATATTGTTAAATGACATATTCAATAGGACTTAAGTAAAACTATTCATAAACAAAAACTACACACAACTGGGTTAAACCGTTTCAACTGTAAATGATTTTAATCTACGTTGTTCAACCAGGTGGCCTGAATCATAATATAAATACCATACCTAAGAGAAGTATTACTAGTAAACGTGAACATACAACTTATCAGCTACATGCTGCCATTGTAGATATGGAGTAGAGGAAAACATCAAATTATTCTTTCAAGATATGCAATTTGGCTTTTGCAAGTAGAAGACTAGAAGGCTTGGACCATTTATCATGAATGCAGTTCTCTCACCTGAACTCAACACTTCTTCAGTGACAATGTTTTTTTTTTCTTTCTCTTGATTGTGATTTCATTGTGGCTGATAACCTATGCTATTGTGGTGCCTGTACAAGTGTATGAACTGATTGGATATGAAAGGAGGCAGCCATGGCGTACAGTATTATCCTTGCATTTGCATGGAGTAGAAATGGAAAACTATGGAAAATCACTTTGAGGATGGCTAAGGTGCGAACCAAACCCACCTCTTCTCAGTTTTACCTTACAAAGCTGAGGGTCCACCCATCAGACCAAAATTAAATTTCTTGAAAGAGTCAGAAATCGAATCCAGGATCTTTGGGACTGTAGTCTCGATACGTATCTCGAGACCACACAAGATGGTCCATTTTCTCATAAAATGACATAAAAATCTGATTTTCAGTCAAACTATCTAACTTCTGGTTACTCCTTACTCGATCATTGGAGGAATGAAGACATCCTGCAAGAACTGAAAATCACCCCAGTTGTACAACATATACAACAGCATAGGGAAAAATGGGAAGAACATGTGGATAGGATGAGTCCTAACCGAGTCCCTCAATAGAATCTTCCGTATGCTCCAAGTGGTCGAAGAAACCGGGGAAGACCAAAGATACGCTGGCAAGAGACTGTAACAGGCCACTAGGCCTAATATGTGAAAGTTGATGATGATGATGATGATAACTATCTAACTTTTTTTTATTTCACCGATTGGTTACTTAAACCAGTGGTCTCTTTGCTTTGGGGCGTGGTGGCGCAGCGGTCAAGCTGTTGACCTTTCACCACAGCGGACCGGGTTTGATTTCCGGTCAATGCATGAGAGATTTTGAAATTGAAATGCCATGTCCTGTGGTTCAGATTCCACGTAAAAAGGAGGTCTTGTGGCTCATGATCGCGAGATTAACATGTTTTTTGTCTCTTTGCTCCCTGTATGATCACTTGTTTATGTTTTGAGAGGAAGGCGTGTGTATGCTTGCAGTGAGTGGGGTGCACTTCAGCTGCTCACAGACTTTGGTGCTGTTCCCACCTGGCTTACAGAGAGAGTGCTGCTCCCTACTGAGTTGCAGCGTACACTTGTCAAGAACGAGGTGTTGCGGCGTTGTGAGGGTGTTGGACGACTCCTGCTACGCCGTCCTGGAGAACCTATCAACATGGTTTCTTCGATCAAACCTTTAGGTACAAACACCAACAAATAGCTTAGTAGAACTGATAAACTTGTATTCTCTGGTAAAATAGTCAGTTTTGAGGCATTTAGTGAGAGAGAAATTGACTTGTCAACACTTTCTTGTAGTGTACACATCCAAATACAGAGCCATGCAAATAATTAAGCAAAATAAGGGTTTTTTTTAATCCAGAAATTTTATATTGTAGCATAATCTCTCAATACTTCTATGACACAAAGAGAGTTAGCTACTAAATTTGGTGTCAGTATAGGCACTATATACATCGATGGAGAGATTATTTCAAAGAAATGTGCAATTAAGAGATTCTGCGCCCAGCTATATCGAGCAGTAAGAAGAGGAGTCAATGGCTGTAAGTAAAATGAAAAACGGCAAAGCGACCGGCCCAGATGACATGCCATCTGAAATCTTGAAGTTACTTGGACAACATGGCACTGAAATTCTTACAGCACTTTTCAACTGTATCCTTGATGATGGATGTTTGCTTAAAATCTGGCGAACCAGTAGGACCATACCAATTTGGAAGTCAAAGGCGATGTTGGTGAGTGTTCCAATTAGTGCCCAATTCGCCTACTCTGCCACACATAGAAAATCTTAGAGCGCATTCTTGACAGCCGAATACGCTGCGTGATCCAAATCTCTCCAAACCAATGTGGTTTTGTTAAAGGAGTTGGTACAACAGATGCAATATTCATGCGGCACGCCTACTCACAGAAAAATACAGAGAAAAGAACCAGTCTGTACATCTGGCAATTCTAGATCTCGAAAAGGCCTTCGACAGAGTGCCACATGAGCTCATATGGAGATCACTTCGGGTTCACAGGGTCCCAGAAGCTTATGTCCAATGCATCCAGCCCCTCTACCATAACGTCACAAGAATGGTACACTGTCCAGTTGGAGTTTCACCTACTTTCCCAATCAGTGTTGGAGTTCATCAAGGTTCTGCACTTTCGCCCCTTCTGTTCATTTTGTGCATGGATACAGTAACAGCCGACATACAAACACCTCACCCATGGACAATCTTATATGCTGATAATGCATTTCTCGCCGATAAAACTCGTGAAAATTTCGAGAATCGTGCTCTGTGCTGGAAAGATCGCCTGGGAAAAAATGGTTTAAAACTCAACATACGAAAATACGAATATCTACAATGTGGCACACAGACCAATGGTACCATTAACGTTGAAGACCACCAACTCAATAAAACCACTAAATTTAAGTACTTAGGTTCTCTCTTCACTTCGGATGGCTAAATCATTCTCGATGCCCGAGCATGAGTAAATGCTGCGTGGCTGAAATGGCACCAAGTCACTGGAGTACTCTGTAATAAGAAAATACCTGTCCACCTGAAAGGAAATGTTTACAAGACCATGATAAGGCCAGTGGCCCTCTACGGCACAAAATGTTGGCCAGCTTCAACCAAACACGAACACGCCCTCCATGGTATGGAAATGAACTGCGTTGGTCCATGGGTATTACAAGACTTGGCCATGTCAGAAATGGACATTTAAGGAAGCAAATGGGAGTTGCAACAATTAAAGACAAAATGAGGGAAGCACTTAAATTTCGCTGGTATGGGCATGTCACTAGAAGTTATGAGAACTCTGTGATAAAAACGGACCTCCGATATGATCCATCGGCCCTGTGGGCGCCCAAAGAAACGATGGATGGATAAAACCAGTGAAGACCTACTGGTGTGCGGTCTCAAACCAGAAGATGCCCTTGACAGGAAGAAGTGGCGAACAACAACCAAGCAAGCGGACCCTGTGCCAACGCGGGAAATAGGCTAGGAAAGAAGAAGTGTCGGCACTATAAATAGAATTATTCAGTAGCATAGACAGACTGATTTAATTTCACCAAAGAAAAAAGGAGTCTGGCAGGTAAAAGAAAATGATACCAACTGATAAATACTTTCTCTTCAGGGAAGCAAATCAAACCCTACATTTACAGCTGTGGGCTAGGCCCACAAATTGGGGAAAAAGGGGAGTTTGACATAAACTTATGGTAGCTGGAAGAAGCCTGCAAACTTGTAAAGAAATACTTTCTAACAGGAGAAATATACATGAAACATCTCTTATAGACACATCGTCATGAGGATTGGACAATGGAACACTGGAAGAAAGTTCTTTTCTCTGATAAGAGAAACTTTGAAGTGCAGGAGCAGAAGGTTCAATATGTGCACCAACCGAAGAATGAGACAACAACTTCAGCACATTTCCAACAGACTGTAAAACATCCCAAGAAGAAGATGTTTCATGCATGATGGATCCTTAGTACCAGTCAACAGGATGATGAAAACTGACAAGTAGGCCTACATAGGAATACTAGAATGGAGAGTTGTTGGTGAGCTGCAGAAGAAGTTTCCAGATAATGATGGAATTTTTCTGCAAGACTTGGCTCCAATTCTTCAGTGAGAATGTTCATCTCTTCGAGTGGCCAGGGAACTCGCCTGACATTAATCCAATAGAAAAACTATGGGCTATTTGCTAAAGGAGGTGTACAAAACTTGACTGTTCCACAAAATTACACACAGTCAAGACTCTAGTTTCAGTGCAGTTCCATGACTATGAACTTAAAAATATGTGCTCAAAGCTTGTGGGATGTATGCCAAATCATATAAAGGAACTTATAAAACAGAAAGGAGGACATTAGCAAAGATTATTGTATTACGTAAATACCTAAGTATAAAACCAAACTCGAATATTATGATCACATGTACATTCAAGTGCCAATTAACCTGAACATTAACACCCTTTAGACTGTCCGCCTAGTCAATACTTCATTTAAACTATGAAAAATTAGTTGGACATTTTTTGAGTTACTCAATAACTCATCTTCAGCAGCTTAAACACAATTACCAATTTAAACCTTAAAATACATTCCAATTATCCAAACACTTTTCCACATACGGGTAATAATTATACTTAGACTTCTTTTGGGCAATAATGCCAAATAACGCTATGAAGAGACACATTGGCATTTTGCGTTTTACCTCTGGTTCAGCAGGGCATCAGAGGCCTGTCTTTTGTGAACAGACAGCATTTTCTTCACAGCCTCAAATGATAACTTTGTTTTTATTTTATCACAAGCAGACAGTGTTAGTCGCAGTGTTCCAGAGGGTAAACATACAAATTTTGGTTAAGATCGGTGAAACGGTGTGGATTTGGGACATAGGGCCTAAATGCAGGGAATGGAGTGGTCTGTCGACAATTTCAAGCAGACAGTGTTACGCGCAGGGTACCAAAGGGTAAGTATCCGAATGTTGGTTCTGATCGGTGAAGATTTGTGCCAAAGGGCCTAAATGCAGGGAATGGGGTGGTCTGTCCGAAATTTTAAGTGGACAGTGTTACTCGTAGGGTTTCAAAGGGTAAGTATACAAATTTTGGTTCAGATCGGTGAAAGGGTGTGGATTTGTGCCAAAGGGCCTAAATGCAGGGGATGGAGTAGTCTGTCTGCAATTTCAAGCAGACAGTGTTAGTCGCAGTGTTCCAAAGGGTAAATATACAAATTTTGGTTGAGATCGGTGAAACGGTGTAGATTTAGGATAAAGGGCCTAAATACAGGGAATGGAGTGGTCTGTCCCCAATTTCAAGCAGACAGTGTTACTCGCAGGGTTCCAAAGGGTAAGTATACACATTTTGGTTCAGATCGGTGAAACGGTGTAGATTTCTACAAAAGGGCCTAAATGCAGGGAATGGCGTGGTCTGTCCGAAATTTCAAGTGGACATGGTTACCCGCAGGGTTCAAAAGGGTAAGTATACAAATTTTGGTTCAGATCGGTGAAAGGGTGTAGATTTGTGCCAAAGGGCCTTAATGCAGGGAATGGGGTGGTCTGTCCGAAATTTTAAGTGGACAGTGTTACTCGCAGGGTTCGAAAGTGTAAGTATACACATTTTGGTTCAGATCGGTGAAACGGTGTAGATTTGTGCCAAAGGGCCTAAATGCAGGGGATGGAGTTGCCTCTCCACAATTTCAAGCAGACAGTGTTAGTCGCAGTGTTCCAAAGGGTAAATATACAAATTTTGGTTGAGATCGGTGAAACGGTGTAGATTTGGGCCAAAGGGCCTAAATGCAGGGAAAGGAGTGGTCTATCCGCAATTTCAAGTAGACAGTGTTACTCGCAGGGTTACAAAGGGTAAGAATACCAATTTTGGTTCTGATCGGTAAAACGGTGTAGATTTGGACCAAAGGGCATAATGCAGGGAATGGGGTGGTCTGTCCGAAATTTAAAGTTGACAGGGTTACCCGCAGGGTTCCAAAGGGTAAGTATACAAATTTTGGTTCAGATCGGTGAAACGGTGTGGATTTGTATACATAACAGACAGACAGACAAACTTTGTGCTTTATATATATAGATGACTGTCCCTCACCATCCTGCCTGTTGTAAAAACACCACGAGGTCATACCTTTTCTCTTCTTATAAAGCTTGGTAGGTTCCTCAGTTTAGGGGCTGCGACAACGCAGTCATGTAGCCCCGTGTACTTCGGGTGTGTGTAGAATCTGTCTGATAACCGGTGTTAATTGTGATGACTGTATTAGTGTGCGTATCTGTTTTCAATTCAAGCAAGGACTGGAATTTTTTCAAGTAGTTTCTACTTTTACCACCAAACGCCACCATCAGCGACTACTAGTTCAGAACCTGGTTACCAGACGCCACTGCAGTCGGCTCCTGGCGACGAACGTCGGAACCTAAGAGTGTTTGTCAAATGTTTAACCTAACCTAATTTAGCTTCACACAGGTGTAATTAGTGGAAGGTTCTTTAACATGCCATAAATCTATGACATGGGACCGCCAGCTTTACTTCCCCTCCGAAGGGAGGCATACTGAGGGATTTTTAACGCTCTTAAAAATCCGACGACTTCGGCCGGGTTTGAACCTGCGATCTTGGGCATAGAAGCTTAGCATGCTACCAACTACGCCACCGAAGCCGCCCTTATAAAGCTTAAGCACAAACCTCAAAATATCTCGGCTCCAGTTAAATCCAGCATAGATCACTCTCTCTCTTTCAATGCCTGAATTGAACAAATAGAGATCTTTAGAATAATAATGGCATATCCAGATGAGAGCTGGACTGCATACTTCTGCCATGCACCTTTCATATGCTTATTTAGCAAAACCCTCACATTTAACATTGTAAATTAGTCCTTAGTGGGAAGAGGATATTTTCAGTGAATAAATGGTAGGTGTATACACCAACTGCGGTGGCTTTTGCTTTTGTTCACTGTAAGTTTATTCTGATCTTGACTTGCATCGGAATGTTCATTTTAGAAAGAGACGTACAACGGTAAGTGTCTCTGTGTTTCAGCTACACAACAAGTGCAATGGGCAAAGATTTCTTTTTAATGCTGAATTTAATGATGTGATGAAAATGTTGAAATATATATACCATCTATCTATCTGGATATTTATAAGAATCTTGTTCGTGATAGTGGTGATGTAGAACGGTGTGAAAAAGTTGAAATGTAGTACAGTAGTTAATTTGGTAAGATAAGAAGGATTCATTATTACCATATCAAATTTAGTTTTGTAACTGAACAGCACAGGAACGACAGTACTCGACCATTTACAGCAAACATCACATTATAAATTGAAGTCTTAATACAGTGGAATCTCGTTAGCACGTTCTCGGTTACGACGTTTTCCCGTTTAGCGTGATGATTTTCTCAAGTCCCAGTCCCAATTCTACAAAATACATGTTGATATATCTCCTTAATACGTTCTCTATTCCCGCTTACGACGATCAAATTTCCGTTGTACTATTTGTAAGCGAACCTGATTTTATTCTTATTTCATTATAAAATTCGGCTTCTGGAAAACACGACGCGATATTGCCTCATATTCTCTGATAGTTATTGACAGTGTAGATGATTTCATTGTGTTTGACGGCGTAGAAGCGGCTATAGCTATAACGCAACACAGGTGACGTGTCTCTCTCCCGCTGCCCTTTCTCAAGTCCCTATCCTACTAAATTCATGTTGATATATCCCCTTAATACGTTCTCTATTCCCGCTTACAACGATCAAATTTCCGTTGACTATTTGTTAGTGAACCGTATTTTATTCTTATTTCATTATAAAATTCGGCTTCTGGAAAACACGACGCGATATTCCCTCATAATCTCTGCTAGTTATTGACAGTGTAGATGATTTTATTGTGTTTGACAGCGTAGAAGCGGCTATAGCTATGACGCAACACAGGTGACGTGCCTCTCTCCCGCTGCCCTTTCTCAAGTCCCTATCCTACTAAATTCATGTTGATATATCCCCTTAATACGTTCCCTATTCCCGCTTACAACGATCAAATTTCCGTTGAACTATTTGTTAGTGAACCGTATTTTATTCTTATTTCATTAAAAAATTCGGCTTCTGGGAAACACGACGCGATATTGCCGCATATTCTCTGATAGTTATTGACAGTGTAGATGATTTTATTGTGTTTGACGGCGTAGAAGTGGCTATAGCTATGACGCAACACAGGTGACGTGTCTCTCCTGCTGCCCTCCACCCCTTTCCCTTTGTTTATTTCTCACGTAGGCGCATTATTGTCTTCGTATTCCGCACTATTGTCTTCTAGTTCTTAGTGTTCACATCCAGTTATGACCTATTTTATTGCGTGTTTCATAATGGATAAGAAGAAAGTACGGCAGATAACTAATGATGAGAAGATGAAATACTTTCGAGACGTGGAATGCAATCCTCACATGAAGCGTGTGGATATAGCGCGAAAGTGGAACATTCCTCCGTCTACACTGAACACGATTCTCGGCAAAAGGAAGGAAATCGAACGTGCATTTGAAGAAGGAATGAGCGGCAAAAGGAAACGTGTGCGAGAGGGACAGTTTCCTCAACTAGAAAGCACTTTATTGAAGTGGTTCAAGCAAGCCCGTGCTTGAAACATATGCGTGCGCGGTCGCCGGTAACTGAGCCGTCACTGGCGGAGCGAGAATGTCCTTGCTAAGCAGAAATAAAGACCCTGTATTATACTGTAGTGTAGAGGTACAGTAATTCATTTTTATGTTATTTATTCCGTGTAAGTTACTGATAACCTATGTTTATGTAGTGACTGTAGTAGTGCATACCATCACTTACTAAGGTCGGCGATTTGACGTCCATATATATGCCGCGTTCTTTCTTATACGTTGTAAATGCAGTATGGCGTTTTTCGGTAGTGCATTTTCCCGCATATGACGTCCAAATTTTTCAGTCCCTTGAAAAACGTACTAACGAGATTCCACTGTATTAAAAATTAGCTGGGCTATAGAAAGAAACAGATAATGTAATTTTAGTGAAATTGAACTTTGGTTGTGATCTGCTGTTATTTTTCTGAATATTTACATAAGTTTTCAAAATACTGGTTCTAGCCTTTCTGATCCATAACAACATATTTTCATAAAGTTTAATTATACGGTATCTAAAATTGTAGTAACTTATCAGTTTTTCTGATATATTTTTAAATAGTTACTTGATCATCATCATAATCAGTTTATTGTTCCAGCAAACTGGGTACAATTTGTGAACCTCTTCCACTTTCATCTATCCAAAAATCTTTTATCTTTTATTGCATCTAACCACCTTCCTCTCAGTCTTCTTCTTCAATCCACTTTCTTGCCACTCTTCCAGTCTCCATTCTCATAAAATAGAGCTTTGAAGCCATTTTTCAGTGTTGCCTTGTTGACAATTAATATTACAAATTTCCAGCCAGCCAACACAATACGAGTATAATAATCTTTGACAGGGCATTTTTTTGCATAAGGGTTCTTCCGTTTAAGCCTGCGTTCTTATTATTTCATTAGTTAATTTATCTATTTTTGTCTTCCTTATCATAGTGCAGAGAAACTTGATTTCCATAGCATGAACAGCTTTCTTTTCTCCTAAGTATTGCACATGTTTCAAGGCTGTAAGTGGTTATTGGAACAAAATAGCTATCACTTGCTAAGTTTATTTATTTATTTACACCGTTTACGACCACATTGGAGCACCAAAAATCAAATTTTATATACAGTCTTCAAATACTAAGTTTAGTTCTTAATTCTTGATAATTTTTTTCTTTCCCAATACTTCTTCATTCTGTAAGATCTTTCAGCCTGCTCTTCTGCAGATATAACATATTTCTTACGCTGTGAAATTTTGAATGTTAGTCGAGTGTATTTGTTATTCAGAAGCCGTTTCTCCTCTCTATGTTCAATTTGATGCTTAGTAATTTTCAATTCGTCTAAATCCATTTGTATTTCTTTAAACCATGTGATTTTTGTTTTACTATTCCAAAAGGAGTCAAAAAGTTGTTTCAGGAGTCTAGTATTTGGCAAGCGGGATATGTGTCCAAAAAACACAATTCTTCGTTTTCGCATCGTGTCAAGGGTAGATTCATTTTCCTTGTACAGTATTGAATTGGGCAAGAGCCTCCACTGGAATATAAAATCTTTGAAAAAATCTTATACGTGACATCCAGCAACGACATTCCTCGATAATTGCTAGGATCTGATCTATCGCCCTTTTTGTGTATGGGGTGTATAATTACAATATTCCACTCTTCAGGCAAATTTCTGTATTCCAAATGTTAATAAAATGTTTATGTAGGTTATGAATAGTCTGTACATTAGCATTCTTCCGAAGTTCTGCTACTACTTTATTCTCTCCTGCCGCTTTAAAATTCTTAAGTGAATCAATCGCTGTACGCACTTCATCGTAAACCGGCGGTATGATCTTTTCCAGGGGTGTTTTATTTCTAGGATAGGAATCGAATTCAAAAGAATCTTCAGGTTCATCACTATTAAGTAATTTTATGAAGAAATCAGCCAAAATTATTGCATTGTCATAATCATTATGGGCCACCTGCCCTTTCATATCCTTCATCAAAAGAGTAGGGGGAGTAAATTTTGATTGGTCATCATCATCTTGCACAGTTTCCAGCCACTGGCCGAGTCTGTTTGGAACACAAGCCTCTCCAACGTCTTCTGTCTTCCCACCATCTCTCAGCCCCCACCCTTGTCCAGTCTTCTCCTCTCTTCTTCCACCCCCTTCAGCCACCTGTCTCTTGGTCTTCCTCTCGGTCTCTTTCCTTCCCACTTCATCTCGTGTATCCTACTGGGTATCCTCTTCTCCTCCATTCGTTTTACATGTCCATACCATCTAAGTCTAGATTTCTCTATACCATCCTGTAATGGTTCTTCCTTCATTAATTCTCTGGTCCTCTCATTTCTTATTCTGTCCATCTTTGTAGCACCAATATTGCTTCTCAAGAACTTCATCTCACTGGCCTGTATTTTGCTCTTCTCCCTTCCTTTCATAACCCAGGTCTCCGAGGCATACGTCAGGATAGGGACATAGTACGTCCGATATATGATCTTTTTGCTGTTCTGAGGGACATCCTTGCTCCATAACATGCTTCTCACACTCCTCCGGAATGCTTCTGCCTGTCTCCCCCGCTCATTTATTTCTCTATCGTTTCTTCCATCATCTTGTATCAGGCTTCCCAGATACTTGAAACTCTCCACTTTCTTCAGCTGTTCCCCACCAATTGTTATTCCCATTGTGGTTCTTTCGTTCTTCCTTGTTGTGATCACCATCTCACTCTTATTTATGCTAAATTTCATCCCATATCCTTGTATTATTCCTTCCCACACGTCCAGCTGTTCCTGTACCACCTCCTCCTTGTTTCCCCAAATCATCAAATCATCTGCAAACACCATTGCTTTCATCTTCCCTTCCCCAATTACTTGTGCCACTCGGGTCATTATGTCATCCATCACCACAATGAAAAGCCGGCCCCGTGGTGTTGGGATAGCCCACCTGCCTCTCACCCGGAGGCCCCGGGTTCGGTCCCCGGCTCCGTCAGGGATTTTAAAACTGACGTGAGGGTTGGAATGGGGTGCACTGAGCCTCGTGAGGACAATTGAGTAGCTGTCTGACAGTGAGGCAGCGCCCCGATCACGAAAACCAAGATTAACGGCCGAGGGGACCCGACGCGCTGATCACGTATGACCCCAATATCTGCAGGCCGAATGGCTGGGCAGCAGTTGCTTGGTCGGCCTTAGCCCGTCATGGGCTGTATAGTGCTAGGGGTTGACTTTTTTTTATCACCACAATGAAAAGTAACGGTGACACTGCACTTCCTTGTTTCAGGCCGTTTCTCTGTTCCAACCAGTCCGATCTCTCTCCTCCCACTTTCACACAGCTCACGCTTCCCTTGTACATCTCCTTTATCCTACTTATAGTCCATTTTTCTACTCCTCTGTCCTCCAGGGACTTCCATACTTTGTTTCTGCATACACTGTCATATGCTTTCTCAATGTCCAGGAAGGCCATCAGTAGATCTGTTCCATACTCATAGTGCTGTTCTTGTAACTGCCTTACAGCAAAAATCAAATCCACTGTGGACCTTCCTGCTTTGAAGCCATGTTGTTCTTCCCACATCCCTCCTTCTATCCTTTTCCTAATTCTCCTTTCCAAAACTTTCTCAAACATCTTTGCACAATGACTCATCAGTGTTATTCCCCGATAGTTTCTGCATTCTGTTCTACTACCTTTCTTGAAGATCGGGACAGTTATTCCCTTTTTCCAGTCCTCTGGGGTCTTCCTTTCCTTCCATGCTGTCCTCATCACTCGGTACAAGCATTGTATCCCCACCTCTCTTGCTGCTCTCACCATCTCCACACTCAACTCATCCACACCCGGTGCCTTCCCTCCTTTCATCTTGTTCACTGCATCTTCCACTTCTTTCCATGTTAAGTCCTTTTCTGTTTGCAGTCCATCTTCCTCTTCCCCGATTTCTTCCTCCTTGCCGTGGTTTCCATTTGTGTTCAGAAGTTCTTCAAAAAATTCTTTCCACATTTTCTTCAGTTCTTCCCTATTTTCTATCTCTTGTCCCCTTCAACATTCTAACATAATCCGTAGGATCCTTCCGCCTCTTATTTTTTACCATCCCAAACAGGACCTTTTTTGTACCTTCACTATCCTCCATCATCTTTGTCCACTCTTCCATCCACTTTCTTCTCTCCTCAGCCACTACTCTCTTTGCCTCCTTCTTTCTTTCCTGGTACTCTTCCCTTGTCTCTACCATCCTATTTTGATACCACCTCCTAAAGACTCTATTCTTTTCCCTTACTATATATTTTGTCTTCCACCTCTTCTTACTACTGGTTCTTCCACATGCTGCTTTTGATTGGTATTGTTTAAATGTCCTATAATAGTCTCTTGTTTTATGGCAATTGAAAGCTTCATCAATAGATTTTAATGTTTCCTTCTGATATTCTCTTTAAACCCTCCTGATTTCTTTAGCCGTTAACTGTCTAGCATTGATTAATTCTTCCCTAGAACTTTCAGTTTTTTGTTGTTGGTCCTTCAACCAAGCTGTATGCCAGCATAGAATTGCTATATCACAATCCTCATTCCACCATGCATGTTTCTTTCGTTTTTTTTAATGGGAGCAACGTCTTCTGCTACGGCTTTTAATTTGTTAACAGTGGTCCCCAAGTTGTCACTTAAAAGCGTGATGGATTGCTCAAAATATACTGGATTATTGATAACTGAACTAGGATCATACAATCTTTTGCTATTGAATTTTTATGGTTTATTTTTCCTTTTAGGAGTCAATTTAATTTTAATCTTGGAAATGTAATGATCCGAATCAACATCAAGACCAAGGAGGACTTTTACATTATAAATTTCTATGTGAAATTTCCGATCCATGGCTACATGATCTATCTGAAACTCTCCTAACTTAATATTAGGACATTTCTAAGTCATTAATTTCTTGAACCTTGTTGTCTCCATAATTAGACCATGGTTAATACAAAATTCAATTAACCATTCACCATTCCTGTTTGTCAAGTTATGTGCTGGTCATTGCCCCACCACTAGACGAAATTTCCTCTCATGTCCAATCTTTGCATTGAAATCTCCAAGTAAAATTTTAATATTAGTATCAGGTATATTCATTACCAGATTGGTCAAGTTCATCCCAAAATTGATCCGTTCCCTCAGTATCAGTTCTAATTTTGTCATTTATTGGTGCATGAACATTTATCAATGTGTATTTCTTGTTTTCCACTTGCGCCACTAAAGGTCTTGGTAATAATAATAATGCGCGTCAGAGTAGCAGTGGAAGATAAAATCAACAAGGTCGCAAATGGATGGGGGAAAAGACGTCTTGCTCGACCCGGTGCTGGGCTCAAGGTTTTCGGAGCGAGAAAAAGATGATTTCCAAAAACCAAATGGAAACAAATAATTGCTTAATGCAACAATCAAAAGTGCAAAAACGAGATTCCAATAAAATTAATTAAAGAAATCCCAGAGGCGTGTTAATCGTGCCTTTGTTACATCACAAAGACAAGATTGACGAAATCGAGATAAGGATAAGGATAAGGAAGGGGAACTTAAATATAAGAAATGAAAAGACAAGGGAGCTATACTACTTAAAATATAAAAATATATTCAAGATAAAAGAAAGGGGGAGCGTGATGGCGTAGTGGCTTAGCTGCTCGTCTTTCACCCGGACGGCCGGGGATCGAATCCCGGTGACAGCTGGGCGAAATTTTCACCTGAAAAATCACGTGGCGTCAGGAAGGGCATCCGGTCTTAAATCCCCGGCCAAAACCAAAATGAGCCGGGTTGGCTCCGGCGACCCCAATTAGTTGGGATAAGCCGTAGAGGAAGAAGAAGAAGATTCAAGATAAAAGAAAGAGCGTGTACACGAAATAAACATATTATTTAAAACAAAGAAAAAGGCAAGCTAAGACAAGATCAATAATACAAAAGAAACCCAATACCAAGAATAAAGAATTCAAAAACTTAAAAAACTAAAAAGCACGACAGAACCTGAGTGCAGCTCAACAACATGAATCTAACGAAAAGATACGAACATGGAATAAAATAAAATAAAACTTACGAAAGCCAGAGAGAAACGCCAAACTTGCAAAAATTCAAAAATCGAACATTAACGAGACGCGAAGCTTTTCATGATGTTATGTAAACATACCGGAGGGGGAGGAGTGAGGGGTAGTAAAACAAAGGGGAGAGAGAGATCTCACGGAGATAGGAGGAAGGAGAAGACAAGGGGAATTATTATTAAGTTATGTAATACGGCGAAAATCGAAAGAGAAAAACAAAACAAAAGGGAAATGAGATATACGGAGATACATTACATTACAATTGACTTGGGACGAAAGAGACCGGTAAAAATCGAAAGCACGCTATAAAAAAATAGGCTTATACTCCCTACAAAATGCCGCACTAACGCGACATATAAAAAAAGAATAATATGACATCGGAGCTGGAGAAATATCAGTTAACCACCGTCACATATATTCTATAAACAAAAGGGACATGTATTAGTGAGACGTTGGACATAAGTCCCGTTACCTCACACATACTGTCCGCAAACAAAGGTCCAATTGCTACTAATCAAAAGAAACATTTGTGGTACAAAAGAGACACCGACGCAAAAGACGAGCACCAAGGCCCGACAGGAAATATACATAAGCTAAGACGCAGAAACGCAATACTTTCGAATCTTACAGGTATTAACCAAAATAATAAAACTGTGAGGAGGGTACATAACAGAAGCAACAAAAAGAACTCCGCCGTATGACATTACGCAAGATCTCGGAGATCTGGTTCAAGGATTATAATACTAACAGTAACATCTTGAAAAGGAAAGAGAATTAAACAAAAGAAGAAACATTGAACAAAAACAATTACATTGCGTTAGATAGAAATACATTGAGCCGTACTCACATTCCGCTGCGCCATGAGGGTGGGCCTCTGTCCGAATACACACGTTCGCCTTACATCTCGGCACGTCTAAGACTGAATAAGCTTCTGTCCCCCAGAGAGGAGGGAAGCCTCTCAGAAATATAAAATGCGTAGTTTGGGAGTGGCTCCAAACTCGCGTCAAATATTGGCTGAGCCAATAGCAGAACAAATTGCACAACAAAATGCAAGGTAGCAACAACACTAGCCAATACGAGAGAACTAGGTAGTATGTAGCCAGGGGTTGCACAACGTTAGACAGAGAGATACTGTACATACAGACAAACTGCGCACTTTTAACCCTAGAGCGGGCGCGCCTATAAATGTTACATCGCCGGGCGCGTGGTGAATTTCATTCACCATTCATTTTCCTTAGTCTTAGCAACTGGTTAACAAGTGCTTACTCTTACACGATTGATATTGTTACTTCTTATGTGCTTTATAAACCTTAGATATAATAATTACAACACAAATTACAAGTGACAGTACATACATATAATAATAAAGGGTCAAAATGTTCATGGGTTGAAGACTGAAAATACAATTGAAACCGATGAATACTTCACTCACGAGAACTTAAAATGAAACACTTTTAATAATCTTCATTAATCATTATCATTATTCTCACAGCTTACACATCTAATGCATCTTCTAGAGTGTGTTTTACACACAAAGTTGTGACACTCATTACACTTCATTGTGGTGACTTGATTTTGTTTCCGCTCACAGTGAATGCATCGTCCTCTCTTCGTTGGCACTTTTATCTCTTCTGATGTTTCTTCCTGATGGTATGAGGATGACAATGCTCGGATATCTGGAGGCAGTGTTCCTATCTTAGCCCGTTCAACCAACCACTTATTCATGAGTTGAAATGAAAGATTCTTCAAAAACACGCGTCTCTTTACTGGCTGGTTCTTCAGATTCCCTTACTAAAGTATCTGAATATTTATTCCAGCAATGTTGAGTAGAGCAAAAAAGACACACATTGTCCACCGTGGGGTTTTCCGGGCTACCGAGTACTTGCCTTCCATTTGGTCGGAAGTATCGACTCCGCCTTTATTTAGATTATAATCCTGTATAGCATGGGGCTTTGAACTGTTGCGATCCACAGAGGGTTCGTCGTGCATACAAGAAAGTAAGATAACTGCTTTATTCCTTTTAGGAACATGCGAAATGAGCATGATTTCATACTGAAACCCAAACGTTGTTGATCCAACTTACCTATCTTTATGAGGAAGAAACTGCTGTGGAATTTCTCTTTTATTCTTCCTGAGAGTGCCTATACACGTTATTTTACCTTCTAAAAGATCGAGGACTAGGTCATAGCTGGTATGCCAGTTGTCGATTGTTAGATTACGATTTTTAGCCTACTTTTCAAAAAAGTAGACTTATGAGATCGATCCGGGAAAATGTGTGTCTGTCTGTCTGTCCTTCTGTCTGTCTGTCCTTCTGTCTGTCTGGCTGTGTGTGTGTCCCCCCCTATCAACTCCTAAACGGCTGCAGCAATCAAAACCAAATTTAGTATGAGTAAAGATGTGCACCGGAATAGCTCACGTCCATATTTGAAAATGATGTCAGTGCTACCAACTGCTGAAAAAACGCACTAGAAATTTGAGCTCCATGTTGGATATCTTGCAAGGTATGCATGGGAGCTATTCCAAAATTGGCACACATGTAAATAATACTATTTCAGTTTAATTTTCAGGAGGCCAACCATGACAGTGTTGCCAAAATAATTTTAAGCCTTCTGATAGGTCCAATGTTTAAATGCATATAACTTCTACACTATTAATTGGATTTCAACCAAATTTTGTATGTAATATCTGTACATAAACAGATATGACTGAGCGTATTCTTAAGAGCCACCAGGGCTGCCAACTGTTAATAATTGCTCTATCTATTTTTTTTATCCAAATACCAATATATCAGAAAGTATGCAAGCCAACAGCTTTAAACTATGCACACGTATATTCTGACATTTTAGATTAATTTGGAGTAACTTATATACGTCAGTTCTACCAACATGATTATAAGCCTGCTGATAGTACCAATTTTTAAATACATGTAACTTCTATACTATCAGTTGGATTTCAACCAAATTTCATATGTGATATGTGTACCATAACAGATATGACTATAAGTATTGTTAAGAGCAATCAGGGCTGCCAACTGTTAATAAATGCTGTCTATATTCCTTTTACCCTAATATCAATATATCAGAAAGTATGCAAGCCAACAGCTCTATACTTTGCACACGTATATCACCTGACATTCTAGATTAATTTGGAGTAATTAATACAAGGCAGTGCTGCCAACATGATTCTATGCCTGCTGATATGTCCAATTTTAAAATACATGTAACTTCTATACTAACAAATGGATTTCATCCAAAATTGGCACAACAAGATATCATAATAATTCAGATTATTTCTGACCCCCCCCCCCCTTAGGGGCTCACACCTAGTGGGATGTGGGTTGGCGACCACGGGGCCCCAGCTGAGTCCGGCATTGCTTCCACTTACTTGTGCCGGGCTCCTCTCTGTCTTCTTTCCTGTCGACCTCACTTGGTCAACTCTTGTTCTCTTCCGACCCTGACGGTATTAGGGTATCCGAGGCCTAGGGAGTCTCTTCCTTTCCCGCCTTAATTGGCCCTTGTCTCTTCTTTTCTGATTCCCTCCTTTTGCGAGGAGTCAGCCTTCTTTTTCTTTTCATGTTATCTCCTGCCTTCTGCTTAAGGCCCTCAAGGAGGCCGGGTGTATGTAGCCCCACCACTTTTGGTGCACCCTAGATAATGCTACACCCTCATGGGCTCACGGCTGGTGAGTTCGGGAGTTGGCGACCCCGAGGGATTCCTGAGCTGGGTCCGTTTTCCGCTTTTGTCCCTTAACTTTGGAGCGGACCCTCTCCTCTTTCACTTTCCTATCTGCCTCTCATGGCTCTCCTTCCTTCCAAGTCCCTCAATCCGCCTTCTTCGAGGGTTGAGGGCATTTCTTTCCTACTGTCCTTTATTTGCCTTATTCTCCTTTAGTTTTCTATTTCTTCTTCTAGTATGTAGGTTAGTAGTAAGTTTTAGTTTTAAGTTCACTTTTTTTTTCATCTTCACGATCACCCAAACCATCAGGGGCCGATAACCTAGATGTTAGGCCCCCTTAAAACAACAATTATCATCATCATCATCTATTTCTGACCAGCACACGCATGGTATTGTTGGCAACATGCTTTTACGCGTGCTGATAGATCCAGTGTCTAACTGCATGTAACGTCCATTGGACTTCAACCAAATTTTGTATTCTGTACCTTAAGATGTGGAACTAAGAATATATTCAGTCACCAGGGCTGCCAACTGTAGTGCTCTATTAGGCTACATTATACCAGGTATATTTTGAACTAATTAGATATTTCGATATTACCAACTTAATTTCGTCATTATTCTAGATAGGTTCATATACTGTAGAATAATAATTGGCATGAAAAGTATGCTGTATAGTTCTTCACGGAACTTCTAGTTTCCCTTCACGTGGTCTATTAGACGTTTCACTATATCATATGGTTTATTAGAGAGTTCATAGGGGCCAGGAGGTTGCCTGCCACAGTATAACTCCAGGGATGAAGTATAAAAAGTTTTAGCATCATTCAGGGCGTAGAATTTTAACCCATACTTTGCCGGCTTACTTGGCATAAACACTATAAATGCACATCTCCCTCGAAAAGGCACTAGCTTCTCATCTATTGTTACAAACTCACTTGGTGTGTAGCTCTTTTTACAGTTCACTACAAAGGAATCCAACAATGTGCGAACGGCTGCTAGTTTATCTATTCGCAGGCGATCGTTACGTGTAGTTTTGTCGTCAAAACGAAGACTCCGTAACCAAAATAGAAACCTCTTTGAAGACATGCAGGCTCTTGCTATTCCCATTCCAGTTCTATCTTTCGCCCAGATTTCTTCCACAGATGTGTACTATTCACCTTTCAAACCAATCAAAGCAATTATTTCTTCATGGCAAGTAGGTTTAGCATCGCGCTCACGACTGTCACTTCTTCGCAATGCCTTGCAATATAAATGTTAGTATAAGAAACTATTTCATCGATCATTTCAGAATCAATTATCTGTAAGAAAGCATCCATTTTACACGACACTGTATTCGCATCTCCTTTTGGACAAGGAAATATTTTTATTATGTTTTTTGATTTAATCCATAGAGGCAGCCCTTGAAAAGCTATTGGTGCACCACATTGTTTCGTCTTTCCCGAAGAAAAAAAAACCCCTCTCTAGTTCATCGTGTTCATAGCTATCAACTAGGCCTACATCACCTTCTTGTTCACTCTCACTGCCATAATTAATGTCTGAATAATTTACCACTTCATCTTCACCATCAGAAAAATCACAAACTTCAGCTCCCTGAGATCCTTCCTCCTCATCAGATAATTCCTGTAACAGGGTTTGAATGTCTTCATCCTTCACAAACTTTGCCCTACAATAAAAATAGATAGTTACTTTTGTATCCTCTATCGTCTATATTTTAAAATAATGAAACTCCAAGAACGTATAAGGTACAATTTTACTTACATTTCCGGGCGCGTGGTGAAGAAAGTTCACCAAATGACGGCACTTGCAAGTCAAGGTCGAATAGCGTGACACGTACAACTTCCTGAACAGATACCGCTACACTGAGTGTATTGATAAGACTTCGCCGGAAGGTACTAGCAGCGTCACGGCTGTAGCACTTAGGAACTAACAACTACAGATGAAATACGCGGGTAGGTGAACGAAATTCACCAGCGCGCCCGGTTTAGGGTTAAACACACGAGGCGTAATATAGAGATGTCACAACACATGACAATAATAATAATAATAACTATAAATTCATAAAAAGTGGTTCACACTTTAACTGTTAACAATCTGGGGAATTTGAGGAAAAATCTGTAATGGAATCTAGTATTCTATGGTGTACCAAGAAACCTACTCCAAATTGAGGGACATTTTTCATTACCCTTTCTCCTGGAGGCCCTTTATAGAGACGATACCCACCTGATTCAATTGGGCTCTGATCAGTATTACGCAATTCTTGAAGAGCAGTGATCACAATTTTGTGTTGATCCAAGATATCAGTTAGATGCTTTAACTTGCCAACCTTCATCAAAGAATTAACATTTAATGTTGCCAAATATGAGAACTTTCCCGGCTTGTTGAATTTAAGTATGTTCTTAGTGTAATTAGTCTGCACGTTTGGTCATTGTATCTCGAGGCGCTCCGATTCGCCTTAATCCTTTACCTGACAAACCACCGTATCCGAATGGTGTCTTCGCTTGGTTAATGATGCAACTGCCCAAACCGGTGGATTTCAATAGAAGACTCTCCATATTCATTTGATTATCAGATCAATGATCAAGAAAGTGACCGGGGTCAGGGTTTACAAACCCAGATGTGATCTGGGAAGGTGATGAATAAAATATGATATGATGAAACATGAGATTGTGGAGTGTGTTTGGTCCGTGAAAGCTATTTTATTTCACTCAAGTCCGCCGGTAAACCGGTGAGGACCCCTCTATCCGCCACCTGGGACGCGCCACGTCGGAGTATCACCTCTCCGCCTGCTGCGACAACTTGCTAAGTTTATTACACATTTTTTAATATCTATTTCATACCTTTTTACTGCATTTGTATGCAGAGTAGTTAGCTTGGGTAGATCTTTCCTGGGCCCCTCCCTCTCCTTGGGCCTGACATTGGAGAGCTAAGAATTTTTCCCTGGCATGGCAAGCCTCCATGGAGATGACTTGGTCACAAACAGGGCTTGCAGACTAGACTGACACTGAAAGGTAAAACAGTTTCAAATGAAAACGAATGAATGAAATAATGAATGTGAATGTAATATAATAAAGAATGTTTCTTCCTCTCCAGTGCCAGACTCGCCGAGGGATAACTCAAACTCTGCTCCAGCCGACACCATGCCGGCAGAAATGTACGTCCCTAATCAAGAACAGTGGCTGGAGCTTCGAGCTCCGCGGAACAAAGGACTATGTGCCATCTCGCTTTGCTGCAGCAGCTGACATAGTGTTCCTTGTGGAGAAACTCTTGTACATATATTTATTTTTGGACTTGTATTTCAGGTGTCTCATACACTTGAATTTCAACAGAGGAGATTCAGAAGATATTGAATTTCTGTCTGAACTTTTCAAATATCATAATGCCTGTGACATCAGCATTGTATACATTCAAGATCGATCATATTCATTGTAATATAACTTTATGAATTTTTGACTTTCCTTGTTTTAATTCTTTGGTAAAACCATTTCTTTCTTTCGATCTACTGTATTTTTGTTGTTGTTTCTTCTGTTTAGCTATCTCCTTAATCCAATATAATACACTTCTGACTACAGGGGAATATCCAAATTTGTCTGCGTTCTTATAAAGAATTGTAGAGGAATACTTGTAAATGAGACAGAATGGGATGAGTTTAGTTCTCATACCACCATCAGGGCTCAGTTCCAAGCCCCCGATAAAAAAAGAACAGCTGTCAGATATTGCAGATGACACCTTTTGTATAAGCAATGCATGTTAAGAAACAATAAAATAACAGAATCCCAAATAAATAAAATTATTTAAAAAGAAAAATAATAATGGAAAGGTAAACTGTTTTAAAGGGCATCAATACCTCTTTCTGTATGAGGAAACCTACTACTATTTGCACATAATAATATATTTCTCATTTGTAGCTTCGCCCGGGAACTTGCATTACGTGATAAGCGCTTTTTTTTCCCAATGTGAATGAACTACGACCTATATCCGTTTTACGTCTCGGCATGATGGGTTAAAATCACTGACTGGATTATTAATTATATTATCATGGAGATGCATGTGCAACAAATTCTTGTCAGACGTAATTTAAAAATGGCGAGGAGCATAGAACACAAATCCCCCTTCCGTCCAATCTTAACTTGACTGTGTATTTTGTGGAACGAAAAGTTCACAGGCGAAATGAAGAAAAGCCGAGTTGCACTTCCAGGGAAACTCCAAACACAACCACTCTTCTCTGAAGTCTTAACTCAACTCGATAGTTTGCTGCTGGCTGTATCTGGGGTAATAGGCTTGCCCACAAGCTAGGCTGTAACTGGGGTGATAAGCTCGCCCCTAGCTACCTTGTAAGCTGTCGCCTCAGTAATTGAATGGAGATTGTTGGAAGAAATGAAAACGTAAAAACACTTATAGCGGGCGATGTATTGAAGATATATGCTCTTGCTGAATTTTTTGTAGAACTTTTCATGCTGAACAATTTCTACACTCCTAGTATATTGATATTTTTAACAGTTTGCCCAGCGTAAGCTTAAAAAGCACACGGACGCCAGGTTTTTCTTTCGACTTTTTCACTGAAATTGTTACTGCTTGGCTTCGTTTGATCATAAACAAATAATTTTCTACAGATACTATCCTTGAGATATCCTTTACAGAATGGTGAAAACAGCATCAAAATCCATCCAGTGGTTCTCGAGATTACCAGCGACATCCAAGAATCGGGTACTTTGTATTATACTAAGTAGAGACTAGCGGACCCGTGCGAGGACTCTCGCATAATGGGCTGTATGCGCCCCATGTGTACAGACTACTCGCCCGGCTGTAGAGATATACGGGCTGTACGCGACACAGTTCTGCCAGGGGCTATCTGGGTTGTGTGCGGCCCAGACTACTCGCCCAACGCTAGTGCTATGCGGGCTATACATGACACAGTTCTGCCAGGGGCTATCGTCTTGTTTATTTGTTTAAAAGCACCTAATCATCATCATCCTGCACAGATTCCAGCCACTGGCCGGGTCTGTTTGGAGCACAAGCCTCTCCAACGTCTTCTGTCTTCCCACCATCTCTTAGCCTCTCTTCTACACGCTTTCTTCCACCCCCTTCAACCACCTGTCTCTCGGTCTCTTTCCTTCCCACTTCGTCTCATGTATCCTCCTGGGCATCCTCTTCTCCATTCATTTTACATGTCCATACCATCTAAGTCTAGATTTCTCTATACCATCCTGTAATGGTTCCTCCTTCATTAATTCTCTGGTCCTCTCATTTCTTATTCTGTCCATCTTTGTAGCTCCAATACTGCTTCTCAAGAACCTCATCTCACTGGCCTGTATTTTGCTCTTCTCCCTTCCTTTCATAACCCAGGTCTCCCGAGGAATACGTCAGGATAGGGTCATAGTACGTCCGATATATGATCTTTTTGCTGTTCTGAGGGACATCCTTGCTCCATAACATGCTTTTCACACTCCTCCGGAATGCTTCTGCCTGTCTCGCCCGCTCATTTATTTCTCTATCGTTTCTTCCATTTTCTTGTATCAGGCTTCCCAAATACTTGAAACTCTTCACTTTCTTCAGCAGTTCCCCACCAATTGTTATTCCCGTTGTGGTTCTTTCCTTCTTCCTTGTTGTGATCACCATCTCACTCTTATTTATGCTAAATTTCATCCCATACCCTTGTATTATTCCCTCCCACACGTCCAACTGCTCCTGTACTTCCTCCTCCTTGTTTCCCCAAATCAACAAATCATCTGCAAACACCATTGCTTTCATCTTTCCTTCCCCAATTACTTGTGCCAGCCGGGTCATTATGTCATCCATCACCACAATGAAAAGTAACGGTGACAGTGCACTTCCTTGTTTCAGGCCGCTTCTCTGTTCCAACCAGTCCGATCTCTCTCCTCCCACTTTCACACAGCTCACGTTTCCCTTGTACATCTCCTTTATCCTCCTTATAGTCCATTTTTCTACTCCTCTGTCCTCCAGGGACTTCCATACTTTGTTTCTGCATACACTGTCATATGCTTTCTCAATGTCCAAGAAGGCCATCAGTAGATCTCTTCCATACTCATAGTGCTGTTCTTGTAACTGTCTTACAGCAAAAATTAAATCCACTGTGGACCTTCCTGCTCTGAAGCCATGTTGTTCTTCCCTCATCCCTCCTATCCTTGTCCTAATTCTCCTTTCCAAAACTTTCTCAAACATCTTTGCACAATGACTCATCAGTGTTATTCCCCGATAGTTTCTGCATTCTGTTCTATTAGCTTTCTTGAAGATCGGGACAATTATTCCCTTTTTCCAGTCCTCTGGGGTCTTCCTTTCCTTCAATGCTGCCTTCATCAATCGGTACAACCATTGCATCCCCACCTCTCCTGCTGCTCTCACCATCTCCACACTCAACTTATCCACACCCGGTACCTTCCCTCCTTTCATCTTCCACTTCTTTCCATGTTAAGTCCTTTTCTGTTTGCAATCCCCGATTTCTTCCTCCTCGCCGTGGTTTCCATTTGGGTTCAGAAATTCTTCAAAATATTCTTTCCACATTTTCTTCAGTTCTTCCCTATTTTCTATCTCTTGTCCCCTTTTGTTCACCATTCTAACATAATCCGTCGGATCCTTCCGCCTCTTTATTTTTTACCATCCCATACAGGACCTTTTTTGTACCTTCACTATCCTCCTTCATCATCTTTGTCCACTCTTCCGTCCACTTTCTTCTCTCCTCACCCACTGCTCTCTTTGCCTCCTTCTTTCTTTCCTGGTATTCTTCCCTTGTCTCTACCATCCTATTTTGATTCCACCTCCTAAAGGCTCTATTCTTTTCCCTTACTATGTCTTAATAAACAAATAAATATATTTCCGTTGACTTAGCAAGAAATGCAAGATTTTTCCTGTACTATTGAGACAATTTGGAAGATTTTGGTACAAACCACACCTTCTAACTCCCTCTGGGTTAGGAGCATGAGTTTTGTGAAACATACACCTTGAAATGAAAATCCACAGCCTGCTTCCAGTCTCCGACCGGGTCAGGAATGGAATGAATGAAGCCCCCCATCTAGCGGCGAGGATATGAAATGTGCCGGCTGCCGAGGCCTGACGCACTCCTCTGGGGCAATGATTAAATGAATGGCAGATGAAATGAAATGATAGTGGAGAGTGTTGCTGGAATGAAATTTCGACAGGGAAAACCGGAGTACCCGGAGAAAAACCTGTCTGCCTCCGTTTTGTCCAGCACAGATCTCACATGGAGTGACCGGGATTTGAACCACAGACCCAGAGGTGAGAGGCCGGCGTGCTACCGCCTAAGCCACGGAGGCTTGAAACATACACCTTAGCGTATTATATTATAAGATCGTATAGCATACAGTAATATTAGATATCACGAAAGAACAACATATTTATAAATTAATGTCCAAGTTCCTCAAATAATCCACTGAATCTGGAGTCATACGCACAAAATCCCCAAGGGTGCCTGGATATGCCCTCAGAGAACAATCATGTACGGTACAATGTGGGAGATAATCTGTCTCTCATCACCACAATCACATCACATCAGCACAAACACCATGGCCAGTCCGTATTCTGTTCAGTCTAGTCCATGTCCTTCAGGGTAGATTGAATCCAGGGTCCTTCACAGTTACGGATGGCAGACTATACTCTAATCAAGTGGGAAGGAAAGCTGTGCTTCGAGTGCAAGAGAAAAAGGGGTGGTACGTGTCATCCAAATGCGTGGTGATCAGGTGAGTGCAACCGAGTGAGTTCCGAGTGGCTTTACGTGGCGATCAACCGGCAGTGTACGCTAGCATCCAGCATCGGTATACTTCGTGACCATTCGCCAGGCTATACGAAGAGTCATTCACTCTCTTCCACACACCACAGCCGCGTGCAAGGCAATTGTTTCAGCAACCACTTGCGGCCCTCTATTTGGAGACCAGCGACTGTTAGTGGGTGGCATTGTTTTGTCTTGTATATTTGGATCTGATGATGCTCGCTTGACGAGCGAAGCATGTCATCCAATTAAACCCCCACCATTTGTTAGAAAAGTGTGTTAATGTATATAACAATTAATATAACTTTTCTTTCAGATAATAGGGTGATAAAATAATGTGTTGACCAACTGAAGAGCAATTCTGATAATTGATAACACAAGCAACTCTGAAGAATGACTAACATTTCAATAATTTTGATAAAGTAAACCAATAAAACTTGAAATTGAAATATTTGATCAACAGTTACAGGCTTCATGTAGTAATAATTTAACATGCTTAGGTAATCTGAGAAGTACTAGGGGCCCTCAATAACTAATGCACACGTTTTTCCTTTTCTTACTCTAGATTTGATTTATTACAAATCCAAATCCATTCTATTATTCCCCTATTCATTGGCTACAGATATCTTTATTCCATATACGTGGTCTCCATTCTAATCTATGGCTTTACGCCATCTAAATGTCAGCTCGGTGCCATTCAGCTGGTATCTCTGGCAGCCACATCTTAACGTCTCATATGACTTTCTTGTTGTACGCATATCGCTTCCCTCGGATACCATCCTTCAGGGTCCCAAACAAATGAAAGTCATAAGGAGCAAGATTCAGACTGTAAGGCAGGTTAGGCAGGATAGTCCACCCAAGATTTGTGATCTCTTGATGTGTGCACAGGCTAGTGTGTGGTCTTGCATTATCACATTGAAGAAGAATTTAGTTATCATTTTTATGGGGACGAACATGCGCAAATCTCCTCTTTGACTTTTTCAAAGTATTGTCTGAGTTTATTGTTTCACCAGCTGGCAATGTGACGGTCAGAATAACTCCTTCAGAATCCCAAAACACTGTGGCCATAATCTTGCCACCTGAGGGTCCTGATTTGAACTCTATCTTCCTAGGGGAAGTTGTGTGATGCCACTCCAAGGATCGTCGTTTGGTGTCAGGTTCGAAATGGTGAATCCATGTCTCATCCCCTGTGACAATTTTGGATAAGTAATCCATGCGAGCATCATGATGTCCAAGCAACTCTGCACAAATGGTCCTTCTTAATTCCTTATTGTCGTCAGTTAGGCAATTAAGTGACCCCTTTTGAATAGCTCAAGTGATGGATAATCGTGTTGGCACTACCCACAGAGATGCCTAGCTGAGCAGCAAGTTGTTTGGTTGATATTCACATGTTGTCCCGAATAAGCCCATCAGCATGTTGAACTGTCTCCAGTGACACAGCATTGTGTGGACTTTCCGAGCATGGGTGATCTGACAGTCTTGCTTTACTTTGTTCTGCCTCTGACACTCTGCTAACCCAATTATTGGCAGTACTCCTATCCACTGCTCAATCTCCATAGACATTTTGTAAGCATCTGTGAATGTTTGGAGTGGTCTCCTGCTTCGCACAAAGAAATTCAATCACAGCTCTCTGCTTTGTATGGGTTTCACTAGTAGCCATAATTTTGAAACTGAACTGCATCAACGACATCTGTCAGGTAACAATGAAACTTCGTGATGACATAAAGGAAGGTTGAAGGTACGTACTAAAAAGTTTAGTTCACTTCCAATGAAAGGTTGTCGAGAAATAAAATGATGTGCATTTCTTATTGAACCATGTAGTATACATAATCATTTCTAGGTTTCAGCCAATCAGGGACAAAAGTATGGATTCAAGGGGTGCCTTTGCTATACTTCCAATAAAGAAGACAACAATAAAATAAAATGTATTGCTATATTTATACAAATGTCAACAAAATTCATATCACATATCACAGTTGGCAGTGAACTCCAAGAGGCAACATTAAACATACAGCATCCAAATATACTAGTATGATGACTTACTATAGTGTTTTAAATTTATTGTACAAAATCTACAATGACAATGAATTGAACCCATCAGTCAATATTTTATTTAAAACAAGTTCCGTGAAGAACTAAATAGCCCATTTTCATATATCCTACATATGTTCATTGCCTCTATCAACATACAACATTTCAGTTTGATTGCTGTAATGCATTTGTAGATATTGAGAACTGTCTTAATATTTCGGATGGTCGCCATGTTGGATTTTTATATATGTAGGCTATAGAGTTATGTACTATTAGATGAAAATTATTGCGTAGGTTTATTATTCGAACCTCAGTCACATGATTAGGACACAAAAAATAAAAACGAGATTTTAAAATTTCGCACAGCCGCCATCTTGAGGTTATGAAAACAATTTAAATAAATTAGATGTCAGTGCATTAAAATTTGTATAAGCATTTACCATATCAAGTTTCTCTGCGCTCGGATGGTTAAATCGGGAGAAACATCCATTTAAATATATAAATTTTGCGTTGCCTCCATGTTGGATTTGGTTATTGAAAGTCCCATAGGTGAACTTAAGTTACTAACCTTTATCAACATACAAAATTTCAGTTTGATTGCTGTCATAGATTAGTAGATATTGAGAATCGTCTAAATATTTCGGATGGTTGCCATGTAGGCCACAGAGTTATGTACTATTAGATGACGATTATTGAGTAGGTTCATTATTCAAACGCGACTTCGGTTGCATGATTAGGACACCTAAATTTTTAAATTTTGCACGGCTGCCATCTTGACATTATCTCAACAATTGAACTAAATTGGATGTCAGTGCTTTACAATGTGTATAAACATTTGCTGTACCATGTTTCACTGCGCTCGGACGGTTAAATCGGAAGAAAAGTGTATTTAAATGTTTCAACTTCGCTCGACTGCCATGTTAGTTTTGTACTGAACAAGTTTTTGAACATAGGTGAACTTCTAGTAGTGCCCTTTATCACCGTACAAAATTTCAGGGTGGTATCAGTAATAGTTTCGGAGATATAGAATGCCGGTGATATATTTCGCACAGCCCCAATGTTGGATTGGTGCAATGTAATAAAATTTGAAGGGCATGGTCGGGGTCGGACGAAATAGTACTATGTCCTTACAGAGTTTTATTGAAATCGCTCCAGCAGTTTAGATTTTATTAGGGTAACACACACATACATACACACAGACAAAAGGTGATCTCATAAGCCTATTTCTTCATAATTGAAAATGGGCTAAAAAAAAGAATGTTTTTGGTTTGAATATGTTTTGAGATAACTTGGATCCCCTCATCAGCAATTAATTGCTAGACCAGTTCTTGCACATGGAAGTGAGGCCTGGACCATCAGGAAGACAGATGAAAAAAGACTAACAGCAGCAAAAATGAGATTCATGAGAAGAACTTCTGGTTACTTCTTACTTGATCATCGGAGGAATGAAGACACCCTGCAATAACTGAAAATCGCCCCAGGTGTAAAGCATATACAACAGCATAGGGAAAAATGGAAAGAACATGTGGATAGGATGAGTCCTAGCCGAGTCCCTAAACAGATTCTTCCGTATGCTCCAAGTAGTCGAAGAAACCCGGGAAGACCAAAATATTGCTGGCAAGATACCGTAACAGGCCACTAGTTAATGATGATGATGATGATTGATGTCTGTTCCTCAATAACTACGTAACCAAAAATTGCATTGACCTACTGTATTTACTAATTTTGTAATGGTTTCCTTTATTTTAAATAAAATATTGATTGGCGGATTCAATTCATATTTTATAATATGTTATAATTTTGTTTATTTTTCAATCTTTCATTTATTTGGCACTGTAAAACATGATTACGATACAGTATTCCATGTGAAAGGCAACAAGGTCCTAAATAACCCAACCCATCATTTGTACAAAAGTACTCTTAAACATAGGAAAGTACATAAATTTGTTGGCAGAAAGAAATACAAATTAATTACAATATCATCACTGCTCGAGTCTGGTGTTGGTACTACATGGGTGATTCAAAGCAGGTGCAGACAGTTACATATGCACCTGGCTTAGTAGGGCATTGATTGGGTACCAGCTACGCTGTCTCCTATTTGACTGTAGGTAATGTAAGCAGGGAAGTCAAGTGTAAAATGTAACTTCTTCTCACAGAAAGCTTTAAAATTTGAACCAATAAATAATATCAGGTAAACAAAAGTTGATTAATATCATATCCCACTTCATTGTCAAGTGTAAAAGATGGCAAACGAATTTAATCCCACCTACACGTATTTTGCAACTGCTTCACTCTTCTTTAAATACATTAACCGATGGAGAGGCTTGATGACTTCTGGTAAACCATTCCATTCCCTAAACACTCTTCCAAGAAAGGAACATCTTCCCCAGTTAGGGATTAGGATACCATAACATCTTAATGTAAAAAGAAAACCAAACCAAACATTACTACTGTTGTTGTTGTTACCTTTTTCGAATAATACTGTTCAGCCAAAGACAACATAATCACAGAGAGATAAAACACATTGATACCTTACTACCTCTGTATTGCCAAAGTTGTGCACATCAAATGGCCGATTGGAGTCACTGTTTCCAAGTAGTCCATGTTACTCTCCAACATGAGTCTCTCTTTGTAGCCCTGATTACTTCACTTAGAACTAACACTGGGAGAAACTGGTACTTCTCCTATTCTAGATTTGGTCCTTGCATACAACGAAGCAGAGGAAGACAGTTTCTTCTCTATATTGCTCCTTGCTCCAGAGTAACAAGCCTTTCCAGCCAGGACATGTTTCTTTACACTGATATCTTGCTGGGGCTTTGTAACCTAATTTGATAACTGGCTGGATACAGTACAATTAGATTTGAACTTCTCTTCCAGAGGAAGCTATAAGTAGAAGGAGAATGTAAGTTGATTCAGAGGGATAAAATCCCAATAAACGCCTTGAAGAATGGTAACGAATGTATGTCTCAACTGCCAAAGATCCAGCTCTGGTCTTGGAGACTGTAGTTTTTAATTACATAGCACTCCACTCTCTTTTAGTTGCAATTTTTAAGTAAATTGTACTCTTCAACCCACAGGAGGGAATATTGTCTTGGCATGACATTCAGGGCCAAACTTGGATACAGGGGAAAAATAAATTAGTCAACTTAGAACACAGAAATATCATGAAAGCATAGGCTGGTTTACAGGAATTTTAGCACCACAAAATTTGTAACTTGTCTAGATATACTTAATATATCATAGCAATTAGAAGCATGTATATAATCTATTTGGAAGGAAAACAGTGAAACAAAGCATAAAATTAAAAGAACATGGAAGCAAAGCCAGACAATGTTAAACATGGTTAGATTAAAAAAAAAAAAAAAAAAAAAAAAAAAAAAAAAAAAGAGCTGAAATTTAAACATGACTAAGAGCATATTTCATCAACTATTCCAGATTGAAGAGCAATCATACAATTATCAGAAACCTTGAGATTTCTTTTTTCAGACAAGAAGAAAACATCAACATCCATAATTTCTCAACAAAACGTTTGCAACCTTATAGGGAAGTTTAAAACTATATTTCGTCATTGAACTTGCAATATTGCAATGATAATTCTCTTCTTTTTCAATATTTTCCTTATGATTGGTCACGCCTCCAAGAAGTATATGGATGTGCCGCCAAACATAGCAATTCACTTTAGGTTCATTTTTCTGTGCTGGGGCAAAAAGACAAATGAGCTTTAAATTCTATGTACTGTAGAAAAGTATATTTCTGTGTAGTTATGCACTCCTACAGTACAGTATATTTAAGATTCAATTTCCTTTAAATTTACACACAGGGAAATGAACCTAGCATGAATTGTTCAGTTGGACGGCACATCCACACACGGCTAGGAGGCGTGACCAATCATAAGGAAAATTATGGGAAAAAAAGATGATGATAATTGTTACTTTAAGGGGACTAAGATCGAGGTTATTGGCCCCTAATGGTTTGGGTGGTAGTGAAAATGATGAAATGGGAACTACAGCTACTATCACTAACTAAAGTCTTATCACTAACTTACAGTACATACTAGAAGAAGAAATGAAGAAAAATAAGGAATAAGGGAAATAAAGGACAGAAGGGAAATAAATGTGCCCAACCCTCGAATTATAAGGATTGAGGTATTTCGAAGGAAGGAGAGCCATGAAAGGCAGATAGGAAAGGGAAAGAGGAGAAGGCCAGAGGCACAGGAAAAAGGGGAAAAAACGGACCCAACTAAGGAATCCCTCGGGGTCGCCAACTACCAAACTGACCAACTGTGAGCCCTTGAGGATGTAGCACTATGCAGGGTGCACCATAAGTCCATAAGTGGTGGGTTTACACACACCCTGCCTCCTTTAGGGCCTTGTGCTGACGGCAGAAGATAACAGGAAAATAAAAGGAGAGGACTGACCCCTCAAAGAATTAGGGATCAAGGAAGATGCGACAAGGGTCCATGAAGATGGGAAGGTGAGAGACTCCCTTGGCCTCGAAAACCCCAATACCATCGAGGTCAGAAGAGAACAAGAGTTGACCAAGGGAGGACGATAGGAAAGATAATAGAGAAGAACCCTGCACAAGTAAGTGGAAGCAAAGCCAATGGTCCTGTGGTCGCCAATCCAGGAGTCCCTTAGGGATGGATAAGAAGAGTACTATCAAATACATGGTATTGCGAGTTCAGCAAGAAGAAGGAATGTACAGTACACAAAGTGACAAAACTTATTTTAAATCAAGGGAGTTTTGTAACTCTTTGATCTTCTCGGAGCATTGCACCACTTTGGGATCATTGAGAATGCCTTTACCTTCCAACAAACACTCTAGTCTACTCTGTACATTTTCCAGTGCCTGCTGAAAACCTAAATTAATGCGTTGCCATTCACTGTTTAAATGTTTCTCCTTTGCTTCTAGATACTGTTTATATTTGAGGGAAGTCTTCTTGGCGGCACGGTATTTTGTACGATAAGTCTCACAGTTCTTCTCAGTTTCGAGCACTTGCTGCGATAACTCCTCAACCTTTGCCTTCCATGGGCCTTCATCGCGCTGCATCTCCAAAGACTGCTGCATCTTCTGGAGCTCTCCTTTTACGAGTTGGAATTTTGTGTGTTCCTCAATTAGTGTCTTACGCAGAGATGTCACGGTTTCTCTATGAACCTGCTCTACACGTTGAAGATCTACACGATGCTTTGATTCCAGCTGTTTGATCTGCTCAGCAAAGAAACGGACTGTTTCATTCTTCACTCTCTCTGATGTCTCTTCCAAAGCTGTTTGGTGTTTTAATTGCAGTTCCGCTACATGACCATGAAAGGTTGCAGTCAACTCTTTGCGTAATCTATCCACATCTGGGTTTCCAGCATTCTTGATGGGAGATGTAGTGGAATCTTGTCTATTTGCCTGAAACATATAATTACATGGTTCATTAACACAACAATATTTATTTCTTGTCTTTTGAGTGGCGAAGTTAGGGGTCTTGACCCTCACTTACATTTAACCACATATTATGTTATTAATTTAACGTGTAAAAACATTAAAACATTTACAAGTAAATTACCATACATTAGAGTATTCACTGGCAAAACACAAATTTACATTAATAATTATTTCAATATCGAAACACAATTACACACTCATTCACACAAATCAGTCAGCATTACTCAACAGGTGGTCGTAGGATACCGTTTTGAATTCAGTGAGTTACATTCCTGACATTAACTGGTAGAGAATTCCACAGTCTTGAACCAGTGACCACAAATGATTTGTTAAAGCACGAAGTTTGGTGCAGGGGAATAGTAAGGGAGGATCCAGAACGCGTATTGTTACTATGGAAAGATTTTTCTTCTTCATGAGGCCTCCTGAGAGGCCAAGTGCAGGTCTTTCTAGTCGACGCCCGTGGGCGACCTGCACGTCGGAATGAGAGATGAGATAAAGGGATGGAATTGGAAAAGGATGTGGAAGGAAGCGGCTTGGTGTTGAAAATGGGAAACCACGGAAAACCATTTCAAGGACGGCCGACGGTGGGGCTCGAATTCACGCGTCTACTGAGTCAGCTGAGTGCTTGGCCCCATGACCTAACGCTGCTCTTTAGCGAGCGTAGCCACCGCTCTCGGTTATGGAAAGATGAGAGCAGCTTAAATTTATGGGGGATGTACAGTGTTGTTTTTTGGGTCAGTAACTTGTATATACACATAATTCTTCATAAGAATGACTGCTGCATTGAAATACCACAGAAAATAAAGATCCACAGAAAAAACTTATTTTAACAGAGTCACCTTTGGTGTGATAGAATGTTACACTGTGGTATCAAGGAGCAATAGTGATAGTCAAAAGCTGTTAGTTGTCAAGTCATTGGGAATCACATCATGCTATGCAAATATATTTAACATGATTTGGTTTTTCCAATGGGGATGCAATGGTTGTACCGAGTGATGAAGACAGCATGGAAGGAAAGGAAGACTCCAGAGGACTGGAAAAAGGGAATAATTGTCCTGATCTTCAAGAAAGGTAGTAGATCAGAATGCAGAAACTATCGGGGAATAACACTGAAGAGTCATTGTGCAAAGGTGTTTGAGAAAGTTTTGGAAAGGAGAATTAGGACAAGGATAGAAGGAGGGATGAGGGAAGAACAACATGGCTTCAGAGCAGGATGGTCCACAGTGGATTTGATTTTTGCTGTAAGGCAGTTACAAGAACAGCACTATGAGTATGGAACAGATCTACTGATGGCCTTCCTGGACAAAGCTTATGACAGTGTATGCAGAAACAAAGTATGGAAGTCCCTGGAGGACAGAGGAGTAGAAAAATGGACTATAAGGAGGATAAAGGAGATGTACAAGGGAAGCATGAGCTGTGTTAAAGTGGGAGGAGAGAGATCGGACTGGTTGTAACAGAGAAACGGCTAGAAACAGGGAAGTGCACTGTCACCGTTACTTTTCATTGTGGTGATGGATGACATAATGACCCGAGTGGCACAAGTAATTGGGGAAGGAAAGATGAAAGCAATGGTGTTTGCAGATGATTTGATGATTTGGGAAAACAAGGAGGAGGAAGTACAGGAACAGTTGGACGTATGGGAAGGAATAATACAAGGATATGGGATGAAATTTAGCATAAATAAGAGTGAGATGGTGATCACAAGGAAGAAGGAAAGAACCACAGCAGGAATGACAATTGGTGGGGAACAGCTGAAGAAAGTGGAGAGTTTCAAGTATCTGGGAAGCCTGATACAAAATAATGGAAGAAACGATAGAGAAATAAATGAGCGGGGGAGACAGGCAGAAGCATTCCGGAGGAGTGTGAGAAGCATGTTATGGAGCAAGGATGTCCCTCAGAACAGCAAAAAGATCATATATCGGACGTACTATGTCCCTATCCTGACGTATGCCTCGGAGACCTGGGTTATGAAAGGAAGGGAGAAGAGCAAAATACAGGCCAGTGAGATGAGGTTCTTGAGAAGCAGTAATGGAGCTACAAAGATGGACAGAATAAGAAATGAGAGGACCAGAGAATTAATGAAGGAGGAACCATTACAGGATGATATAGAGAAATCTAGACTTAGATGGTATGGACATGTAAAACGAATGGAGGAGAAGAGGATACCCAGGAGGATACATGAGACGAAGTGGGAAGGAAAGAGACCGAGAGGAAGACCGAGAGACAGGTGGCTGAAGAGGATGGAAGGAAGCTTGAAGAAGAGAGGAGAAGACTGGACAAGGGTGGAGGCTGAGAGATGGTGGGAAGACAGAAGATGTTGGAGAGGCTTGTGTTCCAAACAGACCCAGCCATTGGCTGGAAACTGTGCAAGATGATGATGATTTGGTTTTTCCATGGATTTTTCTTGTGTGTGGTAGGTTCAGGAGGAAAATATATAATATTGCTTCAACAGACAAACACAAAAAAAAAAAAAAAAAAAAAACACATGTTTATGTTAAATCAAGTGGCTGTATGAAAGAAAAACATACAGTATACTCACATGTCAATTTTCATAGCCTTATCAAATTCTAAAAGCTCTTTTTGAAGGTGACTATCATCAATTGATGTTTCTTTGCATCTAACTCTTGATTTACTTTAAGGTTCACTTTGCAGTCAAGTTCTACCAGTGTTACAAAGTACATTAAATTCTTTTTTATTTACATATTCTTTAGACTTTTTTTTAATGCAGGATGTACCATACCTACTCTGCTATAGGACTTATAGATGTGAACTTTGTAAACATTCCGTATTTTGGGAAAAGGAGGAAGGTAAAAATAAGCTACATTATTTTGATACTACATAATAAGATATATTTAATCAAAATATAAGAAGTTTACATCTTTCATCAGCAATGATTCACCACAATATCCGTGCAGCAAAAGTTTTGCTGCCATAGTGTGTTAAAGGGGAGTAAAACTCCTTGAAAACTTGGTGGGGGGCTAAATTTATAAACTGCGGTTGACTACCTACCAGGGAGAACATTCTTTGCTTTTAGGCTTTAAAGCTTGAAATAACACAGTAATAATAATGATAATATTAGTTGCTCTTCAGTTGCCGTACGCTAAATACGCTAGATAATAATAATATTGTATGGCCTCGGGTGCCGGGTGCAAGCTTTGTTATTTGACACCCAGAGGGTAGCAAGCATGTCGAATTTCATTGTTCCTTGAAGCACTATGAAAGTCAAGGAGGTTAGATATCTAAGCTCCTCAAACACTATAGGGCTTTCTAGTAGAGAAATGAGGAACTTTGAGTTGGCGGAAACTACCGAGATTAATTTTGCCACTATGAACACGGCCTACTGAATTCAAATGGGTTCTTTGACATGCCAACATCTTAAGACATGCGTGTCGTAATTTTTGCTGCCTTTCAAAAATCACTTACTACGGGCTGGAGCGAACCTGCAAGCTTGGGGTTAGTAGACAGACATGTTAAGCACTCACCCACCGTGGCAAGTAAAAAGAACGTTAATTTTATTCATTATTTCTAATTAACCCTTCGGATACCAAGCTAAGTATAATGTGCGTTCAAAAAGTAACGAGCCGGAAGCTGGAATGCGGAAACCGGTGACGACATCGGCTAATCGTGGCATGTGTAATGAGATGTGGTTCCGACCAGAGCGTGGAAGGTCACAGCCCGTCACTAGAGGGCACGTGTGCACGTCACGTGACGATACAAAGTGAGCAGCAGCATGCATCAATCGTCCAACCAAGACCAAGACCAAGACAGTAGGCCATTCGACATGCTTCTGGTGTGATTGAAGACTGTGGGGCACCCATTGGACACACACTTTCCACAAGTGCAGTCGTTCCTTCATGATGGTGTGTACACTTCCGACGCTCAATCCGACCACGGTGGCTATGGAGTTCACTGTCTCTCGGCGGTCCTGGATAGTGAGTGCATCAACCAGCTGGACGTTGTCATCGGTGAAGCAGGGGGGTGCCCCAGACCGGGCATCATCGGCTAACGACACCCGTCCTTCCCTGAAGCGCTTGTGTCACGCCTTGACCCTTGCAAGGGACATGCAGTGTTCGCCGTACACTTGTGACATTCGGCGATGAATGTCCGTTCCCCCTACTCCTTTCGCTGTCAGAAACCGAACAACACCTCTTTGCTCTTCGTTTGATGCCTCCATGTCACTGTTTGCTCTGCATCGTCACGTGACGTGCACGCGTGCCCTCTAGCGACGGGCTGTGACCTTCCACGCTCTGGTCGGAACCACACCTCGTTACACATGCCACGATTAGCCGATGTCGTCACCGGTTTGCACATTACAGCCTCCGGCTCGTTACTTTTTGAACGCACCTTATATGATGCAATCACAAGTTTTTGATAAACATTATGTCCTACCAATAATTTTTGAGATGTTGATGTTTGACTGTAGGAGGCAAATATAGTAGTCTACATGAGATGCTAAATAATTAAAACAGAGTTTCATTTGTTTCATTAAAAGATCCTTTATATTTTAAAATAATTTGAAATGGACATTTTTCAAAGTCTTCGTTATGAGTCGAAAACATACTCTCACATGGTTCACTCAGCTTTAGAACCACATTTATTTCCCCATCGCTCCAAGAGCTAGCCATATTTATCTCCACGTATCTGAATTAGCACTGAGGAAGAATGTAAAGAGTCGTAGCTTCAAAAGATCATTGCGGGACATTTTAAGTTCATCATGGTTCCGTATTGACGAATTATATATTTGGTATAACATTTGAAAATTATACAAGAAATCTTTCCGCCTAGTCAATAGCCTACTGTACTTCATTCTTCTTTTTTTCTTTAGCCTTTGTCCCACAAATTGGCAGGGTGTGCTTTTTTTGGTTCTCTGTCGCCATATTACACGATTGTGGGTCATGTCAGGATGAAATCGGGCAACTTTTAAATCGTCATATAGAGTGTCACGCCAACGCTGTCTCGGTCGTCCTATTGGTCTTTTCCCATCTATCCGCAATGCCAATCCAGTGTGTGCAACTGTTGTTTCACCAGCCCTTAAGACATGGCCATACCAGCGGAGATGACCTTCCCTCATCTTTTCAGCAATTGGCACTACTCCATATTGCTTGCCAATGTCATCATTGCTGAAATGATCATGGAGTGTTGAGCCAGATGCCCATCTGAGAATCTTTGTCTCCATTACACCAAGTTGCTGTTCCAACTCCTTAGTTGAAGTTTAACATTCTGCTCCATACAGAGCAACGGGACGGACCACAGAAAGATAAACTTTAGACTTTAGTTGGTCTGGAATCTTTTACATAAGACACCGGACAAAGAGCGCCACTTGAGACATACGCTGCCCACGTGATGTGATATTTCAGGTCTGAGGGTTCCATCTGCAGTAATAGTCGAGTCAAGATATTGTACAGGCCCCCAGGGGGTTGCACCCCCTGGAAGCCACCCTCCATCATTCTATCAAAACCATCCCTAACTGGCAAATCTCGTAAGTCCAGAACAGTATCTTTCATACAGCAAGGGCAAGCCGGCCAGCTCGGAAGGCTTGCCAAATACTTGCATCACACACATAACACCTATACTATAACTAACTGGGGCAGCTATGCCATTGGAATGCCGACGAAGCAGCACTAAAGCTTATAAGAAGGACCGTAAGGAGGACAGGAGCCTCTCTCAATTACCAGTTATACAGTGCGTCCGCCGAAGGCCCTAGCCGTTATCATCAGGTGAGTCAGCAGTGTTTAGAGTTCCTATATTTTGTGACCTACCCCACAGACTTGTACACTTATACTTATAAGATTCATTACATTCCCTTAAAAGGGACTCATAATTTCATATTCACTGACCAATAAATACTTGGTCAGTACACTACACTTGTCTTACTGTTTACACGCCTCTTTACGTCCTAACTCCTTTCCTGATTTCCGTCACGATCAGCCGTGACATACAGTAGCCAAATAGTTGCTAGCGCAAGCTTCATTGCACTTCACGCAGCGGCCCGCCTGCCAGAGCATCGAGCCGCAACATCGCTGACGCACGCACGTCGGTTATATAACTACAACCAGCTGAGCGGCCAGTACGTTCACCTGTACACAAAGTTTCATTCCCTGAAATACACCTGCGTCTTTATAGGAGCACCCCCTAGCATCCTAACGATAAACAACACTCTACACTGGTCAGCTTACCCAGCTACGGGAAGCTACCCCCTCCTAGGCATCACCTTATAAATTAACACAATAACACATCCGTTCTAGATCCAACTACCCCTAACTAAGGGATCTAAAACAGATTGGTGGAGGCTGGGTACCACGCACAGTAAAATAGGGCTCATACAACGAGTTCTCGTGGTCAAAACGGCCCGCACCGCACACAGCCAAGCGAGACTGAAATTTTTTTTGGACCTCATATTACGTCACACATTTTTTTTCTCTTTCTTCTGTATTACATAGGAGTTTGTATTACTTCACCCACCCCCATCCGCCCCATAGTGCAAAGTCGGTGGAAATTAAATGTCCACACTTAGAACTACACTAAGAGACTTTGCGCACCATTTGTCGGCTAGTACGACTCCACTCCTGCCGAAGCTAAAAATCAAGAACAGTGACTTGATAACTGACCAGACCGCAGTACAACTTCTTAGGGAACTCGAATTCAAGACATCAGAGATCCGCGCTCAACACCCTGCAGCAGCAGCACAAGTTATACACTTTACACGATCCCAGGCCAGTGAATACAGACAGGAATCACCAATATCCAGCGCTAGTGAAGTAGATTTCCTGCCAACACTCCAGCCCCTATTGTTGCAGCAACTGCAAATCACAGAGCAGAAGACTAATAATCTGCTCGAGCGCATTACAGAGCTACTAGAGACAGACACTATCAAGTCGGATAATCATACGACAGAAGCAGTTCTTGACATCCACACTATTCTAGAAACAGTGAAACAGGAATTACACAGGACGGTAAACGTAGTTAAATCCACACAGTACGACAACACACCATCCATCAGTACAGACATATCAGGTGACGAGCCACCTGGTAACATAACACAGGTGTCGTACACGGGAAGCGAGACTAATTCCCCTCTAAATAACTCAAACACCTCGACACACGATAGCGGTGCGAACAACATAGACAGATCGCAATCACTAAACAGCCAACAAGAAATAACCGAACACGAAATGAACAGACACACGGAGTACCCCATGATCCACCCCACAAAGTTCGCGGGGGAAGGCCAGGATCCCGAGGAATACCTCAAGGCCTTCAATAGAACGGCCCGGATCAATGGTTGGAGCGAGGAAGTTAGGAAACGGCTCCTGCCTGCATACCTCACAAAGGCGGCCATGACATGGTATGAGCTCCATGAGGACACACTAGAAGCTGCCACATGGGAGGAAACCGCTTTACAGTTGAAGAGTGAATTCCAGCTCATACCAGACGATGACGATCTCTACGACCAAATTAGACAGAGGTCACAGGGACCCAAAGAAAGCGCCCAGGCATACATCAACGTAAAGTTGATAATGTGCGACAAGTACAATGCAGCCATGACGAACAAACAGAAAGTCAAGCTGTTAATGCAGGGCCTCAGACCATCCATAGTGGAAAAGTTGTGTATCATGAACAACCCCACATATGTTGAACAACATAAAGACCATAGAGGAGGGGAGAAAGATCACGGAAAAAGCTACGGAAAAAGCCGTGGATCTGCACTTTCAGACACAAAAAGACGACACTAACAATAAAATGGACGAATTAGTGGACAGAATGGAGAAACTGACCATAGCTGCCATCCAAGCAGGCGGGAGACCGCTAAGGGATGAGCACGCAGACACACAAGGGCGCTATTATCCTGAGGGGGACAGGGGGTACACAGAAACGAGACGCTACGGGAGGGAGGAAAATTACTACCCTCCACAGCGGCCAACAACACCCCACGCACAGGACAGGCCACACTACCCTCCTCGGTATTCACCAGTATCGTACACGGACACAGAGCCGACATACCCCCCGCGGCGATCACCATCCCCGTGCACACAGGAGTACTACCCTGAGGAGTACGAGCACGACATCCCCCGACGAAACAGCCCGCCACCAAGTAGACAGTCCTACGCACCCCCACAATACAGGGCAGACAGGGAGTACCGGGAAAACTCGCCCCCACGCAGACAAGGCTATGCAGCCCAGCAGTACAGGGGAAATGGGGAATATCGGGAGAACCCGCCCCCACGCAGGCAAAGCTATGCACCCCCACAGTACAGGGGAAATGGGGACCGTCGAGGAAACCCACCCCCGACCAGACAGGGGTATGCAGCTGCCCAGTATAGGGAAAAGGGGAATCGACGGGAAAACCCGCCCCCGCAGCAGCAGACATACACCCCACCCTGGCGGAGACAGGACAACGGACCACCGGGCAATAACCGGCAGGCTAGAAAACCCACAAGAGGACGGGACAATGTAGATAAATACACAAAGGGCCCGGAACACTACCCCCTCCCCGACGAATACCCGAGGGAGTTCAGGGATGAGACACCCCGCCGGACAGACAGGGGGGCAATACTCCCCACACCTAGCCACACACCGCAGGCGGGGAGCTGGCGCAGCCACCCCGAGGGGGGGGGGGGGGGCGCACATACAGTACAGGCAGGCGTACACCTACGTTCCAAAAAAACGCCTAGACGGGGAGGTTCGGCTAGCTGATGAAGCAACTGAGGTTCCTCCCCCAACACAACACCAGAAAGGCCCTTCCCCCAAGCAAACTCGCAAGAGTAAGGGGAAGAAGCAGCCATCCAAAGCTAAGGCTGACGATCCGCCCCCGGGCCGTTTCCAGACACACCCCGTACAAGGAGACGGCAACTGCCTGTTTAGGACTATTATCTTCCTGGTTCGGCATAGCGAGGACCATCATAAGGAATACAGGCAGGAAACGGTCAAACACATCCTGGCCAACTGGAAAGAGTACCGAGACTTTGTGTCGGACGAGCGGGAAAACCCATTCCAGACCGGGGAGGATTACAGAAAATACATGGGTAGGGACGGCACCTTTGCCAGTGCCGTAGAGGTGACCGCTCTCGGCAAGGTGCTTCGAACCAATATCCACGTATACACTGACGTGCACTCGCCCCCGCTATTTTCCACTGCGGGATTCGACAGGGACCTGCATGTACTTTTTACAGGGAACCCTAAGGCGGGACAGTATACACCCCTCATAATTACGCGCAAACAGCCTGAGAACACACCCACACCCTCCAAACAGAAAACCATACCCCCTACATCACAACGCAGGGTAGGAAATGACCACACACAGGCGCAGGACGCGAACTCGCTCGGCACTGGGAAGCCAGCCACAGGAGTCGAACTCGCGACCGCCTGGAACAAAAAAACGGGGTAACAAGGGCAAGCTCAGGGACACGTTCGCAGACACACCTTCCCGAGGGGAAGAAAACAACAACAACAACACAACTACACAAAAGCTGGGAACGATTAATACATTAAACGTTCGCCAGCAGACTTCTATTCTAACAGCGAGGCCGATTAAGAGAGCTGGCAACGTACTTGGTGAGCACACTTTACTGACTGAGGCAAAGCACTCAGGACAGGAAGCAAGCTTAGAGGCTAAGCGTGCCCGGTACGATAAGCGGCCCGCTCCATGCCTTCCCAGTACAGATGTCACTCCGGTAACAACAACAACAACATATACCCTACACAATACATCGGTGCAGGGCAATGGGTTTCAGGTATCGGCCCTCACGATACACGCCAACATAAATGGGCACAGAGTGCAGGCCCTAATTGACACTGGGGCAGCGGTAAGTTGTATTAATAGAAGACACGTTACCGAAGGCCAAATACACGATGTCACGGGTGACATCCGGCTGGTAGCGGCCAATGCTCAGACGCTAGAAAACGCGGGGGTGGCAAACGTACATCTTAGGCTAGGCCATTTTGCAACAACACACCCTATGTTCGTTATAGAACATCTTTCTGCGTCAGCCATAATTGGCATGGATTTTCTCGCTAGATATGAGGCTAGCATAAATTTCGCTAGCGGTCAGATGCTTTTAAAGCACGACCAGAGGCTCACCACACATCCCATGATATACACCAAAAACACAGATGGGATTCGAGCGGAGCGAGAAAATCACGAGCATCAGGCCTCTGCACTGCACACTATCAGCCAACACACAGACACACACACACACAGATAAGGCGGCCAACCAGAACCACAGACAGGACATGACTCCGGAGCAAAATAAGAGGCTCACGGAGCTCATCGAGGCCAACAGGGATATTTTTGCCCATTCGATGAAGGATCTCGCTGTAACAGACCTCATCGAACACCACGTCACACTCACCAGTGACCGGCCAGTACACCAGCCTCCCTTCAGAGTGAGCCAGAAGGAGAGACACGCCATCGACGCTCAGATCTCAGAAATGCTCGAGGCAGGGGTCATTGTTCCCGTTATTTCATGCTACAGCTCGCCAGTTCTGCTGACCAAAAAACGGGACGGATCTCACAGATTTTGTACTGACTACCGGAGGCTCAATAAGTTAGTCGAAAATGATAGCTATCCACTACCAAGGGCAGACACCTATTTGGACGCCCTTGGCGGAGCTAGCTGGTTCAGTTCGATGGATTGCTATAGTGTATTCTATTCAATCCCCGTCTATGGACCAGATAGGCACAAGCTGGCGTTCGTTACAGAGAACGGGCTATATACCTACACAAGGTTACCAATGGGCCTCCGTAACGCCAGCCAAACCTTCCAAAAGCTGGTGGATAAGACATTTTCAGGGCTTAAGTGGCGTTCCGTATTAGTGTACGTGGACGACATAACAGTTTTCTCCAATACCTTCGACGAACACATCGTACATTTGGAGGAGGCTTTCGCAAGGATCAGAGAGGCCAAGTTAAGGCTTAAACCTGCGAAATGTCAATTTGCCAGACAGCAGATTAACATATTGGGCCACATTGTAAACAGAGAGGGCATTATTCCCGACCCAGCGAAAACTGACGCAATAACGGGCATCCCAATGCCCACAAATTTGAAACAATTGCGCAGTTTTATTGGGCTGGCATCGTATTACAGGAAGTACATCTACAGGTTTGCACATATCGCCCATCCCCTAACTGAGCTCACACGTGAAAAAACGCCCTTCAGCATCAAGCAGGAACACATAGATGCCTTCAACACACTGAAGCAACTATTGACCTCACCACCATTACTGCAACACTTCCACAGTGATAGGCCCACATTTTTACACGTGGATGCCAGCCAGTATGGGCTGGGGGCGGCCCTATTGCAGGAAGACGCAGAAGGGCGCATACGGCCCGTCGCTTTCGCTAGCAGGAAGCTAACGGCCGTTGAGACTAGATACTCTGCCACAGAGCGGGAAATGCTGGCATTTTCGTGGGGAGTGAACTATTTTAGGGTATACCTCTATGGTATCCAGTTCACGGTAGTGACTGACCACGCGAGCTTGCTTTTTTGGGACAAATTTAAAAACCCAAATTCGCGGCTCAACAGGTTTATATTCCGCCTGTATGAATATGACTTCGTGGTCAAACACAAGAAAGGCGCTACACACCTAGACGCAGATGGGTTGTCTAGACTGCCAGTAGCCGATCCCCCGGATGACAGTAAGGACCACGAATGGGACGACATGCCCACTTTTGCCCTGACGGTGATTAACATCAAGCAAGAGCAAGAACGTGATCCGTACTTGAAACAGATTCTAATGGCACTAGAAAACTTGGATAGCGTGGACTCCAAGACAGCACGGCTGTCTAGTCGATTTTTCCTAGACAAAGACGGGGTACTAAAATTTAAGCCCACAGCCATGCACGATAACGCACCCATAGCGGTTCCGGAGTCATTGAAAGAGAATATAATGATCGGACACCACAATAGCCCAATGGCAGGGGCACATCTGGGTACGCATAAGACATACCTTAGAATCCGTGGCAAGTATTATTGGGTAAACATGAAGGCCGACATAGACACCTTTGTAAAGACATGTCACACTTGCCAGCGATTCAAAACAAGACCTGGCAAGCCTCATGGACTACTCAACCCAATTCCCGTGGGAGAGTTATTTCACAGAGTCGGGATAGACGTTAAAGGCCCCATTACGACATCTCAGAAAGGCAATAAATATATCCTGGTGGCCACCGAGTATCTCACACGATACATGATTACGAAGGCTGTTCCCAAAGCAGACACAAACAGCATAGCCGAATTCTTATTTGACATAGTTACACGATATGGCCTATTCCAAACCTTACTATCCGACAGAGGTACTATTTTCACCTCGAGAGTGCTCCAACAGTTTTTGGAGATACTCAGGATTAAGGCATACACTACCACGAGTTTTTTCCCGCAAACCAACGGACTCACGGAGAGTATGAATAAAATACTGGGAATAGCGTTGGCTAAATTCACAGAGGACGCAGGAACAGACTGGGATGAGTACCTGCAGCCCATCACTTTTAGTTATAATACCTCTATATCCACGGCTACGAAACACTCTCCACGCTTCTTACTGCACGGATACACGCCCAGAAGTCCCATAGATAATATATGTATCCCACAGGACACTCACACGGACAATGCTGCCCGGCTAGAGCACTTACAGATAGCTCGAATGAACGCTAGAAAGAACATAGCCGCGGCGCAGAAGAAACAAAAAGAGCGGTACGATCGGCATAGGAAGACCGTGGAATACACACCCGGGCAATTGGTCATGGTCTCCAATTCTGCCCGTAAGAAAAACGTGTCCGAGTTCCTCCTGCCACGCTGGTCAGGTCCCTTCAAAGTCTGCAGGAAGGTATCTGACCTAAATTACATAGTCAACGTGCGCCATGGGAGAAAACTCATCAAAGACACCATACACGCCCGCCGGATGAAGGCATATCACACCCGCCAAACAACACCTACACGTGCAGGCGGGAACACTATCAAAAGAAAAAGAAATGATCCCACTAGCAGACGTGGAAAGAAGGCCAAGAAATAGCCTTCGGACCTCGCTGACCGCACCAGGATACGACCCTAACGCTAACAGAACTGTCCCGGAGACATAACCTAGAATGGCACCAGAAACAATTACTCTGGTTAAAGACGGTCTCAGACCCACAACCTTCTCAATACCAGGAATGTAAAGTCGGGTAGCTATCCAGTTGCAGGATAGGAAAGTAAGGAAGCTAAAACAGATTGGGACAGTTCCACTAACAGACGTTCATAAATGGAAAACAACAAAATCACCTCCGACACCTAGTCACCAAACACGCGACTAGCGGCCCGGAGACACTCGTGTATAACGACATTTTGTACCATGGATAGGGATATATTCGACCCACGTCAGAGTTAACACAAAATTTGGGGACACGAATGTAGGTAATGAAAGGTTCTTTTGCATTGCGGGAAGCCTCACCCGCAATCACAGAGACAGCACTCAAGTTCACACATACACGTGCCGGAAACATGAGCATGGTCAGGACAAGTAACAAATGAGTGCGCACGCCATTGTAATTCAACACTACCGCTGTCAGCGATAAGACCCGCGTGACTGGGCGACCTTCACGCATACGGACGGACTAAGCCAACTCCAAGTGAACAGGAACAAACGCCATGATTCACGTCAGATCCAGAGACCTCATAACTCCCCAAATTACACTACGAGGAGAATTCAAAAATACACAAACTCCTCACAGGAATGCGTATTCTCATCTGCGCATTTCAGATACACGGTACATGTGCTATGGTATACACGGCATAGATATTGTCATACCAGGTCTTTACAGTAAGACGGGTCCAAATCCCAGTAAAAATTGGACACCATGGAAAACAACTATCCAGGCTTCCAATCACACCGACATCGGCCCATACAAGTACATAACCAGGGAATACCACATTTCCTCCGGCCAAACACCATGCATAAATTTCAATTACACCTGACATGGAAAATAGATTTCCCAGACACAGGTATGAAAATTTCGTAAGGCAAAGGTCTCATGGAATAGTGGCCACACAACAGTACTAGCTAAATAGGACGAATTGCTACATTGGTCCGCCCGGAATCCCGAACAGTGACAACACTCACATACTGGCGAAAAGTCACGTACGCAAACAAATGAAAGCACAACATGACGAAAATACTGACTTGCAGGTTTCACCGCATTGCCACACGGCTGCCGACAGACACTATTGTTATATCGGCAGTGACCATGAAATCACAAGCGCAAAGCAATCATAATGCCACACATTTTTAGCACTGCAAAAACAATTGTGACATTTAGCAAAGTATAGACATCTTTAACACCGGACTTATCGTAGGGCCATAGGGACATATCTCAAAGATGTTGACCACGCCATCTGACACTCAGACACGCGATACACATTAGGACTTAGCCTATAACAGACCAACCGTCCGCGTGGTGTAGCGGAACAGTCACACACACACACGCGCTCACTAATCAGGAGCGAACACAGACAGGGGATCTGAGGAAACAAGACCCCCCCTAATAACTTCCTTTTTCGATTTTAGTTCTCAAAAAGCATTACAGGCTATCAAGACATGGACCAAGGGAGAATGACAGAAGCATAGGTGGATAATCCCAGCGGGATTACCGACATACCACCCACAGGCTACCATTTTTTAATACCTAATTCCCCTTCCATGACCTTCCCATGTCCAACATGACCAACACAGACATACAGACACGATGAAAACAGCTACACTACATTACAAAGTATACACCGGGGTTGATAGACTTCATGCGTTTAGAAAGAGGGCATACTACGCCCTGAATCTCGATGCTAACACCTGAATATCAGGGGTGGGTCGGCAAACGACAATTAAGCGTAATGCGCATCTCCAAGTGAGAGATGAGGCCAAAATCATATACTAACCATTTTTTTTTTAAATTAAATAATCCCGCATGACAGGGACATAATATTATTTTACACTCACCCTATACCTATCCTTACATGAGTGCGGATATGCCTCATATCCAGATACATGCATGGAATATCCCATCCATTTACCAAGGGTTATTACTATCAGACCTGCATGGAATTTTTATATTTTTGCAATCCCGGGAATTACCTGCCCCCGTCCACTCATTGTAAGAGCAATCCTAGCAGCATTACCGACTCAAGGCCACCATTTATTTGAGCCCAAAGATGCGCAACCTCTTCCTACCATGCTTTCAGCCCACTCTACGAATAACTACCCCCAGATCCTAATAACAGGGTACCTAACACCATAGACCCTACTAACACCTCCATAAAGGTTAACAGAGCATTACCGCTGGAAAGCCGACGTAGCAACAGGAGACCTAAAGTAGTCTATGCACTTAGAAGTTCTACAACCCCACAACACTTGAAAAATTTTACATTTTATACAAAATAAATTATTTACACAGGTTACGCCTATATTTTCTATATGAAAAGGAATCTGATAACACTCTGATTGGTGATAGCGGCACGAGCAAAAGGCCAGAGGCACCACACTTTGAGAGTAATAAGGCGATGATGAGCCTTACCCTAGTAACTTAACGACTAGACCAAACAGACGAACCACGTAAGGTTGAGGCACTCACGGCCTGGCGCGGGCAAGCTTCGGAATCCTAGGTATGCCTAGCCTGCCCCTGGGAGGAAGAGATGCTACACCCACCATGTGCCACGGTCGTCGAAGCCAAGACCTGCAGGGGAGACTTTCTGAGGATGGTGGGAGAAATAGCTAGCTCCACGCCGGACCCAGGAGTTGACCCTAGGGACGACCAAACTATGACTAGACTCTTAGTTAATTATAAGTAAGTAGGGCTTCTACAGCGGGAAGCAAGACTCCTACGCGCGGGAGTGAATTATTATTACGACCAACAGTGGCGAAGAGATTGTTATTACTGCGAAAAGCATACTACGGTTGCCAATAAAGGCGAAGAGATTATTATTACTGCGAAAAGCATACTACGGTTGCCAATAAAGGCGAAGAGATTATTATTACTGCGAAAAGCATACTACGGCTGCCAATAAAGGCGAAGAGATTATTATTACTGCGAATAAACGCGAAGAGAATACTACTATTGCCAATGAAGGCGAAGATAATATTATGCCATTGGACGATGTCCAATGCCCACATAAATGGCGACGCATCGGGCAGCCTAGGGCATTAAATGAGTAGCATAGCGAGCAACTCATAGGGGTTAAAGTGGGCGACCCAACTATGACAACGTATGAAAAACAACGGTAATGAGCAGGAAGATACAGCAGGCGAGACGGTTTGCTTTGTGGCACCGTAAGCCGCCTGTGACTATATTAGTACTAGTTAGTAAGACCTAGAATAGACGTCGACAACTAGAATTAAGGGGGCGGAATCCGGCGTTTCTAGAGACAACCGGTGTTTCTAGGATACGTACGGGTGGTGATCTGGGGAGTTAACGCTGCCCCGGGCGATCGCCCTGGTCAAAATTTTAGCGAGTAAGACAGTTGCACTTTGGTACGCAACTTAGGATTAAGCAAATTCACTAACCGCTGATGCTAAATAATAGCACAGCACATTTCGGCAATAGAGTAAGGCCACCCATTCGGCTTAGTAATAGCAACCATTTTTTTTTCTACCATAAGTTAGATAAATAGTGTTAAGGTAACGCCGCTCGGCACCTGATGACCGACAAACCCGTCATCAGGGTAAGTCCGATAATACATTATAATACATTATAATACATGATAATACATTATAATATATTAAAATAAGTATAATTGAGGTAGAATATATCGGCACCCGGTAACCAAAATTCCGCTACCGGGGTAAGGCCGACAACACATTAGGACAACATAGTAATATGAATAATATTAAGGTGATACATTAAGTAGATTAACTAGATTAACTAGGTTATATAAACACACTGAGCATAAGAAACGACATTACGGCACCGTATAGGGTAAGCCCGGGCATACATCAAATAACACTAATCATGCCATTTTTTTACAGGGAAAACGAGCTTCAGACTGTGGACACACTGCCACAGGAAGCGGCATAGAAAATATGCAATATTTATATGTTTTCTAAACCTCTCCATTCTTTTCAGGCATCGTCACCAGGAATATGGCACTGGTGACTATAATTTCGCTGCCATATAGCAGCAGCATCCTATTTGTGCCATCATATTACAGTATTCCACCTTTGCGCATTAATTTGTATTTAATATTCGTATTCATCCTCACTCACATACTCACCACATTTTTTTTTACAGCTACACAACAAAAATCTGCACAGCAGGGCTGATACCTGTGGGGTATCAGGCTCACTGGCAGATCAACGTAAACAAGAAAAACATAAGGCGTCAAAAATGCGACGCAAATTACGGCAATGAGGGCGCAACCGACTTGTGGCGGCGACTCTCATTGTCAAGTGTGAAGGCATTCGCCCACAGGGAATGCTTCACAGATTAAGGATACATTTCAAACGGTACGACCACTAAACCATACCCGGAAGTGGCCGTACAGGATTAGCCGTGAGACGGCGCATACGTACAAAGGAGTAGCGTGCACGCGAGGTAACATATAAACTAGGAGCATAGAAAATTAGCGCGCTTAAGCTAGATATAAGATAATTGTAATTCATAATTGTAAAAGGGTAACTTATCATACATTAATGAGCCCACGGGCAAGCATTCTACTATAAACATATAAATAATACCTCGCACCCCCACATTGTCTACGGAGGTGATAAATGATATTCCTCAACGTTAATACGTTAATACATGCACATCTCAATATAACACATTAAACGGTATACTCTTTTAAGAGCACATGTACACCATGTTTATGATTTGTTTTTCTTTCATTTTCTTTCTTCTAACTTCCCCATTTGTAAGGGTGTTCCGTTTTATCCCAAATCAATAAACACATTTTAAATATTTCCCTCAACTTATTTTTCCTGGAACACCCATTTTTTCTATTTCTTCTATCTTTCTCATTGCAGGGAGCAATTTTTTCCCTAAGATAGAGCGGACACAAGCATCTGTCCAGCCCTGGTTTTTTTTCCTCCCTGCACAACAATATATCGCATAATTATCAAAACCATGTATTTTTTTTCTGAAACTTTCAATATGTCAATGTCAATTTTTCTCATGCACTATTTTTACAATGTCAATGTCATATACTGTATATATATGTATATCCCATAACCCACCCCTCTGAACACGAGCTGATCTCACACCTATACATCAACACGACATCACCACATCTATACGACGACGAAGAAGACACCAACAGGAGATACAAGGAAGACTCAAGAACAAACTGCTACATCGACATCCCAACCTCACGTTCCGTTCCCGTTCGCGGGGACGCGAACTAAATAGAGGAAGAGGCTTGTACAGGCCCCCAGGGGGTTGCACCCCCTGGAAGCCACCCTCCATCATTCTATCAAAACCATCCCTAACTGGAAAATCTCGTAAGTCCAGAACAGTATCTTTCATACAGCAAGGGCAAGCCGGCCAGCTCGGAAGGCTTGCCAAATACTTGCATCACACACATAACACCTATACTATAACTAACTGGGGCAGCTATGCCATTGGAATGTCGACGAAGCAGCACTAAAGCTTATAAGAAGGACCGTAAGGAGGACAGGAGCCTCTCTCAATTACCAGTTATACAGTGCGTCCGCCGAAGGCCCTAGCCGTTATCATCAGGTGAGTCAGCAGTGTTCAGAGTTCCTATATTTTGTGACCTACCCCACAGACTTGTACACTTATACTTATAAGATTCATTACATTCCCTTAAAAGGGACTCATAATTTCATATTCACTGACCAATAAATACTTGGTCAGTACACTACACTTGTCTTACTGTTTACACGCCTCTTTACGTCCTAACTCCTTTCCTGATTTCCGTCACGATCAGCCGTGACATACAGTAGCCAAATAGTTGCTAGCGCAAGCTTCATTGCACTTCACGCAGCGGCCCGCCTGCCAGAGCATCGAGCCGCAACATCGCTGACGCACGCACGTCGGTTATATAACTACAACCAGCTGAGCGGCCAGTACGTTCACCTGTACACAAAGTTTCATCCCCTGAAATACACCTGCGTCTTTATAGGAGCACCCCCTAGCATCCTAACGATAAACAACACTCTACACTGGTCAGCTTACCCAGCTACGGGAAGCTACCCCCTCCTAGGCATCACCTTATAAATTAACACAATAACACATCCGTTCTAGATCCAACTACCCCTAACTAAGGGATCTAAAACAATATTTCAACGACAATGTAGCCTACTTCATTATAATATGTAATCATCATCATCATCATCTTGTACAGTTTCCAGCTCCAGGCTGGGTCTGTTTGGAACATAAGCCTTGCCACTTAGTCCGTTCTTCCCACCACCTCTCCGCTGTCACTCTGGTCCAGTCCTCGCCTCTCTTCTTGACACATTCCTCCACGCCTTTCAGCCATCTATCTCTTGGTCTTCCCCTTGATCGTTTCGTCTGCATCTGCATCTCATGTATCCTCTTGGGAATCTTCTTCTCATCCATTCTCTTTACGTGTCCATACCACCTCAGTCTTGATGTCTCAATCCTACCTTGCAAGGGCTACTCTTTCACCATTTCCCTGACCTTTTCATTCCTCACCCTGCCTCTTCTTGTTACTCCGATCCTACTTCGCAGGAACTTCATTTCACCTGCCTGTATTCTGCTTATGTCTCTTTTCTTCATTGTCCACGTTTCTGAAGCATAGGTCAGTATCGGGATATAGTAGCTTCCGTATAAAGGATCACAAATTAAGACATGATTTGGGGCCTAACTGAGTTAGGCACCCTTCAAAAGCCTTGATTAAAATAAACTAAAAAGCTAGCATTAAAAAAAACTATGTTACAATGTTGATGTCATTTCAAAAATACATTTAATGACATCAACATTGTAACATAGGTTTCTTATGCTAGCTTTTTAGTTTACTTTAATAAAGTCTGATGAAGGGTGCCAAACTCAATTAGGTTCCAAAACACTAAAACACTAGATGCACTTGCTGTGTTTATTGTTGTGCTTGCTGGCATGTCAAAGTAAACTGGAGTCTGATTGGTGTTGCCAATTTGCGATAGAAGAAATTCGCCACACGAGATATTACAATACAATTAGGCCAATAGTATAAAATAGGAACGGTTGATTCAGAACAATAATAAAAAAAAATAGTGCAGACAACTTCACTACTGAAATTATTCATAATAACAATTCAATAGACAACAGGCTACATACTTAAACCACATGAAGAATAATAATAAAGCAACAACCATAGAAGTATATTATACTGTCTGTAAATAGTCGACACGTTACACAAGTGTTTACCAACTTATCTAAAATAAATATTGTATTATATTATATGTTTGTGTTGATGTACAGTGGAGATTGTTGCCCAACAACATCGTCTATCGTGAATGGGAATCAATTATAACTACAATGCGTAAAAGAAGAATTTCCTTTTTCTGTCACATATCAAGACTGCCAGAAACCAGGATATTGAAACAACTATTTGATTACTTTTTGAAAAATAAAATCAACAATAATTGGTTCAAAGAAGTTCAGGATGATATGGAAGAATTGGGTATAACACGGCAATACATCAAAGACAGAAGAGAAGAGGATTCTGAAGAACAAAAGCATAAGTCTCAAACTAATAACAGTTGAACGGAAACAATATACTATAAGGTTTTGAATACTCCCGAAGGGAATATGATGTAGTTTCCATTTGAGCGGATGAATTATCAATAAATGATAAAAATGGTCCGGTTAGCTCAAACAATGCCAGCGTTTCGCCCCAGTGTGCCGTTGGGCTCGTCAGTTGGTACAGACACACCTACCAATACGCGTGGCTAGCACATACTGAGAAGACCATGCAAGACACAAAATACAAGCAGTATTGACGTCACGAGCATGCCAATGTGCTACGGGAATAAAACTCCCTTTCATAAAAACAAAAGCCTTACCTTGGCAATCCAAATAAGGTTTTGAATATTCCCGAAGGGAATATGATGTAGTTTCCATTTGAGCGGATGAATTATCAATGAATGATAAAAATGGTCCGGTTAGCTCAAACAATGCCAGCATTTCGCCCCAGTGTGCCGTTGGGCTCGTCAGTTGGTACAGACACACCTACCAATACGCGTGGCTAGCACATACTGAGAAGACCATGCAAGACACAAAATACAAGCAGTATTGACGTCACGAGCATGCCAATGTGCTACGGGAGTAAAACTCCCTTTCATAAAAACAAAAGCCTTACCTTGGCAATCCAAATAAGGTTTTGAATATTCCCGAAGGGAATATGATGTATTTTCCATTTGAGCGGATGAATTATCAATAAATGATAAAAAATGGTCCGGTTTGAGCATTGTTTGAGCTAACCGGACCATTTTTATCATTTATTGATAACAATATACTATATCGGACACATAAAGGGCTTCCAGGTCGGAGAGGATGAGAAAGTTCTGGGAGGAGAAAAAGAAGAAATTTACTCAAATGTATTGATTTAAGTGCTCCAATGTGGGCGTAAAATATGTAAATAAATAAATAATAAATATGTTTGTGTTTAAGTGTAATTCATAAACATCGTACATTAGTTAAGCCTAAGTGAACAGGATCTGAGGATGAACGCGTGACGTTCGAAACATGTCATCCAATTAAGTAGGTATTTGTACATTAAAGTGTGTTAGTTTGTAGGGTATGCAAATACTTGTTTCCCGCCAAATGTAATTGGGCACAATTTGTGTTGACCAACTGAAAAGCTTTCTTTAATAGAAGAAATTTCTGTTCATTTTGGAGTTCTATCAGGAAACAATGAAATTCTATCACTTTATCTGTGTGGTCAGCTGGAAGATGTTGACATAGTCAAGTTTTCCTCAAATTCAAATCGTTACAATGCATAAATCGTACTACCCAACCTCGGTTCGCCTTAAATTCTGAAGTTCAGATTCCTTGATTTTCTGCAATCTCACACACTTTGAACTGTAGCATTTCATGCATATTTCTTGTTTCAATGATCCACTGTAACACTTTCTCATCAACTTCTTCGTAATTTTCCTTTCCGCGTGCCAAGAAAAGATTATGAGTCCTTTTGCACTAAGTTAGTTGGTCTTTCTGATACATCAATAACAAATCAATTTAGGCTGCATGTTGAATTCATGAGATGCCATGAGGTTTCGCCTAGTCAATATCATTATTCTCTCTCTTTATGGGGGCGTGGTGGCTCAGCGGTCTAGCCGTATGCCTCTCACCAAGGCGGTCCGGGTTCGATTCCCGGTCAATGCATGTGAGATTTTCGAAGTGAAATGCCATGTCCTGTGGTTCGGACTCCACGTAAAAAGGAGGTCCCGTGGCTCATGATCTCGAGATTAACGGTCACGTTAAACTACAAGCTTCCTTCCTTTTTTTTTCATTATTCTCTCCTTTAAAGACTGATTGTTTTTAATTTAGGAATCCTTGTTTTGTTCATCTCTTCCATAAAGTGGATGACAATATCAACAGACTTTTTGTCATCAGCAACAGTAGTATGAGTGGTTCTGGGAGATAAAATTTTCTTTGTAGATCTGTAAGATCCACACACATGCAGGCTGCAGCAAATACAGCTCCAAAGCCATCACCTGGCAAACTGTTCTATTCTGTTATTCCCATTTTGACAAGGAATATTTACCCTACCCATTTACGAATGGAGGAGAAGAGGATACCCAGGAGGATAAACGAGACAAAGTGGCAAGGAAAGAGACCGAGAGACAGCTGGCTGAAGGGGGTGGAAGAAAGCGTGAAGAAGAGAGGAGAAGACTGGACAAGGGTGGAGGCTCAGAGATGGTGGGAAGACACAAGACGTTGGAGAGGCTTGTGTTCCAAACAACAGACCCAGCCAGTGGCTGGAAACTGTGCAAGATGATGATGATGATGATATTTACCCTAGTTACAATAGCTCTAACTAGCAAGAATTACTCTATCTACCTGTATATAAACCTTCCATTTGCAACCCCCATGAACATCTTCCCATGCAATTTCTACTTTGTAAGCTACGGACATATTCTCTAGGCTTGCTCTAGAATGTCTATCAGCCACACCTTCCCACCCAAATTTGTACATGGTTCAAATCGAACCACCTGAAAACTATGCTCATAGGAATCCTTAAAGGCTCGCTCAAAATAATGTATCATCAACTCGACTTCAATTAATTTAGTGTCTCTAACTGCAGTACTGCTTACAAGCTGTGCCACCACCTCCCAGCAGATAGCTCATTTACTTACAGGGTAGTTTCGCAATGCTGATCAAACATCTGTGGCTACCATCTGATTTGATGGTTCCGATCACTCAAATTTTTCAGCTTACCAACAATGGGTTGTTGTGATGCAACTCCCTCATACGGCATATACATTTTCAAGAAAATGGAACCACGCCTTCCAAAATAGAAGACCTCAAGGGTCCTGAGAAAAGAATTAGTTATTACTAGCATTTCAGACAACTAATAAACAAACAAAAGAACTCTAAATCAGAAATTAGGTTAGTTTGTTGCAAATCCTCCTATCCTATTTCTCATGTTGTTTAAAATATATACTCGCCCTGATCTATGTTTCTGGTAGAAGGATCACATCAGGGATGCAGGCCAAATAGAAACAACAACAACAACAACAACAACAACAACAACAACAACAACAACCAAGCAATACAAGCTGTAGTTGTTGCTATGTGTATGGCTTGATTTGCAGTATCAAACACTTCACATACATAATAATCGAGTTTTCTCCTCTTCCAATCCCATCCAAGAGAAGATATTGTTGAAGAAATGCACTGTTTTTGAGTAAGGCCGGTATTACACAAAGAAATTTGTCAAGGATCTTTTATAAAAGATATGACAGTGTAATGGGGAAATATTTTATAAAAGGTGGTTTTATAATATTTTTTTAATAAAATGTATGAGCATCATGCTATCTTTGATAAAAGGTTCAAACCAAAATGGCAGATCATAACAGCTGGGATATTACCACAGCAAATATGCTCATATCAGAGTGTGAGTTGCATTAAATGTTACATAATATGTTACACAATGAATGGTATACAATGTTAAACATAAATAACAGATAGAAAGTGTAAGTAACAAGAAGTTCCGTGACGAACTAAATAGTCTACTTTTCTTAAAATTTAAGATTCATGCCAATGATTAATCTATATGGATCTATCTAGAATAATGACGAAATTAAATTGGTAATAACGAAATTTCTAATTAGTTCGAAATACTGTATACCTGGCATAATGTAACCTAATAGAGAACTACAGTTGGCAGCCCTGGTGACTGAATATATTCTTAGTTCCATCTCTTAAGGTACAGAATACAAAATTTGGTTGAAGTCCAATGGATAGCATGGACGTCACATGCAGTTAATCATTGGATCTAACAGCGCGCGTAAAATCATGTAGGCAACAATGACATACATGTATTTATCAGAAATAATCTGAAATAATATGATCTATTGTTGTGTCAATTTTGAATGAAATCCATTAGTTAGTATAGAAGTTACACGCATTTTAAAATTGGACCTATCAGCAGGCTTAGAATCATGTTGGCAACACTGGCATAGGCCTATATTAGTTACTCCAAATTAATCTAGAATGCCATGTTCTATACGTGTGCACAGTTTAGAGCTATTGGCTTGCATACTTTCTGATATATTGATATTAGGAGAACAAAAATAGAGACAGTATAGGCTATATTAACAGTTGGCAGCCCTGGTGACTCTTAAGAATCGGCAGAGTCATATCTGTTATGGTACACACAGCACACACGAAATTTGGTTGAAATCCAAATGATAGTATAGAAGTTACATGTATTTAAAATTGGACTTCTCAGCAGGCTTAGAATCATGTTGGTAGCACTGACGTATATAAGTTACTCCAAATTAATATAGAATGTCAGGTACTATACGTGTGCATAGTTTAAAGCTGTCGGCTTGCATACTTTCTGATATATGGGTATTTGGATTTTAAAAAATGAGAGCATTTATTAACAGTTGGCAGCCCTGGTGGCTCTTAAGAATATGCTCAGTCATATCTGTTTATGTACACATAGCACATACGAAATTTGGTTGAAATCCAATTGATAGTGTAGAAGTTATATGCATTTAAAATTTGGACCTATCAGCAGGCTTATAATCATTTTGGCATAGATCTTTACTCCTACCAAATTTTGTTTCGATTGCTGCAGCCGTTTAGGAGTTGATAGGAGGGGACACACACACAGCCAGCCAGCCAGCCAGACAGACAGACAGACAGACAGAAGGACAGACAGACACACATTTGCCCGATCTCATAAGTCTACATTTTCCTCATTTTTGCAAAATGTGAAAAGTAGGCTAAAAATAGCCGAGACTATAAGTGCTGCACATAAAGGGCACACATTTCAGGACATAAAGAGGAATTAAATAGTTAAATAGGCTGAAATAAGCCGTGAATAGTAGTGCATTTTATGTTATAATATAATTCGTTAATTTCACTTATGGTATTACGAGCTAATGTAAATAAGCACTTTATCTTTACCAGTACGTAATATGTGTAACCAACCTCCGTGATTATGTGCCTAGTTGGCCGAATGAGTAGAGCGCTAGATTCCGGACCGAAAGGACCAGGGATCGAATCTCACCTAATGCATAGTTTTTTACTTCGTATGTTGCAATTTTATTTGCTCGGGTAGTGGTTGTTTCGACGTCACCATCATTAATTTCGTCTTAATAATTAAATAAGAATGTAAGTTTTCAAGTCTTTGTACTGCAGCTCGTTCACCAAGATTTTACTCGTATCTTTCCTGTCACATGGCGACCCATGGTTTAACCCATAGACGTTTAGTTTATCTTTCCATTTCTTTTATATACCGGTATTGCCACTACAGAATTACCACTACGGTAATACAGTAAAGTGAACAAGGAACTGTCCTTCATCCATTTTGCTGAGCTATGATAAAAATTTTGATGTAGTGTAATTGTGTGATTATTACTTTGTATAACTTTTATAAAAGTTCAGTTTTATAAAATATTTTATAAAATTTCTTTGACAAACTTCTTTGATAGTGTAATACCGGCCTAACTGATAAATGGTTTGCAGCCTGCCTTCCTCATGACACTGGGAGGTACAAATTAGCTCATTAGGGGCTATATAGCCGAGGAACTACTGGTTGGATTGATGGCAATAGTGCCCACCTTTGAAGACAGCAATGCGTGTGATTATGGAAATTATCTCTGTCCCTTTTGTGTGTTATCACCTCCTTTTCTCTCCGTCTGTCTGCACCTGGCAGTCATTGTGCTTGAAATACTCACTAACAACATGATGACAGATATTAGTCCAAGAAGTGAAACTGCTTGTTCAATATAAGAATAATGTTATCAATGTTGAGGTTTCTCATTAATGGTGGCTTACTGCACATGGGTTGTAAATATTACTTTGTTGAAAAGAAGCAAGACAATTAACATTTGATATGCTTGACACTCCCAAGGAAGATTTTGTTTAGCTGTTTATGAAGTTTGAAATATGATAAAATACAAGTTGAACTGAACATCATTTTATGATAAGCTGGCATACAGAAATAATATGCACAGGATAATTTTATTTTATACTAGTGGAAACCCGTCAATACATGACGGTCCTTGGGAAAATATTTACTGAAGAATTTTATTATATACCGTACATTCTTTGTACGATTACATTTTGGCACTATTGCAACTTTGCAATGTAAATTTAATGATAATTCATGCACAAAATCCTACTCAATCCAGCCAGTTCACTATACATAATGCAGCTGAGGAAATCGAATATAATAAGCAACAAAAGTAATTGTTGTTGTTGATTCATTTAGGGGCTTTGTGACATTGTGGTCACATAACCCTATGTACTTGGGTGTGTATGTGTGGAATCTGTTTGATAACTTTTGTCATTGCGATGGATGTAGAAGTGTGAGTATTTGTAACTGAGGCTAGGATTTCCGTGGCCTTAAAGGAAAAACCTGTCAAACATGACGGTCAATGGGAAAATATTTACTGAAGAATTTTCTTATATACATTCCTTGTACGATTAATTTTTGGCACTATTGCAACTTTACGGGTGTCGAAAGATCGCACTCTCGGCATTGCAACATACTGACTGAAAACTTGATCAGGTAAATAGAGACCTAAGTTCCCGAGTTTCCCCTTAAGCTTTATTAATTGTGATAAAGTATGCCAAGCGAATTGGTAATTGGTGCCTCTAAAAAGAAAATTGAAGTGTTTTATCGGATGGTGTTAAATCAAGTCGAAGGATTAGACCTCTCTGCCTAATTTTAACTGCACGTATAATTTCCAAATCCAAGCAATTTTCATACATATTTCTTACTATAAATCTGGTTCCATATAGGAGCCCTTGGGAAACGTTCAGATTTCTAAGGAGCATAACTATGGCTCAAATGTTTGGAGTATGTGGAGGTAAATCACTCAATTCCAAGGAATTCAAGAATTCAGTAGGAAACTGAAGTAGCTGGCTTCCATCTTCAGTATTTAATCTGTTAACGTTGGTGTATATTTTTGAACTACTGGATATAAGTTCACTGACAAATTAATTTCATTAGAGTTCATTTTCAGATGTAAGAACACAAACTTTCGAGAAATGTATTAAGTATTTACTCGAGAGCCATAATACAAAATTCTTGGAAATCGCTTATAGTACCCCTCCTTAATTATTGAGAGTCCTGTCCGTCATTTTCTAGCAACAAGCGCGGCGCGAGCAACTCTGCACGGATGGGATACGGCTGGCGGTTCGCCAGGCAAAACAATCGCAGGGAAAGTGTGATATCTCTTCAGAGGTGGTTGCCAATAATCATGGAATATACTTGTCTTTGTATACCAGATGTTGGATCATTGTTGGCTGCTTAGGCCATAGCATTCAATCGTACGCGAGCTCTGTTGGTATAAACCAGGCGTGACCTGGTTTGTAGAAAGAAGTCTATTTCTTTCTTTCTTTCTGTGCGCACGGGCTTTGACTCATGCTATGCAACAGGTGACCGGCCGACATACGCATGCTATGAGAGAGGTGGCCGGCCACCCACACATGCGGTGTTGCCGCTTTCACGTAAGGACGAGACACTAGTGACCGGCCGACATATGCAAGCACTTCGTTTATTTTGATTAAATATATCATACTATGTAGCATCAAAATTAAATAGCTTAGCTCTACTCTCTGCTTTTCCCAAAATAATGGATTTTTGCAAAGTTTGCATCTATAAAACCCCCCCTCCCCCCACAATTTTGGAACTAAAAATTTAGGGAAAAAAAGGGGATCCTATAGCCGAGTAAATACGGTATATCCTTTGCAGAAGTGAATGTTTTCCCGTAAATCTCAGTCATGATATCCTCATGTGTTGAAAGTCTGGCTCGTAATTCAATAACATTTGATTCCTCACCATCCACAGAGGGGAAGTCACAGTTAACTTGCAGCAGAAAAAAACAAAAATCCATTTTATCTGGTTTCGATCGTGTGTTTTTATGTAAGCGGTGTATTTTGGAGATGGGACAGAGAGAAGAGTATATAATACAATTGTGAATAACTGTTTGGGTAGAAGCGTGCGGCATAACAGGATAAACCTACCTGAAGTCCATTCCGAGAACAATAACTTTCCCACAATAAGGAATAATGTCGTTACATAATATGTAACACATTAATTAAAGAATATTTGCCAGGGGCTTCATCCCATATTATGAGCCATGCAAATCGAATATCGTCAGCTTAATTGCAATTTAATTTATAGGTATTTAGAATGTTGAATGTAGGGGAAATGCTCTTGCAAAATATTGCTTAAAATATGAAGTGTGCCCTCCCTGATGCAAGAATTCCCTTGATTAGCAGATCTGACTTGATTAGATTCTGTGTAGTCTAATACTGTATATACAACTGGCCATAAGAACCGTGGCAAGGAAGAAATGCGATGGTGCGCAATTCCATAAATTTTAAAACAATATGGACCGTATTCGTGTGGCACGGTAACATTGGCACCAAAGGAAACGAAGGACATAGCATTGCTGTACTGCCAAATATTCTCTCTGAAAGTCCTTGAGATATCATCTCCAGTGAAATATTGTTTCAGCCTGTCAAATATTTTAAATTCTGGCAGATCAGTTTTACCAATACAACAGGAAAGGGCAAATGTTTACATTCTTTACAATGTTAACATTTGTTCGTCAAGGACCCTACACTGTACTGCATAATATCTGGAATTGTTTCTGAAATGGCATATTTATATTGGATTTTAAAAGTGGTTTCATATTTTCTCCGATTTCTTACATTTTAGCGGCCAATGTTCCTTTTCGTAGAACGGGTTCATTTATAGTAGCATTTCTCGCCAAATTAACATCATATTCGATAACATTATAGTATATTTTGGAATATTGCTATTCATGGTTTGTTTAGTATTGACATTTTAGTATAAATAATAAAAATTACACACTTTCCATCCAGTCAATACTTTTTCAATACACATTAAACCGGTTCCAATTTACTTTTCGTTTCTCGATTTTTTACAAAATGTATTTTCATGGTTTGACCCAAGGACTTACCAGATGGTGTTACACACTTTCCGAGAATATGTTCAGGATTAAGGTCGCTACTCAAGGCTCTCTAAGCACCTATATCAATTAAATTCTTCCTTTATAAATCAATGGCACATATGCATATAAATGACCATGCCAAGCCAAAGGAACTTTCAAGCATCACATACTTTTTAACCAGCAAAAAATTATGGACGCTTTCCGATCAACCAAGAGGTAAAATTTAAATCAAAGACATCAACTTGTGCAGTTAGATTAGGCAAAAAGGAAAATTTGTCTCCCAATTTTTAATGTGTATTTTAGATTTTAGATGTTTTTCTAATCCTGTTGTTATGCATGTTTTTTGAATTGTTTTTCATCTACGTATTTCTCATCAATTTTCACTCACTTTGTTTTTTCATGTCTTTTAATGTTCAGTGTTTTTAATGTCCATTAATTTTGATTGGCTTGCACGATGTTATTGGTGATGAGGGGCAGAAATCCTTTGATGACCCATTTTAATGTGCAAATAAAACACAAATTGAAACAGTATTGACTAGACGGAAAGTGTATAATTTTTATTATTTTAACACTATAGTGTCCTGCATCAACGGAGCTGCTAAATATTAAATGGCAAATAACACTTCCATTGTCAAAATCAACAGCGTAGTTAGACTCACGGTTATGCACTACAAACAAATAATCAGACAATTGGCCTATACAATGAAGTTCAACATGACCGGTGTATTCGCCGTCCAGACTTTGGGTTTCCCTGTCCTAATACGATTTTTGGACACAAATCTTGCATGTCCTCAAGAGACTGATCAGGTTAAGGTGGAGGCATCTGAGAAGTTTATAATGTACCTGAAGTGAGGTTACATCTGGATGTGGCATGCTTGTATTGCATTCAGAGTATGTTTATGTTAACCAGCACTTCTTGTACTGCACCCCGCTACTTCCCCTCCTCTAGTTCATTACACTCGGCGCGGCGATGATGAAGTCGATTTCCGTTCCAACTATTCGCCTTTCCTGGATGCTGCGACCCAGGATTGCGTCATGCTTTCCGACAAGATTAAGCGTGTACTTGAATTCCCAGTGAGTCACGTCTCTCGATATACCCTAACTGACGAAAACTCCGTAAAATTCCGCAATCACATAATTTTCTATGATATTGTCGTTTGTAATAATTTGCTTGATAGCATTTTCTAAGACATAGAAAACCTATCTGAATGCTAATAATTTTTATAAAATGCTCCGAAAATACCTTAATAATAATTATAATAAATTAATAATAATAATAAATTAACATGAAAAATTCTCTTGGCTGAACAATTTGCCGCGTAAATAAATATAGAATGGCTTCCTACTGACTTATGCCAGTTGCATAAAAACCCCTCGAAAAACACGTTACAAATCTACTAATGATAAGGAACCCACTTCACCCGACGATGGATCTACTATTGATAAGGAGCCCTCTTCACCAGATGAAGAATCAACTAATGATAAGGAACCCACTTCACCAGATAATGAATCTTCTAATGATCAGGCACATTCTTCAACAGTTGATGAATCTACTAATGATAAGGAACCCTCTTCACCAGATGATGAATCGACTAAGGACAACGAATACTCTTTACCAGTTGATGAATCTACTAATGCTAACGAACCATCTTCACCAGATGACGAATCTACTAATGATAAGGAACCCTCTTCACCAGACGAAGAATTTACTATTGAAGGAAGTCTCTTCACCAATACAACATTATCCAACATATTAAAATCACTACTCACCTCCTTCTCTTCATGTCTTCTGTTCCAATCTTTCTCCAGTTCTTCCATTGCCTGACGTTTGGCTGTCAAAAGATAAATTGTCATCATTTGAAACAATGTTGCAAAGATTTCACAATTATTCATGAGGAGAAAATACTTTCAGACAACAAAAGTACTAAAACATGTCAAGTTGATTCACTGTCAACAGTTAAGAGTTAAAATATTTAGAATGGTCTGGATATGAGATCGCCTTGCAGTGTAGTGGATAGTGTCGTTGGCTGCCCGTGAGATTCTGGGTTTGATTTCCAGCTCTGCCAAGCTAGTACGGCCTAGTATGGGTCTCCCAGCCTTTTGGTGCCAAACTAGAACCCTCCAGATGCTGTGGCAGGAGACGTGGAGAGGACCAAAGAGATACCAACTTTCAGAAAGATCAATTAGTACTAGAAGTCCAAGTGCGGAGTTCGGGTTCGCAACAACATTCAAACAAAATATACATGACAAATTGTGCCCAATTACATTAGATGGGAAAACAAGTATTTATGCATCCTAACCTGAAAGAAATATTACATTAGATATTCGTCACAAAATAACATGCTTTTATGTACAAAAATGGGGGGAGGGTACTTAATTGAATGACAGGTTTTGATCATCAAACGACTATCATCAAATCCTGCTCACTTATGTTTAGATAATGTACAATGTTTATGTATTACACTTATGCACAAATATATATAAAGTATTTAGATAACAAAAGTTTGTCAAAACTTGTAATAATGTGTCAATCATAGGCACGTATCACATGCCACCTGCTGGCAAGGAAGCTGTTGTGATGGCTGGAACAAAATCCTTTATAATTCTGTTCAGGCTCGTCAGTACACCAGATTTTATGACTGAAGTATATCACACGCCAGTGTATTGTATGCCAAGTTGTAAGAAATAAAACAAGGAGGGGGGTTGTCGTTTGAGGGTAATATTTGCAGTTGATTCGCGTTATTAACACAAAGTGGTCGTGAAACTTGCTTTAAGTAAATTTGAAAACATACCAGGTACTGAATGAATGCAATTCAATCAATATTTAAGATGCAACTGTAATAATTGTGCAACAATGAGTTCCGAAGTACGTTGAAAACATGTGCGAGTGGTATCGCGCCTGCGCATTGTTTTAAAGAACCTGGGTTCAAGGCTATCCAAAGGTGGGAAATTTTACTTCTTTTTAATAATTTTATTATATTCTCCCTACCTCGTACAGCAAGTTTTCAACTTAGTTTTATTCACATGGTCTACGAGGACGATTTAAATGATAAACGTTGGTGGGGAAAATTGTTTTCTTCTCTCATTTAAATTTGTATTTTCCCTACTTCCTGCTTAAAACGATGGATGGATACTATTCGTGATAGCTATTAGAATTTTAATAGCTCGGTATTTACTCCAGAATAATAATAATAATACCGTAATACTAATAATATTAATATGACACGTTCTGTGTTTACTATATGTGTGTAGGTTCTTGTATTCAATCTCCCATGCAAACTGCCAGGAAAAATGACACCTGTCCAATTTCGTGAGTTGTATGGAAGCTATCATGGAAGGCAGAACTTAGCATAAAAGATATAAATCACACGGTGCTAGACACGTCTATACCAGCGTGTATACCCATACTGGTAGAAGCTTCCATGTTAACGAGTGTCGTATGATACAGGCCTTATTTACAGACATTGTTGCTCATTCGGTTTGAAACTAGGGGTCGACGGTGCACCGATTTTTCGGTTACGGTACGGTACAAAGGAAATAACCGACCTCGGTTCGAGACGATATAAAACTCGGTAAAAAGTTCGGTTCGGTACAAGAGACATAAATACCATAGTGATCTGGGGGATTCTGGAAATACCGACCACCAGTGATCACTTTAAAGGCGATAAAGCCGATGGGACAAGATTTATTGTCAAAAGACAACACAATGGATGTCGGTTTTTATAGCCCGCCTTACTCCACACTAAAAGGGCAAGTTTGAAAGTTAATGGAACATTGTATGAGATTATTAGCTGTACATTTTTTTCTGTATTTTAAATAAAAATTGTGCTATTTGGCAAATATTTGGTTTACTTTATAATCTTTAGATGTCATGTGTTACTTTTTTTTTAATGGTTTACAAATTACTCTAGTTTGGCGTGTGAAAATCAGCCGAGCTGTACCGAACCGATTTTGTACCGAGAACCGAAGTACATTTTTTTTTACCGAACCGAACCCAAATTTTCAGTACCGAAGACTCCTATTTGAAACAGTTTTATAGTTGTTGCATTATTATAGTTTTAGTATGTTAACCAGTGATCTATTGAATTATTATTGTGACGAACTGCAGGAATAATGTCTACACTAATTTGATATTTATAATTCTCATTCTATCATACATTTTAGGGGTTCCAAAATCTTGGTCATCAGTCATGCGTACTTAAATGATAGGAATATCTAGCAACTAAGTGATATTTTGAAAGCAGGGTAGCTTGATCCAACAACAAAAAAACATAACATTGGATACATTGAGTGTCAGCCACAACGAAACAGCAGGAAGTGTGCCGTTCTGACAGCCACTTGACCTTGAAGGTAAAGAGATGGTTGCTGATGTCCACATCACACAGAGCAGCTGTGCATAAACGCGTCCACACTAGTAACTTTCCACTGTGCGTCAAATGCAGAATTCGTCAAGTCCAATAATCTTACCATTTTAAAATTTATGTTGCACGCCGTGCGGCCATGTTCAACCAATGCCTATTATTATCCAACTTGTATGTGATCATCTGATTAGGATGGTAAGTGAACGTTGTGTACTGGGGCTGATACACCTGGAAATATGATTTTTTTTTCATTTTGTTTTTGTTTTTGATCTCGAATGAAAGAATAACCATTTTTTTTATCTAAATCTGAAGTTTTATAGCGAAATTTCCAATTTTGACCGAGATATTACGATTTAAATCCGCGCATGTACTGAACTGTTGTAATGGATATTACCGCTCCACGTTGGTAGCGAACAAATGTAATGTTTTCTACCTGGGTGGACTATTCGCCAGAAAATACTACTGCTAAGTTTGATCTATGTTGGGCGCCAAGCTGGATACACTGTGTTCCAAGCTAAATTTATATATTTAATATCGACCCCTAGCGTGAGTAGAACATATGAGAAACTCTTAATGACTAGGCCGTGGGATGATTGAATCATCAACCCAGACAACATTTGATTGTGGAGAAGGATGTGGTATTATAACTATTGCTACCTACTGGAATTAAAGAATCTACTTTGTAATAATTGAATTTAATACACTTAGAAAATATGTCAGCATCTTGAATAAAATTTACACTGTTAACGGAGCATACAACTTTAACCATTGCCACGAACAAAATTATTTAATACGCCGGTCGGGAGAATAACGTGAATTTAACTTATTTCCAAATTAATGCTTAAAGAATTTATACTGGCCCTATCGAAAAACAGAGAGTGTGTGTCGTAGATTACTTGTGCTTACCAACGGAAACATTGTCTCCACGTGGTTGAAGTCTCTTAGCGTCTGATGTGCTGCATTGGTGTTGACGGCGTCCGGTTCTTCCTCGTTGATCAAAAGTAATCGTTCAGCTTGTGGTGGAGTCTATTCCAAGAACCACAACACGTCGGTTGCCTTATCACTGCAAGACGCGTGGAACCCATGATCTGATGTGATCAGCGGAGTTAGCGTGAATAAATTGTCCCACTTGGGACTAACGAACAAAGTACGCCTTACTGTACCAAGCGTAATGTCTTAATGAATGACTTCCCTCACCCAGCGTCCACTATATGCTTTAATCTACTCCCACCAGGGTCTAGCTTAACACCCCGGCCTCGCTGCTTCGACCAATCCGCGTGCGTCACGTATCTCGCCATGCCCCTGCTATGTTGCTTCTTCTCCCTTGATTGGCTGGTCACCTTACGTGGCTCTTCCCGCCATGAGACTCCTTCCCCGTATTTATATTTTCCGTTTCCGGGCAAGACGTAAATAATACACGTTTTCTTGCTTTGAAGTGTTCCCTCGGATTTCGTAATTCCATTGTACTCCAATCTATTCTTGTATTGAAATACCCAGTGAGTCACACACCACTCTCTCTTACCCCTAATGAATAAAATCCCGTCTTTATGTATGAAATGATTTGCCGTGCAACATTATATATTGGAATCATCCAATATCTGTAATCTTCCAAATTTAAAAGCTCCGAAAAATGACGTAATAAATATTAATAATAATAATAATATTAAATATGAAATTGAATAAACTGAAATAATATAACTTGGCCGAATTATTGCCGCGTTTAACAAATATGAAACAGTCCAACTAACTTGTGTTAGTGGCATAAAACCCCCGAGAAAAACATGTTACATTCGCCTCGAATAATCATGTGCTTTACCATGCATATGGTACAGCACTTGATGATTCCAGACACGTTAGAAAAAACCCTCCAAAATACAACTTTTACAAGTGAAATGACCCTTTACACATATAAACACATATAAACCCTCAATCATGCGCTTTGCGCTAATGTTCGTCTTGTGATGACGTGTTCTTATTTTGTCCACTTCAAAATGTTTGTCATTCTCACGAATGTTCATTCTACCGCTCTCTCTCTCATCATTCTATGTGGGAAAAAAAATACATACATAAGTGTGTTCCCTCTATATCCACAATTCACTACACACGCATTTATGGTGTTCAGTAGAAAACCACTGCAGAACTCTTCTAGAAATATTAGGTGCTCCACACCTACCGGATACCAATATCATGGTACACGATCTCACACGATCACACACTCGCGGTAGAGCAAAGTGATTCATAATACATTCTCTGTGAAATTTCTAATTAAAAGAAAAGACACGACTGTAAAAAAAAACCAGTAAGTACCCATTACTTATAACACTTAAATATTCCTGTGCCGTATGTGCCCTATCTTACTAAGTACATGTACACAAAACCCACCTTACTCTAGATCACAATTTCTCATATTCGTCGCTCAGCCAGTAGTTCACAACCCAGACCAGTCCACCTATCGAACCTGACCTAGTTGCCACAATTTTTTATCTGTTACTTATATACATCTCATGAAGTCTAGTACCTTGTACACAAACTACCTTAATTATATCCAACCCCGATCTCACATAGCTAGGTCGTAAGCAGGAATCACGTGTGCTGATATGTATGAGCTTCATGGAGGACTGTCTCGCCTTCTGATGGCCCATCTTTTATCTCGTGGACGCCTTAAGCTAACAAGCCCTATACAAGCGCTCCCCCATCTCTTGGAGATAAATGGGAACCCATCAGCGCTGCCAAAATGGCCTTGGTGCATCGAGACAATTTAGTGCTCAACAGCATCCACCACTCCCTTCATCTTTCCCTGTATCTTAAAAACTCTCATTTACTTACATACTACCCCCCTGTGTGATTTCTGATACGCCTGCCTTGAAGACTAGATCTTCCACTCACCACATACCACACTTACTCATTTGATAGGCTGGCTCGCCAGCTAAACACACTTATTTTATGACACATCCTTAATGTCATCACGTTGCTCCACTAACATATTTCACAGTGTCTGTAACGATGCCCTGTTGCTACTGCCCACACATGCACATAACAAAATACCGTCCTCTGCCTTAACAACAGGATTATCCCTATATAAATTTGTGTCCCTAGAAAGCATATCTGCAAGAATGTTATCTTTCCCTTTAATATATTTTACTGTGAATTCGTATTCCTGAAGTGCAAGAATCCACCTACTAACTCTGTTAGAACTGAGTTTACATGTCCTCATATATAATAAAGCATGGTGATCTGTATGAATCTCAAATTTACCCCCAACTAAATACATCCTAAATTTTCCTAAACTGAAAACAATTCCTAAAAGCTCTAACTCAGTGATAGTATATCTTTTCTCTGCTGCTGTAAGTCCTCGTGATGCTAAAGACACGATGCACAAATTACCCTCTTCATCTCTCTGACACAATATTCCTGCAATTCCTATATGTGACGCATCAGTCATTACCACATATTCCTTATCCTTCAAAGGATACTTCAGCACCACAGCTTTCTCAAAGCCTGCCTTCAGGCAGAACAAGCTGGATTCAGGAAAAACCGAAGCTGTACTGATCAAGTCTTGGCCCTCACCACTCACATTGAAGCAGGGTTTCAAAAGAAGCTAAAATCAACAGCTGTCTTTATCGACCTGACTAGCGCATATGATACTGTCTGGCAACATGGACTGATCCTCAAAGTGCTGGAAGCTATCCCCTGTTTGGAAATTGCAAATCTTATCTCCAACATGCTTTGTGAAAGAGAGTTCGTAGTATTTCTAGATGATGCTAAAAGTCGCAAAAGGAAACTAAATAATGGTCTACCCCAAGGATCAGTTTTGGCCCCAGTTCTATTCAATCTGTACATTCATGACTTGCCACCAACAACAGCTACTAAGTTCATTTACGCAGATGACATTGCACTGGTAACTCAAAGCAGAACTTTTGAAGATGCAGAAGGCACTCTTACAACCGATCTGGAGAAAATGTCAACGTTCATCAAGTCCTGGCGACTGATCCCAAGTATGTCTAAGACAGAGGTTTCATGCTTCCATCTTGCCAACCGACTAGCAAACTACAAGCCAAATGTTGTATTCCGTGGTGAAAAACTGAAGTACAACCCATTCCCGAAATACCTAGGTGTCACCCTGGACCGAACTTTGAGCTACAAAGAACACCTCACCAAGCTCTCTCACAAAATTTCCACCAGAAATAACATCCTGCACAAGCTTTGCGGTAGTTCATGGGGAGCCACGGCGGACTGCTTAAGATTAACGGGTATCAGTCTAGTCTATTCTGCAGCGGAATACTGTGCTCCAGTATGGTTGGAAAGTGCACATGTGCATAAAGTGGATACCAAGCTGAATGATACTATGCGTTGCATAACCGGCACCATAAAGTCAACCCCTCGCCACTGGCTACCAGTACTCAGCCACATTCCACCACCTCACCTGAGGAGGAAGGAAGCTCTGGTCAGAGAAGCAAAGAAGATCTATGCTTCTCCCTCATTACCAATACACCAGGAGTTCTGCCACCCACCACCGAAGCGACTTCATTCGAGGAGACCAACCAGTTTATTGGCCGACCAACTTCTGGCAAATCGATTCAACCTAAACCAATGCTGGCAGGACGAGTGGTCAAACTCAACGTCTGGAACTAGTGCCCAGGAGATCAACCCAACGGTAAAAATACAAGGATTTGACCTTCCTAGAAAATTATGGTGTCGCCTCAATAGACTGAGAACCAGGCACGGCCGTTGCAATTACCTATGCCATAAGTGGGGTTGGATAGATTTCCCATTGTGTCAATGCAATGAGGAGGAACAGACCATGGACCATATCATCCAGCGCTGCCCTCTACACGCCTACTCCGGGAGCCCTAGTGATCTGTTTCATCTTCGAGAATGTACTGTGGAATGGCTTGAACTTGGATTTGTGATCTGTTTTTATGTAATTCACCATACGATTAAATAAGCGCTTGAAATGCCAGATCATGCTTGGACTCCCATCTCCAGCGATTACCACTTTTAAGCAAATCTCTAAATGGTTCTACTAACCCTGAGTATTTAAGAACGAACCTGCGAAAAAAATTGCAAATACCAAGGTATGTTTTCAACTGTTTTACATTCTGTGGTAATTCTGCATTAAGTATCTTATTAACCCTACTTTCCTCTGGTGTCACACCCCTACTTGACACTTTATGACCTAAAAATGTAACTTCTGTCTGACAGAATGACGACTTGGACAGTTTCAGAGTGAACCCTGCCTGATCTAACTTTTGAAATACACTGTCTAAATTACGTAGATGCTCCTCAAAACTGCGTGAACTGATTACCATATCATTGATGTAAATAGTTACAAACTCTCCCGTGTCATCTCCTAATGCGATGTTTAAAGCCCTAATTAAAGCTGCTGAGCTACTTTTTAACCCATAAGGTACCCTGCAAAACTGATAAAGGTTATATTTATGACTAAAAGCTGTAAATAGCCGATCTTCATACATAAGTGGCACTTCAATCTACACATGTGAAATACTTTTTACCCTCAAATGTCTGCATCAACTCTTCAATGGACATGGACTTCAGCTGATCTGAACTGATTCTACTGTTAACTAAACGAGCGTCTAAACAAATACGAAGTGTGCCGTCGGCCTTCGGTACTGTAATTAAAGGATTAACATATTGACTGTTTGAGTACTCTATAATGCCATCTTCAAGCATCTGGTTAATTTGTGCCTCTACTGCACCCTGATAAGCGAAAGGTATAGGATATCTATGTCCTGTGAATACTGATCTATCAATAACGTTCAATGAATGTGTATAGCAATTGGCCATGCCAATGCGATCCTCAAAACTCTCCTATTATACAATAACACATCATAGAGCAGAACACACTGGTCTCCCTCTATATGCCCCTGAAATGCAGCATCACGTAACGAGTCCTCTAGACTACCGTTCGTAATCAAACTGCCCACAAAAATTTGAGTATCCCGCTCTTCCGCTAGTGATATCTCACTTAAAGAACAAATCACTCCTACAACACCACTCCCCTGAACATTGTCGTTGAACGCTACCTCTACTTCAGAATTATTCCATTTAAATTTCAAACTACCTACTTCATAACATAAGTTACCAGACACTCTACTTAGCCAATCTGAACCCAAGATAACACTGAATACTAAATTTGGAATTACAGGACAAATCTGCTTTTCGATATGATTATTAATTTTAATGTCCACTAAAACTTGCTTAGAAATTACTTTAGACCTCTTCCCTACAGCTGTGATAACAAAAGTGCTTTTAATTGGTATCTCCTCAAAATTTACACCAGTTCCTTTCATTTTATCGTAATATGTACTACTTATGCAGCTCTTCATACAACCACTATCAATTAAAACATCGGTGTGCGCCTCGGACACGTTAAGTTTAATAATGGGGCTTTTACTAGCCACCTCCTGGATAATACATTCATCATTTAATTCATGCAACAATTCATTTCTTACATTTAGGTCATAGTGTTCCTGTATAATTGTATGGACAGGGCATGCTACAGACTGAGATTCTGACCTTACTTCGCAGCCTGGTTCGCGTTTAAAGAACCGCTACAGCTGGCTGTAGTACTACTAACTACGGCACTGGTCTGGTTGTTCTGGGCTGTGTTGTCATTGTTTGGCTGTATATTACTACCACTAGGCTGTCCTCTTCCTTGACCCCTATTCTGGTTGTAATTATTGTCATTATAATTTCTCCCTTGATTTCCCCTGAATTCATTATTTCTCCCTTGATTTCCCCTGAAATCATTGTTTCTCCCTTGATTCCCCCTGAAATCATTGTTCCTCCCCTGATACTGATTACCATAGCCATCTCCTCTATTCTGATTTAGCTGATTATTATTATTATTTCTATTTTGAGCGTTGGCCCCTTCGCCACCGTTCCCTTGAACTTCCTGATGCCTGGCTTCATTAGGCCTATTATTATTATTACCCTGGTTCCTATTGAAATTGTCCTCATAACCCCCTCTCCCTAGTGCATCAAATGTGCTTAACAAATTTTCTACTTGTGATATTGTCTTTACATTCTGGATACAAGCAGCCTCCTTAATCCTATAGGGAAAGTGCCTAAGTAGCAACCTCACCACATCACTTTCCTCCTTCAAGCCATCCAGATATTTACACATTAATACCTGCCCTAAAAAGTATTCGGTCATGGTGGAGCTTCCTTTAGGGTTATATTTACCACACACTACTCCCTCACGATGCTGCGACTGAATAACCTCATTCCAGAACTTTTCACAGAATTTCATTTTAAAATCATTGATATCTGTAAACTTGTCTCTGTAGACAGCAAACCAATTCCTCGTTTCCCCCACAAACACTTGTTCTAAAATTTCAACTACCTGGCACCACTCAATACTACCATTTTCCAACCTCTCCCCGAATTTATTTTCTATAGTGTTCATGAACTCCATTGGGCACCCCTGTCGATTGCTGAACTTACCCAGTTCTACCTCCCTGTGTGTGCTATTCACAAAAACTGGCCTATTCTGACTATTTTCTTGCCTGATCCTAGCTTTTAATTCTAATTCTGCGATTTTCTCCTCAGCCTTCCTCTCAATACTGTTTACTGTTAATTTAATGTTTCCTTCTGATTCGTCTACTTTATCATATAGCTTTGCTTGTTTCTCCTCAATCTTGCTAATGCTCTCTCTATTACTCTCTCTTAAATCATTTACTTCTGCAACTATTTGTGAGTGGACTTTCTCAATTCTACCCCCCAGCTGTTCCTTAACCTCTTTAGTTGATACCTGAATCTTGTCAATTCCCCCCCCCCCCAATTTATTTTTAACCTGCAGTGTTTCTAATTTAACTAATTCCTTTAAATTTTCAGCCTGTGTGCTGATTCTACTTTCCAACTCCTCCTGTACTTTTTCTAATTTCCTGTCTACATCTGCAATGATCTCTTTAACCTTCTCTTCCATTACTCCTCTGATTTCTCCTCTAATCTGCTCCATTTTCACACTAATTTCCTTGTTGTTCTTATCTAATTTTGCATTATTCTGTTCTAATTTTTTATTTAAAGCTTCTGTACTTTCTTTATTTTTCCTACTGTTTTGTTCTAATTTTGCATTATTCTGTTCTAATTTTGCATTATTCTGTTCTAATTTTTTATTTAAAGCTTCTGTACTTTCTTTATTTTCCCTACTGTTTTGTTCTAATTTGGCGTTTAAGGCATCTGTACTTTCTTTATTTTCCCTACAGTTTTGTTCTAATTTTGCATTATTCTAGTCTAATTTTGCATTAATAATTAATCATTAATAAGCAGCGCATATAAAGTATTCTCAAGAATAATCTACAACAGACTAGCATGTTATACAGAAGAAATTCTTGGAGATCACCAAGCAGGATTTAGAAGCCAAAGATCTACAACAGACCAAATTTTTGTCTTAAAGCAAGTAATCTCCAAATATTGGGAGTTTAACAAAACAGCCCATCTTCTTTTTGTAGATTTCAACAAGGCATACGATAGTGTCAATAGGAAACAAATGTGGAAATACATGCAGCGGAATGGAATACCAGAAAAACTTATCACTATGGCAAAACTGTGCACAGAAGGGTCCAAATGCAAAATTAGAATCAATAATGAATATACCGAAGAATTTAATGTCAACACTGGAGTAAGACAGGGAGATGGACTCTCGCCTTTATTATTCAATTTAGCTTTAGAAGAAACATTGAAACGAGTAAACCAGCTCCACCCAGGCCTTGAAGTGGGAACCAAGATAAACATATTAGCTTATGCTGATGACATAACACTCATGGCAGAAAGCGAATACGATCTAAATATACTCACAGAAACCCTTATTGAAGAAAAAGGAAAGAAAGGAAGCTTGTAGTTTAACGTGACCGTTAATCTTGAGATCATGAGCCACGGGCTTATTGAAGAAGCCAAGGAGGTAGGTCTAATGATAAATGAACAAAAAACAAAATATCTAGTTGTAGGAAGGAATGCAGCGCAAGTACAAAAACCCTTAACAGTTGCTTCATACGCTTTTCACAGATGTACTGAGTTCAGATATCTGGGAATTATCATAGACCAGAATAATATGGAAGAAACAGAAATAAAATCAAGAATTCTCAGTGGCAACAAAAGCTACTGGTCTTGTAACGTGTTTTTCGTGGGGGTTTTATGCAACTGGCATAAGTCAGTAGGAAGCCATTCTATATTTATTTACGTGGCAAATTGTTCAGCCCAGAGAATTTTTCATGGTAATTTATTATTATTATTAATTTATTATAATTATTATTAAGGTATTTTCGGAGCATTTTATATAAATTATTAGCATTCAGATAGGTATTCTATGTCTTAGAAAACGCTATCAAGCAAATTATTACGAACGACAATATTATAGAAAATTATGTTATTACGGAATTTTACGGAGTTTTGTCAGTTAGGGTATTTGAGAGACATGACTCACAGGGAATTTGAGTACAAGCTGATTCCTGTCGAGAAGTATTACGCAAGGCTGGGTCGCAAGGTCTAGAAAAGGCGAATTGTTGGAACGGAAATCGACTTCTCCCTCTCGCGCGCCGAGTGTAATGAGGCAGAGGAGGGGAACTGGCGGCGTGCTCAGCCAATCAGGAGGACGACGTAAGCTAGATGTCGGTACCATGGTGGGGGAGCCAACGTGTGGATATATCGTTCGACGCGCCGTGAAACGCGGTCTATCTGTGAAATACTTGCGGAGTATGGTTATACGCGGGGGACGCTCCGATGTTCCGTGGAACGAACAATCTGTGTAGAACTTGCAGAGTACGGTCGCTAGTGCGTGTCGCTCCGATGTTCAGTGGAGTTAGCGACGAACTTTTGTAAAACTTGGTTGTACGAGTGTTTGGGTCCGAGGTACGGACCATAGAATTATCTAATCTACCAGAATATCATCAAATTCCGACGGAGATGACGACGTCCAGGAGACTGTGGGAAGCTCACAACATCATCAAGAACGAGGGAAATGCCTTGGCAATTTCCAATGGTAAGCGCAAATGACGCAGAAATACGCAATCTCTCATTTTTCTTTGTTTTATATTTCATATTTCAGTAACTTCATAGCTTGGAAATAAGAGTAAAATCAATTTATCAGCCTCCGTTTTCACGTAATTTTCTATCGGTAATATTCAAATCACAACGCTCCAATTTAAATTTTGTACTTATTATTATTATTATTAATTTTGCTATACTTGTTTTATATAATAAATTCATTTCTTTTACAATGCAATCTTTGCTTTCAGTAGGTAGCATTAGATATAGACCAATTCCTTCTCCTGATACAATTGTTTGTTGGGTTAATGATCAAATCATACCACGATCTGAGTGGATAGTGTCTTGAAGGTGTTCTGCCAGAGCTAGACGTTGTTAAATACAAATTTAGATTTCAACATTGCATTGAGGTCTTGGCGCCCATTAAAACAACATAGCTTAGGCAAAGGTAAACAGTTACATTTATCTCCCAACAGTGTGGGCTAGCCAAACTGCCACATTGTACGCTCAACGTTAGGGGCTAGCAAAACGTTACACTTGTCGCTCAACGTGAGGGCGAAAGAAACCATTACATTTCGCTACCAACATGGGGCATTAATAACCATTACAATTGTACGCTCAACGTGGAGCAAAGTAAATACCGTTTCACTTGTCATCCCAGCCTAAGTAAAACTGCTACATTTGGCGCCCAACGTGGGGCACTAATTACCATATCATTGGCGCCCAACGTGGGGCTGAAAACCTAATAACATTTGTGGAAGGAGAAGGGTATATATTTCTGTGCCTGTATTTTGGGGGTTATTTGTCTGTATCAGTGTATATCATTATGGGGGATGAGAAAGAAAGACAGATGAGGTTACGTAGTGGTCATCAACGGGAGAGTGATGATACGAGCAGTATGGTGAGTGATGGTAGTACCGGGGTAGCGGAGGTAAATCCCGATACTGAAACAGGGAGTGTAGGCGGCCAACCAGAATTAAAAACTTTACTTCTCGAGTTTATGTATCAGAACAAAGTTAGTAGTGATGCCTTAAATGCAAAATTAGAACAGAATAATGCAAAATTAGAACAAAACAGTAGGGAAAATAAAGAAAGTACAGACGCTTTAAACGCAAAACTGGAACAAAACAGTAGGGAAAATAGAGAGAGTAATGAAACTTTAAACGCCAGATTAGAACAAAACAGTAAGGAAAATAGAGAGAGTACTGAAACTTTAAATGCTAAATTAGAACAAAACAGTAGGGAAATGAGTGACAAATTTGAACTGATTAGAGGTGAGATCAGGGGGGTGATGGAAGAAAAGGCTAAAGAGATTATTGCAGATGTAGACAGAAAATTAGGAAAAGTACAGGAGGAGTTGGAAATTAGAATCAGTACACAGACTGAAAATTTAAAAGAACTAGTGCAACTGGAAACACAGCAGGTCAAAAAGCAATTGGGGGGAGAAATTGACAAAATTCAGGTAGCTACTAAAGAGGTTAAGGAACAGCTGGGGGGTAGAATTGAGAAAGTCCACTCACAAATAGTTGCAGAAGTAAATGATTTAAGGGAGAGTAATAGAGAGAGCATTAGCAAGATTGAGGAGAAACAAGCAAAGCTATATGATAAAGTAGAAGAATCAGAAGGAAACATTAAATTAACAGTAAACAGTATTGAGAGGAAGGCTGAGGAGAAAATCGCAGAATTAGAATTAAAAGCTAGGATCAGGCAAGAAAATAGTCAGAATAGGCCAGTTTTTGTGAATAGCACACACAGGGAGGTAGAACTGGGTAAGTTCAGCAATCGACAGGGGTGCCCAATGGAGTTCATGAACACTATAGAAAATAAATTCGGGGAAAGGTTGGAAAATGGTAGTATTGAGTGGTGCCAGGTAGTTGAAATTTTAGAACAAGTGTTTGTGGGGGAAACAAGGAATTGGTTTGCTGTCTACAGAGACAAGTTTACTGATATCAATGATTTTAAAATGAAATTCTGTGAAAAGTTCTGGAATGAGGTTATTCAGTCGCAGCATCGTGAGGGAGTAGTGTGTGGTAAATATAACCCTAAAGGAAGCTCCACCATGACCGAATACTTTTTAGGGCAGGTATTAGTGTGTAAATATCTGGATGGCTTGAAGGAGGAAAGTGATGTGGTAAGGTTGCTACTTAGGCACTTTCCCTATAGGATCAAGGAGGCTGCTTGTATCCAGAATGTAAAGACAATATCACAAGTAGAAAATTTGTTAAGCACATTTGATGCACTAGGGAGAGGGGGTTATGAGGACAATTTCAATCGGAACCAGGGTAATAATAATAATAGACCTAATGAAGCCAGGCATCAGGAAGTTCAAGGGAACGGTGGCGAAGGGGCCAACGCTCAAAATAGAAATAATAATAATCATCAGCTAAATCAGAACAGAGGAAATGGCTATGGTAATCAGTATCAAGGGAGGAACAATGATTACAGGGGAAATCAAGGGAGAAACAATGATTTCAGGGGAAATCAAGGGAGAAATTATAATGACAATAATTACAACCAGAATAGGGGTCAAGGAAGAGGACAGCCTAGTGGTAGTAATATACAGCCAAACAATGACAACACAGCCCAGAACAACCAGACCAGTTCAGTAGTTAGTAGTACTACGGCCAGCTGTAGCGGTTCTTTAAACGCGAACCAGGCTGCGAAGTAAGGTCAGAATCTCAGTCTGTAGCATGCCCTGTCCATACAATTATACAGGAACCCTATGACCTAAATGTAAGAAATGAATTATTACATGAACTAAATGATGAAGGTATTATTCAGGAAGTGGTTAGTAAGAGCCCCATAGTTAAATTTAACGTGTCCGAGGCGTACACAGATGTTTTAATTGATAGTGGTTGTATGAAGAGTTGCATAAGTAGTGCATTTTATGATAAAATGAAAGGAACTGGAGTAAATTTTGAGGAGCTGCCAATTAAAAGCACTTTTGTTATCACAGCTGTTGGGAAGAGGTCTAAAGTAATTTCTAAGCAAGTTTTAGTAGACATTAAAATTAATAATCATGTAGAGAAGCAGATTTGCCTTGTAATTCCAAATTTAGTATTCAGTGTTATCTTGGGTTCAGAGTGGCTAAGTAGAGTGTCTGGTAACTTATGTTATGATGTAGGGAGTTTGAAATTTAAATGGGGAGATTCTGAAGTAGAAGTAGCGTTCAATGACCATATTCAGAGGAGTAGTATTGTAGGTGTGATTTGTACTTTAGATGAGATATCGCCAGCCGTAGAGCGGGGTTCTCCATGTTTTGTGGGCAGTGTGATTACGAACGGAAGTCTAGAGGACTCGTTACGTGATGCTGCATTTCAGGGAAATATAGAGGATGAACAGTGTGTTCGGCTCTATGATGTGTTATGGTGTAATAGGAGAGTTTTTGAGGATCGCATTGGTATGGCCAATTGTAGTGTTATACAGTGTTGGTATTGCTACTAGTGGAGTGTTACAGTGTGGTGCAATAGCACCTAGTGTAGTGTTATACAGTGTTGGTATTGCTACCAGGTGAGTGTTACAGTGTGGTGCAATAGCACATAGTGTAGTGTTATACAGTGTTGGTATTGCTACTAGTGGAGTGTTACAGTGTGGTGCAATAGCACCTAGTGTAGTGTTATACAGTGTTGGTATTGCTACTAGTGGAGTGTTACAGTGTGGTGCAATAGCACCTAGTGTAGTGTTATACAGTGTTGGTATTGCTACTAGTGGAGTGTTACAGTGTGGTGCAATAGCACATAGTGTAGTGTTATACAGTGTTGGTATTGCTACTAGTGGAGTGACACAGTGTGGTGCAATAGCACCTAGTGTAGTGTTATACAGTGTTGGTATTGCTACTAGTGGAGTGTTACAGTGTGGTGCAATAGCACCTAGTGTAGTGTTATACAGTGTTGGTATTGCTACTAGTGGAGTGTTACAGTGTGGTGCAATAGCACATAGTGTAGTGTTATACAGTGTTGGTATTGCTACTAGTGGAGTGTTACAGTGTGGTGCAATAGCACCTAGTGTAGTGTTATACAGTGTAGGTATTGCTACTAGTGGAGTGTTACAGTGTGGTGCAATAGCACCTAGTGTAGTGATATACAGTGTTGGTATTGCTACTAGTGGAGTGTTACAGTGTGTGGTGCAATAGCACATAGTGTAGTGTTATACAGTGTTGGTATTGCTACTAGTGGAGTGTTACAGTGTGGTGCAATAGCACCTAGTGTAGTGTTATACAGTGTTGGTATTGCTACTAGTGGAGTGTTACAGTGTGGTGCAATAGCACCTAGTGTAGTGTTATACAGTGTTGGTATTGCTACTAGTGGAGTGTTACAGTGTGGTGCAATAGCACATAGTGTAGTGTTATACAGTGTTGGTATTGCTACTAGTGGAGTGTTACAGTGTGGTGCAATAGCACTTAGTGTAGTGTTATACAGTGTTGGTATTGCTACTAGTGGAGTGACACAGTGTGGTGCAATAGCACCTAGTGTAGTGTTATACAGTGTTGGTATTGCTACTAGTGGAGTGTTACAGTGTGGTGCAATAGCACATAGTGTAGTGTTATACAGTGTTGGTATTGCTACTAGTGGAGTGTTACAGTGTGGTGCAATAGCACCTAGTGTAGTGTTATACAGTGTTGGTATTGCTACTAGTGGAGTGTTACAGTGTGGTGCAATAGCACATAGTGTAGTGTTATACAGTGTTGGTATTGCTACTAGTGGAGTGTTACAGTGTGGTGCAATAGCACATAGTGTAGTGTTATACAGTGTTGGTATTGCTACCAGGTGAGTGTTACAGTGTGGTGCAATAGCACATAGTGTAGTGTTATACAGTGTTGGTATTGCTACTAGTGGAGTGTTACAGTGTGGTGCAATAGCACCTAGTGTAGTGTTATACAGTGTTGGTATTGCTACTAGTGGAGTGTTACAGTGTTGTGCAATAGCACCTAGTGTAGTGTTATACAGTGTTGGTATTGCTACTAGTGGAGTGTTACAGTGTGGTGCAATAGCACCAAGTGTAGTGTTATACAGTGTTGGTATTGCTACTAGTGGAGTGTTACAGTGTGGTGCAATAGCACCTAGTGTAGTGTTATACAGTGTTGGTATTGCTACCAGGTGAGTGTTACAGTGTTGTGCAATAGCACATAGTGTAGTGTTATACAGTGTTGGTATTACTACTAGTGGAGTGACACAGTGTGGTGCAATAGCACCTAGTGTAGTGTTATACAGTGTTGGTATTGCTACCAGGTGAGTGACACAGTGTGGTGCAATAGCACCTAGTGTAGTGTTATACAGTGTTGGTATTGCAACCAGGTGAGTGACACAGTGTGGTGCAATAGCACCTAGTGTAGTGTTATACAGTGTTGGTATTGCTACTAGTGGAGTGTTACAGTGTTGTGCAATAGCACCTAGTGTAGTGTTATACAGTGTAGGTATTACTACTAGTGGAGTGACACAGTGTGGTGCAATAGCACCTAGTGTAGTGTTATACAGTGTTGGTATTGCTACTAGTGGAGTGTTACAGTGTGGTGCAATAGCACCTAGTGTAGTGTTATACAGTGTTGGTATTGCTACTAGTGGAGTGTCACAGTGTGGTGCAATAGCACCTAGTGTAGTGTTATACAGTGTAGGTATTGCTACTAGTGGAGTGGGGCAGTGTGGTGCCATAGCACATAGTGTAATGTTGTACAGTGTTGGTATTGCTACCAGGTGAGGGTTACAGTGTGGTGCAATAGCACCTAGTGTGGTGTGATACAGTGTTACAGTATATATATATAGTATGATCAAGTAGGGAGTGATAGAGGAGTAACACCTCTTTAAAAAACCTTGGTCCAGCTGGCCCGGCTGGTAGTACCTTGTTAGGGTCCCTTGCCAGGGTTACGGTGAAGTCCTCAACGGTACCTGCAGTGAAAGAGGTGAACTCTGGCACAGTGTGGTTGGCGGAAGGGGCAGCCTATTGCTCAGGTTTAATAGGGCAAACTATTGTCCATAGTTATGATGGGCAGGTTTTGGCCCAACGGCAAAATGAGCGGATGAGGAGCCAATCACTCTCATGGCTCCCAACGGTCATAGAGGCGGAAGAGGCCACGCCAGACGGACTGGCTGTAAAGGCGCACCTCAGTAGTAATTGAGTATGCGGCAGTTCGTTGCAGTCTCTGTGTTCGGTCCTGCATGTCTCATTCTTTGTGAGCCGCAGGATAAGGCTCAGAGATCATAGTGTGTGGGTCTCGTCCTGGCAAGCTGAGATCCACCCTAAACAAATTCACGCCAGTGGCACTTCTTCCGAACGTCACTTTTCAAAGTCCAACGGCGATGGGATAAGGACGGTGGGGGCAGGTTATGGGTGTAACTGGAAGCCCCTAGTTCGGACCTGCACGTTGGCAGCAGATGTGTGATGGTCGTCTTCCGGAGACTCTGTGACTACTCAGGAATTCGGTCCTGCATCTGTGTTTGGGCAGGCCTATTTAGGATCACCGCTGCCCACCCCACATGGGGAAGGCCCTAGAAAAGGTGGGCTAAACATCGGAAGTCACAATCTTGGTCCGGCTGGGCAACCGCACTCAGCAGGTCACCCCTCATGCGGTTGAAACTCAAAAACAGTAAAGAATCACAATTTGATTATTGGATCATGGAACATCAGAACCTTGCTTGATTTTGACAATAACATTAGACCTGAGAGAAGGTCAGCTCTCGTAACCCATGAGTTATCAAAACTCAACGTTGACATTGCTGCTCTCAGTGAAACTAGGCTGTCTGCTGAAGGCAAGATTACTGAATCTGGAACAGGATATACCATCTTCTGGAAAGGAAAGGATGAGGGTGAATGTCGTATTCATGGTGTGGGCTTCGCTGTGAAGACCAAACTGGTAAATTATCACCAACTTACGCCCATTGCAATCAGCGAAAGGCTCATGACTCTCCGCATACCACTCTCAGGAGGTTCCTTTATGACACTCATCTCTGCCTATACTCCTACCTTAGATTCTGATGATGAAGTAAAGGCTCAGTTCTATAATCAGCTAAGTGAAATCATCTCCAAGGTACCATCTGCAGATAAACTCTTGCTCCTCGGTGACTTCAATGCCAGAGTTGGGAAAGATCACAGGCTATGGAATAATGTGATGGGCAAACAGGGACTTGGAAAATGTAATCCCAATGGACTGTTGCTTCTTGGTCTTTGTGCAGAACACGAACTTTTCATTACCAACACGCAGTTCCGGCTACCTGACCGCTTCAAAACCACGTGGATGCATCCTCGTTCCAAACATTGGCACATTCTTGATTATATCATTACCCGGCAATGTGATAAGAAGGACACTCTTATTACCAGAACAGCAAGGAATATAGACGATTGTTGGACAGATCATAAACTTCTTATATGTAAGCTCAGGATATCCATCAGACCTAAACCACCTAGGAACATCAAAAATTTGCCAAGAAAGAAGTTTAATACATCCAAACTTCAGGATGAATCCATGTACAAACATTTTGGAAACAGGATCGTCACCCAGTTATCAGAAAACCCAGTAACAAATGATATTCAGCAAGAATGGGCCACATTACAGAAGATTATCACACAGTCAGCTGAGGAAACCATTGGTTTTATAGTGCGGAAAAGACAAGACTGGTTTGATGACAACAATGAGGAAATTCTGTCTCTCATCAATGCCAAAAGGAATGCCTATCTTGCCCATCTTCAAGACCCAACTTCCAACACAAAGAGAGATAAACTACTGGAACTCAAGGGTAAATGCCAGACGCAGATAAGGCAGATTAAAAATACTTGGTGGCAACAGAAGGCTCAGGAACTGCAGAGACTATCGGATGCTCGAGACTTGAGGAACTTCTATGCCGTACTCAAGGAAATATATGGACCATCTCGCTCATCATCAGGTACACTGAAAAGCGCTGATAATTCTACTACCTTTACTGATAGTCAAGAAATCTTGGAACGCTGGAAGGAGCACTTCTCCAATCTCCTAAATCGTCCATCAGAAGCTGCTGAAGACTTCCTCTGTGATGTGCCGCAACAACCTGAACAACTGTGGTTGGCAGTACCTCCTACTTATCATGAATTCAGTGCAGCTCTCACCCAATTGAAACCCAGCAAAGCACCTGGCCCAGATAACATCCCTCTGGAACTAATTCAAGCCGGAGGTCATTCCCTCAAATCAAGAATTTTCATCCTTATCCTCAGAATTTGGGAATCAAGAAAGGTACCTGGAGACCTAAAGAATGCCACTATCGTCACTATCTTTAAAAAGGGTGATCGCAGTGTTTGTGGCAACTACCGTGGTATATCACTGCTATCAATTGTGGGGAAGATTCTTGCAAGAATTCTACTTAACCGCCTCAAGGTTATCTCTGAGAGGATCCTCCCAGAGTCACAATGCGGATTTAGAACTTCCAGAAGCACAATTGACTTGATTTTCTGTGTGAGACAGCTACAAGAAAAATGTAGAGAACAACAGAATCCACTCTTCTTAGTCTTTTATGACTTGGAAAAGGCATTTGATTCGGTTCCAAGACCAGCCATGTGGGCAGTGCTGAAGCGGTTTGGTTGCCCTCAGCGTTTTGTAGATCTAATCAAAGCTCTCCATGATGGCATGACAGGTCAGGTTTGCCATCAGAATAAGATGTCCGATGAATTTCCCATTACCCATGGACTGAAACAAGGATGTGTACTGGCTCCAACGCTTTTTGCGCTGTACTTGGCTGCAATGCTTTATGATTCACCCACAAACATCCCAGGTGTGGAGATCAAGTATCGTTTTGATGGAGGGCTTTTCAACCTAACTCGTCTCCGCTCCTTGAGGAAAACTCAGGTTACTAAGGTTACTAACATGTTGTATGCAGATGATGCTGCGTCACCAACTCTCACACCAGAAGAGCTGCAAGAGTCAGTTAACTGTTACAAAAGTGCATGTGATCGCTTTGGTCTTACCATAAATGTCAATAAGACTAAAGTCTTGGCACAACCTTCACCAGGCACACCTCTTCCTCAGTTCAATATCTCCATTTCAAATTTGCCATTAGAACAGGTTGACCACTTCTCGTACCTGGGCAGTACCATTTCTGTGAGCTGTACCTGTGAGCAGGATGTGGATAAGAGAATTGGCGCAGCCCATGCAGCATATGGACGATTAGCGCACCGGGTCTTCATGAATAAAGATCTATCCATGAGTACAAAGCTTATGGTGTACAAAGCAGTAGTCATTTCTACATTGTTGTATGGCTGTGAAACGTGGACCCTTTACCGACGTGATCTTAGGAAGCTTGAGCGTTTTCACCTACAAAAACTTCGATCAATCCTGAGGATTAAATGGGAAGACCGCATTACCAATATTGCTGTTCTGGAAAAGGCTCAAATCAACAGCATAGAATCATCCATAATAGGTCACCAATTTAGATGGATTGGTCATGTCCATCGGATGGATGATGTGAGATTACCTCGTCAAATGCTATATGGTGAGCTATGCTATGGCACCAGACCTCATGGTGGTCCTAAGAGGCGCTACAAGGACCAATTTAAGCAGACCCTGAAATTGACAGGTCTTGATCCACAAACCTGGGACATGCTGGCTGAAAACCGCTCAACTTGGCGCCGTACCATCTCGGATTCTGTAAAGACGTTTGAAAGGGATCGACGCATACATGAAGAGGCCAAGCGTCAAGCTAGGAAACTTCGAGCAGCCCAACCACGTCCTCCTCCAGCAATACTATGCGACTTGTGTGGTCGCTTGTTCCATGCCAGGATTGGACTCTTTAGTCACCGTAAACACATCCACAAACTGGACTGAAGGAAGAAGATTTATACTCGGATTCGAGTTAAAGCCGATGATGATGATACACATTCATTGAACGTTATTGATAGGTCAGTATTCACAGGACATAGATATCCTGTACCTTTCGCTTATCAGAGTGCAGTTGAGGCACAAATTAACCAGATGCTTGAAGATGGGATTATTGAGCACTCGAACAGTCCATATGTTAATTCTTTGATAACGGTACCCAAGACCGACGGCACGGTTCGTATTTGTTTAGACGCTCGTTTGGTTAACAGTAGAATTAGTTCAGATCAGCTGAAATCTATGTCAATAGAAGAATTAATGCAAACATTTGAGGGGAAGAAGTATTTCACTTGTGTAGATTTGAGTTCCAGTTTTTGGCAAGTGCCACTTATGTACGAAGATAGACCATTTACAGCTTTTAGTCATAAATATAACCTTTATCAATTTTGTAGAACACCTTATGGGTTAAAGAGTAGTTCAGCAGCTTTAATTAGGGCTTTAAACATCGCATTAGGGGATGACACAGGAGAGTTTGTAACCATTTACATAGATGATATGGTAATTAGTTCACGCAGTTTTGAGGAGCATCTACGTCATTTAGATATAGTTTTTCAGAAGTTAGATCAGGCAGGGTTCACTTTGAAGCTGTCTAAGTCGTCATTCTGTCAGTCAGAAGTGACATTTTTAGGTCATAGAGTGTCGAGTAGAGGTGTAACACCAGAAGAAAGTAGGGTTAATAAGATACTTAACGCAGAGGTGCCAAAGAATGTTAAACAGTTAAAAACTTACCTGGGAATTTGCAACTTTTTCAGGAGGTTCGTTCTTAAATACTCAGGGTTGGTAGAACCATTCAGGGAATTGCTTAAAAGTGGGACTCGGTGGAGATGGGAGTCCAAGCATGATCAGGCTTTTAGAGCGCTGAAGGAAGGTTTAGAGAAAGCTGTAGTGCTGAAATATCCGTTAAAAGATAAGGAATATGTGGTTATGACAGATGCTTCACATATAGGCATTGCTGGAGTATTATGTCAGAAAGATGATGAGGGTAATCTGTGCATTGTATCTTTAGCCTCGCGAGGACTGACTGCAGCAGAGAAAAGATACACGATTACTGAGTTAGAGCTTTTAGGTATTGTTTTCAGTATAGGGAAATTTAGAATGTATTTAGTAGGGGGGAAATTTGAGATCCACACAGATCACCATGCACTACTGTATATGAGGACTTGTAAACTCAGTTCTAACAGAGTTAGTAGGTGGATTCTTGCTCTGCAGGAATACGAATTCACAGTAAAATATATTAAAGGTAAAGATAACATTCTTGCAGACATGCTATCGAGGGACACTAATTTATGTAGGGATTATCCTGTGGTTAAAGCAGAGGACGGTATTTTAATATGTGCATGTGTGGACAGTAGCAACAGGGCATCGTTACGGATACTGAGAAATATGCTAGGTAGAGCAACGTGATGACGTTCATTTAAGGGAGCCACTTGCAAGGTTGGAAGCAGGTGACGCAGAAACATTTATAGTTTCCAAACGTATTGGCAAAACAGCATATGTGCTGGAGAATAGTGAGAGAAACAGATTATACGGGACGTATAATATACATAGTCTACGAAAATATGTGTCATAAAGTGAGTGTGTTTAGCTGGCGAGCCAGCCTATCAAATGAGTAAGTGTGGTATTTGGTGCGTGGGAGGATCTGGTCTTAAGGCAGGCGTATCAGAAGTCACACAGGGGGGTAGTATGTAAGTAAATGAGAGTTTTTAAGGTACAGGGAAATATGACGGGATTGTCGGATGCTGTTGAGCACTAAATTGTCTCGATGCACCAAGGCCATTTTGGCAGCGCTGATGGGTTCCCATTTATCTCCAAGAGATGGGGGAGCGCTTGTATAGGGCTTGTTAGCTTAAGGCGTCCACGAGATAAAAGATGGGCCAAAAGAATGCGAGACAGTCCTTCATGAAACTCATACATATCAGCACACGTGATTTCTGTTTACGGCCTCGCCATGTAAGATTTGTAAGTGTGTAATTTAAGATAATATGTACAATGGTATTATTTGTGTGAGGAGAAATGGTCTGTGTTGAGAACTAGTATTAAGTAGAATATGGTTAACGGGAACTTAACAAGACAGGGCAATTACGGCACAGAAATATTTGGTGTTATATGTAATGCGCATTTACTGTTTTTTTTTCAGAAGTCAATATCAATTTAATCTACTTTAAAGAGAGATTAAGTATTATGGTCACGAGGCGCTGCCACAATAGTGTGATCGTGTGCTCAGTGATAAGTGGAATTAAATGTCACCATAAGGAAGGGACCTCCAGTGAAAATAGGAAGTTCTATGGTGATATAAATATATCAGAACACCTTCAATGCGTGTGATATGACATCATAAATACATAGTGCTCACACATTAATTATGTCTATTTCTCCAACATAGAGAAATTTGAGAGGCGGAAATATCCGTGGAACACTATTCCATATGTAAAACATTGGACTGGTTGCAAAGTGCAATCCATAGTGACAACAAACTTTGACGCAAAGTGCGTGAAGAAAAAATATGAGTGTATATATCTGTAATTTAGGGTGATTTCATTTATGTAATATGTATTTTGGATGGGGTTTATTAACGTGTCTGGGATAATCGGATAATGGACCGTCGTCACGGTAAATCATCCGATGATCCGAGGCGAATATGTAACGTGTTTTTCGTGGGGTTTTATGCAACTGGCATAAGTCAGTAGGAAGCCATTCTATATTTATTTACGCGGCAAATTGTTCAGCCCAGAGAATTTTTCATGGTAATTTATTATTATTATTAATTTATTATAATTATTATTAAGGTATTTTCGGAGCATTTTATATAAATTATTAGCATTCAGATAGGTTTTCTATGTCTTAGAAAACGCTATCAAGCAAATTATTACGAACGACAATATTATAGAAAATTATGTGATTACGGAATTTTACGGAGTTTTGTCAGTTAGGGTATTTGAGAGACATGACTCACAGGGAATTTGAGTACAAGCTGATTCCTGTCGAGAAGTATTACGCAAGGCTGGGTCGCAAGGTCTAGAAAAGGCGAATTGTTGGAACGGAAATCGACTTCTCCCTCTCGCGCGCCGAGTGTAATGAGGCAAAGGAGGGGAACTGGCGGCGTGCTCAGCCAATCAGGAGGACGACGTAAGCTAGATGTCGGTACCATGGTGGGGGAGCCAACGTGTGGATATATCGTTCGACGCGCCGTGAAACGCGGTCTATCTGTGAAATACTTGCGGAGTATGGTTATACGCGGGGGACGCTCCGATGTTCCGTGGAACGAACAATCTGTGTAGAACTTGCAGAGTACGGTCGCAAGTGCGTGTCGCTCCGATGTTCAGTGGAGTTAGCGACGAACTTTTGTAAAACTTGGTTGTACGAGTGTTTGGGTCCGAGGTACGGACCATAGAATTATCTAATCTACCAGAATATCATCAAATTCCGACGGAGATGACGACGTCCAGAAGACTGTGGGAAGCTCACAACATCATCAAGAACGAGGGAAATGCCTTGGCAATTTCCAATGGTAAGCGCAAATGACGCAGAAATACGCAATCTCTCATTTTTCTTTGTTTTATATTTCATATTTCAGTAACTTCATAGCTTGGAAATAAGAGTAAAATCAATTTATCAGCCTCAGTTTTCACGTAATTTTCTATCGGTAATATTCAAATCACAACGCTCCAATTTAAATTTTGTACTTATTATTATTATTAATTTTGCTATACTTGTTTTATATAATAAATTCATTTCTTTTACAATGCAATCTTTGCTTTCAGTAGGTAGCATTAGATATAGACCAATTCCTTCTCCTGATACAATTGTTTGTTGGGTTAATGATCAAATCATACCACGATCTGAGTGGATAGTGTCTTGAAGGTGTTCTGCCAGAGCTAGACGTTGTTAAATACAAATTTAGATTTCAACATTGCATTGAGGTCTTGGCGCCCATTAAAACAACATAGCTTAGGCAAAGGTAAACAGTTACATTTATCTCCCAACAGTGTGGGCTAGCCAAACTGCCACATTGTACGCTCAACGTTAGGGGCTAGCAAAACGTTACACTTGTCGCTCAACGTGAGGGCGAAAGAAACCATTACATTTCGCTACCAACATGGGGCATTAATAACCATTACAATTGTACGCTCAACGTGGAGCAAAGTAAATACCGTTTCACTTGTCATCCCAGCCTAAGTAAAACTGCTACAGTCTCTGCAAAATCTCTTAAAGAGTAAAATTATATCTAGAAAAACTAAAGTGAGAATTTATAAAAGCATTATACTTCCTGTTGTCACGTATGGCTCAGAAACCTGGGTATTGTCCAAGCAAACTGAAAGGAAATTAGTAACTTTTGAAAATAGAATACTACGACGCATTTTCGGACCGATAGTAGAAAATGGCCAGTGGAGAATTAGAACAAATAAGGAATTGCGGGATCTCTACAAAGAACCGGATATCGTCGCCCGTGCCAAAAGCCAAAGACTACGCTGGGCTGGTCATGTACATAGAAGAAGTAGAGAATTGAATTTAAGGGCAGTTTTGGAAGGTGTACCCAGAGGAAGGCGACCATTGGGACGACCGAGACTTCGCTGGTGGGACCAAGTTCAAAAAGATATGAGAAAAATCGGAGTCAAGGAGGACATAATGGATGACCGAGAAAGATGGCGCCGTGCTGTTGGCGAGGCCAAAAACCTGCTTAGGTTTGAGTGGCCATCTAGGTAAGGTAAGGTAAGGTAATTTTGCATTTAAGGCATCACTACTAACTTTGTTCTGATACATGAACTCGAGAAGTAAAGTTTTTAATTCTGGTTGGCCGCCTACACTCCCTGTTTCAGTATCGGGATTTACCTCCGCTACCCCGGTACTACCATCACTCGACATACTGCTCGTATCGTCACTCTCCAGTTGATGACCACTACGTAACCTCATCTGTCTTTCTTTCTCATCCCCCATAATGATATACACTGATAAAGACAAATAACCCCCAAAATACCGGCACAGAAATATGTCTCCTTCTCCTTCCTCAAATGTTCCTGGGTTTTCGTCCCAACGTTGTCGGCGACAATTGTAATGGGTTTGCTTATCCCTCACGTTGAGCGGCAATTGTAATGCATATTACCGCTCCACGTTGGTAGCGAACAAATGTAATGTTTTCTACCTGGGCGGACTATTCGCCAGAAAATACTACTGCTAAGTTTGATCTATGTTGGGCGCCAAGCTGGATACACTGTGTTCCAAGCTAAATTTATATATTTAATATCGACCCCTAGCGTGAGTAGAACATATGAGAAACTCTTAATGACTAGGCTGTGGGATGATTGAATCATCAACCCAGACAACATTTGATTGTGGAGAAGGATGTGGTATTATAACTATTGCTACCTACTGGAATTAAAGAATCTACTTTGTAATAATTGAATTTAATACACTTAGAAAATATGTCAGCATCTTGAATAAAATTTACACTGTTAACGGAGCATACAACTTTAACCATTGCCACGAACAAAATTATTTAATACGCCGGTCGGGAGAATAACGTGAATTTAACTTATTTCCAAATTAATGCTTAAAGAATTTATACTGGCCCTATCGAAAAACAGAGAGTGTGTGTCGTAGATTACTTGTGCTTACCAACGGAAACATTGTCTCCACGTGGTTGAAGTCTCTTAGCGTCTGATGTGCTGCATTGGTGTTGACGGCGTCCAGTCCTTCCTCGTTGATCAAAAGTAATCGTTACAGCTTGTGGTGGAGTCTATTCCATGAACCACAACACGTCGGTTGCCTTATCACTGCAAGACGCGTGGAACCCATGATCTGAGGTGATCAGCGGAGTTAGAGTGAATAAATTGTCCCACTTGGGACTAACGAACAAAGTACGCCTTAGGCAGGCTGCACACCGGTACGACACGACATATGTAGTAAGACAAGTGCGGTACGCGATAATTGTTTCAGAAGATAGACATCGCTCGTGCGCGTGCAAACTATTGGGAAATGAGCCAACAGGTACACACCAGTACGACTACGACATCTATCGAAAGACATGTGTATTAAGCGACACGCTCTGCTAGTCTCTCTCTCTCTTCGGGGCTACATGACCGCGTTGTCGCAGCCCCTAAACTAAGGAACCAACCAACCAGTCTCTTCGTCGCAGTATCGTACGACATTACAAGTAGTCAACATGAATAAAAGTGGTGCAAACAAGGTTGAAGATATAATATTCTTAATTTCTTTCATTAATAGTGTTGAACAGTATCCTTGTTTATGGAATTACAAACTGAAAGATTACAGTAAAGCAGATGTGATGAGTTTGGCCTGGAAGACAATTGCAGTTGAATTTAAAGACACAGATACTAACCATCTATGGCTTTCACCACAAGTTATGTAGCAATAGGGATTTGCATCTACCAATCGAAAACTGCTTGTGTTCACGCTGTGGAAAATACCGTATCATATTATGTTGTGTTTAAAAACGACCAAAAGCATATCTCAAATTAGCTAAGAATAGTTTGATGTACATATTGTATATGCCCTTTCGGGTGCTATTCCTATTAATAAAGACACAGGTTAGTGACCTAGTGAGTTAACATAGATTTTACTTACAACTATCAAGTATCGGCTACAATTAATTTGATTATGGTTTACACCAGCATATTTCCATTGAATGAGGATTGCTTCTCCTGGCTTTAAAAAGTAATTTAGTAGTCTATTTCGCAACCTTATGGCTGGTGATCTTGTAGTATTATCCACTTCGTTATTGGCTAATATGGGCACATCGTCACATGCTTTAAAATAAGTCTCATCATAGGGCTTTACTTCTCGTAAACGGGTACAATTATGCAGGACGCATGCTGCCTTCACGATGTTCACTACACATTGCTCGTTAGAAGAAATTGGTCGCTCAAATACATGAAATTTTGATGTCAACATTGCAAATGCGCTTTCCACGCTTTTTCTAGCTCTAGACAACCGAAAATTGAAAATTCTTTTTGGATCTGTCAACAATCTTCTGGGATACGGTCGCATTAATTATGGCAACAAAGGGAAGGATTCATCACCGACAACGTAGTGGGGAAATGGACTATCATTCTTATCACCCGGCGGGGCGTGGTGGCGCAGCGGTCAAGCTGTATGCCTCTCACCAAGGCAGACCGGGTTCCATTCCCGGTCAATGCATGTGAGATTTTCGATGTGAAGTGCCATGTCTTGTGGTTCGGATTCCACGTAAAATGGAGGTCCCGTGGCTTATGATCGCGAGATTAACGGTCACGTTAAACTACAAGCTTCCTTTTCATCACCCGGCAAGGGAGTAATACAAATTTAAAACTGCCGGGGCTCATCCTATAAAATTCCTTGAATTATTCTTCGTGTTGAGATAACTCTCTTGCAACTACTGCGGAACTGTGTCGCACATTCATGATGTTATACGGATGTACCCAATACTTTCTTCTCTGCTTTAAATACAAATACATCGCGACTACGTCATCTTCACTCGACGAGCACTAGGAAGTGCGTCATACAGAGATCGCATCGCTCTGGTGTGCAGCAAAGTTATCTTACGACAATTATCGCATGCCGCGCTTACCTTACGACATATATCGTGTCGTACCGGTGTGCAGCCTGCCTTACTGTACCAAGCGTAATATCTTAATGAATGTCTTCCCTCACCCAGCGTCCACTATATGCTTTAATCTACTCCCACCAGGGTCTAGCTTAACACCCCGGCCTCGCTGCTTCGACCAATCCGCGTGCGTCACGTATCTCGCCATGCCCCTGCTATGTTGCTTCTTCTCCCTTGATTGGCTGGTCACCTTACGTGGCTCTTCCCGCCATGAGACTCCTTCCCCGTATTTATATTTTCCGTTTCCAGGCAAGACGTAAATCACGTTTTCTTGCTTTGAAGTGTTCCCTCGGATTTTGTAATTCCATTGTACTCCAATCTATTCTTGTATTGAAATACCCAGTGAGTCACACACCACTCTCTCTTACCCCTAATGAATAAAATCCCGTCTTTATGTATGAAATGATTTGCCGTGCAACATTATATATTGGAATCATCCAATATCTGTAATCTTCCAAATTTAAAAGCTCCGAAAAATGACGTAATAAATATTAATAATAATATGAAATTGAATAAACTGAAATAATATAACTTGACCGAATTATTGCCGCGTTTAACAAATATGAAATAGTCCAACTAACTTGTGTTAGTGGCATAAAACCCCCTAGAAAAACATGTTACACTGTCAGCTGAGTGGGCGCGGCATTTGTGCGTACCACCAATTTTCACTGTTACGGAATTTCTATTGGGAATATTGGTTTGGAACAAAAATGGCTGACTCGGCAAGGAATCAGGACCATTTAATAATTATTCTTTGAACTGGAAATGTTAGTCTGGGCTTGTCTTGCTTTGTTATTCTGTGCCTGTAACCCAACCAGATGGTTTTGTTTTGAATTGTGTCAAGTTTGTAAGTGTATTGTTATGGCTAAGAAAGGTAATGTTTCTAGACGTAATAAGAGGCGTTTCTATGGAAATCAGCATATACAATCTAAACGAGATGCTGATGTTCCTTGTTCACAAACTCCTGAAAGTTCCTCTGCAAGAAAACTTGGATTTGAGGTTATACCTGGACGAAGTCCATCTTCAAGTGATGTTCAGAAGAATAACATGGAAAGTGATGGTTATAGAATTGTATATTTACCTTATTTAGTGAAAGCCGTCAGTGATAATTTGTGTTGTAAAGTTTGCCACAATCCTGTAGAACTAGTTGAAACTGCAATGCAAGGTCTAGCCAGTTCATTCAGTTTAGTTTGTCCGTTTTGTGAAAGAAAAAGTTTCTCAAGCCACCCTAAAGTTACTAATGGGGTATATGAAATAAACAGAAGAGTTGTTTATGCAATGAGGTCACTTGGACAAGGTCTGACAGGTATAAAATCATTTTGTGGACTTATGGATCTTCCACCCCCAGTGAGGCAAACCACATTCACATTGATTCAGAATAGAATCATGAAAGCTGCCAAGTGTGTAGCAGAAGAGTCAATGACGAGGGCTGCTGAAGAAGAAGTAAAACTTTCTCCTGTTCCTGACCTGAGAGAAATTTCTGTTTCTGGTGATGGTTCATGGAAGACTCGGTGACATATGTCACGTTATGGAATAGTGTCAGTCGTCGGAGCAGAGTGTGGTAAAGTGATTGATGTGAAGGTGAAGTCTTCTTATTGTAGACTATGTCAGGGGTGGAAAGGACCTAAACGTGGGCCTAAATATATGGAATGGCTTGAGGGTCATCGTGCAAGCTGCAATGCAAACCACAAAGGAAATGCTGCTAAAATGGAAAGCAGTGGGTTAGTTGAGATCGCTCTGAAGAAGAGTATAATATAAAATATGTTGAGTATATAGGAGATGGAGATTCATCTAGTTTTAAAACTGTATGTGACTCTATGCCATATGGCCCTGATGTAAAAATAGTGAAAATTGAAGCAACTGAAGGCTTGGGAAGAAACAGTGGGAGAGTACGGATGGAAGTTCAACATCAGTAAATGTGAGATCCAGTTAACGACCAGGAAAAAGGACAGACCAATGAGTGGGATAACACTTGGAGGTGGACAGCTGAAGAAGGTGGAAAGTCTCAAGTACTTGGGAAGTATAGTGGAGGAAAATGGGAGAAATGACAAAGAGATTACGGAACGTGGCAGACAGGCAGAAGCATTTCTGAGAAGCATTAGGAGCTTAGTGTGGAATAAAGATGTCCCACAAAAAAGCAAGGAAGTGTTATACAGAAGCTACTATATCCCGATACTGACCTATGCTTCAGAAACGTGGACAATGAAGAGAAGAGACATAAGCAGAATACAGGCCGGTGAAATGAAGTTCCTGCGAAGTAGGATCAGACTAACAAGAAGAGACAGGGTGAGGAATGAAAAGGTCAGGGAAATGGTGAAAGAGGAGCCCTTGCAAGGTAGGATTGAGACATCAAGACTGAGGTGTTATGGACACTTAAAGAGAATGGATGAGAAGAAGATTCCCAAGAGGATACATGAGATGCAGATGCAGAAGAAACGACCAAGGGGAAGACCAAGAGATCGATGGCTGAAAGGAGTGGAGGAATGTGTCAAGAAGAGAGGCGAGGACTGGACCAGAGTGACAGCGGAGAGATGGTGGGAAGAAAGAAATAAGTGGAGAGGCTTATGTTCCAAACAGACCCAGCCTGGGGTTGGAAACTGTACAAGATGATGATGATGATGATGATGATGATGATGATGATGAATGTGGGTGACATGTGCAGAAAAGAATGGGGAACAGACTCAGACAAAAGAATAAAAAAATGGCTGGCATAAAATTAGAAGATGGTAAGGGTATTGGTGGTGCAGTTCGTCTCACTGATGCTATCATCGACAAGATGCAGTGTTATTATGGCAATGCCATAAGGGAAAATAAAGACAACTTGGCAGGCATGAGGAAGGCTATATGGGCTATATGGTACCATGAAGTCTCTACTGACATTGACCCTCAACATTATTGTTGTCCGAAAGGTTCAGGATCATGGTGTGGGTGGTGTCAAGCCCAGGCAAATGGAACTGAGAAGGAGTATAAGCACCCTCTCCCTATTCCAATAGCTGTAATGAAGGCAATTAAGCCAATATTTCAAGACCTTGCTGCTACCGACCTCCTAAGGAGATTTCTAAAAGGTCGGACCCAAAATGCTAACGAGTCCTTTAACAACAAAGTATGGATTGTTTGCCCTAAAAACTCAAATTCAGGGAGGGTAGCAAATTGCAGCTGCTGAAGCTGTGTCTTCTTTTAATGATGGCAATAAAAGTAAACTGGAAGTACTAGAATGTTTAGGCAACCAAGTTGCGAAATATGCAACATCTGCTCTGTCTGAACGTGATGCTCTTTGGGTCAAATTTGCTGAAAAATGGCTTCGAGAGTCTTCAAAGGAGGAACGAAGGTCAAGAAGGAGGCTGAGGATGGAAGAACATGGCAAGAACATGGAGATAGAGGGTACTACATATGCAGCAGGTGCCTTCTAGTGTTATGTTTAAGTGGAAATGTATATACAATGTTTAGAGCCATTTTCCCAAAAGTTAAATTTTTTTCACACAAAAAACACAATAACTCAAGAACTAATGGTCCAAAATGCATGAAATTTGGAATTCCCCTTGTTGGAACTAAGTTATAGAGGATGAACCTCAATTATTGAATTCCTTTAAGAAGTGCATCTAAAACACCATGTGAAATTCTTAATTTTTTTCAATATTCAAATGAAATACCTATAAAAGGGTAACTTATTCTTCCACTAAGTTCATAGAGGTCTATCCTGGGTAATTTAGTCATTAAGGAAAAAAATTGTTTATGCCAATCACATTGATAGTTTTTAAAAAATGATGTTTTTGTAACATTCAGAAAATATTTTTTTAATATTTTAATATGCAAATTTTATTACACTTGTACATACTGAATTTTAAAACTTTATATATCGAAAGCCCAGCATTTGTACTATAAGTGTACAAAGTTTAATTCAAATCCCTGTTATGGTTCCATAGATATAGAGTAATTTACCAAATGTATGCATTCCAGGTGTATCAGCCCCCTTAATGCATTCGGGAGGTGGAGGAGAAAAAATGGATTGTGCATTTGTGGAGGAGAAAAAATGGATTGTGTGTGCTGAACAGGGTATAAAATTTTGTGTTTCTTCATATGCAGCAAAACTCTTAGCAAGCACACAAATTTACACCACAAGCTAAATATGTTTTATGCTCGTGTGGAACCACAGTTTGTGTGTGCAGAATTGTGCATGGCACAGATGATGGACGTCTGGCCCCTGCACCGTTGTTGGTTGTAGGTGTGCCTGGGAGGCATCTGCACGAGCACAACTTGGACATACGCTTTCTCACTTGTGCTTCTCTGAAAATTAGCCAGATTCACTGATATTTTGTGTCAGATTTACCACATTACTTGATAATGGTCAGGGTTGTATTAAGGAGCATAACTGCCAGGTTATCGGCCCCTAATGGCGTGATAATGAGAGAGAATTGGAAAAAGAAAATTTACCTACTGGCTGAATGAAGAGGAGAAAGGGTGAATTAAAGCAGGCAGAAATACAAATGATCAAAGCCATGTATGAAAAGTGTGTAAGTAGTGTGAAGACCAAGCTGGGACAAACAAACTGGTTCAGTGTTGAAACAGGACTTCGACAAGGAAGTGTGTTATCCCCTATACTGTTTATAACTGTCATGGATGAAATCAACAAGAGTGTGAAACGAAGAATGGGAAGCAAGGAGACCAAGGCCTCACTCTTTGCAGACGACATAGTAATATGGGAAGAAAATGAAATAGAAGTGCAAGAACAAGTCACTGTACGGAATCAAGAGATAGAGAAATATAGAATGACAATAAGTGTGGAGAAGAGTAAGACTGTAGTGATGACAAGAAACAAGAGAGAAGGAAGACAGAACATTGAAGTCAATGGAAATTGGAAATGGTAAAAAGCTTTAAGTATTTGGGGAGCATACTCACAGAATATGGTACAATAAATTAAGAAATTGGAAAGAGAATCCAACAAGCTATTGGGTTTTACCAGTGTGTGAGAGGTTTAATATGGAACCAGGAAGTCCCACAGAAATGCAAGAAAGTTCTATTCTCAATGTATTACACACCAATTTTGACATATGAAGCAGGTACTTGGTCCACAACAAAACGCGATGAAAGCCGAATCCAAGCAGCCGAGATGAAGTTCCTTAGAGGAATAATTGGGAAGACATGGAGGGATAAAGTCAGAAATGTGGACATTAGGGAGAGAACTGGGTTCCCAAAACTGCAAGACAAGATAGAAACCAGTAAGCTGAAGTGGTACGGACATATGATGAGAATGGAAGAATATATTTTTTTCCTATGGTTAGCCCGGATTCCAATCCATCAGCTTATGGAAGAATATAGTGTACCAAAAAGAATATTTATGGAGAAAATACCAGGAAGAAGACCACGAGGAAGGCCCAGAAAGAGGTGGATAGATACGGAGAAGGAAGGCATAGAGAAAAGAGGAGTAAAAGAAAAAGAAGTATTGAAAGAAGGAAATTAATGGTGGAGGGATAGACAACTCTGGAGGTCCTTGATTCGCAACCCGACCCTGGGAACTGGAAATGGGAAATGAAGAAGAAGAAAGTAGGTTGGTTTGTGTGTGCATCTGAATTCCCAGAAGTGCTTTGTGATTGACCAGATCCACCTTTGCAATTGACTGGTTGACTCTAGGCCTAGTCACAGCTACCCTCCTCCTCCTGTCAGTCATGCAAGTATACTAGTCAGATGCTCTCTCCTTAAAAAAAATCTCAAACGGCCGTGCAAAGGGTATACAGAGCCCGGAGGAAGTTATTTAAAAAATATACAACATCTTACCTTTTTCAATTTCTTCGGTCACTCTTATGGTATACAGATGCCTGGCTTTCTCCTCCATATCTATTAGAGCTTTCTCATGTTCTTTAAGGAGACTCTGAACCTGACTTTCATGTTGGATTTTCAGCTTATCCAACTTAAACCTTTCTTCCTTTAGCTCATTCTGTAAAGCTTCAACTTTGGCCCTCTCAGCAGACAGGTTAGATAAATTTGCTTCTTGTTGAGATTTCAACTCCTCCAACTGTTGTTGCAAAGTTTGAATTTTGCCCAGCTTTTCTCTCTCTTCCTCAAGCTTGGATGCAGTAGCTTTATGTAGAGCCTTTTCTTTCTCCAGCAAGAGCTGCAAGGTTTGATGTTGGCCCAGAGCCCTTCGTTCTGCTTCTAATTTGTCCCTCTCCTCACAGAGTTTCAACATGTCAGCATTATGCTGAGCTTTCTCTTTCTCTAACTCTTGCTGAAGCGTGTGGATATCAGCGAGTGTCTCACGTTCTGACACCAGCTTCTTGCGTTCCTCCTGGAGCCTCAACATGGCTGTCTCATGCTGCGCTCTCTCCTTCTCCAGCTCTTGCTGCAGACTGTGGACCTCGCCCAGGGACTTGCGATCCGCTTCCAGTTTCTCCTTCTCATTATTCAGTTTAATCAAGGCAGCTTGATGATGTACCGCCCTAGCACGCTCTGCGTCGTCATATGCTCGCATCTCAGCCTCCAGCTTCTCCAGCTGAGATTTAAGCTCCTCTGATTCCTTACGCTCTTTCTGTAAAGCTAACAGCAGTTCTTCCTTGGAGCCACACACCTGAATATACAGCTCCTTGACACGGTCTACTTCCTTTCTGGCATCTTCCAGTTCATACCTAGGAACACCACACAAACGAATTAGTATACATCTGGCAAGCAACAATTACAGAAATGAAACACTACTATGTTACAGATAGTAGGGTAAATTACCGTATTTGCTCGCATATGAACTCAAACTTTTTTTGACCGAAAAAAAAAAAAAAAAAAAAAAAAAAGACATAAAATTGTCACTGCTGTCATTCTGACTTCCATCCAAAGCATTTGCGATGCCTGTTTTCAAGAAGCTCTCCATAACAACATCCATCGGCACCATAACCCATGCCCACATAACCCCATCACGCAAGAGTTTAAATAATAATAATATCGTATGGCCTCGGTTGCCGGGTTCAAGCTTTGTAATTTGCACCCAGAGGGTAGCTTGCATGTCAAATTTCGTTGTTCCTTGAATCACTATTAAAGTCAAGGAGGTTAGATATCTAAGCTCCTTGAAAACTAAAGCGCTTTCTAGTAGAGAAATGAGGAACTTTGTGTTGGCGGAAACTCCCAAGATTAATTTTGCCATTATGAACACGTCCTACTGAATTCAAATGGGTTCTTTGACATGCCAACATCGTATGATATGCGTGTCGTATTTTTGCCGCCTTTCAAAAATCACTTACCATGGCCAGGAGCGAACCTGCAATCTTGGGGTTAGTAGACCGACACGCTATCCACTCACCCACCATGGCAAGCTAGAGTTTAAATGATGACCTTCTTAAATTTGTCTTCTGTTGTCAGCTTATCGTAACAAACAATACCAGATATTGACTTGTTCTAACCTAACAATTACTTATTTAGCATGTGGAGCACCAACAAAACAGCTGACGATCAAACCCTGTATGGTGGTTTTACTGCATTGCCACATTTAAAAATACCTTATGTGTTTCGTTAGTGGTTTCAATAACGCCCTTCTGTATAGGCCAGTAGCTAATATTAAATTCAGTCACAATCAATTCTCGACCGGCAGCTGTATCATACCATCATCGTCTGTGTATATTAGCACTTTGAGTTTAATCCTAGTCGTATAACCTCCATGTTTTTACATACCATAACTTAAAGAGCGACCTCCATAAGAAAACAATCACACTTAACTAAGGAACAACAATGGAACATAAAGATAAAATACGGGTACTTGTCGAGAATGCAACAGACGAGCAACTAATACCGTGAAAGAAAGGACAGCACAGCTGCCAAAACTAACAATAACAACGCGGGCAAGACGAGTGATGTCCAATGGGTGGGGGTTCTATCTTAAAAATACTACGATCATCTTTATGACGGCGTTGGAAATTGAGTTAGTCAGTTATTGTTGTTTTTAGGGGCGGAACTACAAGGCCAGAAATTAATGCGAGACAAATACGAAGATATTACAAAAATGGGGTGCGAGATATGTGATGGCGTGTTATATGCGAGCAAAATACTGTATATAAAAGGCAACACATGTTGTTAAATAGGAAGAATAGCTCTTATATATAATCTTTTCAGTTTCATAGCTATTATCATTGACATACACTGTACTACACTGGCAGGTTATGTCACTAAAATTCAGTTAATGGCAAGCCCAATATTGAATTCATGTTCTGTGATTAGTAGACCTCGGATTTCAGGGCAAATGCCTATTTTGCTCCTTTAAGGATGGAAAGTAAGTGATGATATAGCTTTGCGTTTCATGAAAAGTTATCAATTCCTATGAAGTTTATTATTGCCCCAAAATGCCTATTTGATCTGTTGGTGCCTATTTTACATTTTTAGTGCCTAAAAGGCCTAAAAGTGCATTTTCAGTGTATTGCTGGGAAGGTTTGTTGTAAATTGCCAGTATTTTTAAATCAGTAACGCAAATAAGGTTCTGTACTATGGAAACTGTAATTGAAAAAGATTTGAATACATAAAGGAGAAACAAGTACAGTAGAACCTCGGTAGTCCGAGATAATTGGGACCAAGAGGAGCTCGAATTTGGGAAATCTCGGATTAGCTAAAGTTACGAAATTTTAAGGCCTTTAATTTAAAATTAGATGCACAAGAACCTTGTGTTTAAATATTCTTACAGTAAACGGCATTATTTCATCAGTTATCATATATTTGTTTCAGAAATAAAAACAATATTCTACAAAAGAAATGCAAATATGTACATATTTACTTTAAAGTAGGTACAGTCTGAGCAGACACTGTCTAGTTGGCGGAAGGGCGACAGCGGGCAGAATTGTAAACAACGCATGCGCGCACCTCCACCAAAGACCTTGGGTAAGCTATGCGTCTCACTGTCATCCACCTCGGATTAAACGGAGGCTTGGACTGCCGGGACTCGGATTACCGGGGTTCTACTGTACTGAATCCAGTCTTTCAACTATACTGCAGTTTATTGTATGCCTCGCACTACGAAGGTCACTTTCCTAGATAATGAAGAGGGTGGTGAGATGCCAGAAATGAAAGTTGTCAGGAATGCAGATAAGAGTATGCAGGTTGCAAACATCTGTTTCAGTTGAAATGTATTTTTCTGCCATTTTTGTCAGACAATTTGGAAAAAAAAAGTTAGTAATATACTGTGCAGCCAATTATGTTAGTGGACATTACCCACAATATGAAAACAAGCTCCATAAAGACATAGTTAATTTGTTTTGTATTTAGACTTGCTCCTAGTTCTTAAAAAATTGTTTACTGTTGAATTTAGTGACAAATACATTGTTTTCTTGTCGTTACTGATCACACATTTTCTAATTTTTTTACTACCGAATATTAATAGGTTGCAGCCTAATATAACATTTTTTGTGCCTAATATTAATAGCTTGGAACCTGATTTACCAGTTTTAAGGCATATTTTAGGTACCAAAGACAGTACTTTTTGGTACCTAAAAATCCGAGGTCTAGTGATCAGTACTGGCTCGAGATTTGACTAGAAATGGCAATGGCAATGCACAGTGTCTAAACAGTGGATCAGGAATCAAATAATACTCAAGGAAAATGACAGGACTCAAGTGAGAAAAAGATATTAATAGCCATGTGAATAAACTATGGCCATGTAGAAAAGCAAGGGTGGAGATATAATATGTGTTAAATGCAAGATAATCAGCCCCTTGGTGCTGGGATTTTGAGTCCCAGGACACCTACCCCAATTCATGTTCTTAATAATAATTACAGTTACTCTACTACAGACTCTACAAAACAAAAATTACCTGACAAATCCAACACACATTCAAGTACATGGGGCTGATGTCCCAAGCCTCTAAAATGAATTAACAATAAGAGAATGTGAATACTACCCTTGGAAAGGAGAGAGAGGCTCCGCAAAGTCAGTGTAGTCTATACATAATAAATGATAATGGCAATGCCTGTTTGGAAAGACTAGAAAATGTGATCCTAAACTCCGTCCAAGCAATCTGCAAAGTTCCAGTGTGAGAACGCGTAGTCTATGCACAGGAGTGGCTCTGCTGACTGGTCCTATGAGGTGCGATGCCACTGAATAATTAGTGCAGGAGGGTGGCGAGACCTTGGCTTCAACCAACTCTGGCAACAGCTGGGCTGCCAAGCTCCACCTACGGCATTCTCTTTTCACTTCCTCTGTGTGACATCATGCGCAAACCCACTTCACAGATTCCGTGCTGTCTGGGCAGAGAATGCTGTTGGGTGGCTTTCACGATATCTTCATCAAGGCTTGGAAATGTGTCCTAGTCGAGGCATGCACACATTGGTGAAGTGGCTAAACGAACTTGCCCGCACAGCAAGAGATTCAGGTTTGAATCCTGTACCATCATCATTATTATTATTATTGATCATAGTTAACTGCATAATTTCTAGCGAAACGTTTTAGTTCTGTATTAGAAGACCTTAGTTCTATTCTATTCTATTATACAATCATTGTACCAAGTAGGGGCAGATGATCTTGCTGCTCCACCCCTTAAAACAGCAACAACTAACTATTGTACCAAGTACCAACTTAAACAAACCCAAAGCAGAAAACTATTCTTACGAGGGAAGAACCCTAGCTCGAACAGCTAAATGCGACTGGCAGTGCGCTTAAACGAAGATATGTCTGTTCTACTACCCATCACGGGCATTTATCTGTAAAACCCCGCATTTGTGTACAATCAATGTTTGGAAATTACGGCGTCCACAGATTGCAGAAACACAATTCTCAGCAGAAACTACTGTGCAACAGGCAATTCGGACCATTATATTATGAAAAATCCATTCCTAGCAATTGATTAGACCCTGAGCATATATGTGGTATCATTACTAAAAGATTGCAGGAACACAATTCGCAGCAGAAATTGCCGTGCAACAGGCAATTCAGACCATTATATTAACAAGAAACAGATGTGGTGCAGTATCATCTGGCAAAAGGTTGAACACTTGCTTGCAACAAGAAATCTTAACACATGCAGTACCGTGTTGACATAGTCATCTTTCCCACACTAGAAGATACTGTGTTGTCCTTCATTCGACGTTGAAGTGTAAATGTGGAGTTTCAATGAAGTGATTAAAACACGATGGAATGGAACAGTACGCACACTTAACAAGGGCAACATGTAGACATACTCCATTATTTACAATGTTCCTGCATTGCAATAGTCCAAACTCCAATGCCACGGTGATCACATTATCACATATTCAGATGGCGCTGGCGACCGAACATGTACTTTTACAGATGAATGGCAATGATATCTATTGACATAGGTACAACTGTATACTTTAAACCCACTTTCAGTTGGTTTTCGTCGTCCGAGCTGGAATACTTTCCTCGTTAGTACTGTAATCAAACAGTTTGTTTACACTGTTCCCAACAGAACCCAGGTAGTTCTAAGCTAACAGTTTGGAACATTTTTGGGAGGAGATTTTTATTATCATATTCAGTAGAGTCTCGTAGTTGGTTATTGTTGTTTTAAGGGGCGGATCTAAAGAGGCCATCTGCCCCTTCAGTAGAGTCTGTCTGATATATGAGCAGGGAATTATGCTTTAGGGTCACAGTAGTAGAAATTTAAGCAAGGCGATTCTATGTACTGTGAAACCTCCCGACTATAAGTCAGTCATAACTGTGGGCCAGTATGCATCAAATCAATGCTTTACAAGCCTCGGTGCTCATCCAATTTTCATGTTATTGTGTAGTGTATTAGCAAACTTGATACAGTATGTACTGTCTTAGAATTGTATGACCAGCAAATACCGGTAGTTAGGAGATTTCATGGTACCTATTAGCCGATTCTAGCTACTTCTGGTAATTTGAGTAAATTTGAAAAATGTATGGTTTTTATGCAAACCATTTTTCCTTTTCTCTTTTATCCGTATTGATTTACAAATTAAATCTCAATCAAAGTATGATATAATATTGGTCCACCTTGTCAATACAATTTATTCAACAATTTTAACAACTAGTACATGTTTCGAGTCTCAACTGGTGCCCTTCTTCAGCTAGATATATGTTGGTTGGTTCCTCAGTTTAGGGGCTGCGACAACGCGGTCATGTAGCCCCGTGTACTTTGGGGGTGTGTAGAATCTGTCTGATAACCGGTGTTAATTGTGATGGCTGTATTAGTGTATCTGTTTTTTAATTCAAGTAAGGACTGCAACTTTGAATTTTTCAAATAGTTCCTACTTTTGCCGCCAAACACCACTGTCAACGACTACTAGGCCTAGTTCAGAACTTAGCTACTAGACGCCACCACAGTCGGCTCTTGGCAACGAACGTAGAAACCTAAGAGCGTTGTTTACATTCCTAACCTATACAATTTAGCTTCACACAGGTGTAATTAGTGGAATGTTCTTTAACATGCCATAAATCTATGACATAGGACTGCCGGCTTTACTTCCCCTCCGAAGGAAGGCATACTGAGGGAGTTTTAACACTCTTAAAAAATCCGACGACTTCGGCCGGGTTTGAACCCGCTATCTTGGGCATAGAAGCTCAGCATGCTACCAACTACGCCACCGAAGCCTCCTAGATATACGTTGTTATTGATTCATTGAGGGGCTTGGCGAAATCGTGTACTTGGGTGTGTGTGAAATATGTGTGAATACCAGTGTTATTGTGATGGCTGTATTAGTGTGTGTACAGTAGTTGTAATTCAGATGAGGACTGGGAAGGATGCTTCCGTGGCCTTAACTTAGGAACCATCCCGACATTTGCCTGAAGTAGACGTGGGAAACCATGGAAACCACTCCAAGATGGCTGAGGTGGGAATAGAGCCCGCTTCTTCTCAGTTCTGCCTCACGAGGCTGAGTGTACCCCGTTTCAGCCCTCAGACCAGAATTAATTTTCTTGGCATAGTCAGGAATTGAACCCAGGCCATTGCGGTGACAGCCGTGAGTGCTAGCCACTACGCAGCAAGGCGGACTTAGATATATGAGTTCAATTGGTAAAATGGTATGTTTAATATAAGAAACATCACTTATTGGTATACAAGACCTTTATGTTTTATAAAATGACTCCTGTTTTTTGTATACCAATAAGGGGTGTTTCTTATATTAGACATAGCATTTTACCATTGGACTCGTATGTCTAGCTGAAGTAGGATCAGTTGAGACTCAAAACATGTACTAGTTGTTCAAATTGTTGAAGAAATTGTATTGTGGAGAAGAGTAAAGGAATGGTTATAACAAGAGGAGACAGGGAAGGAAAAGGACATGTTACTATTGATGGCAGGAAATTTGAAATTGCGGACAGTTTCAAATATCTAGGAAGCGAACCAATGCAGAGCTTAGCAAAAGGGTACAACAGAGTAATGCATTTTATCAGAGTGTACGAGACCTAGTTTGGAAGAAGGACGTTCCAATTAAATGTAAAGAAGTGTTATACAAGATGTACTACACTCCTATACTGACCTATGCAGTGGAAACCTGCGCGGTGACAAGAGGAGAGGGGAGTTAACTTCAGGCCAGTAAAATGAAGTTTATACGAAGTACGATAGGAAAAACAAGAAGAGATAAAGAGAGAAATGATGGTCAGGATGGTTGTTGGAGTAGAAAAGTTGAATGACGAAATTGAGAAGAGCTGGTTAAAATTGTTTGGACATGCCAAAAGAATGGAAGATGGAAGAATACAGAAACTCACGTTGGAGGATACATGTGAAGGAAAGAGAGCAAGAGGAAGACCCCGAGCACGATGGATCAACTTGATTGAGACTAGTATACGTAGGTGGAATATGGACTGGAACAGACTTCTGGAAGAAGAAGAGTGGAGGGGCAGGAGAAGGTGGAGGAGTACCATAAACGCCTCGACCCGGCCTTAAACTGGATTAGGGGGAAGGATGATGATAATGATGATATTATATTGACAATATCATACTTTGATTGAGATTTAAATTTGAAAAGTCAGGATCTATTCAATATCTGTTTTGTTGACATCTTCCACATTTAATTTATTGAAAACTAGCTGAAGTACCCGTACTTCGCTACGCGTCATAAATAAATTAAAATGTGAAGGTGACAGTTAAAACAGGGGATAGGCGAGATGCTGCGCAGAGGGATATTAAGGATGGAACATTTTGTCCAACTACACCACTCGGTGTTGACCGTGTTTTATAGCACAAGTTTAGGTTTTTCTCGCTAACCGTTGGAGATACCTTTCGGATAGAAAATGTAATTTTAAACCTCGTATATGCCATCAAAAGTTTGCTATTTCTTAGCGTTCTCTTTTTATTTGAAATGGAAATATGAAAGTTTGAAACCAAAGGGTGTAGTGACGTCACTCAAATGGTCGCCATCTTTAAATAGTGCAAAATATTGAAATCAAAAGTAACCTATATGTTAACCAGGTAAATCAGCTACTTCCATGTAAAATTCATGTAAATCGGACCAGTGGTACTTGCGTGATTGAGTAATACACACACACCATCTAATTTTTAGCCTCGCTTCGCTCGCGTCATAGTAATGTCATATTGTTATTGAATGAAATGCAGGTTTAACCCCGTTAACACCCCTTTAGAACCTGAATATCCAAAAATCCCTCCTTACTAGACATTTTCGACACTCAACAAACATATCCCCAAAATATCATTCTTCTAACTTTAATAGTTTTGGTTGGTCGATGAGAGTGAACATCCAAAAATCCTTCCTTAGTGGACGTTTTTCTTCCAGAATTTCACCCCTCCCCATAGGCCCCTTAAATTGTATTTATGAAAAAACGGTCGAACACCTATTTATTTATTTATTTTAAGCTGATTGATTTCCTCCGAGTTTCAAACACCTCGCTTATGTCGTTTAAGAGATACACGCTCCGTTAGGAATCTTTCAAACCCCACTTTTCATCCCTTTCACCTTATAATATACACTACATCGAAAAACCATTAGACATGTGTCAGCTTATTTTAATGATTAGAATATATGCACATCCCCAAATGAAACCACTCGTGAGATATTGTTATTCAATGAAATGCACATTTACCCCTTAACACCTCTTTAGAACCTGAATATCCAAAACTCTTTCCTTAGTGGACGTTTTCGACATACAACGAACATATCCCCAAAATTTCATGTTTCTAACATCAATAATTTTGGCTGGGCGATGATGAGTGAGTCAGTCAGGACATTTTCTTTCAATTTATTTTTGACAATTTCACCCCTCCCCATGAACCCCTTAAATTGGATTTATGAAACAAACGGTCGAACACCTATTTACTTATTTAAAGCTGTTTTCCCCCTGAGTTTGATGAGCGAGTGAGTCAATCAGTTAGGACACTTTCTTTCCTGTTTTTTTTCCCCCAGAATTTCACCCCTCTCCAAGGGCCCCTTAAATTGGATTTATGACAAAACGGTCGAACACCTCTTTACTTGTATTTAAAGCTGTTTTTCCCGTCGAATTTCAAACTTCTCGCCTATGTCGTTTCAGAAATACACGCTCCGTTAAGAATCCTTCAACACCCAATTTTCACCCCTTTCACCTCATAGTATACACCACATTGATAAACCCTTAGACATATGTCTGATTATTTTTAATGATTAGTTTATATACCGAATAACACATCCCCAAAGAAACAACTCATGACATATCGTTATTCAATGAAATGCACGTTTACCCCCTTAACACCTCTTTAAAACCCGAATAAACAAAAATCATTCCTTAGTTGACGTTTTCGACATACAGAGAACATATTCCCAAAATTTCATGTATCCAACTTGAATAGTTTTCGCTGGGCGTGATGAGTGAGTGAGTCAGACAGGACATTTTCTTTCAATTATTTTTACCAGAATTTCACCCCTCCCCACGGGCCTCTTAAATTGGATTGATGAAAATACGCTTGAACACCTATTAACTTGTTTTTTAAGCTGTCTTTTTTCCCTGAGTTTGATGAGTGAGTGAGTTAGTCAGTCAGTTAGGACACTTTCTCTCCTTTTTCCCCCCAGAATTTCACACCACCCCATTGGCCCCTTAAATTAATTTATGAAAAAAACGGTCGAACACCGATTTACTTACCTTTTAAGCTGATTTTTTCGCTGAGTTTCAAATTTCTCGCCTATGCCATTTAAGAGATAGGCCTACACGCTCCGTTAGGAATCCTTCAACCCCCACTTTTCACCCCTTTCACCTCATAATAATACACCACATCGAAAAACCCGTAGACACATGTCTGCTAATTTTTAATGATTAGTTTATATGCCGAGTATCACATCCACAAATGAAACCACTCGTGAGATATTGATATTCAATGAAATGCAGGCTTAACCCCCTTAAGACCCCTTTAGAACCTGAATATCCAAAAATCCTCCCTTAGTGTACGGTTTTGACATACAACGGACATATCCCCAAACTGCCATGTTTCCAACTTCAATATTTTTGGCTGGGCGATGATGAGTGAGAGAATGAGTCAGGACATTTTCTTTAATTTTTTTTCTTCAGAATTTCACCCCTCCCGATGAACCTCTTATATTTGATTGTTCAAAAAACTGTCGAAAAGCTATTTACTTACTTTAAAGCAGTTTTTTCCCCCTAAGTTTGATGAGTCAGTCAGTCAGTCAATCAGTTAGGACACTTTCTTTTCTGCCCCCCCTCCCAGAATTTCACCCCTCCCCATGGGACCCTTAAATTGGATTTATGAAAAAAACTGTCAAACACATATTTACTTATTTTTATCCTGATTTTTTTTCCGCTGAGTTTCTAACTCCTCACCTATGTCGTTTAAGAGATACACGCTCCGTTAGGAATCTTTCAATCCCCACTTTTCACCCCCTTTCACCTCATAATATACACCACATCGAAAAACCCTCAGACAGGTGTCTTCTTACTTTTTAATGATGAGTTTATATGCCGTGTATCACATCCCCCAATGAAACCAATCGGGAGATATTGTTATTCAATGAAATGCAGGTTTAACCCCCTTAAGACCCCCTTTAGAACCTGATTATCCGAAAATCCTCCCTTAGTAGACGGTTTTGACAAACAATGAATATATCCCCAAACTGTCATGTTTCTAACTTCAATAATTTTGGCTGGGCGATGATGAGTGAGTGAGTGAGTCAGGACATTTTCTTTCAATTTTCTTTTTTCAGAAATTCACCCCTCCCCATGAACCCCTTAAATTTGATTTAAGAAAAAAAAAACCTGTCAAGCAGCTATTTACTTACTTACTTACTTAATTTTCCCCTGAGTTTGATGAGTGAGTCAGTCAGTCAATCAGTTAGGTCACTTTCTTTCCTGTTCCCCCCCCAGAATTTCACCCCTCCCCGTGGGCCCCATAAATTGGATTTATAAAAAACCGGTCAAACACATATTTACTTCTTTTTTATGTTGATTTTTTTCGCTGAGTTTCAAACTCCTCGCCTATGTCGTTTAAGAGATACACGCTCCGTTAGGAATCTTTTAATCCCCACTTTTCACCCCTTTCACCTCATAATATACACCACATCGAAAAACCCTCAGACACATGTATTCTTATTTTTAATGATTAGTTTATATGCCGAGTATCACATCCCCCAATGAAACCAATCGGGAGATATTGCTATTCAATGAAATGCAGGTCTACCCCCTTAACACCCCTTTAGAACCTGAATATGCAAAGATCCTCTCTTAGTGAGCGTTTGCGGCCCTTGAGGAAGCTGCATACCAAATTTCATTCCAATCCGTTCGGTGGTTTCTGAGATTTCGTGATGAATGAATGAGTGAGTGAGTGGTATTTGACAAATATATAGTAGAAGATGGTGTCAAGTCTTTGGTATGCTAAACTCGGTTGACAGTGCTGTGTGAGTAGTTGAGTAACTAACGGGATTTCAAGTAAAGATCCTCCTTTTCTATACCGGTAGTGCAGAGCGCAAATGGCATCCAGTCGGCCGTGTCTCGACTTGAGCTATGTTGTCATGGAAACTATCTGCCTTGCCATTCCTTCATGAGTATATTTTATGATTTGATTTGCCTGTGCTTGAGTGCAAAAGGGCCGAAATCAGAAGAATGAGAAAGACTATCGAAAATTCATGTAGCCAGCGGTTCGTTCTGGGTCCTAAACTATGAGTATGCAAAATTTGGTTGAGATTGGTGGAACGGTGTGGATTTGTATACGGAACAGACCCACCCACATACCCACATACATACATACAGACTTTCACTTTTATATATAAGATATTATTATCACATAACACCAGACATCTTCGAGTAGAGTTTATGCTACATTCATTTCTTGATGGTTAATTTAAAGTTTGCATCATAATGTCTGCATGAATCCATTAAACTAATGATTTGTGATTTTGTAGATCCTGCTCCTCAACAAAAAGGGAGATCACATTTTGATAGCCAAACATCTCAGGTTTGGTCCATCACAGACCTAAATGCACACACTCCAGGAAATCCTTTACAGTTCTGATAATGTAAACAAACCGAGTCATCATCATCATCATGTACAGTTTCCAGCCCCACGCTGGGTCTGTTTGGAACATAAACCTCGCCACTTAGTCCTTTCTTCCCACCACCTCTCCGCTGTCACTCTAGTCCAGTCCTCGCCTCTCTTCTTAACACATTCCTCCACTCCTTTCAGCCATCTATCTCTTGGTCTTCCCCTTGGTCGTTTCTTCTGCATCTGCATCTCATGTATCCTCTTGGGAATCTTCTTCTCTTCCATTCTCTTTAAGTGTCCATACCACCTCAGTCTTGATGTCTCAATCCTACCCTGCAAGGCTCTTTCACTATTTCCCTGACCTTTTCATTCCTCACCCTGTCTCTTCTTGTTACTCCGATCCTACTTCGTAGGAACTTCATTTCACTTGCCTGTATTCTGCTTATGTCTCTTTTCTTCATTATCCACGTTTCTGATGCATAGGTCAGTATCGGGATATAGTAGCTTCTGTACATCTTTATTCCACACTAAGCTCCTAATGCTTCTCAGAAATGCTTCTGCCTGTCTGCCACGTTCCATAATCTCTTTGTCATTTCTCCCATTTTCCTCCACTATACTTCCCAAGTACTTGAGACTTTCCACCTTCTTCAGCTGTCCACCTCCAGGTTTCATCCCACTCATTGGTCTGTCCTTTTCGTGGTCGTTAACAGGATCTCACATTTACTGATGTTGAACTTCCATCCGTACTCTCCCACGGTTTCTTCCCAAGCCTTCAGTTGCTCCTGAATTTCCTCCTCCTTGTTTCCCCAGACCATGAGATCATCTGCAAACACCATTGCTTTCATCTTATCTTCTCCTATCTTCCTTTACCGTAAATAAAGTCAACATTTTGACTACATTTCAGCTGGATATTGGAGGAGCAATGTGTATTGTGACATTGTACTATTAGATGTAGAAACATAGTAATATAGTAATATAGTAATAAATCTTGGTCGGCAATTTTAAGACAACCCCAATTTTTTCAAATGCTACATTTGAAAAGTTAGAAATAAAAGTAAAAAAAAAAAGTAAAAAAAATATAATTAATTTGAAGTGGTAGTATTATTTTTTTATTTTATGCTGGTAATCAAAGTTATTCCTCTGAACATCAATATTATTTTTACATTCTATAAGAGGTCTCTATCCTACCTCAAGGAAGCAACAGCTGCTTCATGTTCTCGATTCATCTGCTGCTTGACTTGAGCTACAGCCTGGTCGTGGAATTTCAAATATTCTTCACTATACTGGTTGATGGTCTCCCTCTTTTTCTCGTCCATCGCCTTATGAAGTCGTGTTAAATCCTCTTGCAGTTTTTCATTCAGTTTGGTCTGTTTGGCACATTCCTCTTTTGCAGACGTAAGAGCATCTTCAAACTTGGCTTGAATTCCTTCCTTCATAGCAATTTCTGCCAAGCCATCCTTTTGATCTTGGACCATTGACTTCTTGACGAGTTCACGGTGACCATTTAGCTCCTCTATCAACACCACATACTCAGTCTGAAAGAAAATAAAATATACATTTTTGATTCTTCTAAATAACTCCAGGAAATTTAAACTCATCCAACACACTATTTTGCAAGGTTTTGGTTAAAGGTAGAAAAGTTGTTATAACTCTTATGAATAGAAATAAATGGGTATTTTCTTATAAAAACACATTATCTATACATATTTTGCCAAATTATTTTGAACAATTTTATAATGTATTCCTTTCTACCAATAGAGGCATAGGCTACTAGAAGAAGCTTGCTACGGTGGGTGAAAGGATATCGTGTCGGTCTACTAACCCCAAGATCGCAGGTTCGCTCCTGGCCGTGGTAAGTGATTTTTGAAAGGCGGCAAAAATACGATACGCATGTCATACACTGTTGGCATGTTAAAGAACCCATTTGAATTCAGTAGGCCGAGTTCATAATGGCAAAATTAATCTCGGGAGTTTCCGCCAACACAAAGTTCCTCATTTCTCTACTAGAAAGCACTATAGTGTTCAAGGAACTTAGATATCTAACATCTAACCTCCTTGACTTTCATAGTCAAGGAACAACGAAATTCGACATGCAAGCTACCCTCTGGTTGTCAAATAACAAAGCTTGCACCCGGCACCCGAGGCCATACGATATTATTATTATTATTATATACCAGAAGAAAATTGAATGAGCCAGCCCCATGGTGTTGGGGTAGCACGCCTGCCTCTCACCCGGAGGCCTCGGGTTCGATCCCCGGCTCCGTCAGGGATTTTAAAACTGACGTGAGGGTTGGAACGGGGTGCACTCAGCCTCGTGAGGAAAATTGAGTAGCTGTCTGACAGTGCACCCGGTCACAAAAACCAAGATTAACGGCCGAGGGGACCCGATGCGCTGACCACGCGTCACCCCAAAATCTGCAGGCCAATTGGCTGGGCAGCGGTCGCTTGGTAGGCCTAGGCCCTTCAAGGGCTGTAGTGCCACGGGGTTAGGTTAGAAAATTGAATAACCTTATGAAGATGGGTTTATGAAACATCTGACTTGGTCCTTTTACCCTGGGGCCATTCATTTCATACTGCCTCTTCATTATTCAGCAATTAACTAGCAATCATTGGACAGGAAATTAAGGTAGAAACACAGAAAAAGATAAACACAATGGCAGGCAAACAAGGGTGGATGGGACACTTTTGAAAAATGTGGTGTGTCCAGCTGCAGAGATTTTAATTCATCTTTTCTCTTTGTTTCTCCCTCTGCCTGCCTGTTGTGTTAGTTCTTTTTTGTGTTTCTATCCTTCTTTTCCTGTCCAATATCTACATCTTTCTTATATAGAGCCAAAATTAGCAATGTTAATTGTGTATTCTCTTATCTCTCTGTGTCAGGTACTCAAACACATGTGAAATACAAGCTTGCAATTTTATGCGACTCCTAAACTTGCGATGATAAGCCACAGGACCTCCTTTTTATGAGGAATCCAAACCACTGGACATGACATTTCACTTCGCTCACATGCATTAACTGTGAATTAATCCCATTCTGCCTGGGTGAAAAGCAAGCTGTACTATCACAACCTTCCGACATGTGAAGGAACGAAACTAAATTCTATTGTTAAGAGGTTATTTTAATGCTTAACCAGCAACCAGGATATCTGATGCATTTCAGAGATAAATTGACCATTGAAATACTTTTCCATAATTTTCCATTTTAACTCCATAGGAAAATTGTGGCAACAAGGAGGAGGAGGTACAGGAACAGTTGGACGTGTGGGAAGGAATAATACAAGGATATGGGATAAAATTTAGCATAAATAAGAGTGAGATGGTGATCACAACAAGGAAGAAGGAAAGAACCACAACTAGAATAACAATTGGTGGGGAACAGCTGAAGAAAGTGGAGAGTTTCAAGTATCTGGGAAGCCTGATACAAGATAATGGAAGAAACGATAGAGAAATAAATGAGCGGGGGAGACAGGCAGAAGCATTCCGGAGGAGTGTGAGAAGCATGTTATGGAGCAAGGATGTCCCTCAGAACAGCAAAAAAATCATATATCGAACGTACTATGTCCCTATCCTGACGTATGCCTCGGAGACCTGGGTTATGAAAGGAAGGGAGAAGAGCAAAATACAGGCCAGTGAGATGAGGTTCTTGAGAAGCAGTATTGGAGCTACAAAGATGGACAGAATAAGAAATGAGAGGACCAGAGAATTAATGAAGGAGGAACCATTACAGGATGGTATAGAGAAATCTAGACTTAGATGGTATGGACATGTAAAACGAATGGAGGAGAAGAGGATACCCAGGAGAATACACGAGACGAAGTGGGAAGGAAAGAGATCGAGAGACAGGTGGCTGAAGAGGGTGGAAGAAAGCATGAAGAAGAGAGGAGAAGACTGGACAAGGGTGGAGGCTGAGAGATGGTGGGAAGACACGTTGGAAGGGCTTGTGTTCCAAACAGTCCCGGCCAGAGGCTGGAAACTGTGCAAGATGATGATGATGATGATGAAAATTGTGGGATAGAGTCTTTCTCAAAGGTCGTGGATAATACCTTACCAATCACAGTATAGATATCAAGACAAGACAGGTTATCAACACAGCTTTCAGCCACGCATACATAAAGACCAGAAGATTGATGACTTGGATATCTCACATCTCGAAGCAAAACATTATCAATAACAATCAAAGGGTAAATACAAAATATTACAGTATTTCCTGTAGATGAACATTAAATAAGATGCCAAGTTATATGTCATATCTGATGAGGAGGGCAGCCAGAATAAAGAGGTTTTGGGAGAGGAGGAAGATGATATAACCATTAAATTTCCTGTCAATCCGTAGATGACTTAAATGCATTTGATTTGATTCAAGTACATAGAGCAACAGCCAGAGGCAAGCGCAACGAAGGTGTTGATTTATCGTCGATGACGAGATCTCGCAGACATTATTGACAATGCCTTACCATTTGAAACGTTTTTGTTCAATACTGCATGTACAATAGAATTGATAATTCAGCAAATAGAGCACCGTAAAACATGTCATTGTTTCAGTAATTCAGTACCGACAGTAGTGGCTACGCTGGCTAAAGCGTGGCGTTAGGTCATGGGGCCAAGCTCTCTGCTGACTCGGAAGACGCGTGGGTTCGAGCCCCACCGTCGGCTGTCCTTGAAATGGTTTTCCGTGGTTTCCCATTTTCAACACCAGGCAAATGCTGGGACAGTACCTTCTGACAGGCCACGGCCGCTTTCTTCCACATCCTTGCCCACTTTCATCCATTCATCTCATCTCTCATCCCGATGCGCAGGTCGCCCACGGACATCGACTAGAAAGATCTGCACTCGGCCTCTCAGGAGGTTACACGGAAAAAAAAAAGAAAGAAAAAAAGTAATTCAGTATAGCCTCGGTGATCCAACGTACTCCAGGTCCAGTTTAGGTCAGATAATCGAGACTCGACTGTATATGCAAAGTTCCTAAATTTATACAAGATCATTGCTTACCTTCAATTTTTCAACTGCAACAAGATACTGTGCCTCCTGTTTCTGCAGTGCAGCTATACTTTGGTCACGGCTCATCAACTGTGCTTTCAGGCGTGCTATCTCCTCACGTTTTAGTTTCTGGCCTGTACATATTTAGTAAACACCTGACTGAGTTGGAGTCAATTCAAATGTAGACTGATAACCTTGCAGTTTAATGCCTTCAACACCAACTCCAGTTTATTAGCATACTACAGAACAGCATGGAGATAAACAATTTGGGAGTACTTAATTGCGACGCAACAACAGACTGGGATAGAAGAATTGCTGCCAGTATAAAATGGATATGTACAAAAAGTTATAAAATCTGTATATTTCAATGTGTTCACTAAAATGTCAGAATTTGGTTACACCAACTGAATGCTTTGAAGCCATTTTTACAGAGTTGCCTTATTGGCAATTGATATTGTAAACTTTTCAGTCGATCAACACAATATAATTCCAATTACTGGAAAACTGGTATGTTAAAATAGCCTGAAAGAAATTACATGTGATTAAGATGTAAGCTTATATACATTTGTTGTGGACTATAAAAGAGGGAGAAAACTAAGGAATGACATGTTTTGCTCGTCAAGCGAGCATCATCAGATCCAAACATTTACAAGACAAAATAGCTCCACAAAACACTACCAAACCTACAATTATTATGAATTGCAGCCAATGGTCATAGCAGGGTATTTTAATTGAACACCCCTACGCTCCCAGCAAGTTCAATTTCAAGTAGTTCCAACTTTGGTTAGCAGATGCCACTGTCACTTACGCTTAGCGGCGAACGTTGGAACTTGATAGAGCGCTTCTAACCAACAAAATATAACCTTCAAATTTGGCTACACACTACCAATTGTAGTGGTAGGTTCTTTTACATGCCATAAATCTATAACATGGGCCCGCCGGCTTTACTTCACCTCCAAAGGAAGGCAAACGTACAATGACTCCCACTAATGGTCACTGCCATAAAAAAAAAAAAAAAAAAAAACCAAAAACTTAGAAAGTGTGACAACTTTTACTGGTAAAATACTAAAGCATCACGCATCCAAAATAAGAACTATTTTGTATACGATATCTACTGTGTTGCAAGATTGAGAAATGACAATCCCATCAACAAACAGTCTCCCTCCACCAACTATCTATGAAGATGTAGCTACTATTGCTGTGATATATAATACGCCCTAAACTACAGTAGAATTGTAACTTAATGGAATAATCCCCTACGAGTACTCTGCTGTGATGATGGTAAAAAGTTAGAACTGCAACATAAAAACCACGACAGTGTTTGTCTACTAATAATGTTTATTAGAATTGTCATTCATTTTGGTTTCGTATTGACAAGTTATAATATTCAAGAAAGAATAAAAACATTTTCCACCTAGTCAATACTATTTATGAATTTATCAACAATTACACAGGGTACATGTTTCTCAACTAAATCAATTTCGATATAAATATTTTGTTCGATACAATTTCAAACCATATACTACGCAACAAAAAACTAAAACTCCCCTAATCCACATTTATCCCGTCTTTTCCCTCTACCCCTTTAACCCCTACCCCCTTCCCCTTTCCTCCGCTACCACCTCGTCTTTCCAACTATGTCCTTCCATACTCGGCACACGTGCGCGAAACTAAACAGGTCGCACCACTTGGAGTAGCCGACTGTTCACACGGCTTCGCTAAGTTTACGCAATATAATTCCACTCTTTCTATTTTTCATTTACAAATTTAATAATGCAATTTTCTTTTTATTATTATTATACATTGCGTATCAATATCACAATTTTTATTTACTTTTCTCTTTTCTCAGGATTTCTTAATCCCTGAACATGACATCTAGATATTCTCAAAACCAAAATGTGAACATAATTTGTAAGTTAAAATTTCACATTCTGTTTTTTATTTATTTTTATTTTTAAATTTTATAAAAATGAGCCTCCGTGGCTTAGGCGGCAGCACGCCGGCCTCTCACCGCTGGGTCCGTGGTTCAATTCCCGGTCACTCCATGTGAGATCTGTGCTGGACAAAACGGAGGCAGACAGGTTTTTCTCCGGGTACTCCGGTTTTCCCTGTCAACATTTCATTCCAGCAACACTCTCCACTATCATTTCATTTCATCTGTCATTCATTTAATCATTGCCCCAGAGGAGTGCGTCAGGCCTCGGCAGCCGGCACAGTTCATATCCTCGCCGCTAGATGGGGGCTTCATTCATTCCATTCCTGACCCGGTCGGAGACTGGAAGCAGGCTGTGGATTTTTTTTACATCGCTGCTTACTAAAACCAGCACGTCATTCATTTCAGGTTTCACATGGATAATGGACTCAATTTCTATTGACCATGAGAAAACAGTGAAAAATATTGCAACCATTTGGCGTTTTAAGAACACAACAATAAGTAAACAACGAGGCTTCTCCTGATATATATAAAAAAAAAAAACCGTCACATGTCAGCCAGTCACATTAAACTATGTCCCATTAGACAACCACACAACCACATTTACGTGATCTCTTACGTGATCACTACAAGGACAATTCAAATTGAAGAATCAATATAAACGGTCAATTTTACAAAATATCTTCTCAAGCATCTAAAAAACAGACCAAAACCTGGAAGAAATACTCACTTCCATATAGCATCAAACAGTGTTTTATATAAAGACAAATTTCTATGTTGTCCTTTATTCATAAGAACAAGCACATTTGTCAAACAAATTTGCATGCCTATTTATCTTTTTAAGGGTTTTTACCTTATCATTGTTATTTTGTTGTCCATATATTTATAATATGTCGATGTTTTAAAAATAATGTTTACTATGCATATAATTGGGCTGAAGAAGGGGCAATGATGCCTCGAAACATGTACCTTGTGTAATTGTTGATAATTTCATAAATAGTATTGACTAGATGGAAAATGTTTCTATTCTTTCTTGAATATACTAATAATGTGTTGTTTGGAGACTTATCTGAAATTGTTGAAAGTATACAGGCTGCTCAGACAACCACTTTTCTAATTTAACCCTTCCCGAGCGGACGTTTTTATGGCTCTGAGCGGATTATTTTTTTAAAAATTCAAAACATGTAGATTGTATTTTCCATGCACTAAATTTAATTAGAACTCACATATATTTCGTATACCTGTTGATAATTCAAGTTTGAGTAGCATCTGAAGGTTGTAAAGTTAATTAATTATAGTTATTAATTAATTAATAATTATTATTTTATTAATAATTCAGTGTGGAAACACTTCAAACCATCACTCAAATCCAAAGCAGACACTATATCTTCATCATTCCATAGCCATTTCCGTGAAATTATGCTCACATCACCAAATAAACACTATAAAAGTACACTCACTTTACCAACTACGTAATACGACACGTGCGTTCATCTGAAGCAACACCTGTCTGCGGGTATTTGTGAAGTCAAAGAGTCTCTAGGGGTGACGTAATTGACTATCAAACATGCGTCTGCATAGTGGTGCCATCTCCTGGGTTTAGCATTAACTATTTTGGCTGAAAACTGCGCCAGATTTAAATGTAGGAATTTTCCGGATATATCCGTTTTCCGCTCTCGGCTGATAAGTACGCTCCGGATATATCCGTATTTCGCTCGGGAAAGGTTAAATAAGATCTGTATGTAGGAACACTTCCAAATTATTGGTCTGAAGATTGAAATGAAAATCCACAGCCTGCTTCCAGTTGACCGACTGGGTCAGGGAATGGAATGAATTAAGCTCCCATCTACCGGCGAGGATATGAACTGTGCTGGCTGCCGAAGCCTGTCACACTCCCCTGGGGCAATGATTAAATGGATGATAGATGATATGAAATGATAGTGGAGTGTGTTGCTAGAATGAAATTGTGACAGGAAAAACCGGAGTACCCGGAGAAAAACCTGTCTGCCTCCGCTTTGTCCAGCACAAATCCCACATGGAGTGACCGCGATTTGAACCACGGGCCCAGCGGTGAGAGGCCTGCGTGCTGCCGCCGAATCCACGGAGGCTCGGTCTGAAGATTAATTCATTGAATTTGAGGAGTTTTTGTAAAAGCAGTTACCGGTTATCTAATGAAAAGTTTTTAGATTATGTAAGAATTATTTCTTTTCAATATCTAACTGGTTTTCAGATTATGTAAGAATTATTTCTTTTCAATAGCTAAACAGTAACTGCTTTTACAAAAACTCAAAACTCAAATTCAAAGAATTAAGCTTCTGACCAATAATTTGGAAGAGTTTCTACATACAGACCTTATTTACATCAGAAAAGTGGTTGTCTGAGCAGCCTCTAGACATTCCACGATGTCAGATAAGTATCCACATCACACATCATTAATCGAGTCGAGCAAACATTTGTTTCTTTGTATGTTGCAGTTCTAGCTTTTTACTATCATCTCAGCCGAGTACACGTAGGTTATTACTGCATTAATTTACAATTCTACCGTACTTTAGTAGCTACACCTTCATAGATTAGTTGGAGGAGTGAGAACTGTTTGTTGATGGTATTGTCATTTCTCAGTCATGCAACACAGTAGGTACCATATACAAAATAGTTCTATTTTCTGATGCTTAATGCTTTAGTATTTTACCAGTAATAGTAGTCACACTTTCTAAGTTATTGGCGAGTTTTCTTTGTTTTTGGAGGGCAGTGACCATTAGTGAGTGTCATTGTAGGTTTGGTAGTGTTTTGTGGAGCTATTTTGTCTTGAAAATACTTGGATCTGATGATGCTTGCTTGCTTGCTTGACGAGCGAAACATGTCATCCTTAGTTTTCTCCCTCTTTTATAGTTCACAACAAATATATACAGTGTGGTCCACCCGCCCCTTATTATTTAGTTTTATGAAACCCAACTAACACTGCATTTCTCCCGATGGTCGATATTGCTCTGCCCTCTGACTGTGGGACAGCAATGTAATTGGGTAATGGGTCTAGCAAAGAAAAACCGACCTTAAACTTTTCCCCACCAAATACTATGGCCCATTCTACTAACATACTTATTGCTCCTTGAAATAACACACATACACGTAATACGATCGAATTAATAGCTTACGCCACGTGATCTGTAATAGTAGAAGGTTAAATCAACACCATAAACCATGATTTAAGACTTTGACATGGACTTAAACGTTTGAGGTGGGACGGCTACAGTAACTACAGCACGTTTAGCGCGCCGTATCTACCATGTATTAGTGGCTGAGAGGGTTAAAGCCTGACCGTACGTGGTGGGCGCGAACGGGTAGAATGCTGCTTCGAATCCAGTGGAGGGCATACTTTTTGAACGAAAGCCCACGCTCCATTTTAGTGGGGATGTAACTACATTGCCACATCGACGTATTTGTATGAAGAGTACGTTGAGTTTTGCTGATTTATAAAGAGAATACGATCGAATTGGTACGTTATGCCACGTAACCAGCAATGGCAGAAAATTAAAAAACTGGCCTGAATATTAACGTAAAATATCGAAGTGTCGCTCCAGAGGTCCGGGTTCTATTCCCAGCTCTGCCAAGAAATGTAATACTTGTCTGGGGGCTGAAATTGGGTACACTTAGCCTCGTGAAGCAAATATGTGAAGAGGTGGGTTCGATTCCCACCTCAGTCACCCTGGGAATGGTTTTCCGTGGTTTCCCACTTCTACTCCGGCCAAATTCCGGGACGGATTCTATCTTAAGGCCACGGCCGCCTCCTTCCCAATCCTTAATTGCATATACACACATCATTACAAGTCCGCAATAACTCTGGTTATCAGACAAATTCTACACACACACCCATGTAGACGGGGCTAAATGACCGCGATGTTCTAGCCCCTCGAATGAAACAAAACAACAACATATCGAAGGATATTCTGATCGCCAGTGCTAGCATCGAAGTATAAGCATTCCTTAGAATTTCCCATGGTATTATTAGCCTACTTTCGATTTTTGCAAAAAAACGAATGTAGACACACAGGGCCAAAAATTGTGTGTTAGTCTGTGTGTGTGACTGTGTGTCTGTGTGTTTGTGAGTGTGTGTACTCTGAATGTCTGTCCCCCCTATCAATTCGAACACGGTGAAACCGAATTGAACGACACTTGGTACAGAGATAGAGCTAACAAAGGGCACCCTAGTGTCATGTTTTATATCGTCGCCATCTTGACAGAAACGTAATGGCGGCCACTCAAATGTTCAAAGCTTAAATCAAATTACGACTAACCTCATCGTTCGATCTCTACCAAATTTTGCAACAACATATATTTGTATGGCGAGCGTCTTTTGACTAAACTACTAGGTAATCAGCCCAATAGTTTGCAGATGGTGGTCATGTATGTTTGCAAATCGATTCCCCCTATCAATTCAAACACGGTGAAACCAAATTGAATGATATTAGGTACAGAGGTAGCACTAGCAAAGGAGACCTCAGTATCATGTTTCATATCGCCGCCAATTTGACAAGAACGTAATGGCAGCCACCCAAATGTTAAAAGCTTAAATCAAATTAAGACCAAGCTAATAATTTGATCTCTACCAAATTTTGCAACATCATACCTTTATGTGGGAAGCATATTTTGACCAATCTACAAGATCATCAGCCCAATAGTTTGCAGACGGCGGTCATGTATGTGTGCAAATTGATTCCCTCTATCAATTCAAACACGGTGAAACCGAATTGAACGAAGTTTGGTACTGAGGTAGCACTAGCAAAGGCCACCTCAGTGTCATGTTTTATATCGCCGCCATCTTGACGGAAACGGAATGGTGGCCACCCAAATATTAAAAGCTTAAATCAAATTACGACCAACCTAATCATTTGATCTCTACCAAATTTTTCAACAACATACCTTTTTGTGGGAAGCATCTTTCGACTGAACTATAAGGTCATCAGCCCAATAGTTTGCAGGTAACGGCCACGTATGTGTGCAAATCGATTTGCCATATCAATTCAAACATGGTGTAACCGAATTGAATGAATTTTTTTGCAGAGGTAGCACTAGCAAAGGGCACCTCATATTCATGTATAATATCCGTATAGCACGTTGTATTTCAACAAGCTACTACAACCAACATTCAATTATACTCCTTGAAAAGGACAGAGAGTTATAACAATACCCATGCATTTAGGAGAAAGTAGGCTACATGTTCTTTACTGAACATCTTGTTTTGTTATTAAATTTTAACGAAAAGTCTTACCTTATTTTTAGGTCCGTATCACACGACACTCGCTGGCAAGGAAGCTGCTGTGATCGCTGGTACAAAATCCTGTATGATTCTTTTCTCTTCGTCAGTACACCGGCTTGTATGACCGATGTGTATCACATGCTCGCATTTTGTACGCTAAGTTGTATGAAATAAAACCGAAGGGTTGTCGTTTGAGGGCATTATTTGCAGTTCATTCACCTTATTAACACAAAGCGGTCACGAAACTTGCTTTAAGTAAATTAGAAAACATGCCAGGTACTGAATGAATGCATTCCAATCAATATTTAAGATCTAACTGTAATAATTGAATATTTTACCATACGTGTTAATACGAAGTGCAACAAAATCCTCCAGTGTGTGTTGGAAATGAGTGCAAGTGGTATTGCGCCCGCTTGCTGTTTCGAAGATCCCGGGTTCAAGACTATCCAACGGCAGATTTTAAAATTCTTTTAAACTATTTTATTATACACTTTCTACCCCGTACAGCAAGATTTCAACTTGGTTTTGTTCACATTATCCACGAAGACGATAGGGAAAGTTATTTTCTTGTCTCATTTAAATGGTTATTTTCCCTAAATACTGTTCAAAACCATGCATGGATACTATTCGTTATAATTATTATTCTTTTAGTCGATTTTACCCTCCAGGTTGGGTTTTCCCACGGACTCAGCGAGGGATCCCATCATTACCGCCTCTACGGGCAGTGTCCTGGAGGTTGAAACATCTCGTCTGTGGGATACAACTGGGGAGGTGGGATCAGCACCTCGCCCAAGCGGCCTCACCTGCAAAGTGAACAGGGTCCCTTTGAGGGATGGGAAGGGAGGGGAAGATCGGGAGGGATAGGCAAGGAAGAGGGAAGGAGGCGGCCGTGGCCGTACGGTAGGTAACTTTCCGGCATTTGCCCGAAGGCGAAGTGGGAAACCACGGAAAACCACCTTGAGGTTGGCTGACGTGGGAATCGAACCCCCTCTACTCATTTGGACCACCCGAGGCTGAGTAGACCCCGTCCCAGTGCTCATACCACTTTTCAAATTTCGTGGCAGAGCCGGGAATCGAACCCAGGACGTCCAGGGTGGCAGCTAATCACGCTGACCACTACGCAACGGAGGCGACTCTATTCGTGATTATTAGAATTTTAATCGTTCAATATTTATCCTAGAACAATAATAATAATATGACACGTTCTGTATTTACTGCCTTGCTGCGAGACTCAGCGGTAACGTTCTCGCTTGCTGTGCCCAAGGTTGCAGGTTCGTATCCTGGCGCAGTCAGCTGCATTTGAGGGTGCGCAAATGCGAGGGAGCCGTGTCAGTAGACTTACTGGCACGTTGAAGATCCCCTTCGGACCAAATTTCCGGCACCCCGGCGTATCTAAAAGCCAGAGTAGTTAAAAGGGACGTTAAACCAATAATGTTATAATTATCTGTATTTACTGTATGTTTGGGGCAAATGACCTCTTAGTTCCGCCCCTTAAAACCTCACTAACTAACTATTACTGTATGTGTATAGCAAGCGCTTTTCGCACAGACGCCGATGAAAGAAATTATAGTTTCGGTCTGGTGTATTTATTCGTGAGCCTACCCAATTAACAAATCTATTTGTTAAGTGGGTCGTCTGAGTGAATCGGAGTTTTCCTTTAAACCAAGGTGGTCAAAATTTCGAATACTCGCAACCTTGAATATACAGGATACCTTGCTTTTGTTCTACAGATCATTATGTCGTCGTCCAATCTGGCTGCGTACCATCGGATAAGTACGGTCCTTTTCAGGAACAAATAAAAAATCACTCATTGGAACAGATAGATATGCGTCCATAATACATCCACAATAAACTACATTAAGCAAAAAAAAAAAAAAAATGTACTAGTTCAAGGTTCGAACCTACTAAAACGCGACTTAGCTGATGCTACTCTTTCAATTCTTGATTTAGCCACCATAGCTACCGAGAACCATGGTATATTGCTGGCACGTATTGAGTCTATTCGTAGACACTTCCTGTCCAAACGTAAGAAGGTGTTATTCAGAGCTCTGATCGTTTCAATCATGCATTATATTTGAGATCATTGAAATAACACAATAAGACAATGTATTGGAAGATGGAGAAGACAACACAGGAATGGAAAGGACCTGACTTGGAGAGAACTGGAAATGGCTATAGACAAGATGAAAGGAGGAAGGGCACCAGGTGTGGATGAAGTGAGTGTTGAAATGGTGAAGGCAGCAGGGAAGGTTGGGAAACAGTGGCTGTACCGTGAGATGAGGGTGATATGGAAGGAGAAAAAGACCCCAGAAGATTGGAAGAAAGGATTAATTGTCCCAATATTTAACAAAGGAAGCAGAAAGGAGTGCAGAAATTACAGGGGAATCACACTCATACCTCACTGTGCCAAGATATATGAAAAGATATTAGAAAGTAGAATACGAGCCAAAGTGGAGAGAAAATTGAGAGAGGAGCAGTATGGATTCAGACCTGGGAGATCAACAGTGGATCTCATATTTTCAGTGAGACAACTCCAGGAACACCACTACGAATTTGGAGAGGATCTACTGATGGCCTTCCTGGACATCGAAAAGGCCTATGATAGTGTGTGTAGGGAGAAGGTTTGGAAAGCAATGGAAAACATGGGAGTGGAAAAAGAGACTGTAGGCAGAGTGAAGGAGATGTATTGTGGAAGTGTGAGTTGTGTGAAAGTTGGAGGGGAAAGAACAGACTGGTTCAGACAAATGAGTGGCCTGAAACAGGGTAGTGCACTGTCACCCCTTCTCTTTATTGTGGTTATGGACGAGGTAATGACACGGATAGCAGGAAAGATAGGAGAAGATAAGATGAAAGCAATGGTGTTTGCAGATGATCTCATGGTCTGGGGAAACAAGGAGGAGGAAATTCAGGAGCAACTGAAGGCTTGGGAAGAAACAGTGGGAGAGTACGGATGGAAGTTCAACATCAGTAAATGTGAGATCCTGTTAACGACCAGGAAAAAGGACAGACCAATGAGTGGGATAACACTTGGAGGTAGACAGCTGAAGAAGATGGAAAGTCTCAAGTACTTGGGAAGTATAGTGGAGGAAAATGGGAGAAATGACAAAGAGATTACGACACGTGGCAGACAGGCAGAAGCATTTCTGAGAAGCATTAGGAGCTTAGTGTGGAATAAAGATGACCCACAAAAAAGCAAGGAAGTGTTATACAGAAGCTACTACCGTATATCCCGATACTGACCTTGCTTCAGAAACGTGGACAATGAAGAAAAGAGACATAAGCAGAATACAGGCAGGTGAAATGAAGTTCCTGCGAAGTAGGATCGGAGTAACAAGAAGAGACAGGGTGAGGAATGAAAAGGTAAGGGAAATGGTGAAAGAGGAGCCCTTGCAAGGTAGGATTGAGACATCAAGACTGAGGTGGTATGGACACTTAAAGAGAATGGATGAGAAGAAGATTCCCAAGAGGATACATGAGATGCAGATGCAGAAGAAACGACCAAGGGGAAGACCAAGAGATAGATGGCTGAAAGGAGTGGAGGAATGTGTCAAGAAGAGAGGCGAGGACTGGACCAGAGTGACAGCGGAGAGGTGGTGGGAAGAAAGAACTAAGTGGCGAGGCTTATGTTCCAAACAGACCCAGCCTGGGGCTGGAAACTGTACAAGATGATGATGATGATGATGATGATGAAATAACACTGCCACTATTGATTTCTACTATATTTGCGAGCATGTAGTCAACGGTAAAGTTGTAGGCTACAATGGACGTAAAGGAGCAGGTACTAATGTTTTTAGGATGACTGTGATATACGCGTTAGTTGGGTTGCCTTCCTCCAAAAAAAATAAGGGGCTGGTGGACCACAATATATACATCTTAATCACATGTAAATTTTTTCAGACTATTTTTCCGCATATCGGTATTCTAGTAATTGGAATTATATGAGTTGACCGACTGAAAAGTTTACAATATCAATTCCATACTTGTATATTTTTACGTCCAGAATTAACATGATTGTTGTTTTAGTAGGCAAAACTTTAAGGTTATCAGTGTAAAAAGTCAATTTTCATTTTTATTACAATGTAAGGCATAACACAAACTACAGAGAAGTACTAATCTACATGGAAAAACTCAACTAGGTGAACATATTTGTAATATATCAAAATAGATCAGTGGAAAAGTACATAGTTATAAAAATATAGGTTTTGCACTGAATACAGAAACAGACAGAAATTTTAAAGTTCTTGCCACAAAAAGATTTACATTTACAACTTCTGAAATTGAATGTCCCATCCTTCTGGCACCCAAAATCATGCCCTGTTCGAACTCTGAGAGCTCATATTGTTATGCCATGAGCATGTAAACAAGAGTCAATTCAAATTAAACAAATGCTTGTACACAATTGAAAACGGTTCAGGTCGTAAAACATCGTCTCCTGCGCCACAAGTCATTCAGTTACATAGTGATATCGCATGACTTTTGGCTTGTCCTACTTTGTCCCAATCATCACATATGCATTAGTAACTTGCACAATAAGATCGACTCACCTTAGCAAGCCGTAGGCCTACAAAATGTATTGAGGAAAGTGTCCTACAAAAACAAATACAGGGACCCACATAAGGAACACAGATCTTTGATTAGAGCTAAGTATTAAAAAAATCAATGGAGGATAGACCAGGATCATCAAGACTTAAATGGTTTGGACAGGTAAAGAGAATGCAAAACGCCAGAATATCACGCACTTACATGGAAAGGAAGCCATTTGGGAAGAGGGTAGTGGGAAGAAGCAAAAAGGAAGGAAGCTTGTAGTTTAACGTGACCGTTAATCTCGCGATTATAAGCCACGGGACCTCCGTTTTACGTGGAATCCGAACCACAGGACATGGCATTTCACATCGAAAGATCGAAACATCGAAAGATGGGAAGAAAAAAGATGGCTAGATCACAGGAGAGAGGATGTGAAGAACAGGAAAACAATCCACCAATTCATTCTGGAGAGTGAAACTTTCCTGGACTGACGGCATTGGAAATAGTTCATTTAATCAACCCCACAGGCTGGAAGGGTTAAATGATGATGATGATGATGATGATAATGACTAATAAAATGTCAATGGTTTTAAAGGAATGTTCAGATATTAATATCAGTATATGCAAAATGAGTGACATTACTTCAGATATTTACCAATGAGGCAACGCTGAAGTTCATCACGCAATTTGGAGTTCAAGTCAGCTAAATGAGGGATACCTCCAGAGCCACTTTCTCTGCTGCGATTGCCAATGCCCAGCTGCATGATGGAGTCAGCCTCGTCAACAGACTCGTCAGGACGGAAGAGGCCAAGTTTGGCAATAGCATCATACTGCTGCACATCCAAGCGCAGAGCTTCCAGTTCTTTCTGTGAAATAAAAGTAAAGCCATTGGTTACTCCTCCTGAAGATCACTGAACCCAGGAATAGAATAACTGATACCATGGATTTGAATGGATTTTGGAATGTCGAATCAGATTCATGGAAATTGTTTGCAGATTTGCTGATTTTTTTACAATTTATTTACTAACTAGCAGTAGTACCCGGCTTCGCCCGGTGGAATGATGATAATGTATCAAAGTCTCCTTAGAAATATAATGGACATAAAATCTAGGTCATTTGCCCCCCCCCCAAGACAATGAGGGCGTAATATCTAGGTCATTTGCCCTTTTGATAAGGATGATAATGAAAACTACCGTTGAATTGACACGTCAAACTTACAAACTACCGTAATAGAAATACATATTTCAAAATTCACAGGCGAGGAAGACTTATTGTGTGTGGTGATTAATGGTGTAATGGGCGTAACATCTAGGTCATTTGCCCTTATGATGAGGATGATGAGGGAAACTACTACCTGTATTGAATTGACATTTCAACTTATAATGTACACAATGTACTGTAATAAAAATAAATATTTTAAAAATCACAGTCGAGAGAGACTTTATGCGGCGGTGATTAGTGGTATGATGCGCGTAACATCTAGGTCATTTGCACTTATGATGATGATAATAATAAGGTAATGAAAAAATGACTACTAAAAGAACATGCTGTAATTTACAACTGATATAGGTAATTCAGATGTCTAGCTTCGATGTCTTCCAAAGTCTCAACCTTATTTTCTGGCTTAGGCCTGTACTCGATGCGTCTAGTGAAAGAGCTTATGGCGTACTGCTCGGCAAAGAAAATGGGTCCAAGCTGCACGAACCTGAGATGATCGTAGATGATGACGAAATATGACACACGTTCGGGGTTCCCCGTCGTATTTAGATTGGCCGGGGAATCACTCACTCTTTCGCAACACCACCGTGGCTTGAGCAACGGCCCTGTGCTGGCATCAGTATAGACAGCTCTGGAAAGTCATCTAATGTCACCTCGCGATGAATCAGCAAGCTATTCTCACAACTGCCCCCCCCCCCAGAGTCTCACAACTTGTGGGACGTGGGTTGGCGACCACCGGACCCCAGCTGAGACTGACATCGCTTCTACTTCCTGGTGCCAGGCTCCTTTCAGTTCTCTTTCCTGTCGGCCTCCCTTGGTCAACTCTTGTTCTCTTCCGACCCCGACTGTATTAGGGCATCCGAGGGCTAGGGAGTCTTTCAATTTCCCGCTTAATTGGCCGTTGTCTCATCTTTCCTGATGCCCTCATTCTTCGAGGGGTCTGCCTTCTATTCCGTTTCATTATATCTCCTGTCTTCTGCTCAAGGCCCTCAAAGAGGCAGGGTGTGTGTAGCCCCACCATTTCTGGTACACCCTCAAGGGCTCATGGCGGGTGAGTTAGGAAGCTGGCAACCCCGAGTGATTCCTGAGCTAAATGCAAGGAATGGAGAGGTATATCAGAAATTTAAAGTGGACAGTGATACTCGTTGGGTTCCAAAGAGTAAGTATAAAAATTTTGATCCAGATTGGTGAAACGATGTAGATTTGTGACAAAGGGTCTAAATACAGGGAATGGAGTGCTCTGTCCGAAAGTTCAAGCAGACAGTGTTACTCGTTGGGTTCCAAAGGGTAAGTAACTTACATAAAGATTGGTTGAGATGGGTGAAACTAAGTAGATTTTTGCCAAAGAGCCAAAATGCGGTAAATGGAATGGTCTATCCGATATGTCATGTAGAAAGTGTTACACGTCGGGTTCCAAAGGGTGAGTATGTAAAATTTGGCTCAGATCGGTGAATCAGGGTAGATTTTGCCAAAGGGCAATGGAAATGGAGTTGTATGTCCAAAGTTTTAAGTGGACAGTGTTACTCGTCGGGTTCCAAAGGGTAAGTATACAAATGTAGGTTCAGAACGGTGAAACGATGTAGATATGTGCAAAAGGGCCTAAATGCAGGGAATGGAGTGGTCTGTCCGAAATTCCAAATGGACAGTGTTACTCATCGGGTTCCAAAGGGTAAGTATACACGTTTTGTTTTCGATCGGTGAACGATGTAGATTTGTGCCAAAGGGCCTAAATGCGAGGAATGGAGTGGCCTGTCCGAAATTTCGAGTGGAAGGTGTTACTCGTCGAGTTGCAAAGGGTAATTATTTGAGATCGGTGAAACGGTGTAGTTTTGTGCCAAAGGGCCAAAAAGCAGGGAATAGGGTGTGGTCTGTCCGAAATTTAAAGTGAACAGTGTTACTTGTCGGGTTCCAAAGGGTAAGTATGTAAAATTTGGGTCAGATCGGTGAAACGGTGTAGATTTGGGCCAAAGGGCCTAAATGCAGGGAATGGAGGGGTTTGTCCGCAATTTCAAGCGGACTGTGTTAGTCGCAGGGTTCCAAAGGGTAAGTATACAGATTTTGGTTCTGATCGGTGAAACGGTGTAGATTTGTGCCAAAGGGCCTAAATGCAGGGAATGGAGTGGTTTGTCCGCAATTTCAAGCAGACAGTATTACTCGCAGGGTACCAAAGGATAAGTATCCGAATGTTGGTTCTGATCGGTGAAATGGTGTAGATTTGTGCCAAAGGACCTAAATGCAGGGAATGGGGTGGTCTGTCCGAAATTTTAAGTGGACAGTGTTAAGTATACAAATTTTGGTTCAGATCGATGAAACGGTGTAGATTTGTGCCAATGGGCCTAAATGCAGGGGATGGAGTAGCCTCTCCGCAATTTACAGCAGACAGTGTTAGTCGCAGTGTTCCAAAGGGTAAATATACACATTTTTGTTGAGATCGGTGAAACGGTTTAGATTTGGGACAAAGGGCCTAAATGCAGGGAATGGAATGGTCTGTCCGCAATTTCAAGCAGACAGTGTTACTCGCAGGGTTCCAAAGGGTAAGTATCCAAATTTTGGTTCAAATCGGTGAAACGGTGTAGATTTGGACCAAAGGGCCTAAATGCACGGAATGGGGTGGTCTGTCCGAAATTTTAAGTAGACAGTGTTACTCGCAGTGTTCCAAAGGGTAGGTATACACATTTTGGTGCAGATCGGTGAAACGGTGTAGATTTGTGCAAAAGGGCCTAAATGCAGGGAATGGGGTGGTCTGTCCGAAATTTAAAGTTGACAGGGTTACCTGCAGGGTTCCAAAGAGTAAGTATACAAATTTTGGTTCAGATCGGTGAAACGGTGTAGATTTGTATACATAACAGACAGACAGACAGACAGACAGACTTTGTGCTTTATATATATAGATAGATAGAAGATAGATTTAGTTATTTATCCCATTGATATGTACGTATGGAATATTAGATTGGGACTCAGAACTCGCAGAGGACATAATGGTGAAATGTTCGCTGATTCGTCACAATTAGAAATGTACTGTGGGCAGTGTATGTAAATGGCCAATTAGGGGACAAGAAACATCTCACCTGCCACAGGAAGCAAAGACCTGCGAGTATTATCTGCGCATTTCATTTAATTTCCATTGAATCATATGTTGTACATTGTACAATGATAAAGGACACGTCAATTTACAATACATACTCATCATCATTATCATCATCTTCATTTCCCCTTTTCCAGCTGACACCGGGTGGGGGCAAATATGGTTCCTCTCCACTTTGTTCTGTCATTCCACCATTCCTCTTCCGACACGGTGTTCCAATCCAGGTTCCGTTTTCTAATGCTATTATTCACCGAGTCCATCCAACGCATTCTTGGTATTCCTCGATCTCTCTTCCCTGTCATCCGTTGTTCCAGTGCTCGTCTTGGTAGCCTTACTTCATTCATCCGTTTGACATGTCCAAACCATCTCAATCTGTTTTGCTCCAGTTTGTCACTTAGTTTCTGTACTCCCATTTCTTTCTTACTCTGTACCTCTCCCTCCTCGTTATTTGGACCATACTTCTCAGGAATCGCATCTCAGCTGCCTGTACTCTGCTCTCATTCCTCTTAGTCATTGTCCAAGTTTCTGCTGCATATGTCATTATAGGAACATACCGTATATACCCGAATGTAAGACAGGGTTTTTTCCCACTTTTTGTGTTATAAAAATTTGGGGTCGTCTTATATTCAGGGTATTAAAAAAAGAGTTTTTTTTTAAATTGTTGTTATTATTTGCAAAGTAGTATGTGGTGTTGGCATCTTGCAACTAGCAACAAATCAATGCCTTAATGAAGATTAAAATATGGTTTGTTATGTTTAATTACCATGCATATACGAATAGCGTACATTTTGAGGTTAGGATTTACGCATACACGTCATTTTAAGCGGATAAATTATATGTTCGAAAGCATATGGAAATATGTCTTAAAACAATCTTTACAAGAACAACAAGTCAGTTTTACGAGCAGTTATCGAGTGATCAACGTATCTTAGTTTAATAACGTCTCCCATTCTTGAACAAAGAAATTATAGAGTATGTCTTGGAAAAGTGGGCAGGGAGATTTCCGATAACACGAGACGTTATAAAAATGAAAGCACGACCTTAAGGGCATATATTGTGCAAGTTATGAGTTAGCAAGTATTTTTTTGAAAAAATCTGTAAGAGGCAGTTGATAACTAGGCCTCGTCTTATATTCGGGGTCGTCTTACATTCGGGTATATACGGTAATATGCTTTGTACATAACTTCTTTAGCCTTAACCCTTTTGCTCTCAGGCTATATTCACTAGTCATGCCCAAAACACTCAGGCCATTTTTCATGATTATGCATGTTAAAATGTAAAAAATCACTGCATGAAGAGATCTACAGATACAAAATTGAAAAAAATCACACTAGCACATTATTCAATGTAGTTTTAGAAAGAATATATCCCAAAATTGTTAATGACATATTTCACCACAAAAAATAATAATATTGAAACTTGAAAAATAAATTACAAAAAATAAAAATATGTTTTCAAATACTAAAAAAGTAATTTGTTCTTTAGTGATCTTCTTGACCAGTCATACTGAAAACAAGAGCAATTAATTCTGTATAACATGATATAATTTTATTTTTTTGAATTCTTATCCAGCCATGAATTATAGCACCTAATTACAGAACTGTACACGTACCTACCTGGGTCAGCATTTGTGCTTAGGAAAGCACTCTCCATGCAGACCCTTGTTACACCTAGTGCATACTGTTCTGGCTCTCCTCCTCTTTTCTTTGGTGCTGCATACAACACAGTTCGATTCTTCCTTCTCAGGAAGCTTTCTCACCCCCACTGGTCCTCTTTGATCATTAATCACCAGGCTTCGGATAATTATGCATTTTGCATATTGCATATGCAATTGCATATTTGGGACAGTTTTAACTTAACAGTGCATATTTAGGGGATTCCTCCTGTTAGTGCATATTTCAAGAACATTCTTAATCTTGAGTGTAGACATCAGCTTCTGCAGGACACTTTTGGAATATTTGACATGTATTTCAGGTAACAGGAATGTTGAGCAGTGCTGGGTTTGCATCGTGTTTAAATTTAGCAACACGAGCCCTCCATCCGGCCATGGCTTTGTCTACCTGCAATGCAATTAGGTGGGGACTGATTCTTGGTATTTCCCGTAAAGCAGGTTATCTTTTCCTCATTCCTTAAATAGTTACCTTGTCAGTGTTACTTTCGTTGAGTCTAAACAGGCTGTGGCTCATAGCACGTTAAATAGCTACTGTATTTAAGATGCCTAAAGAGAAGAGAACTGTTAATGAGGTAATGAAAGGGTATGTACGAGAGTTTCAAGACTTTTCAACTGACGGAAGTGTATTGTTTTGCAAATACTGTAGCACAATCGTAAACGCATCTAAAAAGTATCAAATTCAACAACATCTTCAAACAACGAAACACAATAAATTGAAAGACGTTAACCTGAAACAAAAACACCAGGTTCTTGTAACCACTGCTTTAGTTAAACCTGGGCCAACACGTAGTAAATTCAATGAAGATCTGTGTAAAGCATTTCTCTCGGCAAATATACCGTTGGCTAAACTAAACAATAAGAACTTAGTTCAGTTTCTGCAGGAGTATACGAAACAACCAGTCCCAGATGAATCAACAATTAGGAAGAATTACGTTCCTGAGCTTTACAATGTAACGTTAGCTAAACTAAGGGAAAAAGCTCATGGAAAATATATTTGGGTCTCACTAGACGAAACAACGGACGTAGATCAAAGATATATAGCTAACTTCGTGTTTGGAATTTTAGAAGAAGAAGAAGAGAGAGACAAATCATATCTACTAACTATGGCTGTGTTGCCTAAGGTGAATCACTCAACAGTTGCTGCATTTTTCAATGGATGCACTTTCTTGTTTGTGGCCATCAGGCATTCATTACGATCATGTTATCGTGGTAAACAAGATGCCGCACCTTACATGAGAGGTCTTTGGATATTATATCCCAAGATGATACACGTCACATGTGTAGCACATGGACTTCATCGAGTCGCTGAAGCAGTCCGGGCTTCCTTTCCTGAAGTAAACACGTTGATCTCCACAGTGAAAAGAGTGTTCCTGAAGGCTCCAAGTCGCAAAGAAAAATTTGTTGATGCAGTTCATGATGTGCCGCTCCCGCCTTCACCAGTTCATACAAGATGGGGAACGTGGCTCGAAGCTGCTGTTTATTATGCCAATTATTTCGAGGTAGTAAAAAAGGTAGTTGAAGACCTCGATTCTGAAGAAGCTGCTTCTATTAAAGAAGCTCAAGAAGTTTTGAGCAAAGATGGTGTTCGTGAGCAACTTATATTCATTCGTTCCAATTTGCGTTGCATTCCTTCAGCCATCAAGAAATTGCAAGAAAAAGGACTGCCTCTTCACGTTAGCATTGGAATTGTTGAAGAAGTCGATCGATCCCTAAAGAACCAAACTAATCAAGTTTTCTCGAAAAAATTGCAGAGTGTAGTGCTGAAAAATTCCGGTCTCCACAAACTTAAAAGCATTTGTGGTGTTATCCAAGGCAAAGACAAAATTGACAGTGCATCGATACTAGAGGTCTCTGATTTCGCCAAGTTGGAGTATGCTCCAATTGTGGCATGAGATGTGGAGAGAGTGTTTTCTGAATACAAAGTCATTTTAAGTGAAAATAGGCGCAAGTTTGTGTTTGAAAACCTATTACATCATGCAGTGATTAAGTGTAATCAAGACTTGCAAATTTTATTGACAAACTGGAGCAATCTATTGTAGTACTGTAAGTAATGTTCTTTATTTTAGCGATATTTAATATGTAACATTAATTTCTTGTAATATAAACCACTAATTGATATCAGATATATATTTATTTTTAATGCATATTTTAGTGCTTATTTAGACACTTTTTAGTGCATATTTGCATGCATATTTTGGCATTTATAAGTGCATAATTATCCGAAGCCTGTTAATCACACTTAATTTTGTAGAAATCCATTCCTCCCCTTGGCTCTCAATTATTGATACTGTACAGTTCAGTCTAGATTTTATTTTCCCTGCTACCTTATTGTTTTCCTTATAAAGAATGTAACTGTTTAGTACCATTCTAGCAATGATATTGAAGGCCACCTTCTTCCAGTAACGTACAGTTCGCCTCTCATCAAGGTAGCTATACAACATCATGTCAGATGTGTCAATCCCACCCATACATTTATTATAAGATGTTATTATTGCTGGTTTAGTTTTGCTGTTGGCACTGTTGAGGGTTGCTGGAATTTCCTGTTCTTGGGCTATTGCATGGCTAGATAGAAGCATGACTGGGTTTTTCTGAGACTTTTTCTCTCGGAATGCACATGCTAACATTGGACCTGACCTAAAATATTGTTTCTGTCCAACAGCAAATTTATTTTTAAAATTCTGAGGCAAATATTTCCTATTCCTCCTAACAGTTCCTGTTATGTATGTACCCAGCTTGTACAGATGGCGTACAAGTGGTACAGACATTAAGTAATTGTCAACAAAGACATGATAACCCTTGTTGAGGTAGCACCCATGACTAAAGGTTTCTTCACAACGATGTATCCCAAACCATGTTTTATGATATTGTCTCTGTCTTCTTGAGATCTGGCACCTCTGTAGGTAAAAAAAACCCAGGCAGTAATTGGAAACTGAATCACACAGCATCCAAAATTTGATACCCCAGCGATGGTGGTGTTTGTTCGGCAGGTATTGGAGAAGGCTAGTTTTATTTTTAGTCCCCACAAGATACTCATCAATGCTAATCTGCTGATGATAGTGGTGCCTAAATACCCTGTTGGCATGATCCACTAGAGGTTGATACTTTGCACAGGGATCATATCCTGTTTCTCCAGGCCCTGGCATTCCCTCATTGTTGACAAGATGAAAGAATCGCAGCAAGTGAGAGAACCTATGTTTTGAAAACATTTTAGGGAACCATGGGCTGAACTGAGAAGGCATAGTGGACCAGTAAGAGGCAATGGTTGGTTTTCTATTGATACCCATATTTAGAAGGCATGCAATAAATCCTTTCATTTCAGACATTGTGATCCTGACCCAATTCTTTAGAGGGGTGGGAACATTATCTCCCTTACTGCTGGACATACCGATTAGATTCTGTCACCATAAGAGAAAGAAGAAAATCTGTAAAAATCAAAAGGAAATAAGCTGTTGGAAGAGAATCAGGAGGTGGCATATGTTTAGGCCCAGATAATAATTCATGATATTGAAATGGGAGAGGGAGAGGATTTTCAGGCGACAGAACCTCCATGTAGTCTCCATCATTCATAATATCATCATCATCACTGTCAGATAATCTGAAAGCAGCTATTGGGGTTATTTCTGGGGCACTATCATCACTTTCTATAAAATCAGAATCACTCTCGGCAATAAAGTCACTGTCATCGTCTATAGCCTCTAAATAATCCAATACTTCACAATCATTTAGCCTAGAACTCAGCCCGGCCATTGAAAAAAATTTGGCCTACACTCGTCACGAAAACGTAATAACACGAAATATTAAACACTACACTTCAGTTGATAACACAGATAAATGTTAATTATAAACAAAATATAACAAATAATAAACTAGTATTAAAATGGAAACAAAATATGAAGGCCAAACACGTAATTTAAAGTGCAAAATATGACTTGACTCGCTCACAGAACGGGTCAAGACGCCATGCGGTAAACATTCATACGTGGCTTTATAATTTCATTTGTTTCATACTAATGCGGCAATGTAGTGTCTCAATCTGTCGAGAAAAGTGTAAACCAAACTCAAATGCTACTATGCCAATCTTCTCCTGCCATCTGGGAGTCCAATTAGTCACTAATACAGCCATTCGAACACAGAGCTGATAGATCGGCACCGCGAGTGTTTTAAGCCAAGCCACTCGAGCCGATAGATCGGCTCGCTGAGCGTATAAGAGTTAATTGGTATATCCTTGTTCCATACTAGTCCCCGTACCTGTTGGTAGAAAGCACTTCCGAGTTGTATGCTTCTGCTAATTTCCAAATCTAGTCATCCGTCTTCAGTCAGTTCACTTCCCAAGTATTTGAAGTGTTTCACCACTTCCAGTTCCTTATCTCCGGCTTTGATTATTCCTTTTCCTTCTTTCTCACCTTTCTCACCTCACCACTGTTTTACCCTTCTCCACATTTATCTTCAATCCCCATTGCTCAATCTTTTCATTTATTACGTCTAACTGTTCTTGTACCTCCATCTCATCCTCGCCACAGATCACAATATTGTATGCAAACAACATTACCTTAATCTTTGCCCTAATATAGTCTTACATTGCTGCCTTCATGATGTCATCCATCACCATTAAGAACAATAAGGGTGACAACACACTTCCTTGCTTTAGTCAAGTGTCAATTTTAAACCATTCCGATGTCCCGACTCTAGTCTTCACACTACTGTAGCAATCCATGCACATTGCATTTATCATGCCTCTCAGTTCATTGCCCATCCCCCTATTTGTAAGGCTTTCCCAAACTTTTGTTCTAGGGATGCTATCATAGGCCTTTTCTAGATCAATAAAAGTCATTACCATATCCTTCCCATATTCCCAACTCTTTTCAATGTTCTGTCCCAGAATGAAAATGGGTTCCACAGTTGACCTGCCCCCTCTAAATGCAAACTGCTCCTCCTCTATTTGGCTTTCTACCTTTGCTCTAATTATATTTTCTAGGATTCTTTCCATTACTTTGGCAACATCCGAGATGATGGTGATTCCTCGGTAGTTACCACACACCTTTCTTGAATATTGGCAATATTATTCCCTTTCTCCAGTCTTCAGGAGTTTTCTTCTCTCTCCACACACTCCTGAGAAGTCTGTATGTCCACTGCAATCCCACTAGTTCTGCCGCCTTGATCATTTCTATTGCCACTTCGTCTAGTCCCACAGCTTTCCCCATCTTCATCTTTCTAACTGCCCATTCCACTTCTGCCATAGTAATGTCTGGTTCTTCTTCTATTTTTTCCTCCACCGTTTAGGCTGTTTGTGTAACTTCTCCACATGCCTGACGTCTAACCTTCAACAGTTCGCCGAAATATTCTTTCCTTTTGTCCATTATCTCTTCTGGTTTTGTCAATATTTATCTTTCTTTGTTTTTCACGAACCCAGTGTTCACTTTTTCATTCCTTCATCTTCTTATAATTCCAAATAGTAATTTTTTTCCACAATTTAAATCCTCCCCTATTTCCTGGGTGAATTCATCCCAGTTTTTTTTCTTTTCCTCTGCAATTACTTTCTTGTAATCTCTGTGTGTTTCTCTATAGTTTGCTCTACTTTCTTCAGTCTTCTTTGTTTTCCATTCCTTCCAAGTTTTTCTTCTTCTCTTTTACCTTTTCTTTCACTCTATCATTCCACCAATTCTGTCACCTTTTCCCATACCTTTCCTGATGTTCTACCACATGTTTTCTCTGCACTGTTTACAAATGCCCTCTTAAAATTTTCCCATTCTTGTTCCCCATGGGTAATATCCATCATTGGTATCTGTTCTTGTAATTCTTTCTTAAACTCTTCTGCAATCTCCTTTTTCCTTATCTCCAAACCTTAATCTTTCTTTCCCTTTTCCACATACTATAGGACATCCTTTCTTATAATCATTCCTACTCCATTTCTTGCCTCCTGTCCTCCACTGTAAAACAGCCTGTATCATTCCTTTAGTTTTCTTTCCCCATTTCCTTTCCATTTCGTTTCACTGAGACCGAGGATGGCTATATCCTCCATCATGAAGTCCACTAGCTCCTCAGTCTTGTCCGTGAGGGTTAAGATGTTGACTGTCCCTATTCGGATATATTTACACTAATACTAATTAATAATAGCGGCTTCGGTGGCGTAGTCGGTAGCATGCTGAACTGCTATGCCAAGATAGCGGGTTCAAACCCAGCCGAAGTCGTCGGATTTTTTAAGAGCGTTAAAAAAAAAAAAAATCCTTCAGTATGCCTTCCTTCGGAGGGGAAGTAAAGCCGGCGGTCCCATGTCATAGATGTAAAAGATCCTTTCACAGACTAAACTTGTGTAAAGCAAAATTTGTTAGGTTAGATTTCGTCAGAACGCTCTATCAAAGTTCCAACGTTCACCACTAGGTATCTTTGATATCTGGTGGCGAAAGTAGGAACTACTTGAAATTGAACGGAACTTGTAGCTCACACTTTAGAGTGTCCGCTGGAAGCAGCTACAGACTCAGGCGAGCCGAACATGTCCTCGGACACTCCCGGCACTAAAAGCCATACGATAAATAAATAATAATAATAATAACAATAATATATACACACAAAATTAACATTATATCATTAACATCTATTCATATTGTTACGTGCCACCCCCCTAGTGGCACTTTTGTTAACTGGATTACGGTGGGTAGGAAGCACAATACCAATTACTGCTTAAAGAGGTAATTAACTTTATTGCGGCCAGAAAATTACACTACTCATCAGCAATTACAGACAATAGGAACCTTACTCCAGTTTCCTCAAGTCTCTTGCTTGTGGAGAGCTCTTGCCCTTTCACTTGTCAACAAACCACAGAAGTTAATCCTGCCGCTAATGAGCCTAGTGGCCTTGACAGAACTACATGCAACTTCTTCCTAATGTGCGCCTACTACAGTACTTACGAGCACTTGCTGCGCGCTGTTCACAAGCTGGGAGAAACAATGTTACTGGATTTCGACACCACAATATCTCAGACACTCAGTGAAAGCACACTCACTCAGAACACGGCAGTCCCCTGTATGTTTCTCACTTCGCCGCTACACTAGGGGTTTCACAAGTCACCGCACTTCTGTCGCTCAGAATAAACGCTCACATTAGCTCGTAAAACACAACAACAACCCCTGCTTGACAGGTCGCACTTATATAGCAGGCAAGTGACTCAATACATGCTTCTAGATCCATCCAGGGTTCACGGCTTCTCGAGGTTTCCATCGCTGGTCCAGTCACGAATATTCTGTACTATCCCTTTGTCTTAGTAGCCCTGTTGCATAAGGCACACGCAATACAGGAGGCAGGCCACAGCCCAGCCCCTGGGGCAGTTGTGACTCAAGCGGCGAGCGATGACACAAACTCACAGCCGTAACACCACCCCCTTCCTAAAAAGGCTGATCGTCCCGATCAATCATTGGTCTGTCTGTGTCCCTCCGTAGGCTGCCAGGCGATCTCGATGCACGATCTTCATCTTCGCCCTCGGGCTCCGCTGGATCCTGTAGACGACAACGTTGATCCGTTTCACGACTCGGTACGGGCCCTCCCAGGACTTCTGAAGTTTGGGTGACAGGCCTTTCTTCCGTAATGGGTTGAAGAGCCAGACCAGGTCGTCCTCGTGGAATCCGCCGGCATCCGTCTGCTGGTCGTATCGGGTCTTCATTCGGTCGGTCTCGAACCGCAGTTTCCTCCTCGCGAACGTGTGCACGTCCTCCAGTTGGTCGACCAGTTCTTGACAATACTGGCTTACCGGGATCGGATCATTCCCAGGTCGGCCGAAGGCAAGATCGACAGGTAGACGGAGCTCCCTCCCAAACATGGCCCGGGCTGGTGTGCACCCGGTGCCTTCAAGCACGGTGGCGCGGTAGGCCAGGAGAAATAGTGGAAGATGTTTGTCCCAATCCCTCTGGTGCTCGCTGACGACTATTCGGAGATGGTTCTCGATGGTGCGATTGAATCGCTCTACCATCCCGTCGGACTGAGGGTGTAGCGGCGGCGTCCTTGTCTTCCGGACTCCCAGCAGCTGGCATAGGTTGTGGAACACCTGCGACTCGAAGTTCCTCCCTTGGTCGGAGTGCAGCTCCAGGGGTACTCCATACCGGCTGAGGAATTCCTTCACCAGGGTCTCTGCGATCGTCGCGGCTTCTTGGTTAGGGAGCGCATACGCCTCCGGCCATTTGGTAAAGTAGTCGCTGACGACTAATATGTAGCGGTTCCCTGCCTCGCTTAACGGGAATGGTCCAGCAACATCGATGGCCACTCTCTCCATGGGGCCGCCCACGTTGTAGGTCTTCAGTGGACCCCGTCGTCTTCGTCCTGGGCCCTTGCTGGCTGCGCAATCGTGGCACCTCGCGCAGTGGTTCTCCACGTCTGTTCGGCATCCGATCCAGTAGAACCGCTCTCTCAGCTTCTCCAGGGTCTTCTTTATCCCTAGGTGTCCACCAGATGATCCTCCATGAACTTCCTTCAGGACTTCCTCCGTCATAGCCTTTGGAACGACGACTTGTTCCCGATATGTCTTCCCGTCGGTGCTCTCCCAGGCGCGGCAGATGAGGCCATCCCTTACAATCAGCGAGTCCCACTGCGCCCAGTAGGACTTAAACTTTGGGCTGCAGTCACTCACAATGTTCCACCCGGGTCTGGGGACACAGGCCACCTTCCATTCGGCTATCAGTCCCAGGTCATCATCTTCTGCTTGTGCCCGCGTGAAAGATTCATGGCTCCAGCTCCCTTGAAGTTCCACGGTAGTCCTTCGGCACTGTATCCCGGTGTTCTCTTCCCTTCGGGCACAGAAGGTGCAGTCTTCGGGGCACGGTCTTCGTGACAGGGCGTCGGCGTTAGAATGCAGCTGGCCTTTCCTGTGCTGAATCTCAAAGTTGTACTGTTGAATCCTCTCTAACCACCGCGCGAGTTGACCCTCGGGCTGCTTGAAGTTCAGGAGCCACCGCAGGGATGCATGGTCGGTCCTGATGAGAAATTCTTGCCTGTACAGGTACTTGTGGAAGTGTTCAATGGTCTTCACGATGGCGAGCAGCTCCTTCCTGGTGACGCAGTAGTTCCTTTCTGGTTTTGACAAGGCCTTGCTGAAGTAGGCCACTACTCTCTCCTCGCCGTCCACTACTTGCGACAGGATTCCCCCTATGCCAAAGTCGCTGGCATCGGTATCGACGATGAACCTTGTTCCAGGTCTGGGGTAGGCCAGAATAGGTGCGGTGCACAGAGCCTGCTTGAGTTGTTCGAAGGCACTGTGGCATTCTGCTGTCCACGTGAAGAGTTGGTCCTTCTCAGTCAGTCGATGTAAAGGTTTGGCGATGTCGGCGAATCCTCTCACGAAGCGACGGTAATAAGTGCAGAGTCCCAGGAAGCTTCGTAGTTGGGACTTGTCCTTCGGAACTGGCCACTCCCTCACAGCTGCGGTCTTCTCTGGGTCGGTGCGCACCCCTTCCTCGGAGACGATATGCCCAAGGTACTGGACCCGCTTCTGGAAGAGCTGACACTTCTTGGGGCTCAACTTCAGCTGGGCAGCCCGTAGCTTCAACAAGATCTCCTTCAGGTTGCTGTAGTGCTCCTCGAGGCTCCTCCCCAGAACGATGACGTCGTCTAGATATACCAGGCAGGTCTTCCAGTGTAGTCCCCTCAGAATGGACTCCATTAGCCTTTCAAAGGTCGCAGGGGCGTTGCACAGACCGAATGGCATGACGGTGAACTGCCAGAGCCCGCTGCCCACAGAGAACGCCGTTTTCTCGCGGTCCTTAGGGTGGACCTCCACCTGCCAGTAGCCACTCTTCAAATCCAAGGTGGAGAACCATCTTGACCCTGATATGGTGTCCAGCGTGTCGTCGATCCGGGGTAGAGGGTAGCTGTCCTTCTTCGTGACGCCGTTCACCCGCCTGTAGTCCACGCAGAACCTGGTGGAACCGTCCTTCTTCTTCACAAGCACGACCGGAGAACTCCAAGGACTATGTGATGGCTCGATCACCCCTTGCTCCTTCATCTCTTCTACCATCCGGTCGACTTCGGCTTGCTTGGCGAGCGGGACACGTCGGAATGGGGCCCTAATCGGTGCGCTGTCCCCAACGTCGATTCTGTGCTGGACCAAGCTTGTCCTGCCGAAGTCGTTACTCCCCACGGAGAAGACATCCTGGAATTCGCGTAGCAGGTCCTGAAGTTGGCGTGATTGCTCTTCGTCTAAATGGTCCTGGGATCCTTGGTACAGCTTCTGTAGTTCTTCTGGCAGGGCGCGTCTTCTTCGGTTGTCCGTCTGCAGGTGTCCGTCCGTCGTTTCTGTGATGCGGGCAATCCAGGTAACGGGCTCGCAGACTCCTAGGTTGGTGTCCCGGTGAACCGTAATATCGTAGTCGTTCAGGTTGGACAGGCGGACGTACGGCCGAGGCGTCGTGTTGATGAGGGTCTTGGCAACTAGCAATCCTTTTGTCTGGATGTCCTCATATTTTGGCTCGATGACAGCCGCCACTCCCTCAGCAGTTCCGTCGACAATTACGGCGACGCTGACCTCCGTCCTGGCAGGAACGATGACGTCCTCTCTCAGCCTTACTCGTCGTGCGGTGACGGCCTCGCGTGCTGGTTGCAAAGCAAGTTCCTCACCTCCGAAGTGCAGAGTGTTGGTACTCAAGTCCAAGATGATGTTGTTCTGGTCCAGGAAGTCCAGTCCGATGATCACTTCGTTTGATACGTCAGCCACAAGCACTGGATGCATTACCACCCGTCGACCAATGACGAGCTCCAGTGATGCTTCGCCATGTACCGGTGCGGTCTCTCCGGTCGCGGTTATTAGCTGGAGGTTCCTTTGTGTGGGTTGCACTCTCCACTTCGGGATCACGGTGGGATTGACGATGGTCCTCGACGCTCCCGTGTCGATCAGCATGGGCCAGCTCACTCCGTTGACCATCAGGCTGCTATTGTCCCTCCGTAACTTCGTCACACGCACTTGGACTGCTGGGGCTTGACGACTGTCACAAGCCAACCTTTGCCCCCCAAGGCTGGCTAATACTCGTTTCCCTGGGCCGCGCGGTTTTCAGACGACTGATTTCCCGTCGGATACCCTCGGTGGCGGCGATCACCGCAGTCCTTGCTCAGGTGGCCTTTCTTACCGCAGGCCCAGCAGGTCGGTAGTCCTCTCCCGGGCCGCCTCTCCGGTTGTCTTCCGGCTGTGTCGTTGCTGGTGGTACCGCGACTATCGAAGAAACGGCTTAGCGCCTCCATTAATTCGTCGGCCAGGGGCTTGGTCTCGTTGGTTTTTACTGGTTCGTCGACGTCCACTTGACGCACCCGCGCGTGCATTCTGGATGCCTGTTTTGCCGTCTCGAACTCAAGTGCGTGGCTCAGCGCATCTGCCAGGGTCTTATTGCACGCGAGACGCAGCGCCTGTTGAGTGTCCGAGTCCCGTAGCCCGCCAGTGAAAGTCTGCGTCGCTATCTGCTCCAGAAAGTTGGCCGGCGCTGTTGGGTAGGCGAGCCTTACGAGGCGTGCGATGTCCATCTCGAACTCCTGCAGGGTTTCCGCGTTCTTCTGTACCCGGGTCCGGAGCTGCATCTGATAGGCCTGCTGAAGATGGCTATCTCCATATCGGGACTCCATATGGGCGATCAGGGAAGCGTAGTCCTGGGATCCAGTCGGGATGGCCTGAAGGACGTTAAGGGCGTCACCTCTCAGCGCTATAATGAGAGCTGTAGCCTTTTCTGTGTTGTTCCAGTTATTTATGGAACAGGCCGCCTCGAACTGACGTAAGTAGGTGCTCCACGGGACCTTTCCGTCGAAGGTTGGGGGCGTCACTCTGTTATGTCCCGTTCCTGATATTCCCGGTGTAACGGTGGGCGGGCGTTGGCGCAGCTCGGCAACTTCCTCTCGTAGAGCGTTGAATTTCTCTTCCACCCCCGTCAGTGGGCGTTGGCGCAGCTCGGCAACTTCCTTTTGTAAGGCGTTGAATTTCTCCTCCACCCCCATCAGCGGGCGTTGGCACAGCTCGGCAACTTCCACTTGTAAGGCGTTGAATTTCTCCTCCACCCCCATCAGCGGTCGTTGGCACAGCTTGGCAACTTCCACTTGCAAGGCGTTGAATTTCTCCTCCACCCCTTCAGTGGGCGTTGGAGCAGCTCGGCAACTTCCTTTTGTAAGACGTTGAATTTCTCCTCCACCCCCATCAGCGGGCGTTGGCGCAGCTCGGCAACTTCCACTTGTAAGGCGTCGAACTTCTTTTCCACTGCCGTGACTTCCTCACGCAGACCCAGTTCTAATTTCTTCAGGTCCTGTGTCAACTTATTCTGACCGTCTTCCATCTTCTTCTGGCCGTCCTCTATCCTCTTCAGGTCCTCCGCTAGCTTATTTTGACCGTCTTCCATCTTCTTCTGGCCGTCTTCTAGTTTGGCAGTTAGGTCCTCGGCTAACTTCTTCTGGCCGTCCTCCATCTTCTTCAGGTCCTCCGCTAACTTATTTTGACCGTCTTCCATCTTCTTCTGGCCGTCTTCTAATTTGGCAGTTAGCTCCTTGGTTAAATTCTTCTGGCCGTCTTCTATGCCATTTAACTTTTCTAGCAATGCTGCCAATTGCGCCTCCATTTTAGTTGTTTGCCTTGTAAAGGGCATGCACTCACAGGAAAATTAGAGAAAATGACCTGCTCGGGTTTTGAAACCAGGACCGTCAGGTGTTGTGCTTGAGTTCGTAATCCGGCTTCTGACACCAGTTGTTATGTGCCACCCCCCTAGTGGCACTTTTGTTAACTGGATTACGGTGGGTAGGAAGCACAACACCAATTACTGCTTAAAGAAGTAATTAACTTTATTGCGGCCAGAAAATTACACTACTCATCAGCAATTACAGACAATAGGAACCTTACTCCAGTTTCCTCAAGTCTCTTGCTTGTGGAGAGCTCTTGCCCTTTCACTTGTCAACAAACCACAGAAGTTAATCCTGCCGCTAATGAGCCTAGTGGCCTTGACAGAACTACATGCAACTTCTTCCTAATGTGCGCCTACTACAGTACTTACGAGCACTTGCTGCGCGCTGTTCACAAGCTGGGAGAAACAATGTTACTGGATTTCGACACCACAATATCTCAGACACTCAGTGAAAGCACACTCACTCAGAACACGGCAGTCCCCTGTATGTTTCTCACTTCGCCGCTACACTAGGGGTTTCGCAAGTCACCACACTTCTGTCGCTCAGAATAAACGCTCACACTAGCTCGTAAAACACAACAACAACCCCTGCTTGACAGGTCGCACTTATATAGCAGGCCGGTGACTCAATACATGCTTCTAGATCCATCCAGGGTTCACGGCTTCTCGAGGTTTCCATCGCTGGTCCAGTCACGAATATTCTGTACTATCCCTTTGTCTTAGTAGCCCTGTTGCATAAGGCACACGCAATACAGGAGGCAGGCCACAGCCCAGCCCCTGGGGCAGTTGTGACTCAAGCGGCGAGCGATGACACAAACTCACAGCCGTAACAATATGAATAGGCTACCGGTACTTATTATGAAACTACTGACACTCTAAAAGCTCTTTAACTGAGTAGAAGCAGTGCTCCAGCAAGAACTCTTTAGTCTTTCTTTTGAAGCTTGGGTAGTTTGCTGTGTTTTTAATATACAGTAATTTGGCAAATGATTATACAATATTATAGGTGCGTGAAATACACCATTTTTACACAGCAGGGCTACGCTGGCTAACGCGCAGCATTAGGTCATGGGGCCAAGCTCTCGGCTGACTCGGTAGACGCGTGGGTTCGAGCCCCACCGTCGGCCGTCCTTGAAATGGTTTTCCGTGGTTTCCCCATTTTCAACACCAGGCAAATGCTGGGACGGTACCTTCTGACAGGCCACGGCCGCTTCCTTCCACATCCTTGCCCAGTTTCATTCACCATCATTCATTTCATCTCTCATTAACTCCTCTCATGAGGTTGGCGTCAGGAAGGGCATCCGGCCGTAAAAACCATCGCCACAAAAACTTCCATCGCATCTCATCCCCGACCCTGTTAGAAAACGGGAATAATAAGGGGTAGACATACATACAGGGAAGTAGGAAGGAATGCAAGAACTACAGGGGAATTACACTCATGTGCCACTGCGCCAAAATATTTGAGAAGGTACTGGAGAGAAGAATTCGGACAGAAGTTGAAGATCGGCTGAGGGAAGAACAGTATGGATTCAGGCCAGGAAGGTCAACAGTTGACTTCATCTTTGCAGTAAGACAGCTACAAGAACACCATTATGAATATGGGAAAGATCTGGTGATGACCTTCTTGGATATTGAGAAAGCATATGATAGTATTAATAGAAACAAGGTATGGGAAGCAATGAGAGCAAAAGCAGTGAACAAGGAGACAGTGGCAAGAGTGAAAGCAATGTACGAGGGAAGCAAAAGCTGTGTAAAGGTGGGAAGAGAGAGAACGGAATGGTTTCAACTGGAGAGTGGTCTGGAACAGAGAAGTGCCCTCTCACCCCTGTTATTTATAGTGGTGATGGATGAAATCATACGAAAAGTGGTAAATAGCATTGGGGAAAGGAAAATGAAGGCAATGTTGTTTGCTGATGACCTTCTGGTATGGGGAGAGGATGAGGAAGAAGTACAAGAGCAATTAGATGAGTGGGAGAAGGTAGTTTTATCATATGGGATGAAGTTCTCAGCACAAAAGAGTGAAGTGGTCATCACAACAAGGAAGAAGAACAGACTGGATATGGGCATAACACTTGGAGGACAGCAGTTGCAGAAAGTAGAATGCTTCAAGTACTTGGGAAGCATAATTGAAGAAAAGGGAGGCAATAGGACGGAAATAAATGAAAGGGGAAGGTGCGCAGATGGATTTTTCAAGAGTGTTAGGGGGATGTTATGGAATAAAGATGTACCACAAAAATGTAAAGGAATCATCTACAAGACCTACTTTGTGCCAATTTTGACATATGGTTCAGAAACATGGGTGATGAAGGAAAGGGACAAGAATAAAATACGAGCAGTGGAGATGAAGTTCCAGAGGAGTAGGGTAGGAGTGACAAGAATGGACAGAGTAAGGAATGAGAGAGTTAGGTTGGTTGGTTGGTTCCTTAGTTTAGGGGCTGCGATAACGCGGTCATGTAGCCCCGTGTACTTTGCGTGTGTGTAGAATCTGTCTGATAACCGGTGTTAATTGTGATGACTGTATTAGTGTGTGTATCTGTTTTTTAATTCAAGTAGGGACTGCAACTTTGAATTTTCAAATAGTTCCTACCTTTGCCGCCAAACGCCACCATCAACGACTACTAGGCCTAGTTCAGAACTAGCTACTAGACGCCACCGCAGTCAGCTCTTGGCAACGAACGTAGCAACCTAAGAGCGTTGTTTATATTCTTAACCTATCCAATTTAGTTTCACACAGGTGTAATTAGTGGAAAGATCTTTAACATGCCATAAATCTATGACATGGGTCGCCGGCTTTACTTCCCCTCCGAAGGAAGGCATACTGAGGGATTTTTAACGCTCTTAAAAAATCCGACGGTTTCGGCCGGGTTTGAACCCGCTATCTTGGGCATAGAAGCTCAGCATGCTACCAACTACGCCACCGAAGCTGCCAATGAGAGAGTTAGAGAGATGGTAAGAGAGGAACCATTGCAAAATAGAATAGAGCGATCTAGGCTACAATGGTATGGACATGTGAGGAGGATGCAAGAGGAGAGGATACCGAAGAAGATGTTTGGAATGGAAATGACGGGAAGGAGGCCAAGGGGAAGACCAAGGGACAGATGGACAAAAGGAGTTAAGAAGAGTGTGGAGGAAAAAGGAGTGTGCTGGGATACAGTAAATGACGAGAGATGATGGATGGACAGGAAACGATGGAGAGGCTTATGTTCCAAGCAGACCTGACCAGCGGTTGGAAACTGCTCAAGATGATGATGATTGCATTTGCAGCGTGTACATGAAGATTATTCTTTTGTCTAGTCTGGTAGTTGTGTACATTTGAATTAATCTCAAAGATATCCTCATTTCCTAAGCTATGCTTGACAAATAAGAGAAGTTCGAAGATGTAAATACATGGCAAAAGTAAAATTTTAAGTTGTTTAAACAGAGGCTTACATGTATGCAATCTAGTAGTTCCTTTCATCGTTCTAATTATCCTTCTCTGGATAATAAAGATTTGGTGGGCAGCAAGTGAATTTCCCCAATATATGATTCCATATTTCATAAGTGAATAGCAATAAGCAAAATAAGTACTAAGAAAACAAGAGGTCTGACCCCTCGAAGAATGAGGGATCAGGAAAGATGAGACGAGGGCCAATTAAGGCGGGAAAGTAAAAGACGCCCTAGGCCTCGGATACTGTAATACCATCGGGGTCGGAAAAGAACAAGAGTTGACCAAGGGAGGTCGACAGGAAGGATGACAGAGAGGAGCCCGGCACAAGTAAAAGGAAGGAATGCCAAACTCAGCTGGGGTCCCGTGGTTGCCAACCCACGTCCCACTAGTTGTGAGCCCCTAGGGGACACTGTTTTGCTAGTGTTGATAAGGAGTCCATTATTGTTGAACAATAAGGACAGCTGACATGCTATTGATAAACTCAACCTTTCGGTAACAAGCACACATACAGTACATTCGTGATTTTTCATTAAGGTTCGTATTGGTGTGTCAGGTCCATGTCTTTTTTTTTCTCGTAAATCTGACCTTTTTGTGGATTTTCATGAATTTGACCATGTTTTAAAATTTATGTTGTTGGCAGCGCTGTTATATACTATACCTGTATGTCCTGTTTCTGGTTGTAGAGCTGCTCCTTTTCCTTCTCAGCATTCTCCAACTGCACACGAAGTCTAATCACCTCCTCCGAGACTGCTGAGCCCATTAACTGCTGGCACTGGCGCTGGCTTTCCTCGAGACTGTGGGATAGTTGATTGATGGTCTCAGCTTTCTCCACCATCAGAGCTTCATGCTTGCGTGACAGATCCTCTACCTGCTTCTGTACTTGCCCTAATTCATGCTCCTGCAGTCAATCAATTCATATAGTTAATGAAGGGACACCTGAGGAGTTGCTCACAACAGTGAAATATACTTAAATACAAGTCTAAGGTAACTGAAGAGAATTTTAAAAAATGTCTTAAAATATAGAAAATGAAGAAGCAAGTAAAATATCTTCAGTAAGCTATTGCATACTTCTGGAGTTAGTGGTTGGTTCCTCAGTTTAGAGGCTGCGGCAACGCGGTCATGTAGCCCCGTGTGCTTTGGGTGTGTGTAGAATCTGTCTGATAACCGGTGTAATTTGTGATGACTGTATTAGTGTGTGTTTCTATTTCTTAATTCAAGTAAGGACTGCATACTTTGAATTTTTCAAGTAGTTCCTACTTTTGCCACCAAACACCACCGTCGACAACTACTAGTTCAGAACTTGGCTACTAGACGCCACCGCAGTCTGCTCCTGGCGACGAACGTAGGAACCTGAGTGTTGTTTACATTTTTAACCTAATTTAGCTTCACACAGGTGTAATTAGTGGAAGGTTCTTTAACATGCCATACATCTATGACATGGGACCGCCGGCTTTACTTCCCCTCCGAAGGACGGCATACTGAGGGATTTTTTAAGCTCTTAAAAATATCCGACGACTTCGGCCGGGTTTGAACCCGCAATCTTGGGCATAGAAGCTCAGCATGCTACCAACTACGCCACCGAAGCCGCTCTTCTGGAGATAGTAGTATCATTAGGATTTGATGTCATACTTATTAAGTTAATATGAATTTTATTCAAACCTCTAGAATTATATGCATGAATGTCTGAAATTGAAATAGTAAGTTGGAATGAATCAATCTATATCTTAATTAATAAATCATTAAAGTTTAAACTTTTTGGTATAAAGCCATAAGTGAAAATAGTTTACAAATTTTACACAGATCCTTAGCCAATATTAATAGAGGGAACTTATGAGTCAACTCTCTCATGTGTAGAATTTTAAATAGCTCTTGATAACAATATGATTTAAAAAATGTACATTATATGACTTTAAACAAGAGCACCTAGATCTTATTTGTTAGGTGATTTGCATTTTCATGTATTATGCACACCAATAGCTGATACCATTTATAGCATACCAGTGCTGCATATTTAGGGTTGACAGACTGGACCAAATAATACAGACATTTACCCAAATTCAGGCAAATTATTTTTGGTAAATTCATAAAAATGGATTTTTACTATTTAATTAATGTTGTAACAACACTATACATAAAAAGAAAACCAGTGAAATTAAAACTAATTTCATAACAATGCAGTAATATATTTTAAATTGGTAAGATAATCTGGTATAAACTTATTTTAATACACATGGTATCAATTAAGATTCAAGTTTTAATTTTTATATCATCAATACTTCTCGGATGAATGCACCTGCTTAAAAAATATATAAAAAACTATCTTGGTAATCTGCACATGAGTATTCTGAATTTACCTTAACTTGAAGCAAGACCTTTACCCTATTAACCTGGAGCCTATTTCTCTCAGGTGTCCAAATACTTTTCATCAAAGAAAACACTCTCTAAAGGAGCAGGAATAACAGGAAAACAGGAAAAAGAAATCCAAACTTCTCTCCAAATTAATTATGTTCCTACCACTTGCTCTCAGTTTTTCTTGAAAGACTGTAGACATACACCCTTCAGTTTTGTGTCCTCGGCATTTTCTTTCAGATTTTTTAAGCACAAGCTACACAGTCATTACTTCATTAAATAGATGGTTGAATGTATAAACCCAGAACATGAAAGCACTGATCATAAAGATTCATAACAGTTTTATTCAAAACCTTCTTGCCTCATGTCACGTTCATGGACCAGTGATGCCAAATTCTGTTTGCTGATTGAGGGAAGAATTTATGTTCCCTCCTGGGAATGAGCGTCTCTTTTCATTCCTGATACTTGAAAGAGATCTCAGTAGCAGGAATATCATTTCTTACCATCTCAAGCAAAGTAACACTGAAAAGTTGCAAACAAGCATGGATGATACATATGTACACATCACTGGAAGTATCTTGGAAAAATATCCTTATTAGGTGTTATTGGACAAGAACTGCTACTCTGAGAGGGGAAGAATGGTTTTATACCATCATAAATTAACAAGATTCTGTGGACTGCAGGTAAGAGGCTGAGTAACCTGGTACTATTATGACAGAGAACTTTTTTGTATTCTACGCAGGCAAATTCGCAGTGTAGACATACAAGAATTTATAGATTTTCACAACAATAACTTCAATAACGATGGGTAATTGATCTGCACTTTTCTGGACACGACTGTGACCAACGTGAGCACCTCAACCCTGCGTGGATGCCCGCAAAATTTTTCGCCATGCCGATATTGTTTGAATGGCTGTGCAGATAGTGGATAAGCTGCGGATAATGTTTGGAGTAAATTTGCGGATAGTTTTTAGAATACAATCCGGACTTGTTTAATAGCATTATTAGGACCCGGATGTTATCATATTTTTCCGTTATGTTTTTTTTCATGACAAATGTAAGATGATGATTTAAGCAATCTCATTCAAATTCATTAAGCATAACTAACACTCCAAACAGGAAAGGGTTGCAATTCTGGCTGTATAACATTCATTTTAAACAGCACATGACACACAAAGCCTAAGGGAATGACTTTTTCCTCAAATGTCTAAATAATTGCTTTATCTAATTAAAAAATTCCTCTCGGCACGCTGGAAGGAGGAGGTAGATTTCACCGGGCAAACTTAGGGATAGGCGAAAAGGTAGAATATGCAGGTTTTCGTAGAAGGATCAGACCTCATTTATTGCTAGAAAGTATTTTATAATTGGAGCTTAATTAACTTTGTATTTCATCTTTTTATGCATATTTTAAACATTTTATTGTCTTATGGGAACGGTAACCTTCTCGTCATTTGGGGTCCATTTTTATACTTGTGGTCACACTGTCCTTATGCAAGGTTTCGACACTGATGTGTAACTATCTAACAGTCTGTTACTTCTTCATGCAAAATTTTATCTCCCACAGAGATTTAGGTTGGTTCCTCAGTTTAGGAGGCTGCGACAACGCGGTCATGTAGCCCCATGTACTTTGGGTGTGTGAAGAATCTGTCTGATAAACCGTGTTAATTGTGATGGCTGTATTTGTCTGTTATTCAGATAAGGATGGCAGACGGTCAATTTCAAATAGTAGTTCCTAATTTTGCTACCAAATACTACCGTCAACGACACCTAGCTGTAAACTTGGCTACTAGATGCCACCGCACCAGCTACTCGCAACGAACGTTGGAACTTCCCCTCCGAAGGAAAGCATACTGAAGGATATTTAGCGCTCTTAGAAAATCCGACGACTTCGGCCGGCATTGAACCCGCGACCTTGGGCATAGAAGTTCAGCACGTTACCAGTTACGTCACCAAAGCCGCTTGCCACAAAGTCAGATGGAAAACTGAATGTGATCTTGTGCAATGGCGTTGCCAAGGCAACGTCCGATGGCTCATACCTCATCAATTTAGCAGTGTTGTCATGGCAACCTCTAATGGCTCTTGGCATTTTCTTCTAATTCCGAAATCATTTTGCTCATCCCTTGGCATAATGGTGGGTCATATCAAAAATTCTTTCAAACAAAAGTTTTAGGTAATTGTTAGGGGAATATTGTCCATTTTGTACAGTTTTGATATGGTGCCTATTAAGAGAGATATGATTAATGTTTCCCGAAAAACCCACTTTTTCCCACCCCTTTGGTCAATGGTTGGTGCTATCAAAAAACTTTTCAAACATAAACTTTTGGGCCTTATCCGACACATAGTATGAACTTTGAATGGATTCGATATTTCACATATTAAGAGAGTTATAGCAATATTTCACTTTTCAAAAAAAAGACCCCCCATTTTCATCCCCTTCGACCGATTGTGCCCATTAACAAACTTGACCGAGATATTATAGGGATACATATTATGTAAAAAAATTGAAGTGATTGGTGCAAAATTGCGGTAGTTATCGTGTCCACAAGAAAGTGATATATATATATACATAAATTATATATAAACTTTTGAACTGACGGTGGTTTTGGGGTCTAGGGGATGTGAAACGCGAAGATATGTCGAAATTTTCCGGAAGTCGAAACATGGTACCCATTTCAATAGTTAGCTTTCTAATGAAATCTACCTAAAATATTATTGTAATGCCAGTAGATTCGGATAACAGTCGTGCAGATGCGGATAACAGTTATGCGGATATGGGGCGGAAAACGTTTTGTTTATCCGTGCAGGGCTCTACCTATAGGCTACCTAGCACTTTCTTCTTAGTTTGTTCTGCAGTTTACTTAGAACATTTGTTTCTCCTTGCCTTTTTCACACCTCCAAAATTTGTGTTTGTGTTATCTAGACAATAGGAAACTAATTTATCCTTGAAAGTATTGTTCTGTAAAATTTTGATAAAATATTGTGATAATACAATTATTATTGCCCAGTTGACCTGAAGCACTTCTACAGTTGTTGTGTTATTATTAATGCAGTTTAAGTACGTTAACCTGTGATCTATTGACTTATTACAGTGCACTCCCGATAATTCAGGTGTGGATAATTCGTTTTGCGGTTAATTCGCGGGTCTCCAAGAGTATTTTTTAAAATAGAAATTCTCACAGCAACTAATCATCACGCTAAGTAAAGCAATCGCTCCGTCGTTTAAAAGAATTTTGATGCGACGCAGTGCGTAAAGAAGAAATCATTGAAATTCGGGAAGACTGTACTCCATTCTCTGCGATGTAACGGTAGGCCTAATTGCGCAATCTTCAAAACATACGAGAATGTTGCCGTGAGTAGTACAGCACAGATTTCCTTTATCTTCGAAGCCCAAACAATACAAGAGGAATGCATTCACTCGGAACCTACCCTCCCTTTTCCAACAGCCACACTCCAAGGTCGCTGATCTGCGAGTTGTGAAGGGTAGATGCGCGGACAGCGTATTGTAAAAAGCGATTATAGCGTAATGGCACAAACTTGCGCGACATCGTGAGCGTGTTTGTTGGATGCTCTTCATGCAGTCAACAAGTCATGGGAGAAAAATACCGCTACTACGCTCGTACAAAAGCAAGCGTTTGCCGACTTCTGTGACGACGATATTTCGAACGGGCAAGTTAGACATCGATAAAGACGATTATAATTTAAGACATAAAAGCAAAGAAGAAATAGCACAGAATTTGACTGTTGGTGAAGAATACGGAGATCCAGTTGATATCGAGTGAGGGAGTGATGCAACGGAAATCCCGAAAGTTTCCCCACAGTCAAGCTAGTGTGTGTCTATTCACACTTATCTCTTATATAGAAAAACGAGATGACTTTTCGTTCTCATATAATGTTTTGTTCGGAAATGTGCAATCGAAAATTAGAATTAACGATCTAAGAAACAAAACGTGATGACTGTTTTTTGTTGTTTTAAATGTTAATGTGGGGGATGAAGTTACTCACGTTCGCAGCATACCTTAAGCTGTACGTGTCCCCTGGGTGGTGCTAAACGAGTAACAATTTTGGCAAAAACATTCCAGAATATAGAAACACTAGCAGTAGTACCCGGCTTCGCCCGGTGGAATGATGATAATATTTCAGTCTCCTTAACACTCAACGTCATAAATTATATTTATTTATGTATTAATTTCTTACAATATCAAACCCAGTGACAATGTGTATACTTAAGTCACTATGGGAAGGCTCTGTAAAATAATGATCATTCTCGTGATATTTGTCTTCAGTCCGAGTCAAGATATGTCGTTAGCGGTCCCAGAATTCGTGACATCTCAGTCGTAGAAGACTATATGTGGTGATTAGAAATATAATGGACTTAAAATCTATGTCATTTGCCCCCAATGACGTTGAGGGCGTAACATCTAGGTAATTTGCCCTACTGATCAGGATGATATTGAAAATTACTACATAACTGACATGAAACTTAGAAAATAATAGAAAAAGTTATTTTTAGGACTCACATTTCGGGAAAGACTTGATTATTTTTTGCCACAGAGCTCCCACTTAGATCGCTATCTGGTTAAAAGTTTCGTCTTGTTAAGGTTTAAACTGTACGATAAATGTCTGAAGCAATTCCTCCAAGAGAAGCTTCCAGATTTCTCAGTCGATATATCGTTAACGTTCCTGAGCATCCAGTTGTCTTTTCTTCTGACGCAAAACATCTTCTACATAGTGATGATGAACATAGAAGCGACTACTGGCACATATAACTTATCAACGAATGGGAAAAATTGATACTTTAAAGGAATGAAAGGAATAAAATAGAAAAGAGATGTACGATATACCATAACACTCGCTGTGAATTTTCTACGTGACCGGCTTACATGTTTCGGTACAGGTTCTCAAGAAGAGGAACCAGATCATTGGCATAAATGAATACAGTAACAGTAGATTAAATAGTATCCTAGACAGATGACTCGCAAAGTAACACGGCCTAATATACGATGTAATGGTTGAACTTCAGAGAAATGTTTCATCTCACTTCGCAGTTGCTATTTAATAAATACTAACATGTTTGTAGCTAACATTGAAATTAATGGAGTGCGTTAGGATAAACGATATTCCTTGTTTTTCCCTCTGGTGTGTAAATAAATAAATGTTTAGGTGTGCCCACTCTTGAGCAAGCTACGTATAACTGATCATGAGAGGGGATCATGCAGGGAATTGCATTAGCTTGAAATCAAAAGGCATATCAGTAGGGACCAAAGGAATTCGGGGAATGAAGATATCTTCTCCTTTGGCATGGCCTGTCAATACGACTACTACTGAATGGGTATATCAAACTTACAAACTAATGGAAATACACATTTTAAAAATCGCAGGCGATGAAGACTGTGGTGTTACTTAGTAGTATAATGGACATAACATCTAGGTCATTTGCCCTTTTGATGAGGATGGTAATGAAAACTACTGTTGAATTGACACGACAAACTTGCAAACTACCGTGGTAGAAAGAAATATTTCAAAATTCACAGGCGATGAAGAGTTATTGTGTGTGGTGATTAGTGGTATAATGGGCGTAACATCTAGGTCATTTGTCCTTATGATGATAATAATAAGGTAATGAAAAATGACTACTAAACGAACATGGTGTAATTTTAAATCTGATATAGGTAATTCAGATTTCTACCTTCGATGTCTTCCAATGTCTGAACGTTATTTTCTGGCTTAGGCCTATACTCGATGCGTGTAGTGAAAGAGCTTATCGAGTACTGCTCGGGTCCAAGCTGCACGAACTTGAGAATATCGCAGATGATGACGATATATTATGATGACAGACGTTCGGGTGGGGGTTCCCGGTCCTATTCACATTGACCGGTGAATCACTCATTCTTTCGTAACACTACAGTGGTTTGAGCAAAGACGCAATATGAACATCAGCATAGTCAGCAATACCAGGTAACACGGCAGGGTCTGGACATTTCTCTCATGTCACCTCGCGTTGAATCAGCAAGCTATTCTCACACCTGCCCCCCCTCCACCCACCAATGTCTCACAACTTGTGGGACGTGGGTTTGCGACCACGGGACCCCAGCTGAGTCCGGCATTGCTTCTACTTACTGGTGCCGGGCTCCTTTCAGTTCTCTTTCCTGTCAGCCTCCCTTGGTCAAACTCTTGTTCTCTTCCGACCCCGATGGTATCAGGGTATCCGAGGCCTAGCAACTCTTTCACTTTCCCGCCTTAATTAGCCCTGATAGCCTCATTCTTCGAGGTGTCAGCCTTCTTTTTCTTTTCTTAATATCTCGTGTCTTCTGCTCAAGACCCTCAAGGAGGCAGGGTGTGTGTTGCCCCACCACTTCGGGTGCACCCTGGATAGTGCTACATCCTCAAGGGCTCATGGCTGGTGAGTTCGGGAGCTGGCAACCCTGAGGGTTTCCTGAGCGGGTCCGGTTTTACCCCTTTTTTCCATTGCCTTTGGGACGGACCCTGTCCACTTTCCAGGAATGGAGTGGTCTCTCCGCAATTTCAAGCGGACAGTGTTACTCGCAGGGTACCAAAGGGTAAGTATACACATTTTGGTTCTGATCGGTGAAACGGTGTAGATTTGTGCCAAAGGGCCTAAATGCAGAGAATGGAGTGGTCTGTCCGCAATTTCAAGCAAACAGTGTTACTCGCAGGGTACCAAAGGGTAAGTATACAGATTTTGGTTCTGATCGGTGAAACGGTGTAGATTTGTGCCAAAGGACCTAAATACAGGGAATGGAGTGGTCTGTTCGAAATTTCAAGCAGACAGTGTTACTCGCAGGGTTCCAGATGGTAAATAACAACTTTTGGTTGAGATCTGTGAAACGGTGTAGATTTGGGCCAAAGGGCCTAAATGCAGGGAATAGAGTGGTCTGTCCGCAATTTCAAGCAGACTGTTACTCGCAGGGTACCAAAGGATAAGTATACAAATTTTGGTTCTGATCGGTGAAACGGTGTAGATTTGGGCCAAAGGGCCTAAATCCAGAGAATGGGGTGGTCTGTCCGAAATTTCAAGTGGACAGGGTTACCCGCAGGGTTGCAAAGGGTAGGTATACAAATTTTGGTTCGGATCGGTGAAACGGTGTAGAAGTTTGCCAAAGGGCCTAAATGCAGGAAATGGGGTGGTCTGTCCGAAATTTTAAGTGGACAGTGTTATTCACAGGGTTACATAGGGTAAGTATACAAATTTTGGTTGAGATCGGTGAAACGGTGTAGATTTGGGACAAAGGGCCTAAATGCAGGGAATGGGGTGGTCTGTCGGAAATTTCAAGTGGACAGGGTTACCCGCAGGGTTCCGAAGGGTATGTATACAAATTTTGGTTCAGATTGGTGAAACGGTGTGGATTTGTATACATAACAGACAGACAGACAGACAGACAGACATTGAGCTTTATATATATAGATAGATAGATGAGCAAACAAATGCAAACAAATAAAACTGCTCGTTTTAGAGCAAAACAACACAAAGTAAGAATACTGCAATGGAATGCAGGTGGTCTATCAACAAAGAAACTTTTGGAAGTAAAGAAAATCATGATAGACAGAGATATAGACATCCTTCTAATCAATGAAGGCAACACTACACCTGAAAACATACAATATTTAAGGATCCAAGGGTATACCATCTACACTCTCTTCAAAACAAGACAAATAGCAAGCGGAATATTTGCAGCAGTGAAGAACAAGATCATGTCAAAATTCAGAATTGTAAAAGAAATGAACCCAACAGATACATCAGAAATTATCGAATTATCCATATGGATCAACAACAAGAAAATAACAATATTCTGTGTTTACAGTCCTCCAAACAATAAAAAATCTGAATCTTCACCTTTTAGAAATCAAAACAGCTACTATTTTTATACGAGACTTCAATGCAACTTCTCCAGTCTGGGGCTACAACTACACAAATTCAGCTGGTAAAACAATAAAAGACCTTACAGAGAGTAGCTCTCTTGAGCTATTATATAGTAACAAAGACCCAGCAACATTCATTCACCACTCTGGTTCCACAACTAACCCAGATCTCATATTAGTCTCAACAGATCTTACAAACCACAGTCATCGATCAGTACTCGAAGATCCAGGCAGTGGACATAGAATGTCCCTTCTTAATATTACATCATACAGTGAATCTGCTCAAAGTGCAGACCAGAAGATTCGGTGGAACTTTAAAAAGGCAGACTGGGAAAATGCCAGAAACAAACTTGAAACTAAAATGTCGGAAATTGATCTTTATGCACCTCCTAACATCATCCTGAATAAATTTACTACAGCCATAAAAGACATAGCCAAACTGTGCATACCCAGAGGTGCCCAAACAAAATACAGTACAACCTGTCACATCCGGACCTGTGATATCTGAACCCTCCCATATCCGGACACATCTCCGAATGAATTTTTAAGTCGTAGTTGAGAGCGAGGATACATTAGTGTGCTAGCCAGGGAGGACGAGTGAAAGTTGCAGCGCTGGAAGGCTGTGTGCGTGCTTGACCGCGAGGGGTTGTGGCCTGACTCGGTCAACGACATCTTCCCGGAAACTCATCCCCTTGTGTGAATAAGCGATATTCCATTCACGGCTTCTGCAGTGTACGTGTATTTATGTAGGTACATGTACTGTAAAGCATATTATTATAATTTAATTATTTAATTTAGTTTAAAGCAATTCTATTTCTTAGCCTATATACAGTATACAGTTAACAAAATGATACTAAAGCGTTAAAAACATTAAAATTAATCAACAACAAACTCGTGAATTATTTCTGGTCACCTAGCTATTTGTAAAAATAGCCTTGTCATATCCGGATTTTTCTATATCCGGATCGGCCGGTCGCCACATTAGTCCGGATATGACAGGTTATACTGTATAAACCTTTCTGGTCAGACGAATTGAACAATCTTAAGTCCGCCAGAGACAAAGCAAGAAGAACGGCTGAACTTACTCAGGATCAAAATGATGTACAGAAATGGTGACAAGCAACAGAAAATTAAAACAAGCAATAACAATATCAAAAAGAGAATCTTGGAACACATTTTTAACAACAGTTGACTATAGGACAGACAGCAATAAAGCTCACAAACTTATCAATTCTCTAAACAACAAACACGTAGTCACTCCTTTGAATCCTATTATTTATTTACATATGTTACGCCCTCATTGGAGCACTTAACCAAAACAAGTATATACACGTCTCAAAAACAATATTAAAGATTCAGCTTCTTATTTTTCTTCTTTTTCATTCTAGTCGACCTTGCCGCTCTCTTTGCATCGCTTATGGTGTAAGTTTTGTGGGTAAAGGTTTTTAAGGGAAGTCGGATGTTCTTGTTTTTCACGATATTCTTCTCATCTTTGTTAGCAATTTGGGACATTGTCAAACCGAGTTCATCCAGATCATTTTGAATTTCCATAAACCAAGAGCTCTTTGTTTTACTTTTGAAAAAATAATTAAATAATACTTTTAACTGTCTGGCATCCGGTAGGCGTGAGATATGACCAAAAAAAGCAATTCGCCTTTTTCGCATAGTATCGACTATAGACTCAGTATCTTTATAAACCACTTCATTTGGTAATAGATGCCATTGACCATTGAACCGTTTTTCTTTTCCTCCTGTAGTCTTGCCTTTTTTTGCTCTTTTCTTCGGTGAGTCAATTATCGGAATTGTTCTCTTTTCTTCTGGGTTATTACTGGCCAGGGTAACCGAGCAGATCAGTGGACATTTCTATAATTGCTGATCAAGGTTCGTTATAGTGATTTCTTACTATGCCGAATCGTGATTAGTGACACCTCTTTCCTTTCTAACTTCCTTTTTCCGTCACCTGTGACAATCCCTTGTTACTCTCTAGGCAGTCTTCTGTTTTTTTCCATCCTGGTAGGACCTTTTTGTTTATGCGCCCGCTCTCATTTTCGAGAGGCCTTGTTTTTCTATCCGTTTTTTTTTCCGTTCGTTTGTGTATTTTATAAAGGTGCGCGTAGAGGTGCAAATCTAGTTCATTTAATGCAATTCCGTGATGCCGGATTAATGATGATACCATCAAGGTAAGTTACGTATTTTTGTCTTTGCTCATTGTATGGAATATTAGGGCGTTTCGCCTATTCTAGTATGTCCATGGAGTATCTGTTTCTTTGTCCCCATTTCGTCGTATCTTTTTGTGTAGGTATTTGGTCCGGTTTACTGAGTAACGTGTGTTCAACAGTAAGACCTATGCCATATCTCTTATCTTTTTGTTTGCCTCTTATCTTAGGATTGCGTTTTCATAATCAAGTCCATGAGTTTGGCTTAATCCCTTCCTGACGTAACTTATTTTGATGGGTATCTTTTATTTTGTGTTGCAATACCTTTCTCGTAATTATTTTTAATATCGGTTACTTGCCACATTTTGTGTTTATTCTTTTACGTCATATCTACGCGCGCTTTTATTAATACTCCGTCCCCCACGCACTCCCTCATCTCCTTCAGGGCTATTTGAGCTACCGTTCGTTCCTTTGACGGTAGACTCACTTTCCCCGACTCTTTGTCTAGCCCTTTTAATCTTTATTTTTCACTATGTAATTTTACTCTTTACGAGTCTACTTTCTCAGATGTGTTCCCCCCTTTACCGTTATCTCCTACCGATCATGACATTTACGTTTTGATCCTTTCGCCCGTTATTTTACCTAATATCACATGTTTGTCGTCCACTTAACCTCATTCATAGCATGTAATGCTTCCTCGTCATTCTTTGATGTTATCTCTTTGGTCAATACATTACCTCTTCTTTGCCCATGTGTTGAGTATGTGTACCTTATTTAGTCTTTATTTCTTTAGGCTAAGCTAAACTAGGCCCATAATGTATAGAGCATTCGAATAGAACTTGCATTCACGTGGCAGTGAATGTACGTTCAATCCATCGCCTCTGATACCTTCATAACCTTAGTCCGGTTTAATGGGCCCAGTGCCAGGCTAATCGGTACACACTTCCACTGCGAACTCCATCTTGCGAAAGGCTAGACGGCACAAATGGTAGGCAGAGCTTGGTCGCTATTCGAATGTATCGCTCTACATGTAACTACACCTAGTTTCATTCCCCAAAATGACATAAGAGGACCGCTTAGCCCACAAATACGTCCAACTGCATGTGTAAGTTGGCAATATGGTTCTTATCGTTTGTTTTTTGTTTTTCATGTGTCGAGAAAAAAATATGGCTGGAGTTTTGTTGTGAATAAAAGAAAAACAAACTGTTGTGGATTTGGTAAGGAGTTTTGTAAAAATTATCATCCTGGTGATAATTTCTTGCCGTAGCAAACTCATTTGGTCTTCGTTGTTAAAGGTAAGGCCTGTATCAATTATATTATCGTGCCTTTTCTGCGAGTGTAATGACAAATATGAATAACGACATCAAGTGTGAAATCGAGTCGCCTACTAATAGTGATGCGTTGCATTTAGCCAACACCAATGCTTCGACGAAACTTGATTGGTTGGAATTCGACCCCCTAGTTTCTACATTGCCTATTCCGGCAGCACATAACTCAAACTTCCATAGTGGAAATGTTGGTAACATCGTGAACAAATGGAATGTCCGATATTCGGGGGAGGAAGGCACTTCCTCGGAATTTGAATTTACTACACGTATTGAAGAATTGTGTGCATGCTATGGTTTGGTTCCTGACAGTATTGTTCAATGCCTCCCTATGCTATTATGTGGGAATGCTTTAAAATGGTACCGCCTAGTCCAGTATCCCTTCAGTTCATGGGTTAGTTTCGTGAATGCTTTGAAAAGGAGATTCACGCCATCTGACTTGGAGCATGCCTTAACGCATGAGATTTTCTCCCGTACCCAAGCTCTCGGGGAGAATATTGATGATTATGTCACAGCGATACGTATCCTAATATCTCGTCTTCCATTGCCACTGTCTTCTAGTGAAACTATTAATACTGTTTATTGTAATTTACATCCCTCCTATAAACAGTTTATTCGCCGCTCTTCAGTATTAGATACTGAAGATATTCTTATTCAAGGGCGTGAATTTGAAGCAACTGCCCGACTGTGTAATTGATATATCCCACCCCCCAGCCTTCTAAATGTATGTTCCCTGAATTAGCGTGCAAAATGAATGAACGTAGTAATAAGATCGATATGCCTGCATGTGGGCAATGTGGCAATAATACTTCTCCAGCTCGTTGGTCGACACGACACTGCAACAATAGAGGCAATTGTTCAATTGGCAAGGAGTATGCCTCTGTTAATTCACATAGAACTAATGTTCGCGTTAATGCTGTGAATCATGTCCAAAGTAGTATCCCTCGTTCCCATAACCTTGATGTAAATGCCCCTCCTCATGTGAATGCTTCCAAGTCCCCGGTTCGATGCTGGAACTGCTGGCGCACGCTGTACAACGCGAGTAAACGTGCTCCGCAAATTCACCTGCCATATCAGCAAGATAAGTTGCATTTGAATATTCGTGGGCGTGCTAGTGTTCTACTTAATCGTTTACTCGAATAAAAGTGAAGTGCTATGACGCTGAAGGCCGTAAATGAACGAATAACTAAGTTCGAAGAGCGAATGGCTGAATTCCAAGCAAGCTTGGAACAAGCCATGGCTGCTAGTGCGACCAGTGCTGCCAACCCCGGCGACACACTCACCGGCCTCGCTTCAGACTTTAAGGACTTTCGTGAAGCTATATCAAGCGAATTAGGCGAGATGAAGAAGGAAGTAAACCATCTGCAGGAACGCATCGACCAGCAGGACATTCAGATTGACGAGGCAGAGCAGTATAGCAGAAGGAACTGCCTCCTCCTTCATGGAGTAAGTGAGACCCCTGGCGAGGACACCTACGCTGTGGCATTGGGAACTTTAAAAACCAGACTGAACATCGAATTGCCTATGGACAGTATAGATAGATGTCATAGACTGGGCCGTATGAAGAGGACGACAGCTGAGGTGGTATCCGCAGGAAACAGGCCTATCATCATTAAATTTCTCAGGTACCATGAGAGAGACCGCATCTGGCGTGCCAAGAGAGCTCTTAAAGGTACCAAACTACTCGTAACTGAATCTCTGACGTCCACAAGGAAGGAAGTGTTGCGTAAAGCACGAGACTTCTGGGGTATGCGGCGTGTTTCAACGCAGGATGGCCGCATTATCGTCCATTTAGAAGACGGGAAGAAGCTCAACATTAGCACACCTAAGGAATTGAACTTTCACATGGGGCGGTTAGGTGGATTATCAGAGCGATAAGACCATTGTGATGTGCCCACTAAACATTATTACTATTATTATTATTATTATTATCATTATTACTAGGTTTACGTGTGTGATTGTGTGTGTGTGTGGTATATTAACCAGCAAGCGGTCCAGTTCTCCAGGAAATCCAGGTAAGATTTTTTTTTTTTTGGTCTCAGTTAAAGTATGTCCGTTAGTCAGGTAGCTGCGGTGTTTTCCAATGACAACGACCTTAGCTCTAAGAATAGAACTCTCCTCACCCCTCTCCCTACCATAGACGCCAGCAGCTTATTGAAACACGAACTTTCACCATATCCTCGCACCCTCCAGTGTTGTCACTTAAACAGCTTAAGTTTGCCCGCACACTTTGACGAAATTCAGGCTATATTTAACAAAACTAGTGTCCATTTGATAGGAATGAGTGAAAGCTGGTTATCGCCTTCAATCCCAAACAGCATGGTTCAGCTTGATGGTTATAATGTTCATCGTCATGACCGCACTAATAAGAGGGGAGGAGGTATCGTTCTCTACTGTAGAGATGACCTGAAGAGCCGTGTCATTTGTACCTCATCGACCGGCGATTTGCCGAGGACGGAGTTCATGTTCGTTGAAGTAGTTGCTAGTGGACAGAAAATACTTATTGGAGTGGTTTACCGACCACCTAAAGTACCTTATATGGCCGAGTTTGAAACGTATCTACTTAACTTGCTACCAACGTACGAACATATCATTATATTAGGGGATTTCAACACTAATCTACTTACGAAGAATTACGATACTAAGAAATTAGAAGACATGTTTTCCTCATGTGACTTGACTATCCTTCCTTCAAATCCTACTAACCATGTACATACTACCAACAACATTTCCCACACTTTAATAGATCTTAAAGTGACTAACAACCCTCAGAAAGTGGTAACTCACGGACAGATTTCAGTACCGGCCGTGTCCACCCACGATCTTATATTTCTCGCTTACTCACTACACGTTCCAAAATATCAACCTAGGTATATAACGTGCAGGAATATGAAAGATATCGATATGTATGAACTAAGGTACGATGCCTACATTCTTCCGTGGAATGACATTTTAAATCTGAAAGACATTGATGCCAAAATAAATAAATTTAATTCGTTAATACACAGTCTATACAACAAACATGCACCCAAAAGACAAATAAGAATATCACGCAAACCGAATCCATGGTTAACCTCTGATGTTAAACATATGATGTCTCAACGTGATACACTCTACCGACATTACAAACGTACCCAAGACCCAAGTGACTATGAAAATTATAGAATAATGAGGAATAGAACTAAACAAATCATCCGTAATCTTAAGTTTAAATATGTCCGTGAATCAACAAGGAATCTAAATACAGCTAGTGCTTGGAGGCATCTCCGAGCCATGGGCATAGGCAAAACACGGGAACAGCTCCAGGTACCTGACATTCCACTTGACGATTTAAATGCGTATTTCACGGAAGAGAGAGTTCAGTCTAATCCGCTTAACATACCTCATGTAAATAATGACCCATCATTTGTCCCACAAAGTCGCCCATGCTTTGCTTTTCGTACTGTCAGCACTAATGAAGTTAAGAAAGTCTTGTATTCTATTAAATCGAAAGCTAGTGGTGTCGACGATATTCCTATAACTTTCATACATAATATCATTGGCGCTATTCTACCCATTCTCACCCATATTTTTAATCACTGTCTCAAAAACGGCACATTACCTGCAATTTGGAAGTACGCTAATGTAATCCCACTTCCCAAGAACCCAGGCTCTAAACTTCTATCCGATTACCGTCAAATTTCTATTCTCCCTGCTCTTTCCAAAGCGTTAGAACGGTTGGTACATACTCAAATACTGGAATACCTGCACGCTCACTCTCTTCTGGATCCACTTCAATCTGGCTTCAAGAAGGGCCATAGCACAGCAACTGCTTTACTAAAAGTGACTGATGATATCAGACTAGCAATGGACGAAAGACAAGTGACAATACTCACACTCCTTGACTTCAGTAGGGCTTTTGACACGATACATATCCAGACATTGTTGAAGAAACTTGCATGCCTTTTCGGTAATGAGGCTTTAAATTTTTTCACCACATATCTTACAGATCGCATGCAACGTGTAATAACACAAGATACTGCTTCACAGTGGCGACTCAGGAAGGCAGGAACCCCTCAGGGTTCCGTTCTTGGTCCTCTTTTGTTTGTCCTTTATATTAATGACATCTCCTCAGTAATAAAATATAATAGATATCATCTTTATGCGGATGACCTCCAAATTTACTGTCACGTTGGTATCAAAGATATAGCGAACGCGATACGAGATGTAAACACCGACCTGCAACAACTCAGTGTGTATGCTAGTGATAACGCTCTCCTTCTCAACCCCAAAAAGACCCAAGTTATTTTAATCGGCTCGCAGGGATTATTGAATTCCATGTATAAAAACTACACTATCCCTCCTGTGACTTTAAATGCAACCGTAATCCCGTTTAGTAAAACAGTGAAAAACCTCGGTATGACTCTGACTGAAACTCTTGACTGGTCTGCACATGTAAGTAATACTTGCAGGAAGATGTACGCGACGCTACACGCACTCAAACGGCATAAGGACATTTTACCACAAGACGTGAGGATAAAACTTATTGAGACTTTGATACTACCAATACTTGACTATTGCGACGTGGTCCTTGTTGATGCAACTAGCGAACAAACTAAAAAACTGCAACGAGCATTGAACTCTAGTCTTCGGTTTGCTTTCAACTTGAATTACGATTCTCACGTAACCCCTAGCTACAAAGCTCTTTCTTGGCTGAAACCTGAAGGGCGTCGAAATTTTCATATTTTGACGTCGGTATATCGAACCCTAGACGAAAATCTCCCACTGTATATTTCTTCGAAATTTCATTTCCTGTCCTCATTTCATAATATTAATACTAGATCTGGCTCTTCCCTCGCTATTCCCGTTAACCACTCTTCCAAGTACAATAAATCCTTCGTTGTGACTGGGTCGCGACTTTGGAATACACTCCCAGCTGACGTAAGGAAATGCAAGACCTACACAAAATTTAAGACTGCTTGCAGAGATTTCCTATTGAACACCGCTGACTGTTTCGTGTGACTGGTGATGGATGATAGACAGCATGATTGAGCCATTATGGTATATAAATAAAAATTAAAATACTCAGTTATTTACTAGATCTAACACTATCACTTATTATTATTATTATTATTATTAGTATTATTATTGTTTCAGGTAACAATTTTATATGATTCTTTGTTTGATGTGCATTGCTATCTTTATTTTTTATGTCCTGTATTATTCTAACTTAATTTCTAGTTCACCTATCTTATTCAATGGTAGTATTTGTGTATTTTATTATAACTAAGTGGTTAAGTGTAAGAGAGGGCCACAAGCCCTAACTTCGCCACTGCAAAAGACATAAATAAATAAATAAATAAAACGGTCACATACCTACCGTGATTGTTTAGTACCGCTAAAAGGGAAGTTTTGTTTTGGATGTGATTTACAAGGAGTAATCAAACCAATTTGTCCTCGTTGCAATGCTACTAATCCCTTGGGAAACTAGTGAAGCTTTGCGATAATGAATCCAATCGTGAGGCTAAGAAGATTTATTTTGGCAAGGAGTATGTTTCCGTGATATCCGATGTACCTTTTTCCAAAATAATTCAACCGTGGGTTCACATTTCTATTTCTCAGATACATTCTTCTGCCCTTTTAGATAGTGGTGCGTGTCAAAGTTTTATACGTAGGTCGGTGATTGAGGAGATCCCTGACGCATGTAAACGTCTGCACCAGTCCCGAAATAATTTTGTCTCAGCCTCTAACAATCCCATTCATGTCTACGAATCAATTTCATGCCATGTTAAAATCCACGATTTTTCTTGGGATCATGAGTTTCAGGTCATGGATAATTTAGCTGTACCTGTCTTGCTGGGTGCCGACTTTATGAAAAAAACTGGATTGAGGTTAGACTTCAGTGATGATACCTACAGCTTTCTTTTTTCATCTAACCAGAGGTTTCCTTTTGAGAATTTTATGTCCGGAGTGTTTAATATTCTACCTGACTGTGTGATGGCATTACCCCTTTCCTTATTATCTGATCAGCGGCAAATTTTATATGATTTGGTGAATGAATTTTCTGATGTGATCACTGATCAACTGGGAAGTGCTGTTGGGTATGAATGCCATATCGATTTGACCGATTCTATTCCTGTGAGATCTGCTCCGTTCCCTTGCTCCCCTCCCAAACTTTTAGCCATGAAGAGACATGTAAGTGATCTGATAGAAAGAAATGTAATAAGACCTTCCAAGTCTGCTTATGGCTCACCTGCCTTCTTAGTTCCTAAGAAAGAAAATGAGTTTCGTCTTGTGGTGGACTATCGACTATTAAATAAGAAGGTGGTATTCGATAATTTCCCACTTCCTACCCTGGAATCGGCGTTTCAACACTTTCACAACGCGAAATTCTATTCTATAGTTGACTTAAATTCCGCGTATTATCAAATTCCTTTGGATGAACAGAGCCGCAAAGTTACTGCTTTTTCTACCCCCTTTGGGTTGTTTGAATATTTGAAGTTACCAATGGGAATTGCTATCGGAGCCCAAGTGCTCAGTCGCGTATTGGAAGACCTATTGGGAGATTTGAAGTTTCAGTACGTTTTCAATTATCTTGATGATCTCGTAATCTACAGTAACACTTTTGAGGAACACGTTGGTCATCTTCGTGAAGTTTTCAGGCGTCTAAGACGAGCAGGTTTAACCGTAAATCCTGGGAAAAGTTCGTTAGGGTGTTCCCAGATAAAGTTTCTAGGTCACGTGCTGTCCGGTGAAGGTATCTCGGTTAACCCTGAACGTGTGAAATGTCTACAAGAACTTCCTCGTCCTACTTCTTTGAAATCCTTACGTCGCATGTTGGGGATGTTCACCTTTTATTCCACGTTCATAAAACATTTTTCTGATGTTGCCGCCCCTTTAAATGTCTTGAAGAAGAAGAACAGCACTTTCGTTTGGGGACCTGAGCAAGAACGTGCGTTTGTAAGACTAAAGGAATGTTTGTCTAGTGCTCCTGTATTGCAATCCTCTAATTTTAATTCGGATTTTTTTCTGCATTGTGATGCTAGTGATCTAGCAGTTTCGAGCGTGTTGAGTCAACAAGTGGATGGGAGATTCGCCCCCATTGCTTTCGCTAGTTGAATGCTGAATGAACATGAAAGACGTTACTCCATTTTTGAGAAAGAAAGTTTGGCGGTAGTGTTCGGGTGTGAACGCTTGAGGAGTTTTCTGGAACATAGACGTTCACTGTGTATACAGATAACGAAGCATTAAAGTGGAGTCTGTCACATGTCAAGAAATTAGGTCGTAATAACCGATGGATCCTACGACTATCTTCCTTCAATTTCAATATTGTACATGTGAGAGGCAGCGAGAATTCTGTTGTCGACTGTCTCTCACGTATGTTTGAGGAAAACGTTACTATCCCCGTTCCTCCTCCCTTCCCTCCTTCAGAACCTCCTGAACCTGTGTTTTTACTGCAACACTGTCCTTGGTCTTTTGTGGATATCAGGACCTTCCAAGCTGAGGATCCATATTGTATGGAGTTGCGTGGCAAAATGACGAACAAAGATCCTTCTTGTTCCGAGTTTTGTATTCGAAATGACGTTATCGGGTACACGTTACCCAAATCTTCGAAATTTAGGATTTTTGCTCCTGAGGCTGTTCGCGACATGCTTTTAACATATTACCATTCCTCTGCTTTTGGGGCACACATCGGTATGCGCAGGACCTTCAGAAAGATCTCGAACGAGTTTTATTGGCCTTCAATTAAGTCTGATTCCTTTAGTTTCGTCCGGAAATGTTTAATCTGTCAACGTTCCAAGCCTGCGCAAAACACCAAGGTCGGTCTGCATCAAGCAGATATTGTGACTCGACCAGGAGAACGTTTATTCATAGACTATTTTGGTCCACTCGTCCGATCAAAACAGGGTAATCAGGCCATTCTCACTGTTATCGATGGTTTCTCTAAATTCGTTTGGCTTTTCCCCGTGAGAGAAATTACGTCAAGAACTACCGTAAACTTCCTGAGTAAATATATATTTGGGCCACCCTAGTATCTGGTATCCGATAATGCTACTGTGTTCAGATCTAAGACTTTTGAGCCTATGATTTTCAATTGGGGTATTCGTCATGTGTTCCTGTCTCCCTATCGTCCCCAAGGGAACCAAGTAGAACGTTTTCATAGAAATTTGAAGGCTTGTATTTCGGCCTTCCACAACGCGGATCATGTTTCTTGGGACGTAAACCTTCAGTATTTCTGTCTGGGATTCAACACTTCGTTCCACTCTTCAACTCAAACTACTCCTGCAGAATTATTTCTCGGTAGGACACTTGTGGATCCCCTACTCCTCAAGTGGAACATAGAGTACTTATCTGAACCTTCGAGACATTCTTCCGTGTCCCAAAAATGGGAGATTGCTGTTAAGCACTTAAAAAAGGCTCGGACCAAAGTAGCTGAGAGGTTCAACGTTGGAAGACGTACCATTACTTTTCAGGTAAACGACAAAGTACTGGTGAAGCTTCACCCTGTGAGCAATGCGGCGGCGCAGATCTCGAGTAAACTGTGCATGCGATGGTCTACTCCGCGCATTATCACTCGTTTCCTCACACCTGCCACTGTGGAGCTTGTGAGTGATGACAGACTGCAGCAAGTATCTACAGCTCATGTCACCCAGCTGAAGCGTTTTGTAAGTTAAGTCACATTTCTTCTCTTTCCCTTAAATGTTTATTTTTCTCTTGTGACATGATTTTCAGCTTATTTCTTCCAGTTTACGTGCTTTGGCGCAAGATGGCATTGCTATCAATTATAATTATCTACTTCTTTTCAGGTTATTACTTCGAATAATATTTGAATAGATGACGTCTAGTCATTTTTCCTCGTCCCTAATTAATTTTTGTCGGAGTATCGTGGTAGTCACCACTCAACTTTATCCCATTATTAGAATAAGATAATATCGCTCTCTATTAATCGTTCTTTCTTGTTTTAGTTAATTATCATATCTGCTCTCTGACATCCTACCTTGAGAGATTATGGAAGACAGCTTTTGTGTACTTATATTTATTATATATTGTAAATCTCTAACTTTTTAACTTTTGTAAGATATTTTGGTGAGGAAGCTAGGGTTTTTATTTTTTTAAACTATTTTGTTTTATCTGGTTTAACTTAAGTTCTTATTGTGAAATTTTCGTACCTTGATTTTTATATTTTTTTATCCTCATTGAAGTACACTCTTTTGAGTCCTCCCCGTCTTCCCCTACTTCTAGGCTCCCTCCCATCACATTTTCGTGATGTCCCCTTTTTAAATCCCTTCTCCCTTCCTTATGTTTAATTAAAATTTTTGTTCGTCTATTTTGGAGGACGCAACAAAAATTTTGGGGGTGTGCGTAGGAATCTGAACCGTTTTTCTTTTCCTCCTGTAGTCTTGCCTTTTTTTGCTCTTTTCTTCGGCGTGTCAATTATCGGAATTGTTCTCTTTTCTTCTGGGTTATTACTGGCCAGGGTAACTGAGCAGATCAGTGGACATTTCTATAATTGCTGATCAAGGTTCGTTATAGTGATTTCTTACTATGCCGAATCGTGATTAGTGACACCTCTTTCCTTTTTAACTTCCTTTTTCCGTCACCTGTGACAATCCCTTGTTACTCTCTAGGCAGTCTTCTGTTTTTTTCTATCCTGGTAGGACCTTTTTGTTTATGCGCCCGCTCTCATTTTCGAGAGGCCTTGTTTTTCTATCCGTTTTTTCCCCGTTCGTTTGTGTTTTTTATAAAGGTGCGCATAGATGTGCGAATCTAGTTCATTTAATGCAATTCCGTGATGCCAGATTAATGTTGATACCATCAAGGTAAGTTACGTATTTTTGTCTTTGCTCATTGTATGGAATACTAGGGCGTTTCGCCTATTCTAGTATGTCCATAGAGTATCTGTTTCTTTGTCCCCATTTCGTCGTATCTTTTTGTGTAGGTATTTGGTCCGGTTTACTGAGTAACGTGTGTTCAACAGTAAGACCTATGCCATATCTCTTATCTTTTTGTTTGCCTCTTATCTTAGGATTGCGTTTTCATAATCAAGTCCATGAGTTTGGCTTAATCCCTTCCTGACGTAACTTATTTTGATGGGTATCTTTTATTTTGTGTTGCAATACCTTTCTCGTAATTATTTTTAATATCGGTTACTTGCCCCTTTTTGTGTTTATTCTTTTACGTCATATCTACGCGCGCTTTTATTAATACTCCGTCCCCCACGCACTCCCTCATCTCCTTCAGGGCTATTTGAGCTACCGTTCGCTCCTTTGACGGTAGACTCACTTTCCCCGACTCTTTGTCTAGCCCTTTTAATCTTTATTTTTCACTATGTAATTTTACTCTTTACGAGTATACTTTCTCAGATGTGTTCCCCCCTTACCGTTATCTCCTACCGATCATGACATTTACGTTTCGATCCTTTCGCCCGTTATTTTACCTAGTATCACATGTTTGTCGTCCACTTAACCTCATTCATAGCATGTAATGCTTCCTCGTCATTCCTTGATGTTATCTCTTTGGTCAATACATTACCTCTTCTTTGCCTATGTGTTGAGTATGTGTACCTTATTTAGTCTTTATTTCTTTAGGCTAAGCTAAACTAGGCCCATAATGTATAGAGCATTCGAATAGAACTTGCATTCACATGGCAGTGAATGTACGTTCAATCCATCGCCTCTGATACCTTCATAACCTTAGTCCGGTTTAATGGGCCCAGTGCCAGGCTAATCGGTACACACTTCCACTGCGAACTACATCTTGCGAAAGGCCAGACGGCACACCATCCACCTGATGTTTTTTATTAATTATAGTTCTGAGAATTCTTCTATCAGTCTTCTGTGATGTGTCAGTAACTGATCGAGTGTTTAACTTGAAAAGTGTTTCACAAGCATATATTGCTTCCGGTTTAATAACTGATTTGTAATGTCGTAATTTGGCATTTATGGAGAGTGATTTTTTTTGTAACTAGACCAAGTAATATGTTGCGCTTGTCTTAACTTTGTTGTTCTATTTTCGATTGACGCTTACTCATTCAAATTCCATGTTATAATCTCCACTAAATATTTAAATTTATGTACAACTTTAATTTCTTTATTGTTAATCAATGTAATAGCTTGTGTTTCCACATCAAAGGATGCCATTATTTCAGTCTTTTCAAATGAAATTTGAAGTCCTACTTTTGCTGCAATAGACGCAAGTTCTTCAATTTGGTGTTTAGCCTCATCTATACTGGTTGCAAGCAGTGAAAGGTCATCCTCAAAAGACAAGCAATTCAGTTTTATATTAGTACCAATCTTTGCATTTGGAGGACAAGGTTTGTTCCACTCACGCATGATCTTTTCAAGAACACAATTAAATAATAACGGTGATAGACCATCTCCCTGTCGAAGTCCAGTCCGGATATTAAAATTTAACCTTTGATTTAGTATCTTTCAAAGTAACGCCGATGAGGTTGATAAGCTTTTGATCTAACCCAAATTCCCTAAGGATGTTAAGTAATGACCCTCGATGGATACTGTCATAAGCTTTCTTAAAATCCACAAAAGTAATGACCAAATCCTTTTGTCTCATTCTATGATATTTCATTATCCATTTCAGGCTGATGATCTGATCCGGACAGCTGCGACCTGGTCGGAACCCTCCTTGATATTCTCCTAGTTCTTGATCGAGTTGTTGAATTCTTGTCAAGATAGAATCTTGTATGTTACATCAAGCAATGGAAATGGCACTTCAAATGATTCGGAGAAGGTTAGGGCGTATCCTGCAGGCGACTCGCAGTTCTTTTGGTACTGGGGGAACTGTGAGAAATAGGCAACCAGTAACCAAAATGAAAGTGGGAATCATGAATGTCATGACCCTGACAGGCAAGGTGGAGAAGGTGGTAGACTTCATGGAGAGGGAGAATGTTGGATTGATGGGGCTGAGTGAAGTGAAATGGAAAGGTAAAGGAAGGAAGAAATTGAGGAAAGGATATACATTATCCCTTTTAGTACCAGTCACTTATAGGTGGTATATGTGAAGAATACCAGGCTTCTTTTCAAGAAATTGCAATATTGAACTAAAATCATTATAACTTTTGTATTTTTGAAGATATACCCACAAAATTTTTCCTGATCATTGAAAATGAGTTGCTTTACCATTCTACCAAGTAACACACTATGTTACAATAACACTACAACATACAAAAAAATATTTGTTTTATTAATGTGAAAATAAAAAGAGAAAAGTCAAAATTGAGAGAAAGAAACACAATTCAAAATGAAAATTATACCCAAACGGTTGTTATTGTCTGCAGTCACATGTTGTTGGTTTACTCTCTGGAAAGTTTCATTATCGTAGGTACTATAGTTTCTAATTTAAAAAATATTTTAATACACCATGCACTGTACATATTTCACATTTTATGCTGGTTCACTTTTAGCACTTGTGATACCCTATGCAGGTACCATGAAGACCTTTCATACACTTGGAACATGCAGTTCGTGACCTTCTTACTGGGCCTCCATCTATTTTGCTGCACACAATGCATCTTTTTAATAATATACCACTTAATTTCACCAAAAGTTCCCCTTCCCTTGGTGGATGAAGCTTAGCTAACATTTTGGTTTGTAGTTTTTTCTCCTGGACCCATTCCTATTCTATGGATTTGAGCCATGTTATAACTTTACTCGAAGTAGTTTCTTTGTATATCAAATAGGCATTCAGCACCATTCGAGCAAAGATGCAAAATACAATTTCTTCCAATATTTCAGTGTTCGTCACTCAACGAAGTACGTGTACAACCTCATGTCAGATGGGTTCGAACCGACGGTCACTATCAATTGGAACTTCACTAAACCCTGTATTAAGTACACAGGCATTATTGTCATTACCGCCTACACTGTCTTTATTTGCATCACCGTCACTCACCGAATCAGTAAAATTGTTACTTTCACTAATGGCAATACCATGAGGTTTATGGTACTGCGGACTGTCATCGCTGCTCTCACTTCCTGTATCAGAAATAAAATCACCAACATCATTACTACACGACCCTGATATTGCTACATCTTCATCAGACTCGATGTAATCATCATCGGCGCACACTCTATTGATATACTCGGCTAGATCATCATCGTTTACGAACACATTCCGCGCGGCTGAGGCCATATTCGTACTAACAACGGTGCGTGGTAGACAAAACAGTGGGCGCTTTCTAAAATATCATATCTCCGTAAATAAAACTATTACCGCGATAGTTGTGGTAAATTTAGGAACTGCAGGCTTTGCCGATTCTGGATCATCTGCGTTGTGCTGCGATCTGTTAGAAAACTGAGAACTACAATCGTATATAAAACTGCCTGCATGAGGAGCGCTATTGCGTTCCTGGCTGTTTTCGCTAACACGTCGAGGAACGCTTTTGCGCTCCTTGGTATTCTAAGAGTTATACTGGAGTGGTGGCCAAGAGGCAAAAAATGGCGTGGGACTGATAACCTCGAAACAACTGGAGGAGTATGTTGAAGTGGTCGAGTGTGTGTGACAGAATAATGAAAATTAGAATGAAGATGAAAAATGACGTGATGGACTTCATACAAGTGTATGCACCACAGACTGGAAACAGAGAAGAAGATATTGAAGTATTCCTGGAGGATGTAGAAAGAGTAATTTCAGTTGTAGAAGTGGTGATCATGGGAGATATGAATGCACAAGTCGGAAACGAGAGACAAGGAAAGGAAGAAGTCATTGGACCATATGGATATGGGAAAAAGAACCGGGAAGGAGAGGAACTTGTAAACTTTTGTGAAAGGAATGGACTGATAGTGGGTAATTCATGGTTTCGGAAGAAAAACAGCAGGAAAATTACGAGATATGGTGGAAAGGACTAATCGCAGAAAGCTGATAGATGTGACAGCTTTACCAGGAGAAGCATTTGATGGGGACCATAGAGCTGTGGTGGCAAAATTTAGATGGGAAAAGTTGGAAAATCTAAAGGAGATCAGAGAAAGTAAAATAAAAGTATGGAAATTGAAAGACAAAACTGTACAGGAAGATTTTCAGGAGAGATTGAAGCAACAAATCCCAGTTACTGAAGTGGAAAACATAGAAGAGGAATGGTCCCACTTTAAATAGGCATTTGTTGGTGCAGCAGAGAGTGCTTGTGGTAGGACGTCAACAAGAGTGAAAGAGAAGGAGACACCGTGGTGGAATGAGGAAGTGAGGAAAGCAGTGAAAGAAAAGAAGTCTGCATGGAAAGAATGGAACCGAGATCAAACAGAAGAAAGCAAAAGGAAGTATCACGACAGCAAACAGAGGTGTAAGAAAGTGGTAGGAGAAGAAAAGAAGAAAAGTTGGGAAGAATTTACACGAAGAATGGAAACAGATGTAAGTGGCAGTAAAAGGATGCTGTATGGACTTCTAAGAAGTAAGAGGAAAGAAAGAGTTACTACAAAGCTAGTAAAAAAGGAAGATGGAGAGTTGTTAACACACCCAGAAGAGATAAAGGGACGATGGAAGGAGTATTTCGATAAGCTATTGAATGTGAGCAATTGTACTGGTGAGATGGAAGTGACACAACCTGACGACTCTATAACAGAAGATGATATAACAATGCTGGAGGTGGAATTAGCAGTACAGAAAATGAAGATGGGAAAAGCAACAGGGGTGGATGAAATCAGTGTAGAAATGATCAAGGCTGCTGGACCTGTTGGTATGCAATGGTTGTATCGACTGCTAAAATGTGTGTGGAAACGGAAATGTGTACCAGAAGACTGGGAGAAAGGGCTAATAATACCAGTGTTTAAGAAGGGGGACAAGAAGGTGTGTGATAACTATAGAAGGATCACCCTCATATCACAGATAGTAAAAATACTGGAAAGGATATTAGAAAGAAGAATGAGAAGAAAGGTGGAAGGAGAGTTGCAAAAGGAACAGTATGGCTTCAGGAGTGGAAGATCCACAGTGGACCCAATCTTTAGCTTGAGGCAGGTGATGGAAAAGAACTGGGAATATGGAGAGGATTTGATCATGACTTTCATAGATCTAGAAAAGGCATATGATAGTGTCCCCAGAGAGAAGGTATGGAAAACCATGGTTAAGAAGAGACTGGGAAGAGAAATGTTGGAAATGGTGCAAGCAATGTACAACAACTGTGTTAGCAGGGTACTGACCCCAGTTGGAAAGACAGATTGGTTTAGGAACAAGACTGGACTAAGACAGGGGAGTGTGCTGTCACCTCTCTTGTTCATAATGGTGATGGATGAAATTGTAAAGGAAACAAAGGAAGCATATGGACATAAAGAAATGAAGTTACTGTTATTTGCAGATGATATTGTGGTTTGGGGAAGGAACACCGAAGAAGTGCAAAAACAACTAGATGCACTGAACGAAAATATTCAGAAGTACGGCCTGAAAATCAGTATAGAGAAAAGCAAGAACATGGTGATGATAAGAGGGGAAAGACAAGGAAAGGACACTGTGAAAATTGGAAGTCAGAGTTTGGAAATTGTGGACACGTTCAAATACCTAGGAAGTGAATTGATGCAAACTGGTAGGTTGGACATGGAGATTGGCAGGAGGGTACAGCATCATTCTATCAAAGTGTAAGAAAACTTGTTTGGGATAAGGAAGTACCAAGGAAAAGCAAGGAGGTAATGTATAAAGTGTTCTGAAAATGAAAATCCACAGCCTGCTTCCAGTCTCCGACTGGGTCAGCAATGGAATGAATGAAGCCCCTATCTAGCGGCGAGGATATGAAATGTGCCGGCTGCCGAGGCCTGACGCACTCCTCTAGGGCAATGATTAAATGAATGACAGATGAAATGAAATGACAGTGGAGAGTGTTGCTGGAATGAAATTTTGACAGGGAAAACCGGAGTACCCGGAGAAAAACCTGTCTGCCTCCGTTTTGTCCAGCACAGATCTCACATGGAGTGACCGGGATTTGAACCACGGACCCAGCGGTGAGAGGCCGGCGTGCTGCCGCCTAAGCCACGGAGGCTTAATAAAGTGTACTATGTACCCATATTAACTTATGCAGCTGAGACTTGGACCCTGACAAGCAGACAAGAGAGTAGAATCCAAGCCAGTGAAATGAAATTCCTAAGAAGTATGATAGGAAAGACAAGGAAAGACAGAGTGAGGAATGAAGATGTTAGGAAGGAAGTTGGGATCGGAAAACTAAATGAGAGAATTGAGAAGAATAAACTAAGGTGGTTTGGACATGTAAAGGGGATGGAGGAAAATAGAATACCAAGACAGATGCTGGAGGCAAAGTGCAAGGGTAAGAGAGCAAGAGGAAGACCTAGAACAAGGTGGATTGATTCAGTGAAGAACAGCATAAGAAAAAGAAATCTGGACTGGGACAAGATCGTGGAAGAAGTATGGTGGAAGGAAAGAGGAAAGTGGAGAAGTGTCATAAATACCCCGACCCGGCAGGAACTGGATAAGGGGAAATGATGATGATGATGTTACATCAAGCAAAGAAATCCCACGGAAGTTGTTCGGGTCTGATCTATCACCCTTCTTATGAATTGGGTGGATTACAGCCATTCTCCATTCCTCTGGTATTTGTTCCAAATTCCATACATCGATGAGGCGTTTATGGAGGTTGGAGATGGTTTGTTCATTTGCATATTTTCATAGTTCTGCTACCAATGGATTCTCTCCTGCTGCTCTATAATTTTTGAGCCAATTAATTGCTGCACATACTTCAGTCAAGTGAGGAGGAATAATGTTCTAATAATTCAGTATAACAAATTTCAAAGTTTCCGCCTAATCAACACTCATTTATTATTTTAGTTAGAGTCTTCTGGGTACATGTTTCGGAATTTGTTCCAATTCCTTCTTCAGCCCTTTATAATTCATATTAGGAACATCATTACATAGACCAAAAAGACCTCGTCCATGTAGAAACATATCACACTAATATTAAAATACTCATCATCATCTTCATTTCCCGTTTCCAGCTTCCTGGGTCGGGTTGTGAATTAAGGACCTCCATCGTTGCCTGTCTCTCCACCACTCCTCTCCTGATTTTAGTACATCTTCGGGTTTTCCTCCCTTCTTTTCTACACACTCCCACACTGTATCTGCCCATCTCTTCCGGGGCCTTCCTCGTGGTCTCTTCCCTGTCATCTTTTCACAGAAAGTTTTCTTTGGTACTCTCTCCTCTCCCATTCTCATCATATGTCCATACCACTTTAACTTTGTTGTTTCTATCCTGTCCTGTAGCTTCAATATTCCTGTCCTTTCTCTAATCTCTTCATTTCTAACTCTATCTCTTCTGGTCTTGCCCTCTATACCTCTTAGGAATTTCATCTCTGCGGCTTGTATTCTACTCTCCTCTCTTTTTGTAGTCGTCCACGCTCCAGCTGCGTATGTTAGTATGGGTCCGTATTAGGTTGAATATAATACTTTTTTGCATTTCTTTGGGACATCTCGGTTCCACACAATACCCCTTACACTCTGGTAAAAATTGTTCGCCTGTTGTATTCTCTTTCCAATTTCCTCAGTTATCTTTCCATCTTCTGCGATCACACTTCCCAAATACTTGAAACTTTTAACGACTTCTAGAATTTTGCCATTCAATTCTATCTTTCCTCTTCCTTCCTCTTGACATTACCATTATCTTGCTCTTCTCTGTGCTTACTTTCATCCCAAATTTCTCTATCTCTTGGTTCCATACATCTAGTTGTTTTTGTACATCCTTTTCATCCTCACCCCATATAACTATATCATCTGCAAACAGCGTGGCCTTTGTTGCTTCTTGTCCCAATCTCTGTTTGACATTCTTGTGGATTTCATCCATGACTATGATGAATAGTAATGGGGACAATACACTTCCCTGTCGGAGACCCGTTTCCACTTTAAACCATTCTGTTTCTCCTATACTGGTCTTCACGCTACTGACACAATTTTTGTACCTAGCTTTTAACATTTGGACTTCTGCTCTAATAACTCTACTTTTTCTTAATACATCCCAAACCACCTGTCTAGGCACACTGTCATATGCTTTCTCAATATCAATAAATGTCATCACCATGTCTTTTCCAAATTCCCATCTTTTCTCCATCATTTGCCTTAATGTAAAGATTAGGTCAAATGTTGATCTGTCTTTCCTAAAACCATACTGTTCTTCTTCCAACTCTCCTTCTATCCTCCTCCTCAGTCTGCCTTCCAATACTCTCTCAAAGATCTTAGCTACATGAGCAATAAGAGTGATCCCTCTGTAGTTATTACATTCCTTTTTGTCTCCTTTCTTAAAAATCGGGATAATTAAACCCTTTCCCCATTCTTCTGGAATTTCTTTCTTCTTCCAAATTATTCTAAATAATCTATACAGCCACTGTACCCCTATTGGTCCCGCTGCTTTTATCATTTCCATGGTCACCTCATCCACTCCTGCTGCTTTACCACTCTTCATCTTCTGTATGGCTTCCTCTATTTCTAGCATAGGTAGGTCAAGTGCCTGGCTGTTTGTAGTCCTATGTGTATGCAACTAAATCGCATTGCACCAGCAGTCACGTCGGTGTGGGAGCCGATCACCCAGCACCATATCATGGCATTGGCGCTTTGCTTTTAAATCGTTGCTACGTCCGTGGAGCTCTCAGCACAAGATAACACATCCATTTAATGTGCAAATTCCAAGTCAAGTAATCGAATGAGTTTCCCCGTTTTATTATCTATAAAGCACATGTCAGCGCACTTTCAAGAAAGTGCCGGAACCAAAGTTTCCACTTATGTCAACATTTACCCACCAGTACAGCAAGTTATTTGGGTCATGGACACTAAAATAATGTGCTCTTTGTTTTTGTTCACAAAAAGTGATTAACGACTGCGCAATTTGACCATCGCACACCTAACAAGAATGTGCACAATAGTGATTATATAATTAAGTGGCTATTAACAGCAGGAATGTTTTATTGTTTTATTTGTTTGTATTGACCATAAGCTTGTCATGTTTTAAAGTGTTTAATTAGATTTTATAGTATTTTAATATTAGTGTGATATGTTTCTACATGGACGAGGTCTTTTTGGTCTATGTAATGATGTTCCTAATATGAATTATAAAGGGCTGAAGAAGGAATTGGAACAAATTCCGAAACATGTACCCAGAAGACGCTAACTAAAATAATAAATGAGTGTTGATTAGGCGGAAACTTTGAAATTTGTTATACTGAATTATAAAACGTCAACACGGAACCTGCAATGGACTCTTCTTCGAATAAAGGAATAATGTTCTGTAAATTTGTTTTATTTTTTGGATTAAGCTCAAAATCAAGATATTCCTTAGGTTCATCAGCATTTAGTAGTTCTCTAAAATAATCTGCTAGAATTTTAGCATTATCAGTATCATTGTGGGCTAGTTTACCTAATTTATCTTTCATTAATAGTGTAGGAGGGCTGTATTTAGAATGATATTGACGAAATGTCCTGTAATAGTCCCTTGTTTTGTGTTGTTTAAAGGAATCATCAATAATTTGTATGGACTTTTTTTGATTTTCTCTTTTAATTCTCCTGATTTCTTTGGCAGTTTCCCTTCGAGCAATGGTTAATTCTTCTCGCGATTGTGTGGTCCTCTTTTGCTGATCATTGAGCCATGCTGTATATCTTTTCCGAATTGCAGCGTCACATTCCGCATTCCACCATGCATGCTTTTTCCTTTTCCTAATAGGGGCAATTTCGACACAACGGTTTTCAGTGTGTCAACCATCGTTTCTAGCTTGTCACTTAAGAGAGTTTTAGACTTTTCCGTATAGGACACATTATTTATTAAATAACTAGGGTCATATTGCCTTTGCATGGTCAAGTTTGACAATTTTTGTTTACGTCGTGGAGTTAACTAGATCTTTATCTTCGATATATAATGATCAGAGTCAACATCGACCCCACGTAGTACCTTCACGTTATATATTTCTTTGTAGAACTTTTTATCCATGGCAACATGGTCTATCTGGAATTCCCCTAGTGCACTATTAGGGCATTTCCAGGTCATAAGTTTGTGTGGTCTTCGCTTAAATCTAGTAGTTTCGAGACGTAGGCCATGTTCTTCACAATGGGTAATTAATCTCACAATGGGTAATTAATCTATGACCATTCTTGTTAGTGAATTTGTGAGCTGGCCACTTACCTACTATTGGACGAAATTTTCTTTCTTGACCAATTTTTGCATTAAAATCCCCAAGCAAGATTTTAACATGAGTGTCTGGAATGTTTGATATTAGTAAGGCAAGTTCTTCCCAAAAATTGTCCGTTTCATCTCTAAATTTTTTGACATTCTTGTCATTAGTTGGGGCATGAACGTTTATCAAAGAGTATATTTTGTTTCCTGTCCTAATTGTTAAAGTTGCTAACCTTGATGAGTTCGACGAAAAGTCTTCCACTGAATCAATAATACTGGTATGTACTAAAAATCCCATACCAAATTGGGGGACATTTTTCATAACTCGTGGTCCTGGAGGTCCCTTGTAGAGACGTTATCCTCCAGATTCAATGTGGTCTTCATCTGTGTTTCTAAGTTCTTGAAGTGCTGTTATTAAGATCTTGTGTTGGTCCAATATATCGGTTAAATGCTTAAGTTTTCCAATTTTAATTAACGAATTTATGTTTAATGTTGCAAAGAATGAAAATTCCCTATGATTGTTAATTTTGAGTTTGTACTTGGACTTTCGGGTTTCCTATTATGATAAATGATAAGGAAATTACAGACTGTCATAAAATAGCAAACCACTTCAGTAAACATTTCACTTCAATTAGACTATCAAAACAGAAAAAGAAAGAAGACAAGACTCTCAAAAAAATAGTCAAAAAATTCATGAATAATAATGCAGACAATATCTTTAACAATGAATTTTCAATGGAAGAGTTAATGTTAGCAATAAAGAACACACAAGTAAGAAAAAAACCAGGACCTGATGAGATATTCCCAGAATTCATAAAAATCTAGGTCCATCTGCTCTAAACATACTGCTACACATATTCAACAAATTTTGGACATCAAATGATAACCTACCTAAAGACTGGACTAAAGCAACCATCATTCCAATCTTAAAAACCAGGCAAGCCAAAAAACCAAGTCCCCTCGTACCGACCTATAGCGCTTACCTCCATTCTGGTAAAAATTCTAGAAAGGATGATTACAAATAGATTCAATTGGTACTTGGAAACAAAATCTCTTCAATCAGAAGAACACGCAGGGTTTAGACAAAACAGGTCCTCCTCCCACCAAATAATGAGATTAACACAAGCTGTTAAAGAAGCCTTTAACAAAAGGGAAAGTGTTCTTGCAGTTTTCATCGATTTTAAAGGAGCCTATGATACTGTATGGCGAAACATGCTGCTAAAGAAGCTTATCAACTTCAAAGTAAATGGATGTATGTTAAACTGGTTTTCAAGACTCCTTTCACAAAGAATGAACAATGTTCGTTACAACAACAAAACTTCAGGTTGCAAGCAATCAAAACTAGGCCTCCCACAAGGAGCTGTATCAAGCACAACTTTATTCAATGTGTACATCAACGATCTTCCAAAAACAATAAAGGAAGTAGGTAATGTGAATATCAGCATGTTTGCAGACGATGTTATAACTTGGACCACAGCACGTAACAGTCCAAATCAGCAAATGCTTCTTGAACACAGAATGAACCAGGCACTTATAAAACTCAAAAACTGGACTGAAAACAGTAATATCAAATCAATACTACCAAAACAGTATACCAGTTTTTCTCCCTGAGACACTACAATCCAACTTTCAGTCTCAAATTTAGTAATCAAGACCTTCCAAAAAGTGAAAGTACAAAGTACCTAGGTATCATCATGGACAAGAAGCTGAACTGGACCAAACACATACTTGTGGAGGATAAGGTAAGCAAATGGATGAAACTACTGAAGAGACTAGCAGGAGCTACTTGGGGGAGCAATCAAGACACACTCAACAAAACCTACAATACTTACATCCAACCTATCATAAAATATGGCAGTGAAGTACTCTCTACAGCACCTCAGTCAAACATTGATCGCCTCGAGAGGTGTCAGAATAATGCCCTACGAATCATAACAGGCGCAATAAAAACCACACCTATAACAGCCTTGCAATTATATACCCACAACTTACCAATAGAAGAAGAGATGAAACATCAAACAGCCAATGCATATCTCAGTATACAAAGACTACCTCAAATGACATGGATCAAAAAAACAGTTTCTAGCCCCAATCTTAAAACACAAAAAGATCCCTTAAGTCTCACCAAAGAATATATCAATTAGAGCAATCTGCAAATAAAACTTGAACCACTCTGTATGCCAGTCAACTCCATTGAATATATACAAGTGACTACAGATCTTACTTTGCTAGAAGAGGTCTGCAAGAAAGACTCTTCACCACAAGATCTAAAACAACTGGCCCTCTGTACAATAGAAGAAAGATATCCATCTAATCAATGGCTAAAAATATTTACAGATGGCTCACAAGACAAAGAAAATAGAACTGGAGCAGGAATACATTCATCTCTCTTCTCACTCTACTTCCCAGTAGGCCAAAACAAAACAAACTTTGATGCTGAGATAAGAGCAATTTCACATGCACTCCATCAGTTATTAGGCAGAAACATTGATTATCAAAAAAGTGTTATCATTACAGATTCAAAAGCAGCCATCCATGCCATCTCGTCAAATTAAAAGCCCCAAAATAAAGAACTGAAAGAAATTTTTGGATGATAAAAACCCTTCAAAGACTCCACGAACAGATCTCATTTCAGTGGATCCCTTCTCATGTTGGAATAGCAGGTAATGAAGATGCAGACAGATTAGCAAAAAAAGGTACCACACTACAACAACCTGTCAGTCAGACTGATTTTATGTCAGCAAAAAGGATCTTAAAAAATACTATCAAAAACAGGTATGAAGAAATGGCAAAGAAAACAGCAGAAACCAAATTATGGAAGGACATTGATGCTAAATGGGATCAATACAAATTAACACCAAGAAGAGAAGCTGTAGCCTTCTTCAGACTTAACACTGGCCATGACTGCCTTGCAGCTCATCTGAAACGAATCAACATCCTGAGATCTGAAGAATGCACACTTTGTCACGAACTTGGAAGTAAAATGGACAAGGGACACCTGCTACATTGCAAAAAACTTGATGTGACTGCTAGAACTTCTGGAAACCTCACACAACTCTATTGGAACGCAAGAAAGCTGATGGATTGGAATCCGGGCTAGCCATAGGAAACAACAACAACAATATTAATGTAGGCATTATCCATATAGGCCTACCTCTAGCCTAGCATGTCTTATAAGACACTACCTAGTACAATCAAGTGTTATAAATATTATTTTGTGTGTTCAAGCCTATTTCAATATTTTAAACAATAGTTTTGTTTTTACTAGGCTTAACAAAAATAATTGCGGAAAATTCGCGGTTTTCGGTAATTCGCGGAAGTTTGTGCATTAATTACCGCAAATTAGCGAGAGTGCACTGTATTGCGATTAACTTCAGGTATGATGATGTCTACACAATTTTGCTATTTCTGTTTCTATTTCAAATGTTCCTATTTAAACTGGTGTGCCTATTGTAATATGGTAGTTTGTCAATGTAGCATTTACACTAATGATACAATACACTAGAGTTAAATAAGGTTGTGTTAAACTTAGCTGGAATTTTGAATCCTGAATTGCGTTCATTATCACACACTACTCGCATGGATTGGCTGTTGCAAGCTCCGTTACCTTCCTTGTTTGATTGTTGTGGCGCCATATACTTGTTATTCTGTGGACTGCATTACTAATGGTGCGTCTAAGTGCTATACTCAGTATCTGTTGTTGTTTCTTAAAACCTTGCTTGGTTTAATTAGTTTGTGTCTTGACCTGGCAATGCCCTAACCTGTGATGATGTATGCTAATGGTTCAGGACCATCTCATTACCGACCAATCTCTTCCCCGCCTCTCATAAACTATCGGGACATCTCTACCTATCCTAGGTCTTGCTTTATTGAGAATATGGTACAACGTACATTCTTCCCGCTTAGAACTTTTCCCTTTATTATTGATTAGGGTTACCCACCATTTTTATTCATCGCCTGGCTTCTTTCGTAATGTTGTTTCCTTTTTATTGACGGAAGTATTGCCTGATAGTGTAAATAGGAGTGAACATTCCATAAGACAGGATAAGCTACAGTACCGTATTTACACCTTTCTTCCGAAAAAATCAAGTCTAAAATGTGGGATACACATCATACGTGAGGACCATCCAAAACTATGTTTGCTTCACAGGTGTATATGACTAATTATTTGACTAGCGTTGTTTAAATGACTCGGTCAAAAGAAGTCAAAACAACACATTTAAGTAATAAATAAGTCAATGTTCCCTTCTCATCAGTTGCTCGTCTATTTATTCCTCTGATAAAACTGATGCACAAATTATATACAAATACTGTAATATAAAATTCAAATATGCAATTATGGTACACACTTCTGGTAGAAAATCATTGCAGTTTTGTCTTGCATTGTTAGTAGAAGTGACAGCGTGGTCTTGTGACAGATGATTGTAGTCTATCAGTCTTGTGTTAACTGTGTGCTAGGTGCTCAGGTGAAAAATGTGTGTAGGAAATAAGATAAGATCATTTACCGTGGGATAAAATGCTTAAAATGATCAAAGAAGGAGAAGAAGAAGGAAATCGAGCCGTGGGTAGGAAATACGATGTATATGAATCCTGTATTCGAGATTGGAGAAAAAAGGACAAACTCCAAAACTCTTTGCAAAGTCTCTTGGTATTTCAAGGTAAAAAGGTGAAGTTCCCCGAAGTGGAAGAACGATTGCAAGAATATAAAAGAAGTCAACTGTGTCAACAGAGATGAGCCAATTGAAGGCGATTGATATCACTAAATAATTAGGCATACATAGATGGGATTTTTGGGCAAGCAAGGGCTGGATCAAACGTCGTTTAAACAGACACCGGCTCCCCATTAGACGGAAAACTACAATTTGCCAGACGATTATGAGGAAAAATTGCTCCAATTCCAGTAACTTGCAGACTGTGTTTAAGTCCAAAATTTCACATTTTGAATTTCAAATTTAGCATTTTGTATGAATGAAATATTTATTGCAGCTAATAGCCAAGGAAATACAATATAAGCAGGAAATATATTAAAGTTATTCACTGCACAGTTTCATTAATGATTTATTTCTCTTTTTACACATATTGGCATGATATCGGGCAATGATCCTTGCACAGTTCGCATATACATTCCTCATTTGGGTAATGAAATCTTTTGGCGATGCAAAACGTGTTGTGGAAGCCAATGACAGACAATCGCGTGATGGCATGCCTAAGTTTAAAATTAGTCTGTTTCCAATTGCGTCTGTTGCATAGAACTCATTCCAGATGTAATTCCTATTCTCAAGCAAAATCATACAGGTTTTCTCATATACCTTTGTATTCGGTAGGTATTCTATAAAGAAGCTTTCTTTATGCATAATGTAGGTAAGTCGAGACGGCGCTATTATTCCTATTCCCAGTACTCGGTTCATATATCTGGCCTTAATTTGTTCTAGGGTTAATAGTTTTCTGACAGTAAGAGTCTCCTATATTATATTATAGTGAGCATTTTGTAGCATCTATGGTTTTCAGATTTAGCACTTTATAGTAATTCGGATTTTAAAAAAGGTTTTTGGTCTATAATATAATGTTCAGGGTAGCAATTAGGACTGAAATAATATAGTTCAATTGCTCGTCATATTAACAATTTACTATGGAAAGTTAAAAATAGAAGAAACTAACACACAAATAAACATCCCAAAATTATGAATGGAATGAAGGAAGAGGTAAAGGGAATAAGTGACAGGATCATGAAGATCAGAGTAACTATAAAGGGAAGAAGCCTGGAGATAGCCCAGGTATATGCCCCTCAAGTTGGATGTACAGCTCAAGAGAAGGAAGACTTTGAGGAGGAGCTACAACAGCAGTTGAATGGTCATAGCATCATTGTCATGGGAGATTTGAATGCACATGTAGGAAGTGAAAGGCAAGGATATGAAAATGTATTGGGAGCAGAAGGATGGGGTAGCAGGAATGAAGAAGGGAGAAAGTTGCTGGATTTTTGCAAGAGAAACGGTTTAGTGGTAGGCAACTCCTGGTTCCGGAAGAAAGAAAGCCACAAGGTAACATGGTACAGCAGTGATTTAACAAAGAAATCTTTGGTAGATTACATGCTGTACGACTGGGAAATGAAGAGAAGTGTCAGAGATATAAAGGTAATACCATCAGAGACCTTAGATAGCGACCACAGAATACTTGTAATGAACCTCGGAGTTGTTAAGGATAGCAAGAGGACAGAGTACCAGGAAAGGAGAATCCAAGTATGGAAACTCAAGGAAAAGGAAGTCAAGGAAGAATTACAGAAGATAATAAGGGAAAGGATGCCAACAGACAATCCTAAAACAGGGGAAGAGGAATGGAAGCAATTCAAAAACACAATGGTGGAAGCTGCAGTGGCAGTATGTGGAAGAACAAGCAAGAGAAAGCGGTGTAAAGAGACACCATGGTGGAATGAGAGAGTAAAAGAAGCTGTGGGAAGGAAGAACAAGGCTTTCAGAGTGTGGTTCCAGGAAAGAACTGATCTAGCAAGGGAAGATTATAAGATAAAGAAGAAAGAAGCAAACAAGATTGTCGCAGAGGAGAGGAAGAAGTGGATGGTAAAATGGACAGAGATGATGGAGGAAGACAGCAGAGGAAATAAGAAAGTTCTTTATGGGATGGTCAAAAGTAAGAGAAGAGGTCTGCGAGAGGATGTGGTAATGATGGACACAAACGGAAATGAGGTACACAACAAAGAGACACTCAAGACAGTGTGGAAAGAGTACTTTGAGGATTTGCTGAATCCAAATGGTCATAGGGAGGAAGACAATGTATTGGAAGATGGAGAAGACAACACAGGAATGGAAAAGGACCTGACTTGGAGAGAACTGGAAATGGCTATAGACAAGATGAAAGGAGGAAGGGCACCAGGTGTGGATGAAGTGAGTGTTGAAATGGTGAAGGCAGCAGGGGAGGTTGGGAAACAGTGGCTGTACTGTGTGATGAGGGTGATATGGAAGGAGAAAAAGACCCCAGAAGATTGGAAGAAAGGATTAATTGTCCCAATATTTAACAAAGGAAGCAGAAAGGAGTGCAGAAATTACAGGGGAGTCACACTCATACCTCACTGTGCCAAGATATATGAAAAGATATTAGAATGTAGAATACGAGCCAAAGTGGAGAGAAAATTGAGAGAGGAGCAGTATGGATTCAGACCTGGGAGATCAACAGAGGATCTCATATTTTCAGTGAGACAGCTCCAGGAACACCACTACGAATTTGGAGAGGATCTGTTAATGGCCTTCCTGGACATCGAAAAGGCCTATGATAGTGTGTGTAGGGAGAAAGTTTGGAAAGCAATGGAAAACATGGGAGTGGAAAAAGAGACTGTAGGCAGAGTGAAGGAATTGTAAGGAAGGAAGGAAGCTTGTAGTTTAACGTGACCGTTAATCTTGAGATCATGAGCCACGGGACCTCCTTTTTACGTGGAATCCGAACCACAGGACATGGCATTTCACTTCGAAAATCTCACATGCATTGACTGAAGGAATTGTATTGTGGAAGTGTGAGTTGTGTGAAAGTTGGAGGGGAAAGAACACGGATAGCAGGAAAGATAGGAGAAGATAAGATGAAAGCAATGGTGTTTGCAGATGATCTCATGGTCTGGGGAAACAAGGAGGAGGAAATTCAGGAGCAACTGAAGGCTTGGGAAGAAACAGTGGGAGAGTACGGATGGAAGTTCAACATCAGTAAATGTGAGATCCTGTTAACGACTAGGAAAAAGGACAGACCAATGAGTGGGATAACACTTGGAGGTGGACAGCTGAAGAAGGTGGAAAGTCTCAAGTACTTGGGAAGTATAGTGGAGGAAAATGGGAGAAATGACAAAGAGATTACGGAACGTGGCAGACAGACAGAAGCATTTCTGAGAAGCATTAGGAGCTTAGTGTGGAATAAAGATGACCCACAAAAAAGCAAGGAAGTGTTATACAGAAGCTACTACCGTATATCCCGATACTGACCTATGCTTCAGAAACGTGGACAATGAAGAAAAGAGACATAAGCAGAATACAGGCAGGTGAAATGAAGTTCCTGCGAAGTAGGATCGGAGTAACAAGAAGAGACAGGGTGAGGAATGAAAAGGTAAGGGAAATGGTGAAAGAGGAGCCCTTGCAAGGTAGGATTGAGACATCAAGACTGAGGTGGTATGGACACTTAAAGAGAATCGATGAGAAGAAGATTCCCAAGAGGTGCAGATGCAGAAGAAACGACCAAGGGGAAGACCAAGAGATAGATGGCTGAAAGGAGTGGAGGAATGTGTCAAGAAGATAGGCGAGGACTGGACCAGAGTGACAGCGGAGAGGTGGTGGGAAGAAAGAACTAAGTGGCGAGGCTTATGTTCCAAACAGACCCAGCCTGGGGCTGGAAACTGTACAAGATGATGATGATGACACCTTAATTGCACTTACAAGCACCCGCTTTAAAAATATTTTATATTTTGGTCGTTGACCATGAAAATTTGTTGCGTAAAAATATTCCATGCACATTTCACCCAAAAGAAAGCGCTTTTTTTTTTGTTTTGTTTAAATTGTATTTTTCATGAGCATTTCAATACTAAATGCGGTTTTTCAGCTATTAATTTGTGTTGTGTACATGAAGCACAAGTGCTGTCGAGGTGACAGTAGTCATTACCCCAGTAGATGTACCTTCGCCAGGCAGAGAAAAAGTGTCTGAGCGTGATAGCTCAGTTGGTAATAGCATAGGGCAGGAAATCCGAAGGTCCTAGGTGAAGAGTCTGGGTCACGTCAGACATTTTAACACTCTTATTTTACATCTCGATGGCTTGTATTTCATAACCTAATGGTTCCAGTTGACAACTCTCGGCATGCTGCTTAATGGTCACATCGTTTCTATCCATAGCTACCGCACAATAGATCGCTACCATACTATTAATCAGAAATACTCTACACCAAGATGAAGAACCGACCACAAGTGAGGATCAACAGGAAACGAGGCGTGTGGTCGATTGAAAGAGTGGGCGTTATCAAGCTATTCAAACTCTTGAGATTCGCGGACATAATTACATGTGATGAGATGGTAGGCAAGAGGCCTAGGCATGTGCATTTAAAAACTCCAATTTGATTGGCTGTTCCCTGCCCTCCTTTCTTTCAAGTTTTTTTTCTTCTTTATCTAAACTTTTTCTCCACTTAAATGGGCTCGGCATTTTCATCCTTCATTCTTTTATTCCATGTCTAGGGCTTCTCCTCTCGTCCAATCTTTTTCCCTCAAGTCTTTGGCAACCTTATCTCTCTGATGTATCCAATCATGTGCCTTTTCATTTATTCCAAGTGCTTTGTGAGATGTCAGATGAGATGGAGACCAAAAATATGGTGGAAGCAAGTAGATGACGCAGTTAGAGCAATGGTGGCATGGAACTTCAAAAGCATGCCAAGATGTACTTAGGCTGCAATTGAGACAAACAGAGATCGAACTAAATATTAACAACAAGCTCAAGTGATGCTGGATATTAAGACTCTAAATCTGGTGAAATCCTTGCAAACAATAAATACACAGAGAAAAAATATCATAAAATACACAAATATTATGGAAATGTCTAATTTAGTGTCCAGCCACTGAAGCTGTCCAAAGATTCTAGTGAAACACATTTAAATGCATTCTCAACATTTTTAACAATTAATTATTTTGTTCGTAACATCTCTTATCAACGTGGTAATGAGGAATAGCAAGGTCCTGTAGAAAAGTTCAAGATACCTGCTTCTTAAAACTATGGCATAAGCCCTAAAGATTAACAAGACAACTGTAATTTTCGTCAGTGAACTCTTAATCAGGTGTGTCCAGCTGCCTTTTTATTTTTCATGTATGTCCTCGTCTCCTCTTTGTTTATTCCTCTGGCCCACCTGCCAGTGATTGTACTTGTCCTTTTCCCACGTTACCCTTCTTCACCTAACGATTGTTTATGTGCCTATAGTATTTTCCTAAATAGATTTATAAAATATAAATGGTTCTTTTATCTTTCTATGTTTATCTTGTGTTTTCCTGCTATTTTCCTCCTGTTCATATCTTGCTTGTCCTATTTTTGCTCCTACCTACATAATCCACTTCAAGATAGAAGTTTCTTTGAAGAACACTGTTTTGAGCGACAAAGCAAAAAAGCTTGTTGAGGGCTAAAATATGGAAGAGCTGTAAGTGAATTGAAAGCGTAAGTATGATGGCATGTCTAGGTGTGGAAATTGTGTTTTCCCTTATACTGTATTTCCTCTTTGATTCTTCCTCTGTCCCTACCTGACTGCATCGTCATGTTGCTATCCTTCTTACCTGTACAATGATTATGATGCTCGATATTAAGACTAGATCTGGAAAAATCCTTGCAAACACTACGTACATCATCATCATCTTGTACAGTTTCCAGCCCCAGGCTGGATCTGTTTGGAACATAAGCCTCGCCACTTAGTCCTTTCTTCCCACCACCTCTCCGCTGTCACTCTGGTCCAGTCCTCGCCTCTCTTCTTGACACATTCCTCCACTCCTTTCAGCCATCTATCTCTTGGTCTTCCCCTTGGTCGTTTCTTCTGCATCTGCATCTCATTTATCCTCTTGGGAATCTTCTTCTCTTCCATTCTCTTTAAGTGATAAATACCACCTCAGTCTTGATGTCTCAATCCTACCTTGCAAGGGCTCCTCTTTCACTATTTCCCTGACCTTTTCATTCCTCACCCTGTCTCTTCTTGTTACTCTGATCGTACTTCGCAGGAACTTCATTTCACTTGCCTGTATTCTGCTTATGTCTCTTTTCTTCATTATCCACGTTTCTGAAGCATAGGTCAGTATCGGGATATAGTAGCTTATGTATAACACTTCCTTGCTTTTTTGTGGGACATCTTTATTCCACACTAAGCTCCTAATGCTCAGAAATGCTTCTGCCAGTCTGCCACGTTCCATAATCTCTTTGTCATTTCTCCCATTTTCCTCCACTATACTTCCCAAGTACTTGAGACTTTCCACCTTCTTCAGCTGTCCACCTCCAAGTGTTATCCCACTCATTGGTCTGTCCTTTTTCCTGGTCATTAACAGGATCTCACATTTACTGATGTACATACAGAAATAATATCATTAAATGCACAAATATTTTAGAAATGTGTAATTTGTTGTCTAGTCACTGAGGCTGTCCAAAGATTATTTTCCTATACAGATTTATATCTAGTCTGAGGATTGTTTGCACCAATCTCTCTCTAATTTATAAAATGTGTTAAAACAGCTACACAACACTTTTTTTTTAAATATTGCACTAATACACAAGCTCATACCTTCTTGCTCAACTTGGTAGCAGTAGATTCAAGTTGATTCTCAAGTTTCTTAAGTTCTTTGCTGTGAGAAGTTTGGACATTGCGCAGAAATGCGTCCAAGTGCTTGTCTGTGTTGTTAAAGTTAGCACGCTCCAACAGGCTGATCTTGGAGTGCAAGTCCATGATTGAAGCTTGACTCACTTCCAGCTGGTGAGTGAGCTGCAACACCAATGATCAACACTCACAATTCGTAGGGCTCTTTCATTACTAGACAAGCAAGGAGGAAGCGAGAAGTCAGCACTTACCTCATCCTTGGACTTCTGCAGACAGCTGACAGTAGACTCCAGCCCCTCCACCTGCTTCTCCAGCTCACGAATCTTCTCCTTGTGTTCCACTGCCACCAAGCATTACATTAGTTTTAACCTAAATAGCATCTGCCCAACATGCAGGGTATATTCACTGTTGCTAAATACTTTATATTAATCCTACACAAACAAATATTAATGCTATTAAAATGCAGCAAATCTTCTACCTGCTGGTAATATAGTGCCCACCTTACAGTGCTGTCATATCCTGCCAAACTTAAGATACCTTTAATGCAAAAATTCCACAAAATGGAGATCTATACAAGAATATCACTTTCGATGGTGAATCCCATGGCAATGAGCTTGATTGCAAATTTTTTCTTTATCCCGTCTTCTTTTCTGAGGCATGATATTACCAGAGATATTTGAAGAGTTAATGTCTTTAACTTCCTCCCACCTCACCCCATTTTACTAATGTAATAATTATTAGTCTAGATTTCAATTATCTTTGCTCTCAAGTTAAATGAATCCATAGTCAGATGTTTTTATTCCATGTGTGTCTTTGGAGTTTACAAACTAGTTTCTAAAGTAATTCTGGCAATTCAAACTCACCAAGAAGTCCTTGAGCCTGCTTGTACAGAATCTGAGCATGTTCCTTCTCAGCTTCTCGCAGGGCCACTTTGCGGAGAAGCTGGTCTTTCTCTTGCTCATATATCTCAAGCTGCTGTGCCAAACGATGAACCTCCCGCACACGAACCTCGTACAGAACTTGCAGCTGCTCTGTGCTGGCATATCCTTCAGAGTTTCATGAACAAAAAACATAGTTTGCATCACAATACTCTCTAAAGGGCTGTTTTATTATAAAAATACAAAATATGACACACAATTGACCACATAACAACAATACAAGCATAAAGTTCTGCCATATCATTATGGATATGGTGACTCAAGTTCTAATGCTACCATAAAATAGCAATATATTGTTATACCCGGAAATTCCATAGGGCACTCCCAGGTACATCTTATAACTATCCATAGCTACATCCACAAATACAGCTACAAACCACCCCCCATATCAGCCACCCCAATCACATCCACTTCCCCCCCCCCAATCTCACACCTCAAGCTGTAAATCAAGCAACAGCTACAACAATATTCACTCTACCCCAGCTACAACGTTTTATAACAAGTTGGTTGCAGGCATGTACCAATTCTTGCTTAAGCATTACGACATTATCCACAACATGAACAGAAGGTAGCAAGTAAAACAGCGGTGTGTCAATTAACCGCAGTCAGCTCACCAGCGCACATAAATAGATCCACCCCTCAGAGGGAGATTGTCCGTTCTACCATGGTGCTGTCCGATTGTTGACCGACACCAGAGTCCCAGGTGAGTGTGAACTCAGGTCTCCCACACAAGTTAATTCCTTACCCATCGCCTTACCTATTTGGATTGTATAACTGCATCCACATTATTGAGCTGTCACTACATTTAGTGAAGCTAGTGCATTATTTGCAAGCCCTACATTAAACAAGCACATTTACTATAACTGATTGTTTATCTTGTCGTTCACGGCCTGATTTCCTCCCACATTTTACAATTTACCTGCTTATTTGTAAATCGCTGCTTAGGTGCTATTAGTTTGTTTATTGACACTGACATTGGTCTTCACTCACGCTACATGCGTACATTCTGCTATGCTGCGCTATAAGCAATTTGCCAACTCTGCCCATCGCGTGCTTTACTCATTGCTCGTTAGACGTTACCTCTGTTTAGGAATCACCCCTTCCTTCTAATCTCTAATTCTTAGAGCTTCGTCCACATCCCCGACACACTCAGAATCCCTATTCCTTGCGGAGATTAGACCAATACTTTAAATCACCCGATCCGGCTCGACTTGATTGCGCATCCCGTAGAGACATGCCACCCTTCACACACGTCCCTTATTTCCACCCCCTTAAAGGGCAAAACAATATATTGTCATTTTGACCATATTTTGTTTGCAAATTTAAAAATGGAGTAGAAGGTTTATGAGCTTATTCGTGGGGGAGGCGATGTTGCTATGTCACGAACAACTTCTGGAAATTCAATATTCACCCTTCAAAATACTAGCATGGACCAATATTTTCTAGAATTATCTGAATAACATAATGTTCAAACCAGTCCATGAATCAAAGCTAAATTTCAGATGCCCCTAAGCAGGATGTGAATCATTCCAAATTTTCATGAAATTTGGTGCAGTTGTTCAAGTGTTATAAGGGAAGAGGAAGATAAAAAATAAACCACACACATATTCTCATTCTGATTGATCTCATAAACCTGTTTTTCTTATATTTTAATAACAAAAGAAGACCAAAGAAATGTTTTAAAAATCTCTAGTGTATAGATAGTCATGGGAAAGAACTCACCAGTTGGTGGTTTGTCATCACTGTGCTCCTCTGGAAGGGTGAAACCAGCAGACCCATTACGGATGCAGTGCTGATAGTGCAGCACAGCCACGGAGGTATCTCCTCCAGCACCAGAATCCTCAGCAAGTGCACGGTTCTCGGCCAAGTTACGACGGTTCATGTACTGTTCCAATGCTCTAGCAGCAGTGGGGGACTGACTCGTGTTGTTGACTGAGTTGTCTGAAATGAGGAACAAATTAACTTAAAAAAAGTTAGGTTTCTGCAATACTCTACAATTATCAGTGTTATCAATAATTCCACAACACTTCCAGCCAAGTACACGGGCTTTCTTGACGACCTTTCCTTCCCCTTTTGCTTTATGTGAATAGTCTATACCAGGGGTCTCCAAACATTTTAGACTAAGGGCCACACTAACTCCTCCACTACGTCCCAGGTGCAAGACCCAGCAAGCTCATCATACCAACATACTGTAGTTACGATTATGCGCAACATAAGAATAAAAATCAATAATAAAAATAAATCCCCTTAAACTTTTTTGGCTGTAGTTTACCATGTTTCTTAATTATGCACATTTCATAAGCACCTATTTTAACAAGTTATTTACAATAACACATCCTGCCATTCATACGCGCCCCCCTTTTCCCTGTTATTTTCACTACACTTCCCAAATTATCTTCTCATTTGCACGTGTCTTCCTCTTAGATAATCTCTCTTGCTAATATCATACATAAGCACACAACTCCTATTCTACAGCTTTAACCAGAACTAACACTCGCATGAATTTCATTTAATACAGTTATATATCAGGGGAATGCGCTCTGCCGTACCCATAAAATTGACAATTTATAATAAAATAAAGACAAATCAGAGCCAACGTAGCATACAATTTAACCTCATGCAATTTGCCAATTTAATAAGTTATGTTATTAATTGTTGCTCAAACTAGGTAATTTTCTTGTTACTGGTTAAGAAGTTTATAAGTGGCCTTCACCTACTCATTTCTCCCTTAGCAATTCACTAATTGTTCTCCATATTTTTTCTTTTTAGACGGATTAGAGGCCAATCTCTGCCATTGCAAGTGTTGAAGTTATGCACTTCATAGGCTTTATATTGCCAAGATATAATTTCAGCGCAGTGACTTCATCGGTTTTATTATCTTCTTATATTTCTATAGTGCTGGTGAAGTATTGAGATATTAAGTGTTCCATCATTACTGCTGATTCCAACATGTTTTCATGGTGTTCTGAACTGTTGCTGCCATACTGAACCGGTACATTTGTGTTTTCAATAGCTTCTAAAGACCACAGTGTGGCGTGTATTGAAAGTGTTTATAGGCCTAGTTCATAAGACTTTTGACATCACTCATATTAGGCATATAATGTTTCAATCTCTCTTTATGGTGCACCATACAAGATTCAATTTTAAGGGAATTATTAGTGTTACGCCAAACAATTATCTTGTATCGTTTTCTGTCGTATCGGCTGATGAAGGGGCCAAAACTATTAATTAGGCCTCGAAACATGTCCCACTAATGACCACACAGTGAGCATATTTAATAAAAGTATTGATCAGGCGGAACTTTTAACCTGTTTATACTAGTTAGTTTATCAATACGAAACCAATGAGGTACAAAAAACACAATAGGTAAACTACACTAGATTGCTCTTTATGCTACGCACAATAATTCCATTCTGTACGTTTGACATCCAGTCTTATCTTCCCAGAGCCAGTACGTACACTTACGAGCAAAGTTCACTTCACAGATGTTCAAAGCAACCACTGTTATGTGTTAATTGTCTGATAACGAAATGATGTCCTGCTTATAAACGCAGATAAACGACGGGGACTAGGGAACTGACGTCACAAAAAAAAAAAACGACTTGAAGTACATTCGAACCGTAGCTTCAAAGTGGATAAGGGTTTGATAACCCAGCAGTCTACTCAGTGAGCTGGTTCGGTAGAGCGGGATGATACACATTCCTCTGTACATTCTGATGCGCGGCAGGATGTGACAGTGTTGCCAACTTCTCGTTTTCATACTTGTGTTTTCAAACTGCACCCGCTCCGATTTTGCTTTCGAAGCTTTTGTCTTGCATTTGGATGAGGAGTCGCATACCGACCTTCAAGTGGGGCGTTTTTTCTTCACCCTGTATGTCTCGTAAATACAATATGATGGATCCCAATACTTAGAAATGTTGGTTGTTGCTGTTGATGCTTCATATAGGGCCTTGGAACATAGCCTATTGGTCATCAGTCTCATACAGTTGGGTGTGTATTGAATTTTTCTGATACCTGTGTTTATAAGGCGTCAGTATCATTGTGTAACTATAATGTTAGTACGGTCATAGACTAAAATAAGCCTAAAATAATGAAAGCTTATTTCATCTTGGCCGACAAGCCTGAGTATTTGAATGAGTTTTTGAATGGTATGGACTCCGTCTTACGGAAAGAATTCATGATGAAAATAAATAAATGTAAAACAAAAATACTGGAATGCAGCCGAAATAAATCAGAAACCTCTATGGAGATCAAATTGGCAGGTGAAAAGCTGAAGGAAGTAGGAGACTTCTGTTACTTAGGAAGCAGAATAACCAGTGATGGACGAAGCAAAGAGGATATTAAAAGTAGGTTGGCTCAGGCAAAGAAAGCATTTCTACAAAAAAGGAATCTGCTGACATCGAATATAGATTTAGGTATTAGGAAGTCATTTTTGAAAGCCTTTGTCTGGAGCGTGGCGCTCTATGGAAGTGAAACTTGGACTAATGGTGTAGCAGAAAAGAGGAGTATTGAAGCATTTGAAATGTGGTGTTACAGGAGAATGATGAAGATCAGATGGGTAGATAGGGTTACAAACAAAGAAATATTAAGACGAGTGGGAGAGGAGAGATGTTTCTGGCGACTGCTAATGAAGAGAAGAGATAGGTTGGTAGGACACATACTAAGACACCCAGGAATAGCAAGCTTAGTTATGGAAGGAAGGGTCGAGGACAAAAACTGTAGGGGTAGACCAAGGTTAGAATATGTTAAACAGATTGCCTCGGATGTAGGGTGTCAGAGCTATGTAGAGATGAAACGATTAGCTCAGGACAGGGAGGCATGGAAAGCTGCATCAAACCAGTCAAAAGACTGAAGACTCAAACAACAACATTTCCTGTACTTCGAGTGCAAAATGGGAAACTAGGATCGATAGCGGACTTCCCTTGTAAATTCTTCCAACACAACACCTTAAATTGAGTCTAATAAAGAATTTGTGGAGGCACACAAATTTGCCTATTTGAGCAGAAAATTCACATGCCTCAGCTTGGAAAACATGAATCTTCATTGAACCACAATTGCACCTTCAGTTTCAATAGGCACTTAGTGACGGTGAGTGTTCAGCATAGAACACATTTTGAGAAGCTAATGTGGTTTTCTGGGGAACAGGGGAGCAGAGACTACAAGCAGCTCATGGTGAATGTTCTGATACCTTACAAGAGGATTGGTTGTTGACCTTACGAGAGGATTGGTTGTTGAATGTCACTAAGAATGCATGTTCTCCATCTTTATTTGGAGTTATCCTCCCCGACTTGCGATGTCATCAGCAACAAGCATGCAGAATGCTTTCATCAGCAACTCTAAACAATGGAAAGGAGTTGCAGCAATGTTAGCCAATTTCTGCTGGAGTCTTAATAATGAAGAGACACAATTTAAACAATGAAAGGAGTGAAAGAGTCAGAGTTAAGAAACGTAAGCCTGTGTATTCTATGTACGTTGAGTTACTGAACATAAATATTGTGTTCTGGGCAACAATTTTAGTACGAACAGGTGGATTGTCCTTGTGTCCGAAGAAACTCAAGAGATTTTATACTCCGTTTGAGCTGATTAATTATTAATTCAAATTTCAAAGATAATGAAACTATATGTGGCTTCGGTGGCGTAGTTGGTAGCATGCTAAGCTTCTATGCGGGTTCAAACCCGGCGAAATCGTCAGATTTTTTAAGACCATTAAAACTCCCTCAGTATGCCTTCCTTCGGAGGGGAAGTAAAGTCATTGGGCCCATGTCATGGATTTATGGCATGTAAAATAACCTTTCATTAACTACAATTGTGTGAAGCTAAATTTGTAGGTTAGATTTGATTAACGCTCTATTAGTTCCCAAGTTCGTCACCAGGTGCCGGTTGCATCTAGTAGTCAAGTTCACAGCTAGGTGACGATGGTAGCAAAAGTAGGAAATACTTGAAATTGATCGTCTGCAGTCCTTACCTGAATTACTGATAACACACACTAATACAGCCATCACAATTAACACCGGTTATCAGACAGATTCTACACACATCCAAAATACACGGGACTACATGACCTCGTTGTTACAGCCCCTAAACTGAGGAACCAACCAACTATCCAGACGTCTCAATCAATTTATAACAGAGCAAAAAATATCCTTGGCAAGGAATCAGCAAAATATCCTCCTTGCCGTGTTAAGTGCATATTGTTTATGATGTAACTAGAAATAAGGAGACAACATAGAAAATGAAGTTCATATTTACGACCCAAGTTCCGAAAGTAAGTTTCGTCATTTTATTGCACGAGCAGATGCTACACCTGGTGACACAAATAATTGCTATAAGAATCCACACCCATGGCTGCTTCAACGACAGAATGTAACGTGTTTTTCGAGGGTTTTTTATGCAACTGGCATAAGTCAGTAGGAAGCCATTCTATATTTATTTACGCGGCAAATTGTTCAACCAAGAGAATTTTTCATGTTAATTTATTATTATTATTAATTTATTATAATTATTATTAAGATATTTTCGGAGCATTTTATAAAAATTATAAGCATACAGATAGGTTTTCTATGTCTTAGAAAACGCTATCAAGCAAATTATTACGAACGACGATATCATAGAAAATTATCTGATTACGGAATTTTACGGAGTTTTGTCAGTTAGGGTATTTGAGAGAGATGAGTCACGGGGAATTCAAATACAAGCTTAATCTTGTCAGGAAGTACTACGCAAGGCTGGGTCGCATCGTCAAGAAAAGGCGAATATATGGAACGGAAATCAACTTCTTCATTCGCGCGCCGAGTGTAATGAACTAGAGGAGGGGAAGATCGCGTGGTGGGTCAGCCAATCAGTGAGGACCACGCAAGCTACAAGTCGGCTGAAGAGTGGGGGAGCCGACAGGTGCATATATCGTTCGACGCGCCGTGGAACGAGGACAATCTGTGAAATACTTGACGAGTATGGGTGCGCGTGCGAGTGGCTCCGATGTTCGGTGGAGTTAGCGACAATCTGTATAGAATTTAACGAGTACGGTTGTACGCGGGAATCGCTCCGATGTTCCGTGAATTGGAGGACTAACTTTTATAAAACTTAACCAGTGCGGTTGTACGAGTGTTTGGGTCCGAGGTACGGACCATAGAATTATCTAATCTACCAGAATCTCATCAAACATCGACGAAGATGACGACACCCAGGAGACTGTGGGAAGCTCACAGCATCATCCAGTACGAGGGAAAGGCTTCGGGCATTTCCAGTGGTAAGCGCTAATGACGCAGAAATACGCAATCTCTCATTTCTCTTGGTTTTATATTTCATATTTCAGTAACTTCATAGCTTGGGAATAAGAGTAAAATCAATAATTTATCAGACTCCGTTTTCACGTAATTTTCTATCGGTAATATTAAAATCGCAACGCTCCAATTTAAATTTTAAACATATTATTATTATTATTAATTTTGCTATACTTGTTTTATATAATAAATTCATTTCTTTTACAATGCAATCTTTGCTTTCAGTAGGTAGCATTAGATATAGACCAATTCCTTCTCCTGATACAATTGTTTGTTGGGTTAATGATCAAATCATACCACGATCTGAATGAATAGAGTCTTGAATGTGTTCTGCCGGAGCTAGACGGTGTTAAATACAAATTTAGATTTCAACATTGCGTTGAGGTCTTGGCGCCCATTAAAACAACATAGCTTAGGCAAAGGTAAACAGTTACATTTCTCACCCAACAGTTAGGGGCTAGCAAAACGTTTCATTTGTCGCCGACAACTTGGGGCTGAAAACCTAATAACATTAGTGGAAGGAGAAGGGTATATATTTCTGTGCCTGTATTTTGGGGATTATTTGTCTGTATCAGTGTATATCATTATGGGGGATGAGAAAGAAAGACAGATGAGGTTACGTAGTGGTCATCAACGGGAGAGTGATGATACGAGCAGTATGTCGAGTGATGGTAGTACCGGGGTAGCGGAGGTAAATCCCGATACTGAAACAGGGAGTGCAGGCGGCCAACCAGAATTAAAAACTTAACTTCTCGAGTTCATGTATCAGAACAAAGTTAGTAGTGATGCCTTAAATGCAAAATTAGAACAGAATAATGCAAAATTAGAACAAAACAACACTAAATTAGAACAAAACAGTAGGGAAAATAAAGAAAGTACAGATGCCTTAAATGCTAAATTAGAACAAAACAGTAGGGAAAATAGAGAGAGTAATGAAACTTTAAACGCCACATTAGAACAAAACAGTAAGGAAAATAGAGAGAGTACTGAAACTTTAAATGCTAAATTAGAACAAAACAGTAGGGAAATGAGTGACAAATTCGAACTGATTAGAGGTGAGATCAGGGGGGTGATGGAAGAAAAGGCTGAAGAGATTATTGCAGATGTAGACAGAAAATTAGGAAAAGTACAGGAGGAGTTGGAAATTAGAATCAGTACACAGGCTGAAAATTTAAAAGAACTAGTGCAACTAGAAACACAGCAGGTCAAAAAGCAATTGGGGGGAGAAATTGACAAAATTCAGGTAGCTACTAAAGAGGTTAAGGAACAGCTGGGGGGTAGAATTGAGAAAGTCCACTCACAAATAGTTGCAGAAGTAAATGATTTAAGAGAGAGTAATAAAGAGAGCATTAGCAAGATTGAGGAGAAACAAGCAAAGCTATATTATAAAGTAGAAGAATCAGAAGGAAACATTAAATTAACAGTAAACAGTATTGAGAGGAAGGCTGAGGAGAAAATCGCAGAATTAGAGTTAAAATTAAAAGCTAGGATCAGGCAAGAAAATAGTCAGAATAGGCCAGTTTTTGTGAATAGCACACACAGGGAGGTAGAACTGGGTAAGTTCAGCAATCGACAGGGGTGCCCAATGGAGTTCATGAACACTATAGAAAATAAATTCGGGGAGAGGTTGGAAAATGGTAGTATTGAGTGGTGCCAGGTAGTTGAAATTTTAGAACAAGTGTTTGTGGGGGAAACGAGGAATTGGTTTGCTGTCTACAGAGACAAGTTTACTGATATGAATGATTTTAAAATGAAATTCTGTGAAAAGTTCTGGAATGAGGTTATTCAGTCGCAGCATCGTGAGGGAGTAGTGTGTGGTAAATATAACCCTAAAGGAAGCTCCACCATGACCGAATACTTTTTAGGGCAGGTATTAGTGTGTAAATATCTGGATGGGTTGAAGGAGGAAAGTGATGTGGTGAGGTTGCTACTTAGGCACTTTCCCTATAGGATCAAGGAGGCTGCTTATATCCAGAATGTAAAGACTATATCACAAGTAGAAAATTTGTTAAGCACATTTGATGCACTAGGGAGAGGGGGTTATGAGGACAATTTCAATAGGAACCAGGGTAATAATAATAATAGACCTAATGAAGCCAGGCATCAGGAAGTTCAAGGGAACGGTGGCGAAGGGGCCAACGCTCAAAATATAAATAATAATAATCAGCTAAATCAGAACAGAGGAAATGGCTTTGGTAATCAGTATCAAGGGAGGAACAATGATTTCAGGGGAAATCAAGGGAGGAACAATGATTACAGGGGAAATCAAGGGAGAAACAATGATTTCAGGGGAAATCAAGGAAGAAATTATAATGACAATAATTACAACCAGAATAGGGGTCAAGGAAGAGGACAGCCTAGTGGTAGTAATATACAGCCAAACAATGACAACACAACCCAGAACAACCACACCATTGCAGTAGTAACTAGTACTACGGCCAGCTGTAGCGGTTCTTTAAACGCGAACCAGGCTGCGAAGTAAGGTCAGAATCTCAGTCTGTAGCATGCCCTGTCCATACAATTATACAGGAACCCTATGACCTAAATGTGAGAAATGAATTATTACATGAACTAAATGATGAAGGTATTATTCATGAAGTGGTTAGTAAGAGCCCCATAGTTAAATTTAGCGTGTCCGAGGCGTACACAGATGTTTTAATTGATAGTGGTTGTACGAAGAGTTGCATAAGTAGTGCATTTTATGATAAAATGAAAGGAACTGGAGTAAATTTTGAGGAGATGCCAATTAAAAGCACTTTTGTTATCACAGCTGTTGGGAAGAGGTCTAAAGTAATTTCTAAGCAAGTTTTAGTAGACATTAAAATTAATAATCATGTAGAGAAGCAGATTTGCCTTGTAATTCCAAATTTAGTATTCAGTGTTATCTTGGGTTCAGAGTGGCTAAGTAGAGTGTCTGGTAACTTATGTTATGATGTAGGGAGTTTGAAATTTAAATGGGGAGATTCTGAAGTAGAAGTAGCGTTCAATGACCATATTCAGAGGAGTAGTATTGTAGGTGTGATTTGTACTTTAAATGAGATATCGCCAGCCGTAGAGCGGGGTTCTCCATGTTTTGTGGGCAGTGTGATTACGAACGGAAGTCCAGAGGACTCGTTACGTGATGCTGCATTTCAGGGTAATATAGAGGTGGAACAATGTGTTCGGCTCTATGATGTGTTATTGTGTAATAGGAGAGTTTTTGAGGATCGCATTGGTATGGCCAATTGCTATACACATTCATTGAACGTTATTGATAGGTCAGTATTCACAGGACATAGATATCCTGTACCTTTCGCTTATCAGAGTGCAGTTGAGGCACAAATTAATCAGTTGCTTGAAGATGGGATTATTGAGCACTCTAACAGTCCATATGTTAATTCTTTGATCACGGTACCCAAGACCGACGGCACGGTTCGTATTTGTTTAGACGCTCGTTTGGTTAACAGTAGAATTAGTTCAGATCAGCTGAAATCTATGTCAATAGAGGAATTAATGCAAACATTTGAGGGGAAGAAGTATTTCACTTGTGTAGATTTGAGTTCCAGTTTTTGGCAAGTGCCACTTTTGTACGAAGATAGACCATTTACAGCTTTTAGTCATAAATATAACCTTTATCAATTTAGTAGAACACCTTATGGGTTAAAGAGTAGTTCAGCAGCTTTAATTAGGGCTTTAAACATCGCATTAGGGGATGACACAGGAGAGTTTGTAACCATTTACATTGATGATATGGTAATTAGTTCACGCAGTTTTGAGGAGCATCTACGTCATTTAGATATAGTTTTTCAGAAGTTAGATCAGGCAGGGCTCACTTTGAAGCTGTCTAAGTCGTCATTCTGTCAGTCAGAAGTGACATTTTTAGGTCATAGAGTGTCGAGTAGAGGTGTAACACCAGAAGAAAGTAGGGTTAATAAGATACTTAACGCAGAGGTGCCACAGAATGTTAAACAGTTAAAAACTTACCTGGGAATTTGCAACTTTTTCAAGAGGTTCGTTCTTAAATACTCTGGGTTGGTAGAACCATTCAGGGAATTGCTTAAAAGTGGGACTCGGTGGAGATGGGAGTCCAAGCATGATCAGGCTTTTAGAGCGCTGAAGGAAGGTTTTGAGAAAGCTGTAGTGCTGAAATATCCGTTAAAAGATAAGGAATATGTGGTTATGACAGATGCTTCACATATAGGCATTGCTGGAGTATTATGTCAGAAAGATGATGAGGGTAATCTGTGCATTGTATCTTTAGCCTCGCGAGGACTAACAGCAGCAGAGAAAAGATACACGATTACTGAGTTAGAGCTTTTAGGTATCGTTTTCAGTTTAGGGAAATTTAGAATGTATTTAGTAGGGGGGAAATTTGAGATCCACACAGATCACCATGCATTACTGTATATGAGAAATTGTAAACTCAGTTCTAACAGAGTTAGTAGGTGGATTCTTGCTCTGCAGGAATACGAATTCACAATAAAATATATTAAAGGTAAAGATAACATTCTTGCAGACATGCTATCGAGGGACACTAATTTATGTAGGGATTATCCTGTGGTTAAAGCAGAGGACGGTATTTTAATATGTGCATGTGTGGACAGTAGCAACAGGGCATCGTTACAGACACTGAGAAATATGCTAGTGGAGCAACGTGATGACGTTAAGTTAAAGGAGCCACTGGCTAGGTTGGAAATAGGTGAAGAAGAGTATGTGAAAGTAGGACGGTTCACGTACAAGATGCAGGATGGGCTTCTTGCAAGGAAATGTAGGAATAATCGGTGGGCAATATGTGTTCCTGCCACTTTGCGGGAGGAGCTAATTTGGTTCATTCATAGGGAATTAGGACACTTTGGTGCTGCCAAGGTCTTCTATGAAATTGGTCGTGACTTCATTTGGAGTAAAATGGGAAGGGATGTTAGGAGGATTTTAGCTAAGTGTGACACCTGTCAAAGGAGTAAATATCCAGTTAAATATTTAGTGGGGGAGAGATCTGCAGTTCTCACCAGTAGTCCCGGCGAACTACTGTTTGTGGATTTATTTGGCCCGATCGTTAAAGGACAGTACGGCTACGAGTACATTTTTATAGTTATTGACGCTTTTAGTAAGTATGTCAAGCTATATCCGCTAAGGAAAGCCACGGGACTAGCGTGTAGCCGTCTGATCATTAATAAGTATGTACCTGAGTTTGGCATTCCTCTCAGGATACTATCTGACAGTGGACCACAGTTTACTGCAAAGAAATGGAGAACCAGTATGCAGGAAGCTGGTATAACACACGTTCATTCCTCTGTAAGGTACCCTCAGGGTAATTCTGCAGAGCGTCCATTAAGGGAAGTGGCTCGTCTTTTTCGGACTCTAGTGCATGACAAGCATGCGGCCTGGGTTGGACATCTTCCCAAGGTCGAGACTTGGCTGAATTCTGTCCAGCATGAGAGCACGAAATTGACGCCATACGAAGTTCACTTCGGAAAAAGACCACAAAATGAACTAGCGAGGGTGTTGGGATTAAATGAGGGTAAGCAACCGGGGATGGATTACATTGTCCAGTTGGCGAAACAGAATTTATCTAAGTCAGCACAAAAGAAAATTCGCCAACCAAAAGAAACTAAATTTGACCCATTCGAGCCGGGAGACAGAGTCTTACTTAGAGTGCCAAAACAGTCAAATAAGCTAGAGAAAGTCATGTCCAAGTTCTTTTATCTCTACGAGGGCCCATTTATAGTTTCCAAACGTATTGGGAAAACAGCATATGTGCTGGAGAATAGTGAGGGAAACAGATTATACGGAACGTATAATATACATAGTCTACGAAAATATGTGTCATAAAGTGAGTGTGTTTAGCTGGCGAGCCAGCCTATCAAATGAGTAAGTGTGGTGTCTGGTGCGTGGAAGATCTGGTCTTCAAGGCAGGCGTATCAGAAGTCGCACAGGGGGGTAGTATGTAAGTAAATGAGAGTTTTTAAGGTACAGGGAAATATGACGGGATTGTCGGATGCTCTTGAGCACTAAAATGTCTCGATACACCAAGGCCAGAATTTGGTAGCGCTGGTGAATTCCCATTTGCCTCCTAGAGATGGGTGAGCGCTTGGACAGGGTATTTTTTGCTTAAGGCGTCCACGAGGCAAAAGATGGGCCATCAGAAGGCGAGACAGTCCTTCATGAAACTCATACATATCAGCACACGTGATTTCTGTTTACGGCCTCGCCATGTAAGATTTGTAAGTGTGTAATTTAAGATAATTTGTACAAAGGTATTATTTGTGTGAGAAGAATTGATCTGTGTTGAGAACTAGTATTAAGTAGAATATGGTCTACGGGAACTTAACAAGACAGGGCGATTACGGCACAGAAATATTTGGTGTTATATGTAATACACATTTACTGTTTTTTTTTTCAGAAGTCAATATTAATTTAATCATCTGTTATAAAGAGAGATCATGTATTATGGTCACGAGGCGCTGCCACAATAGTGTGATCGTGTGCTCAGTGATAAGTGAGATTAAAGTTCACCATAAGGAAGGGACCTCCAGTGAAATTAGGAAGTTCTATGGAGATATAAATATATCAGAACACCTTCAATGCGTGTGATATGACATCATAAATACATAGTGCTCACACATTAATTATGTCTATTTCTCCAACATAGAGAAATTTGAAAGGCGGAAATATCCGTGGAACACTATTCTATATGTAAAACATTGGACTGGTTGCAAAGTGCAATCCATAGTGACAACAAACTTTGACGCAAAGTGCGTGAAGAAAAATTATGAGTGTATATATCTGTAATTTAGGGAGATTTCATTTATGTAATATGTATTTTGGATGGGGTTTATTAACGTGTCTGGGATAATCGGATAATGGACCGTCGTCACGGTAAATCATCCGATGAACCGAGGCGAATATGTAACGTGTTTTTCGAGGGTTTTTTATGCAACTGGCATAAGTCAGTAGGAAGCCATTCTATATTTATTTACGCGGCAAATTGTTCAGCCAAGAGAATTTTTCATGTTAATTTATTATTATTATTATTATTAATTTATTATAATTATTATTAAGATATTTTCGGAGCATTTTATAAAAATTATAAGCATACAGATAGGTTTTCTATGTCTTAGAAAACGCTATCAAGCAAATTATTACGAACGACGATATCATAGAAAATTATCTGATTACGGAATTTTACGGAGTTTTGTCAGTTAGGGTATTTGAGAGAGATGAGTCACGGGGAATTCAAATACAAGCTTAATCTTGTCAGGAAGTACTACGCAAGGCTGGGTCGCATCGTCAAGAAAAGGCGAATATATGGAACGGAAATCAACTTCTTCATTCGCGCGCCGAGTGTAATGAACTAGAGGAGGGGAAGATCGCGTGGTGGGTCAGCCAATCAGTGAGGACCACGCAAGCTACAAGTCGGCTGAAGAGTGGGGGAGCCGACAGGTGCATATATCGTTCGACGCGCCGTGGAACGAGGACAATCTGTGAAATACTTGACGAGTATGGGTGCGCGTGCGAGTGGATCCGATGTTCGGTGGAGTTAGCGACAATCTGTATAGAATTTAACGAGTACGGTTGTACGCGGGAATCGCTCCGATGTTCCGTGGATTGGAGGACTAACTTTTGTAAAACTTAACCAGTGCGGTTGTACGAGTGTTTGGGTCCGAGGTACGGACCATAGAATTATCTAATCTACCAGAATCTCATCAAACATCGACGAAGATGACGACATCCAGGAGACTGTGGGAAGCTCACAGCATCATCCAGTACGAGGGAAAGGCTTCGGGCATTTCCAGTGGTAAGCGCTAATGACGCAGAAATACGCAATCTCTCATTTCTCTTGGTTTTATATTTCATATTTCAGTAACTTCATAGCTTGGGAATAAGAGTAAAATCAATAATTTATCAGACTCCGTTTTCACGTAATTTTCTATCGGTAATATTAAAATCGCAACGCTCCAATTTAAATTTTAAACATATTATTATTATTAATTTTGCTATACTTGTTTTATATAATAAATTCATTTCTTTTACAATGCAATCTTTGCTTTCAGTAGGTAGCATTAGATATAGACCAATTCCTTCTCCTGATACAATTGTTTGTTGGGTTAATGATCAAATCATACCACGATCTGAGTGAATAGAGTCTTGAATGTGTTCTGCCGGAGCTAGACGTTGTTAAATACAAATTTAGATTTCAACATTGCGTTCAGGTCTTGGCGCCCATTAAAACAACATAGCTTAGGCAAAGGTAAACAGTTACATTTCTCACCCAACAGTTAGGGGCTAGCAAAACGTTTCAAGAAGAAGCATCAGTAGAAGGGGAATGACGCATGCGCAAAGCGCTGACGAAGAGGAGCAGCAGAAGGGCTTGCCCATATCATTCGAGTACAACTCAAGATGGCAGACAGACGTGCACTGACAACATGGTCGACAATGGAAGTGCCTGCTGTCATCTGGTATGAATGGGCACATGGGACTACTGTCGACCAAAATATTATGTGTACTCGAGTTTGAAGGTTGTTTGTGAAGTAACCAATAGATCTACATAAAAACCAATAACATCATCATTTACGTCGTTCTATTTTACGTTAGTTCATGTAGGTTTGGAATTTTTAATTTATATTTTAACATTTTTAATCACAGTTTGGAACACAAAAAGTGCCTGTTTGTAAGCGTGTTTCAACCATGCGTCACATTTAAGAATTATTATCTCACAAACCCGTCATCAGATCGAATCCAAATTTTAATACAATATACATTGGAATGTTGTATAACTGGTTTATTAATTTTAAAATGTTGTGTGTCCAAGAAACAAAGTTGTTATGATTTTTGTAAGGTAACTTTTTCTCGGCTCGGGGTGGTTTGAAAAGGTAGTTCTTGGTCGCGTTGTAATCCTTATACATCAAAAAGGTATGCTGTATGATTGTGAAATACGTAAATTAATTCACTTATTTTATATAGGTTTGTATTTGTACGCGGAATTAAGACATGGTTCACCAGTTAGCTACTCCGGTGAAAGCTGTACAGCGTTGCCAACACGCGTCACGGCGCCTCGCTGGGAAGTGATGGGGTCCATATCAGTGATGCAGTGGATGAAATTATAATTAACCTTCACAATTTATCCAACCATGATGATGATGATGATGATGATGATGATGATGATGATGATGATAAGGACAGTGAAGGCAAAATCATTTTCAAATATGCATCACAAGAAAATTATCTTTTAAATTCCATTGTTTAGCATTTTCAAATTAAGGCATTGCCATTTGGCATACAATTCAATATCTTTCTAAGCAGAGTTCTTGAGAATATCAGCACTTAGTCAACTTTTAAATTTTTGTACAATTCTTACACTTTTTCACTGGTTGTTTTTTCTTTCTTTTTTATTTTCTTTTTCTTTCTTTCTTCAGTGTATTTATGTGAGTGGTCTTGAGTCTGTGTGTAATCAAGTTATTTGAGGTGAAAATTTTCCTTTTTTGTTGCTTTATTCAATCTTTTGAGTGTTAAAGTTCAATGTTTAATTTGGGAGCATAAGGGTTAATATGCTGCTACTGTGTTGTCTTCCTGAACTTGCAGAGCTCTCCCTTTTATTCACATTCAAAATCATATGAGAAACAATATAAGAGGAACACAGCAGACTTACCTGCAGAACAGCACACATATATTGGATAGTCACATGATAATATGAAGTATGAAAATATGTTGACGACTCATAGGAAGAGACCAAATATTGCTTATTCACATTCCTTACTGTCATACTAGGGCCTGATTACCACTTGATGGATGCAGTATTTTTGTATTTGTCCATTAGCACAGGCTAGGGTAAAATGTGGCTTTTCACAGATGTCTCAGCCTCATTCATGGCCGTGATTATATGGAAGCTACTGAGGTATGAGTTGTGCTGAGTAATGGCATTCAGGGCATAGCTAGTGTCGAAGGATACTGTGAAAGGTTCTACTCATAGAGTCAGTGCTATTGTTCTGACTCAGTGAGGAAAGCAATGGCAAACTACCTCACTCCTCACCTTGCCTAGTACGCCTCATTATAGTGCAGCCTGTGGTTTTGTAGGTTTCTTCCACATAACCTATGATGGCACTTTTTGAGGATCCAACCAACCTCTGGGCTGACTACCTAATAAACAGATTTGTTTATTAAATACGGAGATATTTGTGTTAGTTGTATTACTTAAAATAACTAGCAAACTGATTATATGGGCAATATTTATATGTTCTTTAGGATCTAGCCAGAGAACCAGTTGGATTTTATGGTCTGCCAAGTGTCAATACCAATAGTGTCATCTCATGAAGACTCTCCCGAAAACCCGTATATATGGTACCCATGCCTTAACGGTACAGATCTCAAAGGGCAGCAACTGACAAGAGGAATAAAAGATTTCAGCAATCACTTCGTTTAGTTCCAGCAGGCCCCAGCTTAATGCCCAACACTTGACCATTTAGATTAAATATTTGATCATAGCGTATAGAAGAGTGTGTGCACGCTTTTCTCTTTTCACCCATAAGCCAACTGAAGAGAGTGCTGGTCCTTCCACCAGCAGCAGCACCATCGATTGAGACGGGAACAGATGAGACTTGTTACATTTGTGTCAAGTTATTGGAATGTTTATTGCTCTCCATTGTCACTGTTCAGGGGCAGATGACCTCGAAGTTCCACCCCTTAAAACAACAATAACTAACTAACGTCACTGTTCGGCAGTTTTACATTGAGTGTTCATGAGTGAGTAGTGTGAGTTGTGTTATGCCTTACCGTCTACATTGCTACAAACTACTGTCTTGAGACATCGTGTTTCAGCGTGCACAATATGCCCACTTGTTTCGTACCTGGATATCGGATATCTGGATAACGGTCTTCAGAAAGGTATTTCTTTAGGTCCACTAAATATTCCAGTATTTTCCTGAAATGGGAGAAGGCTGTCCCAAGAACAGACAGGAAACTGACTCATGATTGTTCATTTTTGCGATAACTTCTTAATAAAAGTAGATTCATTTAAGGTGAATGGTGAAAGAGTAGAGATAGCAAGGCAACGGTGGAAATTCAAGCCTGAAACATTTTCCCATATATTTCCTAATCTGCCAAAATATCTCTCCAAGACAGTTAAAAACATGACTCTCCCGTAAACAGGCAATCCATGCGAACAACTATTTCTAATAAAACTCAGCAATCTTTCTAGGTTTGTGCCATGTCCTGTGTGGGGTTTCGCCTAGGACACCGAGCTGGCTCAACAGCGGGCTAATGGTGTCTGCGCCCAAAAGTCGTAATCAGAACATACTCATGTCAGTGATCAGCCCATGGGCTTAGCAGTTGAGGATAGCTCTGAATCTGCAAATGCTAGGAAAACAATTGCTTTGTTACAGAGACTGAAGAATCAGAAACGTAATTTAACTTAATTAGAACACAGAATAAACGCAATGTAGCTTAGGTTAAAATAGCCTTCCTGTACTTGAGATTAAAAAAAAAAAAGAAATCAAAAGGTTGTTCCGAACAATCAATACAATTCGCCTAACTTAGCAAAAAGCAGAAAATTATAGTCAATACAATGTTAAAAACTTGCCAAGTAAAAAGTAAAAAAGGAATATGAGATATAGTGATGAATCTCTCTTGGATTCTCTTCCTTTAGAGTAGTCTCCCAAGGGTTATCGGCACTGCTTAAATCATGACTTGCTGCCTTTGCCTTCTGAAACCTACTTAAAAAAATTGCTATAGGGCCTTAAATGTTCGTATGGCATAAATGATCATGCTACTGCTACCATTTCTCAATCTTCTAATGGAAAGGAGGAGCATGAACACCTAGGGATACTGATATCAGTGGCGGCTGGCAGATAATTGTTCTGGGTGTTGCACTATTTTCATTAAGGTGGTGCATGGGCACCCGCAAGATTTTGTCTAGGGGGGGATGAATTATTTTTTATTTCATTGGGGAAGGAAAAATGAAAGCAATGGTATTTTCAGATGATTTGATGATTTGGGAAAACAAGGAGGAGGAGGTACAGGAACAGTTGGACAAGTGGGAAGGAATAATACAAGGATATGGGATGAAATTTAGCATAAATAAGTGAGATGAAAGTCCCAGGAGGATAGAGGAGTAGAGAAATGGACTATAAAGAGGATAAAGGAGATGTACAAGGGAAGTGTGAGCTGTGTGAAAGTGGGAGAAGAGAGATCGGACTGGTTGGAACAGAGAAACGGCCTGAAACAAGGAAGTGCACTGTCTTTTCATTGTGGTGATAGTGTAACATGTTTTTCTAGGGGGTTTTATGCCACTAACACAAGTTAGTTGGACTATATCATATTTGTTAAACGCGGCAATAATCCGGCCAAGTTAAATGATTTCAGTTTATTCAATTTTATATTTCATATTATTATTATTTTTATTAATATTTATTACGTCATTTTTTTGAGCTTTTAAATTTGGAAGATTACAGATAGGATTTCTACTAGTAGAAATCCGTATCTATATTAGATGATTCCAATATATAAATTGCACGACAGATCATTTCATACTTTTTTTTGTCGTGTAGCCTCCTGAGAGGCCGAGTGCAGGTCTTTCTAGTCGACGCCCGTGGGCGACCTGCGCGTCGGGATGAGAGATGGAATTGATGAAGATGAATGAAACTGGGCAAGGATGTGGAAGGAAGCGGCCGTGGCCTGTCAGAAGGTACTGTCCCAGCATTTGCCTGGTGTTGAAAATGGGAAACCACGGAAAACCATTTCAAGGACAGCCGACGGTGGGGCTCGAACCCACGCGTCTACCGAGTCAGCAGAGAGCTTGGCCCCTTGACCTAACGCAGTGCTTTAGCCCGCGCAGCCACTACTGTCGGTATTTTATACGTAAAGACGGGATTTTATTCATTAGGGCTAAGAGAGAGTGGTGTGTGACTCACTGGGTATTTCAATACAAGAATAGACTGGAGTACAATAGAATTACGAAATCCGAGGGAACACTTCAAACCAAGAAAACGAGGTATGATTTACGTCTTGCCCGGTAAAATGGAAATGTCCAGGGACACTTCTTGTCCAGGGGAAGGAACCTCATGGCGCGAAGAGCCACGTGAGGTGACCAGCCAATCAAGGAAGAAGAAGCAACGTAGGTCGGGCATGGCGAGAAAAGTGACGCACGCGGATTGGTCGAAGCAGCGAGGCCGCGGTGTGAAACTAGACTCTGGTGGGAGAAGCTGGAAGGCCATATAGTGAACGCGCTGGTTGAAGAGGGGACCTTTTTTCATTGAGACTTTACGCTTGGTGCAGTAAGCACATACTTTGTTCGCAAGTGCCAAGTGGGACAATTTATTCACGCTAACTCCGCTGATCACATCAGATCGTGGGTTCCACGCGTCTTGCAGTGCTAAGGCAGGCGACGTGTTGTGGTTCATGGATTATACTCCACCACAAGCAGTAACGATAACTTATAATCTACGAAGAAGAACCTGACGCCGTCAACTCCAATGAAGAACATCAGACGCAACGAGACTTCAAGCACGTGGGAGACAATGTTCCCGTTGGTAAGCACATGTAATCTACGACACACACTCTCTGTTTTTCGATAGGACCAATATAAATTCTTTAAGCATAAATTTGGAAATAAGTTAAATTCACGTTATTCTCCCGACCGGCGTATTAAGTAATTTTGTTCGTGGCAATGGTTAAAGTAGTATGCTCCGTTAATAGTGTTAATTTTATACAAGATGCTATCATGGTTTCTAGGTATATTACATTCAATTTTTACAAAGTAGATTCTTTGATTCCAGTAAGTAGCAATAGTTGTAATACCACATCCTTCTCCACAATCAAATGTTGTCTGGGTTGATGATCCAATCATCCCACGGCCTAGTCATTAAGAGTTTCTCATATGTTCTACTCACGCTAGGGGTCGATATTAATTATATAAATTTAGCTTTGAACACAATGTATCCGGCTTGGCGCCCAACATAGATCAAACTTAGCAGTAGTATTTTCTGGTGAACAGTCCGCCCAAATAAAAAAACATTACATTTGTCGCTACCAACTTGTGGAGAAAAAAACATTACATTTGTCGCCGACAACGTTGGGCCGAAAACCCAGGAACATTTGAGGAAGGAGAAGGAGACATATTTCTGTGCCGGTATTTTGGGGGTTATTTGTCTTTATCAGTGTATATCATTATGGGGGATGAGAAAGAAAGACAGATGAGGTTACGTAGTGGTCATCAACTGGAGAGTGATGATACGAGCAGTATGTCGAGTGATGGTAGTACCGGGGTAGCGGAGGTAAATCCCGATACTGAAACAGGGAGTGTAGGCGGCCAACCAGAATTAAAAACTTTACTTCTCGAGTTCATGTTTCAGAACAAAGTTCGTAGTGATGCCTTAAATAAAAAATTAGTACAGAACAATGCAAAATTAGAACAAAACAGAAGGGAAAATAAAGAAAGTATAGAAGCTTTAAATAAAAAATTAGAACAGAATAATGCAAAATTAGATAAGAACAACAAGGAAATTAGTGTGAAAATGGAGCAGATTAGAGGAGAAATCAGAGGAGTAATGGAAGAGAAGGTTAAAGAGATCATTGCAGATGTAGGCAAGAAATTAGGAAAAGTACAGGAGGAGTTGGAAAGTAGAATCAGCACACAGGCTGAAAATTTAAAAGGAATTAGTTAAATTAGAAACACTGCAGGTTAAAAAGAAATGGGGGGGGGGGGCGGGGGGGGGGGGGTTGACAAGATTCAGGTATCAACTAAAGAGGTTAAGGAACAGCTGGGGGGTAGAATTGAGAAAGTCTACTCGCAAATAGTTGCAGAAGTAAATGATTTAAGAGAGAGTAATGGAGAGAGCATTAGCAAGATTGAGGAGAAACAAGCAAAACTATATGATAAAGTAGAAGAATCAGAAGGAAACATTAAATTAACAGTAAACAGTATTGAGAGGAAGGCTGAGGAGAAAATCGCAGAATTAGAATTAAAAGCTAGGATCAGGCAAGAAAATAGTCAGAATAGGCCAGTTTTTGTGAATAGCACACACAGGGAGGTAGAACTGGGGAAGTTCAGCAATCGACAAGGGTGCCCAATGGAGTTCATGAATACTATAGAAAATAAATTCGGGGAGAGGTAGGAAGATGATAGTATTGAGTGGTTCCAGGTAGTTGAAATTTTAGAACAAGCGTTTGTAGGGGAGACAAGGAATTGGTTTGCTGTCTATAGAGACAAGTTTACTGATATTAATGATTTTAAAATGAAATTCTGTGAAAAGTTCTGGAATGAGGCTTCAGTCGCAGCATCGTGAGGGAGTAGTGTGTGGTAAATATAACCCTAAAGGAAGCTCCACCATGACCGAATACTTTTTAGGGCAGGTATTAGTGTGTAAATATCTGGATGGGTTGAAGGAGGAAAGTGATGTGGTGAGGTTGCTACTGAGGCACTTTCCCTATAGGATCAAGGAGGCTGCTTGTATCCAGAATGTAAAGACAATATCACAAGTAGAAAATTTGTTAAGCACATTTGATGCACTAGGGAGAGGGGGTTATGAGGACAATTTCAATAGGAACCAGGGTAATAATAATAATAGGCCTAATGAAGCCAGGCATCAGGAAGTTCAAGGGAACGGTGGCGAAGGGGCCAACGCTCGAAATAGAAATAATAATAATCAGCAAAATCAGAACAGAGGAAATGGCTATGGTAATCAGTACCAAGGTAGGAACTATGATTTCAGGGGAAATCAAGGGAGGAACAATGATTTCAGAGAAAATCAAGGGAGAAATACTGATTTCAGGGGAAATCAAGGGAGAAATTATAATGACAATAATTACAACCAGAATAGGGGTCAAGGAAGAGGACAGCCTAGTGGTAGTAATATACAGCCAAACAATGACAACACAGCCCAGAACAACCAGACCAGTGCAGTAGTTAGTAGTACTACAGCCAGCTGTAGCGGTTCTTTAAACGCGAACCAGGCTGCGAAGTAAGGTCAGAATCTCAGTCTGTAGCATGCCCTGTCCATACTATTATACAGGAACACTATGACCTAAATGTAAGAAATGAATTGTTGCATGAATTAAATGATGAACGTATTATTCAGAAGGTGGCTAGTAAAAGCCCGATAATTAAACTTATCGTGTCCGAGGCGCACACCGATGTTTTAATTGATAGTGGTTGTATGAAGAGCTGCATAAGTAGTATATATAACGATAAAATGAAAGGAACTGGTGTAAATTTTGAGGAGATGCCAATTAAAAGCACTTTAGTTATCACAGCTGTAGGGAAGAGGTCTCAAGTTATTTCTAAGCAAGTTTTAGTGGACATTAAAATTAATAATCATATCGAAAAGCAGATTTGTCTTGTAATTCCAAACTTAGTTTTCAGTGTTATTTTGGGTTCAGATTGGCTAAGTAGAGTGTCTGGTAACTTATGTTATGATGTAGGGAGTTTGAAATTTAAATGGAATAATTCTGAAGTAGAAGTAGCGTTCAACGACAATGTTCAGGGGAGTAGTGTTGTAGGTGTGATTTGTTCTTTAAGTGAGATATCACCAGCCGAAGAGCGGGATACTCAAATTTTTGTGGGCAGTTTGATTACGAACGGTAGTCTAGAGGACTCGTTACGTGATGCTGCATTTCAGGGGCACATAGAGGGAGACCAGTGTGTTCTGCTCTATGATGTGTTATTGTATAATTGGAGAGTTTTTGAGGATCGCATTGGCATGGCCAATTGCTATACACATTCATTGAACGTTATTGATAGATCTGTATTTACAGGACATAGATATCCTATACCTTTCGCTTATCAGGGTGCAGTGGAGGCACAAATTAACCAGATGCTTGAAGATGGCATTATAGAGTACTCAAACAGTCAATATGTTAATCCTTTAATTACGGTACCGAAGGCTGATAGTACAGTCCGAATTTGTTTAGACGCTCGTTTAGTTAACAGTAGAATCAGTTCAGATCAGCTGAAGTCCATGTCCATTGAAGAGTTGATGCAGACATTTGAGGGTAAAAAGTATTTCACATGCGTAGATTTAAGTTCCAGTTTCTGGCAAGTGCCACTTATGTATGAAGATCGGCCATTTACAGCTTTTAGTCATAAATATAACCTATATCAGTTTTGCAGGGTACCTTATGGGTTAAAAAGTAGCTCAGCAGCTTTAATTAGGGCTTTAAACATCGCATTAGGAGATGACACAGGAGAGTTTGTAACTGTTTACATCGATGATATGGTAATCAGTACACGCAGTTTTGAGGAACATCTACGTCATTTAGACAGTGTATTTCAAAAGTTAGATCAGGCAGGGTTCACTCTGAAACTGTCCAAGTCGTCATTCTGTCAGACAGAAGTGACATTTTTAGGTCATAAAGTGTCAAGTAGGGGTGTGACACCAGAGGAAAGTAGGGTTAGCATGTGTGGACAGTAGCAACAGGGCATCGTTACAGACACTGAGAAATATGCTAGTGGAGCAACGTGATGACATTAAGTATGTGTCATAAAGTAAGTGTGTTTAGCTGGCGAGCCAGCCTATCAAATGAGTAAGCGTGGTATTTGGTGCGAGGAGGATCTGGTCTTCTAGGCAGGCGTATCAGAAGTCACACAGGGGGGGTAGTATGTAAGTAAATGAGAGATTTTAAGGCACAGGGAAAGATGAAGGGAGTGGAGGATGCTGTTGAGCACTAAATTGTCTCGATGCACCAAGGCCATTTTCGCAGCGCTGATGGATTCCCATTTATCTCCAAGAGATGGGGGAGCGCTTGTATAGGGCTTGTTAGCTTAAGGCGTCCACGAGATAAAAGATGGGCCATCAGAAGGCGAGACAGTTCTCCATGAAGCTCATACACATCAGCACACGTGATTCCTGCTTACGACCTAGCTATATGAGATCAGGGTTGGATATAATTAAGGTAGTTTGTGTACGAGGTACTAGACCTCATGAGATGTTGTATATAAGTAACAGATAAAAAGTTGTGGCAACTAGGTCAGGTTCGATATGTGGACTGGTCTGGGATGTGAACTACTGGCTGAGCGACGAATATTAGAAATTGTGATCTAGAGTAAGGTGGGTTTTAGTTTACATGTACTTAGTAAGATAGGGCACATACGGCACAGGAATATCTCGTGTTATAAGTAATGGGTACTTACTGTTTTTTTACAGTCATGTCTTTCCTTTTAATTAAAAATTTCACAGAGAAGGTGGGAAGTAGATCACTTTGCTCTACCGCGAGTGTGTGATCGTGTGAGATCGTGTACCATGATATTGGTATACGGTAGGTGTGGAGCACCTAATATTTCTAGAAGAGTTCCGCAGTGGTTTTCTACTGAACACCATAAATGCGTGTGTAGTGAATTGTGGATACAGAGGGAACACACTAATATAATGAACCCTTATTAATCTGCGATAAATAAGTATTCATGATTTATTATTATTATTATTACAGCGGCCCAGGCAGTACATGTGGAAGTTGACAAAGAGGAAGGCAAGTTAGTGTGTTGCAATGATTACCACAGAAGCAGAGCTTGGCAGCTATTCTTGAAGACGACCGGGTAAGCCGAGTTCAAGGCCAAATTGTGTAACAACATGCACCAACATTGGAGTCATGAGGGGATGGTCACGAGTTACTTGCAACCGACCTACGATTGAATCACCCAACCAGATGAGACCACGCCAAAACCACGCGGTGGGTAGCGTCCCTGGTAAAAAGCGCGCGGAATTGATTATCTAAAGAACCGCCGATCCGAAATATCTCCGCATGAGTGCGCTGAGACGTTTGAATTAAATGATGAAGATTGACACTAGTCCCATGTGTGTGAGATGAAAACTCTAGAACATTTTTCTTAATTCTCCCCACTCCACCTCACTCTGTCAGTTTCCAATAAATTAATCGAGGAGACGCTGTTTCGAGGACAACCGTTTTGAGCTCTGCTAAGCTAGGTTCACGCCAGTTTGCGTGGTGATTTTACGCTCTTAATAATTATTCTAAAGACAACTATTTTCAGCTCTTATGGGCAAGACTTTAAGCAACATTCCAATTAGTACTCAACGCGAGCAAAGGTTCACAAGAGCAGTAGAGATTATCTAACGAGATAAGGACTGCGAGACAGTCATATTTAAAACTTGTTTTCTCAAGCCAGTGACGATGTGTTTGAAGTGTATAATTCATGTAAATATTTATTGTATTTTCAAGTGATATATTGTGCGTGTGTAAGCGAATGCTAAGCTAGGGAAAGTCTTCGTTGATTAATCGCATAGGACAATCGTGGGTGAAAGTAGTAACTCACAGCGATTATAGCCAGGCAATTTATATTAACATTGAACATTTCTGTCCAAGAGACTACGCCAAGATGTCCGACGTTTGGTCAGGAGCCGGAGTGATGTCCAACGCTTCTACGGAGTCTACGATGGAGGGCTAATTTCCCGTAGGGAAATGGGCCGAGAAGGAAGTTATATGTTCTACAAGCTGATACGGTGATGTACAAACATTGATTTACTCAATATGTAGTTAGATATGGCGGGGGAACTTTGTAAATAGTTCATTTATTTCTTTTTCTTGTTTAGATTGTTTTTCTTGCACCGACACTAATGTTTTAAATGTACGTGGGCGCGTGGGCAAAGTTGTTTGTTGTGTATTTTTCTTTGGAGTCATATTTAGTGTACACGGCGCGTGTACCAGATTTTATCCATGCAAATGCGAAACCCGTTACATTCGATAAGTGGTGCTTTATTAAAGTTCATATTTTTGATAGGAAAGGGAGGTAATTACTGTAAGATGTTTGCTGAACAGGTTATTACTCATATTAGGGTTGCCCAGCGCAACAAATTAAGATGTAATTGTAGAACACCTTAGTTCTAATTTTTTTTAGATTCTTTTTGAGTCCTTTTCAGGTTCGATAGTCACGGCCTAGAACGGAGGCGCCAGCTGGTGGAAAATATTTATGTCATTTTATTTCAGGGTCTGTCAAACCCATACGTGTGATTCTGTGTGTGTTATCGTGTCAGGTGTGTGTTTTGATTCTACGTGAAGAGGGGTAGAGGTCCTACCGCCCTCATATTTGTTGTTGTTGTTGTATTTTGATGGAAAGGCCGGGTGCTCCGAGGAGACCACTGTACCTTGTCCAATGCTGATTCTTGGATTTCCTAGGGGAAATGCTGAGATATATTTTGTTCTGACACACACACGTATATATTGTGCTTTGGGTCACGCTTCTTCGAGACTCGATCCCGTGCCTTGGGAGGTCGAGGTTATTTTGACACGTGGGTTGACAGATATGCAGATTTCCACGTACCGCCCGTCTAGCCTTGGTGACTTATTTTGTTAGGCAGTCCTGTTGTCCGACTGGCCCCTTTAAGCTATCATTAGCAAACCTGTTCTTTTTGTGATGGTTATTTTGAACCATAATTTAATTGGGGAGTTCGCCACGTCTGTGACGGATTATTGCATGTCGTATGGATGGAATATTGTGTTAATGATGTAAATGTTCGCTTTGAGCCTAGTGATTGTTTATGACTCAGTTCATGTAAGTTAGTCTGTGACACCTGTGTGGTGTAGTTGTAGTTTACTTGTAAAAATGACGGCGGTCATATGTGTAATTGTTTTGTTGGTCACGTGTTAACTTACTTGTGTTGATTTGTGAGAAGTCCTAAATTTTAGGCAGTAAATGTTTTGCTACGGCAGTTTTGATTCCAATTTCATGCGGAAATTATTTTGTTGTTTATTTTGTATTGGAAATGTCGGTTTAGTTTTAAGTTGTGTATAGTTGTTCCCCGCGTCTGTCTAGCTCTAAGTAATGCGGATTCGTTTTCTGAAAGTTTATCCGGATGATGACGAATCATGCATTCAATTGTACTCATCGTGAAGCATGTAGAACAGCACACGCGCATACATTGTCATTATTGTTGATTTTTGGGACATTTGGTCCGAGTAATAATCTCTCCTGAGATTAGGCCTAGTTTTTTTTTGGCAATTTAATTTATTCAGTGGGAGTCATTATGGGAGTTTTGTTTGTTGATTCATTTTTGTAAACAGCTGATCTGTCATTAAATTCATTTGTTATAACCCTGGCTTCACTTTTTCCTGCATGTTATTTTGTTATATGTTACCCTGCATGTTAATGAAGCGCTTTAACAACAACTTACGATATGGACTGTTACACCCCCCGAAACTGAGTCTCATAAGCTTCTTTGCAAGGGTTCATAAAACAAAAATGGCTGCCCAAGTGGGGATTGTTGTTGTTGTTGCTTTGCTGATCACATATTTATTTCGCTGAGAAATGATGCCAGGTCATGATGCTCAGTAAATTGAGGCGATGTTGTACCGCCATGTGCATTAGTAAAATCACTGAGTTCCTAAAGTTAGAAATATTGAACAAGGTTAGAATTTGATATTGTATTTGTTATTAACTTGTTCTGGCGCCCGGCATTAAAATTAGAAATTTGCATATTGTTGAACTCAGTGAAAGCAGGAAGGTGTTGCCTTATATTTTACATTTAATTAACTTCGGTTAATTGGTGTCATTCGTAAATTCTGTTGGTTAGGAATTTAAAAGCAGATCACTAGGGAGTTATTTTGTTGTTTGGAAATAAGAGTAATTTTATTCAGTAAATTTTGATTACTGAAATTTTTATTAGACTAGAATCAGTAGTATTTAAATATTATGACATGTGTGCGTGTGTATGACTGAAATCTCGGTGCATGACCCTGTTTTTCTCTGGTTATATTTGTGTATTGTGCGATGGCGAGTGTTGAAGAAATCAAGGGATTGTTAGAGCAGATGTCTATGCAAATGTCCGCAAAAACAGAAGAACAGTTAAAGAACATGAAAGTGGAAATGAGCGAAGACAATGATAAACAATTAAATAAACAGTTAGAAATTCAGCGTGAGCATAATGATAAACAGTTAGAACAGATGTCCGCGAAAACGGAAGAACAATTAAATAAACAGTTAGAAATTCAGCGTGAGCATAATGATAAACAGTTAGAACAGATGTCCGCGAAAACGGAAGAACAGTTAAATAAACAGTTAGAAATTCAGCGGGAGCACAGTGAAAGACAGTTACAAGACATGAGCGGTAACATTACGGTCCAATTGCAGGTCCAGAAATTGGATACCGATAAACAATTAAACGAATTGACCCATAAACTATCAGAACAGGCAATAACACAAACAGAGCAGCTAGAAAAGATCACGCATGGCATAAATCAAAGTGTTAGGGAAGTAGAGAAACTGGCATATGAGGTCGCGGAAAATAACGCAAAACAATTAGGCGAGATTAAGAAGTTGGAGTCTAAATTTGACAATAAACTCATACAATTTGATGAAATGGTGGCCGATAAATTAAAACAAATCGAGGCAGCATGCGTCAACAACACGGCGGGAATAAAAAGCACACAGGATAAATTACAGAAACAGATTAATTCAGTCGATAGTAACGTACTCGAATTAATAAAGGAAATCGATAAACTTGAAATCAGAAGTAAACAAACTGTTCCAATTATGCCTGTACCATTAATGAAAGTCAGAGGTGTCATTCCCGACAAGACCATAAGTTGTAAGCACCAAGCATATTTAGACCTAGAAATATTAAATCACACATTTTCGCAAACATTCATTGTAATACCGAAGATGAATTATAACGTCATTTTGGGAGCCAACTTTATCTGTGATTTTCATGCTGTAATTGACTTACATAATAACACTGTAAGTTTCAAACAAGTTGAGGGGTTGAATCATGTGGGTTTAAACATGGAAGAAAGTCCACTAGAGAGAGAGGCGAATACTTGGGTCATTGAAGAATGCACTAATGAGGCGATCGGAGATAAGAACTTGACGGAGGAACGAGTAAGCCAGACAGCAGTGGTTGAAATTGACAGCCGAGATATTTCGCAGGAACTTTGGGTACATTTGGCGGAAGAAGAAATTAGCGGATCCAAATTTGAAATTTTACTTCAGGAGCGGCTTAAGGAGGCAATAGTTGGGGAACCTGATAGAAGAAAACTAGAAGAAATTTTGAGATTGCATAAAGGAGCTTTCGACACCATCCCTGGAAAAGTTTTAAATTTCCAGTATGCCATGCAAGTTACCGACTGGACCCCATTTAAGAGTAAATTGTACCCGATCCCAGAGAACCATTTTGCTCAGGTGAAGGACATCATTAGTAATTTAGTAGATTCCGGCATGATAAGAAAAGCAGCAACCCCGTACTTAAACGCAATATTGGCTGTGACCAAGCCAATTGGATCAATTAGGTTATGCCTAGACGCGCGAGTTTTGAACAGTAAACTGCTAGTTGAGCATGACCAAGCACCTAGGATCAAGGATGTTTTGAAGGGCTTCCGTGGGAAGAAGATTTATTCGAGCGTCGACTTAACAAATAGTTTTCACCATCTTGAACTTGAAGAAAAATCCCAACTATTGACGGGGTTTTTATTCGATAACCAAAGTTATATCTGGTCTCGCATGCCCTTTGGTGTAAAAACAGCTGGATGTGCATTGATAAGAGCATTAGACAGGAATCTGACTGAGGAGGTCAAGAGCTTCACTACGAGATATGTTGACGACATATTAATTGCATCAGAAACAATGGAGGAACACTTGGTAAACCTAAACAAACTTCTGGATAACTTGAGAACCATGAATTTCAAAATTAATCTAAAGAAGTCACACTTTTGCCAGAGCGAGATTCTGTATTTGGGTCACATAATTGATGTTGAAGGCGTGAGACCTAATCCGGCAAAAATTGATGCAATCAAGAAATTCCCCACACCAACTACAGTCAAACATGTAAGAGCGTTTTTGGGAGTGACAGGTTTCTTTAAAGAGAATTGTCCTGGATACACGGAAACAGTAGCACTTATGGAAGAGATGCTAAAGAAGTCAAATCGATGGTCGTGGAATGAGGAGTGCGACAGGTCCTTTAGAGCTACGAAAGACTTACTGGAGAACTGTGTGAAGCTAGGGTATCCAGACTTCGAGAAGAAATTTATTATTCAAGCAGACGCTTCATTGATTGGAATCGGTGCTATGCTGTACCAAGAGGACGCTGATGAACCCAAGAAAAGATCATATTTGGCATTTACGAGTCGTAAATTGAGGAAGCACGAGAGGAACTACACTGTGACGGAGCTTGAATTGCTAGCGATTTTGTATTCACTTCAACAGTGGCGCAAGATGATTTTCGGTTATTCCATTGTTGTCAGAACTGACCACCATGCACTGAAATTCCTATTCAAGATGACGATGGCAAGTGAGAGAGTTACGCGTTGGTCCATCTACATACAGCAGTTCGACATTACAATAGAGCATTGCCCTGGAAGGATTAACATCATACCAGATGCTTTGAGCAGGAATCCTGAAGATGAGAACGAGATAACAGCGGAAGTTCACCATATAACACTAACACCTAAGGCTCGTGAGTTTTTGTACAAACTAAAGGAAATTCAGAAGGAACAAGAAGCAGACCCATGGATGATGATGATGATCAAGTTCTACAGGAAGGAATTAGAACCAGATTCACCTGAATACCGAGAAGCCCGTGCCAAAGAAGCGAGATTCCCCGCGTCTGTCTAGCTCTAAGTAAAGCGGATTCGTTTTCTGAAAGTTTATCCGGATGATGACGAATCATGCATTCAATTGTACTCATCGTGAAGCATGTAGAACAGCACACGCGCATACATTGTCATTATTGTTGATTTTTGAGACATTTGGTCCGAGTAATAATCTCTCCTGAGATTAGGCATAGTTTTTTTTGGCAATTTAATTTATTCAGTGGGAGTCATTATGGGAGTTTTGTTTGTTGATTCATTTTTGTAAATAGCTGATCTGTCATTAAATTCATTAGTTATAACCCTGGCTTCACTTTTTCCTGCATGTTATTTTGTTATATGTTACCCTGCATGTTAATGAAGCGCTTTAACAACAACTTACGATATGGACTGTTACACCCCCCGAAACTGAGTCTCATAAGCTTCTTTGCAAGGGTTCAATATGTAATTTTTCCCACATAGAATGATGAGAGGGGGAGTGGGAGAATGAACATTCGTGAGAATGACAAACATTTTGAAGTGACAAAATAAGAACACGTCATAACGAGACGAACATTAGGGCAAAGCGCATGAGTGAGCATTTATATGTGTTCATATGTGTATAGGGTCATTTCATTTGTGTAAGTTGTATTTTGGAGGGTTTTTTCTAACGTGTCTGGAATCATCATGTGCTGTGTCATATGCATGGTAAAGCACATGATCATTCGAGTCGAATGTAACATGTTTTTCTAGGGGGTTTTATGCCACTAACACAAGTTAGTTGGACTATATCATATTTGTTAAACGCGGCAATAAACCGGCCAAATTAAATTATTTCAGTTTATTCCCTTTTATATTTCATATTATTATTATTTTTATTAATATTTATTACGTCATTTTTTTTGAGCTTTTAAATTTGGAAGATTACAGATAGGATTTCTACTAGTAGAAATCCGTATCTATATTGGATGATTCCAATATATAAATTGCACGACAAATCATTTCATACGTAAAGACGGGATTTTATTCATTAGGGCTAAGAGAGTGGTGTGTGACTCACTGGGTATTTCAATACAAGAATAGACTGGAGTACAATAGAATTACGAAATCCGAGGGAACACTTCAAACCAAGAAAACGAGGTATGATTTACGTCTTGCCCGGTAAAACGGAAATGTACAGGGACACTTCTTGTCCAGGGGAAGGAACCTCATGGCTTGAAGAGCCACGTGAGGTGACCAGCCAATCAACGAAGAAGAAGCAACGTAGGTCGGGCTTGGCGAGAAAAGTGACGCACGCGGATTGGTCGAAGCAGCGAGGCCGCGGTGTGAAACTAGACTCTGGTGGGAGAAGCTGGAAGGCCATATAGTGAACGCGCTGGTTGAAGAGGGGACCTTTTTTCATTGAGACTTTACGCTTGGTGCAGTAAGCACATACTTTGTTCGCAAGTGGCTAGTGGGACAATTTATTCATGCTAACTCCACTGATCACATCAGATCATGGGTTCCACGCGTCTTGCAGTGCTAAGGCAGGCGACGTGTTGTGGTTCATGGATTATACTCCACCACAAGCAGTAACTATAACTTATAATCTACGAAGAAGAACCTGACGCCGTCAACTCCAATGAAGAACATCAGACGCAACGAGACTTCAAGCACGTGGGAGACAATGTTCCCGTTGGTAAGCACATGTGATCTACGACACACACTCTCTGTTTTTCGATAGGGCCAAAATAAATTCTTTAAGCATAAATTTGGAAATAAGTTAAATTCACGTTATTCTCCCGACCGGCGTATTAAGTAATTTTGTTCGTGGCAATGGTTAAAGTGGTATGCTCCGTTAATAGTGTTAATTTTATACAAGATGCTATCATGTTTTCTAAGTATATTAAATTCAATTTTTACTAAGTAGATTCTTTGATTCCAGTAGGTAGCAATAGTTGTAATACCACATCCTTCTCCACAATCAAATGTTGTCTGGGTTGATGATCCAATCATCACACGGCCTAGTCATTAAGAGTTTCTCATATGTTCTACTCACGCTAAGGGTCGATATTGAACCCGCTGAGCTAAGGTTCATGTGATATTTTTTATAACAGCACATTTATGATGGGATGTAGTACCTTTGAACACACCCAGAAAGCAACGTGGAGCTGAGAGCTCACGCTAAACTCTTTGAAGTAGACGTGAATCGCACTTTTGACTTTGGTGAAGTCTGCTAATTATTTATCTGAGGTCTTATTAATCAATTTTATCTTTCCACGAGACTCAGAATATTCCATTTCGTCATTCAGCATTGTGGAGGACTGAGAAGATGGACATCTTTGGCTTATTTCATGTATTTCTACTTTGGTTTATTTCTTGTATTTATTCTTTATGTTTGAAGCTCTTTGATATAAGTTAGTGTAATAAAAGATGGCTGCTAAGTAAGACGTCCGTGTTTCACGATCACTATTTATACATTATACGAATTCCAACATTGGTGCCGAAAACTTTAGATTACGTAGAATACGGGCAATTGTGTTTTACTTGTGTACAAAGTAAACTGGTGATGCTATCACTACAAACAGCAATCACGTTTTGTACATGCAGCCACGCCACGCCGGATTACGAGGTAAGAAGATACTGGAACTTCTACACGCGCCACATACTAACGTGATATTTCAGTTTTAATATTATTGTAAAAGTGATACTACTACGACTAAACAGTGCACGAATTGTAATATAATTACTTTACACCACGTAACGGAATTCACGAATGATAGACGAGCAAGTGCTGCCATCTTGCGGTAGATACTAAACTAAACACCTCGTAGCCATCACGGACACTACAAGACGATCTCACGAGTATTACGCATGCGCTGACATCAGACAATCACCTTCACTTGTCGCAGCACCGTACTATTTATTTATTTATTTATTTATTTCGTCACCCATTCTTCAAGATGCAAGACGAGAGTGTTAAGAGTAAACTAGCGTTTTTGAAAAGAAAGCGGAAGACGGAACGAGCAACTATAACTAAATTCAGTACGATAATAAATAGTGCTACGGTCGGCGACATCTCAGAATACGAATATAATCGCATTAGACTCCAAGAAGCTTTAGATCATCTCACAGTTCTGGACGATAGTATACAGGAATGTTTGACCGACGCAGAATACGAGGCCGATGTCGAAAAATGTGAGGAATACATCGACATCGTGAAGAGAGCGATTCTGAAAGCATCACACGCCGAGAATAAATCTAAGTCACTCTCCAGTTTGACAACATCGGTCGCCGGAATGAGTATGCAACCAACGCCAGGATCTCCAGTCCCAACACCCGTCACGCACACAGTGAAGCTACATGCCGTAAAATTAGACAAATTCACAGGTGACATTGAGAATTGGGCACGTTTTTGGGAGCAATTCCAGTCTTCTGTTGACAACAATCAATCTCTCGCTCACATTGACAAGCACGTCTATCTCCGTGGATATCTGGAGGGTGAGCCGAAGAATCTAGTTGATGGAATACCGATAACGGCTGATGCTTATGAAGAAACTAAACGGATATTAATATCTCGCTACGGAAACACTGACCGCATAATTCAGGCCCATCTTGACTATCTCGAAGCCTTACAACCAATTTCAGACGATACTCCTTCTAATCTAAATGCCATGTACATCGAATGCAATAGACGCGTACAAGCCTTACGGGCCTTAGGGGAAAATGTAGATAATTACGGGCGGATGTTATGCCCTAAAATTCTCCGAGCATTCCCTCAAGGTATTGTCCGCCGTTGGATAATTTATTCCAAACGAGAGAGCATTCCCGAGAGTCACATTACCAAGTTGATGGAGTTCCTGAACGAGGAGGTAGAGGGCGCTGTGATCACACAGAAGATCAGAGGAGATATCACTTCACTCGAATCCTTCTCAGGCACTGCCGCGACACTCCATGTGAACACAAAGTCAAAACGGACGGGCATGAACACAAAGAAAGTGTATTCCGAATTCTGTGTGTTCTGTGAGACTCAAGGCCACTGGGCCCAGAACTGTGTGAAGATCCGCAATGTAGCTGAGCGGATTGAAAAGTTAAAAACTGCCAACCGATGCTTCTTGTGCCTCAATAAAGGTCACAGTGTGAAGACCTGCATGAAGAAGAGTAAGGTATCATGCGCAAAGTGCAAAAAGAATCATCACATTTCCATCTGCACCGGAGAACAGCCCGCATCAATATCCGTGGGGAAGATTGACGTTACTATGCCGCAGTTCACTTATCTTCAAACGGCGAATATTTGGATCACAGGGCCCACCGGACTGAGAAAACGTACACGATGCATATTGGATGCTGGCAGTCAATCAACCTTCGTAAGCCGAAGTCTGGTAGATCAGCTTCAACTGAATATCGTGGGACACAAGGATTTGACAGTTACCGGATTCGAGTCATCTCGTCACACATCTTCAGCTTGCAGACTCATTGACCTCAACATCAGTGGACTATGCACGGAGGCTGCTCTGCGTATTTCTGCATTTGAGAGTGACAACGTTTACTTGCCACATCCGACTGTTCCACTCGACGTCCAGTCCCTGTCACGCTTACGAAAATTGAGACTTGCTGATCCCAAGGATGACAACAATGAACTTCCTATAGAACTTCTAATAGGTGGAGACCATTATTGGAAGGTGATACTTGACGACAAGCCAATACGCCTCTCAGACACGTTAGTACTGCTTCCTTCTAGATTTGGATGGATTCTGAGTGGAAATAGGTCAGGAATTACTGTCCAAAGCGTCAACGTGCACCACATTCATACTGCTAATGACCCATCTGTCGAGGACGATGATATGCGACGATTTTGGGATCTAGAGTCCCTAGGAATAAGGGAAGATCAGAAAAGGACCCTCACAACGAAAGATGCCACTATTCTTCAAGAATTCCACGATTCGTTTCACTTACAAGACGGGCGGAGGGTAGTATCCCTACCGAAGAAAGAAGATCTGGTCTTACCCTCAAACCGTAAGAACGCTCTAAATCGTTTTCACACATTGCAGAGAAAACTTGCCGTTAATGCCCAGTACAAAGAAATGTACCATGCGCAGATGATGGACTACGTAAACATGGGACATGTTCAGCTGATCGCTACAGAGGAAACTACAAATGATGTATACTACCTGCCTCATCACGCTATCAAGAAAGAGAGAAATGGCACAGAGAAATGGAGGATTGTCTTTGACGCATCATCCCACGAGAGAGATGCACCGTCCCTCAATGATGTTCTGGAAACAGGCCCTAATCTGTTACCAGAAATACTGTCCACGTTGATCCGCTTCCGAACTTACCGCAAAGCCATAGTAGGAGATGGAACTCAAGCTTTCCTTCAATTATGCCTGGATACTGAAGACCGAGATTTAACAAGATTCTTCTGGTTCAATGTGGAGAAGGACGAACTTGGAAAATGGCAAGCAAGAGATGATACAGCCGTCTATAGATTCACTCGTCTACCATTCGGCCTTGCAAGCAGTCCCTTTCTTCTGTCTGCAACTCTCCGTGAACTAGCAACGAGATTCAAGGATCAGTTCCCGTCAGCAGCAGCACTTATGGATCAAAGCACTTTCATGGACGACTTTGTTGCGGGAGCTGAAGATGACAACAGAGTTATCACCTTATATTACGAGGTGACAGGTCTACTACGACAGATACGGATGCCGATGGCAAAATGGGCAACAAATTCTGGACCATTGGAAGGTATATGGAGAGCCGAAGGACGTGAAACGAAAAGGGAAACCGGAGTACTAGGTGTACGATGGGACACAGAATCAGATTCACTACTCTTTGACCATACAGATATCACCGACAACCTTTCGCAGGATCCAGGAACCAAACGAAAGCTATTGAAAACGACCGCAAAGTTCTACGACCCTCTTGGATTACTTTCACCGGTGTCCATAGTTGGAAAAGTTCTCTTCCAAGACACCTGGTGTAGGGGCATAGCATGGGACGAAATTCTTCCACATGACATTGCATTGCGATGGCAGCTGTGGATAACCAGCCTCACGGGTCTGGCAAGTGTGGTCATTCCAAGATGGATTGGTTTATCAAGGACAACGTCGGAGACTTCACATCTCCACGTGTTCTGCGACGCTTCGGAGCGGGCCTACGGAGCTGCACTGTATGTTCGAACTTCAGCCGACGTAAACACTTACATACACCTGGTCGGCACTAAGAATAGACTGTCTCCAGTCAAGAAGGTTACACTCCCACGACTAGAACTACTGGCCATCTTAGTGGGTTACCGTCTTCTGAGGTATTTCTGCCAAGCAACAGGCTTTAATGTCACCACATCTACTCTGTGGAGTGACTCCATGGTCGCTCTAGGTTGGATTAAAAGCGATGCAAACCGTTGGAAGACATTCATCTCCAACCGAGTGACGGAAATTCAAGGCATCCTGAGTCCAGCTCAGTGCCGGTACTGCCCGAGCCAGGATAATCCAGCCGACCTCTTGTCACGAGGAATATCCTCAAAAGCACTACAGTCTTCTTCACTTTGGTGGCACGGGCCTGTATGGCTTGCCGATCATCCTAGCTCTTGGCCCCACAGCAGTGTGCCTAACGCCTCACTTCCAGAGACTCGCAAGACGCATCAGCAAACACTTAACGTCGTTACAACGGAACCTCTCATCATTGCTTCCAAATTCAGCAGTTATTGGAAAATACTGCACATCATGGGTTGGATTTTACGCTTCTTGAACAACATCAGACAGTCGGAGAAAAATTCTGGGAATCTCACTGCACGTGAATTAGAGGCTTCCCGATTGTGCTGGATACGTACAGTCCAACGTGAGTGCTTTTCCGAAGAGTACGACGCTCTGGCAAAAGAGAGAAACTTGTCTGGGAAGTCCAGGATTGCCCGCTACAACCCCTTCTTACAGGACGGCCTTATTCGACTGGGAGGGCGCCTCCACCATGCAGACCTGCCAACGCAGCAGAAACATCCTATAGTACTCGATGGTGCACACCACTTCACTAAGTTGTTGATCCTCCAGACGCACATACGGCTACACCACCTTGGAGTACGAATCGTTCTCTCTGTACTACGCGAAGAATTTTGGATCCTCAAGGCACGCCAGGCTGTCAAGAAGGTCATCCACACGTGCTTACCGTGTAAGATCGCCAGAAGCCAACAAGGTAACGAGATCGAAGCCCCGTTGCCTCCAGAACGTGTGCGACTTACTACGCCATTTGCAGTTACGGGTGTGGATTTTGCATGGCCACTACTCGTTAAGGTGGGGAATCTCGTACAGAAATCATATATTGTGCTTTTCACATGTGCGACTACAAGGGCCCTTCACCTTGAGCTGGCTTTGGACATGACTACGGAGACGTTTCTGATGGCTCTCCGACGATTTGCGGGACGAAGAGGACTTCCAAACACTATTTACTCAGAGAACGCTAGAACGTTCCAGGCAGCACACAGAGAAATGACACAACTCAGCCAAGTCCTCACTGACCCACGAACGAGCCAGCACTTCGCCCACAACGGAGTCCAGTGGAAATTTATAGCCCCACGGGCGGCTTGGTGGGGAGGCTGGTGGGAAAGAATGGTGGGTACGACTAAAAGATGCCTTAGAAAGGTATTGGGAAAGGCTCTGATTAGTGAGGACACACTCCGAACTCTATTGGTAGAAGTAGAAGCCGCCATTAACTCCCGACCCATAATCCAAGATGGCTCGGAGACACTGACTCCAAGTCATTTCCTGACTGGGGAACGGCTGACTACCCTGCCCAACGTCTCCGAACCCACGACCCGAATAGACCTGAGGAAGGAGAGGAGACTTAGAGAGAAAATGCAGGAGGACTTCCTCAAGAGATGGAGGAATGAGTATCTTCTTGATCTGAGAAGCTACCATGAAGTACGCCGCCCAAATGGACAGACGAAGGAGTGCCGAGTAGGAGATATAGGACTACTACAGGACGACATGCGACCTAGACACATGTGGCAGAAGGCGCGAATAACTGAAAGGCGACCAGGCAGGGACAACAAGGTGCGAACCCTCATCCTTCAGATGGCCAACGGGACCAAGATTAGTCGGCCTGTACAGCTGGTCTTCCCTCTCGAGATAGACCAGGGTGGGGAGGATGTGGAGGACTGAGAAGATGGACATCTTTGGCTTATTTCATGTATTTCTACTTTGGTTTATTTCTTGTATTTATTCTTTATGTTTGAAGCTCTTTGATATAAGTTAGTGTAATAAAAGATGGCTGCTAAGTAAGACGTCCGTGTTTCACGATCACTATTTATACATTATACGAATTCCAACAAGCATTATTAAAACATTTTGGAGAATGTTTCTTTCTTTAAGGTAAGGTAATATCCTTGCAGATACGCAAATAGGAATGTAAGTAGTCGCTCAACGACTTTGGTTTGACGACCTACTTCCTCGAGGAACCCTGTGCCTTGCACTACGTCTGGAGAATCCGCCCCATGTAGGCGTGAAGTTACATCCGTCTTGTCAGACGTAGAAAATATCCGCTGTTTAGCGTGGAAATTGTTATCTGTTGCCATCGAGCACAGATACGTTACGATACGAGTGATAAGTAAGAATCGTATAGTGAATTATATACACTACGTCTGGAAAATCCGCCCTGTGAAGGCGTGAAGTTATAGCCGTCGTGTCAGACGTGAAAAATATCCGCAGTTTAGCGTGGAAGTTATCATCAGGTGCCATCGTGCACGAATATTCTACAAATCACTGTTTATTAATGCACAGTGAACAACAAGAATCATATTGTGAAATAATTGGCAAGTATAGTGAAAATTCTAACATTACCGTAACACCACATTTTTATACCCACGTGTTTGTGGAGGGCCGAGAGCCTGGTGAAAAATATAGAGGTAAACGTGTTGTAACTACTTTAAATAAGTGTGATTATGAAAGTATAATATATTTGGATTGCCACAGTGAATTTTTCAATTACAAAACGACGCACATTTCACGGATGCCACGTAATGTAAAAAGTGGCGTCAGTACACGTGAAGAACCACAAAACAGTGCTTGATCACGTATTATTCAATATCTGCGAAGTAAAGGCTGTGTTATCAATTGTATTAAAGCCTGTAACATTTTCAACGAACATTGTGATTTTGAAGTGAAAGAATGAACTGCTACACGATTTATTCCACCACCCACGTGATCGAATTATTCTACACCATGTTCGAGACCGAGATCATGGGCTAATACCGCTATGGTATGAGGGTGATGTATCTGATGGAACCAGCATGATGGTGGAACTTCCAGAACAGCGAACGAGGAGGAAGGAACCCAGGATGCCATTCCCAGGCATGTCCAGTACATTCACGAGGTTATCGACAGGGACAGATCGAACCCTGGTTTTTCGGAGAGTCCAGATGGGAGTCCTGATGAGGATGATGCCGTTCCGGAAAGCCAGAGGTGAATTTGTTCAACCCTTGTCGTTGAACAGAGGGCTGAGTGAGAGCTCCTCCATTTCGTGAGATTTTGTACACCCTTCCTTGTTCTAGTTTCTGGTGGTATAGTAGGTTTAATGTAGTTTGTGAACCAACCGAACTCAGTGACAGCCATTTTTATAGGTAGGGAATGTAATTAGTCTAATTAGAAGTCATTTATTTCAGTTAGAGTGAGTCACCCTTGGGTCACACATTTTGGTCAACCCTGGTGCAGCTTGATGGACGTCGTAGAACGTCAATGCCTATCTTTTGCTAAACGTGATCGTAGTCATTTGAGGCTACTTTGTTTAACCCTATCTGGGGTGATTTTCAAGTCTTTGCTGACTTTAGTTATGGCAGTCAGATGCCTTGATATCTTTCTTTAACTGCATTTTTTGCAGCCAGTCTTTGTTGCACCCCTGACTTCGTTAGAGCAGTCGTATCATTTAGGTAATCGACTGTAATTACCAGTTTTGTAACTGCATTATATTTCATTTGAGATGTTGTTCAGAAGCCATCAGGTCAAGTGTAGACCTAATGAGTAAAAGGGATGTTTCGTTGTCTAGCATCGAACCCAGTTCCCAACGTATCATTAAGCAGATCCAGAGTGTGGAATCTGCGCCACAATTATTATTTTGTTAGTGTCATGTGAAGACACGTATTTATTTGAAGTTATACAAGCAACTACTGAAGTATTATATCTTTGTGAGCAAAGAGCTCCAGCAATGTGACATTGCTACCATTTAAATGTCTTTGGTGTAGAAGGCAGAATTATATTATTGTATTCAGATTTATAGCGTGTTTTTATACACGTATTCTTCGAGGTTTATAACCTATGGTAAAGGTTTTATGATGAGGCCAGTTGTACAGTTTTTATTTTGCTTAAATCGCCGGCCTTGATAGTTAGTGAGTTGTGTCAGACAGCGCAGGAATGTTGTAGCCTGCAGCGACACAAACTGGTTTGTGACCCAGTGCCCTTGAACGCACGCTTGTATTATGAGACAGACGTATTTTGACAGAGGACAGAATACTTGTTGTATTCGCTCTTCCTTTCATTGCAATTATAGCTCATGGAACCCAGTGTCCAACCTTTTATCTGATCACATGTTTTATAGATTGTCTTTTGTTAGTTAAGCGCACTTTTGCTTGTACCGTCGTTTGACGTGTACAGTTATGTCAGGTTTCTATAGTACGTTGTAGGCTACCCTGTTAAAGGAGGTATTTATTGTATGAAGGTATTTGTGTGTACCTTGTCCGGGATTGTTCCCGTTGACCAGATATTTATGGAGGGTTACTGAGTGTGCAGGCCCATCCCAGAGTTATTGATCGCGAGCTGCGCGCCGCTGGTAACTTGTGTTATTGTGTGTCCGAGTTGTTATTGCTCGTTGATTGTATTCCGACTTTTGAGTCGAGGCTTTTGGTGGAGATTGATCTCAGTGGAGACACTCCGTGCCCAGGCTATTGTCAGTATTATTCGCCATAAACCAACGATAACCTAAACCGACATCTTAATAATAAAACGCATAATTTTGATAAAACAAAAGCTAACTAACGAATTCTTTCTATCTAACTTTGTTCTTTTGCATTTGGAACCTGCTGACATGGCCGTGCTAATGAAGGTATTTCCTTTGAGCAAATGACTTAGAACAGCTGACACTTTTGTAGCGACCTGAAGCTTGCTCGGACCTTGAGTTCGTAGCTTGTGGAGCGCAGGCCATGCGATGTTAGACGTAGTCTTTACTACGCAGTCGTCACCGTAACTACACACATTAGATGACTATGGCTTACAAAGAGTAAACCAAGGTGCAGGCAGGCATTTTAATAAAACTGTTGTCTCTTGTTAATTATTTATGATGTAAAAGTGTATGAATCCTACATGTTACCTTCTTGTGTGCTGTTAGCACTTAGTTCCTAAGAATAACTAGATGTTTTTTTTATATGGCTGTTCACTTAGCTTTGAATGTAAATGTTTGCTGTTACGGACGTAATCGCCGTAAATTTTGTTATTAATTGATAGGACATAGCTAGATGAATTAACGTTAAATGTAAATGTGGAGATGGTATCATCCTAACTTAGATTTGTTTTGCTACCCTGTTAAATGTAAATTCCGATATTAGCTTGATCTTGTAACTTGACCTAGGGATTTGTGTCGTACCATTTTCCTAGCGTTGCTGTTGTTGCTTTATTATTGTGAGATAGATCTTTCGCGAGGGTTTTCCGTAACTTCTCAGGTAGGGACCTGCTCTTTATTTTTGTTTGTTTATTAGCTTGCGGATTAGCCGATTGAATAACCCTCCGAACTAGGCTAGGGGCTTGTGAATTTTAACAATAAATTTTCACGGTGTTTTACATAAGTCTGGATGTTTATTTTCTCAGTCTAGTTTTTAAGGTGAACCTTTCCTTAGGCAGTCTATGACCATCGTCACCATGTACCACGATCCCTGTGGACTACAGATTCTCGTGCCGCTTTGGCCTATTAGGAAGTTCACCTGATCCTCTCGGCAATTAGGTCCGACGGATGAGATGTTAGGGAAGTCATTGCGGTTGTTGGCTATCCTGGTAGTTCCACCGACGGTCTCATAAAATGGCGCCCAACTCATGTGCCGACGTTAACGTGGTGACCGTCAGTTCCATGTTATTTAGGAGGATCTTAATGTTGATTAATGGTAAATTGACAGGACTGGGACGAACTTAGAAAGTCGTACTGCAGATCAATTGACCGCATGGCATTCATGTTTGATACAAGTCCATGGGGTGAGGCTTTAGTGTTAGATAAATGATGGATAGGATTTTCTTTGATGATGCCTCATCCTGAGTAAATGTAATACTTTGCTTTGCTCGCCGTTGTCTTTGTAAATGTAGAAGCACTTAGTTTGCATACTCCAGCTGTTCTCGTGATATTTATATAAATGAAACAAGCTTTATGCCACCAAGTAACTAATCATAGCTGTAAGTTCCATTAGAGATTGACCCCTCACTTTCTCATATATATTTCTTGTCAATGGATGAGGAAACTATTCGTCGTGTGTTTGGGGAGATGATGGCAGGTGTTAATGCCAACCTCCAGCAGATTACTGCTGAATTAGGTACAGTAAGGACTGATTTAGGTGATGTAAGAGGTGATTTAGGTGAAGTCCGAGGTGACTTAGGTACTGTAAGGACTGACTTAGGTCAGAATACCCAAGCTGTCAACACTGTAAGTGGTCATGTGTACCAAGTAAGACAGGACTTAGAGGTTAACACCAGATCTATAAATATTGTAAGTGGTCATGTAGACCAAGTCACAGAGTCGATCAATAGTGTTAGGGCTGATCTAACACAGGTCAGGGCTGACATGGACGCTTATAGAGTCGACGCTAGGAATGATCTTACGGCAGGTTTAGCGGCTGTTAGGGTTGATGTCATACGACACCATCAGGAGGCTAACCAGCGTATAGATAGCTTAACCGACCAGATGAATAGAGCTAGGGAGGACGTGCAGACCCGATTGGAGGAGCACACGGCTCAAATTCAAACGACAATCAACAGAGTCCAGATAGATATGAGAGCCGACTTGGAGCACACTCGAGAAGAATTTGGGACTCGATTGACTCACGTCGAGGGATTTATGGACACCGTGAAAAAGGACATGGCGACCATGAATATTGGACTGATTTTGATGAGAGGTGCAGCAAATGCTGTGAATAACAACGTCAAGACGATCGTCGATGGCATGATCGAAGTCAAGGACGAATTAAACACCAATAGGAGGAATATTACGGAGTTGACAGAAACCGCAGCGAGCCTGCGTGAAACAGTTGACGTTCATCGTGAGGAACATAAAATCGATCTCATGTTATTGAGGGGTGACCTCAACGAACACAAGACCACAATGGAGGCCAAGGTAGCCGAGGTCAGAGATGATGTTGGAAAGATCCAAGACAACGTGTCGAAAGTCGAAGGAGAAATCGATTCCTTACAGAAACGATTCGAGGAAGTCGCGGTAACCGAGAGGTTAGACCTCAGCTATAACCTGAGGACGGCTATACGCGAAGTTGACACGAACCTCAAAGGAAAAGTCGATAGGATCGAGCTACAACTTAACGACTTAGGTAATAAAGTCGCAGCTAGGACCATCCCAGGGCTCGAGGTTATTGAGAGACGTCTCGACAGACTTGAGACGCTTCCTAGGGAGAGACACTTACCCTCACAGACCCTCGAGACTCTCAGGCGACACCAGTATCTCAATCCGCAGGGATGATGCCTACTCATTTCCAACCCAGCGCACCTATAGAACCGCAACCATCTCAATTCACCGGTTCAGCGCAAAGTCAAACCTTGAACTTTGACGCCCATCCTTTTCAACCAGCACCCAATCGACTTAGTCATGAAACGAATACACCTACGCATAACTACATGCAAAATTCGTTTAGACCCGCGCATACGCAGGGAAATGTAACTATTATCCGTTCGAGAGAGGAGCAACCAGCTCGCTTCTCAGGCACTGGAAGTGGCATCACTCCAGTTGAATTTCTGGCCAACGTAGAAAGCTACTTGAGAGACACCATGGTAACTCCGGAGAGGGAGCTCCGAGTTATAGAGCGTTTGCTTGAGGGGCAAGCCAGCACCTGGTTTAGAGCCTTCCGATACTCGTTTGTAGGCTACCAGGATTTCAAAGAAGCCTTGTTAAGAACTTACTGGTCAAGCGACATCCAGCAGAGCATCAGAGCTGAGATGTATACTCGCCGATACAGCTCTGACACTCCAACGCGCTATGCGAACTACTTCGCAATCCAGCTTGCGAAACTCCGTTGTCTTCAACCCCCACTGTCTGAGCAAGACCTAGTAAACACCATCGTTTGGCAATACCCTGCAGACGTGCAACGCGTATTGATTGCTGCAGGAGCATCCACTTTTCAGCAGTGTGACCAAATCCTGCGACGGTTGGATGCAAACACTGAACAGTTCCCGACACACCGTCAGCAGAAGGCTGACAGGCGTGAGGAGAGACATGTCAACTTGACTACTGTCGACAAAGTGTGCCAGACGCCACAGCAGACGCAAACCCAAGAGAGCTCTGGACAACGTAACGATTATAACCGTGATCGGAGAGGATGGAACAAAACTCCATATGCTAGAGACCAGAGAGATGACCGTCGTAGTCACTGGAACCGGCGCTTCGACCGAGAGACGAACGACGACCGTCGTCACGAAAACGACCGCCGAGGGAATAATGGTCGAAACCCACAACACGGAAGTATCCGTAGGGACTATCGTTACAGTAAAGGTTATAACAGAGATCGAGACCCCAGATACCAGCCAGATAGAGATTATTATTATTATTATTTATTTACCAAAAATTGTGCCTACAATTTATGGACGGCAGATAGAGAAAGAGCAAGTCCCACATACACATCAGTGTCTCCATCTCCGTTCATTAAATATAAATAAATCTCAAATGTTACATTATACAATTTACACCTTTACATTTGCTATATACACATAATCTGCTGTACATGACGTCTATATCATACAATTCATAAATAAAAGGGATGACACAGGCATGCACACACACATATACACGCTCACACACTCATACATACATACATACATACATACATACACGCACGCGCGCACTCCCAATCACTCACAAAGTTACATTATACAGTATATAATTCAATTTACATGGGGTTTTAGTCCCTTTAGAGCCTTCACTTTGCGGCAAAATTGTCGTGGAGGAAGGTCTTTTATTTCACGAGGCAGGTCATTCCAAAGTCGAGCAGAGCGATTGTAGAATCCAGATTGATAATCTGTTGTCCTAGCGAATGGAGGAACAAGTGTGACACCCTGTGCTCTACGGACTGAACGATAAGACAGCTGAAGGCGGTGAAATGGGTACAGTATAATGGTGCCAGCTAGAGATTTTCGGAGAAAGGTGAGATCTATTTGGCTACATATGTCATTGATGGATGATAATGGTTTTGTCAAAACTTTGTTACCCTGATTGTAAATGAGTCGCTCTGCTCGACGTTGGACTGCACTTAACTTCCTCATGTTTTCCTCGGTAGTGGGATGCCAGGCAGGAAGTCCGTACAGAAGAATGGGCCGTATCGTGGAGAGATACACCGCTCGGAGTGCACGGCTTCTGAATCCCAGAAGATTACGTCTTGCAAATCCTAGAATTCTAAATGCCTTACACCTAGATTCCTCAACGTGTACATTCCACTTCAAATTGCTGGAAATGTGTATTCCCAGTATTCGCAGTGAATTGCACATGGGAAGAACTTTGCCGCTCAGTGAAAGGCTATGTGCAATAGGCTGTCTGGCCCTACTTAACCGAATATATTTACACTTGTTTACATTCAAGGTCATCTTATTTACATCACACCACAGTGCAACACTGTCCAGATCTTCCTGTAGTGCTTTGACGTCATCATTATTTTTTATGGCTCTGTAAATTATTGAGTCGTCTGCATACTGCGCCATCGTGGACGTCACACAGCTTGGAAGGTCGAGGGTAAAAACCATGTACAACAAAGGCCCAATCACCGACCCCTGTGATACTCCCGAAGTTACCACTATGTTCGGTGACTTGGCCCCGCCAAACACGACACACTGCGTTCGACCTACCAGGAATGAGGTCAACCATGTAATCAGTTTGCCTCCGATGCCATATTTGCCACGCTTTAACAAGAGTCTTTGATGAGGCACCTGATGAAAAGCTTTGCTTAAGTCCAGGGCCACACAGTCCACTTGGGAGACGTTAGTCTGATCCAAAGAGTTCTGCCAGTCATCAATCACTTTTGTCAAAAGAGTTGTACAAGATCTCCCCGGAACGAAGCCATGTTGGCTTGGATTTAACAGGCCTCGCTCACTCAGGAATTCCAGTATGTTCTTAGCAACCAGGCGCTCCATACATTTACAGATACCAGACGTCAGAGAAATCGGGCGGTAGTTGTCCATGTCTTCCTTGTCACCATCTTTGAACACAGGGACCACGATAGCATGTTTCCACTCTTGTGGTAGAGTCCCGGTGTTAATGGACTGGTTGAAAAGTGCGCACAATGAGGGTGCTAGGGCATCAGCACAGTAATGAAGGATCCGAGCAGGGATTAAGTCTGGTCCTGTCGCGGCATAGGGTCTAGTTCTCCGTAAGCTGTCTCGTACTTCCTGCTGTGTGAAATATAGACTGGCTAGGGGAAAGAGAGGGGATGATGTCCTTGGTAGGAACATTCCTTCACTGGTGTCAGGTGGAGAGAAGTTACTTTGGAATTTACAGTTGAATGAGTTGGCTATGTCTAGTGGGTTGGAAATAGAAAGTCCGTTATGTTTAAAGCTCTGTGGTGCGGTGTTGCCACTTTTGCTCCGAATGAATGTCCACATTGCCTTGGGATTAAAGCTTAATTTGTCCATATACGTACTGTAGGCTTCACGAATTGCAGATTTGGTACTATTTCTAGCCAGCCTATACTTTTCCCACCTGCTGTCACTTGGGCACTGTTTCCACTTGTTATAGAGCTGATTTCTCTTTCTTATTTTGGATATTATGTCCTTTGAGATCCAAGGTGTTTTTTTCTTATTTTTAATTGTAACCTTAGGGATCACTTCATCGACACACTGAAAAAAGATTTCCTTCCAAGTATGCCAGGTACCATCTATATCTACACTGTTGGTGACTGAAGGTGTAATGACCGGTAATCTGTCAAGTAAGATGTCAGAAAGGAGTTTCCAGTTGGTACGGGAGTAATTGTAAACTGTTCTGGTTTGTAATTTTGGACTGTTCTTTTTGTGGGTAAATATAGCTAGGAGGGCTTGGTGATCACAAAATCCAGGGATGACTTGTAGAGACTGAATTGAGGATAGAGAGTTTGTTAGGAAGAGATCGAGGGTTGAACGGGAGGTCTCTGTGATACGGGTAGCTTCAAAAATGAGTTGATGGAGGAATAGATCATAGAATGCTGTAAGGAAGTTGTTGGATATAGGATTATTTGGGATACGAGCGGCATTTCTATTCCATGTGATTTGTAGGTTGAAATCACCAACAATGTAGACAGCGTCATAATTTTGTTGAAAGTTTTGCACCCGTTTGAGGGAGAGAATCAGCTCATCATTCATCAGCTGGGACGATTTCGGAGAGCGATAGACTGATCCGATCAGATATTTACCGTTACTGCATTGAACCTTAACCCACACGGCCTCAGCGTCAGTTTCCAGCTGATGGACGCGAGTTGCATTGTACTCAGGTTTCACAGCAATGAGAACCCCGCCCCCTGAAGTCCGTGGTCGGTCCTTCCGGAACAGCTGGTATGTGTCTGGTAACACCTCCCGATCACCTACCACCCCAGAGAGCCACGTTTCACTGCAACACACAATACTTGGATCTAGGGCGGTCACTGTAGCATGAATGTTTTGTTTCCGTCCCGGCCGCGTGATGCTGCGGGCATTGAAGGCGAACAGTGATAAGTGTTTATTTACAAGTGAACTATTCAGGTTATATACACTATTTACAGAGTCACTGGGAATATCACTGGTATTGTTGCACAACGAGTCGGTAAACGGCGGCATAGCACATTGCCAACATGTCCACGTTCGCGTGCCTTTTTTTAATGCACCGGAACTCAGAGGTACTGATTTTAGCACACGTCCTGTGACTCGACATGTTACAATTACTGCACTGAATATATAATTGATTTTTTCGGCCGATTTTTTCACATATTGCGCATTGCAAAGGTCCAGGGTTGAGTTCTATGTCGCCGCTTAGAGCAAGCGCTAGACAGCAGAGCGAGAACCCGGTAGCAGGTAGCCTTGCGACACCTTCCCCTCCCGCTCGGCGTGGCCGGCTAATGGTGGCCAGCCCCAGACCTTCACTGCCACACCATGTCCAGGAATGTATTGTGCATTTGTCACTCACCAGAAGTATTTCCATAAGGGGTTGATTCTTCAGATCCTGTTCACCATTAACGGTCACAGAATGAACACGTCTTGCCACAGTCACTGCACATTTTACCATTAAAAATACTGTGCCCTTTTAGCAAGAAATATGCCAATCACAGTATACCAGCGTAGCTCAATTCGGAATTTCGGGGCAGCGGTAAGTTCCCCCACTCTGTGACTCACATATTTTGGATTAATTAGAGGATACACTTTCAAAAATAACAACAAAATCAACTCCTATTTTAACACATTTAATTAATAAAATTAATGGCGCTACAAACACTTTAACAAATTAATTACTGACCCATATTCATCTACTTGTTCCAAATGAACAAGGAATCACAATATAATAAAACAAATATTGTATTAAAACATATGGTTTCCACATAAACCAACAATTCCTACTTATTTTTACTTCCATAAAGCCTCAGCTGTAAGTTTCATATAACTCCGAGCTCTTTTGGCTCCATGCTTTACATAATAATGGTGTCATTCTTTGTACACCTCAAATACTACTTTTATATTTTCGTAATCCTCAAAACAAATGTATCATTACATTTAAAATTATATGTTAATTATCTAACTCAATATTTTGGGCTTGTTCACATATTTTCAGCTGTTATCATCTCTCTTTAGTTTCACAAATATATTAAAGTAATCAGGAAATTACTTGTGTACTCCAGAGTATGAAGATACTTGACACAGTCAAAAAACTATAGTTACTCCCGAAACCTAGTTGCCTTCAATTAACTCGTGGAATCCTACTTCCATACAACATTACAATAGGGATTGTTATTTATCTCTTACGTCTTATAAGACCATTATCACATAAGAAAACTACGATCTGAACAGGCAAGCGGAAATATCAATCTACAAGGACCTCGGTTCAACGCCCGGGTCGTTAACAACTTCAAACACTCCTGGTGTATTCATTTCTCTTTACAAAACGACCTCCAGACACCCCTCCTTCTCCGAGGGTCTGGCCGTGAAACATGATAGTTATTTATGACTATGCGGGCTCCTTCCCGTCTGGCCCGAGCTAGAGCCCTCTTTAAATGCTTTACAAAACACAAACTTTCCATTCTCAGTTCTTTGTGGAGACCTGGCCTTTTATTCTGCGTGAACAATCAGCAATATTATTGGGCTTAAAAACCACATTCGTAATCTTGGCGTTTATTAATTATGAAAGGTCCTCATTGATTGTGGAAGAGCAATTAACGACGAATAATAAAGGGGCTTTCAAAATAAGAGGATTCTGGGTTCGAATCTCTTCACATGCCTCGGGAACCTTTCCCTTATAGAGGACTATACAAAATGCGATTTAGGGTCAGCCAATAGCTAATAGACCTACGCTCAATACCATACATTTGCTCCCTTTCAATACATACACAATGCCTCGTGATACTACGTCACAAATAGAGGACTTATACCAAATCTCAATTCGCGACAATCAACTACCTCTCATAAGTAATTTACCAAGTACATTAACTTTTACGCGTTCCTAGCGTGACATTTTATTTTAATTGCGCTCCTTTTGCGCTATACATTTTACACCTAGCGTCATCCAAAGAACTGATACTATCATATTAACAATTGATACACATTTCAATTTTTTATTATTCTTTTCCTTTGCAATAACTTTCTCTCTTTCAAGAACATGCATTTAAACATCATGTCTATACTTTTTATTAAGGCTCTAACGCTCTTTTATTCACATCAATTAATTTGATCTTTATTTAATATTTCCTTATTTGGTTATTATTATTATTATTTCATATCGTTATTCTTTACACAAGCTCAAAAGCTATTTCTTTCATATCTCAAATTTACTTTATTTAAATATCTTTCATGATAATTACTGATATTTCGCTTGCTCTTATGACATTCGTTAAATACATTAACATTTTATTCACATATTTCCTCTACGGGATTTATCCTTTACATAATTATTTATAATTTCTCAAATTTCTATTATTGTTCAGACCGCGTTCTTGTTTATTCAGTATTTATTTATTAAAACACATCCCTTTTACTCAAAAACTCCGGTGGATATGTACACAACCATTTCCTGACACCAAAATAGAATGAAATTCATTACTCACATGCGTTTTAAGGTCGTCCCATGACCTTTATTCTTGTGCGGTGTTTCATTTTGGCCCACTTTGAAATTTTACTCCATATTATAGAGATTCATCTTATGTACAAACACTTCTTGACACATATTTAAGACACTTAACATTGACGACATTTTTATACACTGGTGTGTCTCTTTAGAACACACAATAGACACTAAAAAATATTAATTTAACACACAATCTTGATAAATTTACACTTCACAATTCTTGATCACTAGGCCGTATTTCTTAGCCTATCACACGTGACCTCTTAATTTCCCGTTTCCAAGGGTGAAATTTATTCAATGTCGGCTTCCTATCCTGCAGAATACGAAAGTCTCGAAACATCTACTGTTCCCTGGAATCCTAATTCTTCTACTCCTATTCTGGATGACCGGCTATTTATCTAGCTTGAACGGCTTCTTTGTAGATCTGGTTTATCGATCCTAGCGAAAGTCTATTCGGATCGAGGTCTCCTCGATAACCTATCGATGACCTATGGATTTATTTTATAGCAGCTAGTACTTCTCGAGTCTAGTGCTTTAGAATAGTCCATCAGCTCTTTGGAGATAATGTTTATAGTCTCCGTTCTTCTTTATTTGATCGGTTCTAGCACTCCTACGTTAAATACGTTATGAACCTTACTCTGTTCTTCCCTTTTTGGGTTCTTTAATTTAGATAACTGTTTATCTTTCTGTTACGGTACTTCCGTACGTTATGATATATTCGTTCGTCTATTTAACGACCTATCGCCTTAAGTCCAACGTTCGAAGCCTGCTCTGATTATATTTTACGAACTTTTCACTATAAACTTGTGTACTGTCGGACCTAAATCCTGTAACTAGGATTTTCCTAATCTTTCAACACGGCGATACTTTAAATTTCTTCTTTACCACTCCTTATGGAGGCAAGCAAGTTGTTAATACTGCGACGCCTATGGCTATCGGATATTAATTCTGCGGTGTAATACAGCGTTTCTCCCCTCAAGGAGTACTGGTAAACTGTCTTCGATGTGACGCAGAGTTACGCCCCACACGGCTGTCTGAATACTGATGCGTAGCAACGCCCCCCTTGGGCTATTTGGACCTGCTTGTACTGATGCGTAGTAACACCCCCTCGGGCTGTTCAGAACTGCATGATTGGCTTGGTGAGGCCAGGAGTTTTATACCTTTTCGCTACAAAAAGATAATACTCTAGCCCTTTCTGTGGCCAACTTCTAAAATAATGGTTGCACAAATATAACAATTATACCTTCCGAAAGCTCGTCTTCTCAATGTCAAATAATCTCATTGCACCTAAGAATCGATCGTGCAATTCGGAGATATTAATTAATTTCTCGTCCTCAATTGTGTGGGAGTTGCTGTTCTTTTGTACTCTCCCCTCTACACCAGCCTTGGTACTTCCCCGATGACGTCTTCTTGCGTTTGCAGTTTTCTCCTGTGCAATATTTAAATAGTTTTTCTTTACTAAAAATCTCTCATTCGAAATGATTCACCGTACTGTACTTGTTTACTCATTTTTATACTCGTAAACGGGTTAAATTTAATTATTCCTCTTCTGGCGCATAAGCGGTGTTGTCATTTTCCAGCAAGCTCAGCTCGATTTCCGAATCAGGCTTCCTTGTCTAATAGTGGGAATTTTCCACTCGGTTATTAATACTCATGACTAGCTCCCTTCTGAATGTCAAGAGGGGTGATCTCATCTCACGAACACCTGGTCCTCGCCTCTTGCACCATATTAGGCTAGCATCCTAGCTTGATCTTTCTCTAAGTTACATTAGAAACTTTACGTTTCTTTCATTTCTTCCCCAAATATATGGATTCGACCTCCATGGACCCGATGGCACATGGGTTCAATACTAAAATCACACGGAGCACACTTCCCTTGATGCAGGCACGCGCCGCCATCTTAGGAAGAGCAAGGGAGAGCCGTGAATATCTTCAACAACTTCGAGAACTCCAAATCCGAGAAGAGGGAGATCAGAACCCGACTTCGAGGGAAACTAGGAATTCGGCGAAGGAGACGGAGCAAAACCAGCCCAGTACTTCCCGCCAGGACAGAAAAAAAAACGCCGAAAAATCAATAGATTCTTGCCCGGTTGAGCACAGAGTAACTGCCACCATTTTACTCTGGGAGCCAATCCATGAAGACCTGTTAGACGAACGACGAACGACAACTACGAATTGACGCGTCTACCGAAGATTGTAGCCACCCTGAATAGATGCAACGTAGTCATTCTCATCGATACTGGGGCGATGATTAGTGTCATTTCCGCCGATTGCCATGCCAGACTGAAAGCAAACTCTGAGGTGACAGAGCTGCCAGTTTCTGCAGTAAGAGTCAGAGGAGTCATACCTGACCGTGTTGTAACGTGCAAAATCCAGATTCTATGTACTTTGAAGATTTCGAGCCACGTGTACTTGCACGAATTTCTTGTGATGAAAGGCTTGCATCATGATGCCATATTGGGTGCAGACTTCATTCGGAAGTATGATGGAATCATTGATATGGGACGTAATACGGTAGAGTTTAAGCCGAACGAACCCATCCAGATGAACTTAGTTGAAGAAGAACCGGAATTCCTATCCGAAGTCGACGTTGTCGAAAATTTAAAAGGCAAGGAAATTGAGGAGACACAAGATGCCGACGAAGAGGCAGAACCATTATCAGCACCCATAAGAGAGAAACTAGATGCAATATTGAGCGAATACAGGGATATATTCGACACCACACCTGGTGAGATATTGGACTACGAGTACGATCTTGTACTACTGGATGATTCCCCATTCCAAAAGAAGATTTATCCTATCGCAGAGAAACACCGCGAGGAAGCTGCTAAGAAGATCCATGAGATGGAAGCAGCAGGCACAATCAACCAGTCGTATCCGACAGCCTTTGAACAATGGAAGTTTTGTGATTGAAGACATTAGGACAGGAGAGCGCATTGGAACCTTCAATGCAGCTAATCTAAAAAAATATCACTTATGAATGAACTTTAAGTCAAATAAAAATGTCGTCCCAACATTTTATTTGAAACGACGGAGAGGCAGATGAACCCGCTGAGCTAAGGTTCATGTGATATTTTTTATAACAGCACATTTATGATGGGATGTAGTACCTTTGAACACACCCAGAAAGCCACGTGGAGCTGAGAGCTCATGCTATACTCTTTGAAGTAGAGGTGAATCGCACTTTTGACTTTGGTGAAGTCTGCTAATTATTTATCTGAGGTCTTATTAATCAATTTTATCTTTCCACGAGACTCAGAATATTCCATTTCGTCATTCAGCATTATTAAAACATTTTGGAGAATGTTTCTTTCTTTAAGGTAAGGTAATATCCTTGCAGATACGCAAATAGGAATGTAAGTAGTCGCTCAACGACTTTGGTTTGACGACCTACTTCCTCGAGGAACCCTGTGCCTTGCACTACGTCTGGAGAATCCGCCCCGTGTAGGCGTGAAGTTACATCCGTCTTGTCAGACGTAGAAAATATCCGCTGTTTAGCGTGGAAATTGTTATCTGTTGCCATCGAGCACAGATACGTTACGATACGAGTGATAAGTAAGAATTTTATAGTGAATTATTTACACTACGTCTGGAAAATCCGCCCTGTGAAGGCGTGAAGTTATAGCCGTCGTGTCAGACGTGAAAAATATCCGCTGTTTAGCGTGGAAGTTATCATCAGGTGCCATCGTGCACGAATATTCTACAAATCACTGTTTATTGATGCACAGTGAACAACAAGAATCATATTGTGAAATAATTAGCAAGTATAGTGAAAATTCTAACATTACCGTAACACCACATTTTTATACCCACGTGTTTGTGGAGGGCCGAGAGCCTGGTGGAAAATATAGAGGTAAACGTGTTGTAACTACTTTAAATAAGTGTGATTATGAGACCGGTGTGGTACCCCCTGATTTCAAGAAGAATGTAATCATCCCTATACCAAAGAAAGTGGGAGCTGAGAGATGTGAAGATTACCGTACAATCAGCTTGATTACTCATGCTTCAAAGATCCTGTCTAGAATAATTTACAAGAGGATTGAAAGCCAGATAGAAACGGAGTTGGGTGAAGACCAGTTTGGTTTCAGGAGAAATGTAGGAACAAGGGAAGCTGTACTAAGTCTTAGGCTGATTTTGGAAGGTAGAATAAGGAAAGATAAGAGAACGTTCATGGCTTTTGTAGACTTAGAAAAGGCTTTTGATAACGTTGATTGGACTAAATTGTTTGACATTTTGAAATCTATTGGAATAAAGTACAGGGATAGGAGGGTGATATACAATCTGTACAGAAACCAGACAGCAGTCATTCGAGTTGAAGGACATGAGAGAGAAGCTGGTATTCAGAAAGGTGTAAGGCAAGGCTGCAACTTATCACCCATACTTTTCAATCTTTACATTGAACAAGCAATGAAGGAAATTAGAGAAAAATTTAAAGTGGGAGTGAAGATTCAAGGAGAAATAATTTCAACTCTGAGATTTGCTGATGACATCGTCATCTTGGCCGACAAGCCTGAGGATTTGAATGAGTTTTTGAATGGTATGGACTCCGTCTTACGGAAAGAATTCATGATGAAAATAAATAAATGTAAAACAAAAATACTGGAATGCAGCCGAGATAAATCAGAAACCTCTATGGAGATCAAATTGGCAGGTGAAAAGCTGAAGGAAGTAGGAGACTTCTGTTACTTAGGAAGCAGAATAACCAGTGATGGACGAAGCAAAGAGGATATTAAAAGTAGGTTGGCTCAGGCAAAGAAAGCATTTCTACAAAAAAGGAATCTGCTGACATCGAATATAGATTTAGGTATTAGGAAGTCATTTTTGAAAGCCTTTGTCTGGAGCGTGGCGCTCTATGGAAGTGAAACTTGGACTATTGGTGTAGCAGAAAAGAGGAGAATTGAAGCATTTGAAATGTGGTGTTACAGGAGAATGATGAAGATCAAATGGGTAGATAGGGTTACAAACAAAGAGGTATTAAGACGAGTGGGAGAGGAGAGATGTTTCTGGCGACTGCTAATGAAGAGAAGAGATAGGTTGGTAGGACACATACTAAGACACCCAGGAATAGCAAGCTTAGTTATGGAAGGAAGGGTCGAGGACAAAAACTGTAGGGGTAGACCAAGGTTTGAATATGTTAAACAGATTGCCTCGGATGTAGGGTGTCGGAGCTATGTAGAGATGAAACGATTAGCTCAGGACAGGGAGGCATGGAGCACTGCATCAAACCAGTCAAAAGACTGAAGACTCAAACAAGATTATGAAAGTATAATATATTTGGATTGCCACAGTGAATTTTTCAATTACAAAACGACGCACATTTCACGAATGCCACGTGATGTAAAAAGTGGCGTCAGTACACGTGAAGAACCACAAAACAGTGCTTGATCACGTATTATTCAATATCTGCGAAGTAAAGGCTGTGTTATCAATTGTATTAAAGCCTGTAACATTTTCAACGAACATTGTGATTTTGAAGTGAAAGAATGAACTGCTACACGATTTATTCCACCACCCACGTGATCGAATTATTCTACACCATTTTCGAGACCGAGATCATGGGCTAATACCGCTATGGTATGAGGGTGATGTATCTGATGGAACCAGCATGATGGTGGAACTTCCAGAACAGCGAACGAGGAGGAAGGAACCCAGGATGCCATTCCCAGGCATGTCCAGTACATTCACGAGGTTATCGACAGGGACAGATCGAACCCTGGTCTTTGGGAGAGTCCAGATGGGAGTCCTGATGAGGATGATGCCGTTCCGGAAAGCCAGAGGTGAATTTATTCAACCCTTGTCGTTGAACAGAGGGCTGAGTGAGAGCTCCTCCATTTCGTTAGTTTTTGTACACCCTTCCTTGTTCTAGTTTCTGGTGGTATAGTAGGTTTAATGTAGTTTGTGAACCAACCGAACTCAGTGACAGCCATTTTTATAGGTAGGGAATGTAATTAGTCTAATTAGATGTCATTTATTTCAGTTAGAGTGAGTCACCCTTGGGTCACACATTTTGGTCAACCCTGGTGCAGCTTGAGGGACGTCGTAGAACGTCAATGCCTATCTTTTGCTAAACGTGACCGTAGTCATTTGAGGCTACTTTGTTTAACCCTATCTGGGGTGATTTTCAAGTCTTTGCTGACTTTAGTTATGGCAATCAGATGCCATGGTTATCTTTCTTTAACTGCATTTTTTGCAGCCAGTCTTTGTTACACCCCTGACTTCGTTAGAGCAGTCGTATCATTTAGGTAATCGACTGTAATTACCAGTTTTGTAACTGCATTATATTTCATTTGAGATGTTGCTCAGAAGCCATCAGGTCAAGTGTAGACCTAATGAGTAAAAGGGATGTTTCGTTGTCTAGCATCGAACCCAGTTCCCAACGTATCATTAAGCAGATCCAGAGTGTGGAATCTGCACCACAATTATTATTTTGTTAGTGTCATGTGAAGACACGTATTTATTTGAAGTTATACAAGCAACTACTGAAGTATTATATCTTTGTGAGCAAAGAGCTCCAGCAATGTGACATTGCTACCATTTAAATGTCTTTGGTGTAGAAGACAGAATTATATTATTGTATTCAGATTTATAGCGTGTTTTTTATACACGTATTCTTCGAGGTTTATAACCTATGGTAAAGGTTTTATGATGAGGCCAGTTGTACAGTTTTTATTTTGCTTAAATCGCCGGCCTTGATAGTTAGTGTGTTGTGTCAGACAGCGCAGGAATGTTGTAGCCTGCAGCGACACAAACTGGTTTGTGACCCAGTGCCCTTGAACGCACGCTTGTATTATGAGACAGACGTATTTTGACAGAGGACAGAATACTTGTTGTATTCGCTCTTCCTTTCATTGCAATTATAGCTCATGGAACCCAGTGTCCAACCTTGTATCTGATCACATGTTTTATAGATTGTCTTTTGTTAGTTAAGCGCACTTTTGCGTGTACCGTCGTTTGACGTGTACAGTTATGTCAGGTTTCTATAGTACGTTGTAGGCTGCCCTGTTAAAGGAGGTATTTATTGTATGAAGGTATTTGTGAGTACCTTGTCCGGGAATGTTCCCGTTGACCAGATATTTATGGAGGGTTACTGAGTGTGCAGGCCCATCCCAGAGTTATTGAACGCGAGCTGCGCGCCGCTGGTAACTTGTGTTATTGTGTGTCCGAGTTGTTATTGCTCGTTGATTGTATTCCGACTTTTGAGTCGAGGCTTTTGGTGGAGATTGATCTCAGTGGAGACACTCCGTGCCCAGGCTATTGTCAGTATTATTCGCCATAAACCAACGATAACCTAAACCGACATCTTAATAATAAAACGCATAATTTTGATAAAACAAAAGCTAACTAACGAATTCTTTCTATCTAACTTTGTTCTTTTGCATTTGGAACCTGCTGACATGGCCGTGCTAATGAAGGTATTTCCTTTGAGCAAATGACTTAGAACAGCTGACACTTTTGTAGCGACCTGAAGCTTGCTCGGACCTTGAGTTCGTAGCTTGTGGAGCGCAGGCCATGCGATGTTAGACGTAGTCTTTACTACGCAGTCGTCACCGTAACTACACACATTAGATGACTATGGCTTACAAAGAGTAAACCAAGGTGCAGGCAGGCATTTTAATAAAACTGTTGTCTCTTGTTAATTATTTATGATGTAAAAGTGTATGAATCCTACATGTTACCTTCTTGTGTGCTGTTAGCACTTAGTTCCTAAGAATAACTAGATGTTTTTTTTATATGGCTGTTCACTTAGCTTTGAATGTAAATGTTTGCTGTTACGGACGTCATCGCCATAAATTTTGTTATTAATTGATAGGAGTTAGCTAGATGAATTAACGTTAAATGTAAATGTGGAGATGGTATCATCCTAACTTAGATTTGTTTTGCTACCCTGTTAAATGTAAATTCCGATATTAGCTTGATCTTGTAACTTGACCTAGGGATTTGTGTCGTACCATTTTCCTGGCGTTGCTGTTGTTGCTTTATTATTGTGAGATAGATCTTTCGCGAGGGTTTTCCGTAACTTCTCAGGTGGGGACCTGCTCTTTATTTTTGTTTGTTTATTAGCTTGCGGATTAGCCGATTGAATAACCCTCCGAACTAGGCTAGGGGCTTGTGAATTTTAACAATAAATTTTCACGGTGTTTTACATAAGTCTGGATGTTTATTTTCTCAGTCTAGTTTTTAAGGTGAACCTTTCCTTAGGCAGTCAATGACCATCGTCACCATGTACCACGATCCCTGTGGACTACAGATTCTCGTGCCGCTTTGGCCTATTAGGAAGTTCACCTGATCCTCTCGGCAATTAGGTCCGACGGATGAGATGTTAGGGAAGTCATTGCGGTTGTTGGCTATCCTGGCAGCTCCACCGACGGTCTCAATATTAAGCATATAAATTTAGCTTGGAACACAGTGTATCTGGCTTGGCGCCCAACATAGATCAAACTTAGCAGTAGTATTTTCTGGTGAACAGTCCGCCCAAATAAAAAAAACATTACATTTGTCGCTACCAACTTGGGGCGAAAAAAACATTACATTTGTCGCCGATAACGTTGGGCCGAAAACCCAGGAACATTTGAGGAAGGAGAAGGAGACATATTTCTGTGCCGGTATTTTGGGGGTTATTTGTCTTTATCAGTGTATATCATTATGGGGGATGAGAAAGAAAGACAGATGAGGTTACGTAGTGGTCATCAACTGGAGAGTGATGATACGAGCAGTATGTCGAGTGATGGTAGTACCGGGGTAGCGGAGGTAAATCCCGATACTGAAACAGGGAGTGTAGGCGGCCAACCAGAATTAAAAACTTTACTTCTCGAGTTCATGTTTCAGAACAAAGTTAGTAGTGATGCCTTAAATAAAAAATTAGAACAGAATAATGCAAAATTAGGACAAAACAGAAGGGAAAATAAAGAAAGTACAGAAGCTTTAAATAAAAAATTAGAACAGAATAATGCAAAATTAGATAAGAACAACAAGGAAATTAGTGTGAAAATGTAGCAGATTAGAGGAGAAATCAGAGGAGTAATGGAAGAGAAGGTTAAAGAGATCATTGCAGATGTAGACAAGACATTAGGAAAAGTACAGGAGGAGTCGAAAAAAACATTACAATGGATGACATAATGTCCCGAGTGGCACAAGTAATTGGTGAAGGAAAGATGAAAGCAATGGTGTTTGCAGATGATTTGATGATTTGGGGAAACAAGGAGGGGGAGGTACAGGAACAGTTGGACATGTGGGAAGGAATAATACAAGGATATGGGATGAAATTTAGCATAAATAAGAGTGTTTAAGAAGGGGGACAAGAAGGTGTGTGATAGCTATAGAGGGATCACCCTCATATCACAGATAGTAAAAATACTGGAAAGGATATTAGAAAGAAGAATGAGACGAAAGGTGGAAGGAGAGTTGCAAGAGGAACAGTATGGCTTCAGGAGTGGAAGATCCACAGTGGACCCAATCTTTAGCTTGAGGCAGGTGATGGAAAAGAACTGGGAATATGGAGAGGATTTGATCATGACTTTCATATATCTAGAAAAGGCATATGATAGTGTCCCCAGAGAGAAGGTATGGGAAACCATGGTTAAGAAGAGACTGGGAAGAGAAATGTTGGAAAAGGTGCAAGCAATGTACAACAACTGTGTTAGCAGGGTACTGACCCCAGTTGGAAAGACAGATTGGTTTAGGAACAAGACTGGATTAAGACAGGGGAGTGTGCTGTCACCTCTCTTGTCCATAATGGTGATGGATGAAATTGTAAAGGAAACAAAGGAAGCATATGGACATAAAGAAATGAAGTTACTGTTATTTGCAGATGATATTGTGGTCTGGGGAAGGAACACCGAAGAAGTGCAAAAACAACTAGATGCACTGAACGAAAATATTCAGAAGTTCGGCATGAAAATCAGTATAGAGAAAAGCAAGACCATGGTGATGACAAGAGGGGAAAGACAAGGAAAGGGCACTGTGAAAATTGGAAGTCAGAGTTTGGAAATTGTGGACACGTTCAAATACCTAGGAAGTGAATTGATGCAAACTGGTAGGTTGGACATGGAGATTGGCAGGAGGGTACAGCAGAGCAATGCATTCTATCAAAGTGTAAGAAAACTTGTTTGGGATCAGGAAGTACCAAGGAAAAGCAAGGAGGTAATGTATAAAGTGTACTATGTTCCCATATTAACTTATGCAGCTGAGACTTGGACCCTGACAAGCAGGCAAGAGAGTAGAATCCAAGCCAGTGAAATGAAATTCCTAAGAAGTATGATAGGAAAGACAAGGAAAGACAGAGTGAGGAATGAAGATGTTAGGAAGGAAGTTGGGATGGCAAAACTAAATGAGAGAATTGAGAAGAATAAACTAAGATGGTTTGGACATGTAAAGAGGATGGAGGAAAATAGAATACCAAGACAGATGCTGGAGGCGAAGTGCAAGGGTAAGAGAGCAAGAGGAAGACCTAGAACAAGGTGGATTGATTCAGTGAAGAAAAGCGTAAGAAAAAGGAATCTGGACTGGGACAAGATCGTGGAAGAATGGTGGAAGGAAAGAGGAAAGTGAATACCCCGACCCAGCAGGAGCTGGATAAGGGGAAATGATGATGATGATGATGATGATGATGATGATGAAGAGTGAGATGGTGATCACAACAAGGAAGAAGGGAAAAACCGCAACGGGAATAACAATTGGTGGGGAACAGCTGAAGAAATTGGAGAGTTTCAAGTATCTGGGAAGCCTGATACAAGATAATGGAAGAAACGATAGAGAAATAAATGAGCGGGGGAGACAGGCAGAAGCATTCCGGAGGAGTGTGAGAAGCATGTTATGGAGCAAGGATGTCCCTCAGTACAGCAAAAAGATCATATATCGGACGTACTATGTCCCTATCCTGACGTATGCCTCGGAGACCTGGGTTATGAATGGAAGGGAGAAGAGCAAAATACAGGCCAGTGAGATGAGGTTCTTGAGAAGCAGTTTTGGAGCTACAAAGATGGACAGAATAAGAAATGAGAGGACCAGAGAATTAATGAAGGAGGAACCATTACAGGATGATATAGAGAAATCTAGACTTAGATGGTATGGACATGTAAAATGAATGGAGGAGAAGAGGATACCCAGGAGGATACACGAGACAAAGTGGGAAGGAAAGAGACCGAGAGACAGGTGGCTGAAGGGGGTGGGTGAAAGCGTGAAGAAGAGAGGAGAAGACTGGACAAGGGTGGAGGCTGAGAGATGGTGGGAAGACAGAAGACGTTGGAGAGGCTTGCGTTCCAAACAGACCCGGCCAGTGGCTGGAAACTGTGCAAGATGATGGTGATGACCTACATGTCACTAGGTGATATTGAGGTATACACACACCCACAATTTTCTTTTCATTTCTTACTTGTTTCGTGCCATTCATTATTTGGCTGCTCTTAAACTGTTGGGTACATGGTCTTTATGGCAAGAATGGGAGGAATATCTTTTTTTTAGTTCCGAGTTTTTGTCCATAGGCGTTCGCTTTTCTTTGTGAATCATCGTAATAATGTTCATTTTTTTTAAACAGGCAAAAAGTAGTTGTATCACCATGTATCGACAAAAATAAAAATCAAGCAGTTCATTAAAATGGTAATGTTAATCCAGTTCGCCGATTTTTAAATAACTGAAGATATTCTCAAATAATCCCAAATTACTAAGTTAAATAAAACTGTGGAATTATCCCTACATCTAAATCAGTTAACCATCAGTAACTTCAATTTATGAAATAAACTGGTGTGACAATGAACAATCGAAATATTCTTGGGATATCAAGGGGTGGGGGCACGGTCCCTCCTGCGGACGCCCGTAAGTTGATAGTGTAAAAGACTGCTTGATATCGGAGAAAACTGTATTCAATTGCGCGGTAAAACGGATGTACCTCATTCATAACGAATGCCGCATTTCAGAGACATCACATTGTCATCGGATTAACTGGAATATAAGTTAGTCTACATGAAAACTTTCACGAGAACAATACAACGTAAGTTATATACGAGGGTGAGAACTGTGAGTGTCACAAGTCGGCGCAACATTGCAAGACATGACTTCGGCAGTTCACAAAACATCTCCGATGTCTCCATCCACGCCCACGCCTCGGTTCCCTGGTTGCAGTCGGCAGGCAACGACCAGCTGTGTTAACTGTTGGTATAGAGCTTACCCGGTCTAGCATCTCTGCCATACCCTTCACTATTGAGATCTGGTCGGTGCTTGGGCCTGGCAACGACCAAACGGACAAACACTACCATAGAGCGCGCTTCGCTATCTCAGACAGTTCACAGTAACTTACTATAAGATTTCCTGAATTATTAAAGAACAGAATTATGAATTCCTATACATATAAAACGAAACATACAACTTTTATTACTAAAAATATTATGACAGTATTAATTGTATTTCATGAATTAATCTGGTCGTTGTGCAACACTGCAACCTTATTGCTGACCACCACTGTCTGATATTTGACAAGGTAAAGCTCAGGAAGGAAATTCGCTTTAACTCTGATTCGTTACAAGTGAATGTTTTGTTGATTTGAGAAAAAATACTCCTGAGGAAAGCAAGAATCAGTGGGGAAATGAATCTCTAGTGTTCATGTTTGTACCATTTCTGTCATCATCATCATCATCGGCTTTAACTCGAATCCGAGTATAAATCTTCTTCCTTCAGTCCAGTTTGTGGATGTGTTTACGGTGACTAAAGAGTCCAATCCTGGCATGGAACAAGCATCCACACAAGTCACATAGTATTGCTGGAGGAGGAGGTGGTTGGGCTTCTCGAAGTTTCCTAGCTTGAAGCTTGGCCTCTTCACGTGTGCGTCGATCCCTTTCAAACGTCTTTACAGTATCTGAGATGATACGGCGCCAAGTTGAGCGGTCTTCAGCCAGCATGTCCCAGGTTTGTGAATCAAGACCTGTCAATTTCAGGGTCTGCTTAAATTGGTCCTTGTAGCGCCTCTTAGGACCACCATGAGGTCTGGTGCCATAGCATAACTCACCATATAGCATTTGACGAGGTAATCTCACATCATCCATCCGATGGACATGACCAATCCATCTAAATTGGTGACCTATTATGGATGATTCTATGCTGTTGATTTGAGCCTTTTCCAGAACAGCAATATTGGTAATGCGGTCTTCCCATTTAATCCTCAGGATTGATCGAAGTTTTTGTAGGTGGAAACGCTCAAGCTTCCTAAGATCACGTCGGTAAAGGGTCCATGTTTCACAGCCATACAACAATGTAGAAATGACTACTGCTTTGTACACCATAAGCTTTGTACTCATGGACAGATCTTTATTCATGAAGATCTGGTGCGCTTATCGTCCATATGCTGCATGGGCTGCGCCAATTCTCTTATCCACATCCTGCTCACAGGTACAGCTCACAGAAATGGTACTGCCCAAGTACGAGAAGTGATCTACCTGTTCTAATGGCAAATTTGAGATGGAGATATTGAACTGAGGAAGAGGTGTGCCTGGTGAAGGTTGTGCCAAGACTTTAGTCTTATTGACATTTATAGTAAGACCAAAGCGATCACATGCATTTTTGTAACAATTAACTGACTCTTGCAGCTCTTCTGGTGTGAGAGTTGGCGACGCAGCATCATCTGCATACAACATGTTAGTAACCTTAGTAACCTGAGTTTTCCTCGAGGAGCGGAGACGAGGTAGGTTGAAAAGCCCTCCATCAAAACGATACTTGACCTCCACACCTGGGATGTTTGTGGGTGAATCATAAAGCATTGCAGCCAAGTACAGCGCAAAAAGCGTTGGAGCCAGTACACATCCTTGTTTCAGTCCATGGGTAATGGGAAATTCATCGGACATCTTATTCTGATGGCAAACCTGACCTGTCATGCCATCATGGAGAGCCTTGATTAGATCTACAAAACACTGAGGGCAACCAAACCGCTTCAGCACCGCCCACATGGCTGGTCTTGGAACCGAATCAAATGCCTTTCCAAGTCATAAAAGACTAAGAAGAGTGGATTCTGTTGTTCTCTACATTTTTCTTGTAGCTGTCTCACACAGAAAATCAAGTCAATTGTGCTTCTGGAAGCTCTAAATCCGCATTGTGACTGGGAGGATCTTCTCAGATATAACCTTGAGGCGGTAAAGTAGAATTCTTGCAAGAATCTTCCCCACAATTGATAGCAGTGATATACCACGGTAGTTGCCACAAACACTGCGATCACCCTTTTTAAAGATAGTGACGATAGTGGCATTCTTTAGGTCTCCAGGTACCTTTCTTGATTCCCATATTCTGAGGATAAGGATGAAAATTCTTGTTTTGAGGGAATGACCTCCGGCTTGAATTAGTTCCAGAGGGATGTTATCTGGGTCAGGTGCTTTTCTGGGTTTCAATTGGGTGAGAGCTGCACTGAATTCATGATAAGTAGGAGGTACTGCCAACCACAGTTGTTCAGGTTGTTGCAGCACATCACAGAGGAAGTCTTCAGCAGCTTCTGATGGACGATTTAGGAGATTGGAGATGTGCTCCTCCCAGCGTTCCAAGATTTCTTGACTATCAGTAAAGGTAGTAGAATTATCAGCGCTTTTCAGTGTACCTGATGATGAGCGAGATGGTCCATTTGTGTACAACTGTATTCAACCCATAGCAATATATGCCAGCCGGAAGGCCACCCCTTGTGACTTAATTGCAAATATTCACATTCATCAGATGGCAGCCAATCGAATAAAAAGTTATGGAAATGTTTAGGAATATCCGGCAACATAAAGAATCTGAGGTTTGTATTTCCAATGAGCAGAAAACTGTGGGCATTTTCAGATGTTTGACATGTATTTAAGTGTGTCAGAAATCCATGACGAAGTAAAGGTAATTACAATGGTGATATTATCGATTATTCATTTTACGGGAAGGTTTATGAATGTGACACATCTCCATCTAAAGTACGTACCAACTAAACTTGCTTCATTATCGCGGGACTCGGTGGCACGAGCTTTAGCGACACAGGCTTTATCATTGCCATCTATGTGGCGGTCCACGATAACTCGTGGAGATCCTACACTTCCTCTTCCATACGCTATGATTTTATACTGATATGCAGCACTTGACCACGATGTCGCAAAAGCCCCTAAAATAAACAATGTAATTTTTATTTTGTAATAGTGAAATTATTATTATTATTTAAATTAGGCTTAATTGCATAATCCACCATCAGTTAAGCCTCAAGTAAGGAATAGAGATAATAATAATCAAATCATAATCAGAGACATTGTTTAAGTGATGATCTTGTGTTACTATTTTTAGCAATACACCTATATCGTACCACTGCAGATCGCTTGGCTAAACCTCTTCCACTACCTTAAATGACAGTTTGATGCATACATCTCTTGATGTCATGTTGCCACCTGTCTACAAAGTTAGATATTGTTGTTTTAATGGGCAGAACAGCAAGCTCATCTGCCCCTCCTGTCTACAGAGTTAGATATTGTTGTTTTAATAGGCAGAAGAGCAAGGTCATCTGCCCCTCCTCTCTACAGAGACTATCGAGCTCCATAATGTACATCTGCAGCATCTTGGTACAATATCAGAGGTAAGCAAAGACTATCTGCCATACATTAGAAGTAGCCCCAATGCCAAGAAAAATATGGGACAGAAGACTCATGTCGGAAAGCAAATGAAAGGTATATAAAATTAAAATGTATACCTATGAATAGGTAAATAAATGATGATCCCCCTTACAGTTAATAATATATTGAAACTAATTATAATGTAATACCAGTCTTGTAACCTTCTTCAGTTATAATAAAAATAAAAATATTAAACTAAGAGTATCAATCTAACATTTACATAATATGAAACAAAGATGTGCATTAGAAATAAAATGTTCACTATAAACTGCCTCACTGTCAGACAGCTACTCACCCCTTTCCAGCCCTCACGCCAGTTTCTAAAATTCCTGACGATACCGGGAATTGAACCCGCTACCCCAACACCAGAGGGCCAGCAAAAGAAAGTCAAACCAATGAAAATGTTAACAATATTAACCCTGCTTCACCCATGAAGAAATCAAATCACAAATTGATTTCAGTAATGTTTTAAACTTGAAAATCACTCACTATTGTGTTGAGATGTAGGAGATCCATCATTCTGCACTGCATTGTATTCACTGCCACTGTAGTCTGTGAAGCTTGCATGGCAATTTTCATCTGAAAGTGTAACAAATTTGTTTTAAAATTTCATTTATTCTTCTTGGACATATAACATGCATTGGACAGTTGCATTAATGTAGTGAGATGATGTGTTACGTCTCTTTTAACTAGTGTGGCTTTTAGAGATACTGGAGTGCCAGAATTTTGCACCAAGGGGAATCTTTAACATGCTAATCTACTGACATGACACTCCCTTATGCAAACAGGTTGCACTAGGATTTGATCCCACAACCTTGGGATCAGAGGCTACACAATGCAACCAGCCAGAGGATTAATATTTCAAATTATTTTATTCCATTCATCAATACAATTTTCACTTGGTTTAATAAGCTAAAAGGCCTTTTATCTTTTTAAGATAAATAAATATTGAATATAATTTTTAGAATACTCATCTCACCACTGAAATGGAAATAATGTTTACATACTATTAATAAGCTTGGGTGTCCACGAGATTCCCTAATATGACTTTATACTCATGTGCATAAGACAATATCTACAGTCACTAGGGAATACAGGAACCTGGATTAACAGGTCAACAGCAAAAATGCAACATGAGTGGCATCTAAAATGTTTAGTTAATTTGACCCCTGAACACAAAACAATTATTGAAATTTGCCAATTGCATCATATCTTTGTCAAAGGCCAACAGGAAGTTGTCACTAGAACAGTATTAGAGGGCTGTAGCGGCAAATTTATATTTATATTAGGTTTATCAATATGAAGGAGAGAAGATACACAACAAAAATCCATTTAGAATTGGATTTTCTTGACCATATTGATGATAAATGGCAGCTTTCAGGTATTAGGTTGTGTATTGTACAGGAAGTACAAGCCAAGTAAATTTCATCAATGTGAATTAAGATGTCTCCTCCATTAGTTCTGTGGGCAGAGATTGCATGCTAGAGTCCCACACGGGTCAGACATTTTATCTAGATCATCCATCTAATAGGTGAAAGCTTCCATATGTCAAAACTTTATTTAGGTCTCCATCCTCAGTGCCATTTAAGCCTTGATTCCTTTATCCTATCCTGTAATCCTCCCCCCTTGACTAATTCTCTGATTTTCTCATTTCTTAACCTGTCCACCTTTGTCACTCCAATACTGTTTCTCAAGAATTTCATCTCACTAGCCTGTATTCTGCTTCACTCCCTTCCTTTCATAACCGAGGTCACTAAAGCATACGTCAGGATTGGACTGGCCCCCAAACTGGCATTACCACAAAGCTTTACTGTATGAGAGTGACGTGGATTGTCCTTGTTTCTGAAGAAACTTAGAAGATTTTATACTTAACTGATTCAATATCAATTCAATGCCACTGGCATTAATATCAATTTTCATTCAAACCTTTATAGCTCAAAATGGTCTGGAAGTTCTTAGTTTACAGAGGTGAAGGTGTTGCATAAAGTATCTGTAGGAGACTCTCATTGCCATGGTAAAAAAGTCAAATTTTCTTGACCAGTTTTCTCATAGAATTGAGAATCGAATCAGAAAATAATGGATAACCTCAGTAATGATCCCACTAGAGCTCCATCTGGCCTCTTTAGAGTCAGCCCCGATCAAATAGCTCATCAATTGCTGCTGAACGGAGAGACTAACAGAATATCCGAAAACAAGAAAATCTAAAGACATCCTGATGAGCAAGACCATCTTAGGACTCCGTTCACTTTGGAAGAACTGGAAGTTGTGTTGCAGTTCATGAAGAACAACAAAGCAGCAGGTTTGGATGATTTGCGAACAAAGCAAATTAAAATGTTTGGGCCAGCAACAAAGCAGTGGGTTTTGAACTTAATGAACACCTGCACATCAAAATTGCAGATTCCCAAGACCTGGCGCAAAGCCAAAATTGTAGCACTGCTGAAGCCTGGAAAAGAACCAACAGAGCCAAAAAACTCTTGTCCAGTCTTACTTCTCTGCCATTTATATAAAGTATTGGAGAGACTATTCCTCAACCGTATTTCACGATATTGTTACGTGCCACCCCCCCCTAGTGGCACTTTTGTTAACTGGATTATGGTGGGTTGAAGCACAACACAGATTGTTCCTTTAAAGAAATAATTAACTTTATTGCGGCCAGAAAGATACACCACTCAACAGCAAATACAAGCAATTAGAACCTTACTCCAGTTTCCTCAAGTCTCTTCCTTATGGAGCGCTCTTGCCCCTTTCACTTAGTCATGCAGCTAATCCTCCACTAATGAGACCCGTGTCCTCGCTAGGAATACCTGCACCTCTTCCTTATGTACACAAACTACAGTTACTTACGATAACCTGCTACACGCTGCTTCGCTGTCCACAAGCTGGGAAACAATGTCACTGGATTTCGTAACTCGCACGGCACTTCGCCACAATACCTCTGTCGCTCAGTGAAATCACACTCGCTCAAAACACAGGCAGTCCCCTGTATGCTTCTCACTCCCTCGCTGTCAAGAGAATCAGCTTCACTAGGGGTTTCGCAAGTCACGTCGCCAACAACTGTCGCTCAAGGTAAGTGCTCGCACTAGCTCGAAAAACACACACACACACACACACACTGCTTGACAGGTCGCTCTTATATAGCAGGCCGGTGACTCAATAAATGCTTCTAGACCCATCCAGGGTTCACGGCTTCTCGAGGTTTCCATCACTGGGTGAGTCACGAATATTCTGGACCATCCCTTTGTCCTAGTAGTCCTGTTGCGTAAGGTGCACGCAATACACTGAGGCAGAGCACAGCCCAGCCCGGGGGCAGTTGTGACTCATGCGGCGAGCGATGAAACAAACTCACAGCCGTAACAATATGTTGAGAACACTCTCATTAAGGAGCAATCTGGTTTCTGTCCATGTTGTGGACAAATCCTTAATCTGACGCAGTGTATAGAGGACGGATTTGAAGGAGGACAGGTTACAGGTGTGGCATTCATTGATCTCTCAGCAGCATATGATACGGTCAATCATAAGAAGTTGATCAGAAAGGTATATTCCACTACAAAAGACTACTGCCTAACACAATTCGTCCAGTGTTTGCTGCAAAACAGGAGATTTTAAGTCACTCTAAACAACAAGAAGAGTCGCTGGAGGCCTCAGAAGAACGGCCTTCCTCAGGGTAGCGTATTAGCTCCACTGTTGTACAATATATACATAAATGTTCAACGACTTATTCCTGGAACCAGATCATTCATTTATGCAGACGATACAGCGATTGCTGCTCAAGACAGAACTTTAGAGGGGGTGGAGATGAGGTTGACAACTGCTCTTGAAGATCTAGCCAAATATTATGATGACAATCACTTGAAGCCCAATCCTGGAAAGACACAGGTTTGTGCATTCCATCTGAAAAATAGGGAAGCCAGAAGGAAGTTAAATATTAACCGGAAGGGACAACAACTACTTCACTGTGACACTCCGAAATATCTGGGAGTAAAGCTTGATCGTTCTCTCACATACAAAGCCCATTGCGAAGATATGAAGCTTAGAGTATCTGCCCGGAATAACATCATTCGCAAACTTACTGGTACCACCTGGGGTACACAGCCAAAAGTGTTCCGTACATCTACCCTGGTACTAAGCTTTTCCGCAGCAGAGTATGCAGCACCAGTATGGCGAAATTCTGCACATACAGAATGAGACAGCACGTATCGTGACAGGTTTCCTGCGACCAACTCCTGTTAACAAAATGTACCAAATCATGGGTATAGCACCACCAAATATTTGCAGAACAGCTGCAGAAGTAGAGAAGAAGAAGCAGGAAACTGATCCTGGAGACCCATTATTTGGATATATGCATCACCCAACAAGGCTTAGGTCAAGAATGAGCTTCCTACAGTCAACTGTAGCGATCCCATCATCACTGGGAACTCGCTGATTACAGTTATGGCGAGATTCACTACCCGAAGCTCATTGGAACAATGTCAAAGAAGAACCATCTGCGGGGTGTTTTCAGCCATATGTCATTTGGAAGGCAATCAATAGACTGAGAACCGGAGTACCACGATGCAGAGCTAGTCTCAAGGGGCTACACTGAAGACGGAATTTGTGAATGTGGGGAACTGCAGGACCAACAACATCTTCTGGTATGCAGAAACCTACCTGAGACTTGCACCACCGACGATCATTGGAGAGCAAATGTCAGAGCCATCAAGACTGCCAAATTCTGGTCTTTGCATTCTATTTGATTTCATTTCATTTGTTAATATAATCTGTAAGTTTGTTTGTATTGTTCTATTTTGTAATTTTTCCTGGACACGTAAAATAAATAAATACCAATCAATGTGACAAAATTCTTACCATCTTCATGATGAGAGCTGCCCAAATTAAGACTGCTGTTAATAGTGCTTTGGTCATCGTCATCAATAAGATCATCAAAAGCATTTGTCAGTATGTTTTGAAGCTGCAACATAAACATTGAGTAACTTGTACCTCCATAACTCCCACATAGAAACAAGGAATAACATTTAGAACATGTCAGGAAAACTTTTCTATGGAACTTCTATACACTGTAATGTTTATACAGAATAGGCTATTGGATTAAAAGATTTTAGATTTCACAAACAAAAATTGAAAAAAAAAACATCAAGCAAATTATAAAACTGGAAAAATACCTCTTGTAAAGATGGAAAAATAACCTAGTTGGTTGGTTCTTAAGTTTAGGGGCTGCGACAATGCGGTCATGTAGCCCCGTGTACTTTGGGTGTGTGTAGAATCTGTCTGATAACCGGTGTTAATTGTGATGACTGTATTAGTGTGTGTTATCTGTTTTTTAATTTAAGTACAGACTGCAACTTAGAATATTTCAAATAGTTTCTACTTTTGCCGCCAAGCGCCACCGTCAACGACTACTAGGCCAAGTTCAGAACTTAGCTACTAGACACCACTGCAGTCGGCTCTTGGCAACGAATGTAGAAACCTAAGAGCGTTGCTTACATTCTTAACCTATCCAATTTAGCTTCACACAGGTATAATTAGTGGAAGGTTCTTTAACATGCCATAAATAACCTAGTAATAGATGTTTACTCCTCCACTGTCTAAGACCTTCCCACCATCTCCATTTTAGATCACTACTCATATACATAAAATTCCAGCCGAGTCCACCATTATACGCGTGAATTATGAACAAACACAGCATAGCCAACCCCTCAGTAATCCTTATCCATACCAATGGTTTTTCCCTAAACCAATATTTGATAGGAAGCGCAGCTCACAGTTAGCTAATATATACACCCCTAGTTATTGTCACACACAGTGGGGTAAACACATGCATCAATAATCTTTATCCAGGCCAATAGTTTTGCCAATTAATGCTTTTTCACATAATAACAATATTATGTGTGTCCTGTGGTGTATTTTGGTTGGTTGGTTCCTTAGTTTAGGGGCTGCGACAACGCGGTCATGTAGCCCCGTGTACTTTGGGTGTATGTAGAATCTGTCTGATAACCGGTGTTAATTGTGATGACTGTATTAGTGTGTGTATCTGTTTTTTTTAATTCAAGTAAGGACTGCAACTTTGAATTTTTCAAATAGTTCCTACTTTTGCCGCCAAACCCCACTGTCAACGACTACTAGGCCTAGTTCAGAACTTAGCTACTAGACGCCACCACAGTCGGCTCTTGGCAACGAACGTAGCAACCTAAGAGCGTTGTTTACATTGCTAACCTATACAATTTAGTTTCACACAGGTGTAATTAGTGGAAAGTTCTTTAACATGCCATAAATCTATGACATGGGACCGCCGGCTTTACTTCCCCTCCGAAGGAAGGCATACTGAAGGCGTGGTGTATTTTGTATCCACATGTTGGCAACAGTAAAGTGAGATGTGTACGCCTGAGTAACGGTCGAAGAGATCTCATGAGCCTGACAAACATGGCTGCCACCATTGAATGAGCAAGAAATAAAAACACATAGACTTATTTACGTACTTGAGCACATATTTCCGCCTCCCATAAGTCCAACCCCTCGTCCACGCCGTGGGAGACGGGCAATGGCACAAAGTAGGGGATTGCCTGTAAGGGCGAAGTACAGTGGAGACTTTGTGTGCCCCGGGACCGTTACGGTAGCTGTGAAGGTACTACAGGAACCCTGAAAAGTGACGGCTAACGGGGCTCTGGTGAAGCTAGGATAGGCCTAGCAAGCCAGTAGTGGATAAGACACTTGCTTTCAAGAAAGGAACGGGCCTTGGACAGGACAGATACAATGGACGACCTAGCTGTCATCATAGACTACGATTCGGAACGCTGAATGTACCAACATTGACTGGGAAGGTGGAGAAGATAGTGGATATGATGGAAAGAAGGAAGTTGGATCTGTTGGGGCTGGCGGAAACAAGGTGGAAAGGAGAAGGAAGGAGAGAATTGAGAAAAGGCGGTAGACTATATTGGAGTGGGAATGAGGAAGGAAATAGGAATGGAGTGAGAGATGGGTTAAAAGAAGAAGTGGTGAGAATAAGTGACAGGATGATGAAGGTAAAAATATCACTGAAAGGAAGGTCTGTAGAGGTATTAATAGTGCATGTCCCACAGGTGGGCTGCACTGCTGAAGAGAAACAAGAGTTTGAAGAGAAAATGCAGAAACAGGTGGGAGTCCATGTGATTATAATGGGAGATTTAAATGCGCATGTTGGAAGGGAAAGACAAGGGTATGAAAATATGCTTAGACCAGAGGGCTGGGGCACTCGAAATGAGGAAGGTGAAAGATTGTTGAATTTTTGCAAAAGGAATGGCTTGTTGGTTGGGAACTCCTGGTTCAAGAAAAGAGAGAGCCACAAGATCACCTGGTATAGCAATGACCTGACTAGAAAGACGGTAGTGGACTACGGTATATCCTGTACGATAGAGTTATGAATAGAAACATCATAGACACCAAGGTAATTCCATCAGAGGCCTTGTTGGATAGTGACCACCGACTGCTGGTAATGAACCTGAGAGGGACCAAGGATGAGAAAGGGACAGAAAATCAGGATATTCGGATAAGGGTATGGAATTTGAGAGGTGAAGAAAACAGGGTCGACTACCTAAGAATAGTGAAGGAAAGCATTCCAAATGATGAACTGAAGACAGTAGAAGAGGAATGGGGTAGATTCAAGAGGACACTAGTAAGGGCGGCAGAAGCAGTATGTGGAAGGACAAGCAACAAGAAGAGATGGAAAAAACCTCCATGGTGGAATCAGGAAACGATAGATCTAGTGCAGAAGAAGAATAGAGCCTTTAGGGTGTGATTCCAAAATAGGACAATAGAGACAAGAAAAGTGTACCAAATATGAAAGAAGGAAGTGAAAAGAGTGGTGGCTGAGGAGAGAAGAAAGTGGATGGAAGAGTGGACAAGGAGAATGGAGGAGGATAGTGAAGGTACCAAAAAGGTCCAATATGGACCTGTATGGTCAAAAGTAAGAGAAGGAATGAATTGACGGACTACGTTCGAATGGTGAACAAAAGTGGTCGAGAAGTAGATCATGTGGATGGACTACTTTGAAGAACTCTTGAACCAGAATGGTGACCCTGATGAAGAAATAGAGGAACTGGGAACAGAAGAGGCCTTAACATGGAGGGAAGAGCAGGATGCAGTGAGGAAGATGAAAGGAGGGGAGTCACCAGGAACAGAAAATGACTTAACATGGAGGGAAGTGGAGGACGCAGTGAGGAAGATGGAAGGAGGAAAGGCTCCAGGTCTGGTTGAGATATGTGTAGAGATGCTGAGAGCGGCAGGAGAGGTGGGGATACTATGGCTATATCGAGTAATGAGGGCCGTATGGAAAGAGAGAGGAGGACCCCTGAGGACTGGAAGAAGGGAATAATTGTCCCAATCTTCAAGAAAGGTAGCAGAAAGGAGTGCAAGAATTATCGGGGGATTGCATTGATGAGCCATTGTGCGAAGATCTTTGAGAAACTGTTGGAAAAGAGAATTCGGGCAAAATTAGAAGGAAGGATGGGAGAAGAACAACATGGCTTCAGATCAGGAAGGTCCACAGTAGATCTAATTTTTGTTGTAAGACAGTTGCAGGAAAAACATTATGAATAGATGGAATAGATCTACTGATGGTCTTCCTAGACATCGAAAAAGCATATGATAGTGTACGTAGAAGTAAGGTATGGAAGGCTTTGGAGAAGAGAGGTGTAGGAAAGCAGACTTTATGGAGGATAAGGGAAATGTACAATGGAAGTATAAGCTGTGTGAAAGTAGGAGGAGAGATATCAGATTGGCTGGAACAGAAGAATGGCTTGAGGCAAGGAAGTGCACTTGTGAATCTCGGCCTTAAGATAGGTGGGTATCTTGCGATCAAAGAGGACTCCAGTTACCTCCCTCCATTTGAACCAACTGGCACTCATACGAGCTCGGGCATCAGGGAGGGTGTCACCATCTAGACGAGTCAATGAGACAAGATACCTGAATTGGTCGACTCTTTGAAGATCTTGACTACCTACAAGGATGGTGCCAGGCGTCGGTGACCCACACTCCATATACACGGTTTTCTGGACATTCAGCTTCAGTCCATTCTCAGCCAGCCTCGTATTCCACTCCTGCAGTTTCTCTTCAAGAACGTTGCGTTCTTCTGCAGCCAATAGGACATCATCAGCATACAGAAGCGTCCATGAATGTTGTGATTGGATATCTAATGTTATTGTATCCATGCATAGAATAAACAGAAGTGGTGACAGGGCTGATCCTTGATGGACACAGACTTGAATGGGGAAAGGAGATGTGATTCCCGCGGGACATCACACAACACTACTGCACTTATGATACAGAAGTTGTGTCCAGCGGACGTATTCTTCAGGAACACAATGTGAACGGAGTGCATACCAAATCAGTTCATGTGGAACCCGATCAAATGCCTTCTCGAGATCTAAAAAGGCGATATGAATAGATCTGTTCTTCTCACGGTATCTCTCAGTGAGGAGCCGTGCTGCCTGAATAGCATCCGTTGTTCCACATCAGTTTCACGAAGCCACACTGCTTGCTAGTGATCTGAACAATGCCACGCAGTCGACTGTCAAGGATTCGCTCAAAGATCTTCATTGTGTGGCAGAGGAGGCGAATAGGTCTATAGGTGCCACATTCACTGACATTGCCCTTGCCTTTCCAAATAGGCACTGTGGTACTCGTGGTCCAAATTTGAGGCACTACACCTTCTTCCAAAATCTGGTTGAACACAGATGTCAGTAGTTCAATACCATTCTGACCAAGTAATTTCCACAGTTCGGCTGGAATGTCATCAGGACCTGTAGCCTTCCCGTTCTTCGTCTTTTTGACTGCCTGTGCAATCTCTGCCATAGTTATTAGCGGTACTGGTCCAAGGACATTTACCGCACTGTGGATAGGTGGATGAGGGAACTCTTCGTTACTTATTACTGAGAAGTGTCTTTCCCAATGACTCAGAATAGCAGATGGGTGTCTGAGAATTTGGTGGACTTCATCTCTGATGAAAATCATATTATCATTATATTAGCCAAGTAAAAGAGTAGATCATCTCCAGAATTAATAAGCATACTACCAAATGTTTCATGTATGTTGTGCTGGAGTCTTCAGTCTTTGTGGTGTTTGAAGCCATATTTTCAGTGTTGCCTTAGTAAACAAGAGTTTAGTGCTTTTCAGTCGGTCAACACGAATGTACACAAAAGAGATGGATTATGCCCTAATCCTGAAATAAATTACATGAGATTAATAAAACAATCTCATGTAATTTATTTCAGGATTATGGCATAACCCATCTCTTTTGGGTACATTCGTGTTGACCGACTGAAAAGCACTAAACTCTTGTTAGTCTTCAGTCTTTTGACTGGTTCATTGCAGCTCTCCATGCCTCCCTGTCCTGAGCTAATCATTTCATCTCTACATAGCTGCCACACCTTACATCTCAGGCAATCTGCTTAACATATTCTAACCTTGGTCTGCCCCTACAGTTCTTATCCTCGACCATTCCTTCCTTCCATAACTAAGTTTGCTATTCCTGGGTGTCATAGTATGTGTCCTACCAACCTATCTTTTCTCTTCATTAATACGGTGACTGCACCTAATGGTTGAACTGGATGAACCGTATCAATTTAGGTTAAGTTGATAACGTTCAGTAGGAAGGCAAAGCTGATGAAATGGGCCTTGTGCCAAGATGCTGTAAGACTCTTCCAACTACAGGAGATGTCTTACGGCATCTTGGCACAAGGCCCGTTTCATGTTTAGGTTTGCCTTCCTACTGAACCCTACCAACTTTACCTAAATGGATACTGTTCATCCACTGGTAACCGTTCAACCATAGGTGCAGTCACCCTAGTCGCCAGAAACATCTCTCCTCTAGACTCGTCTTAATACCTCTTAATTTGTTACTCTATTCTATCTGATCTTCATAATTCTTCTGTAACACCACATTTCAAATGCTTCCATTCTCCTCTTTTCTGCTGTGCTAACAGTCCAAGTTTCACTTCCATAGAGTGCCACGCTCCAGACAAAGGCTTTCAAAAATTACTCTCTATACCTAAATCTATATTCGATGTCAACAGATTCCTTTCCTGTAGAAATGCTTTCCTTTCTTGAGCCAACCAACTTTTTATATCCTCTTTGCTTCATCCAACAATGGTTATTTTGTTTCCTAAATAACAGAAATCTCCTACTTCCTTTAGCTTTTCATCAGCCAATTTGACATCCATGTAATATTTCATGTAACTTACAAATTCATGATGCACACTAAATTGAAACAGAAAGGAAACAAGCTTGTAATTTAGCAGGGCTTAACATCTAGAAATCATAAGCCACAAAACCTTCTTTTTACTTCAATCAAGTCCAAACCACTGGGCATGGCTTTCGATGTATTAACTGTGAATTAAACAAATTTAATGTAAATTACACAATACAGTCAAACCTCACATGAAGCACTATCCATTGACATTGGCAGGGATGAAATGGCTGCAGAGAATAATAAAAACAGTATGGATTTAGAGAAGGCTATTCAATAAATTAATTCTGAAGCAGACCAAATTCTGGCTTTTACATTTGTACTTGACTAATATACAATAACTAGCAGTAGTCCCCGGCTTCGCCCGGTGGATTTATTTGTTTTATAGATGATAATGAATACTACTACCGAACTGGAGCACTCAAGGATAAGGATCGGAAAGCACCAACGCTTATTGCAGCTGATAACCTCAGTATATTGCACCAACACTATTGCCCTTTTACAGAGGCATACTATTGACACGATGATAACTGTTTTAAGGGGCCTAAGAAATCTTTTTGCACTAATTACTCCCCGTGACTGCAATTTATAAGCAGCTCGCAATTCTGCACCAAAACACTGGTAGGGGCGACGTGATGCAGCTCGCATTGCCAGGCAACAACAGACTTAGGTATTATTGAAGCTGTTCAGGAGCGCTTGTTCTTCCGACTTACTGAACAAAAATTCATCTTTAAGGTTACCCGAGAGGTGTAGCCTAATGCTACATAGCCTAAACTATTCCTCTTGAATCTGGCTATCATATACAAAAAGAATTTTTCGAATCCGACTGGTAGTTCCAGAGACTAGCGCGTTAAACACACAAACAAATAAACTCTTCAGCTTTATTATATTAGCACAGATATATGATTTTCATACCTTGTTTCATATTCTGGGAGTAATTAGCAATTAAAATTACTGTGAATTATCACTACTGCGCCGGAAATATGAGCTAAATTACATAAATATGTGTTTTCATTTCTTGCTCATTCAACATAATATTAATAATAATATAATTGGTTTTACGTCCCTTTTAACTACTCCGGCTTTTAGAGAACTCGAGGTGCTGGAATTCTGCCCTGAAGGGGATCTTTAACGTGCCAGTAAATCTACTGACATGGCTCCCTCGCATTTGCGGACCCTCAAATGCCAGCTGACTGTGCCAGGATTCGATCCTGCAACCTTAGGAACAGCAGGTGAAAACGTTACCGCTGAGCCACGCAGCCAGTCGCTCATTCAACAACGGCAGCCATGTTTTCAACCATTACTCAGGCGCCCACATTGATGTCACATTACTGTTGTCAACATGTGGGATACAAAATACACCACACAATAACCCTACATATTGTATTTCTTTGAAAAAGCATTAATTGGCAAAACCATTGGCCCCATAAGACCAACCCCTCATCCACGTCATGGGAGATGGGTAATGGCACAAAGTAGGGGATGCCTATAGTGGTGAAGCACATTGGAGACTGCGCATGCTCCGTGATCGTTACCGTAGCTGTGTAGGCCTTACAGGAACCCTGGATAGTGATGTGATGACTAACAGGGCTCTGGTGAAGCCGAGTTAGGCGTAGCTGGCCAGCCGTGGATCAAATCGTGCTTTCAAAACTAAACCAAGTCTCGGATGTGAAAACAAGGAACAACCGGAATTGGAAGTTCTTCAGGTAGCCCACAAATGTATGATGGCCACAACTCTCAACGTTTATTGGAGACCCCTGAAGAAACAATAACTAAGAAACGAAAACTGAGAATTGGGACTATTAATATCATCACTCTCACCGGTAAGTGTGAAGAGCTTGTTGACTTAATGGATAGGCCCAAACTAAGGATGTTAGGTTTAAGTGAGACCAAGTGGAAAGATTCTGGCAAGAAAATCCTCAGGAATGGATATATATAGTACACTGATGTGGTAAGTGTACAGAAGCCAGAAATGGAGTCGCACTCCTCTTGCATAGAGATATACACATAGAGCGCGACTCCTCTGAATCCCCAGAAAATATGCAAACTACTAGGCTTGCCCCTCTAGTCATCATGCTACGGGATATACTACTAATTGCTGCCGCGAAAGGCATGACTTGCACAGTTACGTCATCAGAAACCAATAAGGAGAGAGTTCATCTTTGTTGCCAAATGTTTCATTACTGCCATTCTGTCGCCAGCTACCATAATGGGAAAGTCCTCCATAAGGCAAGCATTGTGGCTTTATCGCAGACAGCTTTGCCCTAATAGCTGAAGGTTTCACAACATTGTACACACTGGCGCTGGGTGGCGCACGCACATGAGGATGACTTCCCAGCGGTGTTAGTTGCACTTTCGCGTAAAAACCCGTATAGTGGGCGATGTATTGAAGATAGAGATATTTTAACGGTTTGCCCAGTGTAAGCTTAAAAAGCACGTGGATGCCAGTTTTTTTTTTTTTTTTTTGCCTTTTCACTGAAATCATTAGTGCTTGACTTACTTTGGTCATAAATAAATAATTTTCTACAGAAACCTTCCTCGAGATATCCTTTACAGAATGGTGAAAACCGCATCAAAATCCATTCAGTGGTTCTCGAGATTACCCGTGACATCCAAAAATCGGGGACTTTGTTTTAAACTAAGTAGAGATTATACGTCAATCAGTATAATTTAATATAATATAATCCCCCTTCAGTCCAATCTTAAATTGTGAATTTTGCGGAACGAAAAGTTCTCAGGCGAAATGAATGAAACTCAAATCCCCCTCCGTCCAATCTTAACTTGACTGTGTTTCACAGGCGAAATGAAGAAAACCCGAGTTGCACTTCCAGGGAAACTCCAAACATAACCACCCTTCTCAGAAGTCTTAACTCAACACGACTCAACGGTTTGCTGCTGGCTGTATCTGGGGCAATAGGTTCGCCCATTAGCTAGGCTGTAACAGGGATGATAGACTCGCCCTTACCTAGCTCGTAAACTGTCGCCTCAGTAGTTGAATGGACATGGTTGGAAGAAATTAAAGCGTAAAAACCTGTATAGTGGGAGATGTATTGAAGATAGAGATATGCTCTCACGGACTTTTTTGCAGAACTTTTCATGCTGAATAATTCTTACACTCATAGTATTTAGATATTTTTAACGGTTTGTCCAGCGTAAGCTTACAAAGCGTTCGGACGCCAGGTTTATTTTTGAATTTTCCATTTAAATTGTTACTGCTCGGCTTCCTTTGATCATAAATAAATTATTTTCTACAGAAATCATCCTCGAGATATCCTTTACAGAATGGTGAAAACCACAACAAAATCCATCCAGTGGTTCTCGAGTTTATCCGTAACATCCGAGAATCGGGGACTGTGTTTTATACTAAGTAGAGATAATAAATGTAACACATTAAATCATGCCATTTCAACAACTATCTTAGGTGTGTGTTATTATTTTAAACAACTGACATTATCTGATATGCACACAGTCAATGTAGTTAATTGTTGATTTGGCATCCGCGCTTTCGTATTGTGCTCTCCCACCATTGTTCCCTCGCTCACGCCGACAGTGCCCTCACTCAGAGCTTCAGTTGAACTTGTCGAGCAATACATTCAGACATCAGGTATGTGAGTGATAGAATCATTCAGATGAAATTAAATGTTGACAGTACATACTGTCAGTTCTTCCAAGGTTATGCACCATAAACAGGGTGTACTGTAGAAGAGAAAGATGGGTTCCTAGACAACCTACTGTCGACCAAAATATTATGTGTACTTGAGTTTGAAGGTTGTTTGTGAAGTAACCAATAAACCTACGTAAAATCCAATAAAATCATCATTTTCGTCGTTCTATTTTACGTTAGTTCATGTAGGTTTGGAATTTTTAATTTATATTTTAATATTTTTTATCGCAGTTGGAACACAAAAAAGTGCCCGTTTTTAAGCGTGTTTCAACCATGCGTCACATTTAAGAATTATTATCTCACAAACCCGTCATCAGATCGAATCCAATTTTAACACACTATACATTGGAATGTTGTATAACTGGTTTATTAATTTAAAAATTTTGTGTGTCCAAGAAACAAAATTGTTATCATTTTTGTAAGGTAACTTTTCCTCAGCTCGGGGTGGTTTGAAAATGCAGTTCTTGGTTGCGTTGTAATCCTTATACATCAAAAGCATTTCCCAGAGCGGCTAGCTAGTGAACCATGTCTTAATTCCCGGTACAAATACAAACCGATATAAAATAAGTGAATTAATTTACGTATTTCACAGTTATACAGCATAACTTTTTGATGTATAAGGATTACAACGAAACCAAGAACTACATTTTCCAACGACCCCGGGCCGAGAAAAAGTTACCTTACAAAAAAGATAAAAAATTTCGTTCTTGAACACACAAAATTTTGAAATTAATAAACCAGTTACACAACATTCCAATGTAGTTGTTGTTTCCTATGGCTAGCCCGGATTCCAATCCATCAGCTTTCTTGCGTTCCAATAGAGTTGTGTGAGGTTTCCTGAAGTTCAAGCAGTCACATCAAGTTTGTTGCAATGTAGCAGGTGCCCCTTATCCATTTTACTTCCAGGTTCGTGACAAAGTGTGCATTCTTCAGATCTCAGGATGTTGATTCGTTTCAGATGAGTTGCAAGGCAGTCGTGGCCAGTGTTAAGTCTGAAGAAGGCTACAGCTTCTCTTCTTGGTGTTAATTTATATTGATCCCATTGAGCATCATGTGTTTCCATAATTTGGTTTCTGCTGTTTTCTTTGCCATTTCTTCATACCTGTTTTTGATAGTATTTTTAAGATCCTTTTTGCTGACATAAAATCAGTCTGACTGACAGGTTGTTGTAGTGTGGTACCTTTTTTTGCTAATCTGTCTGCCTCTTCATTTCCTGCTATTCCAACATGAGAAGGGATCCACTGAAATGAGATCTGTTTGTGGAGTCTTTGAAGGGTTTTTATCATACAAAAAATTTCTTTCAGTTCTTTATTTTGGTGCTTATAAAATGACAAGATGGCTTGGATGGCTGCTTTTGAGTCTGTAATGATAACGCATTTTTGATAATTTCTGCCTAATAACTGATGGAGTGCATGTGAAATTGCTCTTATCTCAGCATCAAAAGTTTTTTTTGTTTTGGCCTACTGGGAAGTAGAGTGAGAAGAGAGATGAATGTATTCCTGCTCCAGTTCTATTTTCTTTGTCTTGTGAGCCATCTGTAAATATTTTTAGCCATTGATTAGATGGATATCTTTCTTCTATTGTACAGAGGGCCAGTTGTTTTAGATCTTGTGGTGAAGAGTCTTTCTTGCAGACCTCTTCTAACAAAGTAAGATCTGTAGTCACTTGTATATATTCAATGGGGTTGACTGGCATACAGAGTGGTTCAAGTTTTATTTGTAGATTGCTCTAATTGATATATTCTTTGGCGAGACTTAAGGGATCTTTTTGTGTTTTAAGATTGGGGCTAGAAACTGGTTTTTTGATCCATGACATTTGAGGTAGTCTTTGTATGCTGAGATATGCATTGGCTGTTTGATGATTCATCTCTTCTTCTATTGGTAAGTTGTGGGTATATAATTGCAAGGCAGTTATAGGTGTGGTTTTTATTGCACCTGTTATGATTCGTAGGGCATTATTCTGACACCTCTCGAGGCGATCAATGTTTGACGGGGTGCTGTAGAGAGTACTTCACTGCCATATTTTATGATTGGTTTGATGTAAGTATTGTAGGTTTTGTTGAGTGTGTCTTGAGTGCTCCCCCAAGTAGCTCCTGCTAGTCTCTTCAGTAATTTCATCCGTTTGCTTACCTTATCCTCCACATGTTTTATGTGTTTGGTCCAGTTCAGCTTCTTGTCCATGATGATACCTAGGTACTTTGTACTTTCACTTTTTGGAAGGTCTTGATTACTAAATTTGAGACTAAAAGTTGGATTGTGGTGTCTCAGGGAGAAAAACTGGTATACTGTTTTGGAAGTATTGATTTCCATATTATTGTTTTCAGTCCAGTTTTTGAGTTTTATAAGTGCCTTGTTCAAGAAGCATTTGCTGATTTGGGCTGTTACATACTGTGGTCCAAATGATAACATCGTCTGCAAACATGCTGATATTCACATTACCTACTTTCTTTATTGTTTTTGGAAGATCGTTGATGTACACATTGAATAAAGTTGTGCTTGATACAGCTCCTTGTGGGAGGCCTAGTTTTGATTGCTTGCAACCTGAAGTTTTGTTGTTGTAACGAACATTGATCATTCTTTGTGAAAGGAATCTTGAAAACCAGTTTAACATACATCCATTTACTTTGAAGTTGATAAGTTTCTTTAGCAGCATGTTTCGCCATACAGTATCATAGGCTCCTTTAAAATCGATGAAAACTGCAAGAACACTTTCCCTTTTGTTAAAGGCTTCTTTAACAGCTTGTGTAAATCTCATTATTTGGTGGGAGGAGGACCTGTTTTGTCTAAACCCTGCGTGTTCTTCTGATAGAAGAGATTTTGTTTCCAAGTACCAATTGAGTCTATTTGTAATCATCCTTTCTAGAATTTTTACCAGAATGGAGGTAAGTGCTATAGGTCGGTACGAGGGGACTTGGTTTTTTGGCTTGCCTGGTTTTAAGATTGGAATGATGGTTGCTTTAGTCCAGTCTTTAGGTAGGTTATCATTTGATGTCCAAAATTTGTTGAATATGTGTAGCAGTATGTTTAGAGCAGATGGACCTAGATTTTTTATGAATTCTGGGAATATCTCATCTGGTCCTGGTTGTTTTCTGACTTATGTGTTCTTTATTGCTAACATTAACTCTTCCATTGAAAATTTATTGTTAAAGATATCATCTGCATTATTATTCATGAATTTTTTGACTATTTTTTTGAGAGTCTTGTCTTCTTTCTTTTTCTGTTTTGATAGTCTAATTGAAGTGAAATGTTTACAGAAGTGGTTTGCTATTTTATGACAGTCTGTAATTTCCTTATCATTCCAATGTATATTGTGTTAAAATTTGGATTCGATCTGATGACGGGTTTGTGAGATTTTAATTCTTAAATGTGACGCATGGTTGAAACACGCTTAAAAACGGGCACTTTTTGTGTTTCAACTGTGATAAAAAATATTAAAATATAAACTAAAAATGCCAAACTTACATGAACTAACGTAAAATAGAACGATGAAAATGATGTTATTGGATTTTATGTAGATATATTGGTTACTTCACAAACAACCTTCAAACTCGAGTGCACATAATATTTTGGTCGACAGTAGAGGATCTAATAGCAGAGGACAATGTCATCATTATGGGTGATCTAAATGCCCAAGTGGGAGAGGAGAGGCAGGGGTGTGAAACCATTCTTGGACCCCATGGATTTGGTAACAGAAACACAGAGGGAGAATACCTGATAGACATGTGTGTGCGAAATAACTCAATATCAGAAGAGAGCAAGTCACAAAATTAGCCGATACAGCTAGAATGGGCAGCTTAAAACTGTGATATATTAACAAGTTAGCTAATCTGTTACAGTACAGATGTTCAAGTTATTCTAAGTGAATGTCTGGACAGTGACCATCGATTGTTAATTGCAGAATTGAAGAATGTACATGTACCAACAGTCAAACACAAAAATACCAAAGGTAAGACCTGACTTGAGAGACCCAGAAAATAAACAGGAGTACCAGGAAAAGATCAGGGGTAGGACACCCAAAACAGAAAAACTTGGGGTGGAGGAAGAATGGAAGCTCTTCAAAGACAGTCTTGTTACACATGCTGTTCAAATCTGTGGTAAAATAAGTAATACACAGAGAGAGATGGAAACACCATGGTGGAATGACAGGGTCAAGACAGCAAATAAAGAAAGAAATGTGTTAAAGAAGAAACTGGACTGGGAAAAACAAAAAATGGCAAATGTACATAATGACATTGTTATTGAACATCTGTCTCAGGAATATCAGAAAAAGAAGCTGGCTGTTAGAAGGATGATCCAAGAGAAGGATAAATGCTGGGATGACATTACTGTTAGTTGTATTGTAAATCTTTATCAAGTGTGAGAAAGAAAATATAAATCATAATCTTTTAAGATGCTCGTCACATGTCACGCGAACATGCACAGACTCGTCTTCTTTTTTCTTCTTTATTGTCCAGATCTATTTCACCAGGTGGCGCTAGTCTGCTATTTTTCTTTCAAATATTAACTGATAAATGCTGGGATGACACTACTACCAAGTTACAGGAAGACTGCCAAGGCAACAAAAAACTACTATATAACTGGAAACTGATGATGGGAAGTTGTTAAGACTTCGAAGTTAGAAAGGAAATGAGAAAGCATTTCAGCATACTGCTGAATGGTGATGTTGACAACAGCAGTGCTAGTGATTGTACAGTTGAGAAATCTGTGAAGTTCAACAATCATTAACATGGCTGGAAGTGGAGACTGCACTGAAAAATATGTGAAATGAAGAGTCCCCAGGGTTTGATGAACTAAGCTCAAGTACGATGAAGGCTGCCGGAACACCTAGCTTACAATGAATCTACAGAGTACTGTCAGTCATCTGGTCAATGATAGGTAGTATTCCAGATGACTGGACAAAAGGAATCATCATTCCACTGTTTAAAAAGAGAAACCGAAAGAAGTGTGGAATCTACTCTGCTATCACACACCCAAGAGCTGCTGGAAAAAATTATAAAAAACAGACTGAGGAAGATAGTTGAACTCTTATTAGAAGACGAACAGCATGGTTTCAGGAAAGGTCGAAGTACTGTGGATCTCATTTTTGCTGTAAGGATTTTGGCAGAGAAATACTGGGAATGTGGAAAGAACCTCTTGATGGTGTTTTTGGACATTGAAAAGGCCTACGATAGTGTCCCTCGTAACAAGATCTGCAAATGTATGGAAGATCTGAAAGTGTCCAACTACCTGATTGACAGAATAAAGATCCTATATCGGATTTGTCAAAGTTGTGACCAAATTGGAAACGGATTGAGACAGATAGGAGGCTCCAGCAGGGAAATGCTTGTCATCACTCTTATTTGTCATTGTCATGGACAGAATTTTAAAATCTATTAAGGAATCTGCAAATGAAACAGGAGCTCTGGTATTTGCAGATGATGTGTTACTATGGGGGGAAATAGATGTGGAAGTACAGGAGAAACTGACTCCTTGGAACAATACATTTAAATAATTTAACTTGAAGATCAGCAAGGCCAAGACCATTGAAAAGACCATAAACACAGAGAGAACAAGTTCAAACATCTATTTAGAGGGAACAAAACTAGAATCCATTTCTTACTTTCAGTCCCTCGGAAGTATGCAAACGAGAAATCCATAGGACACAGAAAGCATCAAATTTCTATAATCAAGTTCGAAGCCTACTCTGGGACAAGAAAATACCCCAGGCAGTAAAGTCAATTTTGTATTACACCTACTTTGTACCAATCCTTACCTATGGCATGGAGACGTGTACATTGTTAGCTAAGGACTATAGCAGAATTCAAGCAACAGAAATGAGATTTATCTGGACTATGAATCAAAGTACCACGAGAGACAAGATCTGAGAATGGATAACACAAGAACAGCCAAGGAATACTTCGAACTGGACATAAGAGGATAAAGACCAAGGAGACAGTGGATAGAGACAGTACGATCAGAGATGGAGAAGAACAGGGGCAATGTCCAAGAACAAATGGTGTAACACAATCTGAAGAAATGGAGAGAACTTGTTTACCACAACCGGGAAACAGGAGATGAAAAATGATGATGACTGGTCTGGATAAAGATTATTCATACGCGAGTACACCCACTGTACGTGACAAAAACCAGGGGTGTTAGTTATTGTTGTTGTAAGGGACAGAACTACGAGGTCATCTGCCCCTAACAAGGGGTGTATTAGCTAAACCTAGCAATTAATGTATTGGTAAAGGTCCATTGTTCTGGATCAAGATTATTGATGCGTTTTTGGCTAATTTGAGTCTTAGCGGATGGTTGAATACAAATCAGAGTAAGCTCCTTTGTTTTAAAATAACGACTATACAGTAGGACCGCATGTGTGGGGTTGGCAAAACTGTATTAGTTCGTAATTAATGCGAAAAATGACGGACTCAGCTTGTATTTTATCTACGGAAGTCGTAATCTAAAAAGGGGATGACAGGTGGGTTATACAGGGTGTTTCAAAACTCGACGGCAAAATTTCGGGAATGGGTTCCTCACAGTAAGATAAGGAAGAAGAAGGAAGGAAGATTGTAGTTTTACGTGACCGTGAATCTTGTGATTATGAGCCACGGGACCTCCTTTTTACGTGGAATCCGAACCACAGGACATGGCATTTCACTTCGAAAATCTCACATGCATTGACCGGGAATCACAGTAAGATAAGAAACAAATGTTATGACAACATGGGTCTGGAAACGGATACTTCGGAGTTATTCCCCTTGGCAGGAATGAATGAATGTTAGTACATAAATGTACATTACATGTCCTGTTTGGTGTAAAAGAAATCGTGAAACCGGTTACAAATGGTACATGTAGGCATGTTGTGAATGGAAGTGATGTGCGTCGTATTAAAGACCTTAGCACTCATACATGATATGGGATCGTCTTACGGTTAAGCCGTTGCCGAGAACACGTCTGTTATCTGTGATTAGTGATTAATGTAGTGAAGTGTGAGTTTCGGTCTGTTTAACACGTCTGGCATCTGTGATTTGGATTGTGGTTTTCCGTCTGCGTTCGTACGTAACGGAGGTAAGTACGTGAAGGTCATTGAAGTAGCCGTATGTAAGTTGTCCGTGGTTAACAGTCATTGTACAGTACTGTACTGTTATTTGTGGTTTGCAGGCCGCTCTGACGTGCGCATGTACACGAACACAGAGCTTGCGAGCATGCATTACATGTATGGTTTGGCGGATGGGAATGCTTCGAAGGCACGTCGCTTGTATCGGGAAAGATACCCCAGGCGCAGACTGCCGGACCGAATGACATTTGAATCCATCCATCGCCGCCTCTGTGAACACGGGAGTTTCGCACGTCCACCAGGAACCGGGGGACGGTCAAGCAGTACAACAGTTGAGGAGGAGGAAGCCGTCCTCAACGCTGTGTTTGAACGTCCTCAAGTCAGCACTCGGCGGTTAGGCTTGCAGCGGAATAGGCCACACACGACTATCTGGAGACCGCTACGAGGAAACCTGTTGTATCCGTATCATCTGCAGCGTGTACAAGCCTTGTCGCCTGCGGATTTTCCGGCAAGAGCAACGTTCTGCCGGTAGTACCTACAACAGTGCGGCGTGACGCCGAACTTTGCTGCGTATGTGTTGTTCACAGATGAAGCGACCTTCACAAGAGACGGAATACAGAATTTCCATAATCAGCACAGGTGGAGTGATGCAAATCCGCATGTGATCATCCCATCTTCTCATCAACAGAGGTTCGGCATTAACATCTGGGCAGGAATTGTTGGTGATTCCTTGTTGGGACCATACGTTCTTCCGCGTAGGCTTACTGGACAGAACTACACGGATTTCTTGCGGACACAATTGCCTGAGTACTTGGACGACCTGCCACTTGCTGTCCGTCAAGCAATGTTTCTCATGCATGATGGTGCTCCCGCACATTTCAGTTTGTTGGCCCGCAGGTACCTGAATACCCATTTCCCTGGGCGCTGGATAGGTCGAGGAGGACCGATTGCGTGGCCACCACGCTCTCCGGACTTGAACCCCCTGGACTTCTACCTGTGGGGACACCTTAAGTCGCTCGTGTATGCGAATCCTGTTCCTGACGAAGCTACGTTACGTGAGCGCATAGTGGCCACCTGTCAGGCAGTACGCACTACACCAGGAATTTTTGATCGCGTGCGTAATTCCATGCGACGACGAGCGGAGGCTTGTATTCGAGCGGAAGGCCGTCACTTTGAACATTTCCTGTGATACCTGCTGATACGGTGAAAATGTACAAACGTGTGAATAAATATGAAAGTATCCGTTTCCAGACCCATGTTGTCATAACATTTGTTTCTTATCTTACTGTGAGGAATCCATTCCCGAAATTTTGCCATCGAGTTTTGAAACACCCTGTAGACAGAGGAGGATTAAACATTTAACTTATTACTACATCATGACCAGATTTTTTTTTTATCATTACAAAAGGTAGTTTCAGAATTCTTTTCCCAAGGATTTGGTCTCCTCCAGTTTTACCTTCCATAATCAGTAGATCCTATCTAGGCCCTACATAGCCGAACAGAAAACAAACTGTGTTGGTGAATAATGAATTTTAAGAGCTGAAAGAAACTTAAATTTCAGTGCAACTTTTCAAATAAATTGAACAATCAAAAGTAATTTATGAACATTTGTAACTCATGACCAAACCTCGCACTTGAAAACACATGACTGCATCCGCATATAACGACGCACTGTTCAAAACCTCATACAGTCAAGTAACATGGCAGCAATTCAAGGCACAACATCAATGTCCATACATAATCAACTACACTAAAAAATACTCCTAAATGTGTAGGAATCATGGTATATACTTGTACCCATATTTGCATTTACCATATGATTAATTTTGCTGAGTTCAGTGCTCAGTGTGAATCATGGAGGCCTTGTAGTGTTCCAATTTATTAGAGTTACTGAGTTCAAGGGGGATGTGTCAAGGTAGTCTGGGAAGTGTTATGTTAATGCTTTACATACAAAAACATGCCTAACCTGAGGCTCAAGCTCCAGACCCTCCCACATCCCCTCCTGCTTGTAGCACACATTACAGTCTAACCCAATAGAAAGCAATGGTTTCGGCACGACAGTGATCTAACTTAGTAGCGGCCAACGGTTTCTCAAGACTAACTTAGCAGTGACCAATAGTTTAACCTGACATCAGCTTCAGGTGAGTGCAGGTAGTGGCTTCAGAGGAGTGTGGTGAAGTGACGTTGGGAACATTGCCATTTCTTTGCCTTTACTGACATTGGGACCAATGTATTCATAAGTTTACCATTGTGAAGTTCAAATGTTCATATTTCCTAAATTAAGTGAAAAAATGGTGTTTCCTGAATGCAATGAGACTCAAGAACTGTGGCACAGCACGTAGAAACCATTTTTAGAGTGATTCATGTAAGATAAAATTTCTACAGTTCACCCCATTCATTACATTTAAGCCTCAATATCTTCCTCTCTCTCTTACCGTTTATCCCGCCGTGCAAGGTCCGCTGCATTGCAACATCCTTCATTTTAGTCTGTCATTGGCAACTTCCGGTTGTAAGCCAATATCGTGCATGTAGACCTTAATTTTATGTATTTAGTGTATGGGTTTCAGTGCCGGGAGTGTCCGAGGACATGTTCGGCTCGCCAGAGTTTGTAGCTGCTTCTATGCGGACACCCATGGGGTAAGCTACAAGTACCGTGATTTTGTCGGACCACTGCTTCTAGGCAGTCACATTCCACCTGGGTCAATTTGAAGAGCTATTTTAGCGACTGAATTATCTTGCCTTCTCAGCACATGACCATACCAATGGAGCCGAACTTCCCTCACTTCCTTACAATCGGAACAATGTCTAATCTTTGTCGAACACCTGTATTCCATACGTGGTCACATCGAGTCAGTCCTAGGGTCCATCAGAGCATCTTCATATCCATTGAATGAAGGGTCTACTCGTGATTTTTCGTCATTGGGCGACTTTCTGCTCCATTCATTATTTAAACGGTAAAACTGGAGGATAAACATTAACAAAAAATTCTTAAACTACTGAATTAGCCAAAATACCTGTGGTAATGGTAGGCAACAAATCTGGAGATGATGTAGTAGTCGACGTTTACTCCTCCACCGGCTATTGCCCAACTACCACCCCCTTTCTAGATCACGATTTATATAGATGAAATTCTAGCTGAGCCCACCATTGTATGCATGATTTATGGATTCAAAATAACATCTGATCTATATCCTTCCATATCTGCTAAGACTGAAATTACCCAAAAATGCACAATAATTTTCATCCAGACCAATAATTTAATTCGAAAGAATTTGGCGGGAACCATATAAAATGGCCACAGCGTGCTTCTATTGGCTGGAGTTTGACAGCTAGCAGAACACTTTACCAACGTAGTGCATTCATTCAGTCCCTTGTTAACCATCTGTGTGAGATTTCCTTCCATTGTCGTTGTTTCGTTTACTTTTAGAATTTAGTTTTATTATTATTTCCATTTTTACTTCGTTATTTCTATTATTATTATTTTCTTCCAGAAAGGTATGAAAACCATACATTTTCAATAATATGCTAGGTAGAAGTGTAAAAGCCACGATTTGGTCTCCTCCAGAATTAATATTTGAACTAAATATTTTACAACTTCATGGAATTAAACTTGTATTACTTTATAATAATGACAATTGGTTAGTCGGTGGATACTAAAACCATAGCTTTATTCAGGTACGATTATGTGGAGAGAGTGACGCATAAGGGATTAGACAAAGACAAGTGCAGCAATTAGTCCATGATTGCTAATCCCCATACATTTTGAAATTGAAACCAAAGTGTCTGTTGTACCAAAAAAAATTCCGATAGTGACAGGTTACATACATAATGATATATTAAAAATCCGTTTCCTCCAACATGAAAAAAAGCAAAGGAAGCTTGTAGTTTAACGTGACCGTTAATCGCGAGATCATGAGCCAAGGGAACTCCTTTTTACGTAGAATCCGAACCACAGGACATGGCATTTCACTTCGAAAATCTCACATGCATTGGCCGGGAATCGAACCCGGACCGCCTTGGTGAGAGGCATACAGCTAGACCACAGAGCCACCACGTCCCCCTCCAATATGAAATACATAAGGTAACTGTACCGGTTTTCGTCACTGAGCCAATAGTCGTCACTCTTGTATATAAGAACGTATAATAAGGATGTCAATGGGTCTTTCTCAACGCACAAAGTCTTACAAGATTCGTCATACCTTCGTTGCCGATAAGGAGCAACTTTGTGAAATCATGCATGCAATGCAATAGGTGATTCCCAACGTCAAACATCTCCTGTGAGTTGAGCTGCCTTGACGCATCGTATTGATTCTCGCATGTGCTAAGCAGGCACGCGAGTTAATTATGAGCATACGTGTTATGTTCCGACATTTTAAAATGATACAAGTGTGTGATCATCATCATCATCATCTTGCACAGTTTCCAGCCACTGGCCGGGTCTGTTTGGAACACTAGCCTCCCCAACGTCTTCTATCTTCCCACCATCTCTCAGCCTCCACCCTTGTCCAGTCTTCTCCTCTCTTCTTCACGCTTTCTTCCACCCCCTTCAGCCACCTGTCTCTCTGTCTCTTTCCTTCCCACTTTGTCTAGTGTACTCTCCTGGGTATCCTCTTCTCCTCCATTCGTTTTACATGCCCATACCATCTAAGTCTAGATTTCTCTATACCATCCTGTAATGGTTCCTCCTTCATTAATTCTCTGGTCCTCTCATTTCTTATTCTGTCCATCTTTGTAGCTCCAATACTGCTTCTCAAGAACCTCATCTCACTGGCCTGTATTTTGCTCTTCTCCCTTCCTTTCATAACACAGGTCTCCGAGGCACACGTCAGGATAGGGACATAGTACGTCCGATATATGATCTTTTTGCTGTTCTGAGGGACATCCTTGCTCCATAACATGCTTCTCACACTCCTCCGAAATGCTTCTGCCTGCCTTCCCCGCTCATTTATTTCTCTATCGTTTCTTCCATTATCTTGTATCAGGCTTCCCAAATACTTGAAACTCTCCACTTTCTTCAGCTGTTCCCCACCAATTGTTATTCCCGTTGTGGTTCTTTCCTTCTTCCTTGTTGTGATCACCATCTCACTCTTATTTATGCTAAATTTCATCCCTTATCGTTGTATTATTCCTTCTCACACGTCCAACTGCTCCTGTACCTCCTCCTCCTTGTTTCCCCAAATCATCTGCAAACACCATTGCTTTCATCTTTCCTTCCCCTATTACTTGTGCCACTCGCGTCATTATGCCATCCATCACCACAATGAAAAGTAACGGTGACAGTGCACTTCCTTGTTTCAGGCCGTTTCTCTGCTCCAACCAGTCCGATCTCTCTCCTCCCACCCTCACACAGCCCACGCCCCCCTCCCCCGCACATCCCCTCTATCCTCTTTATAGTCCATTTCTCTACTCCTCTATCCTCCAGGGACTTCCATACTTTGTTTCTGCATAAACTGTCATATGCTTTCTCAATGTCCAGGAAGGCCATCAGTAGATCTGTTCCATACTCATAGTGCTGTTCCTGTAACTGCCCCACAGCAAAAATCAAATCCACTGTGGACCTTCCTGCTCTGAAGCCATGTTGTTCTTCCCTCATCCCTGCTTCTATCCTTGTCCTAATTCTCTTTTCTAAAACTTTCTCGAAGATCCTTGCACAATGTCCCATCAGTGTTATTCCCCGATAGCCTCTGCAATCTGTTCCACTACCTTTCTTGAAGATCGGGACAATTATTCTTTTTTTCCAGTCCTCAGGGGTCTTCCTTTCCTTCCATGCTGTCCTCATCACTCGGTACAACCACTGCATCCCCACCTCTCCCGCCGCCCTCATCATCCCCACACTCAACCCATCCACACCCGGTGCCCTCCCTCCCTTCATCCTGCTCATTGCACCCTCCACCTCCCCCCATGTCAAGTCCCTCCCCATCCGCAGCTCATCTACCTCCTCCCCGACTTCCTCCTCCTCACCATCCCCTCCATCTGGGCTCAAAAGTTCCTCCAAACACTCCTTCCACATTCTCTTCAGTTCCTCCCTATTTTCCATCTCTTGTCCCCCCCGTTCACCATTCTAACACAATCCGCAGGATCCCTCCGCCTCTTACCTCCTACCATCCCATACAGGACCCCCCTTGCACCCTCACTATCCTCCCTCATCATCCCCGTCCACTCCTCCATCCACCTTCCTCTCTCCTCAGCCACCACTCTCTTCGCCTCCTTTTTTTTCCTTCCTGGCACCCTTCCCCCGTCTTACCTTGATACCACCTCCTAAAGGCTCTATTCTTTTCCCTTACTATATCTTTTGTCTTCTCATTCCACCATGGTGTTTCCTTCCACCTCTTCTTACTACTTGTCCTCCCACATACTGCTTCTGCTGCACCTACTAGTGTCTTCTTAAATCTAGCCCATTCCTCTTCCATCTCTCTTTCTTCATCTGTTGGAATTCCTTCCTTTACCATTTTGAGGTACTCGACCCTTCTATCCCCTTCTTTCAGTTTCCATATCCTTATACGTCTTTCCTGGTTCTCAGTCCCTTTCTTCTCCTTACTCCCTCTCAGGTTCATTACCAGGTTCTCCGATGGTATAACCTTGATGTCCGTGATGTTCTTATTTAGTTCTTTCTCATACAGTATATAGTCGACCAGACTTCCTGGTCATGTCATCACTGTACCATGTGATTGTGTGGCTCTCTCTTTTCTTAAACCATGAGTCCCCAACTAGCAGGCTGGTCCTCTGGCAGAAGTCCAACAGTCTCTTTCCATCCTCATTTCTTACGCCCCAACCCTCTGGTCCTAGAACACTCTCATAACCTTGTCTTTCACTTCCTACATGGGCATTGAGATCCCCCATAACAATCATATTTCCTCTATCCCCCAGGGACTTCCATACTTTGTTTCTGCATACACTGTCATATGCTTTCTCAATGTCCAGGAAGGCCATCAGTAGATCTGTTCCATACTCATAGTGCTGTTCTTGTAACTGCCTTACAGCAAAAATCAAATCCACTGTGGACCTTCCTGCTCTGAAGCCATGTTGTTCTTCCCTCATCCCTCCTTCTATCCTTGTCCTAATTCTCCTTTCCAAAACTTTCTCAAAGATCTTTGCGCAATGACTCATCAGTGTTATTCCCCGATAGTTTCTGCATTCTGTTCTACTACCTTTCTTGAAGATCGGGACAATTATTCCTTTTTTCCAGTCCTCGGGGTCTTCCTTTCCTTCCATGCTGTCCTCATCACTCGGTACAACCAATGTATCCCCACCTCTCCTGCTGCTCTCACCATCTCCACACTCAACTCATCCACACCCGGTGCCTTCCCTCCTTTCATCTTTCTCACTGCGTCTTCCACTTCTTTCCATGTTAAGTCCTTTTCTGTTTGCAGTTCCTCTTCCCCGATTTCTTCCTCCTCACCATGGTTTCCATTTGGGTTCAGAAGTTCTTCAAAATATTCTTTCCACATTTTCTTCAGATCTTCCCTATTTTCTATCTCTTGTCCCCTTTTGTTCACCATTCTAACATAATCCGTAGGATCCTTCCGCCTCTTATTTTTTACCAAGTGTGTGATATAGTTGGTAATTGTTTCTGTAACATATATGATTTGCTATTTCGTGCTCACGTTCCTAGTTTGGTTAGAAAAGCTCGTGACGAATACTGGATTTAAAAAAAGCGCACTTTACCAATGCTTGTCATTTGAGGCGAAAACTGGCACACTGTCATTTCCCCTCATAAAACCTAACCAACAGCGGCAATATTCTTATAATGTAGTTCTGGAGCACCCTGCATTAATTAAATTGTCGTGTCCAATAGTTGTCAAAGCTGACGATCTTTAGAGCACATGCGTGACGAACACTAGTGCACAATAATGTTAAAGTTTGCGTTAACGTTTCAGAACCAATAAACATTTACAGTGTGCTGTTATTATGCAGATCTGTCTTTTTGATGGTCGTAGCTCTAGGCTGGCTGCGTGGCTCAGTGGTAACATTCTTGCTTGCTGTTGCAGGATCGAATCCTGGCGCAGTCATCTGGAATTTGAGGGTGCGTAAATGAGAGGGAGCCATGTCAGTAGATTTACTGGCACGTTAAAAATTCCCTCGGGGCAAAAGAGGATTCTTTTAAATTTAGATGATATATATATTCTAAGACTAAATCTTTGCTTTCAAGAAATATGTCAAAACGCACATTTCTCAATTAGCCTACGATATTCAGCAAATGGAAGCTGCTATTAAGGTCGTTGAGGAGGACGGCATGAGTATTACAATGGCCGCGAAGAGGAATGGTGTTCAGAGAAACGCCATCTCGAACAAAATTAAAGGAAAAAAAATCCTCTCGGCACGCCGGAAGGCGGAGGTAGATTTCACCGGGCAAACTAGGGGATTGGCTATAATAGGCAAAATATGCAGGTTTTCGTAGGAGGATCAGACCTCATTGATTGCAAGAAAGTATTTTACATTTGGAGGTTAAAAATCAACTTTTTTTCGTTTTTGTATGCATATTTTTATCATTTTATTGTCTTATGGGGATGGTAACCTTCTTGTCATTCGGGGTTCATTTTTATACTTCTGATCACACTGTCCTTATGCAAGGTTTGGAACTGATGTGTAACTATCAGACAGTCTGTTACTTCTTCTCGCAAAATTTTATCTCCCGCAGAGATTTTTGTTGGTTCCTCAGTTTAGGGGCTGCGACAACGTGGTCATGTAACCCCGGGTGTGTAGAATCTGATAAACGGTGTTAATTGTGATGACTGTTTTAGTCTGTAATTCAGGTAAGGTCTGCAGACGGTCAATTTTAAGTAGTAGTTCCTAATTTTGTACCATATCCTAACGTGAACGACACCTAGCTGTGAACTTGGCTACTAGATGCCACCGCAACCAGCAACTTGCAACGAACGTTGGAACTTCTCCTCCAAAGGAAAGCATGCTGAGGGTTTTTTAGCGCTCTTAGAAAATCCGACGACTTTGGCCGGCTTTGAACCAGCGACCTTGGGCATATAAGTTCAGCATGCTACCAGTTAGCCGCTTCCCACAGTCAGATGGAAAAATGAATGTGATCTCGTGCAATGGCGTTGTCTTGGCAACCTCTGATAGCTCATCCCTCATCAATTTAGAAGCGTTGTCACGGTAACCTCTGATGGCACTTGGCATGTTCTTTAATTCCGAAATCATTTTTCTCTTCCCTTGCCGTAATGGTAGGTCAGATCAAAAATTCTTTCAGACAAAGTTTTAGGTAATTATTAGGGGAATATTTTCCATTATGTACGGGTTTGATATTGTGCCTATTAAGAGAGATATGATTAATGTTTCCCGAAAAAAAAAACCACTTTTTTCCACCCCTTTGGTCAATGGTTGGTGCTATCAAAAAACCTATTTGACATAAATTTTTGGCACTTATCCGACAAATATTATGAACTTTGAATTGATTCGATATTTCACGTATTAAGAGCGTTATAGCGACATTTCACTTTTTCGAGAAAAAAAAAGCCCCCCCCCCCCTTTAACCGATTTTGCCCATTAACGAACTCGACCGATTTTTTAAGGGGTTACATATTATGTAAAACATTAAAGTGATTGGTGCAAAATTACGGCAGTTATCGTGTCCACAAGAAACTGATATATATGCATATATATACACACACATATATATAAACTTTTGAACTGACGGTGGTTTGGGATCTGGGGGATGTGAAACGCGAAGATATGTCGAAATTTTCCGGAAGTCGAAACATGGCACCCATTGCAATAGTTAGCTTTCTGATGAAATCTACCTAAAATAGGCTACATAATTTAAAATACTACCATCAACGACACCTGGCTGTGAACTTGGCCACTAGATGCCACCGGAACCATCAACTCGCAACGAACGTTGGAACTTCCCCTCCGAAGGAAAGCATACTCAGGGTTTTTTGGCGCTCTTAGTAAATCCGACGACTTCAGCCGGGTTTGAACCCGCGACCTTGGGCATAGAAGTTCAGCATGCTACCAGTTCCGATACCGAAGTCGCTTCCCACAGACATATGAAAACAGAATGTGATCTCGTGCAGTGGCGTTGTCATAGCAACTGCTGATGGCTCAACCCGTATCAATTAAAAGTAAAGTTGTCATGGCAACCACTCTTGGCACTTGGAATTTTCTTATAATTTAAATCATTTTGCTCACTCCGTGGCGTAATGGTGGGTCATATCGAAAATTCTTTCAGACAAAAGTTTTAGGTAATTATTGGAGGAATATTGTCCATTTTGTACGGTTTTGATATTGTGCCTATTAAGAGAGATATGATTAATGTTTCCCGAAAAACCCACTTTTTCCACCCCTTTGGTCAATGGTTGGTGCTATCAAAAAACTTATTTGACACAAATTTTTGGCACTTATCCGACACATATTATGAACTTTGAATGGATTCGATATTTCACGTATTAAGAGAGTTATAGCGAAATTTCACTTTTTCGAAAAAAGCCCCCCATTTTCACCCCCTTCGACCGATTTTCCCCATTAACGAACTCGACCGAGATTTTATAGGGATACATGTTATGTAAAAAATTCAAAGTGATTGGTGCAAAATTACGGCAGTTATCGTGTCCACAAGAAACTGACATATATATATAAACTTTTGAACTGACGGTGGTTTTGGGGTCTGGGGGATGTGAAACGCGAAGATATGTCGAAATTTTCCGGTAGTCGAAACATGGTACCCATTGCAATAGTTAGCTTTCTAATGAAATCTACCTAACTAGAGAGAGGAAGATGGGGCCAAGTTCCTTTTTAACAAAGGGTGTTAGTTCAATGGGTTATCTCACTAGGAAAAGCGGGGTTCCCGGTAACAAAGGACGATTTTCAAAACAGCGTCCAGTGCCTCACAAAAGAATTGAAGAGGGACTCTCCTTTCAAAGATGGGCGGTTAGGGAGGAAATGGTGTGAATCTTTCCTAAAAAGAAATCCAATCCTGTCTTTACGAACCCCTCAAAATTTGACAGTAAACCGTGCTGCAATATTACAGAATATCAAATTAAAACCTGTTATTTGGTGGAAAACGACTTACAGTCTATCTTGTCAGACCCTCGGCGATTATTCAACGCAGACATTATGTTATGCCATGGTCTGGTCTGACTTTATGTGTGACTATGCCTTCCATCCCCCGGCAAGAAAAAAAACAAAAAATGGATCACGGCATAACATCCCGGAAAATGACCATTTGCTCTTGAACACCGGTCGGGGAAGCCTACATCAATACACGTTATAGTGGTTATATTGTTCGAATTTCAATTATTATTAATATTATTATTATTGTAGTATTTCTAACGCACTTTAAGAAATGCAAAAATAACTTATAATAAATATGTTTAGAGCAGAATTACGATCCTTTCATGCCCGTACGTCTACCCGCCATTCACGATAGCCGATGCCCATTTTTTGTCTTATTCCTTTTTTAAATAATAACTGGTACTGCATTATTAGTAAATATTAACCTCAATGTCAATAAATCGGTGCCTTACGCAACAATATTGACAGAAATGCATTATAAACAGCACATAAGGACAACGAACAATGTGACAATTGGTGACGAATATTGAAAAAATCTAAATACATCGTGACGATTACTAGCGCAAAAACATATTTTTTAAGTACGTAATATTTCCTAAAACGAATACTTGCGACATTGAGGGTTTCCTAGTGTTTGAGTAGAGTTTGAGGTTAGGTACAGTGGTCTTGTTGATTTAAATTACCAAAAGGTATAAGGTATATATATGGTATTTTCTTGATAAAATCAGTCTTAACATGACGACTATTGGTGCATTTACCTTAATGTAAGCATGTTCCAAATTTCTTTACTGAGTACAAGTTGTGTAGGTTACTTTTGTATATAAAAATAAACATTTATTACAGCCAATGGCCTAAGAACATAAATTAAATACTAACTTAATACCTAAATACATTAATAAATACATTTGTATATGATGGTTAGATCCCATCCCAGAGGAAATGGTTGAATTTCTAGGTTAAACTGATAAATATTCCAACCTCTTGGTCCATACGACGTTGGTCAGCAATAGCTTCTTCCTCTTCATGATCATTTCTATTAATTTCCAAACTCCCTGAGCCCTGAAATAAGCTGATGCCTGGGCCATTCTGTAATCCATCCATCCTGGCAAACTATACGTCATTTTATACATGTGCACTACCATTCATATACTCCATGGAGAGTACAGGGACCTTACAAGCTTCCTTCATTACTTCATTTAGCACGAGACATATCCTCCAATCGTCAGAAAATATTTCATTGTAAACGTTCTCTGCACAATAACACCGCATACCAACTAGGGTGGTTCAGAATTATTATAACAACGGCTTAAACCAGCTTAAACGAAGTTAGATTTTGTACTTTTGTAAACATCGCAATATTGACAATTGACAAATTCACAACAAACAAACAAACAAACATATACAGTATCACCAACATGCAGTTGTTGTTGTTTGGGTTGCGTTGCTTGACGCAGAAGTCCTTCGCCCAATTGGCAACTCAAACTAACACTTGGGGCGCTGCGGTCGGTCTGGATAAGTAGGGTTTAAAATACTCAATAACACGCGTTTGATATGGAACACTTTTTATTTTTCGGTTATAATCAGTAAATGTGGTCTCTAAAGTAATGACAGTGTTATTTTTAATTGTATATATGTATAACTGTGCGATACACGTGATCTATTTTGTGTGTTCCACTGGATTTTTTGATGTCATTTGCATATTATCAAGCATCAGTTTTTATGGTTGTTGTAGATCAGCTGATTCAAATTTACACAGGGCTACACTTCGGACATTATTTCGGTACTATTATGCGCAATATAATGTAAATGTCGATCCTGAGTCAACGCCGAGGACATTCAAATAGAGAAATACGGTACATAAACAAATAAATAACACACCGAAGCTGTGCTACTTTTATTATTCCGAGACTAGCATCCACGCAAACCAGACGCCACTGTTCCAAGCTCCGAGTTATATCGTGAATTGATGTCAAACTGATGATCCGCCAGCCTTTCCGCCAAGCCTACACCTCGTAATCGCTAAGTTCTTCGATATTCGAGCTATTCCACTACGAGTCATATAGGCCTAATTTGCCTCCCCGTGGGCACTGTAGAATGAGTGATTCCGCTACCATTCAAATATTCAACACCAAACCCACCTTTTAACCATCCAAATCAAGCAATTCCTGTCGCCCCCCGAGTTTTAATACAAGTTAAACTCATCCCTTCTCCCTACCAAGCAGCCAATAATTAATTATTTAATTAATTATTCAAGTAACTTCAATCTTACCAGCGCGCCCATCGTAACAGCTGTTTTTAAACTGAATAACCTTCGCTGGCTTTCCGTCGCAGGTCTTCTGTCTGTCTACCTCGACAAGTGTTAGATCCTTCCCGGGGTGGAAAGGTATTATTAGGTATTAGGTATTATTAGGTATCATCACATTTCGGCTATTGATATTTGCATCTTTTGGAAAGTGATGGAAACGTATATCCGCAGCCCTCTTATACATCGACTTACAGCCGTAAACTGAGCAATACACTTTGCTTTTACTCATTTTTCACTCTATCGACGAGTAAAACTTATTACTTATGTATAAAGACACGAACAATTTACCACGATCTGTTTACCAATACAAGAAACCATATACAAACAGTCACCACGTGGCACATGTACCCTACTTGGTAAGTTTCTCATTTTTACCGCTAGATGTCATATCAGATAGCTGGAGTTGCCAATAACATCCGGCTGGGAATAGACTACAGTAGCCATCGCAGTAAAATGCCGCAGCAAATTGGTCCATATGTTCAAAAACCACGAAACTCTTGGACTTCGTTTGTCACATTGAAACTGATGTCCACATTATCCTCTTCACTATCGGAGCTGATCTTTAGCACTGATGTCTAAATTTATATAGTTATCGCACACGCCAAATATGAGGAATAACGGAAACAAACTCTATAAGTATATATATATGGGTGACCAAAAGCCTAAAAACCACACCCAGGAGCACCAGAACAAATAACGGGAAGGACCCCCTAGGAGCCCACCTATGATATTACAATTGAAATGGAAGGTGATTCAAATATGACATAATGGCATCCACCAATGGAACTGTAGGACTATGTACAAGTGACGCGATGTTTAAAGGCAAGGGATAATCAAGTCGCCTCAATTTCTCCAACATAATGTCTCGCTGCGGATTGAAGGTTTCACACTGAAACAATATGTGATGTAATGTACCTCGTGCCCTACCACATACACACCTATCATTGTCCCTGAGATGCATGCGCTCCAAAGCTACTGGTGTAGGAGCGTGCTGGAACCGCATTCGAATGACGGTAATAATATGACGCCGCGAATATTTTCCGACCCGGAACCAAGGCTCTGTAGTTACGGATGGTTTTATTGAGAAAAATTTTTTTGCTTTACATTTTGCTATCTCGGTCCATTCATTTTGCCAAGCACTAACGACTCGCTGATGAATTATCGGTACTATATCCGGATACGGTATCCCGATATTATAAACTGTTCCCTGACCGCATGCCGCATTCTATGCCCAGAGATCTACTGTTTCGTTCCCCGCTATATGACAATGCCCAGGAATCCACATGATAACCACGTCTTGTCCTGTGAGTGTGAATGTATGGAAATATTGCACTATTTGGTAAAGATACCAAATATTTGAGTGCAGAAAATGAGGTAAGGCATTAATAACACTCAAAGAATCCGTGCATATTAGATAGATAGATTTTTATTAATTCCATTTGATCAAATACATGCATTCAATACATTTTTGATATAGGACACGTCAGAATTTACATGCATAAAATAAAAGAACTAGCAGGTATATATTACTAAGATTATAACTATTTATAACTTATTATAATAGCAAATCTTAATAGATACAATCTTATTGCACAACTATTTACACCTCACTCTATTATCATAATATGAAAACTTAATTCTATAAATACAACAACATACAGCTAGGTATTAAAATTAAATTAAAAAAGTAAAATATAGTTATAGATTACATCACTCCTATACGCTAAAATATTCAACTACTGAGTAAAAACAATGGCACTGCAGATAAGCTTTCAACATTCTATCAAAGGTTTTTATTTTTGGGGCCAGTTTTATATACTGGGGTAGTTTATTGTATAATTTAACTCCAGTGTGAAAAGTTCCTTTTTGATATATGCTTGTGTGTGTGTGTGTGAAATATGAACGTTTTGATTTTGTCTTGTGTTATGGCTATGAACATCATTGTTTGTTTTAAGAAAAACATCTTTATTCATTAAATTCTCTTTAAAAAACATAATACTTTCAAAGATATATATGCAGGGCAGTGGGAGAATGTTTAAATCTTTAAACAGAGGTCTACATGATTCTCTAGAGTTTACATTTGCCATAATTCTAATCGCCCTCTTTTGTATCCTAAACGTGCTTAGTACATCTGGCGACATACCCCAAAATATGATCCCATATCTTAAGTATGAATGGAAATAAGCAAAATAAGTATTTCTTAATGTGTGCATGCTAGTGCAGGTTTTCAAAATACGTAACGCAAAGCACATCGAGTTCAGTTTAGTATTCAGATATTGTATATGTTTATTCCATTTCAAGTCTTGTTGTATCCATAGTCCTAAAAACTTTGTTTCTGATTTATTTTCTATTTGATGACCATTTAATGTTATATTGGGCATCGCAGGATTCCTATTCTGTATAGTGTGGAAATTTAGACACACTGTCTTTTTATAGTTTATTATGAGGCGATTATCTTGTGACCATTTGGTTAACTCTCCTGTAACGGAGTAAGCAGACTGCTGTATGACCTGTTTAGTTTCACCTTTTATTACTAGTGTTGCATCGTCCGCAAACAAAATTTCCTTATGTGAATGAACGTTCTGTGTTATATCATTGATATATAGAAGAAAGAGTAGTGTGCCCAAAACCGATCCCTGGGGTACTCCAAATTCAATAATTCCCTCATTGGACAATGTTTCATTAAGTAATTTGGTTCCATCATCCTTGTGTCTCAAGCTTACTATTTGTTTACGCCTTGTTAAGTAAGACTCTATCCATTTATTAGCTAGACCTCTAACACCATATTGATTTAGTTTCGTAAGGAGGATTTTATGGTCAACAACATCAAATGCTTTCGATAAATCCAAGAATAGGCCAGTTACATGTTCCTTATTGTCAATTAATTTCAGTATACTATTACTACATTCGTAAATTGCTGTCTGTGTAGATTTTTTCGTTCTCAATCCATGTTGTGAGTTTGATAATATTTTATTTTTTTCTATGAAACTATCAGTCTCTTAAACATAATATTTTCCCAAATTTTTGCAATACCAGTTGGTAAGGTAATAGGACGATAGTTATCTAATTCATCTTTTGAACCGTTTTTGTGCACTGGAATTACTTTTGATAACTTCAAAATATCCGGGTAAGTTCCTGAGAGAATTGAACTGTTTATTAAGTGCGTAAGTGGATTTATTATATTTTCTGCACATTTCTTTAAAATTGCATCAGGGATGCCATCAATGCCAGCACAGAATTTATTTTTTAGCTCTTTTATAACTATTCTTACCTCTTCACTTGTGACATGATTTATAAATAAAGAATCACTGCATATATTTATTTTATTATTAGAATTTAGTGTATTTACCTGTGATTTATTTATTAATTTTTGTGGAATTTCCAGAAAATAGTCATTAAAAGTGTTTGCTTTTCCTCTGGATTATTAATCACTTTATTATTTCTGGTCAGTGTAATGTTCCTTTGTATTTTAGCAGATTTTCCAGTTTCTTTCTTTATCACGGACCACATAGCCCTGTTTTATTATATGATTGGGAAATAAAATTATCATTATGCATTTTCTTTTCTAGTCTTATTACCTTATTTAATATGCTAGTGTATTTTTTGTAGTATAAATTGAATTCAGGTGTTGTGTGGTATTGTTTATATAATTTGTGTAGAAATTTCTTTCTTTGACATGAATTTATAATCCCTGTTGTTATCCAATTGCTAGTTTTGTTATTTTGAACAGTTCTTCGTTTAAAGGGGAATGCTATTTCAAAATAGTGTTTTAGGGTAGTGTTAAATGCATTAAATTTATCATTTACATTTTCTAGTTCATAAATTTCTGACCATGTTTCCTTATTTAATAAGTAATTGAAATATGTAACATTTGATTCAGTGAATGACCTGCACTTAGATTTTACTCCATTATCATTATTATTGATTACTTCGGATACTTCAAAACTCAGTATTTGTCCATGGTGGTCACTAAAACCCGGACAATAGACTTCTATTGAATGGTGATATTTATCTGTATTTATAAAAATTTGATCAGGAGTGGTTTTACTAAATTTTGTTATTCTTGTTGGTGTATTTACTGTAGGTTTCAGTCCATAGGAAATTAGTAACTGTGTTAATAATTCACAATTTCTATCAAGTTTTAAGAAATCCACATTTACATCCCCATAAATTATTATATCGAAATTTACTTTGCTCATGTTATTGAGTAACAATTCTAATTTATCTATAAATAGAGGAATCTTTCCTGACGGAGAACGGTATACGCATACAATTATTAACTTAAACTGCTGTATTTTTACGGCAGAGAATTCAAAATCCTGTTCCATAATTAGATAATCATAAGCTGTTATCTGTTCATGATCTAAATTATTTCTTAAGAAGATGCAAGTACCACCATGGCTAATATTAGATCTAGAGTATTTACTAGCTTGTATAAACCCTGGGAATTGAATTAATTCGAGTTGTTCCTCTTTCAGCCAATGTTCTGAAATACATAGTGCTGAGATGTCTTTAAGTTCATTTTTAAGCATTAGATTTATGTAATCAATTTTATTATAAAGAGACTGGACATTCTGGTGGTAAATTTTAAATTTGTTACTTTTGCAAGCTTGTGTTGGTGATTTATTTACATTATTATTATTATCATAATTGTTATTATTATTGTTGCTAGACAAATCCGAAATACCATTGTTGCACTCCGTTAAATTTGACTTCAAAAGATCTGAATGCCAAACCTCACGTTTGGCTTCTTCTACCAGTTTCCCTGCTTCCACTCTAATGATATTACTGTTGAATTATTCTTACCATTTGAATTTACCATTTTGCAGATTTCATCACTAAGATACTCTTTTCCTAATCTATTTAAGTGTAGGCCATGCCGAGTGTGGAACTTCCTGTCTAATTTACTTACATCTACAATTTGGACATTTGGAAAACTCTTACAAATTTTATGAATTTTTCCATTTGTAGCCTCTATTTCTACATTTACACATGATTTGGGAATTAAATCGTATCTCTGCGGAATGTTTACAATAATGACATTTGTTTTTTGCATGGATGGCAATGTACCCTTTAAATCTTTGATTACCTTTTTACTCTCATTTCTATAAACGTCGTTTGCTCCAGCGATGATCACTGCGTAGTCCTTTGCAGTAAGGGACGCACACTCTCCTATCATCCCGTTCGTGACTTCTGCAATTTGAGCTCCTGGCTTCACTGTCGAAGTGACCTCCATTTCTCGGCTTCTCTCCGATACGCTTGCTGCTACATCTCGCCCGTGGCTATCCGCAAATATCCGCATCTTCCTGGATTTTCTCTTTATCACTTTCTTCTTTTCTTCTTGAGGAAAGTCATCATTTTCTTCGACAAGCACTCCAAATGAATTTGAGACGGGAATTTCAGTTACATGTACTCCATTTATAGGCCTAGGCTTATTCAATCTTACCTTACCAGCAATCACTGTCGACCAAGTTTCCTTGCTTTCCTCTCTGTTTCCTATTAATTTATTCAACTCTTCCATTAACTTAGCAATATTTTCCTTTAGCAGCTTTATAATTTCGTCTTTTGAGGACAGTTCGTTTCACAGGTTATGACATTCGCATGACGGTAGCGGTAGGCCTACATTACGACAATCGGTTTCACTTTTCTCCTCAAACAATTTTACCTGAGATCTTGTGATGATTTTATTTGCATTTTTTACTTTTATTTTGCACGACGAGCATAAATCCGTTCCGGTTACACAACCTGACGAGACACTAACACTGTTTACTGTCGTCATACTAGAGATCCAAGTTAGCCTAGATGTTTACACCAAATTACACTAAATTTAATTTAATTATTACTACCTAATAGAATTAATCTAATTACCTACCAATAAAGAAGAATGTGAAATACGTATATCTTCCAATCGGGTGAAGTCTCGTAAAAGCACCACTGCTCTACTTGGTTCAAACAGTGATTGAAGAAGTCACAGAATCTTTGGATACACGTTCCCACAACTTAGTTTAAGTTTATTAAATTATCAACAAGAATTTCTAAATACTATCAATATTCCGTATTACTCTTGATCTAAGGAAAGTAACTTTATAGATTTTAAGCCTCTGTTATAATATTTTACCACTTTTATCAAATATTTACACTAGCTGCTATTTCACTACACTTTCACTGTGACGCCATCTTGGGCACGTGATGTAAACGATGGGCATGAATATAGTGACAAGCCTGGCGTATAGCAAAGAGTTCAGCTGTAAAGATTGTAAGATGAGGGGGGAGGCAATAAGTGCGACTAACCTGTAAGTCAGGAGAGTAAAAAGCCGACCCCACGCGATTCGGTCGAACCATCTTTGAACCATCCGTGTAAAACTTCGTATAATTGGAATACAAATCCTGAACCTCTCGAAATGCACTAGAAATGATATTCGGATGATGCTTGAACATTTGAAATAGCAATAGAAAGGAATTATGCAGAATCTTAGGTTGGGTATGCAAAACCCTGTATGGGATTGTATATGGAAGTGCTAAACGGGTTTGTAACAAATCCTTCCTGAAGGGTTGTAAAATCTCATAAGCCATGACAAGTGCCGGTTTATGTGAGCGATCTAAACGATTTTGTGCGTAATATTGCGTCAGAAGTTGTAATTTAGAGATAATCGGAGACGCCACTAACGACAATTTGTAGGCTAAATATTTGTCCGCTATAAATGTGCGTCGATGTGATAAAGGTAACTCACCGGCTTCCACCAACAGTGCACTCGTGGGGGTGGAGGCCAAAGCCCCTAGAATTATGCGGATGGCTTTATATTGTAGTCTATCTAACATTAACAAGCGACTGTTCGCCATTAGATCGTAAAAAAAAACGGCCGTAATCTAATTGTGAACGAATAATGTTCTTGTACACTGTCAATAATAATGCGGGGTCCGCACCCCAACGACGCCTTGCCAAAGCTCGAAGGACCTGTAACCGTTTTTCGATTTTAACTTCAAGATATTGTACCTGCCGTGTCCACCGCAGTTTATCGTCAATATAAATGCCTAAATATTTGATATTGCGCACAACATTTATGGTACCCTGTCGAAATAAAATAGGGGTCTGATCGTACCGCCGTTGATGCGTGATAATTATAGCAGAGTTCTTACCCGCAGATGTTTCCAAACCATGATTACTTAGTCATTCATGGCTAGAGTTAATGCAAGATATAAATCTGTTCGACATTGATGTAAAGTGTCACGGGAACAATAAATCATAAAATCATCCGCATATTGTATGATACGGGCATAAGGCAAAATCACCGCTTCTAATTGTTGAGTATAAATGGAAAACAGAAAACCACTAAGTATGTCCCCTTGCGGCAAGCCCTGAGACGTCTGACGGTGGTCCAGCATCCCCTCGGGGGTACGTAATATGAGACGCCGATGAGTTAAAAAATTGTAAACAATACAAAGAAATGGAGAGGGGAACTGAAGCTCCTGCAGTTTCCGTTGTAAAATCATGGGATCTACGGCATAGTACGCCCCCTTAATATCCAGACAAACAGCAATAGTATGATGTTTGCGCCCTTTAGCTAATAACACATCAGTTAAGAAAATCCAAATAGCATCTACAGTACTGCTACGTTTACGAAATGCGAATTGATACTTAGAGAATAAGTTGTAATATTCCATACACCATTGCAAACGTTGCAATAATACTTTTTGAAATATCTTCCTCACACAGGAGCCTAAATTGATCCCACGATAATTCTGAGGGTCACGTGCGTCCTTCGAGATTTTTAAGATAGGCAGGACCTCAAAGATATTCCACTCAGTGGGAAACGTGCCAAAACGTAATACTTCATTATATACAGAAATAAGCATCTCCAGTGCCTTGTCGGGAAGATAGGCAACCATCTGATATGTTATGGAATCTACACCAGGACTTGTCGATTTCGTACTGTACCCGTTTAAACCATTTGAGCTGCTTGTCGATCCGAAGATCAGCTGGATTGCAGAATCTCGAGGTCCCCGGCTCAAAAACCTGGAAATCCTACCAACAATAGCTAAATGGGGGTGCACACTTTCTAAGATCATGTTTTGGTAAAGCAAAATGGGTGTATCAATTAAATAAACGAAGAGCTCGAGAAACAAACTATTCTCGGTTAAGTGGGCGAAATTAGTGGTTCAATAAAACCTCAAATGCACCAAAACATAATCCTCCTTCATAACTTAAATAAATCATCAAATCGCAGTTACAAAACTAACAAATAAATTTATTAACGAAGTGATAATAAATAAAATTGAATTAACAAATATTCCTATAACAATTACATGTAATCCGCAAATGATTCTGCGAAAATTCCTATAATAAGATTATGAAATTAAATCATCGTCCCATGGACGTTAGAAGTACTCCACTTCTTAAATAAAATTAAATAAACAAAATATCAAACAGCTGTTTGCACAACAGCTCTTAAATTTTACTCGTGTTCTCTAGTAATATGTGAACAAAGATCGGTTTTAATACATCCAATGTCTTCCCATGACATTTCTACTTACTATTCCAATGTCATCCATTGGTAAAATTAATAGAAATTAATTTTATACTGATCTTCCATTAGATCACCTTGACACAATAGTAAACAACCTTACTGTATTTAAAGAACGTCGTCACGTTCTTTAAACGTCACTCCAATTTATGGTTTAAACGTTTAAAAACATTAAAATAAATTAAACTTTCGTTTAATTGTCAACTAAAGTTCCCAAAATGATTTAATGATTAATGATAGAAAATATTATTAAATAATTTAATTAAAGAATATTAATATTTCCAAATTATTAAGTTTGTAAAATGTTCGTTATTTAAATGTTTATTAATTATTAGAAATAATTATTAATCATGTTAATACAAATAATAAACCATATTATTATTATTGTTTAGAATCAGTTGTTAATTAAGAAAGTTATTCAGTTAACTTTATTATATCGTTAAATTCTCCTAGTTATTAATAGTATTATATTTAAATATTGTTAACAAATGTCTTATGTTATTTACATTATTCGTGATGATTCTCAATCATCCAACCTTCCTTCTCTGGTCAACTACTGACAATCCCAAATTTTTATGCTCTTAAATAAAGTGTCACTGTTACAATTTCATATCGCTATCATCATAATAAAGATGTTTCGTTTCATAATTGGGCATACATACATCGCCGAACGGTTAAGTTAAGCTTATATAATTAATGTCTTATCCTTGATAATATCTTAATAATAATTAACAACATTTTTACTTTCAATCCGTTTCCCAAATATTTTCCGCGAATAGAACTAATCAATTCAACTGAGAGTCGTTTTACAATAATACTGGACAACTAAGGTCTTACTTAATTCTTTACTGTAATTATATTTACTTACAATTTCCAAATAAACGCTCACAACGCGTATAACGACCTTCCCTTCTCTAATATACTGAACAAATATCCACAGAATACTTAAACAACGACTTCTCTCAATTACATAGGTAAATTCCGTATAACATTTTCCTCAGCTTAATATTAAACAAATATAGCTGCTATAATTCTTCACTTCAATCTCTTAATACAGTATTCTGCCATAACAACTTATTTAAATTGCATATAATGCCTTGTTTTCATAATATATTTACATATAATAATTACAGCGTATAGCTCTTTCAGATGTTGCGAAAATACATAATAGTCGACTCTAATAAACAGTGATGACGTAATGGTTTACTAGTATAAGTTACTTTAGATTTCAAATAACTGTTGTTAACATTTAATAAATATAAACATTCGTTACTTCTCTCTGGTCTTTCCAAAATATTGCGTTAATGCAATTAAAGTCAATAACAATCTCCAAGAGTGTTGCAAAATTTCGTAGAATACTCAAATGTGTTCATTTGTCCGAGCAGATAAGATCTCTCAAATAAAATAAAATAATTTATCCACAGATAAATTATTATTAATTATGACTGGCTAAAGTGTAATGTCCAAATAATGTTTCATCCTTCCACCAATTCAAAATGTTTGATTAAATAATTACTTGAGCGAAGTCAGACTCGAAGATAACTCTAAAGTCTTGGAAATGCCCAAATAATAATTCATTTCCAAATAAACATTCTTTTCAAAGTCTAAGTTGCTTGGGTAAAGTAATACCATTTTCTAAAATGCTGAATAATATCCAATAAAATTCCAATAATATTCCAATAAAATTCAATAAACTTCAATAAAATTCCAATAAAATTCAATAAAATTCAATAATATTCAATAAAATTCCCAAAGATACGTGGATCGAAAGAAATTCGATAAACGAAATTATTTATAAAATGAGCTTAAATCTCAAAACCTATGAGTCAAAAATCTAAATGTTACTATCCGAAAATCTCACTAAAAGAAAATTAATATTTAAATGTCCAACGTTGAAAAATAATTTCTGGGCTTAAACTATTTCACACACAACAAAATAATTTAGCGTTGAAATGGTGCCATGCTCTCTGATATTCTACTCTACAACTAACTACAAAAGAACCAACAGCTACTAACGAGGATTTCTGTTTCTACCTTGCGATGACATCTTGTAGAAGAAGTATGGAGGGAATTACTAACGACACCAGTAATTCCACACTTACTAATCTTCATCCTCTTTCTTCGGAAGACTGCCTTGTCACGACTCGAACCTTGCTCTCCGATCGTTAATCTCCCTGGCTGGCATCGAACACGGAGCTCGCCTCGATCAACGATACCGCAAGAATCTCCCAATCTCGAAGTACGATGAACTGCTTCGCTTCGGGTCTGATAATACCTAGCCATGACGCGGTAATCAAGTTCCATCTCGTAACGTTGGATTGTAGCCTTGTAATCGTTACACCGCATCTTATAATTTTAAGATTAATGTCGGTTGACCGGTACTCCAGTCCAACAGTGTAACATCACGTTCCCTGCGCATAACTTGGCTTAGTCCATGATCACAACTGCGTTAAACACAATGTTAACTATTCCCCTTAACGCTTGCATGTCGAACATTTCGATAAAAAGCTTGTCACTAAACAGAGACTTGCTATAAATGAGTGCTGCTGTCATACAAATGTTAGCACAGGAAGATAACGGGCCTTCCCTTCACGCCTGTATAGCTGACACGCACCAAGCGAAACGTGCTTCTATAACGAAAGTGCTTTCAACAAAGAAAACTATCTTATTCTTTCGAATGTCGTCTTGAAACTTTCATGTAATGTGCACACGACGTTTCTCTTTAGTTTAGTTAAACTCTCAATACTAGTTTCACACGAGAACTGATATTATGACGATATTCTGTTTCCCACATCTTCACCGGACTTCCCATGTTAATCTCTGACCGACGGGACCGCCTCCCTCGCCGACAAACTATGTTCGCGTGAGACCCCTATCTCGCACACGCTAGTTTCAGGAACTCAAGTGTCGCAGGTCCGTTCTTCTCGTCACCTCAGCACAAAAGACCTCGATCGGCAGCGCGTCACCACGCACCTCAAAACCAATCGAATGGCGCGTCATGAGAAAAAGCGGCAAACCAATCATTGCTTATATCTTCTTACAGGATTGTCAAAATTCCATCTCTGGGTGACTATCATAAATCCTTTTAATTTAGATCCTTTCTCAATAATTTTAAATGTGCAGATTCTCTCTTCTTTAATAAATGGCAGTTTATAAATCGACGAAGCTCCTCATCAAGCGCGCTCATTTCTCCTTCCCTTACTGATTCTAGCAATTGGATTAGCCAATCAACGCATTTCTCTTCGAACTCTACAAGTTGCTATGGGCGGCCTAGCGAAAATACTACGCAGCATTGCCCAAGGGCGGCTTCTCTCGCCATTTTGTTGTTGTCAAACAAAATCTGAAGCTTCCTCTCATACTAAAATTTTAAAAATATCGTAATTCCTCCAAAAATACCGCAATCCTCTCCAAATTTCACCAAAACGTCCTAAATAGCATCCTGTCCATCCTGAATCATTTAGAATTCGAGTTCAATACCTCGCAGGGCAGATTGAATTTCCACGTGCGTTATAGGTTGCAGTAAAACATGGAAATGATCTGAAGCTGTATAAGACGGAGCGGGCCCTTATTGATAACTGTATCTGGCGTGAGATTTATATAAAATTCTTGAAAACCCTGCCGGCTAAGTCCTGTAGGCGGCGCCATATAACTAGTATTGGACAAATTTTGATGGTAGACCATAACTTAGTTAAAGAGGTTGTGGCATTTAATGATCTGATGTGATTCTTCCATGCGTCGCGTCTCTTTTCATTAAATACTCGTTGGATCGTGGCTGTGACGCGATTATACAAGATATAATTGTCCTGTGTACCATGTTTCCGATATTTTCGTAAACGCGCCTTCCGTCTTTTTACTAGTAAGGCGCACTCTGCATCCCACCACTGTATAGTCCCAGGGCGTTGGAACCTACTATACGGAATTGGACGCTTCGGGTGATAACAATCCAAATATTGCTGAATAAGGTGATACAAAAGAGAGTATTTCTGACGTGGGAGGGGTGAGATGCGGCCCAGATTATCCTGAATGAATGTCTGAAAGAGGTCGAAATCAAAGTATTTTAAGGAACGAGTTATTTTAGTGCCCCGGTGTATCGATGGTGCTACCCCAGTGCGATCATAAAAAATTAAAATAGGGAAGTGATCACTCTGATGCGTGTCCCCGATCGTGCTCCAATCTAATTTATGCGACAAGTCCGGGGTAGTGAGAGTTAAATCTACCACACTTTTTGGACTGCCCGGGGGGTGTCAATCGCGTAGGAGAACCGTCGTTTAACACATTTAAGGAAAATGTGGAAATCGCATGAGCAATATGTCTACCTTTAGCATTAGTTCGTTCACTGCCCCAGAGTCCATGGCATGCATTAAAATCTCCTAGAATAACATGCTTAGATCTTTGTGACACATATTTAAAATACATGTGCCACTGTTGTTGCGTGCCCTGAACACGTGGTGGGCAATAGATATGACTAACATATATATCCCCCACCCGAAAAAATTTATGATAACAAAAAGGGAGTTGATAAGGCAAAGACAGCGGACTTATTTGTAAATCCGTTTTACAGAGGGTTATTAAGCCTCCGTATCCCGGACCATCTTCACGAAAGACCGTATAATTGGGAATTTGAAAACGATAATGTGGGTATAGCCACGTTTCCTGGATAAATACGATCTCAGGGTGATGTGTCGATATTAAATGAAGCAATTCATGCTTCTTATTTACCACACTCCGACAGTTCCATTGTAGCAGCCACATCCTTCACCTATGAACGGCATGAGATGAAGAAAGAAACTAAACGAATACAACCCATAAAAGAAAAGGAAAGAAACTATTGACAAACTGCACCAGTGCCCCGTGGTAGTGGTTTTTCGAGGGGTGGAAGTAATGGCAGTATTTTATCTAATAACTTTTTAACACAGTGCGCCCACTGTGCATTGTGGCCTAAAAGATCCATGAGTTCTGTAAATTCGTCGAGGATGATTTGAGTAGGAGCAGACTTATCGGGTCCCGAATCGGGCTCCAGTCGCCGGACACCGGATGTGCCCGGTTCGCTGGGCTTCTCAAGTGGTGATATCCGTTCCACGGTTGGGGTTTTTATCAGTTGCAGATATGCCGACCTATCATATCCCAAGGGTGTAATCAATTTCGGAGCCGAATGTACCAACTCTGTAAATTTATGCTTGCGCGGAGGATCAAATCGTTGCCCACTAGATGAAGCTGCCAAAGGGGGGAATTTTCGGGGGGAGTGCTAAAGGGTGAAAAGGGGTACTTGTCTGGCGCTTCACAATTTCATTGTATGATTTGTTTTCAGTACACATCAGCCTCTTTATCTCCATTTGCTGCTGATGCACCTCATAGCCATATGATTGCCTTGACAATTAACGCACTTGAATATCACTTCTTTGCAGTCACTCGTTAAATGCTCCTGCGCTCATTGTCCACATCTAGGGCCCCGAGTGAAGTTGCACATGCCCGTACCTCTGGCACTTCTGACATCGAAGAGGTGAAAAAATGTACAAACTTACTTCTAAATGAACATTGAAGATGCTGGCAAGTTTTGAGTTTCGAAAAAAAAATCACGGTGCCCGTTGCTATTTTTTCCGATTTTCCATCTAAGGTTTTAGTACGAAAAAAACGTTGTAAGCGAACGATAGGTACGGGAGAGTCAATGAAACGCATTGGTTCCTCCTGCGTAAAGGAGGTATCTACCCCCCGAATGAGTCCCACTCGTTGTATGCTTGACGATGGAATAAAGGCCATTAGATTTCTATCCTTTAACACCGGATGTTCCAAAAATGAATTGGCATCTCGAAGTGACTTAAATTGAATTTGAACCCGATTGCGCCCTTTTCGTTGGATTTCTTGAATTCCTGGGATTTTACGTTCATAAATCAAACGTCCCAAAGCCATTGGATGCAAATGTCCAATCGTTTGAGGCTCAACGCCTTGAACGAAAACTATATACGGTCCCATATGATTTGAGAAGTAGCGATAGTCACTGGGAGGGGTACTGCCCCGTAAATTGAATTATATTGAGACCACGGTGGCTGTATTGGCAAATATGAATAAAGTTATGGCTGTCATAGTTGTGACGTGGATATTCTTGACGTAGGCACGGATGACGCAGACTTTATGCAAGTAGGCTGCTTGAGCTGAGATTCTTGGTGACGTCATGATTTTGTTCGAGAAAGATCTGAGATTTACGACGCAGTCGCAGGGAAACATGGAATTGTGCTGAGGAAGAAGTTACACTATTGGAGGAGAGGCTCGAACCAATGAATGATAGTTTGGAGGGAGACGGAGATTACTGAAACTACCATATTTAATTACTTTTGGAATGCAGAATTGTGGAAATCTATTTTCAGTTATGGCATTGATTTGGAAGTTTGAAGAAATTAATTTTGAGTTTTTGAAATTTGAAAATCCGTCAAGTATTGCCAAAGTTAGAATTTCTAGCTATGACGCAGGAACAAGCTATGGAAGGGATGGATACGCCCCTTAAGAAGTTGATAAAAGGCCTTGCACGGCAGAGAGAAGCTCTCATGTGTCTCATATTTCTGATGTCATATAGTCGTTTTTCTGAGTTGGTCAGACTTCGAGTGATTACAGTGAAGCAAGTCGTCTTTAGCGTGCGTGGTAAAGCCCACCGCATCAAACGAGCACGGAGCAGTGCAGCTGTTCCATTTTACGGTTTTTGAAACTAGGCGAAGTTGAAGTGCACACATAAACGAGTCTACAAGAATATATATCAAGAGTTGACTAATGCCTATAAGCTAATTCTATTGTGCATAACAGTATTAAAGTAAGTAGTAAAGTTGAACATTTTCACGATTATAATTTGGAAGATATTGGCATTTTAAGACTGCAGACAAAAGTGATTTTCTCGCCACTTGAGAAACACTTTTATAATATCACATTCTACGCTACGGCTGACACGTGTATTGCAACCGTGATACTACATATTGCATTTGCTGATACAACGCTACATTCTAATATGGAACAATATAATATGGCAGTTCTTTCAACTATTATAACGGAAATGGAGATGGAAGGCTAAGACTTTAATGCAATTGGGACATATATCAATGGAGTGAAATAGCAGCATGGAACTTCGTTAATCGCCATTCTACAAAAGCGAGCATGTAGTGAACATCCAACTACACTCATGCATCGTAGTCCAACGCTGAATTATGTCAAATGGCAGTGGAAATATATTCATACTCTACAATTATGAATATTTCTACGGAAATAATTGCAATAAACTTCATGGCGAATTTCTACCAGAACTTCAGGGAACTATCAAGAGAGGCCAGGGTGGACCCGGCTCACAAAGAAGAGTTTTGCCAGAAGGATGTCTATCGTCTACACGGAGCAGTGCAATTTCCGGAGGAGGAAGCAGTTCTATTCTCCGAGGGCGCTGGTTCCAGGTTCGAGGTCGGAGCACATCTTTACGTTGGTGAAATGGAACCATCAGCAGTCTTCTTTGGAAATTTTCCTCTAGAACTTCAATCAACAGATAAGGTAGTCGTGAACGTTTCTTGTTTTATTTGAGCCATTTAGCGATATCTGAGCAACCATTTTTCCCATATTTTCTGTCCCATATATTTTGCCCCATATTCTTGCTTGATATTTCTGTACTCAGTACACTTCGATGAGTTATGCCTTTTTCTACGATTTATTAAGACATTGTTATGTCATTGGCATAGTTAAATAATTTTGGATCAGTTGAGACTGACAATCTATTTTCTTTCAGTAATTTGCATATTTTTGTAGTCACGATTTGACTGTAAAGTTAACGATTTTCTATGGCAGATTTGAATTCAGACAGCGTGTCACTTTATTAAAGTAATTCTATTCAGTTAATTACTTTGACCAATTTTCTGTCATCATCAAGAAAGAAGAATTATTAAAAGATTTTAGAGCGTTAAAATCTATTACTGTATCGACGATCTTGGAAATACTAGTCGTTTTATGAACATGATTGCAACATAGACATTTATCGTCAGTTATGAAATACCATTGCATTATAGACAATTTTATGAAGTATGAACTTTGAGTACGATTTATTGAATACACTATAGTAATGAACATTTGATAGGAGTTTTTCTCAATTCTAGATTGGAACAATAATGTTTGCATTCTACAGTCTAATTGGATTCTATTCGACTATTATGCAGTTTAGATGAACTTTGATTGAAGATAGTATTTTTATACCACGTTACTTTGAAGATATTAATCTCAATTTTGATAGACCAGGAAGGCGTGTATAATCGTATTTGCTATTAAATTTATTTGTGATTGGCAAATTTTTACTTCATATCGATTCATGAATGAAACCCACGAAGGTTAAATATAATAACAGTTTTGACACAATTAATGAATATAGGAATTTTTGAAGTGGAACTATGGATGTATAATCGTTAGTTCAGTGGACGTGTAAAAGTCGCTGATGAATAATGCCCTTGAATAAGTGAATGAGATTCCCACAGTTATTAATGATGTTGAAGAATTTGTAAGTGGAGTTTTTTTGTATGTATTGTGGAAGATTTTGATGCCATATATATCGAGATATATGATGAATTCTGGGCCTATTTTTATGCAATTTTGTGCGTTTAGAGCGAGGTATTTTTCCGCTGAGTATATTGTCCAAGTCCTTTGAAAATTAATCATGTTAAATTACTGTTATAATTAACAAGAGTGCTTAATTAATTTGAGATAACGATTTTAAATGGAGGTTACCGTCACAAATAATAATAATAATTATTAAAACCTTATTAAACCTAAATATAACATTTAAATATAACTAACCTTCATTGGTCGATTATATTAACCCGATTTATGTAATTATCAACCGGATAAACGTGTGGTTTAATGTATTTCTAAAATTTATAAATAATATTAATATTGTAAATAATTATGTAAATATCTTTAATAATAATTTGGAACGAAAGGAATTAATAGAGGCCTGTATAAATTTTTCAATTGTCGTTTGACAATATTATAAACAATTTAAATTGTTATAAACAATTAATGAGATTTTGTTATTAATATTTAGCGTTTTGTTATACTCTAAACAACGCTGATTAAACAGTGGATTATATAATTAATCAAGTTTTGGGATTATTAGAGTAATCCAGTGATATTTGGATGGAGCATTTAAAAGATTTGCGTAATTATATTTGAGTTGAGTTGAGGACATTTAACGTGTTTTGAGAAGGAGCTAGGCTCTGTTGTAACTAGCAGATGCTAACGTTGGCTGGACAGGTGAGTCCATTTGACGATGTAGGCAGGCGACATGATGCAGGGTGGATCGCAGCTGGCCAGACAACTGGTTGTTAGAGGCCAAGGTCGCCTACATAGCAGCCTTGCGGTTATAAATAAAAGTGTGATGTTTATGAAAAAAAAAACCAATTGCTATATGTCTCGTCCCAACTCCCTTATCCATTCCAAGTGTATTATGATTATTACGTTCTTTTTGAGCTAGTGAAAGTTAAATATTTGTATGTAACGTCTACAAGTCCTACAGGAGGACATGATTATGTTGACAATGGCTTCTGATTGCCACATGTATTTTGTTGAAATTTTGTTCAAGTCATCCCCTTTATGTGAAATAAATTATTGTACAGTTTAAAGTTTCTTGTTTTCGTTTTGGTTCATTTTAAATATCATGGTGGAGGTTATTGTGAGGGCATACTTTAAGTGATCCAGTTGACAACCCAGACCCGAGATTAATTTGAAGAGGTAAGTAAAGGTAAGTATGAACCCCCGTATATTTTGGTGTGTTCCACAATAATTTCTTGTTAACTGCTGTGCTCTAATCTCGGTAGTATCTGTCAGTGCCATTTTCATTGATGTAGCTGTGCCGGTGCGATTGATTATTGGCAATCCGATTGAGGGGGCGGATATCTGACAGCCTACTATCCGGATTATCGGGGACAGTACGAGGTTGTACAGGGGTTTGGACCACAGGAGTAGCCCGAACTTCCGACATTGTAGTGTTCTCATGTTCATCCACAATATTCATTGATTCAATGTTGGCGTAACCATCAATAATAACCGCCGATGAATTATCCGGTGGGAGGCCTATTTGACCTCCCCCACTCTTCTCCGACATTGCGGCGAAGAATTTCCGAATGTATAGTACTTACATAAATCGTCACCAAGCACAAGGAAATAAAGACGAAACAACACACTTAAATATGGATAGCAAATCGCACACCACACCGCTCACCGCACACACAAACACCAGACGAAAGCGACGGATATGTTACTGCGTTCACAGCGGACGAGCGACTCGAACATGCAGTTATTAAATTACCTTAGAGTAGAACAGCCTTGTCGATAAAAAAAAACTGGTCGATATCGTAAGCATCGACTTATAACAAGACTTTTTACCATGATGACCAACACTAACATGCCTCGTTGTTTTAGCATGAGGATTTGTTATTTTATTGCTTATTTTTGTATTCTTTGTCTTTCAGTGATACAATCCAAAAAATTCGTCAAGTGATATTTCATTAATTGTCTTTGAATATCGTATCTGTTTCATCAAATGATATATTCTGTATCGGATTGTACCATAATTAACTAATATTGGCTGCCCTGTTAGTCATTTCGTACCCTCTTGTGGAGGCTAAGTGTGGATCAAGGATCATGTAAACTATAAGAGATTCGTCACTTTTGGTTATATAATTTCCGAGAGAGAGCACCGCCCGAGGCTATGTACCGCTATACCAAGTCTGGCAACATAAAAAGTAAAAAGCCATATGAATGTAGCCTTTATTACACGTAATTGAACAGTATGTTCTGCGATGAGTTATTGATTATTGATGAAAATAACACAAACATAACTGCGCCTTTCGCTAGGCGTAGAAATGTACGTCCAGATAGGAAAATAGTACTCTTTGATATATATCAATGTTGGCAATAGATTTGTCACGAAGGATAGAATTATGCCGTTCTAGAGCTGAATTCACCTTTAGGCTAATGGGGCGTTCAGTGGGCTCAACTTTGAGCAATGCACGGAGTTCCTTTGAAGCTACCATACTTATTGGTCTATGGTCTATGATAAATACATAGAAAATAATAACTTTTATGCGACAGAGCTATAGACAGCCCTGTTAATGCGCGGCGCTAGGCCGTGGAGCCAAGCTATCTGCGGACTCGGGAGACGTGAGTTCAAATCCCACCGTCGGCCGTCATGTAAATGGTTTTCAGTGGTTTCCAATCTTCAGGTCCAGGCAAATACCGGGACAGTAAGTTACCTTCTAATAGGCCACGACCTCTATCTTCCATCTCCTAGTCAAGTTTCATTTATTTCAGTTCTCACGAGGTTGGCGTCAGGAAGGCCATCCGGCGGTATAAACCACCCGCCACATAGACTTTCATCGTATCTCATCCCCGACCCTGTTGAAAACGGGAATAAGGGGGTACACATCCTGACGATAAGAATAACTCTTATTTTGAAATTCAATTTTATTGTAGGCTAGTCCACTCCTTCAATTGTCTTATTAATATTAGGCTGATTTCTTATTTAAACATCCGTAGAAATTTGTAAAGAAATATTGAATTAGCCCTTCAATTATTTAATTCTCCTACGTGTTACGCGGGGCAGATGACCTCACTGTTCCACCCTTTAAAACAATTGTCATTAAATACCCTACTATCAAACAAGCCAATTGTTTGGGGCAACATAACCCACAAAATTAACATGTATTATTTCGATAAAATCCAATCAAAGTAGTTTGTTCATATTACTGTAGCCCATAGTGGTAAAACACAGCACTGTATGCAAATAATTGTAATGCAAGGCTATTGGCAAGCTATTTTTGCTTTAGCTTAAAATTAATAAAACGAGGGATATCACTATGTTGCCCCAAGCCGCTCAGTTATTTAATTCCCCCGTATATTTCAATAAGGTACTTATTTTCTTTCTTCCGAATTTGGCCGCCTGTGGACCGCATGGAACCTAAGGCTTTCTGGTTAATCTCCTCTTCTCTTCCCAAAACCTCTTCATTCGTTCACTTCTGATCTTTCGCTCCTCCTCGGATATTACCAGTTTGGCTCTAATTTTAGGTGTTTTCTCCTCGAACATCTTGATGTTGTCAATTCGGTTTCTGAAATCTTTTCTGTTGTGGATCACATCCACTGTGAGTCCACTTTCCTTGGCGTCTCTTTTAACCTCTTCTACCCACTTAGTTGTAGCCTTCAGCTCAGTAATATACTTGAATATCCTCTTAGTCAGTCGGTTCTCGTCCATTCTCACCAAATGTCCGTAGAATTTCAACCTTCGCTTCCGCATTGTGACAGTATTTTTTCAGTATGTTTATAGAGGTCATCATTCCTTCTGATCTTCCATGTCCCGTCAGCAGTTTTCTGTGGTCCTAAAATTTTCCGCAAAATTTTCCTCTCCTTTTTTTCCAGTTCCTGAAGATCCCCTTTCTTATTCAGTGACAAGCACTCCAAGGCGTACAGACCCTCTGGCTTTACTACTGTGCTATAGTGTCTGAGTTTTGCCTTGTAGGATATTGCTCGTTTGTTGTATCTGTTCTGGGTTAACCTATAAGCCAAATCCAATTTTCTAGCTCTTGCCCTATTTGCTTCTTTATCCAGCCCATTGGGTTCTATCCATTCACCTAGATATTTAAACTTCTCAGTTCTTTTGACAGTCCCATGTTTCACTTTTATGTGTCTCTCTCCAAGGTGTCTGTATTCCATGTATTCTGTCTTTTCATAGGAGACTTTAAGACCCGTTTTCTCAGCGATTTCGTGCAGAGTATCCAGCATTTTTGGGCATCATCTCGGCTTTGGGCTAAGAGGGCAAGATCATCAGCAAAAGCCAAACATTTAATTTCCAGGTTCTGTCCTTTCCTTCCCAGATGTATCCCCCCTTACTCCTTTCATGTCCAAAGCTTCCTCCCAGGTTCTCATGATTTTCTCCAGAACAATGTTGAAGAGGATAGGTGATAAGCCATCCCCTTGTCTGACCCCTGTTTTTATTTCAAAAGGATCAGAGATTTCTCCGAAGAACTTCACTTTTGACATGGTATCCGTTAGAGTTTGTTTGATATTTCTCTCGTCTTCCTGACAATTCCGAACTCTTCTAGGGTGTTAAATAAAGTCTGCCTGTCAATTGAGTCGTACGCCTTCTTGAAGTCAACGAATTTTACTACAGTGTTCTGGCTTCTAAAAGCTCTTGATCTGAGGATGCTCTTGAGGTTGAATATTTGTTCTGCGCACGATCTCCCCTTTCTAAAGCCAGCTTGATATTCACCTATGAGGTGGTCTGCTTGTTTTTCAACTCTGTTCAGCAGTACTTTGGAGAGTATGTTGTATGCGACTGGAAGTAGAGAGATTCCTCTGTAGTTGTCGATGTTCGCCCAATGACCTTTCTTGTGAAGTGGGTGTATAAGGGCACATTTCCAGTCTTTCGGGATCATTTCAGTTTTCCAGATTTCTTCTATGATGCCGTGTAATTTTTCTCTAGCCATTTCTCCTCCGAACTTCCACATTTCTGCAGCGATGCCATCTTCGCCTGGTGCTTTGTTGTTTTAAGCTCGTTTATTATGCGCTTTACCTCATCTAAACTTGGTGGGTTGGAATCCGGGTTCTCATAGGATGGATTCTGAGTATTCAAGCTTTCCACAGGTTCTTCACAGTTCAGCAGCACTTTGAAATAGTCGGCCAAAAGTTGACAGTTTTCCTTGTCGTTCGTAGCTATACTACCATCTTTCCGTTTGAAGCACAGACTTTGTGACTGATATCCCTGTAGTTCCTCTTTGAAGGTTCTGTAAAACTCTCGCGTGTTTTTTTTTTCGAAAATCTTCTTCTATCTTTTCCACCCTACTTCTGTCGTAGTTCCTCTTCTCTAATCTTATGATCTTAGCAGTTCTCTTCCTTACTTCCCTGAAATCTTCCCACCTCTCCTCGGTCTTGTTGGAGAGCCATCTCTTCCAGGATTGTAGCCTTTTGTCAAGAGCTTCGTCACACTTTTCATTCCACCACCTATGTTTTCGTTTCCTCGCTGGATTTCCCAAACCTTCAGCTGATTTGGTCATTGCTTCTCTGATCTCTTCCCAGCTGTTCATGTTCAGTTTTGATAGGTTTTTGCAGTATTTTTCCTTGTTCTGTTTTAGAGTCTCTGTATTAATTCTGGGCTTCCTGTTGGTTCTCGGTTTGGGCTTGTTTGGCTGGAATTTTACTTTAATCTCCGAGAGGTAGTGATCCGAGTCGATGTTCAGGCTTTTCCTTACTTTAACATTCAGGATTTCCTTTCGGTTTTTGGTCGTTATTGCGACATGGTCGATCTGGAACTCTCCCAGCATCGTGTTAGGAGATATCCAGGTTTTCTTCTTGCTCGGGAGTGCCTTGAAGTATGTGGACATGAGATTCAGGTTGAAATGTCTGCAAAACCCGATTAGTCTTTCTCCAATTCTGTTCGTTCTTTTATGTGCTGGATAGTCCCCCACAATTTTTCTATATCTTCTCTCTTTGCCTATCTGGCCATTGAAATCGCCAACCAAAACTTTTACGTGATGTTGTGGAATTTTGGAGGTTGTGTCTGTTAAAGTTTTATGTTTTTATAGTACAGGTGATATGGGACAATCAGCTGGTACGCCATTTGCAATGAGTAAAGAATTTATTGTTGAACAAATTACAATATGCAGTAATGCCAACATGTGAATTGCGTATCAATAAAGATTTTGTTGTTACCAACATAATTATTTCTTAACAGTGTATTCGAGAGTTTGCCAAAAGTTATCCACCTTCTCAGGATTTTTCTTGTTATCTTCATTAATAGGGGCGTGTGCTTCAATAAGGTACAATATCAGATGCGATTAAAAATGTATATACAAAAACTATTTTCTGAATAATATAAAATGGCGGACGAGATAGAATTGCGTCTTGACGGTGCTCTTAAAAGTTTGCAAATTATCGTGGATGTAGGTGGATACCTAAAGAAAGACACAAAGGTCGACATACTAAAAGCGGTAAGTGTCATCAAGAAATGTTTTATGGCACTGAAGACTACTCAAGTATGTAAAGGTATGGAAAAGGAATCGTATCAACAAGAGGTTAGTGAAGGTCAAATACTAGACATGCACAGAGAAGACAGCAGTTTCGCGGGACAAGTGGCGACATCTGTCGGAAGAACACATGACCCTGAAGTCGGTAAACAGATACTACCGACATCCAGTGGTCAAACGTCGGAAGCGGAGGAAAACGAGGCTGAAATGGCTAGAGAATGCATGCTACAAGCGGCATCTGATGATCTAGTGTGCAACTTGTTTATAGATGCAGAATTGGAAGCTAAAATAGAAGATAAGATCTCATTTCAAATGCAATGTGTGAGGGAAAACTTATCAAATCAAATTAAAACAATGATCAAAGAGGAAATTCTCATCACATTTCCACAAATACATGAACTTTCCCACGGAATTACAACACTGAATATAGCAAATCAATATGAGAAGAGTACAAGTAGCGCTCAAGGTCATGGAGCAAATATACTTACTCCCAGGAAAGAGATTGCAATACTGAATGCAAAACCACCACACAATATTGGAAAGAACGATGGTACCACCGATAGCAGCCCACAAGACGAGGTCCAAAACGAAGAGAGGGGAAAAAAAGAAGAAATGTCTGAACCAAATCAAACCGAATGGACCGAAGTGGTGCAGAGGCGTCGTGTGCAGAGCGATCAACGCTCCCCAACCCAGGAAGAAAGCGCACACAGAAGGGAATATGTGAAAGCCACCAGACAAGGAGTCACAAGACTTAAAACTTCAGAAAAGAGTGCGTGGCTTTACGTCTCAAAACTGAGCCAAGACACTTCTCCAGAGGACTTAACTGCGTATCTGCAGGAAAATGGAGTGGAAGGAGTGAACCACTGTGACGTAGTGAACCAGAAAATTGGCAGCAGAGCTTTTAAAGTCGGCATACCCTTTAATAAAAGAGATTTGGTCTACAACTGCAACTTCTGGCCTACGGACGTCTATTGCCGGCACTTTCGGCAACCCTGGAAGTTCAGAGGCTCGCGCCAGTAGGACGAGGATACTAACGTGGAATGTAGAAGGGCTGCGAGGTGCAATGAACCTCCTATCACGAGAAATCCTAAGCGAATATGACATCTGTATTCTCACGGAGACTATGATTAAAGAAGAAAAGAGATTCGACGTCCCCAATTTCTACAATTTTCATGCATTTGCGAGGCAGTGCAGGGAGAGGGGAAGACCATCAGGTGGCGTTGCCTGCATAGTTAAGCCTAAAATGGCCCCGATAAAGTTATTATGGAAAGAAGAGGACATACTAGTCGTGGAAACGAAAATCGGTGTAATAGTGGCGGCCTACTTCAATCCCAACCAGACCGCCCCGGACATAATAGACCACCTTGGAGCTGCACTGAATACATTCCCAGGAAGAAGAAAGACTGTCCTTGCCGGAGACTTAAACTGCAGAATGGATCAACAAAACGCAAAGAGTGAAGAAGTTTTCAACTATCTAAGCCTAGAGGGTTTTAAAATACGGAACAAAACTCATGACTGGACGTACATAGGCCCCAACGGGACCAGCACAATAGACTTAATATGGACAAGAGGAACACTCGAAACAAGGAACGCAAGTACAATTAGGTCGGAGGGAGCTATTATACGCAAGCACATACCAGTGAGCCTAGAAATAGATGGAGAGATCTGCGATGGGGAAACTATAGAAGGACCGACCAGAGTGAGCAAAACTCTAAACAGAGATAAAATTAGAGATAAGTTGGAAAACATAGACAAGATGATGGAAAGCATCCAAGAGGGAGGAATCGACGAGGCGGCAGCTTGGATACAAGACTGCATCACCGGCGCAGCTACCACGCCTTCACATGGGAGAAAGGCTAAACCTTGGTTCGATGAGTCATGTTTTATTCAAAGGAAGGAAACCCTAGGCAAACTCCACAAGATAAGAGTCACAAAAGACAACAAAGCACTGGAAGAATACCGACAACACAGGAAAACCTACAAAGAACTGATTAAAAAGAAAAAAAAGGGACTTCATAGAAGAGACGCAAAGAGCGGTCATTGCAGAAGCAGAAACAGACCCATACCGTGCCCTGAGGCCAAAGATCCATAGCTTCCAACCAAACATATCATTGGAGACATGGGAGGAGCATATCAAGAACTTCACCTGTGCAAAGGAGACTAGACCCGAAACCAGGCCCCCAGAAGAACGCGATGTGTCAGAACCCATCAAAAGAGAAGAGATCACCATGGCCATACAGAAGAAAAGAAATAATAGATCCCCCGGACCAGATGGACTAAGGAATGAGCATCTAAAACAAACTACTGAGGAACTGGTACCGATATGGACGGCCCTACTAAACAAATGCTTGGAACTCGGGCAAATACCAAACGAATGGAAGAAGTCAACCATCAAGCTACTATACAAAGGAAAAGGGAGTACTGACGACCCAAATTCATACCGGGGAATAGCGCTGGAATCCGCAGCCCTAAAGCTACTAACAGGAATATTGACAGCGAGAATATACGAAAAAATAGACCCAATACTACCAGAAGAGCAATGTGGATTCAGGAAGCATAGATCGACAACTATGGCTGCAGGAAGCCTATTACGGCACATAACAACAACACTAGAGAAACCCAAGAGCAAACTCCATGTAGTCTTTGTTGACTTTACGAAGGCTTTTGACCTGGTAAACAGAAAGCTGCTGATACATAAGCTGGAAACACTCATAGGTAGGTCAAGGCTGACGACCCTTATATCGAACATATTGGCAGAAAACTATATACAAGTGCAGGATGGAGTTGGACAAACCAAATGGATGATACAAACGAATGGAGTACTTCAAGGGGACCCCCTCAGTCCCATTCTATTCAATGCGCTCTCACACGATGCAGGAGACAAAATAAAGGAATCGACTGAGTCCAAACTGTATATATACGCAGACGACATGGCAATCGCCTCAGAACAGATAAAGGATTTGCAAGATGCAATCAACATACTAAGAGAATGGGCCCTGGAAAACGAACTAACAATCAACGAGGACAAGACTGAGATGGTCGTCTTCCGGAACGGGGGCAGGTCAGCGGAATCAGACCAAGTGCTATGCAATGGCAAGGAACTGAAGAAAGTAAACAATTTCAAATACCTCGGCCTCACGCTCCAGGTAACAGGCCGAAGCTTCAGAATACATACAAGAGCGAAAGCGGCCGCAGCAATGAAGGCCATAAACGACATAAGCCATATTACCCAAATATCGCTGGAAACAGCAATGATGCTCTTCCGAGCCAAGGTCATACCCGTACTAACATACGGTCTGGAGCTTACATGGGAGTTTCTCAACTACAAACAGCTGGAGGAACTCGAAAAGGTGAAATCTAGGTTCCTCAAAAGAGCCCTCGGAGTCTCCAAGTCAGCCAAATCTCGGCTGGTATATGAACTGGCGAGAGAAACGTTCCTAATAGAGGACCTTCGGTCACTTTTACTGTTGCCTTCCACAGAAAGCTTCAGAAAATTACTCCAGGATCTGCAAAGCAAAAGGCTTGACATTCCGAAGGAATTCTACGCGACTGATGCCATGGTGGACAAACGATGGATGCAACCCATATCCGAAATGAGACACGTCGTGACGAGACTCGCAGTTCATGGGTTCCACCATAAGGTCTGCTCACGAAAGACATTTCATGACCCGGATGAGAGGTGTATATGTGAGCTGTGTAGGAACGAATGCGGCAGGTACCATATCACGACATGCCCCAACAGAACTTTATCAATAGTGGCTTATAGTAAGGACTAGAAGCGAACCATAGTATCTAGTAAGTGTACATATCTGTAACATGTAATATGGCCAACTGGCTGCAATAAATGCTATTATTATAAAAACTATTTTCTACAAAAATGTGTCGAGTCATAAATAACTTAATTCTTGTAATATTTCTTTAAGGGGGCAGATGACCTCATAGTTCCACCCCTTAAAACAACCAGAACTATTTATTTAAGGTTTGGGTGATAAAATATTAATTGTTGCTCCTCTCCCAAACTAATTGGACAGAATCATGTTGACTGACTGAAAAGTATTCTGTTAATGAAAATTTAATAGGAAGTTTTCACAGCTAGGGGAGACGTTCTCTATTCAGTCAACTAAGACTTGACAAAGTTTTAGAAAAAAAAATCCCGAGTGTCACCTTTGTTATCTAAGAAAGAATCAATTTTCAGTCGCTAAACACAGTATGTGCCCGAATAATTTGTCACACTAACTGGAAAGGATTTAATTGGCCACATTGCTGTGTCGACTGTCTGAAAATAGATTCTTGTAATAATATAAAACTTGAGGGTAAGTCGATACTCACCATAGAATACTGTAATATTGGAATGCAAAAGAAGTATACATGTCCTTAATTATATGGATTCAAAATAAGGTTGAATATTTGGAATGGTTTCCCTATGTTGGCTGACAGATAGACAGAAAATATTTACTACAGTAATATTCAATGCCAGCTATTTGTATTGAATTGTGCTCATACCTGGGAATCTACCCATTCGTTTATCCACATTTTGTAATAAGCGTATAAGATAGGGAGACCAGAAAAAGAATTGAAGTGAACATATTTTTTAAACCATTTATTAACTTAATTCATATTAATTTATTCAAAATTCATTGCTATTTTTTCTCTTTTTAGACTTTGGTTCCATCCCACCACCATTTTATAGACACTTAATGCAACAGAAATTAAAAAACCGCAATTAGAAGAGGAAAAATTTTATAATTTTAAATATAAATGGGACAGTATGAAATTCACGGGTACTCACACATCCCAAGTGAAAAGATGCGAGTTCCAACACAATTATCATCTTGGCTCTATTATACAACTTCAACAACACTGAAATAACATCTTAGTTCGACTCGGATCGAATTTGGGGGCGACAGCCGAGAACACTAGACACTGTAACAAGTTCCTCCTCCTTCATGTGGACTTGTGACCAGCAGGCAGAAGCAATGAAGTACTCTACAACCCAGAGGCGAAGTTGCCTAACCAAACACTAGACCTAATTACCCTAAATAAATATTGCAAATGGCATTGCTACAAATAGAAAACATAAGTAGGTTGTACAATTTACGGCTAAACCAACACTTCTTTTTCTTCACAAATTACCGGTAAACTAATTTTTCCCATCAAATGATTCCTCTTATGAAAATATTGTTGCATTGTTGGGACAGTTCATTCCCTGTAGCAACTGCCTACCATAGGCAGCACAGCTTCAACTTCTAAGCTCCAGTGTCAGCAAGGACTTGTCTATGAAGCTCCATCATTGCTATACTTGGTCTGGTTCTTAGATTGCTCCTTGCCCCCTGGGGACTTCGAACTTGAAGAGTTGCTGGGGCAGATTGTGTGGCTGCTTCCACTGGTGAGGTGATCTCCCTGAACTTTGTCGATATGGTCAGTCGAGGGTTGAATGTCTCATTGTTGGAAAGAATTGCTTCAAACAACTTGTAAATCTCTCACTGGACTGAATCAGAAAATGTTGAGCGACCGGAATGCCGGATTTTTGTAAACGTGACCTCCATATTCCAGAATTTACATCCCCATCAGGTGTCTAAATAAGAAAGGAACACATAATTAAAAAAGAAGTGGACTGCCCATACAAAAGGTACTTCAAAATGGAAAGTTATTTTTTGCCCTAGGGGAACAAATTAGAAATAAGGAGTATGGGTATAAGTTTACAAGTATTTAAGTCGAAGCACTGCCCAGGGTTGCTTTACCATACACAGCTGCTTTTGAGACCATGGGGAGTGTCGGTGATGGTACAATGATGTCCCTGACGAGAAAAATATATGTTGTCATGCATGTAATAGAAATAAAAATTGGTCTAGCATGGGTGAGCTGAGCCAAAACTACCCTTTTTCTCTCAATAGCAACAGGTGGAATAGCAACTAGGAATTACTCCTAGGATCACTAGCACATTCAAAGAAACTTTTAAATGAAATCCTTTTGATTGGGAGGCTCCAACACCAAATCCATAATGAATTTATTGCTTAGTATACAGGTACCTTCCATGGGGAGAATAAGTTTGGAACTCATAATATAGCAGTCAATGGTAACAGTAACAAGTCGCAGTTGGAGTTTTTAAGTATTGAAATTAGCCAAAATACCTCTTCAAATGAAAAAATAAATCAGGAAATGATGTACCGGTAGTAACTTAATAGTGTTTACTCTCCTACTGACCATAACCCACCCACCATCTCATGTTTAGATCACGACTTATATAGTAAAATTCCAGCTGTGTCGGTCATTATCAGCGTGGATTATGTAACGTACAGTATTGTCAACGTAACCCCACCCATACGATACTAATTGTATAGGCCGTCAAGGGTAGCGTTCTGTGAGGGGTTCAAATGAAAGTAACAGTGGTTTTGACAATGGTCCAATCCATGGGATTTTTGTCAATGGTTACAGCCTAACTCGTCCAGATCAATGGTTACAGCCTAACATGTCATCAACAGTGCCCCGCTTGCCGCACTTCAACCCGACCATTCTAACCTTTGTTTTGTCCAATACAATGGTTTTAGCCTGCGGGCGCATGTTAACCATGCATACAAACCTGCACGCACAGTGGGGTTGTTGCGAACCTAATCTTTAATTAGCGTGGTGTATTTTGTATCCCACATGCTGGCAATAATGTGTGCGCCTTGTTGGCTCAACGACATTCATGTGCCATCGGCACATGGCTGCCGTTGTTAGAAGAGCAATAAATAAAAGCACATATTTATGTAGTTTAGCATACATTTCAGGTGCAGTAGTGACCAGGGTTACTAATTTGAATTGGTAATGTACCCTAGAAGATGAAAGCCACCATGATGTCTGATGCAAGTGTAAAAGCCACGTTCTGGTTTCATTCAGAATTAATGTATCATCTTCTGAGTGACATTCCCAATACAAATTACTAACCATGATCACTACGGCACCGGGAATATGCTCTAAATTACATAAATATGTGTTTCTATTTCTTGATAATTCAACGACAGCAGGCGGATGAGGTCTCTTCAACTGGTACCAAGACTTGCACATGCTGATGTCACTACAGTTACCAACATGTGAGATACAAAATATACCACATAGGTCTGGTCTGGATAAAGATTATTGATGCGCGAGTACCCTACTGTACGTGACAAAAATCAAAAGTGTATATACGCCTAACGTGGGGGGCCGCGCTACCTAATAATTATTGGTCCAGACAAAACCCATCGGTCTGGATCTAACAAATTTTACTATTACAAAAAAAAAAACAATTACAGAGAAATATTACACACATTAATAACACAGCAGCCAATAATTATTATACACATCAAATACGCACCTGGTGGACGTTACTCAGTAGCGGCGGAAGTTCCTTTTAGCGGGTGGGAGGATTACAGTACGGTACCGCCTATATACACAGTAGTACCGTATTCGTGGGGCTGGCAATACTGCATTTGACGATAATTCACTCATAGAATGGCAGACAGTTGGAATTTTGCTATATTAGTCGTGATTTAGAAAGGGGATGGTGGGTGGGTTATGGACAGCAGAGGAATAATCATCTATTATCACATCATTTCCTGATTTATTTTCCATTATTAGAAAATGTATATTGGCTAATTACAATGGTACTTTAGAAAATGTTAATGTATGATGAGCTCTCATTCAGCGTTACTGAGTGGTTCCTCCCACCATTAGGTAGGGTGGTCTTAATATTGCGATAGTACATATCTTGATGAGGGTAGGTGCCCTCGGTTGCATATAGTTCAAAGCAGTGGAAAGGCAGCAGTCCACAGCAATATCGCCACTGCATATACTGTACATGTAACTACCATCGTGTAAGTTTGAAGTGATTTAATGATTTAAAAAATGTATATTGAACACCCATGGGTCGAATAGATAGATAGATAGATAGGTAGATAGATTTTTATTAATTCCATTTGATCAAATACATGCATTCAATACATTTTTGATTTAGGACACGTCAGAATTTACATCTATAAAATAAGAGAACAGGTATATATTACTAATATTATAACTATTTATAACTTATTATAATAGCAAATCTTAATAGATACAATCTTATTGCACAACTATTTACACCTCACTCTATTATCATAATATGAAAACTTAATTCTATAAATACAACAACATACAGCTAGGTATTACAATTAAATTAAAAAAGTAAAATATAATTATAGATTTCATCGCTCCTATACGCTAAGATATTCAACTACTGAGTAAATACAATGGCACTGCAGATAAGTTTTCAAAATTCTATCAAGAGTTTTTATTTTTGGGGCCAGTTTTATATACTGGGGTAGTTTATTGTATAATTTAACTCCAGTGTGAAAAGTTCCTTTTTGATATATGCTTGTGTGTGTGTGTGAAATATGAATGTTTTGATTTTGTCTTGTGTTATACCTATGAACATCATTGTTTGTTTTAAGAAAAACATCTTTATTCATTAAATTCTTTTTAAAAAACATAATACTTTCAAAGATATATATGCAGGGCAGTGGGAGAATGTTTAAATCTTTAAACAGAGGTCTACATGATTCTCTCGAGTTTACATTTGCCATAATTCCAATCGCCCTCTTTTGTATCCTAAACGTGCTTAGTACATCTGGCGACATACCCCAAAATATGATCCCATATCTTAAGTATGAATGGAAATAAGCAAAATAAGTATTTCTTAATGTGTGCATGCTAGTGCAAATTTTAATAAATATTTATTGCAGCCAAGTGGCCATAATGGACAGTTATAAGGTGTGCTTACAAATAATTATTACAGGTAGATTAATCTTTACTGTAATCAACTATGCTCTTTGTCCGTTTGCTGTATGATGTGATGTGGTATTTGTCGCAGGGGTTATTGCACAGAGAACATATGCATTCTTCATTCGGTTCATGGTATTTAACATTTTTACAGATCTTGTGGTGGAAACCGTGGATGGCGAGTCTGGTTACCACATGTCTCATCTCCTGGTTCTCGTTTGTCCATCTTCTGTCCACCATTGCTTCTGTTGCGTAGAATTCAAGCGGGATTTCATTCTGCTTCTGATGTCTTATCTCGAGGAGTTTCTTCATATGCTTAGTAGATGGCAGTTGTAGTCTTAATCTGAGATCTTCAATGTAGTATGTTTCTTTTGTTAGGACATATGCCAGCCTGGACTGAGACGTTCTTGCAATTCCTAGCACCCTTTTCAGGAAAGAAGCCTTTACTTTTTCAATTGTGATAAGGTCTGCCATGGATAGCATTTCCCATATCAGTTCTAGACCATATGTAATGACGGGGTTATTTTCGCGTGGAAGAGAATCATTGCTGTTTGTAGAGATAGTTTGGTAATATTGTTCAAATCGTACATTCCTCTAATGGCTGCTGCTGCTCGTTCCTTTATATGTAGTCTAAAGGATTGGCACGTTGTCTGTAGAGTGAGGCCGAGGTATTTGTAGGAATTGACTGTCTCAAGTTCAGTCTCTCCCAGGATCATTTTGTTTTCGGTGGCTAGTTTTCCTCCTTTTCGGAAGGCCATATGCACTGTCTTCTTTTCATTTATACTGAGCTCATTTTCCTCCGCCCAGTCTTGCAAGTTGTTGAGCACTTCCTGTAGCTCCTGTCTGTTTGTAGACCCCAGAACCATGTCATCTGCGTACAGGTAAAGGGATACTGATTTTGTGTTTTCAATAGTCCGTATAACATCCGCTGTCGCGACGTTGAACAGAGTGGGACTCAGTGGGTCACCTTGTAGTACTCCGTTGGTTTGGGTGATCTCTCTTGAGGTTGATATCCCATCATTTATCTCTACTTTGTTGAAAGCCAGGATGTTTTTTATCATATACATGATTTCGGATTTTTCATCCATCATTTGCTCCAGTTTTATAATGAGTTTCGATCTGTTTAGTAGGTCGAAGGCCTTCGAGAAGTCGACAAATATTGCATGGAAAATTCCTTTAGGGTGTCTAAGCGCTTGTTCTATGTCATTCAGTAGATTTTTGATAGCTTGAAGGGTGGACCTTCCTTTCCTGAACCCGAATTGTTGATCGGGAATCAGTTGATCGACTGTCGGGGTGAGCCTTTTGAGCAGAATGTTTGAAAATACTTTGAATATATTGTTCTCTAGAGCGATCCCTCGGTATGAGTTTGGGTCGTTGTCTTCTCCTTTGCCTTTGTGTAGAGCCTTAATTATGGATTTTCTCCATTCGTCGGGTATTTCCCCTGTTGCTAGGCATCTGTTAAACAGATCTGACCATAGTTCACTTAGAATTTCAACCGAGTCTTTCAGGATCTCATTGGAGATGCCGTCTGGGCCTACGCTTTGTTGTTTTTTGTCTTGCAGATTGTCGCAATTACTTCTTCCGATGTAATGGGTGTGCCCAATTCTACGCTTGTGTGAGATGTTGCGTTATACGCCGCTTGTGACTGAGTTAGGTTCAGTACTTGTGAGAAGTGATTTTCCCATATGTCCATATGAATTTGGCCAGATTTCCTCGTAGTCTTTTTTCTGATGGCTATGAAGGGATCTTTTAGTGCTTCTTCTGCCTCCATTAAGGCTTGTTTGTCTATGTATTGAGCCTTTTTCTTTCTCAGGAGAGTTTTATATCCCTTTCTTTGTGCTGCATATTCTTCTAGAAGACCTTTTGTGTTGTGGAGTTTGGCCATGTGTAGTTTTAGGAGGACTTCATTTCTAAGTGTGTAGCATTCCGTATCAAACCATGGTTTAGCTCTTCTTTGGTTGATTGTGATTGTCGATGCTCGTATGGCCTCCTGAATTGTTGTCAGGGCTTGGTTGAGATTGTTTTCGTTAAGGCATTTTTTTGTTGCCTCCATTGCTTGTGCGTTGTTGCTTAGGGCATTTGCGTCAATCTTCCTGGAGCTCTTGTGTGTTAGTAGGTTCGGTATTTCCTCTTCAGTATTTCCGAGTATAATATTGGTCCTGATAGGTATATGTTTTGTCAGTGGGGTGCAGGATGACTTCCAGAGTCCCAGTTGGCTTTTGATGGAGATGTTGCTTCCTCTGTAAAACACTAGGTCGATGGTACTTGTGCCATTGTGGGCTATGTACGTTATTTCATTTGCTTTGTTTATAAGAGAGTAGCCTTCTTCTTGTAACATATCCAACATAGCTCTTGTTTTGTTGTTGGGCTTGTCTATTCTGGAGTTAAAATCTCCTGCCAGGATGACGTTTTTGTCTGTCTTTGTTCGGGCAATCGCCCCTGCTATTATTTCTATCGTGTCTTCTAGGGAAGATCCGTATGTGATGTATATACCTATTATTGTTAGGTTTGGGGTTTTCATTATTACTAGGTTCTCTTCTTTTATCGAGCCTTCAATTTTCCCTATGGAAGGTTTGAAAATTATGGAGACTCCTCTCTCTGGTCTGCCTCTTGGGTTTGACTTGGCGAGAGAGTGAATTGCGTAGTGGCTCGTGAAGTTCAGAGGTTCTGTCAGGAAGGTTTCAGTGGCCACCATTATGTCGCTCTTTATCCAGATATCTTCAGGTGCTGTGCAGATTTTGCCTCTCAGACCCTCTACATTCCACAAAAGTATTTCCAGATTTCTTTCGGCGTTTTTCAGTTTGGGGCTTCCGTTGGGGTTATTGCCTTCGAAATCGAAAGGTACGATATATTACCCTATCCGGCCAGAGACTTGTTTGCATAACGGAGTCCCTTTCTTCCATGGGCACCCCTATTTTTAAGGCTTTGCTGGTGCCACGGAATGGGAGCTGTTCGCAGCTAGTGCAGGTTTTCAAAATACGTAATGCAACGCACATCGAGTTCAGTTTAGTATTCAGATATTGTATATGTTTATTCCATTTCAAGTCTTGTTGTATCCATAGTCCTAAAAACTTTGTTTCTGATTTATTTTCTATTTGATGACCATTTAATGTTATATGGGGCTTCGCAGGATTCCTATTCTGTATAGTGTGGAAATTTAGTCATACTGTTTTTTTTATAGTTTATTATGAGGCGATTATCTTGTGACCGTTTGGTTAACTCTCCTGTAACGGAGTCAGCAGACCGCTGTATGACATGTATAGTTTCACCTTTTATTACGAGTTTTGTATCGTCCGCAAACAAAATTTCCTTATGTGAATGAACGTTCTGTGTTATATCATTGATATATAGAATAAAGAGTAGTGGGCCCAAAACCGATCCCTGGGGTACTCCAAATTCAATAATTCCCTCATTGGACAATGTTTCATTAAGTAATTTGGTTCCATCATCCTTGTGTCTCAAGCTTACTATTTGTTTACGCCTTGTTAAGTAAGACTCTATCCATTTATTAGCTAGACCTCTAATACCATATTGATTTAATTTGGTAAGGAGGATTTTATGGTCAACAACATCAAATGCTTTCGATAAATCCAAGAATAGGCCAGTTACATGTTCCTTATTGTCAATTAATTTCAGTATACAATTACTACATTCGTAAATTGCTGTCTGTGTAGATTTTTCCGTTCTGAATCCATGTTGTGAGTTTGATAATATTTTATTTTTTTCTATGAAACTTATCAGTCTCTTATACATAATTTTTTCCACAATTTTTGCAATACCAGTTGGTAAGGTAATAGGACGATAGTTATCTAATTCATCTTTTGAACCGTTTTTGTGCACTGGAATTACTTTTGATAACTTCAAAATATCCGGGTAAGTTCCTGAGAGAATTGAACTGTTTATTAAGTGCGTAAGTGGATTTATTATATTTTCTGCACATTTCTTTAATATTGCATCAGGGATGCCATCAATGCCAGCACAGAATTTATTTTTAGCTCTTTTATAACTATTCTTACCTCTTCACTTGTGACATGATTTATAAATAAAGAATCACTGCATATATTTATTTTATTATTAGAATTTAGTGTATTTACATGTGATTTATTTAATATTTTTTGTGGAATTTCCAGAAAATAGTCATTAAAAGTGTTTGCTATTTCCTCTGGATTATTAATCACTTTATTATTTCTAGTCAGTGTAATGTTCCTTTGTATTTTAGCAGATTTTCCAGTTTCTTTCTTTATCACGGACCACATAGCCCTGTTCTATTAGATGACGGGGAAATAAAATTATCATTATGCATTTTCTTTGCTAGTCTTATTACCTTATTTAATATGCTAGTGTATTTTTTGTAGTAAACATTGAATTCAGGTGTTGTGTGGTATTGTTTATATAATTTGTGTAGAAATTTCTTTCTTTGACATGAATTTATAATCCCTGTTGTTATCCAATTGCTATTTTTGTTATTTTGAACAGTTCTTCGTTTAAAGGGGAATGCTATTTCAAAATAGTGTTTTAGGGTACTGTTAAGTGCATTAAATTTATCATTTACATTTTCTAGTTCATAAATTTCTGACCATGTTTCCTTATTTAATAAGTCATTGAAATATGTAACATTTGATTCAGTGAATGACCTGCACTTTGATTTTACTCCATTATCATTATTATTGATTGTTTCGGATACTTCAAAACTCAGTATTTGTCCATGGTGGTCACTAAAACCCGGACAATAGACTTCTATTGAATGGTGATATTTATCTGTATTTATAAAAATTTGATCAGGAGTGGTTTTACTAAATTTTGTTATTCTTGTTGGGGTATTTACTGTAGGTTTCAGTCCATAGGAAATTAGTAACAGTGTTAATAATTCACAATTTCTATCAAATTTTAAGAAATCCACATTTACATCCCCACAAATTGTTATATCGAAATTTACTTTGCTCATGTTATTGAGTAACAATTCTAATTTATCGATAAATAAAGGAAACTTTCCTGACGGAGAACGGCATACACATACAATTATTAACTTAAACTGCTGTATTTTTACGGCAGAGAATTCAAAATCCTGTTCCATAATTAGATAATCATAAGCTGTTATCTGTTCATGATCTAAATTATTTCTTAAGAAGATGCAAGTACCACCATGGCTAATATTAGATCTAGAGTATTTACTAGCTTGTATAAACCCTGGGAACTGAATTAATTCGAGTTGTTCCTCTTTCAGCCAATGTTCTGAAATACCTAGTGCTGAGATGTCTTCAAGTTCATTTTTAAGCATTAGATTTATGTAATCAATTTTATTATAAAGAGACTGGACATTCTGGTGGTAAATTTTAAATTTGTTACTTTTGCAAGCTTGTGTTGGTGATTTATTTACATTATTATTATCATAATTGTTATTATTATTGTTGCTAGAGAAATCCTAAATACCATTGTTGCACTCCGTTAAATTTGACTTCAAAAGATCTGAATGCCAAACCTCACGTTTGGCTTCTTCTACCAGTTTCCCTGCTTCCACTCTAATGATATTACTGTTGAATTATTCTTACCATTTGAATTTACAATTTTGCAGATTTCATCACTAAGATACTCTTTCTCTAATCTATTTAAGTGTAGGCCATGCCGAGTGTGGAACTTCCTGTCTAATTTACTTACATCAACAATTTGGACATTTGGAAAACTCTTACAAATTTTACGAATTTTACTATTTGTAGCCTCTATTTCTACATTTACACATGATTTGGGAATTAAATCGTATATCTGCGGAATGTTTACAATAATGACATTTGTTTTTGCATGGATGGCAATGTACCCTTTAAATCTTTGATTACCTTTTTACTCTCATTTCTATAGACGAATACAATTTGCTGTGACCATCACTAAGGTTGATAAAATGATTTCTTCAAAACAAAGCAGACTTTACAACTGTCAAAAATTCTTAGAACACCAATTTTCTACAATAAACCAAAATTCTATTAGAAAAATTAAATGAGTTAAGAAGTGCCCAACTGCCTCTCAAGTTCCCAATTAAGGTTATCTCCTAAAGGACTAAGAACTGACATTGACCAGGGTGCCACCAACCACAGAAGTTAGCCTACGGTACCTACCTTGCCTTCTGGTCAAGTCAGTACCACCATCACCGGGAGGCCAATCTTAGCAGAATTTATTTATGTACAGACAAAATGAATGTTGCAGTGATACCAGTAAGTAATTGTACTATATATGAACCCTGCTTGCTCTACTATACTGTAATTCAAGACTACCACCGATTCGACAAAAAAGCTTGTAGGCTGCACAAAAGGCATAGGCCTAACGGTATCAGAGCTGAAATGTAAATTACTGCAATAAAATACTACCTCTGGTATCTGATGAATGTAGAAAATGCGCAGCATCTTATCTATGGGAATTCATTGCCAGAGCTACCTCTTCCCACAAGAATTTCTGGTACTTTTGATAAGATCCTTCCTCTTCCTATAGGTCCTAGGCCCTACTCATTCGTCCAAATGTCCGCAAATTAACCACTGAATTACCATTAAAGCAAAGTTTAACATGTTCTGCAAATACCATCCCAAGTACAATACGGTACTAGTTTTAAAACTTACCACCAAGAAGTAGGGGCCGATTTTCTAGATTATACAGCCATCTCCATGTTTCTGCAGTTTTCTTGATTATAATTACTGGCAAACTCATGACCTCACATACAAGGAAGAGACATCAAAATGCTCAGAAACAGAAAGTCAGAATAATTCCATAAATAACTCATCAGTAGCCTACTCACACATAATTTGGCCATGGGAAATCCGAAAGCTGTTTGGTAGCCTATATAGGCTACACAGTAGGCTACATTTAAAACATCTTTAAGCCCAAAAGTATGGTTAACAGAGTTAAGAAAAGCTTCTGTTCTAAATATCGCGTTCTTGTGCTACCGGTAAAAAGTGGCATTTAATTTCAACCCGATTTAACAGCGGGAAGACTGTAATAGGTTTAAATCGTACAAAAAATAGATAAAGAATACGAGCCGGATTTGCCCTGGCCAAACCCATTCCTTAATACAACATAAAATAACTATTAAAAGTCATCATCCTTCAAGAAAACAACTAGACCTAGGCCTAGGGAGTTTAAAGTTGAATTTTAGAAGCGTAAAAGGTCCGATTACAACAATTATGCTATTGACAAACATTGTATTATTACCTGTCGCCATTCTTGAGTGTAGATCTTCGTCTCTAGAATTTAAGAAACCTAATAGGTTCATTCGCCGAACGTGCAGAACTTGATCAATTTGATTCAGCGCCATGCGCCGCAAGTCAGCAGAAACAAGCTAGCAAGCTAGCAGAGAAAAAGTTTGCTGGCTCTGCTGAGCCCTTGCTACCTACGTCACATCCGCTAGCAAGCCCGCTGAACGGCTAACTCAGAATCTGCTGACCGTTCGCTGACCAGCAATGAGCCCGCTGAACGCGCCCATTGCTCTCCTACTCTACAGAATTGTTGGGATATTCGATGACTATAAAGAAAACTGTCCAAATGCACACTCTATATTGACATAACCTCACTTTTGCCTAGCATGCCGGCTGCCACCCACACCTCCCCGTAGCCCTAAACCACAAATTGTATTGCAATGCAAAGGAGAATGGGTAGGAAAACAAACAAGAGATGAAATGCACACATTTATTCTCTATATATATTTTATTCGTGAATAGTCCATATTGTCCACTAGTTTTACACATGGTCAACTCCAGGAAGATCAAAATTGCCGTATTGTTCTTACTATCTATCATTATAATTCTTACATCCCGGTGCTTGGCAATTTTTCCTCCCTTGCAGTGGCATGATTGACTCTCAATTCAATTCAAATAAATAATTAAAATACCCAACAAATCAAAACAACCAACACCACCACGAGGAAAATCAATCAAAACAGACTATCCCCGCTTCCGTCAGTCTGTTTGCTGTGAGCGTTGGGTGAGTGCCAACTACGGAAACATAGTACTGAAATTAATTCTTCATTGGTTGGCAGAACATCTATAGCGGAGCTTCATCGAACCCCACGCGCTCCCTATGATCTGTCATCCGCCTGTTTTGGATGAAAAAGAACGTGTGAAAACGTGGTATGGCTCGTCCGCTGTGAACGCAGTAACATATTCGTCGCTTTAGTCTGGTGTTTGTGTGTGCGGTGAGCGGTGTGGTGTGCGATTTGCTATCCATATTTAAGTGTGTTGTTTCATCTTTATTTCCTTGTGCTTGGTTACGATTTATGTAAGTACTATACATTGGGAAATTCTTCGCCGCAATGTCGGAGAAGAGTGGGGGAGGTCAAATAGGCCTCCCACCGGATAATTCGTCTGCGGTTATTATTGATGGTTACGCCAACATTGAATCAATGAATATTGTGGATGAACATGAGAACACTACAACATCGGAAGTTCGGGCTACTCCTGTGGTCCAAACCCCTGTACTACCTCGTACCCCTCCCAGTGACTATCGCTACTTCCCAAATCATACGGGACCGTATATAGTCTTTGTTCAAGGCGTTGAGCCTCAAACGATTGGGAATCTGCATCCAATGGCTTTGGGACGTTTGTTTTACGAACGTAAAATCCCAGAAATTCAAGAAAGCCAACGAAAAGAGCGCAATCGGGTTCAAATTCAGTCACTCCGAGATGCCAATTCATTTTTGGAACATCCGGTATTAAAGGATAGAAATCTAATGGCCTTTATTCCATCGTCAAGCATGCAACGAGTGGGACTCATTCGGGGGTACGCAGGAGAAACTAATGCGTTTCATTGACTCTCCCGTACCTATCGTTCGCTTACAACGTTTTTTCGTACTAAAACCTTAGTTGGAAAATCGGAAAAAATAGCAACGGGCACCGTGAATTTTTTTTTCGAAACTCAAAATTTGCCGACTCATGTCAGCATCTTCAATGTTCTTTTAGAAGTAAGTTTGTAGATTTTTTCACCTCTTCGAAAGTCAGAAGTTCCAGAGGTACGGGCATGTGCAACTTCACTGTCGGGCTCGGGGCCCTAGATGTGGACAATGTGCGCAGGAGCATTTAACGAGTGACTGTAAAGAAGTGATATTCAAGTGCGTTAATTGTCAAGGAAATCATATGGCAGGGGCGGTACGCTGTGAGGTGCATCAGCAGCAAATGGAGATAAAGAGGCTGATGTGTACTGAAAGCAAATCATATAGTACAGGCCCGGGGGGGCTGTACCCCCTGAAAGCCATCCCCCATCTTTTACTAAAACCACCCCAACTGGCAACATCATAAGACCAGAACATTACCATTACACAGCAAGAGGCGGCCACCCAGCTTGGGAGGCTAGCCAACTACTTGCGACACATACATAAACATCTACACAACAACTAACTGGGGCAGCTACGTCGACGGAATGCTGACCACGCTGCGCCGAGAACTATAAGAATGGAGTCCTTTTTGGAGCCATTATCTGTTGTACAGTGTGCGTCGCCGAAGGCCCTAGCCGACGTCTTCTCCAGCTGCATCATCAGGTGAGACTCAGCAAAGTGCTCAGAATCCTTTACTTTGTTAACACCCACTCATAATCTTGTACACTCTACTTGTTTAATTGCCTACATTCCCCCAAGAGGGACTTACAAATTCACACTCACTGACCAATAAACACATGGTCAGTAAATTACACTTGTATTGATAATTACACTCCTCTTTACATCCTCATACCCTTCCTGACTCTCGTCACGATTGACCGTGACCATAGTAGCCAGTAATTGCTTGGTCAGACTCCATTGTGCTTCCCGCACGCGACTCGACTACATAACGTCGAGCCGCTGACGTAAGCACGCCTATTGTATTACCCATCCCGTCCAGCTGGCAGGCCGGTATAGTAGCCTGCATTTAGAGGTCCATCCCCTAATCAACACTTGCATCTTTGCAGGAACACCCCCTAGCGTTTAAACACTAAACAACACACTACACTAGTAAGCTCTCCCAGCTACGGGAAGCTACTCTCTCCTAGGAAATACCTTCCAAATTATCACAGTGACACAAGTGTTTTATCCCAAACCACCCCCCAACTAAGGGATCTAAAACATATTGGTGGAGGCGCTGCTACCACGCACAATAAGGGTAGGACTCATACAACGAGCCCTCGTGGTAGAAACGGCCCGTACCGCACACAGCCAAGCGAAAAAGTTGATTTTCTTTCTGACAGAAAACATTATTTTTCCTTCACCCTAGCTACACAAGGGAATTATTTTTCAAACCAACCCCCCCCCCCCGAAAGTATCAGAGATATAATACATTGCAAAGCACACACAGTTTATATATATACATACACTTGATTCAGCATGGCCCCTCTATACCGCCTAGCTGTGCTGAGAAGCATTGGGGAATACCAGGAGTTAATTGCCTGGCACAAGGTCTTTGAGACAGGACAGGACTACCTCACAAGGTTTCAGCAGCTCCTGCACGCCCAGTATATGCGAATTATAAGGGCACTTGTCCGGCCACTCCGCAGAGCTAAGAATCGCAAGATTCGAGCGAAAATCCCCACCCTCCGTACACAAATAATTAAGGCACACTGGCAACTACACTGCCGACACGAATTCATGTTCCAGCAATGGGAAACAATCATCAGGGAACACCAACGGATAGGGACTAATGGCACCAAAATTGCCGAACAGGCCATACGCCTTAACAGGGAGTATGCCCAAATTTGGGATGACTACCGCGAACTCCAGGCCAATAACGCCATATTTGAGTTCACAGCAGGGCCGCCAACAAAACCAAGAGAACACATAGAAATCGACACGATAACGCAGCAATTCGCACGAACATCCATTGCAGACACTAACAACACAAAGAGGAAGGAGGCAAACGTGGACATGCCACAGAAATCGGGCAGACCACCCTCCAACACATTGCGGGGGCAGACTCACACACACAAACAATTTTCGGAACCGGCCCGGAAGCCTAACAGGATCGAGAACAGGCGAAACCGGGGGCATGTCCCTCCAACACCAAGACTGGGAGGAACAGGGCTACCCACCCCGACGTTACGTAAAAGGACATTTAAACAAACAACTAGGGGGGACAAGGAAAGACACATTAGGGAAGAGCGAGAGAGGGCCTACAGGCGAACACACTACTGGGACTATAGGGGCCCAACTAGGACGATAGCAGGAGTACACGCCACGACAAGGGATGAAACCCGCGATCGGCGGCGAAACGACATGATGGGGCGAAAGGGTGAGCGAGAGCGACACTTGCATGACATCTGGACATCCACAGTACAATATAACGATAGGGCATACATGTTCACCAGGCACATGGGCCCGACCACGCACGCAATGGCTAATTCGACGCCAGGACCACGAGTGCAAGTGCAGACGTTGACACATACAGAGGTCCACACCCGGCACACATACATAACCACACACAGTTGGTAGCACATTATCCCATCAACACGAAATCACGTTCCAAATTTAGCATGATTACCGGGAACTCCAGGCTAACAAGGCCATTTTTGAATTCATGGCAGGGCCACAAGCCCAGCCTAGAGAGGACAAAAGCGTAGATACGCTAACGCAGCAATTTGCGAGGATGTCCCTCTCAGACACTTACAAAACACAGGGGAAGGAGTTCACCGTGGCCACAGTCCAGAAGACGGCCAGGTTAGGCTCCAACACACTACAGGGCCAAGGTCACATCAACACACGTCCCTCAGCGCCGGTTCGGAAGGCAATTTTGCCAAACCGAAGGGCAGAACTTACGCCAACCCCCTCGGAACGGACGAACGAGAGGGAGTTGACGCCAGGACTCTCGGGCACACATAATAACACAGGGATAAAACGGGAGGTAAATATGCCATGGGCTGAGAACGTAGAGCCCGCCCCACAGCACATTAAGCCCACACAAGCCTACACACATAGGCAAACACAAGGGCAGGAGTCTACCGTGGCCATAGGCCAGAAATCGGTTAGATTACACTCCAATACATCGCCAGGGCAATCACAGGCAATTGCACGGCCTTTAACGCTAGTTCAAAGGGCAAGTTTGCCAGAATGGAAGCGGGCACCAGCATGTGTTCCCCAGGTGCAAATGCATAAGAGGGTGTTGCCTTCAGCCCATCAGGGTGCAAAACGCACGCCTGTGCACACTGACCAGCCACAAACACACAGTACACGGGGTGTAAGAAAGGTCTTATTACCTACCCCACGAGGCCGGGCAGTCAGCAATACACACACCCCTATAAACACTGCTAGGGTAGCGCGGAGCGCAATCAGCCCCTCAGACACAAGCACACTCAGACCAATATCCAGGCAATACGGTGAAAGTAGGCCCAGACTTACTTTGCTACAAACTCCTCCAGAAAATAGTAAAGAAGCAAGTCAATGGGTTTCAGGGGCCTACGCCTTAGTGACAGGCCGAAAGTATTCACCTTCCCGAACAAGGACGCTCGGACGTGGATAACAACTTTCACCAGGAATATAGCATACACTAATATCACATACATCACAAACATACACACAAGTAGGTTCTTTTACATGAAGGAAACACTACAATTGACACACAAAGGGCAGGTTCCACCCCTGTAAACGGTAGACACGCAGAGACTCATGGACAAAACTGCACATTTTGTATGTATATACAGTGGAACATGGCTAAGTCAAAAGTGTATAATTCAAAATTTATCCTAGTTTTTCTTGGCCCTGGCATTTTTTAGGCCATCAATGGTTTATAATCGGGGTTAATTCAGGATATATTTTGGACAATTCAACGTTTTTAATGTGCAAAGCCAAGCGGAAGCCAATCAGTTGGGCCACGCGGCTCAGGGCCGGAAAGAACTGTTCCAAATACAGCCTAAGCAACAAACCACAGCATAGAGCTTAGGCGGGTCTTTCTAAGTAGAAATGACTAAGTTGTTCTATGTTCCGTTCCTACAATTTGCTAGAATCTCTTGTGATGGCTGAGAGCCTTAATCATAAGAAACAGTCAATAATCTCAAACTATCTTTGAAACATAGTAGATTTCTACGCGACATAACTAGATTACTGCCTTACTAACTGCGTCAAATAGGTGAGTAGTACACTCAGGTTTCATTTTTAATTTAAGACTTCTGAGATTATTTACGATACAATCCTTATAAAGTACCGCCGTCTGGCAACCAGCTATGGTAAACATAAAGCATTATGTAAATGTCATACAATATATTTTCTCTACTTTTTTCAAAGAACTTTCTTAATTTGAATTTTTGGGATAACTCATTGTTTTCTCTTTCACTAATCCCGTGAAGTGCGAATTATCCAAGTGAACTGTATATATTTGATCCATAGGTATACCCTACCTATTACGCTGCCTATAGCATGAGTTTTTTTTCCATAACAGCGCTCAAACTAAACATAAAACGCCATGGGGTAACACTCACAGCTCAAGGGGAAAACACCACTATTTATTTTTGGAGGTCACACACTAAACGAAATACCATACAAAACAGTCAGTTATACTTAGCAAAACTGTCCCGGAGACACAGGCCTAAAAGGCACCAGGAATAATTACCCTGGACAAAGACGGTCTCGGACCCGCGACCTTCTGAATACCAGGAATGCAAGGTCGGGTAACTATCCAGTTGAAGGATAGGGCAATAATGGACAGTCACACTGACAGACATTCATATGCACAAAATAATAAAATCACCTCCGACACCTAGTCACCAAACACGCAACTAGCGGCCCGGAGGCACACATACATAACGACATCTAGTACCACTAACAAGAATATATTCCCCCCACGCATACAACAACACAAAATTTGGGGGACACAATATATATAAATAGCAGAAGGTTCTTATCTATGACGGAAAGCCATGCTCACAACAGGAGAGCGAGCAACCAAGCTCACACACACGTGCTTGACATATGCACATCGCCAGACAAGTAATAGGCAATGCCCACGTCAGTGTAACTTGATACTAGCGCGTCAGCGATAAGACGTAATGGGACAGCCAACAGTTGCAAACGGCACACAGCTTAGAAGCGCTTCCGCTTTGGAGGCTACACATATAATCATTCACGCCACTTTCAAAACCAAATAACTCCCGAAGTTAGGGTACGAGGGTCATCCAGAATAGCAGCAAACACTCACACTAACGCATATTTTCATACGCGTGTCGCAAAAATACAATAGACGTGCCATGGTACATACAGTACAAAAATTGCAACACCGGGACCTTAGACCAAGGCGGGTGCGAGCGCACGATAACACGATGCAGTCGTGCCAAAAACAAGCTACCCAATGGTATTTTTGGCGCGAAAACACAATCAGGGGACACACTAGGGACGCTCAAATCCCAACAGACAACGCAGACATGAAACACGGAGTATTACTCGGGATCCCGGGTCCGAATGCCCAATAATGGCGGACACCGTGGAAAACAAGAAGTGTCGACCAACGAAAGATCACTTACATACAAAACACGGGTTTTTTCATCATGACAGGTCAGAAAACTCAGCCAGCACGACTAGACACCGAATAGATCCATTTACAGGAGAAAATTCACTCCCACTCAGACGGAAATAGGACCGTATACAAGTACATAAGCGGTTGAAACACACGATTTTAATGACAGGGAGGTTCTTTACTATACATACAGGAGCATAGATTCGCCCAAGGTACTCGCTACAACAGCCTACCCAAGGCATTAGCGACCCCGGGACTACCAATAGGGGCCGTACCGAAAAGCACCAGACTTCTACGGAGACCACAAGATACTTTTCTTTGAACCATAGCGCCCGAAACCTAGATACGGGGGACGCAACTCCCACAGACACAAAACAGGTAACACCACATCTTTTCCGGCAAAAAGCCATGCAAAAATTTCGATTACCCCAAACATAGGAAATAGACTTCGTAAACACAAGTATAGCAATTACACAAGGCAATGGTCTTGCTGAATAAAAGTCTACACAACATCGGTAAACAAAAACGGGACAGATTAGCACACTGGCCCTCCCAGAATGCACAACAATGTCAACACACGAACATTGGCAAAAGTCACGTTCCGGCAGCCGCCATACGTAACATCAGAGACTTCCCGTATACAAGAACATGAAAACAAAATCACAACAAAACATTGAGTTGCGGACTCAGCGCATTTCAACATTGTTGCCGGTAGACATTCCTAGAGCACCCAGACGTGCAGGTGACACGCCGATATGATGACACTGGCATAAACCATCAACAGTAACAACATACAGACACACGGATATTGACACAGGATTTCGCGTTATTACGACAGGCTTGGCACTTAGTAATGCACAGATACTGTAGGCCATATTAACATAAGGAACACAAGAGCATGTTCACAAGGGCGATAACAAATTACACGCGCTGCCTGACAATTAGCATCACGACACACGATAAGACGTATCCGATAACGGCACGCGCGCCAGTATGCGCAGCGGAACGCAACCACAGTCACGCAAGCCTCAGTAACCATAGCCACGGGCACCTCCTGCCCACACGCGACCACTAATCAGGGGCGAATACAGACAGATTCCCTGAAGGAACAACCCCCCCCCCATAACTACTTCTCTCCTTGTTTATTTTAATCTTAAAAAAACCATCATAGGCGATCGGGACATGACCAGTTACACTCACGATCACTTACTACCTCAACATCATAAATGAGAGACCAGATTAGGCCATGACGTCACAGCGTCACCGCACTTCACCATCCCAAGGAGCGGAAAGAAAGCAGATAGTGACTAAGTGAGGATGACAGGAGCAGAGATGGATGGTGCCAGCAGGATGGCCAAGACACCACCCACGGGCTACCATTATACCACCCTTTTCCTTCCATAACCTTGTCACTCACAACACTATCCAACTGTGTCTGTTAGGTCTGTCTGTTAGGTAGTCAGCCCGAAGGCTGGTTGGATCCTCAAAAAGCACCACCGTTAGGTTATGTGGGTAGACACCCACAAAAACCCAAGGCAGCGCTATTTTGAGGCATACTAGGCAAGATGAGGAGTGAGGTAGTTTGCCATTGCTTTCCTCACTGAGTCAGAACAGCAGTACTAACTCTATGAGTAGAACCTTTCACAGCATCCACAGGCACTGACTGTGCCCTGAATGTCATTACTAAGCACCACCCATACCTCAGTAGCTTCCATATAATCACAGCCATGAGTGAGACTGAGACATCGGTGAAAAGCCACATTTTACTCTAGCCTGTGCCAACAGACAAATGCAAATGTACTGCATTGATCAAGAGATGGCAAACAGGCCAACAAACACATAAACACATAAAAACAGCTAAACTACATGCCAAAATATACATCGGGGTTGATAGACTTCATGCGTCTAAAGAGAGGGTCCACTACGCCCTGGTTCTCAATGCTTACACCCGAGTATTAGGGGTGAGTCGGAAAACGACATTAAGCGTAATGCACATCTCTATGTAAAGAGATGAGGCCGCATTTCAACTAACAAATATTTACTTACTAATAATCCCGCATGCAAGGGACATAGGATTATTACACCTCAGCCTATACCTATCCACAAATGAGAGCGGATACGCCTCATATCCAGCCACATGCATGGAATATCCTACCCACACACCAGGGTTATTATTATTATTACACCTGCATTGAATTCTTAAAAAAATTTGCAAACCTGGGAAGTACCTACCCCGTCCACTCACTGTAAAAACATCCTAGCAGCATCACCGGCTCCCGGCCACCATTAACATGGAGCCCAACGATGCACAACCCTCTCCTACCACGCTTTAAGCCCATCCAGCAGATAACGCCCCCGGATCCTAATAACAAGGGACCCAACGCCATAAAAACCTATTAACGCCTCCAAGAAAATTACCAAGGCATTACCGCTGGAAGTCCGACGTGGCGACAGAAGGCCTAAAGTAGTCCATGCATTTCGAAGATTCTACAACCGCAGAACACTTAAAAATTTACATAATCACACTGTAAATTATTTACATAGCACATTCATTTTTTTTCTTAACACAAAAGGAATCTGATGTCACGCTGAATGGTGATGACAGCGTAAACAGAAAGGCAGGGACGGGGCGAAACGCCAACAGATCCTGACCCAGACTAAATAACAGACGGAATTACGTAAGGTCGAAGCGCCGATGACCTAGCACGGGCGAACTTCGGAATCCCGGGAGTACCTAGCCTGTCCCCGGGACAAAGCAACGTTACACCCACTATGTGCTACGGGCATCGAAGCCAGACCTGCAGGGGAGACTTTCTACGGCTGGTGGGAGAATTAGTCAGCTCCACACCGGACTCAGGAGACGACCCTAGGGACGACCAAATTAGGACTAGACTCCTAGTTTAGTATGTAAGTAAGTAGAGCTTCTATGGCGGGAAGTTAGTCTTCTAATCGCAGAAGTGAAGCAGAATCTCAGGATTCAGCGGGACCAATCCTAGATTCACCAAGTCCTTGCCCCGCGTGGCAAGGTGAAGACAACCAAACAAATGAATAATGAATAAACAAATAATGAATAATATACATGAAATATGAATATTATGGAATGGATGCCATCATTCAGTCCCGTGCCCACACAAATGGCTGACAGCGAGTCACCAGAGCTTACATGGTCTCGCACCGGGCGGCCAGAGATATTAAATAGGCATGCAGCGAGCTGCCAAGAGGGGTTCGAGTGGGCAAACCCAGCAATGCCCATATAGGCGAAGCGGATTCCCGGACGCTAAATTCCCGGATGTTATTATTAATGCCAATATAGGCGAAGAGGATTCCCGGACGCTAAATTCCCGGATGATAGTATTTTATCGGACGATTTTTCCCGAACGATGTCCCGTGCCCACATAAATGGCTGACAGCGAGTCTGCAGAGCTTAAATGGTAACGCAGCGGGCGGCCAGAGATATTAAATAGGTATGCAACGAGCTACCAAAAGGGGTTCCTTGGGCAAACCCAGCAATGATGAATACATCAACAAAGGACAAATGAGGAATGATGACAATACAGGCAAGTACAACGGCGATGCGTTTGCTCTCCAGCAGCGCAGGCGTCCGGAACTTTAGTAATTACTAGTTATTAATCACTAATATAAATGTCGACAACTAGCCTTAAGGGAGCGGAATCCGGTGGTTTTAGAGACAACCGGTGTTTCTAGAATACAGGCGGGTGGTGATCTGGGGAGGTAAAACTGCCCCGGGCGATCGCTCCGGTCAAAATTTTAGCATGTAAGGCAGTTGCATTTGGAACGCAACTTAGAATTAAGCAAATTTAATAAGCGCTGTTGCTAAATCATAGCACAGCACATTTCGGCACTAGATTAAGGTAAAACCATTCGACTTGTAAATACAAAATATTTTTTTATCTATCATAATTTAGACTAATCACCTTAAGATTTCGGCGCCTGGCGACTAAAAACCATTGCCAGGGTAAGCCCAACAATACATTAAGATAAGTAAGATTAAGATAACAATACATTAAGATAAGTAAGATTAAGATAACAATACATTAAAATAAGTAAGATTAAGATAACAATGAACTGAATATATGTAACCATAATATTAAAATGTATTTCAGGCAAACCAGGAGGCGCCATCATACATATGTCCCCACCGCAAAAGAGGAACTAACAATGATTTTTTTACAGATAACAAGGAGAATGAACATGTCTATTGTAAATATATTTCCAACACCACATTACACTACCTATCTCTAAAACACCAACACACTAATCTTCGTTTTTCAGTCACACCCCTAAAGGTGATGACGCCAGCAGGCAATGGCAATCAGCAGCCGTGAGATGCTGAGGGCTGTTGACCTGAGTAAACACCGCTCAAATATAGAGCAATATGCGATGATCAGAGACGGCACGGCCTTTGTAAGTGCCGTACCTCATCATCAAGATGGAACTCCTACTCACGGCAGGAGAAGCATTAAAACACACAGCAGGTGGAAAGTGGACTAGCAGCGTGACCACTAAACCGCACCGGAAAACGGCCAGATAGTACATGGCCATGAGAGGGCACACGAGTGCAGAGAGTAGCGTGCACGCAAGGGTAGTAAATACGGCCGTCTAAGAATAAGATAATGAAGTTAGACTATAGTGAGTACAGTACATAAAAAGTGATGTAGATAAGAGGCACCTCACACAAAAATTGGTAAACCGTACTGGCCCACCGATCAACGCCGACAGGCAACATTACACTGAGGATGTCCAAATTAATAATACCATTACACACATGTTATCCAAAATATTTATAATTACCTATATTTTAATACAAGGTCGCCAGTATACCAAGGTTGTCACACATTGTAAACATATGTATTTTTTATTTATTTCACACACATGTATACACTGACTTTCCTTTCCATTCTTTTAACTTACATTTTGTAAAAATGTCTTACTTCACCCTCACATAATAAAAACATGTTATATAAACCAACTAATTACACCTTAAGACATTTGTTTCTCTTTCCCTCCACTCTATCACTATATTTTAAATGTTACATTGTACACCTCACACGAGGGCACTTTTTCATCCGCTGCAGCGACAGCGAAAGGGCATGCCTAGCCCTAACGATGTTTTTTCCCCTCGTTGTGCACTTACGCAATCATTTTTACGATTATTATTTCATGTTACATTGTATATCTGATCCATGTTACATTTAGCACCTACTCTTACACAGGGCCGGATTTACCCAAAGTTACTCTATAGGCACCTCTCCATTGAGCGCCCCTCTTCGCTTGTTCGCTTGAGCCCCCCCCCCTTTACCCCATTTTTATGATAAGGCATAGCCACTCTCATGAGGTAAGGTTCGAAAAAAAGGAATAAACAGATATGGCTGACAGCATAATTTTATGCTTGAATTATTACGCAGGGAAAACATAGTCAATACAATAAAATAAAAAAATAAACAACTTGGAGTAAAACTACATGAAACAGTTTAACTTTTATGCAACCAAAACACTTTATGAATACCCTTTCCAAAAATAATGTCTAGCCTTAATTCATACAACAAAAATGAAGAGTAGCTTCAAAAATAAAAACATAATTTACTGCTGTAACTGAAGGAACTGCGGTAGCACGAAATATATTAAAAAAAATAGTAGAACACACACTAATTTTAAAACGCAAGAAGAGCAGTGGTACGAACGACATTTTAAATTAAACAAAGCGCCTCTAAAATACAAATAAGGCCAACTGCATATCTTCCAGCAATATCTTTTAGAGAAATTAAAGTGCAGATTAAAAACATGAATGAAGACATAACGGGGCCTGCCTCAAGCACAACGAGAACTACTTCAAAAGTTTCCTTCTTGCCTTCTTTTCGGCAAATTCATTAATTATGGCACCGCAGTTCAAGTTTATCGTCATATCTTTTTCAATCGCTAGGAGTGCAATAAAGTTTAACCTTTCTTCTTTAGTGACTGACCGCAAATAGTTCTTGACGCGATTCAGTACCGAAAATGATCTTTCTCCAGAACAATTGGTCACTGGAATGGTGAGAAGTATCCGTAAAACAATGTTTACGTTCGGGTAGATATCGTGTAAATCTTTTTCATGAAGGAAAGGGCTGAGCTCAGAGGCTGACCTACCTTTAAAATCTGCAATTTTTTAATGTTCCTTTAAATGCAAGCACTCGTCAGTCAGTGCACTTTGTAAGTCATCCTCATACATTTCTGAGAGATTGTCAGCGAAATTTTTTATCATTGGTCCATCTAGGTCTAACAGGTTTTCTAGAAAATAAAATCTCTTATGGAGGACTTTGTAAGCCTCACTTCGCCTCTTAAGCTCAGTACTTAGTACATCCAGAATTACATAAAATACATTGACGCGAAAATTTTCTGAGCCTTCTGACGGTACATATTCTCCTTGCTTTGTCTCATCACTCCTAGTCTTTCGTTCCGGTCTTCTCTTTAGGATGTAGGAATATTGAGCAATACCGCTTAATTATTTGGCTTCTTTCTCATAGACATCGACATTATCTCTTAAACTTTGCACAAATTCCGCTAACGAAGCGTAACATTCTACCACAGTGTTCAAATTAGTGCTAAATTTTTGGAGCTTCTGGCTGACAGTATTAAATCTTTTTAGAATGGTACTCCAAAAAACAACTAGGAAAGCAGTTTATAATTGTAGGATATTGCTTAAGATGCCATTGGCTTCACTTCGAGTGCTTGCCTTTTGATTTCTGTCTTCGTGAATACCCTCAAGAGCTGCCACGACGCCACACCAGCCTTCCCTCAGAGCTTGACAAGCGTCATATCGTGCCGACCACCGAGTAACTGATGGGCTTTTTAGTACGCGCACGATAAAGTTCTTTAAAATTTTCCATCGGTGGGTCGAAGCAGTAAAAACGTTGTACAGTTCTTGAGCTGTTAAAAATCCCTTACAGATTCTGAACAAGATTCAGCGGCATGAGTTCCAACCAAATTTAGTGAATGGGGTGAGCATGGTGCATAGAGAGGCCGCTATTCGAGGAGCTGAAAAGGAAAATCCCGCATTAATTAGGAAAGGGAGATTGTGGGGACCCTAACTCGTACAGAGGAATTGCCCAAGAATCGACAGTATTGAAACTCCTCAGCAATATAGTTTGCATTCGTTTGACAAAGGCAATAGAATCTCAGATACCGGAAGAGCAATTTGGTTTTAGGAGGGGACGATCTGCAACTCAGGCTATACAATGTCTGCAGGCTGACATAGAAGAAGCCCTGAAACCACCCGGGGGAAAACTACATGTGGTATTCTTGGACTATGCAAAGGCCTTTGATACCATCAATAGACAAATGCTCGTAAGGAAATTAGACAACATGATTGGTGAAGGCAACTACTTGGCGAGATTTATTAGGACCCTGTTGAGCGAAAACTACATCGTTATTTCGGACAACATTAAAACTTCCAAGGAAATACAGGAGACAATTGGAGTACTGCAGGGGGATCCCTTAAGCCCCATTCTCTTCGCTCTTGCTACGGCAGATGTGGTGGAAATATTACCCCCAAATGTAAAAATATACATTTACGCAGACGATATGGCTCTAATTTCAACAAGTGAAAAGGATTTACAGCAGGCGTTTGACAGAGTTGTGGAGTGGGTGGAAGAGAATGAACTCTATCTGAATGAAAGGAAAACAGTTGCAATGACTTTCAGAAAAGGGGGAAGAGGAGCGGCAATTCTCTACAAAAACAGGCCGCTGGAATGTGTTACGCACTTCAAGTATCTGGGGGTGACGTTCCAGACTCACGGAAACGTCTTCACTATTCACATCAAGGACAGAACAAACGCGGCTATAAAGGCCATGAGTGACATACGACATCTCCGAACACTGTCATTACAGACAGCGATGAGACTTTTCTCGCTGAAGATCATTCCTGTAGTTGCATATGATTTGGAAAGTATTTGGCATCACCTTAAGTATAAGCAACTCGTAGAGTTGGAGAAGGTTAAAGCTACCTACCTGAAAAGGGTAATGTGTCTTTCGAAATTCCCTCTTTCTCGGTTGGTGTATGAACTCGCGAAAGGGCCTCCTTTTGTTGAAGACCTCAGATTACAGCTGCTCCTGCCATCTACATCGGGTTATGAGAGACTAATGCAGGAAATGAAGTTAAAGAGAGGAAGCATATGGCAGGAATTTTATATCACGGATGCGATGACATCGCGAGATTGGACGAGGGGTTTCTATGAGATGAGTCACTTGATAACCAGATTCGCGGTGCATGGATTCCACTTCAGGGTGTGTGCAAACAAAATGTACCATCAGCCGGATTGCTGGTGCGTGTGTGCCCTCTGCGGCAAAGCATGTGACAGATATCATGTAATGCAGTGTGATCAGAGGAAGTTATCTCTGTCACAGTTTTGTACTAGTGATAAGTAATAAATAATGATGATGATGATGATCGAGGAAAAGATAAGTCATGTTTCATTCAAATGCATATTTTGTGCTCTAATAAATTTATTAGAGCACTTCAAACATAGTAAATTTAAAAAGAACAACTTTTAATATACTCTGCAGGCACGGTACGGTTTCGAGGCCAGTCTGAGTTTTTACGTATGTTACTTTGTGCAACAGTGTATCAAGGAATCGCCTATTGGGAAAGGCCTACTTTGTGTAAAGTAATTCGTGTACGGTAGCTTACCTAAGTTGCTGAACTCCATCGCAGTCAATGTCGTGAACCGCAGAGCAAGAATTGTTATTGTTATCCGAATTTGTCGTTGGAGGTGTAGGATTCACACGCGCACTAAACATCTCATTTATTATCCGACATTTTGATAGTGTAACCTCGGCTTTTTTTTATCCTCTTCAGCTTTGCGGATACGGTTTTGGTAACCAGACAACATTTTGCTGCCCATAGTTTAAAACATTTACTTGCAGATCATATCACAACACAACAAAACAACACAACGCAAGCTCGAAATCGCACACAGCACAGGCAAGGGGGGGGGGGTGGGGCGCGGGGCACTTCGATGCTGCTACAATGCAAGCAAACCCAGCTACCGCAACAACAGCGCGCGCAGCACAGCTCCGCGTCCCTCTCACACTTGTTGGGTCGAAAGGGCGTCGAGCGGCATAACGAAAAGCGAAGTGGAAGGGCATGCGACAAAGACACAATAATATTTCAAAATGTCTCTGCTCATTTCTCAATATTTATTTTAGTATATATACTGCTATAATCCTAACTTAGCACATTTAAAGCCGTAGCAAAGAGGGCGCCTGATGGCGGTGCACTTCGGGGCGCCTCCAGTACAGATCATTGCCGGTTGCCTAACCGAAGGGGCGCCTTGTGGCGCCCCTTGGACTGCGGCGCCCCTAGGCACGTGCCTATTTTGCCTTACGGTAAATCCGGCCCTGCTCTTACAACCATGTATCTAAAATAATGGTGATACTTTATGATTTTAATATGTTTTCAAAATTCACGCTATAAGATTCAAGAATTATGTCTGCTATTGCTATTTACACATGTACAAACTAAAATATGTTCCACACCCAAAACCTACCCTTCTGAGCACAATCTGGACTCACATCACCACGACCCCGACACACCTACACCAGCACTGAAGAAAAGAAGAAGAGGTACAAGAAGAAATCAAAAACGACCCATCACATCGACACCCCCACTCTACGTCCCGTTCCCGTTCGCGGGGACGCGAACTAATCGAAGAAGAGGACTTGTACAGGCCCGGGGGGCTGTACCCCATGAAAGCCACCCCCCATCTTTTACTAAAACCATCCCAACTGGCAACGTCATAAGACCAGAACATTACCTTTACACAGCAAGAGGCGGCCACCCAGCTTGGGAGGTTAGCCAACTACTTGCGACACATACATAAACATCTACACAACAACTAACTGGGGCAGCTACGTCGACGGAACGCTTACCACGCAGCGCCGAGAACTATAAGAATGGAGTCCTTATTGGAGCCATTATCTGTTGTACAGTGTGCGTCGCCGAAGGCCCTAGCTGACGTCTGCTCCAGCTGCATCATCAGGTGTGACTCAGCAAAGTGCTCAGAATCCTTTACTTTGTGAACACCCACTCATAATCTTGTACACTCTACTTGTATAATTGCCTACATTCCCCCAAGAGGGACTTACAAATTCACACTCACTGACCAATAAACACATGGTCAGTAAATTACACTTGTATTGATAATTACACTCCTCTTTACATCCTCATACCCTTCCTGACTCTCGTCACGATTGACCGTGACCATAGTAGCCAGTAATTGCTTGGTCAGACTCAATTGTGCTTCCCGCACGCGACTCGACTACATAACGTCGAGCCGCTGACGTAAGCACGCCTATTGTATTACCCATCCCATCCAGCTGGCAGGCCGGTATAGTAGCCTGCATTTAGAGGTCCATCCCCTAATCAACACTTGCATCTTTGCAGGAACACCCCCTAGCGTTTAAACACTAAACAACACACTACACTAGTAAGCTCTCTCAGCTACGGGAAGCTACTCTCTCCTAGGAACTACCTTCCAAATTATCACAGTGACACAAGTGTTTTATCCCAAACCACCCCCCAACTAAGGGATCTAAAACAATATAATGAAATTGTGAAGTGCCAGACAAGTACCCCTTTTCACCCTTTAGCACTCCCCCCAACAATTCCCTCCTTTGGCAGCTTCATTTAGTGGGCAACGATCTGATCCTCCCGGCAAGCGTAAATTTACTGAGTTGGTACATCCGGCTCCGAAATTGATTACTCCCTTGGGATATGATAGGTCGGCATATCTGAAACTGATAAAACCCCAACCGTGGAGCGGATATCACCCCTTGAGAAGCCCAGCGAACCGGGCACATCCGGTGTCCGACGCCTGGAGCCCGATTCGGGGCCCGATAACTCTGCTCCTACTCAAATCATCCTCGACGAATTTACAGAACTCATGGATCTTTAAGGCCACAATGCACAGTGGGCGCACTGTGTTAAAACGTTATTAGATAAAATACTGCCATTACTTCCACCCCTCGAAAAACCACTACCAAGGGGCACTGGTGCAGTTTGTCAAGAGTTTCTTTCCTTTTCTTTTTTGGGTTCTATTCGTTTAGTCTCTTTCTTCATCTCATGTCGTTCATAGGTGAAGGATGTGGCTGCTACAATGGAACTGTCGGAGTGTGGTAAATAAGAAGCATGAATTGCTTCATTTGATATCGACATATCACCCTGAGATCGTATTTATCCAAGAAACGTGGCTATACCCACATTATCGTTTTCAAATTCCCAATTATACGGTCTTTCATGAAGATGGTCCGGGATACGGAGGCTTAATAACCCTCTGTAAAACGGATTTACAAATAACTCCGCTGTCTTTGCCTTATCAACTCCCTTTTAGTTGCCATCATTTTTTCGGGTGGGGGATATATATGTCAGTCATATCTATTGCCCACCACGTGTTCAGGGCACGCCAGAACAGTGGCACATGTATTTTAAATATGTGTCTCAAAGATCTAAGCATGTTATTCTAGGAGATTTTAATGCACACCATGGACTCTGGGGCAGTGAACGAACTAATGCCAAATAGACATATTGCTCATGCGATTTGCACATTTTCCTTAAGGGACTCTGGGACTGAGTTTTTGACAGAAATCGCAAAAGTATTGATTTTTTTATTCTTTGATATAATTATGCCCCTGACTCCAGCCGACGATTTAGTGAAAGTCTTTTCTGAATTCCGCCATATTTAAAGGCCCAGCGAATTCTTGAAATGTCTAGTGCATGGTATTTAAACGCCTCCTATTCATGGGCTTTCATTGAGGCGAGTAGGCCTATTTCTGTACTTATTTTCCTAATAAGGAGCTCAGAAAAGCAAGAAAGAGGGTGTTAGCATATTGTGCTGGGCAGTTTTAGCTGATAAGGTAAGCTGATAACTAAAAAATATGCATGGCTTTATAAAAGTGCATTTTTCTGAGCTTCTCATATTTTTGAAACAAAATTCGCCCCATGTGCATCAGACTTGTAGCTATAATGTAGCAAATTTTTATACATATTCTATATTAATGCATCGATAAGCACAGTGATTAGTTTTACTGTTGTATTCATAGTTTTGCCATTAAAATATTTTAATTTTCAAATAATAGGCAATTAATGGGATAAATAAATTGTGAAATATGTTAATTTATATCTCAACAAATATTCATATGAACTTAAAACCAATCACTAGGATTGCTTCCATACTAAATATCTATATGGGAAAGTCATGATAAATGACCTACCTCTATCCGTTTAACTCAAGAACCATTTTCAAAATTTGCCTATTTTTCATATTAAAATAATCATATCTCCTAAATGGTTAGAGGTAGAAAAGTGTAAATCAGTAGTCTAGTGTATATTACTATTAAAGTGCTGTATGTAACATTAGAACAATATCCATTGATAATTACCTAAAATTGAAAGCTGATAACCAAAAAATGTGCATGTTTTTATAAAAGACATTTATCGCGCCTTCCCATTTTTTGATACAACATTTGGTCCTTGCGCATTAGATTTTCTGCTATAAAAATGCAAATTTGTATTCATATTTTATATTAATGCATCCATAAGTTCAGTGATTAGTTTTACTGTAGTATTCTTAGGTTTGCCATTAAAAATATTTTAATTTTAAATAATAGGTAATTAATGGGGAAAAAATTGGAAATGAGTTAATTTATATCTCAACACATATTCATATGAACTCAAAACCAACCACTAGGATTGCTTTCATACTAAATATCTATATGGGAAAGTCATGTTTAACGCAAGGACCATTTTCAAAATTCGCATAATATCTATATAAAAATAATCATATCTCCTAAACAATTAGAGATAGAAAAGTGAAAGTCAGTAGTATAGTGTATATTAGTATTTGAGTGATGTATGTAAAATTAGAACAAATCCATTGTTAACTACAGAAATATGAAAACTCAGTCCCAGTGTCCCTTAAATGACGGTTCTCCTACGCGATTGACACCCCCGGGCAGTCCCAAAAGTGTGGTGGATTTAACTCTCACTACCCCGGCTTGTTGCATAAATTAGATTGGAGCACGATCGGGGACACGCATCAGAGTGATCATTTCCCTATTTTAATTTTTTATGATCGCACTGGGGTAGCACCATCGATACACCGGGGCACTAAAATAACTCGTTCCTTAAAATACTTTGATTTCGACTTCTTTCAGACATTCATTCAGGATAATCTGGGCCGCATCCCACCCCTCCCACGTCAGAAATACTCTCTTTTGTATCACCTTATTCAGCAATATTTGGATTGTTATCACCCGAAGCGTCCAATTCCGTATAGTAGGTTCCAACGCCCTGGGACTATACAGTGGTGGGATGCAGAGTGCGCCTTACTAGTAAAAAGACGGAAGGCGCGTTTACGAAAATATCGGAAACATGGTACACATGACAATTATATCTTGTATAAGCGCGTCACAGCCACGGTCCAACGAGTATTTAATGAAAAGAGACGCGATGCATGGAAGAATCACATCAGCTCATTAAATGCCACAACCTCTTTAACTAAGTTATGGTCTACCATCAAAAGGTTGTCCAATACGCGTTATATGGGGCCGTCTACAGGACTTAGCCGGCAGGGTTTTCAAGAATTTTATATAAATCTCACGCCAGATACAGTTATCAATAAGGGCCCGCTTCCGTCTTATACAGCTTCAGATCATTTCCATGTTTTACTGCAACCTATAACGCACGTGGAAATTCAATCTGCCCTACGAGGTACGAAATCGACTAGTCCGGGTGTGGATTCCATAACATATCAGATGGTTGCCTATCTTCCCGGCAAGGTACTGGAGATGCTTATTTCTGTATATAATGAAGTTTTACGGTTTGGCACGTTTCCCACTGAGTGGAATATCTTTGAGGTCCTTCCTATCCTAAAAATTTCAATGGACGCACGTGACCCTCAGAATTATCGTGGGATCAATTTAGGCTCCTGTGTTAGGCAGATATTTCAAAAAGTATTATTGCAACGTTTGCAATGGTGTATGGAATATTACAACTTATTCTCTAAGTATCAATTCGCATTTCGTAAACGTAGCAGTACTGTAGATGCTCTTTCTATTTTCTTAACTGATGTGTTATTAGCTAAAGGACGCAAACATCACACCATTGCTGTTTGTCTGGATATTAAGGGGGCGTACGATGCCGTAGATCCCATGATTTTACAACGGAGCTGCAGGAGCTTCAGTTCCCCTCTCCATCTCTTTATATTGTTCACAATTTTTTAACTCATCGGCGTCTCTTATTACGTACCCCCGAGGGGATGCTGGACCACCGTCAGACGTCTAAGGGCTTGCCGCAAGAGGACATACTTAGTGGGTTTCTGTTTTCCATTTATACTCAACAATTAGAAGCGGTGATTTTGCCTTATGCCCGTATCATACAATATGCGGATGATTTTATGATTTATTGTTCCCGTGACACTTTACATCAATGTCGAACTGATGTATATCTTGCTTTAACTCTAGCCCATGAATGGCTAAGTAATCATGGCTTGGAAACATCTCCGGGTAAGAACTCGGCTATAATTATCACGCATCAACGGCGGTACGATCAGACCCCTATTTTATTTCGACAGGGTGCCATAGATGTTGTGCGCAATATCAAATATTTAGGATTTATATTGACGATAAACTCCGGTGGACACGGCAGGTACAATATCTTGAAGTTAAAATCGAAAAACGGTTACAGGTCCTTCGAGCTTTCACAAGGCGTCGTTGGGGAGCGGACCCCGCATTATTATTGACAGTGTACAAGAACATTATTCGTTCACAATTAGATTACGGCAGTTTTTTTACGATGTAATGGCGAACAGTCGCTTGTTAATGTTAGATAGACTACAATATAAAGCCATCCGCATAATTCTAGGGGCTTTGGCCTCCACCCGCACGAGTACATTGTTGGTGGAAGCCGGTGAGTTACCTTTATCACATCGACGCACATTTATAGCGGGCAAATATTTAGCCTACAAATTGTCGTTAGTGGCGTCTCCGATTATCTCTAAATTACAACTTCTGACGGAATATTACTCACAAAATCGTTTAGATCGCTCACATAAACCGGCACTTGTCATGGCTTATGAGATTTTACAACCCTTCAGGAAGGATGTGTTACAAACCCGTTTAGCACTTCCATATACAATCCCATACTGGGTTTTGCATACCCAACCTAAGATTCTGCATAATTCCTTTCCATTGTTATTTCAAATGTTCAAGCATCATCCGAATATCATTTCTCGTGCATTTCGAGATATTCAGGATTTGTATTCCAATTATACGATTTTTTATACGGATGGTTCAAAGATGGTTCGACCGGATCGCGTGGGGTCGGCTTTTTACTCTCCTGACTTACAGGTTAGTCGCACTTATTGCCTCCCCCCTCATCTTACAATCTTTACAGCTGAACTCTTTGCTATACGCCAGGCTCGTCACTATATTCATGCCCATCGTTTACATCACGTGCTAATATGCACGTATTCTTTGAGTGTTATTAATGCCTTACCTCATTTTCTGCACTCAAATAATTGATATCTTTACCAAATAGTGCATTATTTCCATACATTCACTCTCACAGGACAAGACGTGGTCATCATGTGGATTCCTGAGCATTCTCATATAGCGGGAAATGAAACAGTAGATCTCTGGGCAACGAATGCGGCATGCGGTCAGGGAACAGTTTATAATATCGGGATACCGTATCCGGATATAGTACCGATAATTCATCAGCGAGTCGTTAGTGCTTGGCAAAATGAATGGACCGAGATAGCAAAATGTAAAGCAAAAAAATTTTTCTCAATAAAACCATCCGTAACTACAGAGCCTTGGTTCCGGGTCGGAAAATATTCGCGGCGTCATATTATTACCATCATTCGAATGCGGTTCCAGCACGCTCTTACACCAGTAGCTTTGGAGCGCATGCATCTCAGGGACAATGATAGGTGTGTATGTGGTAGGGCACGAGGTACATTACATCACATATTGTTTCAGTGTGAAACCTTCAATCCGCAGCGAGACATTATGTTGGAGAAATTGAGGCGACTTGATTATCTCTTGCCTTTAAACATCGCGTCACTTGTACATAGTCCTACAGTTCCATTGGTGGATGCCATTATGTCATATTTGAATCACCTTCCATTTCAATTGTAATATCATAGGTGGGCTCCTAGGGGGTCCTTCCCGTTATTTGTTCTGGTGCTCCTGGGTGTGGTTTTTAGGCTTTTGGTCACCCATATATATATGTTTCCGTTATTCCTCATATTTGGCGTGTGTGATAACTATATAAATTTAGACATCAGTGCTAAAGATCAGCTCCGATAGTGAAGAGGATAATGTGGACATCAGTTTCAATGTGACAAACGAAGTCCAAGTTGGTTTTTGAACATATGGACCCATTTTCTGCGGCATTTTACTGCGATGGCTACTGTAGGGTACTCCCAGCCGGATGTTATTGGGCGAAGAGGCTTCTGTGTCCAGCAACACAACCCAAACAACAATAACAAAACGTGGTTAAAGTGGTGGTCTCACTGGGTCTCACAGAAGACTATTATATTCTTTGACTTGTGTGGCTGGTGGGTTTAATTATTTGATGATTGTTTTCATTCGATTCTCAGCTTGCGCAGCGTACAGTTGGGCAAGCTTTAGGTCCTGCTTACTCGTCTTCGAGTCGGTCGTGCGTGTGTGTGTGGTGTAGGTGATTTGATTTTGTGTCATTTTCACTGAGTGTATAGTGCATTGAACGGTAAGTGTGATGGGCTCTACGAGTGATGGGACGGATTCTGGCCGCCCGCCGGACTGTGTGCAACTGATTGAATATGACTCCCCAGTATCAATGGAGGGCATGATACTGGTCCCTGCGACCGGCATTGTACCGCCCGAGACATCAACAGCGACTAATATTCAGACTTCACAGAACACTGAGGTTACTGCTCGCCAGCCCATGACATACTATCCCCATCATACGGGGCCATACAGTGTCTTTGTGCAAGGACAAGGGGAACAGAGACTCGGAAATTTACACCCCATGGCGTAGGGACGAATCTTTTTTGAACAGAAAATTCCTGGCATTCAATCCATTCAAAGAAAAGGACGTAACAGGGTGCAGGTGGTATTTGACACACGCTTGCATGCCAACTCCTTTTTACGCCACCCCATTCTCCAGGCTAAACAGTTAGATGCATTTATTCCGTCTGCTAACATACAGCGTGTGGGGCTTATACGGGGCGTGGATACTGCCCTAACGGACGCTGAAATTTTACAATACTTACAATCCCCCGTCCCGATCGTTCGGATTCAACGGTTTTACCGAAAAAAGGATAATAATGGCGTCATGGATCGTATCCCTACTGGAACAGTTAAAATCCACTTTGAAGCTCAACGTTTACCCGAGTTTGTTTCCATCTTTAATGTCTTGCTTGAAGTGCAATTATTTATATTCTCTCCAACTCAATGTGTGAAGTTCCTTCGCTTTGGACACATCCAGCAACATTGCCGTGCGCGAACCCCTAGATGTGGTCGCTGCGCAGGTCCCCATGATACGACTGGCTGTCAGTCTGTTGACTTAAAATGTGCCAATTGTGACAGTAATCATCTTGCGACATCATTGACTTGTCCGGAACGGCTTAAACAGGAAGCCATAAAGAAACAAATGTGTACGGAGAATAAATCCTATCACGAAGTGATTAACAGTATGAGACCCCCCCCCCCCTTTCCAGCCTCAAAATTTGCCACAACAGTTCCCCCCACTCACTCAATTCCCTCTGCCACCTCCCATACAACCCCCCCGTAAACGTAAATTCACGGAGATGATCGTTCGTTCGCCCAAAACATATCAACCATTGGGATATGATAGGCAGGCGTATAATGCCCTCATTTCGTCTCCCACGGCCAGCCGGATCACGCCCAGTGCGCCGCCTAGCCCTGTTGCGCCATCAACTTCTTGCCCTTCAGGCAGTAGAACAATGTCTGCGAATGATGAATATACCTCAATCTGTGAAGACTTTCATGCCCTCATACAGCTATTGGGTAACAATGCCCAGTGGAGTTCCAAGTTACAGGCCTTACGTGCCAAGGTATTACCGTTATTACCGCCTCCAGTGACTCCCATAACGATGGGGTCCATATTAGCTCGTCCCACGCCGGAAGAACTGAACTGACCTGAGCTTTTCGGTGGAAAACATTTGTGAATCAGATTGTTCGATCTTTTCCCAATCCTTCTTCCTCAAATTATCATTATCACAACCCGGTGCATAGTCGTCCTTGTTGAATTAATTCCCTTTATTACCCTGAATGTTATTGCTCCAGTGGAATTGTAGAAGTATCTTAAATAAAAAACATGAATTGCTGCAGTTAATTCACGAATATGATCCGGACATCATATTCCTACAAGAAACATGGCTTCGGTCCTCGTATAAATTTCAGATTGCTAATTATCAGGTGGAACGTCAGGATGGACCCGGATATCGAGGTATCATGACGTTATTTAAAAATACTTTACGGTACACCCCCCTTTCTACTAATTATTACATGCCTCATACTTATCATCAAACGTTCCTTGTTCAAGATCTCCATATAAGCCATATTTACTGTCCGCCTGGTATACAAGGCTCACGTAGACAATGGTATTTATATTTTCAGTTTATAAAGACATTTTCTAAACATCTTACATTGGGGGATTTTAATGCCCACCACCCCTTGTGGGGCAGTGGTCGAGTTAACCCGAAAGGACGGCACATCATTGCGGCTATTCAGGAATTACAACTACATTTATTAAATGACGGGTCACCCACCCGCCTTACCCCACCGAATAGTCCACAAAGTGCGGTGGATTTAAGTATCACTACTGTAGATATAGCCCATAAGTTGTCATGGCAGACTGTGAAGGACACGCATCAAAGTGATCATTATCCAATTATAATGGAATATGATGTCTCGCGTAATCGACATATCTCGCAGAACGTATTTCAAGTTAAGAGGAATTTTCGGCATTTTGATTATGATTTGTTTAAACACTTTTTAGAGGACAGGCTTTCGCGGCCATTACAAAAGTCCGATAACGGTTATAATTTTTTACTAAATAATATCCGTGATTATTTTAATACATATCACCCTTATATTACAAAATCATGTCCTCCAAATAATCGTTCTGCCTTACCCTCATGGTGGGATCAAGAATGTAAACACTTAGTACGACGTCGCAAAGCGAGTTTAAAAGCTTTTCGGCACTATGGTACTTCCACCTCATATTTGAGATACAAGAGTCTCACCGCTCAACTCCAACGTGTCTTTAATCATAAACGACGCGAAGCGTGGAAATTATACATTACCCAATTAAGTAGTAATACGTCCATAAATAGTATTTGGTCGGCGATTAAACATTTTACGAATACCCTTCCTCGACCCTCTCCCTCTCAACTTTCGGCGCAAGGATACCACGACTTGTATCATACTTGGACACCCGACATTGTTATTCGTATGCCTACATCATGTGCCTCTGGTTCGCTGGACCGTTTTTCCAGTTTAATGCAGCCTATTATGCGCAGCGAATTTTTACAAACATTCAGACACAAAAAATCAACAAGCCCAGGCATTGACGAAGTGACTTATACCATGATCGCTAGATTCCCCGTAAATGCTCAGGACATCATCCTTAAACTATATAATTCGAGCTTATGCACAGGGACATTTCCAGAAGATTGGAATGTTTTTCAAACTGTCCCTATTTTGAAACCCACAAAAGATGCCCGCTTAGCGAGTAGTTATCGAGGTATCCAACTTGGCTCCTGTTTCCGCAAAATTTTTCAAAATATACTTCTCCGACGGCTGCAATGGTGTCTAGAATATTATACCCTGTTTCCTAAAACGCAATTTGCATTCAGGAAAAATCTCGGTACATCTGATCCATTAAACATTTTCTTCACCGATTTACTCCTCGCAAAAGGACAGAAAATGCATACTATAGCGATTTTCCTTGACCTAAAAAATGCGTATGATTCTGTAGATCCATTTATTCTTATTAATATACTTCGAGATATGCAATTCCCACTTCCATTCCGGTGTTTAATATATAACATGCTATGTCATCGTAAAATCATTTTAAAATCCCCAGTCGGTGTATTTGATTCCCGATACACCTCTCACGGTGTCCCGCAGGGAGATGTTTTAAGTGGGATTTTATATTTAATTTATACTCGTACCCTCGAAACAGTCATATTACCGCACGCTCGCATCCTTCAATACGCGGACGATATTTTAATATATTGTACAAGGGACGATTTATTCGCATGTCGTCGGGATATATACACCGCCTTATCTAATGCTCATGACTGGTTTCATCAACACGGATTTGAAACTTCTGTCGGAAAAAACGCTGCGATGATATTTACTAACAAACGACGTTACGACAGTTCTCCTATATTATATCGTCAAGGCCAAATTCCGGTGGTGACGAATGTAAAATACTTAGGAATTTACATTGACAGGAAAATGCAAGGAGAGAGACATATACAATACCTTAAGAGTCATCTTACCAGCAAAATCAATGTTTTAAAATCACTTACTCGGCGCACTTGGGGAGCAGACCCGGAACTATTATTAATAGTATATCGTAATATAATTCGGTCTGTGCTGGATTACAATTCCTTCTATTTTGATATAATGTCAAGTACTAGGCTCCTCAGTTTAGATAGAATACAGTTTACTGCTTTGCGTCTCATAATAGGCGCGCTTACATCTACTCCCACAGGAGCACTTTTAGTTGAAATGGGAGAAATGTCGTTACATTATCGGCGTCAACACCTTGCATGTATGTACCTGTTGCGTAAAATGATGATAGCGGTATCACCTATCGTTCCTAAATTACAATTATTGGAAGACTATTATACTCGTCGATTATTGCCCACAGCTTCTGTTCCCGCCTTGCTGGCCGCATATTCCATTCTTAAACAGTACCGCCATAATATATTAAAAGTTAGTCGCCTGCCTTTATATAATATTCCGTATTCCGTAGCTCATTTTCAACCGAATATACTCCAGCATTCCTTACCCCAAATACATCAGACTTTTCCACACAACCCAGTAATCATTCCTCGTATGTTTCACGAAATAACGAGCCATTTGGCATCTTGCATTCCTTTTTATACAGATGGGTCTAAAATGGTTCACCCCTCACGTGTGGGAGCAGCTTTCTTCTCTCCCGATTTAAATATTTCATGTCAGTATACTTTACCCTCTGACGTTACGATATTTACAGCCGAAATTTTTGCAATTCGCCAGACGTGTCTTTATATTAAAAAACATGGTATTCGCCATTCGCTAATTTGTACAGACTCTATGAGTATCGTTCAATCACTTCAAAATGTTCGCGGGGCTGATAATTGGTTTTTATGCCAGTTAATGCATCAATTGTATACTTTACATACTGAGGGTTTTGATGTCAATATCATGTGGATCCCCGGCCATTCACATATTGAAGGTAATGAAATCGCTGATAAACTCGCCAAGGAAGCGGCTAATGGTATAGGTAAGGCTTATAATATCGCTATACCCATTTCTGATTTGCGTTCTATAATTCGTTCGAATATCCAGAATGACTGGCAGGTCACGTGGACTAACTAAGCAAAAACGAAAGCCAAACATTACTTTGGGATACAACCGAATATTTTAAGAAAGCCCTGGTTTCAGGGTGGTAAATACACACGACGACATATTATTACAATTATTCGTCTCCGCTTTAATCATGCATTAACGCCGGTGTATTTATTCCGTATAAAACAACGTAATGATGCCTTGTGTTCGTGTTTGCAAATGGAGGGCTCTATAAATCATATTTTATTTCAATGTCCTCAATATGACTTTCACCGTGCAATACTGTTGCGCGATTTATATTCCCTAGGGTATACACTGCCTTTAAATGTTGCCACATTAGTTTCTAATCCTACCATTCCACTGGTCAGTAGCCTAGTATCCTTTTTTGACAACATTGATTTTAGACCTTGAACTGGTATTCCTTTTACCTGGTCCATAATCGTGACCCGGTCATGTAGCCTACGTCTCTATGTCAAGTCACCAAGGTGGGTCACTTCGGTGTGAAAAGTCAAATACCAATTGTGTCCCAGTCTAGTTTCATCTGTTTTCATGCCCCTTTTGTCGCCACGTTACGTCATACCTTTGTTTGGTATAACCTGTTCCTCACTGGTCTTACGCCTTTTCTCGGTAGTCAATGTTTACCTCAAGATACGTACTTCTGAACAGTAGCAATTGGGTAAAGAGTTTACTATGCCCACTACCGTAACGCGAAGAAGAAGAAGATGATTGTTTTTGTATTTGACATGTGTGTCTGCTTAGGAAAGTTGTGAGTTTTGTAATATTTTTAGTGACGGTGAGCAGAATGGCGGACGAAGAAGCAAACGGAGATTTGGGGGGCGATTCTGACGAGGTTCAACACGAAAAATCTCAGAAGAAAGTTGCTAAATATGATAGTGGAGCGGCTGATCTCGAAAAAGTTACCGACTATGCTGAGGAGAAGGAAATATGTTCTGCAGATTTCTCAGGGGTAAATACACACATAATTCTCTGTTGTAGAATAAACCGATGATGCAAGTCTAGTGCATATTTTATTGATATCTGATTTCAGGCAATGACAATTATCGGTGATAGACGAAATAAGGAGGCTGCTGAACGAATGGCAAAGGAGAGAGAGTTGCTTAAAGTCTCTATAAAGAAAGAAGATGTTGATTTAATTGTAAGTATGAATTCCTGGTAATTGTTCGGGAGCGATGAACCACGATCCCACACTTTCACTTTCATTCCTTATTTGATATCCTATTCCTGGAGTTATTACCAATTAAAATTGCTGTGCATTATCACGACTGCACAGGAAATATTTGCTTAAATATGTATGTTTAGTAGTTATTTATTGTTCTTTCAACGACGGCACTTTTCATTGCTTCTTGTTGCTCATCTGCTTCTGAAAGTTACGCATTAGGCGTGATCATTTGTTATAGAGACCTTATTTCACTGTTGCAAATGTATGGTACGCAAAATACACGACACAGGTCACGCATAGGCCTAGCAAGAAACTATTGGCTTATGAAGCGGGGCAAGATACTATTAGCTTCTGTCTGGCCGAAAATCATTGCTGCTACTAGGTTAGGCAATGACTGGCCGAAAATTAATGCTTGTATTACAAGCAAGGGGGTCTGGGGCATCAGCTCCAGGTTAGGTTTGTTTCAGTACGAAGGTAATCCCAAAAATAAGGTCTCCTATTCTTTTATAAATACAGAACTCAGTTCATGTGGCTGTTGGTCACAATATTGTGAAGAGTGTTTCCTGCGCTCGCATATAAACATGCGCACGCCACGCAGAGGCACTCGGTCTAGGTAGCCGTTGAGAATGGAGCTCCCGTTGGATGTTAGTGCAAAGTGCGCGCAGTTATTAGTTTTTTTAACGCAATGGGTACTGAACCGATTGAAATCTATTGCCAATTGACGGAAGTGTAGTTTGCAGCCGGTCGAACTGAAATTCTCGACAAACAAAAGAGCGGGAGACAGTCAATTTCCGACGAGGCAGTCGTGATGGTTGAGCAAATCATGCTTGAAGATCGGCGGATCACTCTGGATGATCTCTGCACTTTGGTTCTTGAGGTTTCCCGAAACTCCACTCAATATTAATGGAAAAATTGAAATACCGAAAGGTGTGCGCAAGATGGGTGCCACGCATGCCGAATGAAGACCATATGCGGCAACGAGTTGATTCTTCCTACACATTTCTTCAAACGCTTTGCAGCCGAACAGGACAACTTTTTGGACACAATTGTCACGAGTGACGAAACCTGGGCTTACCACTTTACACCTGAGACCAAGCAACAATCACGTCAGTGGCAGCATCCCCCTTCACCAAAGCCGCGGAATTTCAAGCAAACACAGTCTGCCGGTAAAGTCAGGACAACTAGTGATTCGAAAAGGGGTATTGTTGGTCGACTTTATGCCTGCTGGGACCACAATTAACGCTGACAGGTACTGTGAGACCCTGAAAAAACTCAAGACGGGCAATTCAGAACCGGAGAAAAGGAATGTTGAGCAAAACATTCTCCATGACAATGCTCGTCCACAAGTCACCCGGCAAACGGTTGCTCTCCTGCAATAGTTTCAGTGGAACATCATCACCCACCCACCCTATAGTCCCGACTTGGTGCCCAGTGACAATCACTTGTTCCCTAAGTTGAAAGAACATTTGGCCGGCAAGTGATTCAGCGCTGACAACTTCCTGAACAGCATGGCGGCAAGCTGGTATGACATGGGCATACAAAATCTGTCACAGCGTCTACAAAAATTCATCAACCAAAATGGTGATTATGTCGAAAAATAGCTAAATGTTCAAGCTGTAAAATGATGTAAACCCTTGTATAAATAAACAGGTTTATGTATTTATAAAAAAAATAGGAGACCTTATTTTTGGGATTACCCTTGGATGAAAAGCCTTATTAACACACAGAATTCAACATGTATGCATCGTTTAAACCGTAGAAATACAACGAAGCGAACGAATCGAGCGCAGCTTAAAATAAACTTCACACTGCCGTATGCAAGGGGTTGGCTACATTATCCTATAAATCATGCCCACAATGGCCGACACAACTGAAATGTCAGTATATAAAGTCGTGTTATAAAAAGGGGGTTAGAGACAGCAGAGGAGAAAACATTAATTCTTGACAACAGCTATTTTTGGCTTTTAAACTTTTACATTGCAGAAAGGAGGCAAAGAGAGTAATTGCTGAGGAGAGAAGAAAGTGGATGGAAGAGTGGACAAAGATGATGAAGGAGGATAGTGAAGGTATAAAAAAGGTCCTGTCTGGGATGGTAAAAAATAAGAGGCGGAAGGATCCTACGGATTATGTTAGAATGGTCAACAAAAGGGGACAAGAGATAGAAAATAGGGAAGAACTGAAGAAAATGTGGAAAGAATATTTTGAAGAACTTCTGAAATCAAATGGAAACCATGGCGAGGAGGAAGAAATCGGGGAAGAGGAAGATGGACTGCAAACAGAAAAGGACTTAACATGGAAAGAAGTGGAAGATGCAGTGAGGAAGATGAAAGGAGGGAAGGCACCGGGTGTGGATGAGTTGAGTGTGGAGATGGTGAGAGCAGCAGGAGAGGTGGAGATACAATGGTTGTACCGAGTGATGAAGACAGCATGGAAGGAAAGGAAGACCCCAGAGGACTGGAAAAAGGGAATAATTGTCCCGATCTTCAAGAAAGGTATGCAGAAACTATCAGGGAATAACTATTATGAGCCATTGTGCAAAGATGTTTGAGGAAGTTTTGGAAAGGAGAATTAGGACAAGGATAGAAGGAGGGATGAGGGAAGAACAACATGGCTTCAGAGCAGGAAGGTCCACAGTGGATTTCATTTTTGCTGTAAGGCAGTTACAAGAACAGCACTATGAGTATGGAACAGATCTACTGATGGCCTTCCTGGACATTGAGAAAGCATATGACAGTGTACGCAGCAACAAAGTATGGAAGTCCCTGGAGGATAGAGGAGTAGAAAAATGGACTATAAGGAGGATAAAGAAGATATACAAGGGAAGCGTGAGCTGTGTGAAAGTGGGAGGAGAGAGATCGGGCTGATTGGAACAGAGAAACGGCCTGAAACAAGGAAGTGCACTGTCACCGTTACTTTCCATTGTGGTGATGGATGATATAATAACCCGAGTGGCACAAGTAATTGGGGAAAGAAAGATGAAAGCAGTGGTGTTTGCAGATGATTTGGGGAAACGAGGAGGAGGTACAGGAATAGTTGGACGTGTGGGAAGGAATAATACAAGGATATGGGATGAAATTTAGCATAAATAAGAGTGAGGTGGTGATCACAAGGAAGAAGGAAAGAACCACAACGGGAATAACAATTGGTGGGAACAGCTGAAGAAAGTGGAGAGCTTCAAGTATCTGGGAAGCCTGATACAAGATAATGGATTAAACGATAGGGAAATAAATTAGCGGGGGAGACAGGCAGAAGCATTCCGGAGGAGTGTGAAAAGCATGTTATGGAGCAAGGATGTCCCTCAGAACAGCAAAAAGTTCATATATCGGACGTACTATGTCCCTATCCTGACATATGCCTCGGAGACCTGGGTTATGAAAGGAAGGGAGAAGAGCAAAATACAGGCCAGTGAGATGAGGTTCTTGAGAAGCAGTATTGGAGCTTCAAAGATGGACAGAATAAGAAATGAGAGGACCAGAGAGTTAATGAAGGAGGAACCATTACAGGATGGTAGAGAGAAATCTAGACTTAGATGGTATGGACATGTAAAACGAATAGAGAAGAGAATATCCAGGAGGATACATAAGACGAAGTGGGAAGGAAAGAGACCGAGAGACAAGTGGCTGAAGGAGGTGGAAGAAAGTGTGAAGAAGAGAGGAGAAGACTGGACAAGGGTGGAGGCTGAGAGATGGTTGGAAGATAGAAGACGTTGGAGAGGCTTGTGTTCCAAACAAACCCGGCCAGTGGCTGGAAACTGCAAGATGTTGATGACATGGCAGATTATTGAAAATATATGATTTATTATTCACATACCTTTCTGGGAGTCATTAGATTTTAGTTTTACCTTGAATTTGCACTGCTGCACCGTAAGTATTTTTTTATTACGTAAATAAATGATTTTACTTCTTGCTCATTCAACGACGGCCGCCATGACATTGCGTCATACACGTCCTATCAAAGTTCCCAACATGTCCGATACAAAATACACCACATGTAACTTTGTAATTCTGTGAAAAAGAAATAAAAGGCAAAACCATTGGCCTGGATAAAGATTATTGGTGCGTGACAAAAATCAGGGGTGTTTTTATCAGCGGGCCGTGCTACCTAACAATTATTGGTCTGGATGAAAATATTGGTCTAGGCAAAACCATTGGCCTGGATAAAGATTATTGATGCTTGACTACCCCCACTGTACGTGACAAAAACCAGGAGCAGGGCAGGACGCGCTACCTAACAATGGTCTAGGCGCAAACCATTGGTCTGCCTGTTGCGATATAGTTCCGAATGTGTGGGGTTGGCAATACTGTACATGATGCTAAAAATGGCTGAATCAGCTGGAATTTCATCTATATAAGCCGTGATCATATATGGTATATCACTTTTATGACTGTCAGGAAATTTTAAAATATTTGTGTTGCGGACATGTTCTCATGGACGTACCCCCATGCCACTCTCATTTTGATCTAGGGTGTACTATCAAGCCGAGATGGGCGAACGTTCAATGTACATGATTAACTTACAGATGATTTCAGGAAGAGCCCCCTTTTAAACCCAACCCTTGGTACTGGTAAAGACTGAATGTCAGATTCAAGAGTACAATGCACAGTGGATCAAAATCAAAATCTAGGGCGACAAAATTATTTTTACGTTTTAATCATGAATTTAGAGTGAAAACAACATATATAATTTGTTTACTTCATAATAAACATCAATTAAGATCTTTTTTAAGCTATGTCTACACATGCAATAAATTATCTATGACTAGGAGTTGGATAGAGCATTCAGTTACCTCTTCAGAACAATTTTGTACGCCTAATTTACTTTTAACAAAGTCACAAAGTTCCACTTTTGACATAATCGTCGAACCCAGTGCTTCAAACAGTTGTAAACGTGTGAGAACTGGTTGCGCGGCTTCTTCTAAAACGTAAAATAACTTAAGTTGCAAAAAGATGCAAACAATCTTACAACAGGCGTAAACTACAAGACTTTATCTACATTTTAACATTAAGTAGAAAGTGGCGCAGAGTGACGCAACATACTAAAAATCTAAGTGAAAATATAATTTTGAAAATAATAGTTAAATATTATATAATGCAAATATAGCTAAAATTACGTAACAGTTACGTCCATTAAGGTAACTGTACCGGTTTTCGTCACTGATCCAGTCTTCGTCACTCTCGTATATAAGTACAAAAAAATAAGCATGTCAACGGGTCTTTCTCAACGCACGAAGTCTTACGAGATGCGTCATACCTTCCTTGCCGATAAGGAGCAACTTTGCGAAATCATGCGTGCGATGTAATAGGTGATTCCCTGCGTCAAACATCTCCTGTGAGCTGAGCTGTCTTGACGCGCCATTTGCTGCTCGCATTTGCTAAGCACGCGCGCGAGTTAATTATGTGCATGCGTGTTATGTTCCGACATTTTAAAATGTTACAAGTGCGTGATATAGTTGGTAATTGTTTCTGTAACGTATGTGATTTGTTATTTCGTGCTCACGTGCCTAGTTTTGTTAGAAATGCCGGTGACGAACACTGGATTTTAAAAAAATGCACTTTACCAATGCTTGTCATTTGTGACGAAAACTGGCACATTGTCATTTCTCCTTGCAAGACCTAAATAACAGCGGCAATATACTTATAATGTAGCTCTAAAGTACCCAGTATTAATTAAATTATCATTTGATCATCATGTCCAGTAGTCGTCATAGCTGACGAACTTCAGAGCTCATTCATGACGAATACTAGTGCACGATAATGTTAATGTTTGTGTTAACGTTTCGCAACCAATAAACATTTACAGGGTATTGTTATTATTACGTAGGTCTCTCTCTTCTTGGCGGCCGCACCTCAGTAGGCCTAGGTTTTTTTGGCTAGGCGTGCTACAGAGGTTTTTTTATTTTTTTATTGAGATGATAAATAATATATTATTCTAAGACTAAATCTTTGCTTTCAGGCAATATGTTAGATAGTTATTGTTGTTTTAAGGGGCGGAACTACGAGGTCATCTGCCCCAGGCAATATGTCGAAACGCACAGTTCTGAATTATGATATTGAGCAAACGGAAGCTGCTATTAAGGCCGTTGTGGAGGACGGCATGAGTATTAAAAAGGCCGCGGAGAGGAATGGTGTTCCGAGAAACACCCTCTCGGACAAAATTAAAGGAAAATCTCCTAGAGAGAGGAAAATGGGACTAAGTTCCATTTTAACAAAGGAAGCTGAGGCAATGCTAGTTCAATGGGTAATCTCTCTACGAAAAGCGGGGTCCTGGTAACAAAGGATGATTTGCAAAAGCGTCCAGTGCCTTTCACAAGAATTGAAGAGGGACTTTCCTTTCAAAGATGGCCGCCAGGAAGGAAATGGTGTGAATCTTTCATAAAAAGAAATCCAGGTCTATCTTTTACGAACCCCTCAAAATTTGACAGTAAGCCGTGCTGCAATTACAGAACATCAAAATAAAACCTGGGTTTCAGAAGTCTACAGCTATTCAGTGGAAAACGACTTCCAGTCTATTTTGTCAGACCCTCGGCGACTGTTCAACGCTGACGAGACGGTTTTCTTTCTCAATCTGAAAGGTAACAAAGTGCTGGCAAACAGGGGTTACAAGACAATATATCAGCAAGTGAATTCGGATGGGAAAGAATGCTTGACGGTACTTCTAACAGGCAATGCCCACTGCGATATTTCTCCTTCCCTTGTAGTGTTCAAGTATGAACGTCTGCCGCAAGACACTCAATGCCAGCACACTGGGGCATTGGCAAATCGCCAAACGGGTGAATGACCGGGGGGGGGGGAAGTGTTTTACGAATTTCTCAGTAACATATTTCATCCTGGGTTGGTTGAGAAGGAAATTCCTCTCCCTGACATTATTCATAGATGGGCACTTCTCACACTTGACCATACATACTAGTAAATTTTGTGAGGATCATGGAATTGTTTTGGTCGCTTTACTACCTAATGTCACACACGTACTTCAACCTACGGATGTAGGGGCTTTAAGCTACTAAAGACTGCCTGGAAGAAAAATGTACATGAGTGGCGAATTCAGAGGGTTTCTATGGCAACAATCGGTGTTAGGCCTCGGCGAATGGTCATTTTCCAGGCTGTTATGCCGTGGTCTCACTTGTTTAGAGCAGAATTACGATATTTTCCTGCTCGTATGTCTTCTACCCACCAATCCCGCTTCCCGTTGCCCAGAGTTGGGCAGTATCGAAAATACATGTAGCCTATTTAAAATACGTATTTTCGATACATTTGTATCTTGTATTTTGTATCGAAAATACATTTTGGGACATGTATTTTGTATCTGTATCGAAAATAATTTTCATGAGTATTTTGTATTTTCAAAATACATAAAATAGAATCAAAATACATCACTGCATTTGATAATTTTCAGTTTTATCTTCCATTATCTTCCCTTTTCATAATTTAAGTCAATTGATAGACATTAAGTTTGAGAACAATACAACTTTGCCAGCAATAAAGCAACCTGGTAATACCATGTGCAATGCTATTTATTTAGGATGCATATAGAACAAAATCTCCGAAGGATGTCTCTCAGATGTTCTGTTATCAGTGTGGTTAATCTTTGAAACCTTTTAGACTCAAGCTACCTAGTATGAAATTCCCAAACGCAAGAGGTTGTCTGAACCTCTTAACTAGTATTGTTCGAAAATTTCTGGAAGAGCTCACACAAGGGCTGTACAAAATGCGGCAATTGTCTCCCGTAAGAGTAATGTAACATTTGTATAAAACTTTGAATTGAGAAATAAGTTGCTGTTCTTTCATTTGACGGGTTTGTACATCGTGATCATTTAGTCCCGTGTACTTGGGTGTGTATATGTATATATCATTCATAACCGTGTTATTGTGGGTCAATGTCATAGTAGTACAGTAGTGTGTTTATATTTAATTTGGGGAAGGAGACGGCTGTGGCCTTAAGTTAGGAACCATCCCGGCATTACCCTGAAATACGGTAAAAGAGGAAAACCACTTCCGCTCTTTGCAGGTTTGCTAGCCACTGCACCACGAGGCAGACGAAAATATATATGGTGGTTGTTGTTAGTAAATCTTGGTCATCAGCCCAATGTATTTTGGTGTGTGTTAAATATGTCTGATAACGTGTGTTTGTGTGATTTTTGTAGTAGTATGCATGGGTGTATTTATTATGGTCTAGGATTGAGCAGATGCCCTGTCAGTGCCAGAAAAAGAAACTTGGATCTCTGTATTTGTCTTGGATACAGTAGTTGCATATGTTAAGGAAGAAGGAAGATTGTAGTTTTACGTGACCGTTAATCTCGATATCATGAGCCACGGGACCTCTTTTTACGCGGAATCCGAATCACTGAACATGGCATTTCACATGCATTGACCGGGAATTGAACCCACTCCGCCATGGTGAGAGGCCAACAGCTTGACCGCTGCTCCACCACGCCCTCTACGATAAGGATGGATGACGATGTATGTATGTATGTCTACCCCTTACTTTTACCGATTTAACGGGATCGGGGATGAGATGCGATGAAACGCTATGTGGCGGATGTTTTTACGATCGGATGCCCTTCCTGACACCAACATGAGAGTTGTCAATGAGAGATCTAGATGAATGAAGCTGGGCAAGGATGTGGAAGGAAGCGGCTGTGGTCTGTCAGAAGGTACCGTCCCAGCATTTGCCTCGAGATGAAAGTGGGGAAACCATGGAAAACCATTTCAAGGACGGCCGACGGTGGGGTTCAAACCCACGTCTACCAAGTCCGCATGGAGCTTGGCCCCATGGCCTAGCGCTGCGCGTTAGCAAGCGTAGCTACCACTGTCGGTAATGATAAGATGATAATAATAATACGGTAATAATAACTATAATGCGTATTATTCCCATTTCAACTGGGACAGAAAAGAGAAGATATATTTTTTCGCGTCCTTATGGTGGTTAGTTTATACAGCCGGATGCCCTTCCTGTCGCCAACCTCGTGAGAGGAGTTAATGAGAGATGGTATGAATGAAATTATGCACGGACTTGGAAGGAAGCGGCCGTGGCACCTTCGAAGGTGCCGTCCCAGCATTTGTCTGTAGTTGAAAATGGGAAACCACGGAATGCTATTTCATGGACGGCCGTCGGTGAGGTTCGAACCCACGTCTACCGAGACCGCAGATAGCTGGGTCCCAGCTACCGTTGTTGGTTGGAGGTAATAATTATAAATAATTTATTATTTTTAGTAGCATACGGTATTACTTACAAAGGAGAATTTATAACCGAATGTACATTTAAACATGTGGAGTCAATTGACTGTAGTGTCCCTTACATAACCATTTTGGGATTTCAGAGAGTAGTCTGAATGATATGCCTCACTGTTTGCCTGACAGCGCTACAATCTTTAGCGTTTCTATTTTGAATATAAAGAAAATATGAACAGACGGACATATAACTACACCTATTTTTAAAATATCTCTACTAAGAAACAGTTCTAAAGAAGCTTAGTACCCCCGTGTGGGTGCGGGATAGAATACACCCACGGTATGCCCTGCCTGTCGTAGGAGGCGACTAATAGGGTCGACATGGCCGAATAACTTGCCAGTTTTTGATTTGTTCAGATCCCCTGTGGATGGGGAGGGCAGAATTCATCCACGGTATCCCCTGCCTGTCGTAAAAGGCGACTTAGAGGGGGCCTTATAAAGGTCGATTTTGGTTTTCTGGTCCCAGCTCTGGTTTGACCAATAGAAACAAACATGCATGCTGTTAGGGGAAGGGCCACCAGCTTGGCCATCTGGCCAGAAAGCCTAGACGGTATGCCCCATCCCGTCAGGTGGGTGCGCCATGTACCCTACAGTAGTATCCGCCTTACAACGAAGGTCCCTGCATGGCCGAATACTGGAGCTGAATAAATCCTGTGCATGCCGAGGGGGAAGTGCCTGTTCGAGGCACTGGGACCCCGGGCAATATCTGCTATGCCAGGTAGGTATTGCCTTGGCTGGGTGGCGCCCACAGTGATAGCCCCCGTTCGGAGTGGGCAGTATTCGGGGAGGATTTCGTCCGGGATGCGTAGTAAACGATCACGGACACCTGTACAGGGTGGCACCCTTAAAAAGCCGTCTCTGGAGTGTAGACCGAATCCCAAGGTGTATACGCCTTGGGATGAGGCATTTAATAAGAAGTTCCCTGTTGACAGGTCTCCTCGCTACCTGGTAGCTACCAGGACAGACGGGGGAGATTTTAAACAGGTAAAATCGATCCTATTTTCAGAGGAAATCGAGGGGAAATATCGCGACCTTAACGGGATTTCCAAGCTCCGGAACGGGCAGCTCCTGCTGCATACCGTTGACCGGCAGCAAACCGAAGCGTTGCTGGAATGCACGCATTTCGGCGAAATTCCCGTTAAGGTTGAGAAGCACGATACGCTAAATGAGGTCCGTGGAGTTATATTCCATCGCGACCTCATTTTAAACAGCGACGCGGAATTGATGCGGGATCTGGGGAAGCGAGGCGTCACCAGGATTAGGCGCATCACCCGGAAAATTGGAAATGATAGCGTCGATACTGGCGCTTTCATTCTTCATTTTGAGGGTGATGTAGTGCCTAGGCAGGTGAAGGTCACGTCGTACCATTGCGACGTTAGACCGTACATCCCTCCACCTATGCGCTGCTACAATTGCCAGAAATTCGGTCATGTTTCTGCCAGGTGCACTGCCAAGGCGGTGTGTAGAGAGTGTGGCAAGGGGACACATGACGGTGTGGGGTGTACGCCTCCCCCGACGTGTCCTAACTGCCAAGGAAGTCACTCTCCGCGGTCGAAGCAGTGCCCTGAGTTCTGCAAGGAAGCAAAGATCCAAGAAATCAGAACATTGGATCGGCTTTCATATCACGACGCTCGAAAGAGATACCGTGATATGACTGCACCCGAATTTCCGGTATCTTTCGCGGCTAAGGTGACGCCACCTATCACCCCTGCCACTTTCGTTCCCCGTGCTGTACCCTCGACGACGAACTACTCTGAGATCGTAAAGTCTCCCCTCGCTGTCCAAGCGAGACCTGTCAGCCCGAAGAAGGTTAAACAACCTTCTTCGGCCATTGTGATAAAGGCGCCGGTTATACCATCTAAACCGGCGCAATCGGAGAAGAAGTCATCTTCCTCTCCGAAACGGTCGGAGAAGAAGTCTTCCCCTGCCAACGAGGCAAAGAAGACTTCTGCGACCGGGGCTGGATCGTCATCCAGCCCATCTGATAAGACAAAGATAGTGGAGAAGAGGGGGACGGTTCGTCGCCGTCTCTCTCGCCCTCCTGCTGACGGGGTGGCTACTGTCTCTGCTGGCCTTTCCGCTCCCACTACCACCAAGGGAGCGAAGCCTGCTGAAGCCAAGCCCGTCCGTATGGAGGAACTCCCCTATAGAAAAGAAAATAGATCGGTGGAGGAGAGGGGAGCGGTTCAGCGCCGTTTCTCTTCCTCTCCTAAAGGCAGGGCTGCTCACGTATCTGCTAGCCATCCCGCTCCCACCACTACCAGTGGAGCGGTGCCAGCAGGAGCGACCTTGTTTTATAAGGACCCGGCGTCTGTGGGGAAGGGACCATCTACTTCCCCAAACACACGTCGGCGCCGATCCAAGAAGAAGTCTCTTCGGGGCATGTCGGGGACAGACACCCAGTCTTCGGACCGGGAGAAAGTCCCTCGACACCGCTCTCGCTCTTCCCCAAGGGCGAGACCCGTGAGGTCCGACGACGACCGTGCGCAACCCAAGAGAGCGCCCGCTCCATTTTCTTCGTCTTCGGACGGAGATGTGGAGATTGAGGTGTGCTCTCCTGCCCCATCATCTCCAACTAGAGATGGGGAAGGGTGGCAAACGGTCAAGCATAAGTAGAAGACCCACTTCTACTTCAGTCCACACCATGGCACTATTACAATGGAACTGTAATAGCTATTCTGTTCATCTCGCTGAGTTACGACAATTAATATCTTCGCTTTCGGCAACCATTGTCTGTCTTCAGGAATCCAGGTTTCGTCCTGGACATGAGACAACAATGCATCACTTCAAACTCTTCTCTAAAGACCGGATGGACGGAGCTGTGGCCGCTGGTGGCGTCTGCACTCTCGTCCACTCTAGCCTCTTTAGTGAAGAGGTGCCGTTGCGTACTCAGCTAGAGGCAGTTGCAGTTCGTACTTCGTTGCCAGTAATGGCAACAGTATGTAACGTGTACATCCCACCTGATTCTCAGCCGGATTACGACCAGCTGGTGGATCTAGTCTCTCAGCTCCCCCCTCCTTTTCTCCTTCTGGGAGATGTTAATGCCCACAACACCATCTGGGGCTCCGCTACCACTAGCGGTAAAGGGAGAGATTTTGAGAGGCTGATCAGGCGGCTGGACCTGTGTCTGTTGAACACAGGGGAGCCTACGCACTTCTCTATTGCACACGGTACTTATTCAAGTATCGATATTACCCTGTGCAGTCGTGCGCTGGTTCCCCTGCTACAGTGGGGTGTACACGATGACCTTTGTAATAGTGACCATTTTCCAATTATCGTTACTCTTCCGAACCAGAGAGCCATCGAGTTACCAAGTCGATGGCTTCTCCGTCGGGCTGATTGGCCAACTTTCACGGCACGTGCGGTGTTTGCCGAAGATACCTTTGAGAGTGTCGACGATCATACCATTCACATAACGAATGGTATTTTGACTGCTGCTGAGGAAACAATACCTTCCTCATCCGGCAACTCACGCCGGAAGCTTGTCCCTTGGTGGACAGCCGAGATTGCAGCAGCCATTAAAGATCGTCGACGTGCTTTCAAATGCTATCGGAGGCAAAACACTATGGCCAACCTTATCACCTTCAGAAGGATGCGTGCTAGAGCCCGATATCTGATTCGGGAGAGTAAGAAAACGACGTGGGAAAAGTATGTGTCGTCCATGACGGCGCATACTCCTTCATCTCAAGTGTGGACTAAGCTTCGTCGGATCTCCGGACTCCCGACATCACTATCGATACCCGGAGTGTCCATCAATGGGGACATCATCACGGACCATCTCGCCATTGCCAACAGCATTGGCTCGCACTTCTCCGATGTATCCTGCTCCGGGAGTTACGATCCTACATTTCTGACTCTGAAGCGGGAGGCAGAGACTCACCCCTTGTCCTTTGCCACTGCTGCTTCGGAGTCCTATAATGTACCATTCTCTGAATGGGAACTGCGAAGTGCGCTTGCACTGTGCAGGGATACGGCTCCTGGACCGGATAACATACATAATCAAATGTTAAAACATCTGTGCGAATCCAGTATGAAAGAACTGTTGATCCTCTTCAATCGTATATGGATTGAAGGGGAGTTTCCATCTCAATGGCGAGAGGGGATCGTGATACCGATTCCTAAGGCTGGAAAGGATCCCAAGTTTGTAAGCAGCTATAGGCCCATTTGTTTGACAAATGGCCTATGTAAGCTGCTCGAAAAGATGGTGAACCGTCGACTGGTGTGGTTCTTGGAGGATAAAGGTCTCCTGTCTGAGTACCAATGTGGATTTCGCTCTCATAGGTCCACCACTGACCATCTGGTGCGACTTGAGAGCGCCATACAGGAGGCTTTTTTCCGGAAGCAGCACCTAGTCACGGTTTTCTTTGACCTTGAGAAAGCCTACGACACCACATGGCGCTACGGGATCCTTTCCACCCTTCACAAGTGGGGACTCCGTGGTAACTTACCGACTTTCATTGCGAATTTCATGTCCGTCCGACTCTTCCGTGTAAGGGTCGGTAGGACATTATCGCAGTACTATACCCAAGAAAATGGAGTTCCTCAGGGTTCAGTGCTGAGTGTCACCTTGTTCGCGATTGCCATTAATGGCATTGTTGCCGCCGCCGGGTCCGCGGTAGTTCCATCGCTGTATGTAGACGATTTAGCTCTGCATTACAGCTCTGGAAGTATGGCAGTCGTGGAACAGCAATTGCAGCTAGCCATCAACCGGGTCGACGGGTGGGCTCACGACCGGGGTTTTCGTTTTTCAGCAGCGAAAACCTCCGTCGTCCATTTTTGTCGGCTACGGAGGCTACATTTACACCCTGAACTACATCTCAGGGATGCTGCGTTGCCGGTGGTTGACACTTATCGCTTCCTGGGGCTCCATTTTGACAGCAAGTTAACGTGGCAGCACCATATACGGCAATTGAAAATGACATGTCTCAGGAAACTGAACATGCTCAGGTTTCTTAGTGGCACTACATGGGGGGCTGACCGTGCGGTGCTGCTACGGTTCTACCAAGCCCTCGTCCTGTCCCGGCTAGACTATGGTTCTGCGGCATACGGTTCAGCAAGGCCGGCAACCTTGAAAATGCTGGACAGTATCCACCATAGTGGCGTTAGGCTGGCTACCGGTGCCTTCCGGACCAGCCCGATACCCAGCCTACTCGTCGAATCGGGTGTTCCACCTTTAAATTATAGACGCCAACATATGCTGTTAGCATATGCTGCCAATGTGCGTCAAATGCCGCAACACCCGACCTATCAAGCTCTCTTCGGTACCCAAAACCACCAGGGGTACGCCAACCGGCCTCGTGCCACTCGGCCGTTTGGTATTAGACTTGATAGCTCGTGTACCGAAATAGGAGTGGCTGTAGGTCCCTGTATGATCCGGACATCTAGCGAGGTGCCTCCGTGGCAAGTCCCGCGTCCGGAAATTCGGTTAGATCTGCACCGAGGTCCTAAGGTGAACACGGATGCCTCCGTTTACCGGAGGCAGTTCCACAGCATAGTTCACCAATTTCCGGACGCTGGCATTCTATACACGGATGGTTCGAAGGTGGACGAGAAGGTGGGTTGTGCTTACGTTATTGATGGTGCAAATACCAAGATCTCTTTGCCTGAGGCCTGTAGTGTGTTTACTGCGGAGCTCGTTGCCATCTATGAAGCTCTGCAGTTTGCACTACAGGATGCTCGAATCCACTTTCTCGTGTGTACCGACTCTTTGAGTTCGTTGCAGTCAATTGCTACATGTTTCCCGCAACACCCCCTAGTGCAGCGAATCCACGACCTACTAGCCGGGCTGTGCCACGCTGACACTCGAATCACCTTTCTGTGGCTTCCAAGCCACATGGGAATTGTGGGAAATGAGTTAGCAGATCAAGCTGCAAAAGAGGCGGTATCACTACCACCTCGACCAATGGAGGTACCCGCTAGAGATATTCGCTCTCAGTTACGCCTACAAGTTCTGGCTTTTTGGGAGAGTCAGTGGCTAGCTGACCCACTGCCCAGTAAACTGAGAGCGATCAAGGGAACTACTCGCGTTTGGCGGAGCTCCTTCCGGGCCCGGAGAGAGTCCGTCATTTTGTGTAGGCTAAGGATAGGTCATACAAGATCCACCCACTCGTACCTAATGAGAAGGGAAGACCCCCCACTTTGTACCTGTGGAGCCGTTTTCACCGTGGCCCACATTTTCACCGAGTGTGTGGATCTTGCTGACTTACGAAGAAACCTTGGTTTGCAGACGACACTCAAACTTATATTAGCCGATGACGCGGTGGCTGCTGATCGCGTTATCCGCTTTATAAGTGAGAGTGGGTTAGGGCCAGCAATCTAAATTTTCCAGTGAACTTTGACTCAACGACTTGTTCGTTTTTGAATGATAATGTTTTGTTTTTTCCGTAATTTTTGTTTATGTTTATATATATATATATATATATATATATATTTTATTTATTTAATTGTTTGTTTTTGTTTTATTAATTTTTGGTCTTTTTAAATTTAGATGTCCACCTCAAAATTTTAAATTCAATTCAAAATTTGTATTCTTTAATATGTGTTAAGAGGGGCAGATGACCTCGTAGTTCCGCCCCTTAAAACAACAATAACTAACTAACTAACTAAGCTTAGTAGGAAATATTATTTTATGGAGCTTCAAGCAGTGTTGACCATCGATAATTATTTTATTATGTTAATTTTTAAGTATAACTGGTATACAGTTGTAAAAGCCATTGATTTTAAAAATGAAACTAATTTTACAATATTTACATAGTGAATGCTGAATAAAAATAATCAATATTAACTTGCAAAAGGGACTGAAACGTACTAGGTATTAAAATAATTTCAGTATTATCCTGCGATAGTCTCCTGAATTTTCTGCTTGCTAACAAGGGCTGAATTGATGTGGGTTTCCTTATCTTTTTAACGACATTTCGCTTATGTTTGGCAGTTTCCTAATGTTGAGCCACTGAAAACTTTCTAGAAACTCCCTTCATTTGTTTCACAAATTTTACAATAAAGGACACTATCATTGGTAGAAAAAAATTCACTTCCAAATGTTTTCACAAAATTTCGCAACTTAACAATGGAGTCATAACTCCTTGCTTTCTGTGGTTGATGGTAAGCAGCTTGGTATTTCACTGAAGGTTGGAATTAAGGAATTTGAGATAATAGGTCCAGGGGCCTGTTCCACGAATAAACTTAGCAACTTTTCACTTTGCACTTTTCAATTCTTGCAAAGTGCAAAGTCTTTCTGTTCCACCATGATCTATGTATTACTTTTCAATTTTTTGCAAAGTGAAAAGTCTTTGCATAGGAATGATCCAATCTTGTTTAGTTCATGAACAAACTGTATATTTATTCCATGATTTAATGCTTTATTTTTCGTGGTGAAACATGTCCCACTAATGACCACACAGTGATCTTAATTAATAAAAGTATTGATCAAGGTGGAACTTTTAACCTGTCTATACTAAAGTGAGGTTATGAAAATTCATCTTGTCTTTGTACGTCTTCTTGTTGGATTCTTCATCACTATCCTCACTTGATGATTAAAAAATGCTCCTGCGTAACATATTTATAACACTAAACCAAATTCTGCGCCGAGAAACTAGTGTAGAGACTTGTTCATAACAGCTGAAAAGGGAATCGTCTCTTTGCAAAGATTTCTGAAAACTTTTCAATCATTCCTTTGCACTTTGCATTTCTGCACCAATGGAGGAACATAAAAGTCTTCTAAAGTGAAAAGATTCCTAACTTTTCACTTTTCACTTTTCACTTTGCAAGACAAATCTGAAAAGTGATGGTGGAACAAAATCTGAACTGAAAAGTGCAAAGTGCAAAGTGAAAAGTTGCAAAGTTCATTCGTGAAACAGGCCCCAGGTATTATTTGTGGTAATTCCTGGTTATTCATATGGTGAACCCCTATTGTGAACTGGTAGGTAGTAAAGTGAAAGGAACAAAGGTATTTCAGTTGTTGGAGAATCTGGTTTTTCCTAACAGGCAGTGCAAACTACTAATTAGCAGATGATACAAATACTCTGGGTGATTTAAGGGTGGTGAAAGCAACTTTAATGAAGTAACAAACAGCGCTTCAAAACAATAGGAAATTAGAATATACGCCATTCTCAATTAAAGATATGCACTTAAACAGGCAAAGGAGAAAAATATGAAGCATTGTGCGAAAATAACCAAAATATGCATAAATATGATTTTGCATGACCTTCCGGGCCTTAGTTATTAAGCTGTTCATCCATTATCTTGGCACGAGAGCTATTAACCAACTACCTCGTGGCGCAGTATCTAGTATTCTTGGCTGTCACTCCTGAGGTCCAGTTTCGATTCCCGAATCTGTCAAGAAATATAATTCTGGTCTGAGGCAACTCAATTATCCTGCAAGTGGTTTCCCACTTCTACTTCAGGCAAATGCCGGGATGGTACCTAAATTAAGGGTATGGCCGCCTCCTTCCCAATCCTCATCTGAAATACAAATAGGCTACACACACTAATCACAGTAACACAATTCATCAGACAAATTCCACACACGCCCAAGTACACAGGGTTACATGAACACAATACTGCAACGACAACTAACTCTTTATCCACACTGGTGCAGAGTAGCCTATTCAGTGACAGATTATACGAAGTCAATAGCTGAACAACAGAGAGCATTGGTGTTGGACCCTAAGTGGAACCACAAAGCTTCCACAAAATGTCATTCCGCGTCTTGCAGTTGTCAGCAGTCTTTGTTGGATAACCTTTGAAAGATAGCGTTCTCTCAAGAGTGTCATCCAGTGTTTTTTTTTTTAAGCGTATGGCTTTTAGTGCCAGGAGTGTCCGAGGACATGTTCGGCTCGCCAGTTTTGTAGCTGCTTCGAGGCGGACACCCAATGGGTGAGCTACACGTATCGTCACGTGTGGAGTGTTGTCTGGGGAGGAAAGTTTGAATGTAAGGACATGGAGTTGGAAGGTAGCGGCTATGACCTATAGTTAGGGAGTAACCCCAGCATTTGCCTGGAAGGAAGATGGGAAACAACAGAAGACCATCTTCAAGGTTGCCGGCGGGGGGATTCGAACTTCCTCGCCTCCCGGATGTGAGCGACTGCCAGCAGTCATGCCGTAACGACCACGGCTAACTCACCCGGTAGTTTACGCTATATATACGATATATATACTGTATATATAAGTCCGCCTTGTTGCGTTGCGTAGTGGCTAGCGCTCTTGGCTGTCACCACGAAAGCCCGGGTTCGATTTCCGACTCTGGCAAGAAATGTAATTCTGGTATGAGGCCTCGTGAGGCAAAACCGAGAAGAGGCGGGTTCGAAACCCATTTCACCCATCCTGGAAGTGGTTTGCCGTGGTTTCCCCAATAATACTCCAGGCGAATGCTGGGATGGCATCTGAATTACAAATACACACACTAATATAGCCATTGCAGTAACACAGGTTATCAGACAAATTCCTCTCACACACACACACCCAAGCACACGGGCTACGTGACCACGATGTCGCAAAGCCTCTTATTTAATCAACATACCGTATATAAAAAGAAAGCCACAAAATTTTACAAAATAGTATTGTACCACTCTGGTGTATTAATGGTAGTTTGATTCACGGCAGATGAAGGTACTAGCTCAAAAGATCTCCACGAGGTAGCTTAGGTCATACGATAATAATAATAATAACAATTTCTATCCCGTATATATTTCCCATTTTGTGGGTTCGTGGTCGAGGTGAGGTAGGCTTCTAAGTGGCAGTGGTTTTCACGGCTGGATGACCCTCCTGACGCCATCCTCAACACAGAGCTGGATGGGAAACGAAATGACAATAGGGCAAGGGAAGCGACCAAGGCCTATCAGGAAGTACTGTCGCGAAAAACAATTTCATGGAGGCTGACGGTGGGATTTGAACCCTTTGGCCTTCACGTTAATGCACGCACCCGACCAGATCACTGATAATAATAATAATAATATTTTGAAAAGTTTGAATGGAAGAGAAGCATATTTTACTTAAGTATTTTGAATTGTATTTTAAAATACTATTTTGTATTTTCAGGAATTTTATAAGTGTGTTTTGTATCTAAAATACTTTTTTGTGAGTATTTTGTATTTTGTGTTGAAAATACATTTTGGGAGTATTTTGCCCAACTCTGCCGTTACCGTCTTCTTAATATTCCATTTTTATTAAACATAATATTACTGGTAGTGTTTTATTCGTAAATGTTAGCCTCCAAGTCGATAAATCGGTGTATTACGCAACAATTGACAGAAATGCATTATAAACAGCAGACAAGGAAAATTAACAATGTGACGGCAATTGGTGCAAACGGGTGACGAATATAGGAAAAATCCAAATACATCGTGCCGAACACTGGCGCAAAAACACGCTTTTTTAAAAATACATCATTTTTCCTAAAACGAATATCTTTGATATTTGGTCTTTCCTAGTGTTTGAGTCGAGTTTGAGGTTAGGTACAGTGCTTTTGTTGATTAAATTTACCAAAATGTGTACGGTGTATATGATTTCTTGTCTAAATCTCCCTTAACATGACGACCATTGGTGCATTTACTTTAATAACTGAAACACTTTACAAAGATCATACCTTCAGCTGCATGTTCCATCTTAAAGCATCACACTAACCTCAAAGACAACCAATCCACAGCCACTTACATTCAGACTGCTCGAACAGTGGTGACAGATATACACTAAGATTCGTTTATAACCCAGAATAGCGTGCGGCAATTATATGAGAATGCTGTAGAGGTAATAAATTTTGTTTTTTTAATTAATTTTGTCCCCCTAGATTTCGATTTTGACCCACTGTGCAATGGAAGCTAGTCACATGCAGTACAAGATAGTATTGATTCATGCTATATTATTTCTCCATGAACCATGTGTGTTTTACCTCACATTCTCACATTGCTTAACCCTCTGTTACACACACAATGCCTCTGCATGTATGTGGACTCCACACTTGTTTTATAGCTTATGATTTCTCATTTTAGGGCAGATGACCACTCTGTTTTACCCCTTAAAACAACAATCTTCATCTCATTTTGCATTAATTTTGTTTATCTGGTTTGGTAATTAGGTAGATTTCATTAGAAAGCTAACTATTGCAATGTGAAAATGTTGACATATCTTCGCGTTTCACATCCCCTACACCCCAAAACCACCGTCAGTTCAAAAGTTTATATATAATTTATGTATATATGTATATATATATATCACTTTCTTGTGGACACGATATCTACCGCAATTTTGCACCAATCACTTTGAAATTTTTACACAATATGTATCCCTATAAAATCTCGTTACTGGGCACAATTGGTCGACAAGAGTGAAAATGGGGGTCTTTTTTCGAAAAAGTGAAATATTGCTATAACTCTCGTAATATATGAAATATCGAATCCATTCAAAGTTCATACTATGTATCGGATAAGGCCCAAAAATTTATATTTGAAGAGTTTTTTGATATCGTCAACCATTGACCGAAGGGGTGGGAAAAGTGGGTTTTTCGGGAAACATTAATCATATCCAGGCTTCGGATAATTATGCACTTAAAAATGCCAAAATATGCATGCAAATATGCACTAAAAAGTGTCTAAATAAGCACTAAAATATGCATTAAAAATAAACATATATCTGATATCAATTAGTGGTTTATATTACAAGAAATCAATGTTACATATTAAATATCGCTAAAATAAAAACAATTACTTACAGTACTACAATAGATTGCTCCAGTTTGTCAATAAAATTTACAAGTCTTGATTACACTTAATCACTGCATGATGTAATGGGTGATGTAATAGATAGGTTTTCAAACACAAACTTGCACCTATTTTCACTTAAAATGACTTTGTACTCAGAAAACACTCTCCACATCACATGCCACAATTGGAGCATACTCCAACTTAACGAAATCAGAGACCTCTAGTATCGATGCACTGTCAATTTTGTCTTTGCCTTGAATAACACCACAAATGCTTTTAAGTTTGAGGAGACCGGAATTTTTCAGCATTACATTCTGCAATTTTTTCGAGAAAACTTGATTAGTTGGGTTCTTTAGGGATCGATCGACTTCTTCAACAATTCCAATGCTAACGTGAAGAGGCAGTCCTATTTCTTGCAATTTCTTGATGGCTGAAGGTATGCTACGCAAATTGGAACGAATGAAAATAAGTTGCTCACGAACACCATCTTTGCTCAAGACTTTTTGAGCTTCTTTAATAGAAGCAGCTTCTTCAGAATCGAGGTCTTCAACTACCTTTTTTACTACCTCGAAATAATTGGCATAATAAACAGCAGCTTCGAGCCACGTTCCCCATCTTGTATGAACTGGTGAAGGCGGGAGTGGCACATCATGATCTGCATCAAAAGATTTTTCTTTGCGACTTGGAGCCTTCAGGAATCCTCTTTTCACTGTGGAAATCAACGTGTTTACTTCAGGAAACGAGGCCCGGACTGCTTCAGCGACTCGATGAAGTCCATGTGCTACACATGTGACTTGTATCATCTTGGGATATAATATCCAAAGACCTCCCATGTAAGGTGCGGCATCTTGTTTACCACGATAACATGATCGTAATGAATGCCTGATGGCCACAAACAAGAAAGTGCATCATTGAAAATGCAGCAACTGTTGAGTGATTCACCTTAGGCAACACAGCCATATTTACTAGATATGATTTGTCTCTCTCTTCTTCTTCTCCTAAAATTCCAAACACGAAGTTAGCTACATATCTTTGATCTACGTCCGTTGTTTCGTCTAGTGAGACCCAAATATATTTTCCACGAGCGTTTTCCCTTAGTTTACTTAACATTACATTGTAAAGCTCAGGAACGTAATTCTTCCTAATTGTTGATTCATCTGGGACTGGCTGTTTCATATACACCTGCAGAAACTGAACTAAGTTCTTATTGTTTAGTTTAGCCTACGGTATATTTGCCGCGAGAAATGCTTTATACAGATCTACATTGAATGTACTACGTGTTGGTTCAGGTTTAACTAAAGCAGTGGTTACAAGAACCTGGTGTTTTTGTTTCAGGTTTACTTCTTTCAATTTATTGTGTTTCATTGTTTGAAGATGTTGTTGAATTTGATACTTTTTAGTTGCGTTTACGACTTTTCTACAGTATTTGCAAAACAATACACTTCCGTCAGTTGGAAACTCTTGAAACTCTCGTACATACCCTTTCATTACCTCATTAACAGTTCTTCTACTTAGGCATCTTAAATACAGTAGCTATTGAACGTGCTATGAACCACAGCCTGTTTCAACTCAACGAAAGTAAGACTGACAAGAACTAATTGTGCATGAAAGGTAACTATTTACGGAATGAGGAAAATATAACCTGCTTTACGGGAAATACCAAGAATCAGTGCCCACCTAATTGCATTGCAGGTAGACAAAGCTATGGCCGGATGTAGGGCCAGTGTTGCTAAATTTCAACACGATGCAAACCCAGCACTTCTCAACATTCCTGTTACCTGAAATGCATGTCAAATAATCCAAAAGTGTCCTGCAGAAGCTGATGTCTACACTCAAGATTAAGAATGTTTTTGAAATATGCACTAATAGGAGGAAACCCCTAAATATGCAGTGTTAAGTTAAAACTGTCCCAAATATGCAATTGCATATGTAATATGCAAAATACATAATTATCCTAAGCCTGATCATATCTCTTTTAGTAGGCACAATATCAAAACCGTACAAAATGGACAATATTCTCCTAATAATTACCTAAAACTTTTGTCTGAAAGAATTTTTGATATGACCCACCATTACGCCAAGGGATGAGAAAAATGATTTCGGAATTATAAGAAAATGCCAAGATCTATCAGAGGTTGCCATGACAACACTACTAAATTGATGAGGGATGAGCTATCAGACGTTGCCATGACAACGCACTTGCATGAGATCATTCAGTTTTCCACCTGACTAAGTGAGAAGCGGCTTCGGTGACGTAACTGGTAGCATGCTGAACTTCTATGGCCAAGTTCGCGGATTTTCTAAGAGCGCTAAAAATCCCTCAGTATGCTTTCCTTTGGAGGGGAATATCCAACGTTGGTTGTGAGTGGCTGAGGTGGCATCTAGTAGCCAAGTTCAAAGCTAGGTGTCATTGATGGTAGTATCTGGTAGCAACATTAGGAACTACTGCTTGAAATTGACCGTTTGCAGTCCTTACCTGAATTACAGACTTAATACAGCCATCACAATTCACACCGTTTATCTGACAGATTCTACACTCACCCAAAGTACACGGGGTTACATGACCGTGTTGTCGCAGCCCCTAAACTGAGGAACCAACCAAAATCTCTGCAGGATATAAAATTTTTCGTGAAGAAGTAACAGCCCGTTAGATATTTACACATCAGTGTCGAAACCTTGCAGGAGGACAGTGTGACCACAAGTATAAAAATGGACCCCAAATGACAAGAAGGTTACCGTCCCCATAAGACAATAAAATGATTAAAATATGCATAAAATGACGAAAAACAAAGTTAATTAAGCTCCAATTATAAAATACTTTCTCGCAATAAATGAGGTTTGATCCTTATACGAAAACCTGCATATTCTGCCTATTTTCGCCTATCCCCAAGTTTGCCCGGTGAAATCTACCTCCGCCTTCCGGCGTGCCGAGAAAACTTTTTTTTATATGCATTAGCCCACTATATTTTCCATACATGAAAGCTAAAAGATGATTTAAAGGGCGGAACAGTGAGATCATCTGTCCCTATGTGATATTGAAAGTAGCAATGAAAGTTATGACATTAATGATTTTGGTTTGGGATATTGTCTACCTTGGAAAGAAGTATTTCATATGCAAAGGAAAAGGGGCTGATTTTGACAAGGTATGTTTGTCATAAATGTGGCAAAAATATGAAGGAAACGAATGTTTGCTAAGTCACAAAGTTTAGATTGTGTAATGTGGATGTGTACAAGGGGAAATTGTGATGCACAATCAGGAAGTGCTCTTTTATTAGTAGCATTTTTGGTGTTGTTGGAGAATGCAAATAAATTTAGTTCTTCATGAATTGGACATTTTAAAGGTCACAATAGTAGATTGGATCAGTTGATGTTGGGAAGTATGTAGTGCGTGGGTGCATGAGTGGTCTTCTTTGGGAGGGAAGGGGGTAGCTGTAGAAATTGGCGAAAGTTGTTTCAGAAAGAGAAAATATAATAGGGGTAAAATGATTGGAATTTATGGTGGTGTTGTTCAGGGGAGTTGGTAAGTTTTAGCTGAGGATTAACTCTACCTAAGGGATGATGATGATAATGAAGAAAAAAAAAGGAATTGGGTTTCGGTGTGGAGGACAAGTACATGGGTAGATAGGACGGGAGTCTAATACAAAAGCATAAAACCAAACTGATATAAATCTTCAGTAAAAAGTTCCACCGCACAATGCCCATGAGACACCTAAAGTGGGTAGGGACCTGACCACAGCTAACGGGAAATGCAGCTGGAGCTTGGGCTATTCGCAAGCAAGCGGCAAGCGTTCTTTCCCTCCCAAGCCGGTATTCCCGTACTATGCTGACGGGTGGTAGTATGGCAAGACAAAGTGTGTTAAGGGATATAGATTTACTGTTTCTCCTTTCAAAGGAGTTAGATTTAATCGAATGTTTTGAAAGGCTGAAATAATTTGAATTCGCCGTGGTATTTTTTAGTTCTGGGAACTGTTGGATCTCCGGCAAACGACCGAATGCTCCCAGAGAGGGAAGCGATAAAGCAGTTTTAATGCTTTTTGTAATAATTTTACTTGTTTTCTTGACAATTTTTGGAAAAATACCAATTGTTGCACTTAAGGAAAACTAAGCTGTTACGCAGCAAGACGCCGATTAAAAGCTTAGAAAAGAGGAAGAAACTCAAACAAAACTGAAATTTTTGGAAACAAACCATAAGTAAGAGAAAAAATCTCAACAAGTAGGAAGCTTGCAGAGCTAGCTATATTTGTCTTAATGGCTTGCTAGAATTAGCTATGACAGCGAAGAGAAACTTTAAAAATGTTATTTGCAGTTTTAAGTTAAATGCAACAAGTAGTACGAACTTTGTTGTTTTAGAGATTCGGAAAAAGAGTTTAAGCTTAAAGGAAGAATCAGGGAAGTGAAGGTCCTGCCTACTCGTAATTCTAACGGTAAAGATAGAGAACGAAGGAAAACAACTAATTTATTTAAACAATAAATATAAACTTGGGAAACTTAACACTTGGTAGATTCAAAATCTTATCTTTTAAAGTTAGAAGAATATTTTCTTTGGTTTGTTTTACAAATCTAAAGGTCTCAGACCCAATTAGGTAAAAGTTTACTATGAACAATAGTGAACAAGTTTCGAACTTGTTACGAGCACTAAACCTCTACAAAGGTTTTTAAACCGTGCTTAAAATTGCGAAATTTAAAGCTTTTAAAAGCATTAAATTGTCCAGTAATTATAACTTTTACAAATTAGGTAAGTTACAAGCACTATTTGACTGCACTTGGCAAGCCAACAAGCTAAAGATTAAATCCTGATAGTTACAGGAGAAAGAAAATGGAAAGCGGAAATGACCGCTATTTGAAACAGTAATTACAATATTATAAGTTGAACAAATTTGGGAGGGCGCTTGCTCGCAAGCGAGGCCGCATAGTATTTTAGATAGATGAAAATTTTAATTTAAGTTATGTTAGTAACGGTATTTGTGAGAAGAAAAATAGGAGGTTCAGGAAAACGTCTTGGCCAAATTTATTTTCACAACCGAACGCGGCACGGAAGATATGTAGCACACGCAAAATAGAAGCACTGATAGTTTGTTGACAAGTTGAAAAACTTCACTATTGCAAGGTATGTGAGTTCGTAAAACAGGAGAAAGTTATTGCGGTTATGATGAACGCTTAGTAGAATTTGAACGTAAATCAGTTTAATGCGTTGGAGAGTTTATAGGTTGCAGTAGAATAATGCGGTAAAGTTCCCACGATGGAAAGCAAATTAGGTGTTGACCAGCAGTTTAGGTAAAGTAACTTCCTCAGTGAGGAAAAGTATTCCCATAATCAAGTGGAAAATACTGAATTGCTTGAATAGTAGAAAGATTGGTTGCCATAGAAAGTTCTAAGAGTTGTGATAACTGTTAAATGGGGTAACAGAAATTCGTCGGAGGAAAGAAGCTAAGTTTTATAGACAGTGGGTAATTTGAATTAAATCCCTCGTAGTGCGAAAGTATTCTCAGTTATGTAGTACAAGAAGTACAGATTTCCATGGTTTAAAGCCAGCTTAGATAGCTAAAGCATGACAAGAAAAATCCCTCGAAGGTGAATATTGCATAATTGTTAGCATTTCCACACTGCCTATAAAATTGTATTAAAAACCATTAAAGCATGTTTAAAAACATTGACGTTTTGTACTTAGCTTGATTTTCTTGTAAGGCAGGCGATGGTGTGTGGTGACGGTTGAGTTAAAAAATTGACATGGCGTCTAGTTTAAAATGTCTCTCGAGGACAGGAGACAAGCCTGTGAGAGGGCCCCAACTGTAAGTTTGACGACTGAAGCTGTGAAGACGAGCGAACACACACACGGCAGAGGAAGGTAAACAAGGGGAAGCAAGAGAAGTGGGGTTATTAGACAAGAAAGTGTACATTATAATAACCAACATAATAAAAATTGTAAGAGGATATAAGGAAACCAGAGATATATAAGCAAAGCGAACTGATGTGAGTTTAATAATAACGAACGTACATGGATGGCAATAGCAGAACCGCGCAAACTAAACATGTGCGAACATGGCGCGAGTTTCAGAGAAAATGAAAGCATAAAGGGCAGGTGGCAGCACCTTACATATATAGAACCGCATACTTGATAAATATGAATAAAACTACCAAAGTTACAACACTTCCCCTCAAGTAGAGGTTCATACAATCTTTACACTCTCCAAACCAGCAAACTTCAAGCAACGTTCAGGTTTCATTCGACTTAAACTCTTCGTGAGAAAGTCAGCAACTTGATCGTTCGTAGAGATATACTTCAAAACAAAAAATTTACATTCAAAGACTTCACGAACAAAGTGATGTTTGATATCAATATGTTTGCTTCTACTGTGATACATCGCGTTCTTTGCCAAATTAATTGCACTTTGATTATCACAGAAGATGAACATAGTGGCTAAGTTTTTGAAGCCTAACTCAAGCAGAAATCGACGTAAGTACACAGCTTCCTTGGCTCACTTTGACAACGCCATGTACTCGGCCTCCGTGGTGCTAAGGGCCACGGTTCTTTGTTTTCTTGAGTCCCACGATATAGGGCATCCGCCGAGCAGAAACACGTACCCCGTGTAGGACCTCCTATCTTCTTGGCAGCTTCCCCAGTCGGCGTCGACGAATCCTTGGATCAGTTCGGTGACTGCTTCGTAGAGAAGCCCGATGTTCGAATTCCCCTTCAAGTACCGCAGCACTCTCTTGGCAGCTTTCCAATGTTCGACTCCGAAGCAGTTGTTGAACTGTCCCAGGTAGCTTACAGGGAACGAAATGTCCGGGCGTGTAGTTGTCGACAGATATGTCAGCGCGCCTACCAATTCGCGGTAAGACAACTTCAACTCGTCAGTACTGGGATTCTCATTTTTGCTCAATTTCGTTCCAGGGTCGAGTGGTGTGACTACAGGGTTGCAGTCGGCATCTCGTAGCGTTGGAGAAGCTCTTCAATGTAACCCTGCTGTTGCATGGCTATACATCCGGTCTCCTGGATTAGTTCGATGCCTAGGAAGTGTTTGGCCAATCCTAAGTCCTTGACCTTGAAATATTTACTCAGGACTCTGGAAATCTCGGTGATCGTCTTTTTGCATTTTGACAGCACCATCATGTCGTCAACGTAAACGGCAATCAAAGTTATGTTATTTCCGGAACCAATTTGGAATAGACACGGATCTGATGCGGTTGGTTTGGCACCGCACTTCCTCAAGACCTCACGCAGCTTGGCATACCAGTTTCTGCCGGCCTGTTTCAATCCGTACAGTGATTTTTGTAGTAAGCAGACCTTGTCGCCACTCTGCAACTGGCGAAGCATGTTCTTGGCCTTCTCCTTAGTTTCGTCGTCAGTTCCAGACATCGCAATGCTCTCTAACATCTCCCTGAAGTTTTTCGGTTGTTTCATGAATATTTCCTCGTCTAGGTAACCATACAGATAAGCCCTTGTGATATCGTACTGTCCGATTTTTACACCGAGCTTGGCAGCGAGACAAACCATCAATCGAATTGATTCCATTCGCGCCACCGGTGCGAACGTGTCAAAGTAGTTGATTCCATACTCCTGGTTGAAACCTTGAGCCACCAGCCTGGCCTTTCTCTCAAGTGTTCCATCAGGTTTTAGTTGGTCGCGCAGCACCATCCGGCATCCGATGACTTTGGCATCACGGGGAGGATCCACCAGCACCCATGTATTGTTTCTCAGGATAGATTCCATTTCCATGACCATGGCACCATGCCACTCGTTAGAGTTTGGTCCTGTTATTTCCTCCTTGAATGGAATCTCTGCTAGAAAAATCTCCTCGTCTTCTTCTTGCTCCTCCACATCTTGGAGATTTGTTTGAAAAAGTTTCTTCGGTCTTCCCCTTTTTCCAGTTCGCAGAATCTTGGGTCGACCAGGTCCTTGCATCAATTGAGGCGTAGTATCGGATGTTTCGACAGTCGTTCTATCATGATCATCCACTGGCGTCACATCGAAACCCAGGAAAGGTTCATCATCTTCTCCAATTTCGGGTTGAGAGACTGGTTCCTCCACGACAGCTGGTTGATCTTTTTCTCTTGGTGATTGCGGTGGTGGTTCTGCAAAGTACAGCTCCCAACAAATATCTTGCTTCGAGGATTCCGGGCGCTCCATCCTAGTCTCTTCCAGTGGCTTTTCATTCTCGAAGAATTTTTCATCTCGGCTAATCAAAACTTTGTCTTTGTCAGGGGAGTATATGCGAAAGCCCTTGGTTTCTTCGGAGTAACCCATGAACACGCCTTCTCTGCCTCGTTGATCCAGTTTCCCTCTTCCGGGATCCCTGTCCAGGAAGTAAACCTTGCTTCCAAACGTTCTGAATTGTGAAACTTCAGGAATCTCTCCTGTCCACAATTCGTACGGTGTTTTGCCTCCGATACTTTTTGATGGCAGGCGATTATGGATGTAATTTGCAGTATTCACTGCTTCCGCCCAGAATCGGTGAGGTAATCCGGCGTCGAACAACATGCACCTGGCAGTCTGCATCAAAGTCCTATTCATCCTCTACGACTTCCCGTTTTGTTCGGGGTTGTGAGGGACTGTGAGGCGTCTTGTGATTCCGCGCTTCTTCAGGTAATTGTCGAACTCTCGATTCAGGTATTCCCTGCCGTTGTCAGACTGGATTACCTTTACTAGTTTTCTTTTCTGATTCTCCGTCCTGGTAACGTACTCGACGGTAGCTTCGTAGACCTCTGATTTTGCCTTCAGAAATCTCACTTCACACCAATGAGAGTGATCGTCGATGAATTCCAAGAGGTACCTTGAACCTCCCATAGATGGAGTCGGCATCGGTCCACATACGTCCGTGTGGATCAAATCGAGTAGCTCCGTCCGTCGATCGGATTTCTTTGGAAACTGCGACCTGGACATCTTCCCCTCGAGGCAGACTCTACAGTCCAGAGTCGTCGATGGATTCCTCAGCTCAACGCCAGAAACCCTCCCTTTTCTCACAGCTACCAAGATGTCGCCCACATTGACATGTCCGAGCCGACGGTGTAGCATTTTTAGATCAATTATTTTGGGCGATGCAGCCATATTTGCTCGTTCTTGACTCTCACTGACGTAATATAGGTTATTCTTCCTCTCAGCTCGCATCAAGACCTCTCCTTTTTCGTTCACGACGACTGCGCCTTCCTTGTCAAAAATCACCTCGTGGCCGCGGTCGGTGATCTTTCCCACCGACAGCAAGTTTGTCCTGAGCTCTGGAACGTGAGAAACATCTGAGAGACAGACATCTATCTCTTCGTTCGCAATACGGGTAGATAAGCGAACACTGCCGTTTCCCACGATCTCTGCCGTTGAATCATCAGCCAATTTCACCACACCCCTTCGTGACTCATCGATCTTCAAAAAAATCTCAGGGTCTCCACAGATATGTGAATTGGCGCCACTGTCGAGACACCATATTCTGCGTACGCCACTGCTCTGAGTTGTCGTCGCCTGTAAGCATAGTTCTCGAGTGAAATTTGCCGATTGAGTATTAGAACTGTCTTTACCTTTGTTCTTCGATGGATCTCTTTGTTTAACTCTGCACTGGCTGGCTCGATGACCTTGCTTTTTGCACACGTGGCACCGGAACTCAGATCCACCTCCTTCTGTTTCACTGTTGATGTTTAGTTTGGGTGTTTGTTTCTTATAGTTCTTGTTACCTGGACCAGTCTTCTTCTTGACGAACATAGCTCCCGCTATTTCACCTTGTGTGCTCGATTTTCGTGCGTCATCCTCTTCGATGATTTTGGTTCGAAGATCCTCGGGAGTCGGTAGGTTATCACGTGACTCTATTGCACACCTAAAGTTCTCGAACCGTGCCGGCAGACTGTATAAACACATAACTGTCAACAATTCCGGATTGATCGTGATGTTCATATCTCCCAATTTGTCCACGGTGTCGAAGAAATCGTTCATATGGGCACGCACATCGCCATCGTCCCCCAATTTTTGTAAGGTTAGCCTTTTCAGTAAGGTCGCCTTCCGAGCCGGTCCCTGGGATTGGTAGATCTGTTTCAGTCGTTGCCATGTATCACGTGCCGTGACAAAATTCTTGACTTGCTTTATTTCACTTGGCGACATCGACAAAAATGATCAGCGACCGAGCCTTTTGATCCTTCTTGTCCCACTCTTGAATTACCGCCGCGTTTGCATTTCCAGCCACTGGTTCTGGTTTCGTAGAATTCCCGCCGACGAATTCCCACAAATCGCCCGTAATGAGGATAGCCTGCATCTGCACGGCCCACGTGTCGAAATTATCCTTACCGAGGGGTTCAATTCTCCCAATACTTCCGGCGTTCATTTTCAGGTTAACTTCCGGCACGTTTTTACGAATAATTACATTTGTTATTTGCGCGTTTAGTCTCGCGAATCTGGGCCCATAACCTGTAAGAGGATATAAGGAAACCAGAGATATATAAGCAAAGCGAAACGATGTGAGTTGAATAATAATTACGAACTGATGTACATGGATGGCAATAGTGGAAGCGCGCAAACTAAACATGTGCGAACATGGCGCGAGTTTTAGAGAAACTGAAAGCATAAAGGGCAGGTGGCAGCACCTTCTTATATAGAACCGCATACTTGATAAATAAGAATAAAACTACCAAAGTTACAACAAAAATAAAAGATTCTTCATAGATGTGAATTTTCTTCATGAAGCGGTGTTCATGGAGATGTTAGCTGGCGACAACGACGATGCATCGTGGATTGATGAGGAAGTTCTCTTGAGTATGGAGATATTGAGGAACTTCAGTGGTTAGCTGCTAGATGCCGCTAGGTTGTCCATCGAAGATATATATCTAGAACAGACTTATAAAGAACATAAGCAAGGGCACGGAAAAAATATAACGTAAGGAATCACTGTTGGTGTCTGCGAACAGGGAAAAAGAAATTAAATGAAACAAATAGATAAAAGAGCAGCAAAAGCTAACTCTGACTGACCGTGTATTCCAAAGAATACACCAGGGGTAATGGGAGGGATTGTTTTTTTTTTTTTTTTTTTTTGAAACTATAGGAAATGGGACAAGGAACTTTATTTCCTGTTATTAAGAAACATATTAAGGTAGGGACTATAATATACTGACCGGCAAAAAAAGTGGAACACTTTAATTTTTATGTAATTTCTTCATTTATTCCACTAAAATGTATCGGTTTTCCAATATTTGCATTATTCATGTAAATTTTAGATGGTTGGCTACAGAAAATACCAAAACATGTTTTACAACACGCTTTAACTCACAAATTTCGTTACATTTTGCAAATCTTACAATTTTCTATTTTTTAGTAATATTCTTGTGGGCTGTTTTTTTTATCAAATGTATTGCCAAACAAAACAGTATTAATGTTTGCACTGCACTGCACGAGAACACTGGTCACTAAAAACGAGTGTTTCCACCCTTAGCGTCTATGACAGCTTTGAAAACGCTCAGGCATACTGTTCACAACTCGTCGAATGGCATCTGCCGGGATGCGATCCCATTCCTCCAGCAGCGATGTTCTCAGTTGTGTCAAGGTGGTGTGGTCACGCTGTCTGACGTTCCTTCCAAGCATATCCCATACATGTTCGATGGGGTTCAAGTCAGGACTACGAGCTGGCCAGTCCACGGTTTGAATCCCCAGTTTCTGCAGATATTGTACAACACAGCGAGCAGTATGAGGGCGGGCATTAGCCTGCATCAGCATGGAATTCTGACCTATTAAAGGCGCAAAGGGCATCACATGGTTCATCAGGATCTCTTCGATGTACCTTTGGGAATTGAGCGTCTTGTGATCGATGCACATCAACTCAGTGCGGGCCATAACGTTGATGCCACCCCACACCATAACCGAGCCACCTCCAAATGGAGTCCTGGAGGAGAAAGCAACAGGGCTGTACCTCTCTCCGCGCCTTCTCCACACTCTTTCACTTCCATCAGGTGATCTAAGATTAAAGCGACTCTCGTCAGTGAAGAGAACAGAGGCCCACTGCTCGTGGGTCCATCCCAGATGCTGCCTTGCGAAGCGAAGACGCGCCTCTCTGTGATGTCGTTCGAGTGCGGGTCCACGTGCAGGTCTCCCGGACGAAAGATGAGCTTCTTCAAACCTTCTTCTTACTGTTCGCTCACTCACTCTCACATTTCTGGCATTTTCCAGTTGATTTCGTGCCTGGACTGCTGTGGTATGGCGATCACGCAGAACTTGCAGGGTGAGAAATCTGTCATCCCCGGCACTTGTGCATCTTCTACGGCCTGACCCTCGTCTCCTGTCGTAAGTTTGGAGTTCTCTGTATCGTTGCACTGCACGGTGAATGCTACCAAGAGATGATCCATTGACCTCTGCAACATAACGGAAGCTGCAGCCATCCTCCACCAATGCAACTGCCCGTGCAGCTCCTTCACGGCTAAGAGACATGTTTTAGTGTGAATTGCACATGGATAACTTGCTAAAATGTATGACAATGGTTCAACAAATGCCAGTTGTTATCCCTAGAACAACAATAAGCGAGCGGCAACACTCGTAAACTGTAAACGCTTACAGTGCGCTTCCCGCCATAAAACCATTAAGATAGGCTCATCGAAGATCGGGGGTAATTGGTGGTAATAAACCACCCTAAGAAAAGTCATATTATCAATTTCTATTCACGAATGTTTCAGATGTTTGTTCTAATGCGTGAAAAGCTTTTAAAATGTGATTAAATCTTTTTCATGGCTAATTTTATACTATTTATATTACAATTTTTAACTGTTCCACTTTTTTTGCCGGTCAGTGTATATGTGACGCTCTCCAGGAAACCATACCTTAAGTCGCGTGACAGAATTTTACGCTACAAAGCAAAGATATATAATTTTCCAAAGAAAAATATGTATTGTCCGTTGAGCCATTATATATTTAAACACAAATTGTGCTAAATGTTCCGGCATAACTCAACAAAATGACGGTGTTTCGCCCCGGTGTGCAATTGGGCTCTTCAGTTGGTTAATGCACACCTCACCAAGACACTGTCCAGTACACACTGGGAAGGCCATTGCAAGACGTATTTGATACATGTGAGTTATGCCGGAACATTTAGCACAATTTGTGTTTAAATATATAATGGCTCAACGGACAATACATATTTTTCTTTGGAAAATTATATATTCAATGCCAAGGTAAGGTTATAATTGCTTTGGAGTGGAGTTTCGACTCCCATAGTGCACTGGCTTTGCTCGTGACGTGGATACACATGTATCAAATACGTCTTGCAATGGCCTTCCCAGTGTGTACTAGACAGTGTCTTGGTGAGGTGTGCATTAACCAACTGAAGAGCCCAATTACACACCGGGGCGAAACACTGTCATTTTGTTGAGTTATGCCGGAACATTTAGCACAATTTGTGTTTAAACAAACCAAAGAGCCGAGAAATGTCGATTTTTAGATTTCAGCGCCATCTGTTAGCCGGATCTTTGAACTAGATGATGCGTGCATTGAATGTGTCGTCAGTCATCACTAGGGCTCGGAATTTTTAGGTGCTAAAAATCGGGAAAATATTTATTTTTTATGCATTAAAAAGACCTGAAATGTGAGACTATAAAGTAAAAATATTGAATTATAATTTAGTTTATTAATGTGAATATAGACAATATGCAGTACTCAGATATGCTATGCCTCACTGACTACTGAAGAATTACAATAGGCTACACAACGAGATATATCTTCAGAGTGTCCATCACAAGTGACCAACGATTATTGCAAAACACTTCTTCTGAAGGTGCTGGTACGCTGAATTCGAAATTGACAATAATTTTTGTTTTTTAGCTTGGTCTTGAGGTGTGTGTAACTTGAGATCGCTGTTCAGCCTTGATTGCTTTCCCCACATGGTTGGCAGAACAGCACGGCCCCATCAGAAGTGAATTTATCTTTAAATTCTGCAACATACTGCTGCAGACGATAACTCGTAGTTGCTTTTACTTTAGGCATCGTAGAACTGCCTTGCACTTCACAGTGGTAAAAATGAACTGCATGTGAGTGACACTGGTTCCAGGTAGCTCGGGGCGGGGGTCTAGCATGTGGGGCAATATGGCTATGGACAAGGAAATCCCCGGCTTCCACAGTGAGTGGCACGGGGAGACAAGTTAAGAATAACACAGTTGCAAGCTGACTATGCTCTGCATGAAGATTCGATAGCTCACAGGTTCTTCCCCGTTGAAGTAACACAGAACAAAAATGCAATAAACTGAATGACATACCTGCACTGTCTTCTTGGGCCAAAATACGAAATCACCAGCTCGTGCTTCAAGATAAAGTATAGTTACAATAATTTATTATAGAATTCATGTACTGGACTGCATAAGTAAATGATAATTATAATGTATGTAGACTGCCAGCGCAGGAGTCTGGTCGGAAATCGTGGTGTCCTTCTAGCTCGACTGATGTTATCCACGTAAGCTGGCGGAGATATGGAGCGAGGAAAGATTGTTGTAGATGAAAAGCAAGTATCGCGTGATATGTACTTCCTTTTCTGGCGGATATTGTCTGTCATTTAAGATAGCACACCTCAGTCAAAACTTACCATAGCTGTCCTTATCGGAAATTAAAATGGTGGGCTGTTAGTAAATACGTATGACTGGCAACATATGGAAAGAAGTTCCTCAGATCACATCTTTCAGTCATTTTATGGCGAAAAGGAATATGCCTGGGGTTATGATGTGTCACCAAGAATTGGATGGTCCAACTGTAATTGTAAAGATTTGCAATGCAGATAATTTCCCTCCAAACCTAGTAGTTGGAAGTAAAAGGCATGACTGCCGAAAGGACGAAATAACTGTTCAACGACATTCGAGAGTACTGCACAGCGCAAACACGCCCACGGCCAGGCAACATTGAAGCCGCTGAACCTGGCCCAAGTAGTGCGAAGGATTGTGTGCGCAAAAGGAAAAGAACATGCATAAACATTCCAGAAAAAATTAACAAAAGTTCAGTTTGTTATTACAGGATACAAGACAGATTACTGTAGTATTAAAAAACTCTTTTGGGTACTAACTTTGTGTAGTTTCGGAACGTTTTTAATATCCAACATTATATTATATAGAATTTGGCCAATTATAGACATTAGAATCTAAGACAATGGTACATTATTTGTCCTTTTTTTTTACTTCCCAGAACTTTTTCATTCGGCTGCTAATCGTTTGCCGTTATTCCTCTGACATCACCCTCGTAGGCCGTCGTTGGACTTTGAAACGTATAACATCTGCTGAATGGACCCGTCGCCAAAATTCCTCCCTGTCCGAGATGATAGCATCCGTGATCTTAGTTGTTGCAGTTCCCATCCTACCTCCTTCAGCCATCCTGTAGGGTTTTTTAATTTAGAGATTTAATCAAAAATTTTCTTCGAGAGCCGATTACTGTTCATCCTGTAAAGATGTCCATAAAATTTTAGTCTTCTCCTTTTTAATTGAAACTGAAATTTCTTCTATATGACGGTAAAGGTCTTCATTTCTCCTCTACATCCACCAATTTTCTTTATTCTTTTGGGGACCCAATATTTTTCGAAGTATTCTTCTTTCTTTTTTCTCTAATTCAACTTTTTTTTTTTTTTTTTTCCGTTAAGCATTCAGAACCATATAATACCTCTGGTTTAATGACAGTTGCATAGTGTTTAATTTTTGCTTGGAACGATATCGATCGTTTGTTGTAACGGGTGTGAGTAAGCTTATAGGCAAATTCCATCTTCTTTAATCTCTCCTTGCACGCTGTGTTATCAAGTCCATTTGACTGGATCCATTCACCCAAATACTTAAATTTATCAACTCTTTGACCATATTGTGTTGCTAAATATGTTTCCTTATTATGTCTGTATTCAATATATTTAGTTTTTTTGATATAAAAAAACTGTTTTAATTGCTACCGGTATTGCTTGTAGTGTTTCAATCATTATTTGTGCTTCAAGTTTGTTCTCTGAAATCATCGCTATATCATCAGCAAAGGCAAGACATTTCATTTCAAATCTTCCTCGGCCTTGTCCCAAATGGATCCCTTCAATGTTCTCTCGTAATATGGTCTCTCATTCACCCATAACTTTGTTTAATACCAAATTAAAGAGCATTGGCGAAAGCACATCGCCTTGTCGCACACCAGTTTTGATGCTGAAAGGGTCTGAAATCTCATTCAGAAACTTAACTCTTGAGGATGTAACAGTGAGTGTTTGTTCAATCAGCTTTTGAGTAATTTCATCAATCCCTAGTTCCAATAGTGTTAGAAAAGCATCTGACGGTCAATCAAATCATAAGCTTATTGGAAATCAATAAAGGTAACCACTGTGTTGAGATTATGTATCGTTCTGATTCGAAGGATTGTTTTAAGATCAAAATTTTGCTCTGGACAAGATCTACCCTTCTTAAATCCGGCTTGATACTCGCCAATAGTGTGCTCCTCTCGTTCAATTAAAATGCTTAACAATGACTTGGAAAAGATTTTGTAAGCTATTGGCTGAAGGGAAATACCCCTATAATTGTTAGGATTTGTCTTATCCCCTTTCTTATTTAAAGGGTGGATTATAGCTTTTTTCCAATCATTTGGTATTGTCCCTTTTTCCCAACAATCATTGACAACCTGATTGAGGGTTGCAGCTGCCACTCTACCTCCGAATTCCCACATTTCAGGTAGCATCCTATCCTCACCTGATGCCTTATTGTTTTTAAGATGTTCAATATACACTTCAACTTGCTGTAATGTTGGTGGAGTTGACGAGGGTTCACCTGTTGTGGTGCTTTGAAACTTAATCTTTCTATTGGTTCTTCGCAATTTAGAAGTTCCTCAAAATATTTGGCAAGCAACTGACAGTTATCTTTATTGTTGGTGACTAATTCCCCTGCCGTATCCTTGAAGTGATGGTTTGGACGTTGATATCCATGAATCTCTTCACGCAATATCTTGCAGAATTCTCTAGAGTTGTTCTTTGTAAATTCTTCATCAATACTCTCCAATCGCTTCTTATCATAGTTACGTTTCTCAACCCTAATGATTTTGGACGTAATTTCCTGATCGCTACAAAATTAGTCCAATCATCTTCCTCCTTTCTTGAATTCCATTGCTGCCATGCTTTTTGTCTATGTTCGAGTGCCGCATCACATACTGATATCCAACATTAATATGTTCTTTATTATTATTATTATCATTATTATTAACATTATCACATGTTCTATTATTGTTTCCTGACCTTGTTTGTACTTCTTAAGACAGAACATCTGTGTACATGAGTCGTGCAAGACTAAAAGTTTTCTGTTTCACTTTCATTATCTTGAACATGTTTACATATTTCCATTGCTGATCTTCCTTCATCCAGTGAAACAGTCAGGTTTTCTTAAATATTTAATATATTGTCCAAGTACTATACTCAATTTACAAATCGATTTTCTCGAAATTCAATACATTCTGTCTTATAACTTCAAAGTTTCATAAAATAATAAGTTTTTAAGCTTAAACACTTCAAGTTTTCACGAAAATGATCGCAAATTTACCTACTATCAAAATATGAAATAAACCAAAAATGAGATTTTCCTAGTTAAGGTACGGTATGGTTTCCTGGGGAACATCACATTTAGTGATAAGTGGACTACATATAGGGGGTTGTCTCGTGGGGGTTTTCAGCATTTTACCGTAAATCATTGTTTGATTTAAAGATTATTCTACTGGGGGTCTGCTGTAAAACATGTGTTGGGAAGGGGAAACATCGGGAAGATTTTCTGCAGGCCTATTTAGATGAGTTTGTCTGGAGGGAAAATTTAGATCTAGGGATGTGTGAATATAAACAATCTATGAGTGATTGTCGAAGATTGTATGAACCTAAACTCCGTCCAAGCAATCTGCGAAGTGCCAGTGTGAAAACACATAGTCTGCGCACAGGAGTGACTTGGCTGACTGGCCAATGAGGTGCGATGCCACTGAATATTTAGCGCAAGAGGGAGGTGCGACCTTGGCTCTACCAACTCTCGCAACAGGTGGGCTGCCAAGCTCCACCCATAACATTCTTTTGTCACTTCCTCTGTGTGATGTCATGCGCAAACCTACTTCACAAATCCCCTGAATGAGGTATAGTGTGTAAGATTGAGTGATTGTGAAAGGGTTTACAAGTCAATAGGAAGATGTATTTAGGGTAACACTGAATGAAGTATCACTCCTTGATAACATTTTCTAAAGTACGACAATTAGCCAGAATACCTTCTCTAATGATGAAGAAATCAGGAATGATGTAGTAATAAATTTTACTCCTCTGCAGACCATAACCCTCCCGCCATCCCTTATTTAGATCACGACTTATATAGTAAAAATCCAGCTATGTCCGTCATAAGGGGCGTGCGTTACGGTCAGGTACAGTATTGCCAACCCCGCGCTTACGGTACTACTCTGAATATAAGTGGTACCGTAAAACAAAATAGTGCCTCGACGTCCACTCCAATGTTTCTTGACAATGGTTACAGCCTAACACGTCAACGGTGCCCCCACTAGCTTCCCGCAGCCAAGGCCGCACCTCAACCCAACCATTCTAACCTTCTTTTTGTCCAATCCAATGGGTTTTGACAATGGTTACAGCTACCACATCCGTTCCAATGGTCACAGCCCAATTCGTCCAGATCAATGGTTTTAGTCGTGGTGTATTTTTTTTGTCCCACATGTTGGCAACTACTGACGTCAATGTGTGCACTTTGGTGGCTGTTTAACATACTAAGTATGCTGTCGAACATGGCTGCCGCCGTTGTTAAATGAGCAACAAATAAAAACACATATTTACATAGTTGAGCACATACGGTATATCCAATGCAGAAGTGACCAAGGTTAGTAATTACAATTGATAATGTATCCCCAGAAGATGAAATAAAGTATGAAAATCTTGTATTATTGAAATGAAAGCAAAAAGAAAAGAGTGATACTTCATTGAGAATTAATGTCACTTCCTGTCCTGTGCTTGCTGTAGTGTCCCCACCATTAACAGCTCATATTGTTGCAGATGAGGGAGATGGAGATATCACGAATCCTGGCAGAGCGCACACTGAGAGAACACCGAGGTAATGTCGTTGAAGCGTTAGTGTCACTCACGGATTAAGCTTCGTTACTTGGACATTTCATACAATCCCCCACAGTGAATGTTTTTGTAAAGTAAACTTTTTTTTTCTGGAAGTTAATGTTTTCTCTTATGTTAAATAAATCTGTGTTGTTTATTTTATACTTTTTCACATAGTTCCCTTCATCCTAGTTGTGGTCTAAGAGCACACTGGTTTTCATCCATCTTACTCTTGGCCAATGATGGAACTCTCCTTTCTACAATGACTGAGTACACATTGTCCGGATCACTTATTGATATGCCTCTATAAATGTTGTATTCTTTGCTGTTACCATGCTTATAAATTGGGGTGATTACTGCTTTTGTTCAGTCTACATCTCCAGAATCCCATGCAAACTTGATTATCCTATGAAACTACAAGTATATTTCATCCCTGCCTTACCATTTATACTGCACCATTACTAGCCGAATTTCATCTACCATTGCTGCTTTGTGACACTAGTTTATTTACCACGATCCTATTTCCGTCCTCAGTGGCGGATCCAGGCCTTGCGGGGCCCTGGGCGATATGATAAGGTGGGGCCCACAACAATATGAAATTTAAAAAAATATCAGATCAACTGGGAAATAGTCTGGTAATAATAATAAAATAAAGAATAGTTACAATATTTTGAATACACTGCAGAACATTTTTCAATAATATGAAAGAAACCTTTAAGTCCCCTTAAAGAGGAAGACATGCAAATACAGGGAGTGAGAATGCGAGGCAGACCTAAACGAAGAGGGATGGATTGTGTACGGGAGGACCTCAGAGAAAAACAGTTGTCAGAAGAGGATGTGCATGACCGGGTTAAATGGAGGAGAGCTGTCAGAATCATCGACCCCACATAGGAGTGGGAATGATGTAAAGGGATGTACACTATCAAATATTAAAATATTACTTTGCGACTTTTTTTCCCCGGCTGAAGTCTTCTATTATTTCACTGAAATATAAACTTTCTAAACTGTCATGGGAGGTCACAGCTGCACTGAAAAAAGGAATATGAATTATAAATTAGTTTGAAAAGTAAGTTATAATTAATTAATTAATTCGATTTTAAAATATCCATGGCGCGGGGCCCCCGGACCGCGGGGTCCTGGGCGGTCGCCCCCTTCGCCCTCCCCTAGATCCGCCCCTGCCCGTCCTCATTTTCCTGCATAATTTCAAAATCTGTCACTATCTTCCCAGTATGTGCCTTCCTTGGCATGTACAGTACAATGGGTTTCCCAGAATTATCTAAAAAAATGTTCATTCCTCTTTTTCTGCCATTCCTAAAACTCTTTTCACTCCATAAAGGCTTTCCTGCCACCTGACCTAATATTTCTCCAAATTCCTCCCATAATTTCCTTTTAAACTCTTGTTTGGTCCTGTTCCTCTCCACTACATAAAGCTATCTACATGTTAGGCCCTAACTGCTGGATTGTTTGAAACTACTATTGGTAAGCCTTCTGTTAACTTTTGCCAGCAAATTTCACTACCGCATGTCATTCTACAAGGATATGTGCTTTTTCCTGTCTTAACACACTGTTGTCCCTTACACATGCCTTAGCTACTTCTAGCCCTGTATCCTATCCTCTCAGTTTTAATGACCTTCAATTCTATACTTAGGAATTTCTCACCAAAAATGTCTATGCACTTCTGCGCACTCCTCATCATGGTGATTTTAAACTCTAGTCCTTCTGCACTTTAGGTCTAACTATGCTCAACTGAGAGCAGACCAGTCTGTTCCATCAAAATGAAGCTCTGGAATATCCTGCAATTCCTTATCAATGTCTCTAGTTGGAAGTCTGTAATAATTTTAAAATGTCTTGACCTGGTTCCTCTACCCTTCCATATGTACCTGTGATTCTCCTTATACTTTGAGAATGAATTTGTAGCAACTAATCCCAAGCTAGCACAGAAATCCAGAAAAACATACCCCATTGATGTATGTTTTCCTATCCTCACCCTACTTACCCATTACCATCTCACATCCCTCAGTTCTATTTCCTATCCTAGCATTGAAATCCCCCATCAGTACTACATTATCCTTACTGTATTGATAACTGGCACTACCACATCACCCAGTGCCTCAAAATCAGTCTACTTCATCTTGGTTTGCCCCTTCACATGGAGCATGCACTGAAACAATGCTGTATTTTCCAAATATACTCACATTAATTAAATTGTTCATTTACATACCGGTACCCCCCCCCCCAGAAACTGCGGTAACAAAATACGGGTCTGAAACTTTTAGTTAAAATTTTCTACACTGGTGAAATTAGCCAAAATACCTTCTGTAATGATGAACAATCTGGGAAAAAAAATGTATTAAGGGGTAGAGTGAGACGATTCAAATTTGATGCTTCCAGAGAATAATGAGTTAAGAGTTTTGTGGTAGAATTGTGAAATATACCCTCAATCCTGTTAGCAAATGGCTGCCATCTTCTATAGTTGGATTTCTGTGGACTCTTTGTGCTCTAAGATGAAAAAAGTAAAAAATTATTGGTGTAGACTATACCCTACGGCAGGGGTTCTCAAAGTGGGGGGCGCCCCCATCCCCCCGGGGTGCGCAGAGAGTGGGGGGCGCCGGCTTTGATTGAAATATTTATATTTCATATTCTGTAACAAATATTACTATCCTCATATTCATGAACCTATCATAGGCAGGTAGATCCCAAGACCATTCAAAAATAATAAACTTGTACCTTTGCTGTCTTATTTCACAAGAACTGACCAGTAGATCCTGCCAGCAGGAATTCTGAGAAAAGGTAGCGAGTAACATTTCCCACACAGCTCCCTTTCACTTGCCACTCGCAGTGACATCTCCTTACCAAACACTTAATGACAATAAGCCTCTTGGCAATGTGACCGCCACTTCCTTTCAAGAATGGATTCTTATATTTCTGACGTTGCCGATTCGAATTCGGCTAGGCCTTTCCAGTCAGTTCAAAGACAGTGAGTGAACAGGTGAATTCTAGTGCGTGGTTAGCCAACTTAACAATAAACTGATACGAGTGACGCCATTACCCATGAATAAGTGGCTTATTAGAAGTGGTAAAAAGAGATCCCATGAAAGTGATAGTGCTTGCCCTCCTTCGGAAAAAGAACAATGTTCGAATTTAAACTAAGTCCATTGTTCTTCCGCATCTACTTCTGCTCCCATCAGGATTATTAATTCTACACACAAAGTGAAAGTGCGTAAATATCAAGACGATTATCTGACATTAGGCTTTACCAGCATTCTTTCGAATAATTATCAGGAACAACCTCAATGCGTTCTTTGAAGCCTGTGAAACTTAAGAGGCACTTGCAGACTAATCATCCAGACTGTGTAAATAAACCTTTAGCATTTTTTAAGCGCCACGTGCAACAACTAAAAGGAAATGTTACATTCCTAGAAAAGCACGCAACAGTTCCTAAGAAAGTGCTAAGAGCATCCTTGGAGGTATCCTATTTAATTGCAAAATCCAAATCGCCATATATTATTGGTAAGAAATTACTTCTTCCTGCAGCCGTGAAAATTTGCTTGATCATGCATGGAGAAAAGTTCGGCGAGTGTTCTAAGCATGGAGGAAAGAATAAGAGGAGATGCCCTGAGCTCGTATGAGTGAAGCCAAGCGCTGCAACCAAAGTGGGCGTAACCTTAACTCGTATTCGGTGTTCTGTGACTTGCATGAGGCATTGTGCATGGCTAAACCTTATTTTGGCCCTGGTTTTTATCGCGCTCCGGTTATGCAACTTTGGAAACGTAATAACAGTAGTGATAAGTTATTAATAAAAACTCTCCAATTCTAATCTCAACATATACCCTATATACCAAAAAAATAAAAATCATTGCTCTGGAAATCCCAAATTATCAAACGGCTGTCGGTCAATAATTACGGTAGGCCTACGTAATTAATCATTTCGGGGCTAATCATCAAGTTTCTACCCCCCACCACAAAGAAAATGCCGTACGGTACCGAAACGTATAGGCTATACCGTATTATTGTGCAAATATGCGTCTTTTTTAATTGCTCTGTTTATTAATTTTGAGGTTCGTATTCTTGAATATCAAAATGTGTACGACCAATGAGTGAAAGTGGCTGTGCTCGAAATTAGGCCTAAAAACTGATGAATGCCTTAACACCAATAAGAACATAAAACTCAATTTGGTGTAAATAGCCTACCGTAATTAGTTCGGCATCATTAATTCCCAAGATGTTCCTTCTTTGGTATAACTCGCATCTTCAGACACCTGTATTCAATTTAATCAGTGTTTCAGCGTATTATTACGTTTTGCCGCGTCTTCCTTACAAAACTAGCCTCACAAAGGTGCTCTCATATTTATATTTAAATTGGCTTTTAAAACGATAACGCAGCTTATTTGTGCCAAGTACCGTGATGTACAGAGTGTATTCTGCCTATCCTAGAAAAAATCTTGACTTGTCATTGCAGTTTTGTCACTAAAATCTATTACTAGTTGGAGTGGTTTACGGCTTTAAGAATAGGGACAGCCATTTTCTTGCAACGAAAGTGGGCAACCCGTTTGGGTTCAGCAGCGCAGCGAAGGCATCTCCTTCCTTTCTTTCCTCCATGGTTTGAAGTCGATACCCCTCTCAAATGATACAGTAACTCGTATTGATGTAATAGTCTCTGACATAAAAAAATCAATTGCTATCACGTCTTCATGATAGCCCAAAATTTGCCCTGCAACTTTATGACAGTACTGATATCGTAAGCAGTGCCCAGCTTCTTGTTTTTTGTATGCTATTGTCATGAAAATGAAATGCACGAGGATTTTCTGTTTTGTAAAGCTCTGGAAGGGCAGACTACGGGCGAATATATTTTTTCTCTTGTGAATTCCTTTTTTATTGACAACAATCTCTCATGGACGAATTGTGTTGATATATGTACTGATGGGGCGTCGGCATTCACTGGAACTAAAAAGGGTTTCAGAGCAAGAGTGAGTGCTGTTACTAATTCTGTAAAATTCACACATTGCATGATACACAGGCTTCAAAAGTACTACAACCGGAAGTCAATAAAGTGCTGAACGATGTAATTAGTGTTGTAAATTTTGTGAAAGCATGAGCTTTAAACTGTCGGCTATTTTCCATTCTTTGCGAGGAGATGGGATCTACACATGATTCGCTTCTATTGCACACGGGGGTACGTTGGTTGTCTAGTGGTCGAGTCCTTCGTCGCGTTGTGGAGTTGAAGAATGAATTTCGTATTTTCTTATTGGACAGCAGTCCTACACTCGCAACCCTGTTTCTGGATGAGAAATGGCTTCTAATACTGTGCTACTTGGCTGACGTATTTGAAAAACTGAATGAACAAAACTTGTCACTTCAAGGACGAAATAGTAATATTTTCATTCTAAGCGACTTGAACTATGGAAATCACAGATGGACAAAGGTAACTGTGAGATGTTTCGTTGTTTGAATGAATTATTCCTGGAAGAAAATGAGTTAGATATTTGTCAAATTAGTGGAATTGTCGTAGAATACCTCCAAAACGTTCGTCAAAAATTCTAGGGTAGATTTCCACAACCTTCAACTGAGAATGACTGGATTCGCAGTTCGTTTGAAACTAACGTAACTGCCCACCTGTCAACGGCAGAACAGGAGGAACTAATAAAACTCTCTTGGGACCCTCTTGAGGTAGCCCTACCCAGGGAGTGACGCATCTGCCTATGTAAGTCCCAGAGCACACTGACCCGGTGTGTAGCATCTGATAAGGGTCCCTTGCCAGGGTTACGGTGAAGACCTCAACGACAGGCTATGGTGGAGAAGATAGTCTTCGGTAAAGCATAGATGGTGGAAGAGGAAACCTAGTGCTCGAGTTAAAATGAGTAAAAGGCTCTTCCTCAGCGACGGCGGAGAAGATGGACTTCAGTACGGTGGGGCTGATGGAAGAGGCAGTCTAATTGTCCTGGACTAAATGGACATTTCCTGTTGGAGGGCAGCAGCTCCAACAGTACCATGTAGTGGCACATAGAAGATGGATTTCATTAGTGGTACTACAATGGGTGTAGCAGCCTCCACTGTTCTCATACTGCGGCACAGAAAGGAAACGGAAGTCCTACTGAGCTATCTTTCCAAATCTTCCAATATGGTTACAGTTACTAAAGAAGCGGCCCTCAGTCCGGGGCACCCCTTAAGTGGGGAGAGGGTGCTAATAATCCCCCCGAGGTCAAGTAGTGATAAGTTTCAAATTTACAACAACAAAACATGGAATGTGCGAAGTCGATATATGGCTGGGAAACTTACAAACGTTGAATCAGAAATGCAACGCTTGGATATCAAGATTTTGGGCCTTAGTGAAGTTCGATGGCCTGGGTCAGGATCACAAGAAACTAGTCATGGAGTTCTGTATTACTCCGGTGGTAACGATCCTCAACATCAATATGGAGTAGCTGTGCTCCTCTCGTCTGATCTGGTGAAGTCTCATCGATTTCATTCCCTTTGGAGAGCGAGTCATGTTTCTTAAACTGCAAACTTCCCATCGTCCCATGAATATTATCCAGGCCTATGCTCCAACCGGCGATAAGGAAGACGAATTGGTAGAAGAATTATATTCCATTCTAGAGGAGGCATTGTCCCTTAGTAAGGGGAGGTAACTGTTGTCCTTGGTGATTTCAATGCTAAGTTAGGACTCGGTGCTGAGGATGGAATTGGACAGTATGGCCTTGGCGAGAGGAATACCAGAGGTGATCATCTAGTACAATTTTGTTCAGAACAACAGCTCTCTGTTATTAATACCTTTTTCAAGCTACATCCCCGGCGCTTGTATACATGGACGTCTCCTGCAGATTGTGAAGGTCATATTGTCAGGAATCAGATAGACTTTATACTCATAAAAAGTCACCTGAAAAGATACGTGAAAGCTATCAAAACCTACCCTGGGGCGGATGTTAACAGTGACCATAATCCCGTCCTGATGGACTTCATCGTTTCGTCAAGAGCATACGCTCTGACAGACCTAAGCGCATTGATACAAAGTGCCTTGACAACCCCTTAGTTCGGGCTCAAACAACCTTGAAGCTCGAAGATCGTATGAGTACAATAAACAACTTGGAAACAGAGGATATTGAATCACAATGGACTGCATTCAAGAACGTACTTGCCGATACTCAAGAGAGTGATATGGGACATTCGAACAGCTCAAAAAAGCAGCCATGGATGACAGAAGAAGTTCTACAACTCATGGACCAAAGACGGAAAGTGAAACATGTTAATAAAGTCCAATACCAAGAACTAAACAGGACTTTGAGGAGGAAGTGCAGGGAAGCAAAAAAACTATGGCTCGTGGAGAGATGCAGAGAAATAGAACATATCCAAGAGAAACATGACTTGTTTAATCTCCACAAGAATATCAAATAACTTGCAGGGAAATATCACAGGCCGTGCAGAGCTATACTGAGGGATGCCAATAACACAATTTTGGTAGGAGTCGAAGACACATTTAAGTGTTGGAAAGAATATGTTGAAAACCTATTTAGTGATGCAAGGCCAGATAATCCACCTTGTATAGGTGAATGCAGCGAAGCAAGTCCAAGTATACGCCAAGAGGCAGTACTGTATGCAATCAAACTCCAGAAGAATGGAAAAGCTGTATTGCTGAAGGCCATGGCAGAGGACTAGAGCTGCCAACTGCTTTATTCAACGCAATATATAAATCTGGTAGAATTCCATCTGACTGGCTAAGATCTTCTTTTGTCACCATACCTAAAAAGGCTAGTGCATCATATTGTGATGATTATCGTATGATCAGCCTAATGTCCCATGTGCTTAAGGTATTTCTGCGTATCATCCACAATCGAATCTACCTTAATGTTGGTAATACTCAGTTTGGCTTTAGGAATGGACTGGGTACTCGCGAGGCTCTATTCTCCTTGAATGTTTTGGCCCAAAACTGCCTAGATATGAATGTAGATGTGCACGCTTGCTCCATCGACTGCCGAAAAGCTTTCGATTGCGTATCTCATGTAAAACTTGTTGAGATTTTAAAATCTACTGGTGTAGATGTTGGTGATCTTCGTATAATTTCCCATCTGTACTGGAATCAAACGGCAGAAGTCAAAATTGAAGGAACTACTACTGAAGACATAGCTTTACCAGTGGCTGATCCAGGCCTTGCGGGGCCCTGGGGGATATGATAAAGTGGGGCCCACAACAATAGGAAATAAAAATATATCAAATCAAATTGAAAATAATTTGGTAATAATAATAAAATAAAGAATAGTTACAATATTTTGAATACACTACAGTACACCCCCTAGTGGCACTTTTGTTAACTGGATTACGGTGGGTTGAAGCACAAACACAATTGTTCCTTTAACGAAATATAATTTTATTGCAGCCCACAAACATACACAGTGCACACACACACACACAGAGTCTAACTTCAGAAAACAATACTGGTCACTATTAGTTTCCACATTTACCCTCACACCACTGTCCTCGCTATTTATGTTCTCTCTGTCCGTGAAGCGTTACAGTGTTCCAGCTTACACTCACACGTAAAGTCTACACAGGTTCTATACAGCCTTGCCCCTGCCACTTTACTTACTTCCAGAGTCCACTTGCTGCTCCTTGTGCGCTCTTGCTCGTCCCGTGTCGATCCCACGACCACGTATTCCACGAAGCACCGCGACACCTCCAAACACTCACAGTCCTGACTCAAAGTTGCACCCTGGCAGGCAGGCTTCCACTCTGTTAACGTAGACGTCCAGTAGTAATCGCTGTACTGCTGCGCACTCACTCACTCGGCCACACTTCAATACACAATAACGCTGACCAATACACTGTCCAATACACTGCAATACACTCCCATACACAACTGCAACCTCGCCGCGGTTCGCTGGTTTATATGGGATCAGTCCCTGGCCTGGAAAGTTCCAATGTCACAACCCATTGCCGCATTGAGTCTGTTCTGGTTGGTTCCACATCCAGAATTTTCGCGTATTCTCTGGCCGGCTCGCACTGACTCACAGGTGTTTTGTTAATGTATGGCCGTGAGAGGAACCGAGAGGGAGTGGGCACTCTCTCCCTTCCCCTGCGGGGTTTGTCCAAGGCCACTAGACTGTCACACTGCCCCTCCCCCCGGGAGCCTCCTGCCGCCCCGCGACAACACGCAACAGAATCAGCTGTTGCAATAATTCAATCTTATGTCTTTGCTATCCTCACAACATTATATTCTAGAGAAGTAAATTATGACAACACACTCTAATCACCCTTTTCATTTAGTTAATCCTAGCCCCTGACCTTTAACAGGGGCCATCGGGGCACTTGTAACAGCTGCAGGATTAGTAAAGTGATTCCATCATTTTAATAATTCTCTTTTATTATTAGGAACTTTAATTACAATTTTAACAGTAATTCAATGATGACGAGATATTACTCGTGAAGGTACTTATCAAGGACTACACACCCTTTCAGTAAATTATGGACTTCGTTGAGGAATAATCTTATTTATTGTATCAGAAATCTTCTTCTTCATCTCTTTTTTTTGAGCTTTTTTTCATAGAAGACTATCCCCTAATATTGATTTAGGTGCAATATGACCTCCCACAGGAATTAATCCATTACAAATCCCTTTATTAAATACAGCTATTCTCCTTGCCTCAGGAGTTACAGTAACATGAGCTCACCATAGATTAATAGAAGAAAATTATAGCCAAACAACACAAGGTTTATTTTTCACTATTATTTTAGGAATTTATTTTTCCATTTTACAAGCTTATGAATATATTGAAGCTCCCTTTACTATTGCAGATGCTTCTTACAGATCTAGCTTTTTTATAGCAACAGGATTCCATGGGTTACACGTTTTAATCGGAACAACATTTTTATCAACATGCCTACTACGACACTTAATATGTCATTTCTCTCCTAATCACCATTTTGGCTTTGAGGCCGCTGCGTGATATTGACATTTTGTTGATGTATGATTATTCCTTTATATTTCTATTTACTGATGAGGTAGATATTTATTTAGTATATATACGTACATTTGACTTCCAATCAAAAAGATTGAAACATTCAAAATAAATAATTTGAATTATATATATTATGTCTATCATTTCCATTACCTTAGCAATAATTGTTATAATCCTAGCTTCAATACTTTCAAAAAAATCTATTAATGACCGTGAGAAAAGTTCACCGTTCGAGTGTGGCTTCGATCCTAAAAGTTCAGCACGTCTACCCTTTTCTCTCCGATTTTTTTAAAATCTCTGTTATTTTCTTAATTTTTGATGTAGAAATTGCCCTTCTTTTACCTGTATCTATCATTATACAAACATCAGATATTACATCATGAACTTTAGTCAGAATATTTTTCTTATTTATTCTCCTAATTGGGTTATTTCATGAATGAAATCAAGGTGCTTTAGAATGAGCTTATTAATTTCACAGGGTTGTAGTTAAGTATAACATTTGATTTGCACTCAAAAAGTATTGAAATTCAATCTTCCTTAAATAAGAAGCGATATATTGCAATCAATTTCGACTTGATCTTAGATGATACCATCCTTATTTGTGTACTTATTTTAGTATTAATTGAAACCAAAGAGCGGTATATTACTGTTAATAATATTAGTGAAATTTATTTCCAATTAAGGCGAAATGAGAGGATCAAATTAAAGCTGCTAACTTTTTATTTAAATGGTTTAACTCCATTAACATTTCTATTTATATAGTAAAAAAAACAATACATTTTCATTGTATAAATAATAAATTATTATTTATAAATATTTAAAAATTAAATAATTTCCCTGACATCTTCAATGTCATGCTCTACATATAAGCTATTTAAATATAATAATAACACTAATAAAATAATAAATCACAAAACAAAACTAATTAAATATATCTTAATTCTATTATTTTGTCACCACTGAATAGTCCCAGCGTATTTAACAGAAGTATTATAAATTATTTGACCTCCTCAATCCTCACTTCAACCTTGATCAAAGGACTTATACACATAATTTCCTAACTTCAAAGGCAAAAAATTAACCCCCTATGTAGACACAAAAGGCATAAATCATATTGACCCAATAAAGTAAGATATCAAGTAAAACTTTAAAGACTGTAAATTATAAGATAAGGAAAATTTTGATAATTCATACCCTATTCATCCCCCTAATAAACTGACGGTTAAAGCTAAGGTCTTTAATCAAAATGGTAAACAAATTATAGAAGGAGAAGGAAAAAATCACTCATCTCAATATACAACCTCCTACAACTGCTATAATCATTAAACTTAATATGCCTTTTAGTATAATTCATCTTTCATCACTTAATGAATGATATGACGAAGAATTGAAATCCCCTCTTATTGAATAATAAACTAATCGTAAAGAATAGCACACAGTTAATCCAGTAGAAAAAATATATAAAAAGAATCTAAAAATATTTAAATAACTTAAAGAAACAATTTCTAAAATTAAATCCTTTGAATAAAATCCTGCCAAAAAAGGTATACCACATAATGCTAAGTTTGAAACATTAAAACAAATAACTGTTAAAGGTATTTGTCTGCATAAACTACCCATAAATCGAATATCTTGGGAATTTTTCATATTATGAATTACAGAACCTGCACATATAAATAACAATGCCTTAAATAAGGCATGTGTAAGTAAATGAAAAAATGCTAATTTAGGGAATCCTATAGCCAAGATTCTTATTATTAATCCCAATTGTCTTAATGTAGAAAGAGCAATAATTTTTTTCAAATCATATTCAAAATTAGCCCCTAATCCTGCTATAAATATTGTTAAACCAGCAATTAATAATAGTCCCTTACCTAATCTATTATCAACAATAACAGCATTAAATCGAATTAATAAATAAATTCCTGCAGTAACCAATGTTGAAGAATGAACTAAAGCTGAAACAGGAGTAGGAGCTGCTATAGCTGCTGGTAATCAAGAAGAAAAGGGAATCTGGGCTCTCTTTGTTATAGCTGCCAAGACCACTAACGCAGTAATAATATATATAATTCTGGAATTCTTTATTACATCCAAATAATAAATATAATTTCATCTTCCAAAATTTAATATTCAAGCAATAGCCATCAATAATGCCACATCACCAATACGATTAGATAAAGCCGTTAATATCCCAGCTCTATAAGATTTCACATTTTGATAATAAATCACCAAACAATACGAAACCAAGCCTAATCCATCTCATCCTAAAAGAATTCTGATCAAATTAGGGCTAATAATTAAAAATATTATGGATAAGACAAATATCAATACCAAAATAATAAATCGATTAATCGCTAAATCCCCGTGCATATATTCTTCACTGTAAAAAATTACCGGAGAAGAAATAAATAAAACAAATCCTATGAATAATAGAGATATTCAATCAAATAAAAAAGTTATAATTAAAGAAGATCTATTTAAATTAAAAATCTCCCATTCAATAAAAATAACTATATCATTTATAATGAAATAAAACCCTATTATTACCAGAAAAATTGCCATAAACAATAAAAAAATAAAAAAAACTGATACTGATCATAAAATGATTTAAGGTAAATTCATTACTTCATTGACACCACAAATCAATATTTTTATTTAAACTTCTTAAACACAATCATAAAATACATAAATCACCCTTTAAAACTAAAATATTTAAAGGTAATCAATGCAACATTAATAACAAATACTCTCGAGTATACCCTATAGAACAAGAATAAATATCAGAATAAATTATACCATGTTGTCTATAAGAATATAAATATAAAGAATAAGCTGCTCTAAAAAAAGAAATTAATATTAATATAACTATCGAAAGTCAAGATCATATTACTAATCTATTTAATAATCCAATCTCTCCTATTAAATTTAATGATGGAGGAGCTGCTATATTAGAAGATCTCAATAAAAATCATCATAAGGTTATAGAAGGTATAAAATTCATTAAACCCTTATTAATTAATAAACTTCGTCTTCCTAATCGTTCATAAGAAATATTAGCTAAAGCAAATAAACCAGACGAACATAGTCCATGAGCAATTATTAATGTATACATTCTTATAAACCCCAATCTGTTAATGTCATTATTCCCCCTAAAGCTATTCCCATATGAACAACAGAAGAATACGCAATTAAAGCCTTCAAATCAACCTGACGCAAACAAACCAAGCTCATTAAAACCCCACCTACTAAACTAATTCTAATTCAAATTACGTTATAAGTTAAACCGAGCTTGATTAACATTAAATAAACCCGTAATAATCCATATCCTCCTAATTTCAATAATACTCCTGCTAAAATTATTGATCCTGAAACTGGGGCTTCAACATGTGCTTTAGGTAATCATAAATGTACTATAAACATAGGCATCTTAACCAAGAATGCTAAAATCAATCTAATATAAAATAACACTCTTGATAATCTAATATTATTTAAAAGACCAATATATAATCTACCACAAAATCCATAAATATTAAATAAACTTACTAATAAAGGTAAAGAAGCTAGTAAAGTATAAAATAATAAATATACTCCCGCCTGTAATCGTTCTGGTTGATATCCTCACCCCAAAATTAAAAATAAAGTTGGAATCAGTCTAGCTTCAAAGAACAAGTAAAATGAAAATAATCTTATTCTTCTAAAAGTACAACATAACATTAATAATAAAAAAATTACAAAAAAAAGAAAAAAAGAATTAAAATACCTGTAATGATAAACACTTTCTCTAGCTGTAATTATTAACGAACAAATTCAAAATCTTAATAAAATTAAACCATACGATAAGATGTCAATACCAAAAATATAACTCAAATTACAAAAATCTGTTAATGTAATGTATCTTATTATAAAAAAGAAAGTTATTAAATACAACAGACTTTGAACCAATCACCAAAACTTATTTAAAAAACTAAGAGGGATTAAAAACACAAGTATAAAAATAAATTTTAACATTGTAAAATTCTAAATGTTTGAAAAAAATCATTCCCGTGAGTTCGAATCATCGAAACTAAAATAGAAAGACCCAAGGTCCCTTCACACACTGAAAACGTCAAAAATACTATTCTAAAAAATAATTCAAAAGTATATATATTTAAAAATATAAATAACATTAAAAATAATCTTAAAACAACAAATTCTAATCTTAATAACGTGGCTAATAAATGCTTTCGATTAGAACAAAACACCCATACACCTCTTAAAAAGACCAAGATTACCACAATTCAATTAATAAGTATTACCATTGTTTCAGTAGTTTAAATAAAAACACTGGTCTTGTAAATCAATAATAAGTAATATACTTCTAAAACTCAAAGGAAAGAAAATTTCTTATCATTAATCCCCAAAATTAATATTTTATTTAAACTACCCTTTGCATACTAAATCTTAGAATTATAATTTCCAATTTATTAAATGCAATAATTTTTACTCAAGTAAATCACCCAATAGCAATAATATTAATTATTATCTTACAAACCTTAATTGTGGCTCTAACAACCGGAATAATAACCTCAACCTTTTGATTTTCTTATATTCTATTTCTTGTATTTCTCGGCGGAATACTAGTATTATTTATTTATATCACTACCCTAGCATCCAATGAACTTTTTTCAATTCCATCTAAATCTTTAATTATTATGTTATTCTTATTCTCCCTAGTAATTTTTCTCTCTCTAATAACAGATTCAACTTTATGGAATCTATTAAACTTTAATGAAGAAATAAATAACATTAATAATGATTTAATTACCTTGCATGATGAATCCAATTACCTCCTTACTAAATTATATAATAAACCAACAGATTTAATTACACTTATATTAGTAAATTACTTATTTTTAACCCTTATTGCTATTGTAAAAATTACTAACATTTTCCAAGGCCATCTACGCCCTAAAAACTAATAAATAAACCAATCCGCACTTCCCATCCTTTATTTAAAATTGCCAATAGAGCATTAGTTGATCTCCCTGCACCTTCTAATATCTCTGCTTGATGAAATTTTGGTTCACTTTTAGGACTTTGCTTAATAATTCAAATTGCAACAGGACTATTTTTAGCAATACATTACACTGCAATTATCGATTTAGCTTTTAATAGTGTAGCTCATATTTGTCGTGATGTAAATTATGGTTGATTCTTACGTACTCTTCATGCCAATGGTGCCTCCTTCTTTTTCATTTGTCTCTACTTACATGTAGGACGAGGAATATACTATGGATCTTATAACTATATACATACATGAATAACAGGAGTCATCATTCTATTTCTTGTAATAGGTACAGCCTTTATAGGTTATGTTCTCCCTTGAGGTCAAATATCTTTTTGAGGTGCTACCGTAATTACCAACTTATTGTCAGCAATTCCATATTTAGGAACAGAGCTTGTCCAATGAGTTTGAGGAGGCTTTAGTGTAGACAACGCAACCTTAACTCGATTTTTCACTTTCCATTTTGTTCTTCCCTTTATTGTCTCAGCCGCTGTTATAATTCATTTACTATTTCTCCACCAGACAGGATCTAACAATCCATTAGGGCTAAATAGAGATTTCGACAAAATCCCTTTTCATCCCTATTTTTCTTTTAAGGATCTCTTTGGGTTTATCATTATAGTAGCAACCCTTATTTTCTTAAGCCTCCTTGAACCTTATATACTAGGAGATCCAGATAATTTTATTCCAGCAAATCCTCTTGTTACTCCTGTCCACATTCAACCAGAATGATACTTCTTATTTGCTTACGCAATTCTCTGATCTATTCCCAATAAGCTAGGAGGTGTAATTGCTCTAGTTATATCTATTGCTATTCTATTAATTTTACCATTTTATAACAATAATAGATTCCGAGGTATCCAATTTTATCCAATCAATCAAATCCTATTCTGATCTATAACAACAATTATTTTATTAACATGAATCGGTGCACGTCCCGTTGAAGATCCTTATATTTTAACTGGACAAATCTTAACTGTTCTTTATTTCGCTTACTACCTAATTAATCCTCTTGTTCTCATAACATGAGATAAATTAGTAAATTAGTTATAAAGCTTTATGAAAGCATATGTTTTGAAAACATAAGACAGAAGTTAAATTCTTCTATTAACTTTACTAAAATAAATACACTAAATTAAAATAGAAAACATAATAATTTTTAATCCTAAATAAAAAAATAAAAAATTTAAGGATAAGGGTAAAAATCTTTTTCAAGCTAAATATATTAATTTATCATAACGAAATCGAGGAAGAGTTCCTCGAACTCAAATAAATACAAAGGACAAAAATGTTAACTTTAAAAAAATAAGAAAGAAAAGGTATCTTTTCCCATAAATATTACACAAAATAATATTCTTATAAATAAAATTCTTGCATATTCTGCTATAAAAATTAATGCAAAACCCCCGCTTCTATATTCTACATTTAATCCTGATACTCTCCTTCAGCAAAATCAAAAGGAGTTCGATTAGTTTCAGCTAAACAAGAAGCAAACCAGGCTAACATTAAAGGGAAAGACAAAAACATAAATCAAATATAATTTTGATATATTATAAAATTTAATAAACAATATCCATCAATAAGAAACACAAATGATAATAAAATTAAAGCTAAACTTACTTCATAAGAAATTGTCTGAGCCACAGCCCGAAGACCTCCTAATAAGGCATAATTAGAATTAGAAGATCACCCAGCAATTATAACTGTATAAACACCTATGCTTGTACAACACAAAAAAAAAAAAACCTAAATTGAATGAAAATATAACTGACAAAAAAGGATAAACTATTCAAACTAATAAAACTAAGAATAATCTAAAAATAGGAGAAAAATAATATAAAAAATAATTTGATAATAAAGGATAAGTTGATTCCTTAGTTAAAAGTTTAATTACATCAGCAAATGGTTGTGGCAGCCCAATAAATCCAACTTTATTAGGCCCCTTTCGAATTTGAATATAACCTAATACCTTACGTTCCAATAAAGTTAAAAATGCCACTCCAAGCAAAACTCCTACAATTAAAATCAATGCACTTACTAAACCAGTTATAACTTCCTTTATCAATACTATTTGTAATTATTTACATATTTGAATTCTAAATTCAAGGCACTCTTTCTGCCAAAATAGTTAATAATAATCATTCTCCACAAAATTATTTTATTTATTTGGTCCTTTCGTACTAAAATACTTTCACCTAATGAGGATAGAAACCAACCTGGCTTACACCGGTTTGAACTCAGATCATGTAAGGATTTAAAGGTCGAACAGACCTATAAATTAAACTTCTACACCTAATTATATTCCTTAATCCAACATCGAGGTCGCAATCTTTCTTGTTGATATGAACTCTTAAAAAAAATTACGCTGTTATCCCTAAGGTAACTTTATCTTACAATCAATAATAATGGATCAAATATTCATAAATCAATGTACTTTTAATAAAGAGTTATTTAAATCTCTATGTCACCCCAACACAATATATTTTTAAAAATATCCTAACAATCCTAAATTAAATATTCTTATAATATATAAAGCTCTATAGGGTCTTCTCGTCCTCCATTTCTATTTAAGCCTTTTGACTCAAAAGTTAAATTCTATATTTTACATTGAGACAGTTAATATTTCGTCAAACCATTCATTCTAGCCCTCAATTAAAAAACTAATGATTATGCTACCTTTGCACAGTCAAAATACTGCGGCCCTTTAAATAATCAGTGGGCAGGCCCGACTTTAAATTATACACTAAAAGACATGTTTTTGTTAAACAGGCGAATATTAATTTTGCCTAATTCCTTAATATAAATTCTAATAATAAATTTTTATTAATACATTCAATTATACTAATTTTATCATTATTTCAAATAACATGTTAATTATTAAATTACCCTAATTCACTAATTAAACTTTTTATAAAATCATAAACAATTAAAATAATTTATAACATTATTAACTTGATGACTAATTTAAAGCCTACAATTTTAATCACATTTTTTAAAATTATAATTTACAATTTAAAGCTTATCCCCCAAACTATTTTCTAGCCTATATAATCACTTATCAATTTAAATAATTACTTAGACTAAACTGAATTAAATTCATTTCTTAGGAAACTAGATATCTTAAAAAACGATTAACATTTCATTACTAATATAATATTTTTTATAAATATATTACATTAAATAACATATTATATTAGCTCTTTTTAACTCGAGAAATATAAATTCCTTATAAAATTTTTAATAAACCCTGATACACAAGGTACAATATAAATTTACTTTCAAAAAAATAATTTTTCAAATATTTCATAATTCTTTCACAATACTACTACACTATAAATTTTCCTATTTTTTCTATAAACTATACTAAAAATTCTCTTCTTAAAATTACTTTAATTAAAATAAATTTATACATACTTATAATTAATATTCATCTTTCAAAGTAATTCGAATCGCACGAAATTCTCTTCAATGTAAATGAAATGCTTTACTTTAAAGCTTCACTTTGACATTCTAGATACACTTTCCAGTACATCTACTATGTTACGACTTATCTCACCTTAAATAATGGGAGCGACGGGCGATGTGTACATGTTTTAGAGCTACAATCACAATATCATAATATAACAACATTACTTTCAAATCCACCTTCAACTTATCTATTTCAAGATAATATCCGTTTAAATATTCAATTTTATTGTAATCCATCTCCCATTCAATCATAAGCTGCACCTTGACCTGACATAAATTTTATTACAAAATCTAGAAAATTCTTTCTCTTAAAAGATAATCTTACGACGGCGGTATACAAGCTGACATTACAAAATTAAATTTATTATAGTGTGTATTATCAATTACAGGACAGATTCCTCTGAAAAGACTAAAACACCGCCAAATTCTTTAAGTTTCAAGAACTTAACTATTACTACTCAAGTATTATATTTTATATTTAAAAATAATAGGGTATCTAATCCTAGTTTAAATTTTAAATTTCAAAGCTTCATTATCTTATAAAAATCCATTTAATTTTCAAATTCTACCTTCTAAAATTAACTAAAATCTTTTTTCCTAACAAACTAACTTTAACACTGATAATATTCATTCAAATCCTACGTATAACCGCGACTGCTGGCACGACTTTTGTCGACCATAAATCAAATTACTAATTCTAAATTGCCTTAATTACTAATATTAAATACTGCGAATAATATATAACCATTTAGACCTTATTATAACCCACAAAAATTTACATGTAAAATATTCAAACAATAAATTATTAAGTAAGAATAAAACTTTTATAAACACATATATAATATTGGTTCAACTATAATAATTCATAACAATTTATATAATACCTTTAATAACTAAAAGGAAAGAGATAGATAGAAATATATATATATATATATATATATATATATATATATATATATATATATATTATTATTATTTCCGATTATTCCCCTTCAGGAGAGCGTGAGAACTTGAGCCAATCACAGCTTCACTTCCTTTTCCTCTCTTCTTTTCTTCCCAAAACCTCTTCATTAGTTCACTGTGCTTTTTCTTCCTTTCCTCTGTCCATTTTTTCCCTGATGTATCTTTCCTTGAAACTTGTACAATTTTCGTGTTTCTGATTTTATTTCTAAATGGTTCTCTGTCCTTAATGTCGTCTTCAGAGATTTTAAGTAACCTGGGGACGCGCTCTCTAGAGGTTACAGGTTCCCCCGAGAGATATATATATATATAAATATAAATTTATACACAAAATTACTTTATAAAATCAACTCCTAGATCTACATTTATTCTTATTATATCATTTCTATTGCACAAATTCCAATCAACAACCACGTAGCAACTCAACCAACAAGCCATTTTACCAATTTTGGTTGCAATTCGTTTCTCACCAGTCAAACATTTTGGTCAATCAATGCTCTGCTCTACATCCCAAATCAACAGATTTGGGCGTCCAGTATTAAACACGTTTCTCCCCAATCTTCAAAATTCCAATCAACAACCACGTAGCAACTCAACCAACAAGCCATTTTACCAATTTTGGTTACAATTCGTTTCTCACCAGTCAAACATTTTGGTCAATCAATGCTCTGCTCTACATCCCAAATCAACAGATTTGGGCGTCCAGTATAAACACGTTATCTCCCCAATCTTCAAAATTCCAATCAACAACCACGTAGCAACTCAACCAACAAGCCATTTTACCAGTTTTGGTTACAATTCGTTTCTCACCAGTCAAACATTTTGGTCAATCAATGCTCTGCTCTACATCCCAAATCAACAGATTTGGGCGTCCAGTATAAACACGTTATCTCCCCAATCTTCAAAATTCCAATCAACAACCACGTAGCAACTCAACCAACAAGCCATTTTACCAATTTTGGTTACAATTTGTTTCTCGCCAGTCAAACATTTTGGTCAATTCATAAAAATTACTTAGAAAACCTCATAAACAATTCATAAATGATAATAATTAATCAAATAATTTTCGAAAAAAATCTATAAATTCCCCCCCAAATTCATATTTTTTTATCTAAAACTCAAATATTATAGTATCTTTTCCCTGTAAAAGGTTTTCTAAACTTTAATAGAAACATATAAAGTCACGGTACAAAAATATGTTACAAAGATCAAAAACAATAAAAACTCGCGCCCGCGGTTAATCAATAAGTTACCATATATATATTCAATCATATAATACACACATCAAAAAAAGTTTTGCATCACCTCGGTTCCCAGATCTCCGGCATATAGACGTTGACTGTGTATATTGTATCCAAGATACAGTCCCTTTGACTGTTCATAGATGTCACTAAAACTGCTCAAAGATGTAAACAACCATGCATGAGCAGGGCCTATTAGACGGAGGGGGTACGACAGCCGATCAGTTCCAGTCATTCCACCAGGACGAAGGTACGCTGCTCATGTTGTCTGTAGTTCTACCATGCCTAGAAGGTCAATACCGCAGTTCGATCGCGTCCGCATTGTTACTTTGTGTCAAGAAGGGCTCTCAACAAGGGAAGTTTCCAGGCGTCTCAGAGTGAACCAAAGCGATGTTGTTCGGACATGGAGGAGGTACAGAGATACAGGAACTGTCGATGACAGGTCTCGCTCAGGCCGCCCAAGGGCTACTACTGTAGTGGATGACCGCTACTTACGGATTGCCGCTCGGAGGAACCCTGACAGCAATGCCACCATGTTGAATAATGCGTTTCGTTCAGCCACAGGACGTCGTGTTTCAACTCAAACTGTGCGCAATAGGCTGCATGATGCGCAACTTCACTCCCGACGTCCATGGCGAGGTCCAGCTTTGCAACCCCGACACCATGCAGCGCGGTACAGATGGGCCCAACAACATGCTGAATGGACCCCACGGAATTGGCATCACGTTCTCTTCACCGATGAGTGTCGCATATGCCTTCAACCAGACAATCGTCGGAGACGTGTTTGGAGGCACCCTGGTCAGGCTGAACGTCTTAGACACACTGTCCAGCGAGTGCAGCAAGGTGGTGGTTCCCTGATGTTTTGGGGTGGCATTATGTGGGGCCGACGTACGCCACTGGTGGTCATGGAAGGCTCCGAAACGGCTTTACGATACCTGAATGACATCCTCCGACCCATAGTGCAACCATATCGGCAGAATATTGGAGAGGCATTTGTCTTCATGGACGACAATTCTCGACCTCATCGTGCACATCTTGTGAATGCGTTCCTTCAAGATTACGACATCGCTCGACTACAGTGGCCAGCATGTTCGCCAGACATGAACCCTATCGAACATGCCTGGGATATGTTGAAAAGGGCTGTTTATGGACGTCTTGAACCACCAACCACTCTGAGAGATTTACGCCGAATTGTCGTTGAGGAGTGGGACAATTTGGACCAACAGTGTCTTGATGAACTTGTGGATAGTATGCCACGGCGAATACAGGCATGCATCAATGCAAGAGGACGTGCTACTGGGTATTAGAGGTAGTGGTGTGTACTGCAATCTGGACCACAAATGCTGAAAGTCTAGCTGTATGATGGTACAACATGCAATGTGTGGGTCTCATGAGCAATAAAACGAGCTGAAATGTTGTGTTGATCTCTATTCCCTTTGTATTTAACGGTTCCGGAACTCTTGGAACCGAGGTGATGCAAAACTTTTTTTGATGTGTGTATAAGAACCGTAACAAATTTTTAATTAAGGGTAAATATATTTTTTTTTTCATTATTGTATTTTATCCTATATACTTCAAAATTTTTGGTCAATCTATAATAAATGCGTATTTTAATAAAATACTTCAATTAATTAATAAAAATAAATAAATAAACTATATAGGTTGTTATATATATATATAGTATATTTAATTATATTACAATACACATTTATATATATATATAAATAAATATATAATATGAATAAAGATTGCGATCCTCTACAATGTCATAAATATTTTTAAGATCCTTTTTTTAGGCCTCTATCCTATAGGTAAAGCCCTGTGCGGATGCGGATATAGTCTGCATGGCTTTGCGGATAGCGGATAAGCTGCGGATAATATTTGGAGTAAATTTGCGGATAGTTTTTAGAATACAATCCGAACTTGTTGATTATCATGTGGAAAGTTGGGTAATTGTGCGCATCTATGTTTTTCGAATTGGTAGTACAACTAGCAACTCAGTTCCCTGCTACCCTTAAGCTGTCATCGTACCTATCAGATAGGGACAGTCAGCATGAAGCCAGTTACTATGTGATAGCCGTGAAGCTTGGATGAAGAAACTTTACACGTTGCATGTTATTTTCTGTAGCAAGCAAATAAGAAGATAAGCCTACAGTTGTAGTTGTTTTAAATGCCAGTTTTTACAATGTTTATGCATGTGGTTATTTTTTCAATAGATTAGTTTACCGGGACTCATTGAGTTACGTTTTAAAAGCAGAGTGGGGTAATGGTGCGCAGAACATGATGATATAAGTAAATACAACGCGAAATTAATGGCAAAATATTTCGTGTTTGTTCTCCAGATGCCAAGAAATTATACGCGGAAAACGGAGAAAAACTCCTACCCAGCAGAAAATATGCAGAAAGCTCTACGTGCAATTGGGGATGATGGGAGGAAAATGAGGGAAGTAGGGAGACGTTTCAACATTTCCGAGTCAACCGCACGAAAGCAGTTGCTGCAAAATAGGCTTGTTCTACCTCATCTAGGCCGTAAACCTGTTTTTACCAACGAAATGGAGTCACAATTATCCGAATACGTTTTGACACTGGCAAAATTATTTTATGGCTTAACGCCCACCAAGCTTGTCAGACGGTTTGCGTTCAAGTTTGCAGAGGAGAATAAGATTCCCCATAATTTCAATAAAGTTAAAGATCTAGCAGGCAAAGATTGGTTGTATTGGTTCTTGAAAAGAAATCCCACATTAACGTTGAGACAACCTGAAAAAACATGCCTAATTTGGATTGCCTCCTTTAATGCTGACGAAACGAAGATATTTTATTCTAATATCCAAAACGGCAGAATTTTAGTATCATTGCATTGTTATGCTATTGTAAAAAGCATTGGAATATTCTAATGTTAATGCACAATGCAAGTTTCAGCCAATTCACATTGTATTATTATGGCTTTCCAATATTCATCCCATGCTCACAATTCCCCAACCCATGCACATGATTACCCTGCAGGGTGGGGTAATGGTGCGCAAGTGCATATTTGCGAGATTTTGAATTATAGTCCACCAAATGTATTTTTGAATTAAATTTGTTTCTGCACATCGAATATAGGATTACTAAGGCTCCCTTGTTCATAACTGCAGCTGTGTTATCTATTATGAGACCATCACAAGACCGAATCTTGCTTAAGTGCGCACAATTCCCCCACTATCCCTTACTAGGGCCCGGATGTTCATGACTTTTTTTCGTTATGTTTTTTCTTGACAAATGTAAGATGATGATTTACGCTAATTCCATTCAAATGTCATTAAGGATAATCAACACTCCGAACTAAAAAGGGTTGCAATTATGGCTGTGTAACATTCATTTTAAACATAGCACATGACATACATAGCCTAGGGGAACCACTTTGTACTCAAATGTCTAAAAGATTAAGTATACAGTAAAGCAACACATTGAAAATATTATTGTAATGCCAGTAGATTCGGATAGCAAACTTGTGGATAACAGTCGTGCGGATGCGGGGCGGATGCGGATAACAGTCGTGCGGATGCGGGGCGGATGCGGATAACGTTTTGTTTATCCGCGCAGGGCTCTACCTATAGGTCTTTAATAGGTCGAAAGGATCTGCATATCTATAAGTTCTTATTGATTAATAAACTTCTCTATAAGATATTACATTTATTATATATACGTATATATATATATAACAGATTGAACTTGGAGGGTCCATTTATCAGTTTTTCTATTACTGTAACGTGTTTTTCGAGGGGTTTTATGCAACTGGCATAAGTCAGTAGGAAGCCATTCTATATTTATTTACGCGGCAAATTGTTCAGCCAAGAGAATTTTTCATGTTAATTTATTATTATTATTATTAATTTATTATAATTATTATTTAGATATTTTCGGAGCATTTTATAAAAATTATTAGCATACAGATAGGTTTTCTATGTCTTAGAAAACGCTATCAAGCAAATTATTACGAACGACGATATCATAGAAAATTATCTGATTACGGAATTTTACGGAGTTTTTGTCAGTTAGGGTATTTGAGAGAGATGACTCACTGGGATTTCAAGTACACGCTGAATCTTGTCGAGGAGCATGACGCAATCTTGGGTCGCAAGGTCTAGAAAAGGCGAATTGTTGAAACGGAAATCGACTTCTCCCTCCCGCGGAGTGTAATGAGGAAGGAGTGGGGATCTAGCGCGTAGGGCTCAGCCAATCAGCGGAGACAGCGTAAGCTAGGAGACTGCTCCGGAGTGGGGGAGCCGACAGGTGAATATATCGTTCGACGCGCCGTGAGACGAGGACTATCTGTGAAATACTTGACGAGTATGGATGCGCGTGCGTGTCGCTCCGATGTTCGGTGGAGTTAAGGACTATCTGTGAAATACTTGACGAGTATGGATGCGCGTGCGAGTGGCTCCGATGTTCGGTGGAGTTAAGGACAATCTGTGTAGAACTTGCAGTGTACGGTCGCAAGTGCGAGTCGCTCCGATGTTCAGTGGAGTTAGCGACGATCTTTTGTAAAACGTAACCAGTGCGGTTTTACGAGAGTTTGGGTCCGATGTACGGACCATAGAGTTATCTAATCTACCAGAATATCAACATATAACGAAGAAGATGGCGACGTCCAGGAGACTGTGGGAAGCACACAGCATCATCAAGAACAAGGGAAATGCTTTGGCAATTTCCAGGGGTAAGCGCTAATGACGCAGAAATACGCAATCTCTCATTTTTCTTTGTTTTATATTTCATAATTCAGTAACTTCATAGCTTGGAAATAAGAGTAAAATCAATTTATCAGACTCCGTTTTCACGTAATTTTCTATCGGTAATATTCAAATCACAACGCTCCAATTTAAATGTTAAACTTATTATTATTAATTTTGCTATACTTGTTTTATATAATAAATTCATTTCTTTTACAATGCAATCTTTGCTTTCAGTAGGTAGCATTAGATATAGACCAATTCCTTCTCCTGATACAATTGTTTGTTGGGTTAATGATCAAATCATACCACGATCTGAGTGAATAGAGTCTTGAATGTGTTCTGCCAGAGCTAGACGTTGTTAAATACAAATTTAGATTTCAACATTGCATTGAGGTCTTGGCGCCCATTAAAACAACATAGCTTAGGCAAAGGTAAACAGTTACATTTCTCACCCAACAGTGTGGGCTAGCAAAACCATTACATTTGTCACCCAACAGTAGGGGCAGCCAAAACGTTACATTTGGCGCCCAACGTGGGGCACTAAATAATAACCATTACATTTGGCGCCGACAACTTGGGGCTGAAAACCTAATAACATTTGTGGAAGGAGAAGGGTATATATTTCTGTGCCTGTATTTTGGGGGTTATTTGTCTGTATCAGTGTATATCATTATGGGGGATGAGAAAGAAAGACAGATGAGGTTACGTAGTGGTCATCAACGGGAGAATGATGATACGAGCAGTATGTCGAGTGATGGTAGTACCGGGGTAGCGGAGGTAAATCCCGATACTGAAACAGGGAGTGTAGGGGGTCAACCAGAATTAAAAACTTTACTTCTCGAGTTCATGTATCAGAACAAAGTTAGTAGTGATGCCTTAAATGCAAAATTAGAACAAAACAGTAGGGAAAATAAAGAAAGTACAGATGCCTTAAATGCTAAATTAGAACAAAACAACGCAAAACTGGAACAAAACAACGCTAAATTAGAACAAAACAGTAAGGAAAATAGAGAGAGTACTGAAGCTTTAAATGCTAAATTAGAACAAAACAGTAGGGAAATGAGTGACAAATTCGAACTGATTAGAGGCGAGATCAGGGGGGTGATGGAAGAAATGGCTAAAGAGATTATTGCAGATGTAGACAGAAAATTAGGAAAAGTACAGGAGGAGTTGGAAATTAGAATCAGTACACAGGCTGAAAATTTAAAAGAACTAGTGCAACTGGAAACACAGCAGGTCAAAAAGCAATTGGGGGGAGAAATTGACAAAATTCAGGTAGCTACTAAAGAGGTTAAGGAACAGCTGGGGGGTAGAATTGAGAAAGTCCACTCGCAAATAGTTGCAGAAGTAAATGATTTAAGAGAGAGTAATAGAGAGAGCATTAGCAAGATTGAGGAGAAACAAGCAAAGCTATATGATAAAGTAGAAGAATCAGAAGGAAACATTAAATTAACAGTAAACAGTATTGAGAGGAAGGCTGAGGAGAAAATCGCAGAATTAGAATTAAAATTAAAAGCTAGGATCAGGCAAGAAAATAGTCAGAATAGGCCAGTTTTTGTGAATAGCACACACAGGGAGGTAGAACTGGGTAAGTTCAGCAATCGACAGGGGTGCCCAATGGAGTTCATGAACACTATAGAAAATAAATTCGGGGAGAGGTTGGAAAATGGTAGTATTGAGTGGTGCCAGGTAGTTGAAATTTTAGAACAAGTGTTTGTGGGGGAAACGAGGAATTGGTTTGCTGTCTACAGAGACAAGTTTACTGATATCAATGATTTTAAAATGAAATTCTGTGAAAAGTTCTGGAATGAGGTTATTCAGTCGCAGCATCGTGAGGGAGTAGTGTGTGGTAAATATAACCCTAAAGGAAGCTCCACCATGACCGAATACTTTTTAGGGCAGGTATTAGTGTGTAAATATCTGGATGGCTTGAAGGAGGAAAGTGATGTGGTAAGGTTGCTACTTAGGCACTTTCCCTATAGGATCAAGGAGGCTGCTTGTATCCAGAATATAAAGACTATATCACAAGTAGAAAATTTGTTAAGCACATTTGATGCACTAGGGAGAGGGGGTTATGAGGACAATTTCAATAGGAACCAGGGTAATAATAATAATAGACCTAATGAAGCCAGGCATCAGGAAGTTCAAGGGAACGGTGGCGAAGGGGCCAACGCTCAAAATAGAAATAATAATAATCATCAGCTAAATCAGAACAGAGGAAATGGCTATGGTAATCAGTATCAAGGGAGGAACAATGATTACAGGGGAAATCAAGGGAGAAACAATGATTTCAGGGGAAATCAAGGGAGAAATTATAATGACAATAATTACAACCAGAATAGGGGTCAAGGAAGAGGACAGCCTAGTGGTAGTAATATACAGCCAAACAATGACAACACAACTCAGAACAACCAGACCAGTGCAGTAGTAACTAGTACTACGGCCAGCTGTAGCGGTTCTTTAAACGCGAACCAGGCTGCGAAGTAAGGTCAGAATCTCAGTCTGTAGCATGCCCTGTCCATACAATTATACAGGAACCCTATGACCTAAATGTGAGAAATGAATTATTACATGAACTAAATGATGAAAGTATTATTCAGGAAGTGGTTAGTAAGAGCCCCATAGTTAAATTTAACGTGTCCGAGGCGTACACAGATGTTTTAATTGATAGTGGTTGTATGAAGAGTTGCATAAGTAGTGCATTGTATGATAAAATGAAAGGAACTGGAGTAAATTTTGAGGAGATGCCAATTAAAAGCACTTTTGTTATCACAGCTGTTGGGAAGAGGTCTAAAGTAATTTCTAAGCAAGTTTTAGTAGACATTAAAATTAATAATCATGTAGAGAAGCAGATTTGCCTTGTAATTCCAAATTTAGTATTCAGTGTTATCTTGGGTTCAGAGTGGCTAAGTAGAGTGTCTGGTAACTTATGTTATGATGTAGGGAGTTTGAAATTTAAATGGGGAGATTCTGAAGTAGAAGTAGCGTTCAATGACCAAATTCAGAGGAGTAGTATTGTAGGTGTGATTTGTACTTTAAATGAGATATCGCCAGCCGTAGAGCGGGGTTCTCCATGTTTTGTGGGCAGTGTGATTACGAACGGAAGTCTAGAGGGCTCGTTACGTGAGGCTGCATTTCAGGGAAATATAGAGGATGAACAGTGTGTTCGGCTCTATGATGTGTTATGGTGTAATAGGAGAGTTTTTGAGGATCGCATTGGTATGGCCAATTGCTATACACATTCATTGAACGTTATTGATAGGTCAGTATTCACAGGACATAGATATCCTGTACCTTTCGCTTATCAGAGTGCAGTTGAGGCACAAATTAATCAGATGCTTGAAGATGGGATTATTGAGCACTCTAACAGTCCATATGTTAATTCTTTGATCACGGTACCCAAGACCGACGGCACTGTTCGTATTTGTTGAGACGCTCGTTTGGTTAACAGTAGAATTAGTTCAGATCAGCTGAAATCTATGTCAATAGAGGAATTAATGCAAACATTTGAGGGGAAGAGGTATTTCACTTGTGTAGATTTGAGTTCCAGTTTTTGGCAAGTGCCACTTATGTACGAAGATAGACCATTTACAGCTTTTAGTCATAAATATAACCTGTATCAATTTTGTAGAACACCTTATGGGTTAAAGAGTAGTTCAGCTGCTTTAATTAGGGCTTTAAACATCGCATTAGGGGATGACACAGGAGAGTTTGTAACCATTTACATAGATGATATGGTAATTAGTTCACGCAGTTTTGAGGAGCATCTACATCATTTAAATATAGTTTTTCAGAAGTTAGATCAGGCAGGGTTCACTTAGAAGCTGTCTAAGTCGTCATTCTGTCAGTCAGAAGTGACATTTTCAGGTCATAGAGTGTCAAGTAGAGGTGTGACACCATAGGAAGGTAGGGTTAGCATGTGTGGACAGTAGCAACAGGGCATCGTTACAGACACTGAGAAATATGCTAGTGGAGCAACGTGAGGACGTTCATTTAAGGGAGCCACTTGCAAGGTTGGAAGCAGGTGACGCAGAAACATTTATAGTTTCCAAACGTATTGGGAAAACAGCATATGTGCTGGAGAATAGTGAGGGAAACAGATTATACGGAACGTATAATATACATAGTCTACGAAAATATGTGTCATAAAGTGAGTGTGTTTAGCTGGCGAGCCAGCCTATCAAATGAGTAAGTGTGGTGTCTGGTGCGTGGAAGATCTGGTCTTAAGGCAGGCGTATCAGAAGTCACACAGGGGGGTAGTATGTAAGTAAATGAGAGTTTTTAAGGTACAGGGAAATATGACGGGATTGTCGGATGCTGTTGAGCACTAAATTGTCTCGATCCACCAAGGCCATTTTGGCAGCGCTGATGGGTTCCCATTTATCTCCAAGAGATGGGGGAGCGCTTGAATAGGGCTTGTTAGCTTAAGGCGTCCACGAGATAAAAGATGGGCCATCAGAATGCGAGACAGTCCTTCATGAAACTCATACATATCAGCACACGTGATTTCTGTTTACGGCCTCGCCATGTAAGATTTGTAAGTGTGTAATTTAAGATAATATGTACAATGGTATTATTTGTGTGAGGAGAAATTGTATGTGTTGAGAACTAGTATTAAGTAGAATATGGTTAACGGGAACTTAACAAGACAGGGCGCTTACGGCACAGAAATATTTGGTGTTATATGTAATGCGCATTTACTGTTTTTTTTTTCAGAAGTCAATATTAATTTAATCTACGTTAAAGAGAGATTAAGTATTATGGTCACGAGGCGCTGCCACAATAGTGTGATCGTGTGCTCAGTGATAAGTGGAATTAAATGTCACCATAAGGAGGGGACCTCCAGTGAAATTAGGAAGTTCTATGGTGATATAAATATATCAGAACACCTTCAATGCGTGTGATATGACAGCATAAATACATAGTGCTCACACATTAATTATGTCTATTTCTCCAACATAGAGAAATTTGAGAGGCGGAAATATCCGTGGAACACTTCTATATGTAAAACATTGGACTGGTTGCAAAGTGCAATCCATAGTGACAACGAACTTTGACGCAAAGTGCGTGAAGAAAAATTATGAGTGTATATATCTGTAATTTAGGGTGATTTCATTTATGTAATATGTATTTTGGATGGGGTTTATTAACGTGTCTGGGATAATCGGATAATGGACCGTCGTCACGGTAAATGATCCGATGATCCGAGGCGAATATGTAACGTGTTTTTCGAGGGGTTTTATGCAACTGGCATAAGTCAGTAGGAAGCCATTCTATATTTATTTACGCGGCAAATTGTTCAGCCAAGAGAATTTTTCATGTTAATTTATTATTATTATTATTAATTTATTATAATTATTATTTAGATATTTTCGGAGCATTTTATAAAAAATATTAGCATACAGATAGGTTTTCTATGTCTTAGAAAACGCTATCAAGCAAATTATTACGAACGACGATATCATAGAAAATTATCTGATTACGGAATTTTACGGAGTTTTTGTCAGTTAGGGTATTTGAGAGAGATGACTCACTGGGATTTCAAGTACACGCTGAATCTTGTCGAGGAGCATGACGCAATCTTGGGTCGCAAGGTCTAGAAAAGGCGAATTGTTGAAACGGAAATCGACTTCTCCCTCCCGCGGAGTGTAATGAGGAAGGAGTGGGGATCTAGCGCGTAGGGCTCAGCCAATCAGCGGAGACAGCGTAAGCTAGGAGACTGCTCCGGAGTGGGGGAGCCGACAGGTGAATATATCGTTCGACGCGCCGTGAGACGAGGACTATCTGTGAAATACTTGACGAGTATGGATGCGCGTGCGTGTCGCTCCGATGTTCGGTGGAGTTAAGGACTATCTGTGAAATACTTGACGAGTATGGATGCGCGTGCGAGTGGCTCCGATGTTCGGTGGAGTTAAGGACAATCTGTGTAGAACTTGCAGTGTACGGTCGCAAGTGCGTGTCGCTCCGATGTTCAGTGGAGTTAGCGACGATCTTTTGTAAAACGTAACCAGTGCGGTTTTGCGAGAGTTTGGGTCCGATGTACGGACCATAGAGTTATCTAATCTACCAGAATATCAACATATAACGAAGAAGATGGCGACGTCCAGGAGACTGTGGGAAGCACACAGCATCATCAAGAACAAGGGAAATGCTTTGGCAATTTCCAGGGGTAAGCGCTAATGACGCAGAAATACGCAATCTCTCATTTTTCTTTGTTTTATATTTCATAATTCAGTAACTTCATAGCTTGGAAATAAGAGTAAAATCAATTTATCAGACTCCGTTTTCACGTAATTTTCTGTCGGTAATATTCAAATCACAACGCTCCAATTTAAATGTTAAACTTATTATTATTAATTTTGCTATACTTGTTTTATATAATAAATTCATTTCTTTTACAATGCAATCTTTGCTTTCAGTAGGTAGCATTAGATATAGACCAATTCCTTCTCCTGATACAATTGTTTGTTGGGTTAATGATCAAATCATACCACGATCTGAGTGAATAGAGTCTTGAATGTGTTCTGCCAGAGCTAGACGTTGTTAAATACAAATTTAGATTTCAACATTGCATTGAGGTCTTGGCGCCCATTAAAACAACATAGCTTAGGCAAAGGTAAACAGTTACATTTCTCACCCAACAGTGTGGGCTAGCAAAACCATTACATTTGTCACCCAACAGTAGGGGCAGCCAAAACGTTACATTTGTCGCTACCAACATGGGGCATTAATAACCATTACATTACTGCCACGTGAATTTTTTTATTTAAGCTGTTTTTTGACCCATTTTATATACATTCTAATTAGCATAATAATGTATTTCTGATCTTTTATCCTTATAGCACCTTAATCTTACAAAAATATATTTATATAAAATCTCATCTATATAACTTTAAATTGATCAATTATTACAGGATAAAAACTACTTTAAAATTACCTTATAAATTTATTCAACTCTTACTATTAAATTAATCACAAAATTAATTAAAAGACCAGAACTTATCATTTCATTTTACAAAATAATTTTTTACATTAATTTTAATCAATTTTTTCAAAAGAATACATAAATCTAATCAAATTACCTTAAATTTTAATACTTTTTTTAAAAAAAATATTTTCCTTTTTATAAAACATAATAATCAAAAGAAATTAATTATAAATTAACTTTTAGTACCTACACTTTTAAGAAATTTTATAAAGTGAATCATGTTCACAGGAGAAGACCCTTTTTTGAAATAGAAAAATAATTTCAACCCCCCTTGAAATTACCTCCACGTCCCGGAAGATGGGGTGGCAAAAAAAAACTTTTTTATAATATTATTCATCCTATTAGTACTTTTTTAAATTATAAATTAACTTTTAGTACCTACACTTTTAAGAAATTTTATAAAGTGAATCATGTTCACAGGAGAAGACCCTTTTTTGAAATAGAAAAATAATTTCAACCCCCCTTGAAATTACCTCCACGTCCCGGAAGATGGGGTGGCAAAAAAAAACTTTTTTTATATAATATTATTCATCGTATTAGTACTTCTTTTTTATTATAAATTAACTTTTAGTACCTACACTTTTAAGAAATTTTATAAAGTGAATCATGTTCACAGGAGAAGACCCTTTTTTGAAATAGAAAAATAATTTCAACCCCCCTTGAAATTACCTCCACGTCCCGGAAGATGGGGTGGCAAAAAAAAAACTTTTTTATAATATTATTCATCCTATTACAGGGTGTCTACCGGTAACGAAAGTAACGAAAAAGTAACGAATTTTACAAATGGGTAACGAAAAAGTAACGAATTTTACAAACGGGTAACGAAAATTTTCTGAAGGCGGGTTGAATCATTTAAACTCGCGCCGCTAGGCTCAGAGATTGCGAGTTTCACGCAAGCGGCGCCGTGCCTATTGCAAAGTACTAAGCTATATGTCTCCGTACCCGACCTCAAGGAAATACATACAAGGACACCTTGAGCGGTATACATCGGTTCAACGTATATTTTCGGCATCAAGAAGTCTCAAGTTTCGTGTGAAATATTTTTCTGTGTTACTGTATTAGGAAACCTGACTTTTCGCGAGACGTTTATTCGCGAATACTTCCGAAACTAAAAAGAAATCCCTCATTTCTGTTATTTGGAAACTATGTCAAATTGAAGTCCAGAAATAACGCGAAACAATTTAATGTCGCAATCTTGCGATATGTTACCGTTTCGAAAAAAATGCGAAAAATCTTCGAAATACATATAACTTTAAAAAAAAAAATGTCAAGTAAATTTGCGACATTCAGTATGGTAATTCGAAATTCCGTTATAAGTCGATTTTTCCTACGAACTTTCGTTCCATCTAACCGATTATTTCGATAATTTGTTGATAATTCGTGGTTCTCAATCGAAATAAAACTTGCCCTCTTGTCGTATTATTCGTACAATCCTCTCAGAACAATTCGTAATATTCGATACCGTACCTACTTCGAACGTTCATCCTCCAAAATCGTATCCTCAAGACGGCCGGCTGACCGCACGACTTGCCTACGGGAATCTCATCAAACGGACCGAGATCGACGTCAGTTGCGTAAAATCATAAAACCCGTCCCCTATCGTGAACTTGTGACCACGAGAACTGCGGGAATCCTGTCAAAGGTGATTGGGCACCTATCACGAAACCTACTTGCCACTTTTCCCATGACCGTATACTTAAAAGCGTGCGGGGAGCGAGAAGTGCATCAACCCACTTAAAAATGGCAGCCTACGTAGCATCGAAATACTAAATCCTCCTCGTGATCCACCCTGAACTCATGAACTCCCAACTACAGCATAGGGACAAAGGGAATCACGGCGCCGACCGAACAACATGTCCATAACTACGCGTCAATTTTAACCATGCTCAACCTTGAGCTTGCCTCCGCCATTCTATCAGGACAGGTAGACAGGCAGACAATCGTTGAACGGCCGGGTGCGGCGACGATTGCGTAATATCTCGAGGACAACGTAAAACGGCCGAGAGCGGCAGCGATTGCGATACATCGCGATATTTCTCCGCATTCAATGACGAGGACAACTGTATTCTTGTCAAACGGACAGCAAGTGGCGCCGATTGCGTAATAATGCTATATTTTCTTGTGCCCGAACTCTAGGACAATGGAAATCTCGTGGAATGACGAAAAGTGACGCTGATTGGCTAAATCGCGATTTTTCTCCGTGTTCTATCGTGAAAACTACGGGAAGCTCACCAAACAACTGAGACCAGCGCCGATCGTGTAACATCTCGATATTTCTCCGCATTTGACTGCGAAGACAGAATTCGGTGACGATCGTGTAACATCGCATACATTTCTTCGCGACCTACCGCGGGGACGAAGGAAATCTCGCCAAATGGTCAAGAGCTGAGCAACCTCTTGGTACCGTAATTTTTAACAACATATTGTGGACAAGACGACATATTAGTTGAAACAACTCATTGGATATTAAATATCTAGTATATATTTATTATTTTTAAAATTTTTATAACATCATGTGAATTTCATTTAAAGCGGCTTCGGTGGTGTAGTTGGTAGCATGCTGAACTGCTGTGCCCAATATAGCGGGTTCAAACTCGCCGAAGTCGTCGGATTTTTTAAAAGCGTTAAAAATCCTTCAGTATGCCTTCCTTCGGGGGGGGGAGTAAAGCCGGCGGTCCCATGTCATGGATTTATGGCATGTAAAGGATTCTTCCACAGACAAAACTTGTGTGAAACTAAATTGTTAGGTTATATTTCGTCGGAACGCTCTATCAAAGTTCCAACGTTCACCACTAGGTATCATTGATATCTGGTAGCAACTTGAAATTGAACGGAACTTGTAATGTCCGTTGGAAGCAGCTACAGACTCAGACGAGCTGAACATGTCCTCGGACACTCCCGGCACTAAAAGCCATACGATAAATAAAAAAACTTCTTTAAAAACAGTTCATTGTTGTTTTTCTTCACCGCGTGATAAGCGTCTATGCTTGTAGACCGCAGACGTAACTTGAATTCAAAGGTAACTAAAATTAACTAAAAGGTAACTAAAAGGTACCTAAAAAGTAACTAATTTTTACTTCATCCTTACAGTAGACACCCTGTACTTTTTTTAAATTATAAATTAACTTTTAGTACCTACACCTTTAAGAAATTTTATAAAGTGAATCATGTTTACAGCAGAAGACCCTTTTTTGAAATAGAAAAATAATTTCAACCCCCCTTGAAATTACCTCCACGTCCCGGAAGATGGGGTGGCAAAAAAAACTTTTTTATAATATTATTCATCCTATTAGTACTTTTTTTAAATTATAAATTAACTTTTAGTACCTACACTTTTAAGAAATTTTATAAATATATTTATACACATATAAATTATAATACAGGGTTTCTATAAAAGAACTCCGGGGTTTTGAAAATTCATATCTTAATAACTGTAGAAGATATAACAATGTAGTTAATTTCTCCGAAACGAGTAGCTCATCAAGTTTTACTCGTACCTATTGGGAATGTTTTCATCAACAGTTGGCAGCGCTGCGGAGCGTTCACCTTGAAACAACGTAGCGGCAGTCAGTGCTGTCTGGATTGCCGCGCTATGGCGACGCCGCAACAAAAGGCTCAATGCGTTATTTGGCTAATAGAAACTAATTCTGTTATTACGGTACAAAGAAACTTTCGACGTAATTATGGTGTTGACCCGCCTACGGATAAAACCATTCGCCAATGGTTAAGTGCTTTCGAACAAACAGGAAGTGTTTTAAAACAAAAGTCGCTGGGTAGGCCGCGTGTGTCACAAGAGAATGTGGTCAGAATCCGAGCTTCATGCCTTCAACGCCCTAAGAAATCATTGACAAGACGCAGTCTGGAGTTGGGGTTACCAAGATCAACAGTTCATAAGGTAGTTCATAAAAGACTTCGTTTAATTGCTTACAAAATTCAACTGTTACACCACATTAAACCGGAAGACAAGATTAAGAGATTTGACTTTCCTGTTTCTATGCTAAACGAAATCGATGAAAATAACGATAAAAAAGTTATATTTTTAGTGATGAAGCGACTTTTCATGTGAACGGGTCTCTAAACAGACATAATTGCAGAATTTGGGGATCAGAGCCGCCCCATGAGTTCATAGAATATGAACGTGACACGCCAAAACTGAATGTTTGGTGTGGTCTTATGCATGATAGAGTAATAGGTCCCTTCATTTTTGTTGAAAGAAATATCAATGGTGATGTTTATTGTGACATGTTAGAGGAATATGTTTTACCTCAGTTAGTTGACATTGAGGCGGAGAAGGGTTTAGTCCACTTCCAAGAAGATGGGGCACCGCCACACTTCAGTTTGCGTGTGCGTGAGACACTTGACCCTCGACTCGGCAACAGATGGATTGGAAGGGAAGGACCTATTCCATGGCCTCCAAGGAGCCCTGATATGACTCCGTTGGACTTTTTCTTCTGGGGGCATATCAATAATCTTATGTATGAGGAGAAAATTCATGATGTTGGCCATCTCAGGGAACGAATAATCAATTGTGTGGCAACCGTCACCCCAGACATGCTGGCCAGGACATGGGAAGAGGTGGAATACCGTTACGATGTGTGCCGTGCCACTAACGGGGCTCATATTGAACTTTATTAAATTGTAAAAAAAAACTTGAAACTGCAACCTTTCCAATCATGTATTAAACATTAATATAACTTTTTTACTTCATTACAATATTTTGCCTCAAAACCCCGGAGTTCTTTTATAGACACCCTGTATTTATAGACACTATTAGTTAAATATTTAATATCTCTACCTTAAAATGAAGTGCCTGATTAAAGGATTACAGTGATGAGTAAATTATGTAAAATTTTTTTACCTTCATTACATTTAGTAGATTTAAACTACTCCTTAAAGTATCAAAAACTCTTGTGCATCATACACCTAAATATATTAAGATATATTAAAAAAAAGGTAAGCTAAATATAAGCTAATGGGTTCATACCCGTAAATAGGATTACCTCCTTTTTAATTTTAAAAAATCCTTCAAAGGTTTTATTTTTAAGTACATTAATCATGGGTACTTTAATTTCCATCTCCTCAACTTCTTGGTTAGGCGTTTGAATAGGGTTAGAAATCAATTTATTATCTTTTATTCCATTAATATCTAATACAAAAAATATTTTATCAACTGAAGCCTCCTTAAAATACTTCTTAATTCAGGCTATTGCTTCTTCTCTATTATTATTCTCTTTAATTATTATATTTCTAATATCAAATATTATTATAATAATAAATTATGAAGTATTTTTATTAATAATCAGCTCAGCCCTTCTTCTAAAGATGGGGGCAGCACCTTTTCATTTTTGATTTCCTGGAACTATAGAGGGATTAGACTGAAGAAATAATTTAATTTTAATAACATGACAAAAAATTGCACCTTTAATATTTTCTTTTCAATCATTATTATTTCTTCAATTTCAATTGGTTCTTTAGGTGGATTAAACCAGACATCCTTACGTAAATTAATAGCCTACTCATCCATTAACCATCTAGGATGAATGATTGCTGCTATAATTTCTGGTGAAAACTTATGAGAATTATATTTCTTATTTATTCTTTCCTGAGATCATCAATTATTTTCTTATTTAATACCTTTCAAATCTTTCATATTAATCAAAATTTCCTTATAAAAAATAATAATCCAAAAATTAAATTTTGTTTATTCTCTTTACTTCTCTCGTTAGGGGGTCTACCCCCTTTCCTCGGATTCATACCAAAATGATTAATTATCCAAGCTATAGCTGAACTTAATAGACTAATAATTATTACCTTAATAGTAATCACAACATTAATCACTTTATTTTATTACCTTCGTGTTACCTTCACTGCATTTCTCTTTTCTTATAGAGAAATTAAACTTAAATGAAATTACAAACAATTTTATAGTAATCAATTTTATATTTTAATATCAACCTTTACTATATTTTCAACTTTTGGATTATTATTTAGATCATTAATCTTTAATATATTATAAGGTTTTAAGTTAATTAAACTAATAGCCTTCAAAGCTATAAATAAAATATCAATTTTTAAACCTTAGTAGTATCCTACTCCTTTAGAATTGCAGTCTAATATCATTCATGACTATAAAGGTCTGATAAAAGAGATAAATCCCCTAAATAAATTTACAATTTATCGCCTATAACTCAGCCATTTTACCGCAACAATGACTCTTCTCAACAAATCATAAGGATATTGGAACACTTTATTTTATCTTTGGAGACTGAGCAGGAATAGTGGGAACTTCATTAAGAATACTTATTCGTGCAGAACTTGGTCAACCTGGTTATCTAATTGGAGATGATCAAATTTATAATGTAATTGTAACAGCTCATGCTTTTGTAATAATTTTTTTTATAGTAATACCAATTATAATTGGTGGATTCGGAAATTGATTAGTCCCTTTAATACTAGGAGCCCCTGATATAGCCTTTCCACGAATAAATAATATAAGATTTTGATTACTGCCTCCTTCTCTTTCGCTATTATTAGCAAGAAGTCTAGTAGAAAATGGAGCTGGAACTGGTTGAACTGTCTACCCACCACTCTCTGCAAATATTGCCCACGCAGGTGCCTCTGTAGACTTAGCAATTTTCTCACTTCACTTAGCAGGAATTTCCTCAATTTTAGGGGCAGTAAATTTTATTACAACTACTATTAATATGCGAGCCCCAGGGATATCTTTAGACCAAACCCCTCTATTTGTATGAGCTGTAGGTATTACAGCTCTTCTTTTACTCCTTTCTTTACCCGTTTTAGCCGGAGCTATTACTACATTATTGACAGATCGAAACTTAAATACTTCATTCTTTGACCCTGCAGGAGGAGGGGATCCTATCCTATATCAACACTTATTTTGATTTTTTGGTCATCCGGAAGTTTATATTCTAATTTTACCTGGGTTTGGTATGATTTCTCATATTATTAGTCAAGAAAGTGGAAAAAAGGAAGCATTTGGAACATTAGGAATAATTTATGCTATATTAGCCATTGGTTTATTAGGATTTGTCGTTTGAGCTCATCACATATTTACAGTAGGAATAGATGTAGATACTCGAGCTTATTTCACTTCAGCAACAATAATCATTGCCGTACCAACTGGAATTAAAATTTTCAGATGATTAGCTACTCTTCATGGAACACAATTTAATTACAGCCCATCATTACTATGAGCATTAGGATTTGTTTTCTTATTTACTATTGGTGGTTTAACAGGAGTAGTCTTAGCAAATTCATCAATTGATATTATCTTACATGATACTTATTATGTCGTTGTCCATTTCCACTATGTCTTATCAATAGGTGCAGTATTTGCTATTATAGCAGGATTTGTTCAATGATATCCATTATTTACTGGACTATCTTTAAATCCTAAATGATTAAAGATTCAATTTACAAATATATTTGTGGGGGTAAATCTAACGTTTTTCCCTCAACATTTCCTAGGATTAGCAGGAATACCACGACGATATTCTGATTATCCAGATGTATATACTTCATGAAATGTAATTTCTACCTTAGGATCAACTATTTCATTTGTTGGTATCATCCTACTTATTTTTATTATTTGAGAAAGTATAATTTCCAACCGTCCTATTTTATTCTCCTTAAACATAGTAAGTTCCTTAGAATGATATCAAAATTTACCTCCTGCTGAACATAGCTATTCAGAATTACCTATATTAACTAATTTCTAATATGGCAGATAAGTGCAGTAGATTTAAGCTCTACATATAAAGAATAACCTTTTATTAGAATAATGGCAACATGATCAGATTTAAATTTACAAAATAGTGCATCTCCTTTAATAGAACAACTCATCTTTTTTCACGATCACACATTATTAATTCTATTAACAATCACCATTCTTGTATCTTACATTATATTAACATTATTCTTTAATAAATATACTAACCGATACTTACTAGAAGGACAAACAATTGAAGTAATTTGAACAATTTTACCTGCTATTACACTTATTTTTATTGCCTTACCATCTCTACGTCTTCTTTATTTATTAGATGAATCCTTAGATCCTATTATTACTGTAAAAACTGTAGGACATCAATGATACTGAAGTTATGAATATACTGACTTCGTTAACCCTCATGAATTTGATTCCTATATAATCCCTTATAATGAGATGGCTAATAATGGATTCCGATTACTAGACGTTGATAATCGAACAGTTTTCCCCTTAAATACACAAATTCGAATACTAGTAACAGCAGCTGACGTATTACACTCATGAACTGTTCCTGCGATAGGTGTAAAAGTAGATGCTACACCTGGTCGACTAAACCAAACAAGCTTCTTTATTAACCGGCCAGGTTTATACTATGGGCAACGTTCAGAAATCTGCGGAACTAATCACAGTTTTATGCCTATTGTCTTAGAAAGAGTTAACACTAAAACATTTATCAACTGAATTGTGAATAACAATTCATCAAATGACTGAAAGTAAGTAATGGTCTCTTAAACCATTTTATAGTAATTAACGTTTACTTTTGATGAAGAAATTAGTTTAAAAAATAACATTAGTATGTCATACTAAAATCATTAATAGATTTAATATTTATTGTGGTCTGGGGAAGGAACACCGAAGAAGTGCAAAAACAACTAGATGCACTGAACGGAAATATTCAGAAGTATGGCCTGAAAATCAGTATAGAGAAAAGCAAGACCATGGTGATGACAAGAGGGGGAAAGACAAGGTAAGGGCACTGTGAAAATTGGAAGTCAGAGTTTGGAAATTGTGGACACGTTCAAATACCTAGGAAGTGAATTGATGCAAACTGGTAGGTTGGACATGGAGATTGGCAGGAGGGTACAGCAGAGCAATGCATTCTATCAAAGTGTAAGAAAACTTGTTTGGGATAAGGAAGTACCAAGGAAAAGCAAGGAGGTAATGTATAAAATGTACTATGTACCCATATTAACGTATGCAGCCGAGACTTGGACCCTGACGAGCAGGCAAGAGAGTAGAATCCAATCCAGTGAAATGAAATTCCTAAGAAGTATGATAGGTAAGACAAGGAAAGACAGAGTGAGGAATGAAGATGTTAGGAAGGAAGTTGGGATGGGAAAACTAAATGAGAGAATTGAGAAGAATAAACTAAGGTGGTTTGGACATGTAAAGAGGATGGAGGAAAATAGAATACCAAGACAGATGCTGGAGGCCAAGTGCAAGGGCAAGAGAGCAAGGGGAAGACCTAGAACAAGGTGGATCGATTCAGTGAAGAACAGCTTGAGAAAAAGAAATCTGGACTGGGACAAGATCGTGGAAGAAGAATGGTGGAAGGAAAGAGGAAAGTGGAGAAGTGCCATAAATACCCCGACCCGGCAGGAGCTGGATAAGGGGAAATGATGATGATGATGATGATACAGTACATTTTTTAAATAATATGAAAGAAACCTTTAAGTCCCCTTGAAGAAGATTATGTAACTTAAACTATGAAATATTAAAATATTACTTTGCGACATTTTCCCGGCTGAAGTCTCCTATTATTCCACTGAAATTTAAACTTGCTAAATGGTCACGGGAGGTCATAGCTGCACTGAAAATAGGAATATGAATTATACATTAGTTTGAAAAGTATAATTAATTAATTGATTAATTTTTAAAAATTCCTTGGCGCGGGGCCCTGGGCGGTCGCCCTCCCCTAGATCCGTCCCTGAGCTTTATGAAGAAGTGTCCGCCAGGGATGTGTCCTGTCCCCACTCCTTTTTAACATCTACTCTGAAAGTGTGTTCAGAGAGGCTATTGAAGATGTTAATCTAGGCATCAAGATCAATGGCTATGTCATTAATAACATCCGATTTGCTGATGACACGATTGTGCTAGCCAGCAACCCTAGTGATCCTCAAATTATTATAAACAATATCGTGAGGACCAGTGAAGCCTACGGTTTATCCTTGAATATTACCAAGACCGAGCTGATTGTATTCTCGAAAACACCAAAACAGGTCTCCCTTCACATCAACACCACCATCGTCCAACAAGTATCTTCCATCAAATATCTTGGAACTTTAGTGAACCAGCATTGTGATTCAAAGAGTGAAATCGTATCCAGGATTGGACAAGCAAAAAATATGTTCAATACCATGAGGACCTTATTCACCAGCCGAGAACTCAACCTTCAGCTCAGAGTTCGAATGTTACGTTCCTATGTTTTTCCTGTCCTTTTGTATGGTTCGAAGAATGGACGCTCAGCCAGCCCATTACTGGGGAAGCAGATTGAATCTTTTGTGATGTATTTATACAGAAGAATACTCCGAATATCTTTGGTAGAAAGGAAAACAAATGAAGTCCTCAACATCTTGAACAAGAAGAAAGAGCTTCTCACAACCATCAAAGAGCGTAAGCTCAGCTACCTCGGGCACATCATGAGAGGTGAACGATATGAACTTCTCCGGCTGAGCATTCAAGGGAAGATTGATGGGAAAAGATCTGTGGGAAGACGAAGAAATTCCTGGATGAAAGACTTGCGGTGGTGGTATGAACATACGTCTATAGAAATCTTCCGTGCTGCCGTTTCGCTTGTAATGATAATCAATTGGATCGCCAACCTTCGGAGGGAGACAGCGTCATAAGAAGAAGAAGTGACACAATACTTCGAAATAAATTTAAGTCGAAGTCTCTTGAAAATTTTTGTGTGCAGATTCGGAATGAATATCCCATTTTATCACGAAAAGTAGTGACCTGTTATTACCCTTCGCTTCAACTTACTTGTGTGAGTCAACATTTTCCACAATGGCATCCGTCAAGACGAAGCATCCGTCTCGGCTGCAGCTGGAAGGGGATCTGCGGGTTGCTGTTTCAAACATCCAACCAAGACTGGATTTACTTTCATCTCAAATTCAAGTTCACACATCATATTAACTCCGTAAGTGTCTGAGAATTACCGAATTCTGATCCATGTACACTTTAATTCTCCTGTTTTACTTTTTCATGGGTGAAAAGTTTTAACATAAGCATTTTTCAAATTCACAGTGAAATGTTGAAAATTGTATATATTATTTCTGTTGTCATGTATAAGTCACGAGCTTTCAAATATGAAAAGCATTACTGAACACAGGAGTCACAGCTAAAGAGCTAATTAGTGAAACAAACAAAATTTGTTCAATTCCAATAACTGCACGTGCAGCAGTTGTTTTTATTTTCTTAAGCAAAAGTAATACATATGCAAGACTTTTTTTTACAAAACGTTGTACTTTTATGTGCTCTAAGAATAATGAATTGTGTGTTATTATTATTAATGTAACTGGTAGTTAAAATCCTAATTAGGCAGTCATACACAGATCTTATGTGATTTTTTTAATTTATTTATTTTTGTGTGTGGGAAGTAGCCTATGAGAAGTGCTAAGAAAGGAAATGAGAATAGGGTGTGGGGGCGCTTGATATTTCATGTTTCAGAAGGGGGGTGCGACAGAAAATGTTTGAGAACCCCTGGCCTACGGTACTTACCGGTATTAATTTTTGTAGAAGCAGGAATATGGTCGTATTACTATTACAGGTTGAAATGCTCACCTGCAGCTGTGTACTGAGGAAGCAATAAACATGTCCATGAACTTAGGTTATGGTCAAATTAAGAAGACATTTAATGGTGACTGACGGGGAATAGTGAGTCACTGTCCACGTGTGTACAAATTCAAGTGTAATATAACCATAATAGAAAATTCCTAGCAAAGTAGTTTCTGGAGCAGCTTAAATAATTGGTGGTGTAGTTGGTAGCATGCTGAGCTATGCCTAGATCTCGGGTTCAAACCGGGCCGAAGTCGTCGATTTTTTTAAGAGAGTTAAGTATTCCTCAGTATGCCTTCGGAGGGGAAGTTCAGCCGGCGGGTCCATGTCAGATCTATGGCATGTAAAAGAACCTTCTACTAACTATACAATATTTTGTGAAGCTAAATTTTTAGGATTGATTTGATCAATGCTCTATTAAGTTCCAACGTTCGTCGCCGGTTGTGGTGTCATCCACTAGCCAAGTTCACAGCTAGGTGTCGTTGATGGTAGTAAAAGTTGGAACTACTTGAAATTGATCGTATGCAGTCTGGTGGGGATCGGTCGATGCAAGACTTCCTGTATCGGAGAGAACTGAAGTTAAAACCTTGAGTCAAAATTAAGTTGAGCGTTACAAGAGGATTTCAGTGATGTGAAGTTAGGGAAGTACAATGGTAGAACAAGTTGCTGAGTTTCATGAATTTTATTAATAAATCTGATCATGCGAAAGCAATTGCTTCAAACCCACACACAAAAAAGACACAAAGCCCAATAAATAGTTATTATGAAATTTAACAAAGTGAACAAATTTCCATAAAGCTTCAACAATTGTAATTAACATTAAATTGCTTGCCACGGTGGGTGAGTGGTTAACGTGTTGGTCTACTAACCCCAAGATTGCAGGTTCGCTCCTGGCCGTGGTAAGTGAAATTTTAAGGCGAAAAAATACGACACGCATGTCATACGATGTTGGCATGTCCAAGAACCCATTTGAAAATGGCAAACTTATTCTCGGGAGTTTCCGCCAACACAAAGTACCTCATTTCTCTACTAGAAAGCGCTATAATGTTCAAGGAGCTTAGATATCTAACCTCCTTGACTTTCATAGTGCTTCAAGGAACAACGAAATTCGACATGCAAGCTACCATCTGGGTTTCAAATAACAAAGCTTGCACTCGGAACCCGAGGCCATACGCTATTATTATTATTATTATTATTATTATTATTAACATTAAATTTAACAAAAGGAACAAAGTTCCATCAACAATATTTAATTTGCATTCAATTTATTGAAATGGCAATAAGAAAAGAAAGGCAAGGTTTTCTCGTAACATGCACTAGGGGACCCAGCCCAAGATGCAAGAAAACCAAAATTATTGTAATTACTTCCAAACATTTGGGGGCCCAATTCCAAACTGGTTGATAGCAGAAAAAAGTTTAGTCAATGAATGGTAGATATTTGGGGAGAATAACCCAAATTTCCAATTAAGGATGAATTCCAAAAGTTAGAATTCACGGTGCTTGAGGGCCCTCTCAGACACCAATGAAGAAAAGGGGTTAAAGTTAACCAGAGAAAAGGTAAACTAGGTATTGCCTTTATAGGGCTTGAGGGCTCAATCTCAAGACACCAATGAAGCAATGGGGTTAAAGATAACCTTAGAAAGGGTATTGCCTCAGTCACAAAACTGAAGATTGCTAAAACCAGTAGATATGTGAAAAGGGATCGGAGAGGACGATTGCCACGTGTAGGCATTAAAGGGTTTAATCCTAAAATGCAAACAAGAAAGCATCGATAGAAAATGCTAGTGATTGGCACAAATACCTAAACAGTGAATAAGTTACATAAACCATTATGACAAACCATAAGGCAAAGGCTAGCCTTAGAAGAAAAATGGAAGTTACCCAGAATTATTAGGCTGAAAAGCCTAGAAAATGAATGAACGGAATGAAAGCAGGAGACTGGATAAAGAAGTGTAATACCCCGTTTAGACGTCTCGGTTGCGATCGCGATCACGCGCCGATCCAGATTAAGTTGGGACGTCTAAACGCAACAGGATAACATTATCGCGATCAACTTTCCCTCCAACAGGATCAGCCCGATCCCGTTCCCACAACGAGATAATCGCGTTCGCGGCCATTGCGATTGTCGGTGTGTTCTATCCTCCAGCTGTGTGAGTGAAGTAGGCAGTGGAAATGATGGCCATTTTGTATATCTTGTATTTTGAAAGCGAGAAGTAGGTAATGTTGGCCATGATGGTTGTATTTATGTTGGTTGATATCAGATATATGAAGATTGAGAGACACGAAATGATGGATGGAGACAAACATACCAGTGTTTAAACGCTGAAAAAAATATTAGCGTTGGGGAAAGTCGATGAAGACGATTAACAAAGACATAAATTAGAAGTATTTATGCAATAAATATCCTAGACCTGTGCATGAATATTTCAAAATATTTTTATTTCCACACCAAGAGTAGGCCTTGCCTACACGACTCTTTTAGGATTATTATATATTTAAAAATATATATTAGCAGGTTGAATTATGTATACAGAATAACTGAAATACTTCAAAACTGCAGGAAACAAACTACTGTAAATTTCTGCTATAACACTTGGAATTCAAAAGTTGGCAGACCTTAGCGATGTCATGCTGTTTTACTCGATTATCCCGTTGTTTCATGATGGGACGTCTAAACACGTACCAATGACACATGCCGTTGATCGCGATTGGACATTATCCAGATCAAGATAATCGGGATCGCGACCGAGACGTCTAAACGGGGTATAACGACCTTCCGTTTACTATTGGTAAGGATCCTCGCTTTCTTGAAGATGTTGCAGCAGTGGAAACGTGCACCTTTTAGTCTTGCGCTTTGCCCATGAAACAGGACTGGGTGAATGAAAGGATAATTGTCTGAGAGGCGTGGACTGAACGTACATTCACATCGCTGTGAATGCAAGTTCAATTCGAATGCCGTAATTATAAAGAACCATGGGCCTAGCCTAGTTGCATAAAGATAACGAACCAAACATCGTACGAAATAAAGAACTCAGACACGACGCATAAGCAATGGAGAGGTAACGTATTGACCAAAGAGATAACATCAAGGAATGACGAGGAAGCATTACATGCTATAAATGAGGTTAAGTGGACGTCAAACATGTGATATTAGGTAAAATAATGGGCGAAAGGACCGAAACATAAATGTCATGATCGATAGGAGGTAACGGTAAAGGGGGGGGAGGGACTCACACGTTTGGGAAAGGTATACTCATAAAGAGTAAAATTACATTGTGAAAATAAAGATTAAAAGGGCTAGACAAGAGAGTCAGGAAAAATGGGCCTACCGTCAAAGTAGCGAACGGTAACCCTAATAGCCCGGAAAGAACAGAGGAGGTGAGGGATTTCGAAAAGGACGGAGTTTTAATAAAAAGCACGCGTAGATCTGACGTAAATAACCAAACATAAAAAGGGGCAAGTGACCGAGATTTAAAATAATTACGAGAAGGGTATCGCAACACAGTCTCCCACAAATCCAACCCCTCGTCCTCGTCGTGGGAGATGGGCAACGTAATTAAGTAGGGGATTGCCTGTAGGGGTGAAGTACAGTGGGGACTTTTGTGTGCCTCAAGACCGCTACGGTAGCTGTGAAGGCCCTACAGGAACCCTGAAGAAATTACGGCTAACGGGGCTCTGGTGAAACAACTGCTGCCTTGAGTTGGTTCTTCAAAGGCTAAGGGAAGAAACCCTGACAGAAAATCAGCCTGGTGCCTCAGGCTTAAGGTGGCAGCCCCTCCAAGGACTACGAAAATCGGTTTCTGGAATGTGAGGACCTTGATGGAGAAAACCAGACTGAAACAAGTGACACGGGAGATGAAGAACTATGGGCTGGATATCCTAGGATTGAGTGAAGTGAGGTGGCCAAGATTTGGTGAAATACTGACAACAGATGGAATTACATTTCTCTATTCTGGGAGTGATGATGAAGAACACAGGGATGGAGTGGGGTTGCTCTCAACCGAAATGCAAAGAGAAGCCTTATGGAGTGGAAGCCAATTTCTAGTAGGCTCATGTTTGCTAGGTTCAAGACAAAGATCAGGAATGTGATCATCATCCAATGCTATGCGCCTACAGAACAATCGGAGCCAGAGAAGAAGGAAGAATTCTACCAAATGCTGCGAGATGTCACAAGACAAACAAGTAAGAAGGACATTCTCATTGTTATGGGAGACTTCAACGCGAAGGTGGGCTCAAACAATGAGGGGTTGGAGCAGATCATGGGTAAACATGGCCTTGGTGAGATGAATGACAATGGGGAGAAATTTATGGAATATTGCGCCAGTCAGGATTTGGTGATGGGTGGCACGGTATTTCCTCATAGGCGGTGCTACAAGGTCACCTGAGTGTCTCCTGGTCAAGTCACAGAAAATCAAATTGATCACATCGCGGTGAGCAGGAGGTTCAGAAGAAGCTTGGAAGATGTTAGGAACAAGAGAGGAGCGGACGTTGGTAGTGACCATCATCTTGTGGTTGCCAACTTCCGCATGAAGATCGCCGCAGTCCGCCGAAAGTTTAACACTCGGCACAACAAGTTTGATGTGGGCAATCTTAAGAACCAGCAGAGATTGGACCAATTTAAACTGGAGCTCAGAACTAAATTCCGGGTGTTGGACTCCGAGACAGAGAAGGACGTGGAGACTGTGTGGAGCGAGGTAAAGAATATCTTCGTGGAAACCAGTGAGATGCAGCTCGGGTACAAGAACTACCTGCGGAAAGAATGGATATCCGATCAGACCTGAGACAAGATAAATTATAGGAAGGAGATTAAGGCCAAGCTCAACACCTGCAAGACTAGGCAGCAGAAGGCTCTCACACAAGCAAAGTATTCAACAGCAAACAGGGAGGTAAAGAGGAGTGTACGGAAGGATCATAGGAGGTGGATTGATGAGCAGGCGGAGAAAACAGAAGAAGCGGCAAGAAGGGGGGACGTTAAGGAGCTCTATGGCATCACAAAGATGCTTTCGAAGAAAGGTTTTAATAAAACTAGGCCTGTGAAGAGCAAGACGGGCGAGATCCTCACGACGTGTGAACAGCAGCTGACAAGATGGAGAGAACACTTTGCGGAGGTTCTTAATCGAGATAGAGGAACAGAAAGTAAGCAGCGAGGAGAAAATGAAGAAGAAGCAGAAAGTGACCGAAGCATCAGCCTCGACTCCCCAACTCGGGGCGAAATACGGACAGCGTTGAAGCAGATGAAATGCGGGAAGGCACCAGGTCTGGATAATATCCCAGCGGAAGTACTGAAAGCAGACCTGGATATTACGATCGATCTGCTGCACCCGCTGTTGGAGAAGATCTGGAAGGAGGAGAAAATACCAACCGACTGGAAGAAGGGGTTGATAGTCAAGTTGCCGAAGAAAGGGGACACCACAAACTGTAACAACTGGAGGGGTATCACCTTGCTGTCCATTCCAAGCAAAGTGCTGGCGAGAGTCATCCTGAATCGTATAAAAGACTGCGTAGAAAAAAGGCTTCGGAAGGAACAGGCTGGATTTCGACAACATCGCAGCCGTGTGGATCTCATCAACACCCTCCGAATCATCCTGGAGCAGAGTGTGGAGTGGCGGCATACCCTTTACCTCACATTTGTTGACTTCGAGAAAGCCTTCGACTCCGTAAATCAAAGAATCATGTGGAAGACCCTCGAGGAATATAAAATTCCAACAAAGATCATCAGAATCATGGAAGCGATGTACGAAGGGTATGAGTGCCAGGTTCTTCACGAAGGCAAATTAACAGAAAAGATGAAGGTCAGTTCCGGAGTGAGACAGGGGTGTGTCCTTTCCCCCACTCTGTTCCTGTTGGTCCTGGATAGTGTGATGAAGAAGGTAATGGGAGGACGGAAGAGGGGTATTCAATGGGGTATAAATGACAGGCTTGAAGATCTGGATTTCGCAGACGACATTTGTCTTATGGCACAACGGTACCGAGTCATAGAAGATAAGCTGGGGAGGTTGCAGAGAGAAGCAGAACGTGCAGGACTGATGATCAACACCAACAAGACCAAAGAGATGAGGATAAATACTGACATCACGACTAGTTTGACAGTCAACGGAAAGGACATTGAGAGAGTTGAGTCCTTCCTCTACCTTGGAAGTATGGTCACAAATGATGGGGGAGCAGAGGAAGATGTTCGAAGCCGTATCAAGAAGGCAAATGGTGCCATTGTCCAGCTCTACCCCATCTGGAGAAATAGAAACATTTCCAGGAAGACCAAGCTCCGCCTTTCCAATAGCAACGTAAAGTCGATTCTTCTCTACGGCTGTGAAACATGGAAAGTCACAAAACTGATCAACAACCAGCTACAGGTGTTCATTAACAGATGTCTGCGTCGCATCATGAATGTGAGGTGGCCGGACATAATCTCAAATGAAGATCTTTGGACCATCACCAATCAACAACCGATTAGCATCCAGATCAAGGAGAGGAAATGGCGCTGGATTGGTCACACACTAAGGAAGCCGGACGGAGCTATTGAGAGGGCGGTGCTAGACTGGAATCCTCAAGGCGCCAGGAAGCGAGGTCGACCTAAGAAGACCTGGAAGAGGACGATCGAAAATGAAATTGCAGAGATGGACAAGAACTGGAGTCAAGTGAAGAGAATGGCCAGGAACCGTACTGCGTGGAGAAATTTCGCCAAGGCCCTATGCTCCGGAAGAAGCGGCAGGAATTAAGTAAGTAAGTATCGCAACACAAAATAAAAAATATCCATCAAAATAAGTTACGATAAAGGGAATAAGGTAAACTCGTAGATTTGCGTGGAAAGACGCAATCTTAAGATAATGAAGGCACACATAAGGTAAGTGGCGTACGGTATAGGTCTTACTTCGGGCGAAGGCACCACAAAGTAAACCCAGACCAAAATACCCACATAAAAGGGACAAAGGTAAGGAGATAAAGGTAACGGGAACAAACACACTATGGGCATACTAAATAGGCGAGACACCATAGTATTCCATAAAAAAACACAAATACGCACTCACACACGCTAGGGAAGTAAGTCGTGACTTACCTTGATGGAATCAGGACTGTCGGGCTTCACAGAATTACGATTAATAAACTAAATTACGCCACTACGCGCACCTTTTATAAAAAACACAAAAAAGGATAAACAGATAAAGGGAGCATGGCATCTCGAAAACGAGAGTGGGAGCTCAAAAATATTGAATCCTACATGGGAGAGAAAAAACAGAAGACTGCCCAGAGACAAACAAGGGGTTGTCCCTGGTAACCGAAAAGAGAAGCCAAAAGGGAAGAGGTGCCACTAATCATGATTCGGCATTGCAAAAAGTTACTATAACGAACTTTTATCAGCAATTATAGAAACGCCCACTGATCTGCTTGGTTATCCTGGCCAGTAACAACCAAGAAGAAAAGAGAACAATTCCGATAATTGACACGCAGAAGAAAAGAAAAAGGGGGAAATGACTACAAATGGAAGAATACGGTTCAGAAGGTTGGAAACAAGTTTTAAAGAGTGGTTAAAATGTTCCATGGATTTACTTAACTTGACTCTCGTCGACTCTTCTTGAAGTGTTTGATTGCACATAACACTTTGAAAAAAAGAAAGCAGGTCAACTGCTGATAAGTTAAACACTGTGAGACTAAGCAGGCCTAGAAATAACAACACTACCTCGCCAGGAGGAGCAGTTTAAAAGATCAGCAATGTTTTCTACTGTTCCATACTGTGCCCGTTTAAGGAGATCATCTGGTTACCACCAACCGTGCATGGCCTCCCAGATTACCTCTTCCTCCGAACACATACCGACGAAGAGGATAGAAGTTCAAACCAAAAGGGCTCGCCGGCTGTGAGACTCCCCTGTCCCAAGGATCAGGTTCCCATCATGATTTACAATGTCAAAGACACCCTGGTAATACACTCCCACAAAAAAAAAAAAAAAAAAACACGAAAGAAAGTAGTCCAGTCTTAAGTAAAGATCGTTGGAAATGTTTATTGATAAAATCCAACCCCTAACCTAGGATCTGAGGGCATTAAATCGGCTAATCCACTATCTAATCAAATACAAAAAAAGAAAGAAAACTACCCTCTAAACTATAAAATTAAACCCTCGTGATCAGCTCTAATTACAATCAAAAATCTAGCAAAACTGGGGAAATTGGTACAAACCCCTAATTAAATTTACAATGGAAAAGGTAACGATGTCCTGGGAAGAATCATCGTGCCATGAATAAATAGTCAAACATGACTGCAAAATCTAAAATATGCTAAAACCATCCCGCCTTTACAGGCGCGGATCTAGAGTTTGGTTTTTTGGGGGGGGGGTCAGAGATTCGATCTAGAGTTTGGCTTTGGGGGGGGTCAGAGAATCGAAATTGTTAAGAAAAATGGTATCACTAAAAACGCAATCACAAAATAACCAAACGTACAAAACCAGACCAATTTTTTTTTGCAAGCTTCATGGATAGAAATTTGATGCGTTTAGCGCACCAAAAATATTCGTACAAATTGCAACGACGTGTTTTGTGACTCTTACATCGAGCTTCGAGAAAAGGATCAAGGTACGTTACAGTTTCGGCAAGTCGAGTTGATACCGACAAAGGGAGAAAGTCACAGCTTAAATTACCAACCAAGCTGGCAGTTTGGACGTCAGCAAAAATTTTTGGTGCGAAAAAAGCCCCAGTTTCCTATCCGTGCATTGCTGCACATTCATCGTGACATCACTATAAACATCGATTCGGTAATCACAAGGTTTGCTAAACAAAATAGACGAGTTGATTTTGTTGTATAACTAATAGTTTTTATACAAGAGGTTTGAAGTTGTAAATATGTACAGTTGTAACAGAACATAATAATTCCAATAAAGATAATTCAGTATTGAATAAAATGAAACAAAACTGTTTTTCAGTTAAAATTCGTTAAGTTGTATTTGTCTGGTAATTGTGTTTTCGTTTTTTGAGTTTGCAAACAAATTTGGTCTCCGTTGGGGGGGGGGGGGGTCATGACCCCCGTGACCCCCCCCCCCTTGAATCCGCGCCTGCGCCTTTACATTTAATATTTATCTGTCTAAACTAAGCCTTGGATTACAGATACATCGGATCCAAACGTCCGTGTATAAATTAAACAAAACTAGTATAACAGTCATTTCATTACAATCATACACATAAAGGATCCGCAACAAGAAGATTAAGACTAGGATAAGTTATTATCGATTAAAATGGTTTAAGTTATGATAACAAAGAATTGTACAATAATACTGCAAAAATAAACAACAGTAGGATTCACATAGGGAAAATACGCTGAACTAAATCAAGAAAACACAATAATTCTTGTTATTACCCTACCTACTTCGAAATGGAGACTGTTTGTTCCATCCGTCATCTAAAGTGTATGTGAATTCAGACAAGGCATGCTTTTAAAGCAAGTCAAGTCTAACCATGTATTTCTCTAAAGTTCCCTTCCAGGGATATCCTGTCTCAAGCACGTTGCATTGGTCCAAGTGAAAACAATCATGATCAAAGTTAAACAGTTGATTACGATTTAATTGAAGTTTTAACCCACGTCGGTTTAATAATAATTATCTATCATGATTTAGGTTCCTGATTATTACTATCATTGTTTAAGAGTGTCTTAATTATTATTGAATAACCAACTGAAAACTAAACACAACAGAATGCACGTGGCATCTGTTTGTCATTAATAATGCAAGTTATAAATCATAGTCGTAAGTCTTCTACAGATCCTTACGAGCAATCTTGGGCACTAAGCGGCTCCAATATCATAGAAATATGATCTAGTCCACAATAACACATTTCCAGATGGGCAAGCAATGCTCCATCTAATTACCATTCTCAAAATATCTAAACGTGTCCTCCACGGGATCACGAAAAGAATTCATCTCAGCAGTCATCCCTATGAATCTGCTGGCATAATAAATGAACGGGAAACCACACCCATAGATCAACGTGTCAAAACACGGAAAACAATCAATCACCTTAAATGAGAAAATAAGCCTTCAAAATAAGCAAAAGTGTGGCTCCATTCTTTAAGAGTTACTCTGATAGTATAAAAATATAAGGTAAAGATCCTTCATCTATTCGCTTACAACACTTGTGAATTCCAGTAAATATTGGGAATGTAACTTCTTAATCACCCTGTACTCAAACAATAACAATGATACAATTGGACATTCCAACCGAGCTCCAAGAACGGCTCTATAAAAATAATCTGACTAGCAGAAACATATGAGTACTGTCTTGTGTCAATTGTCTCGCCTGAGAATCCAGTTCGCTGCTCTGCAAGTAACAGTAAAATAAACTAGAGCATCGCTAGCTGTCATTCTCACGAACTCGAATGTTATTCATTACGCTTCACTGCGTATCAAAATCTATCAGAATCATGTATGAAAACTAGTGTAATGCACTCGAAAAATGTCTATTGTTCTCATCTCTTACACATTATAATACAATGTCATTACTATCTGGACAACAAGGCCTCGTAACTCGCCTTGAAAAATGAAGTTTAAACATAGGCTGGGCCACAGCTTGGCAAAGCGTAGTAACAGCAAGATGTGTCACTTTGCAAAGACTTTAAAAAGATACTCCACTGTGTCACAAAAACAAATTCTCCAAAAATAGCGTGCGCAGTGCACTGAAAGTAACTAAATGTTCCTAACAACACCATTCCCCTGGCTTATTATTGTAAATGATACGATTTCACGTTGAATGGTCGGTTTACGAGTGCTTTGACCACAGTCACTCCCATTCTCTGACATGATTCACCTTGAATCTAGGTTCTAAGACCTTCAAAATGTATTTACATGAAAATGGTAGATGCGTAACCCTTACAGCATCGAACTGATACGACCGACTAACAGTGGCGTATTCATACCTTTAAATAATGGGATCTCAAAGTTACCAAAAATGAATAATAATACTTTGAGCTGGTTACATCAAATAAATCATTGCTCCTTCTAAGCTGATGTCCATTCTGTGGACCATACAAAATTATAACATGTAATTGCACCCCTCTGAGGTGGCTAACTCTAGGCATAAGCTTTCTACCAAAAATGTGGAAGCTTATGAAAAGTGAAAAGTATGCCGTCAGCGGCGTCTACAAGAAAATACAAAACCTACCTAAATGACAGTTATATCTAAACGGTTGGCTACAACTAATCCACCCCCGAAACCATAACCAAATACACGTAGAAATTAACGAACACTCACGGCACCGTGTTCCTCACAAGGAAACATCCCAGGCTTCAATTTAATGGGTAAATCCTTATGTTCCCAGTCTGTAGTAGTACTTTCCTCGGCCATGGTTTGCGTATTTCTCGTATGGGCTTTCATATTGCTGGTGTTAGATGATCAATGGCTCCTCCATTAGGATATTTACGTCATCATCTCGTTCCTCGTGGTACAGGTGTAAATTAGCATATCGTCACAGTCAAACATTCTTGACGTTCTTGTTGAAATGGTGAGTAAGTTAGAAAAACACTGCTTTTATCACTGATGATAATTTATCTAGCAACACTGGCTTTAAACTGTGCAGGCTTTAGAAAATAATTGGCCATGTGCCTGCTTCATTGAAGCTATCATTCACAGATTCTATTGCACATGTTATATATAACACAATCACTTGAATATTTGGGTGAGATTCGCCTTTGCACAGCGTATTTCTCTGACATTAGCACAACTTTTACAGCAATCAATACTGTGGAATAGTGCTATAGTTTACACTTTGACAAATTTTCACGACCCACATTCCACCATGTGGTGTCGCGTTACACATGTACTGGACGTACAAAAAAATCACTAAATCACTCGTTTGTATAAATATCACCTTATCGTGATTATTATTCCGTCGAACACAATTTCACAAGCACTGCGGTGCTGATAAACTTTAGGATGCTTTATCAATACTTTGATGAGACTTGCTTAGTCTTCTAACAACCAAAAATGTTCCTCGGTCACTCGACCGGACTTATTAGAATACACTTTCGTGCGGCTCAAGCGCACATGGGATTGTCCTTCCTTCCTGCATGGCGTGTTCCGGCTTCGAAATACCGCCGAAGTCATTTAGCAACTACTTCCTTCTTCCTCGCGTTTCTGAGATGCAAATACCTTCAAATTACTCAAAATATTACCATGTTGACGTTGCTAAAAATGCAGAATTACGGATAATGATATTTCTCAAAGATGCACATCGTAGATAAACATCTGCGATCATGATTAATTCTTCTCAAGCTTCCAAACGAAAATAAAAATTCTCCTGAAGATGATATAAGCTTCCGGAGTGCGTTCGGTGATTCATGGTTGGAGTATTGCATGTTATAACTAAAAATCATCACCAGCATGAGCTCAGGCGGGCTCAATACTGACTAGTTGAAACGAAGGTTATGGCCTAAGTTATGCATGGTCAAGTTGAGTGACCAAATTTGAAGTGTTCCAACAGAACGGTAGCCTCACGGCTATCACTCCGAGGCCTAGGAGTGGCGAGGCAACAGATGTCAGTTGAAGACTCGTGTGTGCTAATAGTGGCGGATCCAGGCCCTGCAGGGCCCTGGGCGATATGATAAGGTGGGGCCACAACAATAGGAAATTTAAAACTATCAAATCAAATGGAAAATAGTTTGGTAATAATAAAATAAAGAATAGTTACATTATTCTGAATACACTACAGTACATTTTTTTAATAATATGAAAGAAACCTTTGAGTCCCTTTGAAGAAGATTATGTAATCTATGAAATATTAAAATATTACTTTGCGAATTTTTCCCGGCTGAAGTCTCCTATTATTTCACTGGAAACTAAACTTGCTAACCGGTCACGGGAAGTCATAGCTGCACTGAAAAATGGAATATGAATAGTTTGAATAGTATAATTAATTAAATTTTAAAAAATCCATGGCGTGGGGCTCTGGGCGGTCGCCCTCCCCTAGATCCGCCCCTGACGCTAGATTTCCTTGGCGTGTCGATAGTTTCGACGTAGTGGCAGCAAGTGTCCAGTTGACCACGAATGCGCTGACGACGTGTGTGCGGTATGTCCTGACCTGACCCTCGCAATCGAAGCAGCCGACTTCGATGCAAACCTTATGGCCTGCCAGCCCGAAAGGAGCCTTAAGAGCCATATCAAGAAATTACGACCAGCAGCATTTGATTGTGGGGGGTTTGGAAGTTTATAGTGAATCTAACTGGCCAGGATATGGCCTAGTGCATTTAAGCATTAGGAAGACAGAAGATTTCAGGAGATGAAAGTCAGAAAAAGAAGGTAGTGAATTATGAAAGTGAAGGTAATAGTGCTAGAGTAGCTTGTAAAAGTTATTGTATGAGGATGCGGGTCGCTTGTGGCGATTTCCCCTGGCTCGGTAATCACCCAATCTGTTTATGAAAGGATTGTGATTGCTTGTAGGTGTTCTATAAAATTTGGCTGCCTGTCCGTGAATTCGCTCCTGAATCAAATGGTAGCGAGATTATAATCAATGTGCAGTTGCGCATTGCGGACATACCAGACGGCTCCTGATATTTTACGCAATGCACGGTTCTGAACAACTTGAAGCTTGTTGATGGTAGAGGGTGCTGCAAATCCCCATGCTGGGCTGGCATGATAAGAAAGACAATTTAACTCTTATTTACTTATTTATGTTGTAAGATCTTTCACCGGCATATGTTGGCAACTATGTACCAAAGACAATGCAGACGTAATAAAAGTAAATCGATACCAGTGTAGTTGGTATCGTAGAGCCAAAAGGACGTTAGCAAAGATCTGTGCCTGTTCATTTATTTGTTTCTACCACATATAACCCACAGGAAATATTACTCTTATAACATGGCATATTCCATTATGGGTCGTATGATCGTTTTGTAGGTGAGGAGTTTGCTTTTGTCATTGAGAGCGCCCTGGGACCTGAGTAAGGGCCAGAGCTTGGCTTGGATCACTTTCTCTAGATTAGCGCAATTTTGACTCTCCATCTCCTTAGCCAGGGCACTAAGGTGTCAAGAGCGACTTGGAGTTTGGTGGTAACTCTATGTCCTCTCCAGGTGGTTGTAGAGATGGCAGTATAATCTGCATATAGGTGGTCACTAGTAGCGTCTGTCTTGGGGATGTCATAGACGTCGATATTGAAGAGGCAGGAAGCTATGACGCTGCCCTGCGGTACGCCAAATATAAAAACCTTTGAAAGAATGTTGAAAGCTTATCTGCAGTGCAGTGTTTTTACTCTGTAGTTGAATATCTTAGTGTATAGAAACGATGAAATCTATAAATATATTTTACTTTTCTATTTTAATTGTAATACCTAGCTGTAAGTTGTTGTATTTATAGAATTATGTTTTCATATTGTAATAATAGAGTAAGGTGTAAATAGTTGTCCAATAAGATTGTATCTCTTAAGATCTGTTAGTATACCTGTAATAAGTTATAAATAGCTATTGTATTAGTAATATATACCTGTAAGTTCTTTTATTTTATAGATGTCATTACTGACGTGTCCTATATCAAAAATGTTTTGTATACATGTAATTGATCAAATGGATTAATACAAATCTAATCTAATCTAATTATGGGCATCATCCACCTGGTCATAGAATTTCCTGTGCTTAAGGTAAGATTGCATGGCCCACAGCTGATCAAGCTTATATAGGGGCTCAGACGAAGAACTCCTAGAAAGATCGACGGATCAAGTAACGTTATTGGCCCGCTGAACATCAGCAAACAATGAGAAGCGCAGAAATAAAAAAACAAAAAGAAGGGCAGGGCAGCAAAATGGCTGCCATTTGATTCTGAGAATCAAAGATGGCCAGGCTTGACATTTTAACTGTAACAGTCTTAAGAAAAATGTCTTAAAACCAAGCAAGCGTAAATGGAGAACAGGTAAGTGAAAAAGATCGTAAACCTTTAATAAAATGGTCAATCTAGACCCAAATGAAAAAAACATTAGAAATAACGTGAGCACATGTCACATAAGTTAGGTCAAATAGCTTATAAAGATAATAGCGGAAACTCGGCCGCAAAAGCATGCGCTCGTTTGGAGACAGCGATCACAGTCAGTGGCGTAGCTACAATGGGGCAAGCGGGGCACTGCCCCGGGGCCCCGAGGTTAGGGGGCCCCCAAAACTAAAGAAAAATTATAAATAAATAATAATAAATAAATAAAAGTAGTACTAGAAAACATATTTGAGAATTCAATTTAGTTCAGGGGCCCCAATTGTACGGAACTAAGCGTCTAAACTTGTGTTTAGAAGCTAGTCACGTTCAGTGCAATCTGTATGTAATATTTGTGTGGTATTCTATGAGTATTTTTTGTTAGCCGGGCGCCCGACCCAGGTGCCGGACAGACAATGCATTGTTCCCCCATTCAGTGAATGACCATGAGTCATCGTTCCACCCCCTTCCCCCTCCACTGCGACATCACACCACAGCAAAGCAGTGTAGTAGCAGTAGTGGAGTTGGTACGTCGCCACAGCGGTTCTCGGTTAAGTGGCTGAATTTAAGTTGTGGCTTGCATTGTGCTATTTTTTTAACGACGCTATGAAACGTACTTATGAAAGTGGAGCTAAAAAAAGGAAGGATAAAAGAACAAAAGAGGAGACGGTTCATGCTTGTACTAAATCGTTAACTGCATGGTTGCACCCTCAAACTCAATCAGGTTTAGAGTACGTTTCGGCGCAGAAACAAGATCAAAACGAAGAAATTAAAATAATAAAGATAAGAAGAAAACAAAGTTAATTATATTGTAAAAGTGTTATAAGTTGTTAGGCAAAGTAAAATTATTGTTATTGAGGGCCGGTTTCACCAACCTTGCGTTAAATTTGGCTAACAAACCGTTAGTTAACAGATCGTTATAATTTTAACATTCTGTTACAGATTACGTGTACCACAGAACTTTTTAACAAGTCGGTTAACAAACGATGCGTTAAATGTCGCTTGCTGTAAGGATCAGGGAAGCAGTGAACGGCATGAATGGTATTCCATACTTCTGAACGGTGTCTGGGCAACGTGTATTCGTTTGTTTGCTATTATATACTTCGAGCATACAATAGGATAGAGAGGCCTTGGCCAGCGGAACATGGGGCCAGAATAAGATCAGCTGATGTTGGTATAAAATGGCGCCTATGCCCAAGTTGTCAGCGCGAGCGTAAAGATTATACTTAATAATTATCGATATACGAGCCCATTTTTTCAGTATAATATATTACAAATATGTAAAATACGCATTTTCCCTTATGTAAGAGGCTGAATGTGAAGTTATTGGCAACTCAAACTAACACTTGGGGCGCTGCGGTCGGTCTGGATAAGTAGGGTTTAATATACTCAATAACACGCGTTTGATATGGAACACTTTTTATTTTTCTGTTATAATCAGTAAATGTGGTCTCTAAAGTAATGACAGTGTTATTTTTAATTGTATATATCAGGGGCGGCTCAAGAACAGTTTATATTACATTTACATTTTGAGGAAATTGTATACATATTCTGCATTTATTTGAACGAGCGCGCAAACTGACATGCGTTCTGGTGGCGCTTTATTGAAGTACTGAGCCAGAGCCAACCGGCACTACCTACGAACATCAGACCGCATCAGACACTGTACTGCAATAAGGACTAGTTTGGCTTGAGTTTGTTTGTGTTGTGTTGAGACGCATATAACCCTGAGGTAGAGCCAACGGCCTCGTGACGCGGAGCTTCAATTCTATCCACGAGATAGCAGCACGTCACAGGTACAAGCACACACTACATACACGTTAGAACTGCTGAACTGCTTTATCTTTCAACCACTAGAGTACAGCATATGGCAGCACACCACCAGTGGTACCAGCTTGACGATATATCACTGTGTCTTGACTATTAAATAAATTCAAACCACAAAATAGTTTTAGTTCTTTATTGTTTGACATTTAGCAACTTTTTTAGGCTCATATTGATGACGGGGATTATTTGTTCTCTCCTTGTAATGTAAAAAATCGGAATTTTCAACGAGTTTTACTGTGTTTCGTTAATTTAATTTGGTGGCACAGTTTCACGTCCCAAGCGTAAACACAAATTCTCAAGTTTGACTGCAAATGTGTATGAATAGTGTCCGTCGTTAAATAGCTTTTGTGTTCATTTATATTAGATGCAGGGGATATCCTTTCCAATCAATCCGTATGTACGATAAGTAAGGTTGTCTTAGAGGTAGGTCATCATGTTCATTTCATCTCACATATTTATTTTGAGACAGCAACTGAAATTGCGACAAAGAGGCTGTGATCACGTGTGTGTTAGCAATAGCCATGCTTATTTTTTCCTATATAGACATGTTACATAAACTTGCATAGCATCATGCGGCATTGACCATATAAACACCGTTTTAATCTAATAAGTGTGCTTTTTGAATCGATACGTGCAAGCTAGGTTCCTTAATAAAATTTGATTTGTTTCATGTTTGAAGATCGCATAGCTCGAGCGCAACGTACGAAGCCGTAGGAATCTCAATGAGCTCTGTGTCACCTTTCGGAAGTGTAACAATGAATAAAATAAGTGAGTTGTTACAATCTCCATTTAGCGATAGGACCGCTCTTATTAATTCAAATGAAGGTGTCGATCGAGGTTTTGGAACAAATATTTTTGATGAGTAGGCCTAGCATATGTTGTTTTCTTCAAATTATTTTTCTGAGAGGTTTGTTCAATTATAATTCTTAAAAGTGGTTTTTATTTAAAATGCATATGGATCAAAATATGTGTATGATATAATATCGTATGGCCTCGGTGCCAGGTGCAAGCGTTGTTGTTTGACACCCAAAGGGCAGCTTGCTTGTCGAATTTTTGTTGTTCCTTGGAGGGCCATGAAAGTCAAGGAGGTTAGATATCTAAGCTCCTTGACACTTTAGCGCTTTCTAGTAGAGAAAGGAGGAACTTTTATTTTGGCGAAAAATCCCGAGACTAAAATATTTGTAGTAGTTATGCAATTTCTCAATTCACTTCAGCTGACACTTCAATTAAAAACGTCTTCTACAATAGCACAGTTAAATAATGTTAAACATATAACTTATTAGCTTCTATGCCCAAGATAGCGGGTTCAAACCCGGCCGAAGTCGTCGGATTTTTCAGAGCGTTAAAAATCCCTCAGTATGCCTTCCTTCGGAGGGGAAGTAAAGCCGGCGGTCCCATGTCATAGATTTATGGCATGTTAAAGATCTTTCCACTAATTACACCTGTGTGAAACTAAATTGGATAGGTTAAGAATGTAAACAACGCTCTTAGGTTGCTACGTTCGTTGCCAAGAGCCGACTGCGGTGGCGTCTAGTAGCTAGTTCTGAACTAGGCCTAGTAGTCGTTGACGGTGGCGTTTGGCGGCAAAAGTAGGAACTATTTGAAAATTCAAAGTTGCAGTCGCTACTTGAATTTAAAAAACAGATACACACACTAATACAGTCATCACAATTAACACCGGTTATCAGACAGATTCTACACACACCCAAAGTACACGGGGCTACATGACCACGTTGTCGCAGCCCCTAAACTAAGGAACCAACCAACCATATAACTTATTGCATAAAATATGCACTATCCGTACCTGCAACTTTGAATGATTTTATTGCAAATTTTGAATATGTTGGCACCACCAAGTGAAAAATCACCAGCCGCCACTGGTATATATGTATAACTGTGCGATACACGTGACCTAATTTGTGTGTTCCACTGGATTTTTTGGTGTAATTTGCATATTATCAAGCATCAGTTTTTATGGTTGATGTAGATCAGCTGATTCAAATTTACACAGGGCTACACTTCGGACATTATTTCGGTACTATTATGCGCAATATAATGTAAATGTCGATCCTGAGTCAACGCCGAGGACATTCAAATAGAGAAATACGGTACATAAACAAATAAATAACACACCGAAGCTGTGCTACTTTTATCATTCCGAGACTAGCATCCACGCAAACCAGACGCCACTGTTCCAAGCACCGACTTATATCGTGAATTGATGTCAAACTGATGATCCGCCAGCCTTTCCGCCAAGCCTACACCTCGTAATCGCTAAGTTCTTCGATATTCGAGCTATTCCACTACGAGTCATATAGGCCTAATTTGCCTCCCCGTGGGCACTGTAGAATGAGTGATTCCACTACCATTCCAATATTCAACACCAAACCCACCTTTTAACCATCCAAATCAAGCAATTCCTGTCGCCCCACGAGTTTTAATACAAGTTAAACTCATCCCTTCTCCCTACCAAGCAGCCAATAATTAATTATTTAATTAATTATTCAAGTAACTTCAATCTTACCAGCGCGCCCATCGTAACAGCTGTTTTTAAACTGAATAACCTTCGCTGGCTTTACGTCGCAGGTCTTCTGTCTGTTTACCTCGACAAGTGTTAGATCCTTCCCGGGGTGGAAAGGTATTATTATTATTATTAGGTATCATCACATTTCGGCTATTGCTATTTGCATCTTTTGGAAAGTGATGAAAACGTATATCCGCAGCTCTCTTATACACACATCAAAAAAAGTTTTGCATCACCTCGGTTCCCAGATCTCCGGCATATAGACGTTGACTGTGTATATTGTATCCAAGATACAGTCCCTTTGACTGTTCATAGATGTCACTAAAACTGCTCAAAGATGTAAACAACCATGCATGAGCAGGGCCTATTAGACGGAGGGGGTACGACAGCCGATCAGTTCCAGTCATTCCACCAGGACGAAGGTACGCTGCTCATGTTGTCTGTAGTTCTACCATGCCTAGAAGGTCAATACCGCAGTTCGATCGCGTCCGCATTGTTACTTTGTGTCAAGAAGGGCTCTCAACAAGGGAAGTTTCCAGGCGTCTCAGAGTGAACCAAAGCGATGTTGTTCGGACATGGAGGAGGTACAGAGATACAGGAACTGTCGATGACAGGCCTCGCTCAGGCCGCCCAAGGGCTACTACTGTAGTGGATGACCGCTACTTACGGATTGCCGCTCGGAGGAACCCTGACAGCAATGCCACCATGTTGAATAATGCGTTTCGTTCAGCCACAGGACGTCGTGTTTCAACTCAAACTGTGCGCAATAGGCTGCATGATGCGCAACTTCACTCCCGACGTCCATGGCGAGGTCCAGCTTTGCAACCCCGACACCATGCAGCGCGGTACAGATGGGCCCAACAACATGCTGAATGGACCCCACGGAATTGGCATCACGTTCTCTTCACCGATGAGTGTCGCATATGCCTTCAACCAGACAATCGTCGGAGACGTGTTTGGAGGCACCCTGGTCAGGCTGAACGTCTTAGACACACTGTCCAGCGAGTGCAGCAAGGTGGTGGTTCCCTGATGTTTTGGGGTGGCATTATGTGGGGCCGACGTACGCCACTGGTGGTCATGGAAGGCTCCGAAACGGCTTTACGATACCTGAATGACATCCTCCGACCCATAGTGCAACCATATCGGCAGAATATTGGAGAGGCATTTGTCTTCATGGACGACAATTCTCGACCTCATCGTGCACATCTTGTGAATGCGTTCCTTCAAGATAACGACATCGCTCGACTACAGTGGCCAGCATGTTCGCCAGACATGAACCCTATCGAACATGCCTGGGATATGTTGAAAAGGGCTGTTTATGGACGTCTTGACCCACCAACCACTCTGAGAGATTTACGCCGAATTGTCGTTGAGGAGTGGGACAATTTGGACCAACAGTGTCTTGATGAACTTGTGGATAGTATGCCACGGCGAATACAGGCATGCATCAATGCAAGAGGACGTGCTACTGGGTATTAGAGGTAGTGGTGTGTACTGCAATCTGGACCACAAATGCTGAAAGTCTAGCTGTATGATGGTACAACATTCAATGTGTGGGTCTCATGAGCAATAAAACGAGCTGAAATGTTGTTTGTGTTGATCTCTATTCCCTTTGTATTTAACGGTTCCGGAACTCTTGCTGCACTCGCTGGACAGTGTGTCTAAGACGTTCAGCCTGACCAGGGTGCCTCCAAACACGTCTCCGACGATTGTCTGGTTGAAGGCATATGCGACACTCATCGGTGAAGAGAACGTGATGCCAATTCCGTGGGGTCCATTCAGCATGTTGTTGGGCCCATCTGTACCGCGCTGCATGGTGTCGGGGTTGCAAAGCTGGACCTCGCCATGGACGTCGGGAGTGAAGTTGCGCATCATGCAGCCTATTGCGCACAGTTTGAGTTGAAACACGACGTCCTGTGGCTGAACGAAACGCATTATTCAACATGGTGGCATTGCTGTCAGGGTTCCTCCGAGCGGCAATCCGTAAGTAGCGGTCATCCACTACAGTAGTAGCCCTTGGGCGGCCTGAGCGAGGCCTGTCATCGACAGTTCCTGTATCTCTGTACCTCCTCCATGTCCGAACAACATCGCTTTGGTTCACTCTGAGACGCCTGGAAACTTCCCTTGTTGAGAGCCCTTCTTGACACAAAGTAACAATGCGGACGCGATCGAACTGCGGTATTGACCTTCTAGGCATGGTAGAACTACAGACAACATGAGCAGCGTACCTTCGTCCTGGTGGAATGACTGGAACTGATCGGCTGTCGTACCCCCTCCGTCTAATAGGCCCTGCTCATGCATGGTTGTTTACATCTTTGAGCAGTTTTAGTGACATCTATGAACAGTCAAAGGGACTGTATCTTGGATACAATATACACAGTCAACGTCTATATGCCGGAGATCTGGGAACCGAGGTGATGCAAAACTTTTTTTGATGTGTGTAGTACTAGAATGCTTTGTAGAGTTTATTATTTTAGATATGTAAAAATATTACAAATATAACCAAGTCAGACAATTATTACGGATAAGAATTATACGTAAACGTATTTTATTCACCATTTTATAATTTCCTAACCATGTAGGCCCTACACAAGTCACCTATGCATTCCAACACTGATATGTCAACAAACCAAAATATCGCATATCACGATTATACTTCACACTTTTTGTCATAAAATAATTAGTAAAAAAGGGTTTACTAAATACAGTTCTAAACTCCAAATTGATGGGAGAAGAAACAAACACCGACATCCATTGGTCAAAACCGGAAACAGACAGTTATATTCAAAAAAATACATTTGACTTGTACGGTATACAAAAACAAAAGAACACTATGAGAAATACAAAAACAAAAGAAACGCACTATGAGAATTTGTGAATGCAAACTCACACTTCCCCCCATTCACAAATTGCACAAAAAAAAAAACGTAAAACCAAAAAAATAAAAACATAACTAGCCTTACACTAACAACAAACATTTACATATCATTCCTTGTATGGTAGCAAAGGGCAACATACAGGTCATGATCTGGGCTAAAATACAGTCATGGATCACATTTGCTTTGATTTAAGCCAAGCTTGACAAGTTGTGCAGTGATACAATTGTGCCAATCTTTACCAGCCTGACATAAACCGCAAATACTCTTGTTGAGTTTTAGCACATGTTCTGGGTATTCTACACTGCGAAAACCTTCTGGTTGATTTACAAATACAGTTTCCTTAATTTTACTATTAAGGTGTGCCGATACAATGTCCAAATGACAATTATCCCATTCACGCTCTACTCCTATGGCTATAAGGGTCCTAATAGTTTTCCTTTTTACCACAGGACTGTAGGATTCAAGGAAATCTGTACCCTTTATCTGACTGAAACCTTGAGCTACTAAACGTGCTCTATACCTAAGTACTTCACCTTCTTGGTTTCGTTTAGTTTTATACACCCATTTGATGCCTATGACAGTCTTGCCACCTGAATCTTCTGCAAGTGTCCACACATTATGTTTTTCCAAGAGGGCAATCTCTTGGTTCATTGCTTCAAACCATTTATCTTTGTCATCTCGTGAGGTGGCTTCTTGAAAAGCCACCGGATCGTTATACTCTGACCTCAACATGACAATGCGACATTTGACCTTGACTTCATTACAACACACACACTTACTGGGACGTTTTCTCTCTCTACTCGACCTGCGTAATACTGTGTGTTCAGGCTGTAATGGAGCGTCTATTACGACATCAGAATCTGACAAAGAGGCATCACTATCACTTGTTACAGAATTTTCATTTCCTGATTCGGCTACTTCGTGTTCAAACACGTCACCTCCACAATCTTTCTGCTCGACAAACACTTCTCCAACTGTTCTAGGTTCACAATCTATCTGAGTTACAGGTTTTTCCTGGGCTTTTACATAAAACGGAAATACATCTTCAACAAATTCTACATTCCTGGATTTAATGACACATTTCTTTTCGATGTCCCATACACGGTAGCACCTCGAGTCATCGGGGTACCCTAGCATTGCACCAACATTTGCCCTTGGCACTAACTTTTCCACATTACGTTTATGGATCCAAACTTTACAACCAAATGATTTTAACATAAGCAATTCCTGGTCTGACAACTTTCTACTCGTCCACAGTTCAAATGGGATGTTCTTTACAGTTGATGACACACACCTATTCTTTATATAGCAGGCTGTGCTGATGGCTTCCCCCCAAAATTGAACTGGCATGCCTGACTGAATGAGCATGCACCTACTAGTGGTGAGAAGTTGCTGGTTGAGGCGTTCAGCAACGCCATTCTGTTGGGGAGAGTAAGCCATTGTTAACCTACGAACAATACCTTCCTTTTCAAGATAGTTACAAAACTCTGTACTTAAATACTCTCCACCGTTGTCTGAATGGAAAGATTTCAACTTGATCCCTTGTGCTGTCTCCATTAGGGCCTTAACCTTGAGAAACTCATTAAATGCATCACTCTTATGCTTAAGGAACCTTACATATGAGAATCTGGTACAATCATCAGTAAATGTAATAAAATATTTGCTACCTCCAATCGATGGGTGCTCTAGCTGGCATACATCAGAGAACACAACATCTAATGGCTTCTGAGATACATGATCTCTTTCATTAAATTTAAGTCTTTTCATTTTACCTTGTTTACAAGTATCACAATCAAGATTCTTTTCTTTGGGTATAAAATCACGATCTGGAATGTTCAGAGCATGGCCAAAACGCTGATGCCATATTCCGCTAGTTACAGCTTTGTTGCTCTTAGCATACACAACCTCCACCTCGTCATTACAAGCAAATTCTTTCCCTTGTTCTACCATAAAATAATCACAATTTACCTCATACATATTTCCAACGGCCTCACCCGTAAGGAATATACCCTCATGATCTGACAATACAACTTTGCTATCTTTAATGGTTACGACTGCACCTTTCCTGTCAAATTGACCTACAGATATTAAATTGTCTTGAAGACCTGGGACATACAACACTCTTTTCAGTTTCAGAAAAGAACCTCCACACTTGTCAGATAGCTTCATAAGCACACTTCCCATACCACATACACTAACTACGGATCCATCAGCTGTGTCTACACTACCAGAAACCTTTGGGGTGTAATCATACAGAATATCCTTATAAGGTGTCAGGTGCTCAGTGGCTCCTGAATCTACATACCACCTGCATACACAATCAGATGCATCATCCTTGCTTTCAGTTGTCACATAAGCCTTTACCTTAACACTACTAGCATTAACCTGAACACATTCGTTTGCCGCCTCATCTTCCTTTACCGTGGCAATAACCTTACGATTCTTAACCTTAACATTTTCCTTGCGTCCATTACTACAATTCCGGGTAGTATGACCTATCTTGGCACAATTAAAACACAAAACTGAACCTTTCTTTCTTGCTTCATGAACTAAATCACAGAACTTCGCAATATGCCCCTGTTCTTGGCACTTGTAGCACTTGAATCCACCACTACCTGTTGGCTTGTTGACACTTTTGCTGCTGTTGACCTCCTTGGAATTTAAGCGCATGGCTGCCACCATTGCCTTCACGCTTTCACCCTCAGATTCTTCCTTCTTCAGCCTTGCATAAGTCTCCTGTTCTCGCTCCATCTTTAGTTTGTCCAACTTGTTCTTTCTCTCCTCCAACAATAGTTTGGCTCGCACTACCTTTACACTTAAGTTTTCTTCATTGCTTTCCAATGAACGTATCAAATTTTCGTACTCCCGCTTTTCCAGTCCTCTGAGAATAAAAGCAGCTTTGGCCTTATCCGTAAATTTTATACCTACATCGTCCAACCGTGCACACCAAGTAAGCACTTTATCAACAAATGTACGCATGCTAATGTCACTAGTTTTCTTAAAAAGACACAATTCTTCTAACATCGTCACAATTTGAAGGACTCCGGTATCGCAACATGAAGTCAGAAGATTCTGCCATGCTTCCTTAGCTGTCTCCGCTTCTTTGATATCACCTAGGAAAGGGTCGGTGACCAAACCTATGAGCAAGTTTTTCGCGTCTTGATCTTTGCCCAGTTGGGCCTCGGAGTACTCTTCAACGGGTGTATCTTCTACCTCTTCTGTATCGGTCTTTCGTGGGAAACCTTGAACCGCGTCCCACAGACGCCTTGTTTGAAGCAATGCCTTTGTTCGGGTACTCCACGCTTCCCAATTGTCGTCCTGTAACCTCACTATTGCAACAACTCGCTCGCTGCTTCCCGTAGCTGCATCCATGTTAGTATGTATACTTAAAATAAAACGTACAAATAGTCCTCACAATAGAAAATCGTCCACAAAATTCACCAAAAACTATCTTGAATGCACACTTAACTGCCGTCCACATATGCGCCGCACATATCAACACCTTTTAACGACCGACATTCTCCCATCACAAAGTCCACACATTAACAGCAAGAAGCGTTTAACTGGGCTCATAACCTGTCATAAAATAATCAGTAAAAAAGGGTTTACTAAATACAGTTCTAAACTCCAAATTGATGGGAGAAGAAACAAACACCGACATCCATTGGTCAAAACCGGAAACAGACAGTTATATTCAAAAAAATAAATTTGACTTGTACGGTATACAAAAACAAAAGAAGAACACTATGAGAAATACAAAAACAAAAGAAACGCACTATGAGAATTTGTGAATGCAAACTCACACTTTTCATACAAAAAAGAACAGCAATATTCAGAAGGAATTGTAGTTATCGCCACCTTCAACAAAAATAGTCTGTTAATCACAAGGAATACGCTTAAATCGGGATTTTAAGTCACTTCATAATGCTATTCTTATGGGAGACATGTTTGTTTTGCCCAACATCAGCTGATCTTATTTTGGCCCCACGGTCAGCCGGTAGAAGCATAGCTGGCGCCCTCTCTATCCTATTGTATGCTCGAAGATTATATCTACCACGGCCGACTGAATGCGCGACTGAATGCGCTCATACCGGCCTAGACAATGAGACCTTTTTCATGAAATCTTGTTAGTTACTCAACTGCTCACACAGCGCTGTTCACCAAGCATTGCACGACTAAGACTTATCTCTACTTAGTGTAAAACGAAGTCCCCGATTCTTGGATATCAGGGGTAATCTCGAGAACCACTGGATGGATTTTGATGCGGCTTTCACCATTCTGTACAGGTAATATCGAGGAAGATTTCTGTAGAAAATAATTTATTTATGATCAAAGGGAGCCAAGTAATAACGATTTTAGATTTCAGTGAATAGGTCGAAGAAAGAACTTGACGTCCGTGCGCTTTTTAAGCTTACGCTGGACAAACCGTTAAAAATATCAATATACTATGAGTGTAAGAATTGTTCAGCATGAAAAATTGTACAAAAAAGTCTGGGTGAGCATATCTCTATCTTCGATACATCGCCCACTATAAGTGTTTTTAGTTTGGACGGGAGGGGGATTTGGCTTGCACCTCGCCATTCTTAAATTACGTCTGACAGGAATTCCTTGCACATTCATATCTGTTCCCGGGCGAAGCCGGGGCGGGTTGCTAGTGACACTATTATATTATCATTATAATTCCCACAATATCAAAATGCAAATTATATCACAAAATAAAATAGCGTGGTAATAAATCTAAGAGAAATTAGACATACCTTGCACCTCGTTACAGTTGAATTCGATCAGAATCACTCGGTTTTCATTAAAGTTTATGCATTTTTCTGCTGAACGGTTTGGAAGTTCGGCAACAGGAAACTAGGACTGTTATTTACTTAAAATATTCATTTTTGTATTTTTGTACTATTTGTGTTCGTGATTTCATTACATTGTCAGAATTACCGACAGTAGTGGCTACGCAGGCTAAAGCGCAGCGTTAGGCCATGGGGCCAAGATCTCTGCTGACTCGGTAGACGCGTGTGTTCGAGCCCCACCGTCGGCCGTCCTTGAAATGATTTTCCGTGGTTTCCCATTTTTCAACACCAGGCAAATGCTGGGACGGTACCTTCTAACAGGCCACGGCCGCTTCCTTCCACATCCTTGCCCAGTTTCATTCATCTTCATCCATTCCATCTCTCATCCTGACGCGCAGGTCGCCCACGGGCGTCGACTAGAAAGACCTGCACTCGGCCTCTCAGGAGGCCACACGAAAAAATGTCAGAATTAATGCTTTAATTAGTAGGGTATACTATTCAGTGTACCTATTATAAATAAAAACCGTGAGGTTTCTCACCTCCCCATATTACGAAACCCGGTTGCCTAATACGGGGAAAGTGCACTTTTAAAGTTAACAATAACATCAGAGGGTATTACAACATCAAACGTGCCCATATTTGTAATATACATAGTATATCGCCTGAGGTTTACATTGGTGAGAAAACCAAAATTATTCCGTTCCTTCTTATGTCTAATGTGAGCCCTATAAAAAAAACTCCCCATATTTGGCGACTTTCCTCTACCCATTTTTAGAAGATACCTTATGCACTGGACAGCTGAATCCGTTAATTGTATAGGTAGCTTCGTAAGTCTCAGAACTCAGGAAGTCCTTTCTAGCAGCGTTACTAGCAGCTTTCAAAGTTTCAAGGTAAGAAAGAAAATATTCCTCTAGCCAGTTTAGGCGACTGCCATTTAATGAGAAAAAATGCCCTTTATCTGGATTTCTAGACTGAATATGATGATATGTGATGCTTACGTCATGCATAGCGAACCATTTATTAACGTTTTTTTTAAATGGTTGCTTCTGCGTCCATGAATGTGTACGCTTCCGGGTGCATGCCTATATTTTCTTTCAGTGTACTAATGGCACCAATAACTTCTGACGAGAACACTTCCTTGGCACGCCGAACATTCATTTTTTCAAATTTAGTGGGTTCGATGTGTTTTTTAGTGAGGTGTCTGATCGGTTTGACGATCTCACCCTTTTGCATTGTGTATAGTAATGACAAGTATTTCCCTGAAATTATTCCAGTACCATCAGTCATCTCTCGTTACAGAAACTGCGTTCTAATATTATTATTATTATTATTTTTTTTTTTTTTTTTTTTTTTTAAGAATGTGACAATTATCAAAACTAGGGAATACATTCCTAGACTCGTCGTATGGGTGATTGACCATTGGTTGCAAATTCCCTCCCCCTAAATGCCTCATCATTGTAGTGTTAGTTTTGTGATTATCAGAGACAGTTATTATAATTATGAAACCGCATTGTTCAACCTCGAGAATAACGTCCAGCAGGAGTTTATGTAAGTCCCGTCCTGACAGCTGCTTCGTGAAAAAGAAGGCACACGGTATCTGATAATTTGTCGAAAGATCTCTTAGCACAAAACACAACACACGATTAGCTGCTACTTGTTCCCCTCCCGTCCAAACTAAAAACACTTATAGTGGGCGATGTATCGAAGATAGAGATATGCTCTCGCGGACTTTTTTGTAGAATTTATCACGCTGAACAATTCTTACACTCATAATATAATGATATTTTTAACGGTTCGCCCAGCGTAAGCTTAAAAAGCGCACGGACGCCAGGCAATTTTTTCGACCTTTTCACTGAAATCGTTACTGCTTGGCTCCCTTTGGTCATAAATAAATTATTTTCTACATAAATCTTCCTCGAGATCACCTTTACAGAATGGTGAAAGCAGCATCAAAATCCATCCAGTGGTTCTTGAGATTACACATTTAATATACGTACTGTACAGCTGATTCCTTATCGCGCCTATAGATAGATAGATTTTTATTAATTCCATTTGATCAAATACATGCATTCAATACATTTTTGATATAGGACACGTCAGAATTTACATGCATAAAATAAAAGAACTAACAGGTATATATTACTAAGATTAAAACTATTTATAACTTATTATAATAGCAAATCTTAATAGATACAATCTTATTGCACAACTATTTACACCTCACTCTATTATCATAATATGAAAACTTAATTCTATAAATACAACAACATACAGCTAGGTATTAAAATTAAATTAAAAAAGTAAAATATAGTTATAGATTCCATCACTCCTATACGCTAAAATATTCAACTACTGAGTAAAAACAATGGCACTGCAGATAAGCTTTCAACATTCTATCAAAGGTTTTTATTTTTGGGGCCAGTTTTATATACTGGGGTAGTTTATTGTATAATTTAACTCCAGTGTGAAAAGTTCCTTTTTGATATATGCTTGTGTGTGTGTGTGAAATATGAATGTTTTGATTTTGTCTTGTGTTATGCCTATGAACATCATTGTTTGTTTTAAGAAAAACATCTTTATTCATTAAATTCTTTTTAAAAAACATAATACTTTCAAAGATATATATGCAGGGCAGTGGGAGAATGTTTAAATCTTTAAACAGAGGTCTACATGATTCTCTAGAGTGTACATTTGCCATAATTCTAATCGCTCTCTTTTGTATCCTAAACGTGCTTAGTACATCTGGCGACATACCCCAAAATATGATCCCATATCTTAAGTATGAATGGAAATAAGCAAAATAAGTATTTCTTAATGTGTGCATGCTAGTGCAGGTTTTCAAAATACGTAACGCAAAGCACATCGAGTTCAGTTTAGTATTCAGATATTGTATATGTTTATTCCATTTCAAGTCTTGTTGTATCCATAGTCCTAAAAACTTTGTTTCTGATTTATTTTCTATTTGATGACCATTTAATGTTATATTGGGCATCGCAGGATTCCTATTCTGTATAGTGTGGAAATTTAGACATACTGTCTTTTTATAGTTTATTATGAGGCGATTATCTTGTGACCATTTGGTTAACTCTCCTGTAACGGAGTCAGCAGACTGCTGTATGACCTGTTTAGTTTCACCTTTTATTACGAGTGTTGTATCGTCCGCAAACAAAATTTCCTTATGTGAATGAACGTTCTGTGTTATATCATTGATATATAGAAGAAAGAGTAGTGGGCCCAAAACCGATCCCTGGGGTACTCCAAATTCAATAATTCCCTCATTGGACAATGTTTCATTAAGTAATTTGGTTCCATCATCCTTGTGTCTCAAGCTTACTATTTGTTTACGCCTTGTTAAGTAAGACTCTATCCATTTATTAGCTAGACCTCTAACACCATATTGATTTAGTTTGGTAAGGAGGATTTTATGGTCAACTACATCAAATGCTTTCGATAAATCCAAGAATAGGCCAGTTACATGTTCCTTATTGTCAATTAATTTCAGTATACTATTACTACATTCGTAAATTGCTGTCTGTGTAGATTTTTCCGTTCTAAATCCATGTTGTGAGTTTGATAATATTTTATTTTTTTCTATGAAACTTATCAGTCTCTTATACATAATTTTTTCCACAATTTTTGCAATACCAGTTGGTAAGGTAATAGGACGATAGTTATCTAATTCATCTTTTGAACCATTTTTGTGCACTGGAATTACTTTTGATAACTTCAAAATATCCGGGTAAGTTCCTGAGAGAATTGAACTGTTTATTAAGTGCGTAAGTGGATTTATTATATTTTCTGCACATTTCTTTAAAATTGCATCAGGGATGCCATCAATGCCAGCACAGAATTTATTTTTTAGCTCTTTTATAACTATTCTTACCTCTTCACTTGTGACATGATTTATAAATAAAGAATCACTGCATATATTTATTTTATTATTAGAATTTAGTGTATTTACCTGTGATTTATTTAATAATTTTTGCGGAATTTCCAGAAAATAGTCATTAAAAGTGTTTGCTATTTCCTCTGGATTATTAATCACTTTATTATTTCTGGTCAGTGTAATGTTCCTTTGTATTTTAGCAGATTTTCCAGTTTCTTTCTTTATTACAGACCACATAGCCCTGTTTTTATTAGATGATTGGGAAATAAAATTATCATTATGCATTTTCTTTGCTAGTCTTATTACCTTATTTAATATGCTAGTGTATTTTTTGTAGTATAAATTGAATTCAGGTGTTGTGTGGTATTGTTTATATAATTTGTGTAGAAATTTCTTTCTTTGACATGAATTTATAATCCCTGTTGTTATCCAATTGCTAGTTTTGTTATTTTGAACAGTTCTTCGTTTAAAGGGGAATGCTATTTCAAAATAGTGTTTTAGGGTACTGTTAAATGCATTAAATTTATCATTTACATTTTCTAGTTCATAAATTTCTGACCATGTTTCCTTATTTAATAAGTCATTGAAATATGTAACATTTGATTCAGTGAATGACCTGCACTTTGATTTTACTCCATTATCATTATTATTGATTACTTCGGATACTTCAAAACTCAGTATTTGTCCATGGTGGTCACTAAAACCCGGACAATAGACTTCTATTGAATGGTGATATTTATCTGTATTTATAAAAATTTGATCAGGAGTGGTTTTACTAAATTTTGTTATTCTTGTTGGTGTATTTACTGTAGGTTTCAGTCCATAGGAAATTAGTAACTGGTTTAATAATTCACAATTTCTATCAAGTTTTAAGAAATCCACATTTACATCCCCACAAATTATTATATCGAAATTTACTTTGCTCATGTTATTGAGTAACAATTCTAGTTTATCTATAAATAGAGGAAACTTTCCTGACGGAGAACGGTATACGCATACAATTATTAACTTAAACTGCTGAATTTTTACGGCAGAGAATTCAAAATCCTGTTCCATAATTAGATAATCATAAGCTGTTATCTGTTCATGATCTAAATTATTTCTTAAGAAGATGCAAGTACCACCATGGCTAATATTAGATCTAGAGTATTTACTAGCTTGTATAAACCCTGGGAATTGAATTAATTCGAGTTGTTCCTCTTTCAGCCAATGTTCTGAAATACATAGTGCTGAGATGTCTTTAAGTTCATTTTTAAGCATTAGATTTATGTAATCAATTTTATTATAAAGAGACTGGACATTCTGGTGGTAAATTTTAAATTTGTTACTTTTGCAAGCTTGTGTTGGTGATTTATTTACATTATTATTATCATAATTGTTATTATTATTGTTGCTAGACAAATCCGAAATACCATTGTTGCACTCCGTTAAATTTGACTTCAAAAGATGTGAATGCCAAACCTCACGTTTGGCTTCTTCTACCAGTTTCCCTGCTTCCACTCTAATGATATTACTGTTGAATTATTCTTACCATTTGAATTTACAATTTTGCAGATTTCATCACTAAGATACTCTTTTCCTAATCTATTTAAGTGTAGGCCATGCCGAGTGTGGAACTTCCTGTCTAATTTACTTACATCTACAATTTGGACATTTGGAAAACTCTTACAAATTTTATGAATTTTTCCATTTGTAGCCTCTATTTCTACATTTACACATGACTTGGGAATTAAATCGTATCTCTGCGGAATATTTACAATAATGACATTTGTTTTTTGCATGGATGGCAATGTACCCTTTAAATCTTTGATTACCTTTTTACTCTCATTTCTATAGACGTCGTTTGCTCCAGCGATGATCACTGCGTAGTCCTTTGCAGTAAGGGACGCACACTCTCCTATCATCCCGTTCGTGACTTCTGCAATCTGAGCTCCTGGCTTCACTGTCGAAGTGACCTCCATTTCTCGGCTTCTCTCCAAAACGCTTGCTGCTACATCTCGCCCGTGGCTATCCGCAAATATCCGCATCTTCCTGGATTTTCTCTTTATCACTTTCTTCTTTTCTTCTTGAGGAAAGTCATCATTTTCTTCGACAAGCACTCCAAATGAATTTGAGACGGGAATTTCAGTTACATGTACTCCATTTATAGGCCTAGGCTTATTCAATCTTACCTTACCAGCAATCACTGTCGACCAAGTTTCCTTGCTTTCCTCTCTGTTTCCTTTTAATTTATTCAACTCTTCCATTAACTTAGCAATATCTTCCTTTAGCAGCTTTATAATTTCGTCTTTTGAGGACAGTTCGTTTCTCAGGTTATGACATTCGCATGACGGTAGCGGTAGGCCTACATTACGACAATCGGTTTCACTTTTCTCCTCATTCAATTTTACCTGAGATCTTGTGATGATTTTATTTGCATTTTTTACTTTTATTTTGCACGACGAGCATAAATCCGTTACGGTTACACAACCTGACGAGATACTAACACTGTTTACTGTCGTCATACTAGAGATCTAAGTGAGCCTAGATGTTTACACCAAATTACACTAAATTTAATTTAATTATTACTACCTAATAGAATTAATCTAATAACCTACCAATAAAGAAGAATGTGAAATACGTATATCTTCCAATCGGGTGAAGTCTCGTAAAAGCACCACTGCTCTACTTGGTTCAAACAGTGATTGAAGAAGTCACCGAATCTTTGGATACACGTTCCCACAACTTAGTTTAAGTTTATTAAATTATCAACAAGAATTTCTAAATACTATCAATATTCCGTATTACACTTGATCTGAGGAAAGTAACTTTATAGATTTTAAGCCTCTGTTATAATATTTTACCACTTTTATCAAATATTTACACTAGCTGCTATTTCACTGCACTTTCACTGTGACGCCATCTTGTACTGCAGTACTGCAGTATAATGGGATGGGAGTGTGCTCTACCGGCAACGAGTAGAAACTTTCCAATTACATGTTATACATGGGTTCTGAGTCGCTCGTCCGCTGTGAACGCAGCAACATATCCGTCGCTTTCGTCTGGTGTTTGTGTGTGCGGTGAGCGGTGTGGTGTGCGATTTGCTATCCATATTTAAGTGTGTTGTTTTCGTCTTTATTTCCTTGTGCTTGGTGACGATTTATGTAAGTACTATACATTCGGAAATTCTTCGCCGCAATGTCGGAGAAGAGTGGGGGAGGTCAAATAGGCCTCCCACCGGATAATCCATCGGCGGTTATTATTGATGGTTACGCCAACATTGAATCAATGCATATTGTGGATGAACATGAGAACACTAAAATGTCGGAAGTTCGGGCTATTCCTATGGTCCAAACCCCTGTACAACCTCGTACTCCTCCTAGTGACTATCGCTACTACTCAAATCATACGGGACCGTATATAGTTTTCGTTCAAGGCGTTGAGCCTCAAGCGATTGGACATTTGCATCCAATGGCCTTGGGACGGTTGTTTTATGAACGTAAAATCCCAGGAATTCAAGAAATCCAACGAAAAGGGCGCAATCGGGTTCAAGTTCAATTTAAGTCACTACGAGATGCCAATTCATTTTTGGAACATCCGGTGTTAAAGGATAGAAATATGATGGCCTTTATACCATCGTCAAGCATACAACGAGTGGGACTCATTCGGGGGGTAGATACCTCCCTTACGCAGGAGGAACTAATGCGTTTCATTGACTCTCCTGTACCTATCGTACGTTTACAACGTTTTTTTCGTACTAAAACCGTAGATGGAAAATCGGAAAAAATAGCAACGGGCACGGTGAAAATTTTTTTCGAAACTCAAAACTTGCCTACTCATGTCAGCATCTTCAATGTTCTCTTAGAAGTAAGTTTGTACATTTTTTCACCTCTTCGATGTCAGAAGTGCCAGAGGTACGGGCATGTGCAACTTCACTGTAGGGCTCGGGGACCTAGATGTGGACAATGTGCGCAGGAGCATTTAACGAGTGACTGCAAAGAAGTGATATTCAAGTGCGTTAATTGTCAAGGCAATCATATGGCAGGGGCGGTGCGCTGTGAGGTGCATCAGCAGCAAATAGAGATAAAGAGGCTGATGTGTACTGAAAACAAATCATATAATGAAATTGTGAAGCGCCAGACAAGTACCCCTTTTCACCCTTTAGCACTTCCCCAACAATTCCCCCCTTTGGCAGCATCACCTAGTGGGCAACGATTTGATCCTCCGCGTAAGCGTAAATTTTCAGAGTTGGTACATCCGGCTCCGAAATTGATTACACCTTTGGGATATGATAGGTCGGCATATTTGCAACTGATAGAAACCCCAAGCGTGGAACGGATATCACCACTTGAGAAGCCCAGCGAACCGGGCACATCCGGTGTCCGGCGACTGGAGCCCGATTCGGGGCCCGATAAAACTGCTCCTACTCAAAAAATCCTAGACGAATTTACAGAACTCATGGAGCTTTTAGGCCACAATGCACAGTGGGCGCACTGTGTTAAAAAGTTATTAGATAAAATACTGCCATTACTTCCACCCCTCGAAAAACCACTACCAAGGGGCACTGGTGCAGTTTGTCAATAGTTTTTTTTTTTTGGGTTGATTCGTTTCGTCTCTTTCTTCATCTCATGTCGTTCATAGGTGAAGGATGTGGCTGCTGCAATGGAACTGTCGGAGTGTGGTAAATAAGAAGCATGAATTGCTTCATTTAATATCGACATATCACCCTGAGATCGTTTTTATCCAAGAAACGTGGCTATACCCACATTACCGTTTTCAAATTCCCAATTATACGGTCTTTCGTGAAGATGGTCCGGGATACGGAGGCTTAATAACCCTCTGTAAATCGGATTTACAAATTACTCCGCTGTCTTTGCCGTATCACCTCCCTTTTTGTTATCATCAATTTTTTCGGGTGGGGGATATATATGTTAGTCATATCTATTGCCCACCACGTGTTCAGGGCACGCAACAACAGTGGCACATGTATTTTAAATACGTGTCACAAAGATCTAAGCATGTTATCCTAGGTGATTTTAATGCACACCATGGCCTCTGGGGCAGTGAACGAACAAATGCTAAAGGTAGACATATTGCTCATGCGATTGCCACATTTTCCTTAAATGTGTTAAACGACGGTTCTCCTACGAGATTGACACCCCCGGGCAGTCCAAAAAGTGCGGTAGATTTAACCCTCACTACCCCGGACTTGTCGCATAAATTAGATTGGAGCACGATCGGGGACACGCATCAGAGTGATCACTTCCCTATTTTAATTTTTTATGATCGCACTGGGGTCGCACCATCGATACACCGGGGCACTAAAATAACTCGTTCTTTAAAATACTTTGATTTCGACCTCTTTCAGACATTCATTCAGGATAATCTGGGCCGTATCCCACCCCTCCCACGTCAGAAATACTCTCTTTTGTATCACCTTATTCAACAATATTTGGATTGTTATCACCCGAAGCGTTCCATTCCGTATAGTAGGTTCCAACGCCCTGGGACTATACAGTGGTGGGATGCAGAGTGCGCCTTACTAGTAAAAAGACGGAAGGCGTGTTTACGAAAATATCGGAAACATGGTACACATGACAATTATATCTTGTATAAGCGCGTCACAGCCACGATCCAACGAGTATTTAATGAAAAGAGACGAGACGCATGGAAGAATCACATCAGCTCATTAAATGCCACAACCTCTTTAACTAAGTTATGGTCTACCATCAAAAGTTTGTCCAATACTCGTTATATGGGGCCGTCTACAGGACTTAGCCGGCAGGGTTTTCAAGAATTTTATATAAATCTCACGCCAGATACAGTTATCAATATGGGCCCGCTTCCGTCTTATACAGCTTCAGATCATTTCCATGTTCTACTGCAACCTATAACGCACGCGGAAGTTCAATCTGCTCTTCGAGGTACGAAATCGACAAGTCCTGGTGTCGATTCTATAACATATCAGATGGTTGCCTATCTTCCAGACAAGGCACTCGAGATACTTATTTCTGTATATAATGAAGTATTACGTTTTGGCACGTTTCCCACTGAGTGGAATATCTTTGAGGTCCTGCCTATCTTAAAAATCTCGAAGGACGCACGTGACCCTCAGAATTATCGTGGGATCAATTTAGGCTCCTGTGTGAGGAAGATATTTCAAAAAGTATTATTGCAACGTTTGCAATGGTGTATGGAATATTACAACTTATTCTCTAAGTATCAATTCGCATTTCGTAAACGTAGCAGTACTGTCGATGCTATTTCGATTTTCTTAACTGATGTGTTATTAGCTAAAGGACGTAAACATCATACTATTGCTGTTTGTCTGGATATTAAGGGGGCGTATGATGCAGTAGATCCCATGATTTTACAACGGAAACTGCAGGAGCTTCATTTCCCCTCTCCATTTCTTTGTATTGTTCACAATTTTTTAACTCATCGGCGTCTCATATTACGTACCCCCGAGGGGAAGCTGGACCACCGTCAGACGTCTCAGGGCTTGCCGCAAGGGGACATACTTAGTGGTTTTCTGTTTTCCATTTATACTCAACAATTAGAAGCGGTGATTTTGCCTTATGCCCGTATCATACAATATGCGGATGATTTTATGATTTATTGTTCCCGTGACTCGTTGCATCAATGTCGAACAGATTTATATCTTGCATTAACTCTAGCCCATGAATGGCTAAGTAATCATGGCTTGGAAACATCTCCGGGTAAGAACTCTGCTATAATTATCACGCATCAACGGCGGTACGATCAGAGCCCTATTTTATTTCGACAGGGTACCATAGATGTTGTGCGCAATATCAAATATTTAGGCATTTATATTGATGATAAACTCCGGTGGACACGGCAGGTGCAATATCTTGAAGTTAAAATCGAAAAACGGTTACAGGTCCTTCGAGCTTTGACAAGGCGTCGTTGGGGTGCGGACCCCGCATTATTATTGACAGTGTACAAGAACATTATTCGTTCACAATTAGATTACGGCAGTTTCTTTTACGATCTAATGGCGAACAGTCGCTTGTTAATGTTAGATAGACTACAATATAAAGCCATCCGCATCATTCTAGGGGCTTTGGCCTCCACCCCCACGAGTGCATTGTTGGTGGAAGCCGGTGAGTTACCTTTGTCACATCGACGCACATTTATAGCGGGCAAATATTTGGCCTACAAATTGTCGTTAGTGGCGTCTCCGATTATCTCTAAATTACAACTTCTGATGGAATATTACGCACAAAATCGTTTAGATCGCTCACATAAACCGGCACTGGTCATAGCTTATGAGATTTTACAACCCTTCAGGAAGGATGTGTTACAAACCCGTTTAGCACTTCCATATACAATCCCCTACAAGGTTTTGCATACCCAACCTAAGATTCTGCATAATTCCTTTCCATTGCTATTTCAAATGTTCAAGCATCATCCGAATATCATTTCTCGTGCATTTCGAGATATTCAGGATTTGTATTCCGATTATAAGATTTTTTATACGGATGGTTCAAAGATGGTTCGACCGGATCGCGTGGGGTCGGCTTTTTACTCTCCTGATTTACAGGTTAGTCGCACTTATTGCCTCCCCCCTCATCTTACAATCTTTACAGCTGAACTCTTTGCTATACGCCAGGCTTGTCACTATATTCATGCCCATCGTTTACATCACGCGCTAATATGCACGGATTCTTTGAGTGTTATTAATGCCTTACCTCATTTTCTGCACTCAAATAATTGGTATCTCTACCAAATAGTGCAATATTTCCATACATTCACCCTCACAGGACAAGACGTGGTCATCATGTGGATTCCTGGGCATTGTCATATAGCAGGAAACGAAACAGTCGATCTCTGGGCTAAGAATGCGGCATGCGGTCAGGGAACAGTGTATAATATCGGGATACCGTATCCGGATATAGTACCGATAATTCATCAGCGAGTCGTTAGTGCTTGGCAAAATGAATGGACCGAGATAGCAAAATGTAAAGCAAAACATTTTTTCTTAATAAAACCATCCGTAACTACAGCGCCTTGGTTCCGGGTCGGAAAATATTCGCGGCGTCATATTATTACCATCATTCGAATGCGGTTCCAGCACGCTCTTACACCAGTAGCTTTGGAGCGCATGCATCTCAGGGACAATGATAGGTGTGTATGTGGTAGGGCACGAGGTACTTTACATCACATATTGTTTCAGTGCGAAACCTTCAATCCGCAGCGGGACATTATGTTGGAGAAATTGAGGCGACTTGCTTATCCCTTGCCGTTAAACATCGCGTCACTTGTACATAGTCCTACAGTTCCATTGGTGGATGCTATTATGTCATATTTGGATCACCTTCCATTTCAATTGTAAAATCTTAGGTGGGCTCTTAGGGGGTCCTTCCCGTTATTCTTTCTGGTGCTCCTGGGTGTGGTTTTCGGTTTTTTGGTCACCCATATAAATATACGGATAGATCTTGTTTCCCTGATTTCTCATATTTGGCGTGTGCGATAATTATATAAATTTAGACATCAGTGCTAAAGATCAGCTTCGATAGTGAAGAGGATAATGTGGACATCAGTTGCAATGTGATAAACGAAGTTCAAGAGATTAGTGGTTTTGAACATATGGACCAATTTGCTGCGGCATTTTACTGCGATGGCTACTGTAGACTATTCCCATGCCGGATGTTATTGGGCGAAGAAGCTTCTGTGTCCAGCAACGCAACACAAACAACAACATACATGGGTTCTGACTGGGAATGTCAAGACTTGCAGCTAATGGGAGAGCAGAGCCACCAGCATCAGAGACCTCTTTCGGTCAGTGAAATAACTACTTGTAGAGATTCTTCTGGTCTCTTCGCTTAATGCAACGAAGCGGTGCAGCGCAGCGCTTGGTGAAGCAAACCAACACGGAGACGGATTGGCTTGGATTATTATTTTGATATATAATTTAATGAATTCGCGTTCGCTTGGTTAAAAGCGGTAGCGTGAAGTTTAAAATCGTATGAAAATATATTTTGACTTTGTGGCTGTAGTTTTATATGTGTACATGTGATTTTATGTTGAACGGAAAAATTATAAGTTTTTACCAGGATATTCAGCAGAGTTATGTGTGAAATTTTGATGAGGTTATGGTATTACATGGGCGGATATTTACACGACATTTTTAACAATCTTCCGTTGCATATAATATGTAACACGCAAAAGCTTGCACAACTAAAAGTTTCCTTGTGCTATTGAATATTGAAATACATACTTGACAACACAATTGGGTACGGAATTTATGAATGGGGGCTTCATAAATTCCATAATTTATAAATGGGGGCTTCATAAATTCCATTCCCTGACCCGGTCGGTCGCCTGGATGCAGGCCGTGGATTTTCACTTCATTTAATAAATGTGCTACCTCGAGCGGCCTACTGCATGCTCTAAATAGTTTAATGTAGCCTAAAATCCCGCAATAGAAAACTCAAAAACGTAGGAAATCACTGCTCTAACGTCGTACCTTTATTCAAAAAGGGGAAAAATATAACAAATTTTCACAATCAGACTCATATTATAATTTATAATTATTAATAACACAAGACAGTGATTTTATAATTCAAACAAGTAAACATCGAAGTACATACACAGAAAAATTGCATCTATTTATAAGATCCTACTTGAAAACAAACTCGACTCTGAGGCTTTTCTTTACAAAACCATCGATAACTTCATCATAGAAAGAGGACTGTAATCTAATTTTTGCAAACAATCCTTTTTCAATCGAAAACATATCTAATGATGATAGCCTCTCCTGACTTTGAATCGATCTGCAATATGTATTTATGCGTCTCAGTGTCGAAAAAGAATGTTCTGCAGGGGATGTAGCAGCAGGAATTGTTGCTACCAGTTTGATGAGCTTGAAAATCACTGCCATACCCATGTACAATTTGTTAGTATGCATAAGCTGCATTAAGTCTGAAACACTTTTCTCTTTCAAGTCAGGAGATGAGTATGGTAGGCTACATCACACTTAATTAATTTTTTAAGCGAACAATGTCGAAAAATTACCCATAGGTCTTTTCTAGGGCAGTAACATAACTTATTTCTGTGCATCTCAAACAAATCACAATCCCGCAGTGAGAAGAATACAAATGTATTTATGTATTTGAAATGCTCTCCTATTTGGACAAGTGCATTGTCAATAATTTCATTGAATAGACGTTAGTATTTTGATTTTTCTGGTTCACCACTTATTGCACGATTTTTAGAGCACGGCTGTCCTCCATAAACATCGATTTTGGTATTAACATGCCCATAAAAACTATCAAAATCTTCTTCTCACATAGACTGCGTTTTTAAAAAGAGCTCAACCTTCTTGCCACAGTACTGTATATCAAAACTGTTTGTAAAATATTGAACACAGTATCGGAGAATGAAAAGATCTTGGAGAAAATTGTCAACAGAAATCTAGTGTTGAACTTAAGTAAGAAGAACAAAAATCCTTGTGCTTTCAATGTAGTAGCTTTCTGTAGCTCTCAGCTGTAGCTCTCGACTACACATTGAAACGTGACAGCTCACAGCCGGCTTTGGACAGAAGGAGCCTGCGCGCGCATACATTTCTCGCTGTGTCGACAGCTCCGCTGAAGCTCCTAAGACACTTGCAAGCCTCGCTGTACTCGCCAAGATATATGCAACATGCGATTCGTTTAACGCAGATCTATTACAGATACGGTACATATTGTAATTTTTAAAAACTCGCCTGAATTAGAAAAATATTGCACTTGCGCAGCAAGCATAGCATGCTCGGAGAAATCGCCCCTGAATTCTTATGTGCTGTAGGTAGAGGATGGAGATTGAGGGAATAGCATTACATTAACAAATTCACAAAGAAATTTGATACTATGGTCCGGCTAGCTCAAAACTGTTTCCTGTTTCCTCCGGGAACAGATATTTCCAATATGGAATAGCATTACTCGAAAAGCATGAGCAATACATGTTAGCAAGGGGTAGAATGCGTACTGTAGGCTATATTAACGTCCAGAACGTTTGCCTATACCAAAAGTAAAAAAGGAAGGAAGCTTTTAGTTTTACTTGATCGTTAATCATGTGATCATGAGCCTCGCGACCTCCTTTTTACGTGGAATCCGAACCACGGGACATGGCATTTCACTTCGAAAATCTCACATGCATTGACCAGGAATCGAACCCGGTCCACCTTGGTGAGAGGCCAACAGCTTGACTGCTGCGCTGCCACCCCCCTCCCCCTCATTGCCTATATCAAACAGAACAACTGTGAACATGTCGTCCAGTAGCGTGGGTCCTTATGAGCACTGTTGTTGCATAGAGACTGGCGAGAGAAACGAAGAGAAGACTCAGCTCTATGCTCACCGTATACACATGGCCTTCCCTCTAAACACAAGCCGATTCAAATTTATGTGCATGTATGGGATGGAAGACCTAATCCTAAGAATAACCATGCTTACAATGGAGTGCGCACATTTTTACTATTGCAATATGAGGCAGATATTGTTATAAGATGTCACAAAAGTTATACGTGCACAAGTCCACCTCCAGGTGTAGCGACTAGCATTCTTGGCTATTGCCCAAGAGGTGCGGGTTTGTTTTCCAATTTAATTCTGGTCTGAGGGCTGGAAAGAGGTAGTCAGCATTGTGAAGCAAACCTGAAAAGAAGTGGGTTGAATTCTCACCTCAGCCATCCTGGAAGAGTATCCCATGGTTTCCCATGTCTACTCCAGACAAATATTGGGATGGTTCCTAACATAAATGACACGGCTGCCTCCTTCCCATTCCTCACCTGAATTACAATTGCACACACTCTAAAATAGACACCACAGATTATCAAGCAAATTCTATACACACATCCAAGTAACGGGGCTAAATGACCAAGATGACCAAGCCCCTCAAATGAAACATCATTATTAAACGTGACATAATCTACACTCCATGTCATTCTTAGTAACGAGGAAATACAAATACAGAGATTGAATCAGTTTTTATTTATCAGGGATCACCTTGTGGTGTAGTGGCTAGCATAGCCTAATTACACTGCAACAGCTCACCAGTGGAATTCAGTCCAGCGATCCCGCGCTTACGAAGCAGGGCTCTTCTCGGAAAAAGCTGAAAAGCGCACCTTACTACTTGCACCTGGTATATGCCTGTCCATGGCCTACACGTGTACTGAAGATGGTTAGAATCGGTGACCCATGCATCGTATCCTCCCCTTGTTAGCTGTCGCCCATGACATCCAGATTCGATTAATGGCTCAGTCAAGAAATGTAGTTTTGGTCTGGGTTAGAACACGGTACAATATGCCTTTTGAGGTAAATCTGAGAAGAGGTGAGTTTCCTCACTTCAATTACAAAAGCACACACACTTTTGAATTCGAAAGCTTCTTTAAAAAGCCATACACTCTGAAATTTGTATTATTTGTCATCCTGCTGTGTAAAACTGTCTGCTGCCACTCGACTTCCTAAGGGACATAGGTATGAATTCAATATTTCAGTTCGCAGCACTTCTTAAAGCTTCACTACTGTACACTGCATTGATACACCAATACTGCCACTCAAGTTTGTATTTCCCCGGCGAACCTAAATATTTCAATGTAACATTTCTCACTCAATTTGTCCCTCCAGTTCATGTGCAGATGTTAACTCCTGAGCAGCTGATCGTAGCGTCACAAGCTTAGGACAGTCAGCTTCAAAAGTTTTAGCTCTGTAACATAGGATCATCAAAATAATTGAATAAGTTATTATTTTCCTGCGTGGATAGAAATAAAGATTTCATACGGCACAGCGAGCTTAGCAAGTTCAGTTATCTAGGCAATGTTCTGTTCTATTGGCTGTCATGAGCGAGCGAATCTAGCTCCTACCTCATTTTCAGAGTTTTTTTATATACTTATAGTAAATTTATTCATCATGTATGAGTTAAAATGCCATAACCTTTTCGATTAATGCAGTTCAACCTCTCATGATAAACAAATGGAATCACATGTCACTACTACAGTGCTGCAAGTTTTGTCTTAATTTTTTGTGTGTATGTATATATGACTTACAATGATGAAAAAGAATGCCCCAATAAAGATGAATTATGCCCCTAATGTTGCCCAAATTCCTTCTGTTCCCTTTAGTCTGGAATTGAATAACCCGCAGATGATGTCCATTTCTTGGTTGGAAGATAGAGATAAAATATGTGTGGAATGTTAACTTTCACGGTCAAGAAATTAAACTCCAGCAATTCTTCTAGGTTTATGCAGTGTCTGGTGCGGAGTTTCTTTCAGATGTATAAAACTCTTTCAGCAGACCCTTGGTATAAATGACCAGTCGTATGCGTGTGAAAATTTTGGGAACAGTCTACATTATATCATGTAAATACCCTTAACAGTCTTCTGCCACACCTGCCCAGCCCCTCTTTGGTCACTATTCTTGGCACTCGCACATTGCATTGTTGTCGGCACAAACCATATACTAACAGCGGGAGTAGAACACAGATCGGACTCAAAGTGCGCTGGGCAAAGAGACAATGCGCACATCATTTTCACTGATCTCAAATGTATCAAAGCCCACTGTGCATGGATATACCATTGCGACCAACCTAAGAGGAACGGCTCATTTATACACAGTGCCTGGACCCCATCTGGATAGTGGACCATGCATTATGACCTGTATATTATAGTACTTCTTTGCTGGTGGAACTAGAGCACCCTCAGCATTATCTTATCCCTATAAAGGTACCAAAAGATGGAATATTGGATTTCATAGCCAACAGGGATGCAATATAAACCTTGAAGAATTGCTGGAGTTTAAGAGATGTGTGGTGTACTTCAGTAAGACCTTGACATGGATTTACAAGGTTTAATCTAATTGAAAACTCTTGAGTGGCCTTTATAGAAATGGGGCTGGGCGACTTAGAAACAGTGATAGAGATGAAGGTTGGCTTTTCAGAGACCTATGAGTTGGAACTGCTGGGTGGAGCAAAAATTTCTGATAAAATGTACCTTAAACATTCAAAATCAATCCATTTTTATCAGGATTCTTCAGAATGTTCAGTATATGTATGTGAATCGCTCAGTTTATACATCCCTTGTAGCAAAATCACAATGCACAAGAATAATGAAAAACAAGAAGGTTTTGTCTAGAAAACAAATTAAAAATACAATTTAGAATTATACAAATATGAATCCAGTACAGTGCTACCCTCCATACTAATTTCAATTTCTCCATTTGTTGACACTGCCTCAACAGCTTCTTAATTGTCTGAACATTTGGGGTATAGGGCTGAAAATGTGTCCTGCCTCTCACCACAATACTTGGCCCACTTCCTTTTCCACTGGCTTACGGAATGATAAAATGGCCCCGCCCCACCTCACACAAAGTTTTATATGCCCATTGCCAGCACAAAACCTATCCTGCAAGCACCTTCTGATTAAGAGGAGAGGTTACACATCAGTATATATGCGGTGGGCCATAAATATAACAAAGGTGGCGTAGTGGCACAGAGGTCAAGCTGTTGGCCTCTCACCACGGCGGACCGGGTTCTATTCCCGGTCTATGCATGTGAGATTTTCAAAGTGAAATGCCATATCCTGTGGTTCGGATTCCACGTTAAAAGGAGGTCCCATGTCTCATGATCTCAGATTAACTATCAAGTAAAACTACAATCTTCTTTACTTATAAATATAACAGTTTCAGACAATCATGTGGTGTAGTGACTAGTATACTTGGCTGTTACCCCTGAGGTCCCAGATTCAGTTTCCGGCTCTGCCAAGATAATTAATTCTAGTCTAAGAGTTGGAATGAGATTCACTCCGCCTTGTGAGCCAAAGCTGAGAAGAGGTGGATTCGGTTTCCACCTCAGACATCCTAGAAGTGATTTTCAGTGTTTTTCCACTTCTACTCGAGGAAAATGCAGGGGTAGTTCTAAATTTAAGGCCATGCACGCTTCAGTCCCAATCAATTGCAAATATACACTGCTAAAGATGCCACATTCTGAAGGTCATTAGACAAATTCTACATACACATAAGTGCAGGGGTCTGATAACACAATGTCCAATCGCTAAATGAAAATTCAGTCTCGGAAGCCAGCAAACTTCTACACCAGGAAAATGCCGATATGGTTCCTAACATATGGTCATGCTCACTCCACTTCCTTCCCAATTCCAGAGTCAATAACAAATATAACCACTGCAAATAATGATACCACACTAACATCAGACACAGTGGAATGGTCATGAAGTCTCACTCTCTCCTAAGCTCCGAGGTCAGTCAACGCACCAAGTGATGAATTATATATTTATTAACAGCATTTATATATTTATTTAATTTCTTTGACCGAGCTTCATATTTAAGTAGTCATTGTTGAAGCAAGATGACATTTTTCTATATAGGCCTACACTGCATGCTATTTCTATGTGTCTTCTGATTTCAATGTCGGAATCTAAACTGTCAGTGATGATACTCCCTATTTAAAGTAGTGAACCCGCTCAACTGGAAGACTTCTTCAATATTATTATCTCCCATATTGGTAGATGTTCGGTCCGTATTGCCAATATAATCAATCTAACTTAATAATCAACAAGCAAATTCGTCGAACAATACTATATTATGACAAAATATCACTTCCTAAAACTAGGTACATGTTTCGAGCTATTCAAATATGTAGCTCTTCTTCATCCCTCTCACGTCACCAACACATCACCGACACTCATCAATCAACATAATAAAAAACACATTAAAACACAACTACTGTATATCTACAGACACACTCAAATGCCCTTAAAATTTTATAAAAAACTGTCTCTTCTTTTAGTGCATCTTTGCCCATGTTTTTACCAATTTGTACTATCTTGTATTCATAATTTTGCTGAGCTGGCTTGAACTTTTCATGTAAAGACGGATGTCCTTGGTTCATTAATGTATGGACTCGCTCCAACCCAGACCTGTCCTAAAGGAACGAAATAAAGCTGTCACTATTCATCTGACAAGAGAAATCAAATAGTCTAAATAATTAAATGTGAAGAAGCTTACGTCAAAGCCAGGCGGGAACCTCATAAGCTGGGGTAGCGGGCCCAAATCCATGCGTCTCACGTCATGTAAACTGTAAAATTGTTACAGGCAAATTGTATTGAAGTGTAAATAAAGTGAAGTAAACTAAACAACTATGTGTGCTGTTCCGAATGATGCCTGTTGACTTACCTGCACGTTCCAGATGAAAAGGAATCGCCTAATGATGCGGTCCAAGTGACATGGCAGGAGGAGGATAGGCCGTGGTGAGAGGCCAACAGCTTGACTGCTGTGCCACCACGCCCCCTTTGTTATATTTAGGGTCCCCTTCTGCCTATCCTCCTCCTGCCGTGTCACTTGGACCGCATCATTAGGCGATTCCTTTCCATCTGGAATGTGCAGGTAAGCCAACAGGCATCATTCGAAGCAACACACATAGTTGTTTAGTTTACTTCACTTTACTTACACTTCAATTCAATTTGCCTGTAATAATTTGACAGTTTACATGACGTGAGGCGCGTTGATTTGGACCCGCTACCCCAGCTTATGAGGTTCCCGCTGGCTTTGACGTTTGCTTCTTCTTCTTCTTAGCGTTTTCCCGCAGGTGCAGGGTCCGCTGTCCGGATCTTGGCTCGCCACTCGTTATGATCGCGAGCATCATAAGGTGTTAGGCTGAGCACCATCGTATCGGCATTTATCGTAGCATGCCAGCGCTGTTTTGGTCTCCCACGTTGTCGTTGCCCATTGATTTCCAAGCACTGGGTAGAATTGGCTACTGTTCCTGGTGCAGCATGTAGGACGTGACAGTACCATTGGAGACGTTTTTGCCGAGCCTTCTCAGTGATGGGTGAAATGCCCATTTGCTGGCGAATGATGTCGTTTCTTACATGGTCTAGGAGTGTGATGCCCATTGACCAACGGAGCATACACATTTCCATGCTGTGTACTTGGCGCTCTGTCAGTTGGTCGACATTCAGCGCCATACAAAGCAACAGGACGTACTATCATGCGATTTTTTTTGGATTTCAGATGTAGTGGCATCCTTCTGTCGCAAAGTACACCTGTAACTTCCCTCCATCTCATCAAAGCTGCGTTTATCCTGCTTCGCACTTCATCACCTATCTCACCATCAGATTGTAAGCGAGATCCTAGATACTTGAAGCTTACGGTCTTGGCTAATGTCTCTCCGTCAACTTGATAGAAGCCGTTGCTTGTACACATGTAACTTCCCTCCATCTCATCAAAGCTGCGTTTATCCTTCTTCGCACTTCATCACCTATCTCACCGTCAGATTGTAAGCGAGATCCTAGATACTTGAAGCTTACGGTCTTGGCTAATGTCTCTCCGTCAACTTGATAGAAGCCGTTGCTTGTGATGGTTTCAAGGTATTCGGTCTTCTTATTCAGTCTAAGACCGTATTGCGAAAGACGGCTGTTCCAAACTTCAACTTGATGCTGCAGTCCTCCTCTGGTGGTATCAGCAAGTGCAACATCATCTGCATATAAGAGAGTCCAAGGAACACAACACTCCTTTGCAGGTCTCGTGTGATTGTGTCCAAGACTAGGATAAAGAGCAATGGGGACAATGAGGATCCCTGGTGTACACCAACTTTCACTGGAAAGCTCTCCGAGGTGCCGACGGCACAACGTACACAACTGGTGGTGTTTGTAAGCTTATTCACATTTAATTATTTAGATTATTTGATTTCTCTCGCCAGATGAATAGTGACAGCTTTGTTTAGTTTCTTTAGGACAGGTCTGGGTTGGAGCGAGTCCATAAATTATTGAACCAAGGACATCCGTCTTCACATGAACCTTTCTTTAGGGATGAAAAGTTCAAGCCAGCTCAGCAAAATTTTGAATACAAGATAGTACAAATTGGTCAAAATATGGGCAAAGATGCAGTCAAACGAAGAGACAGTTTTTTTTGTAAAATTTTAAGGACATTTGATTGTGTCTGTAGATATACAGTAGTTGTGTTTTCTATTATGTTGATTGATGAGTGTCGGTGATGTGTTGGTGACGTGAGAGGGCTGAAGAACGGCTAAATATTTGAATAGCACGAAACATGTACCCTAGTTTTAGGAAGTGATATTTTGTCATAATATAATATTGTTCAATGGATTCCCTTGTTGATTATTAGATTGGATGTGATGCTCAGAGTAGTCTGGTCGTGATTTTGACGACTGAAACCCATTTTTATTTTTCTTATTTACATTAATATGCCCCAACTAATGACAAGAATGTCAAAAAATTTAGAGATGAAACGGACAATTTTTGGGAAGAACTTGCCTTACTAAAATTTCAAACATTCCAGACACTCATGTTAAAATCTTGCTTGGGGATTTTAATGCAAAAATTGGTCAAGAAAGAAAATTTCGTCCAATAGTAGGTAAGTGGCCAGCTCACAAATTCACTAACAAGAATGGTCAAAGATGAATTACCCTTTGTGAAGAACAAGGCCTACGTCTCAAAACTACTAGATTTAAGCGAAGACCACACAAACTTATGACCTGGAAATGCCCTAATAGTGCACTAGGAGAATTCCAGATAGACCATGTTGCGATGGATAAAAAGTTCTACAAAGAAATATATAACGTGAAGGTACTACGTGGGGTCGATGTTGACTCTGATCATTATATATCCAAGATAAAGATCAAGTTAACTCCACGACGTAAACAAAAATCATCAAACTCGAACATGCAAAGACAATATGACCCTAGTTATTTAATAAATAATGTGCCTTATAAGGAAAAGTCTAAAACTATCTTAAGTGACAAGCTAGAAACGATGGTTGACACACTGAAAACCGTTGCTGTCGAAATTGCCCCTATTAGGAAAAGGAAAAGCATGCATAGTGGAATGCAGAATGTGACGCTGCAATTCGGAAAAAACATACAGCATGGCTCAATGATCAGCAAAAGAGGACCACACAATCGTGAGAAGAATTAACCATTGTTCGAAGGGAAACTGCCAAAGAAATTAGGAGAATTAAAAGAGAAAATAAAAAAAAGTCCATTACAAATTATTGATGATTCCTTTAAACAACACAAAACAAGGGACTATTACAGGACATTTCGTCAATATCATTCTACATACAGCCCTCCTACACTATTAATGAAAGATAAATCAGGTAAACTAGCCCACAATGATACTGATAATGCTAAAATTCTAGCAGATTATTTTAGAGAACTACTAAATGCTGCTGAACCTAAGGAATATCTTGATTTTGAGCTTAATCCAAAAAATAAAACAAATTTACAGAACATTATTCCTCCTGACTTGACTGAAGTATGTGCAGCAATTAATTGGCTCAAAAATTATAGAGCAGCAGGAGAGAATTCAGTGGTAGCAGAACTATGGTAATATGCAAATGAATAAACCATCTCCAACCTCCATAAATGCCTCATCGATGTATGGAATTTGGAACAAATACCAGAGGAATGGAGAATGGCTGTAATCCTCCCAATTCATAAAAAGGGTGATAGATCAGACCCGAACAACTACCGTGGGATTTCTTTGCTTGATGTAACATACAAGATTCTATCTAGAATTATCTTGACAAGAATTCAACAACAACTCGATCAAGAACTAGGAGAATATCAAGGAGGGTTCCGACCAGGTCGCAGCTGTCCGGATCAGATCATCAGTCTGAAATGGATAATGAAATATCACAGAATGAGACAAAAGGATTTTTTTATCGTGTATATTTTTTTATTAAATTAATTCCAAAGAGCCATAGGCTCGTACAGAGGAATTGTACAGTAATATGTGTGTTTACACACCAAGGAAGAAAATTCTGAAGGTAACACAAATTGATGAATAAGGGCATAGGCCTATTAGTAAAGTTGATACTATATCTAAGATTGTTTGGACCAAGGTCTCTTAAAATGATAAGCACTTAGAATTTTTAAGCTTATTTGATGTATTAAGATGCATCGAATTTTTCCCACAATACTTTCATAGTTTTCCTCTTAAATACTGACAAAGTTGGTGCACTTTTAACTTCATCGGGAAGTTTATTATATGACTGTGATGCAGAGAACTTGAAACTATTTCTACCGTATTTAGAAGAGTGAATGATATATAAGGCTACGTCCTTCGCATGCCTAGTTCCATAAGAATGATTGTCTGAGTTCAAGATGTAGGGAGAGCTATAGAGTATTGTGTTGTGTTTAATTTTGTATATTAGCATAGCTGCTCGGAGATCTGCACTTATGCTGAGGGGTAGAATTTTACTTCTGATGTACAGATCTTTTACTGGAGTGCAGTAAGGAAGGTTAAATATGTTTCTAATAGCCTTATTCTGAAGAGTCATTAAATCATTCAGTGTGGATTTCCTGCAGTGAGCCCAAATAACATTTAAATATTGGTGCTTGCTATGTAAAAGTGAGTAGTAGATTCGTTTTACAAGGTTTCGGGGAATGGTCATTACTTTTGTGGATTTTAAGAAAGCTTATGACAGTATCCATCGAGGGTCATTACTTAACATCCTTAGGGAATTTGGGTTACATCAAAAGCTTATCAACCTCATCGGCATTACTTTGAAAGATACTAAATCAAAGGTTAAATTTCGAGGAGCCTTGTCTGAACCATTTGATATCCGGACTGGACTTTGACAGGGAGATGGTCTATCACCGTTATTATTTAATTGTGTTCTTGAAAAGATCATGCGTGAGTGGAACAAAACTTGTCCTCCAAATGTAAAGATTGGTACTAATATAAAACTGAATTGCTTGGCTTTTGCGGATGACCTTGCACTGCTTGCAACCAGTATAGATGAGACTAAACACCAAATTGAAGAACTTGGGTCTATTGCAGCAAAAGTAGGACTTCAAATTTCATTTGAAAAGACTGAAATAATGGCATCCTTTGATGTGGAAACACAAGCTATTACATTGATTAACAATAAAGAAATTAAAGTTGTACCATAACGAATAGAATAAAAAGTGTGATCTCTTCTCCCTCAATAGCACGTAATGAATACGGATCGGGTTGGCACTCGCCGCTACGCAGCGCTTCAGTCGATTTGAGATTGTTGATTTCCACATATGTTTATGTGTTTATGTGCGATATATTAAGTATTTAATCGGTCGGAGTGTTTTGGTGGTGTTCTGTAGACACTTTTATTGATATACAAGTGCTTACACTATTATATCATAGTATTAATACCTGAAATGCTATTGTAGGAAGCATTAAATGAAAGGGAATTTAATTTCTTGTCGTGTGTTGAGGTTATCTTCGTGTGTTAATTTTATTGTTATTTAATGCAAGTAAACAGCAGTTTAGCCCTTACATTTTCATGAGTGCTTAATGTGAGTAGTGAAGATGCCTTGTTGTTTTGTACCAGAATGCAGATCTGGCTATGGGGACTGTAAAGAGGTAAGACGGTTTTTCAAACCCCCTAAAGATAAGGAACGTTTTATCAAGTGGAAAGGGGCCATACCAAGGAAGGATAGGGAACTTACTGAAAAGTCCTACATCTGTGATGCTCACTTTTCAGAAGATTTAATTGTTAAATTTGACAAATTTGTGATAGAAGGGAAGGAAGTACTTCTCCCAAGAACCAACTGGCGATTGAAAGACTATTCTGTTCCACATATATTTCCTAATTTGCCTAAGTATTTGTCCAGTACTGCAACTCGAAGGAAATCTCCCAAAAAAAGAAAATCGTCAGATAATCTTCTGGCAAAGACATCCCACAAATGTTCGAAATTTGATTCTGAATCCGCTTGTGACATCAGCAATATCCAGTTTTCTAACATGCCTAGATCCGATGATTCTCAATCTGAAGTGTTAGAATTAAAACAACAATTAAGGAACTTAAAACGGAAGTTGGCTAGGGCAAACAAAACGATTAAGTTAGAGAGGACTAAAGTTTCTGTTCTGCAAAGTGAACTTGGTAGGATGAAACACAGACTTTCAGGACAAGGTGCCTGTCAGTGTAAAGAAGGGCTATCTAGGAAACAAAAAGTTATTGTGGACACTATGTTGCAAAAGTGTCAGAAAAAGAACCCCTAAGGTATGAGGTATGACAATGAGTTTCTTTTAGATAGTTTTTTGCTACACATAAAATCACCCAAGGGTTATAGACATTGTCTGAAACATGGTTTGCTGCCCCTTCCATCTGAGGTGCATTTAAGGAGGTTGTTAAAGGGTTTAAAATGCTCATATGGTGTAAATAAAAATGCTCTTGATGCCATTAAAGACTACTTCAGTGAAGAAAGGGATGAGAATAAAAAGACAGGGATTGTCATTTTTGATGAGGTGAAACTAAGAGAAGATGTACAATTTAATGGGTCCTATTTGTTCATAGATGGATTTGTGGACTTCGGTAATGTAACACCTGAAGACCAGTGTAATGTGTTGGCTGACCAAGCCCTTGTTTTTATGTTTGTACCTCTCTTACACAGTTGGGTGCAACCAGTTGCTGTCTTTGCTAGTAAAAATGCTACTCCTGGAGAGCTTTTGGCTAAAATATTAGTACAAATTATAATCCAACTTGAACAGGCAGGGTGTAAAATGTTAGGGTTCACATGTGATGCAGCCAATCAAACAAACAGGCCTGGAGGCATTTACAAATATCAGGAAAGAAAGGATATGTTAAGTGTTGTTTCTCTAACCCTGTTGATGGAAGTAGGAAAGTATGGGCTTTTTCAGACGCAGTACATATTTTAAAATGTATACGCAACCACTTCCATGACAAGCGTGCTGTCATGTTTGACACAGACACAGTGGACTATCGCTTTTATGAACTTGTGTATAATACTGACAATTCATCAGAACTCGCTGGTGTAAAGGCATGTAGTAAATTGACTTTATCACATATTCATCCAACCTGCTTCCAGCGGATGAATGCCCGACTTGCCTTTCAGTTATTTAGTACTAGCATGGCAAAGGCCTTACATTTTTTAGAGAAACTGGCATTCCAGGTTTTGAAGAGAGTGAAGCGACTGAAAGATTCACGCAGGTGTTGAATGATATGGCCGATGCTTTAAATTCCACCACAACATCATTTGCATTGAGAAAAGATTCTAAACATCATAAAATTTTACTAGACATGTCTGTAATTCTAGATTCAGATAGTACTTTGGCTTCCAACAGAACATTAGAATCATTGAGAGTTACTATTCAGAGCACACTGGAAATTGTTGTTTATTTGTGGAGTCAAGGTTTAAACTATGTATTGACAGGCAAATTTAATCAGGATCCACTAGAGAGACATTTTGGCATCATGCGATCATTGACCTGTGATGACCATCCTTCAACAGTTGATGTCTTGCACTTACACATGTTGCAATCTATTTATGCTCCAGTAAAAAGTGTTTTATCAAAAGGAGGGAATTGTGAACTAAAGACAGAATGCTCCTTAACATCACATGTCAACCAGATCAGAATTCTAGCAAAGAAGACTGAGAAGGAAAATAAGGACATAAAAGCATCAGTGTTGGGCAGTTTAGAGGAAATGATTGTTTTTGAAAGTGGTTGTGAAAGTCTTTCAGTGCAGGGAGAAAATCCACCCATCAGTGCCCTTGGTAGTGTTAAAAGATGTTTGGTTTACAATTTAGCTGGTTATATTGTACATCAGGCCCCCAGAATTCTGAAGTGTGTTTCCTGTGTTGATGTTATCAAGACATCAGCAGTAACAACTAATTCTTTTGCCCTCTTTACAAACTTACGGGACTATGGCTCTCAAGTGGGACAAAACTATTTATGCCACCCTTCAGAGGCATTATTTAATGTCTTGCTTCAGGCAGAAGAGACAATAAGTGCCCACCTCTCATCTCCCTCTGGTTTCTGGGGTGACTTGTTTTATGATTGCTTGGGGGAACATGGAGAACATTACAATTCAACCTTCAGGCTTGGGGTGTAATGAGCAACATGCAATTGAGACTGTACCAAAACTGATGTTTCACTAAATGAAGTGTATTTCTACTTCAATATTAAGGAACTCCGGAAGGAACTGAGATCAGGGAAAATGCCAAAATCTACCAGGAAATTTTCTAAGGTATCGAACTGAAGGTAAGAATTAAACGAAAGAATATGACTCCTAAGTTTAGTTATTATTGTGTTATTATTATAATTAAAAATTTGAATTATGTGTTTCACTTTCCGCTGCGAATTATATTCTCTCTTATTGTTCCTGTTTATTTCAGGTAATATTCCTTTTGAATGTCAATGCCCTACGCGAGTTGCGTTAGTCCTGGTTTTTTTTGTTGTTTTTTTTTGCTGTGTTGCAAGTCGGTTAAGGGAATGTAAAATGTGTAGAAATCCTTTCGGATAGCGAGGTTCATTTTTCCGTTCTTTTTTTGTTTGTTTTTAATTTACCGATAGCTGGCAAAACTAATTGCATTTTGAACTTGCTCTCTGTCTTCGCTTATTGTCGAAACTGGACTATTATAGGATACGACTTATTAAATTATAATTGGGCACAGTAAAGTAAGTGTAGATGTCGAACTTATTAGCGCCTATGAGGATATCTTGCGGTGTTTTAACATGTAAAACAGGTCGCAAGGTTTTAAGTCTCGTAAGCGCCAATGCTAACTTACATCACAGATCGGAGCGAGCGCTGCGCTGCGGCGGACCAGGCGTACTAGGCCAGTGATATCACTTCTTATTTCTATTCGTTATGGTTGTACATAAATTTAAATATTTAGGGGAGATTATAACATGGAATTTGAATGAGAAAGCGACAATCGAAAATAGAACAACAAAGTTAAGACAAGCGCAACATATTACTTGGTCTAGTTACAAAAAGAAAAAACACTCTCCATAAATGCCAAATTACGACATTACGAATCAGTTATTAAACCGGAAGCAATATATGCTTGTGAAACACTTTTCAAGTTAAACACTCGATCAGTTACTGACACATTACAGAAGACTGATAGAAGAATTCTCAGAACTATAATTAAAAAACATCAGATGGATGGTCAATGGCGTCTATTACCAAATGAAGTGGTTTATAAAGAAACTGAGTCTATAGTCGATACTATGCGAAAAAGGCGAATTGCTTTTATTTGTCATATCTCATGCCTGCCGGATGCCAGAAAATTAAAAGTATTATTTAATTATTTTTTCAAAAGTAAAACAAAGAACTCTTGGTTTATGGAAATTCAAAATGATCTGGATGAACTCGGCTTGACAATGTCCCAAATTGCTAACAAAGATGAGAAGAAAATCTTGAAAAACAAGAACATCCGACTTCCCTTAAAATCCTTTACCCGCAAAACTTACACCATAAGCGATGCAGAGAGAGCGGCAAGGTCGACTAGAATGAGAATGTTTTGGGAAAAGAAGAAAAATAAGAAGCTGAATCTTTAATATTGTTTTTGAGACATGTATATACTTGTTTTGGTTAAGTGCTCCAATGAGGGCGTAACATATGTAAATAAATAAATAAATATGGAGTCTACATTCTTCAGATGTTGGCTGGTAATTGTTGAATACCATCACGACTATGGTATCACAGAAGATCGTTGCACCACAGTAGTACAAGTCTATATGCCTACCAGTGAAGCAGCTGATGAAGAAGTTGAAAAGTTTTATAGAAAAATAGATGGAATTCTGAGCTATGTCAAGGGCGATGAAAATGTAATAATAATGGGAGATTGGAATGCTGTGGTAAAAAAAAAAGAGGAAGAGAAGGGAAGATAGTAGAAGAATTTGGATTGAGTGAAAGGAATGATTGAGGGAGCAGGCTGATAGAATTCTGCACTGAGCTCAAGTTGGTCATAGCTAACACTTGACTCAACAACCACAACAGAAGAATATACTCAGGATGAGACCAGGAGATACAGGACATTTCCTAATTGACTTTATTATGTTGAAGCAGATCTTCTGAAACCAGATTTTGGATTGGAAAACATATCCCAGAGCCGACATAAACTCTGACCACAATCTGGTTGTTTTGAAATGCTGATTGAAGCTGAAAAAACTGTAGAAAAGTAAATACCCATAAATGTGGCCAGTAGACAAACTAAAAGAGAAGGATGTGAACAAAAGTCTCAAGAGGATTATAAGGGAAGGACTAATGAAGAACCCTGAACTAACTTCTAATGCAGAGGAATGGGTACTTTCGAAGAATTAAATAATTAAGTCCACAAAAGAAAGCATTGATAGAAAGGAATGAATAAGTGGAATTGCTTGGATCACTCAGAATATACAAGAATGCATCAAAGGTGGAACAACAAGAGATGAAAGGGGAAAAGCAGAATATACGTAGATGTCTTAAAAATGGGGTAAACAAGAGGTGCAAGGAAGCGAAAGCAGTGTGGTTGAAAGAGAAATGTGCAAGTATAGACAATTGTTTGAAAGTAGGAAAAGTAGATGCAGCTTTTCGAAGGATTATGGGTACTTTGGGGAAAGGAAGACTAAGTGCTGTAATATTAAGGACTTGGATGGAAAACAGATAATAATATTATGTTGAGAGATGGAAAGCTTACATAGAGCATTTGTATAGGAGTAAGAAGATTGAGAAACATGTTATGGAAAGGGAAGATGAAATTGATAAGGATGAGAAAGGAGATTTAATGTTGAGATCAGTATTTGATAGAGCACTAGAAGACTTAAGGAGGAAGAAAGCACCATTTTCATTCGAGACTGATTAACTAACCCAGTTGCTGATCAGGTTATTTCACTTAGTATGTAGGATTTATGAGATAGGTCAGGTGCCCTCTGCTTTTAAGAAGAATAGTATCATCCCTATATGGTTTTTAATATATATATTTGTTTTGGGGCAAATAAAAACCTTCTCCCCACACTATATGGCACCCTGCTCTCAATGATCCACTATTAGCAGTTAGCACTGCCGCCTCCTCTACTTCTACTCCTTTCGCTTTGAAATCGTTCAACACTGAAACTAACCATCGCTTCCTAGATCTACCTCTGCTTCTCTTACCCTCTACAGCCAAAGTCATTAACCTCTTAGTTAATCTTTCCTCCCCCAATCTCTTCACATGATCCCACCATCTGAGTCAGCTTATACAAACAGCATCATCTAGCATGTTCATTTCTAATTAGCCTTTTATCTCTTCATTACAAGTACCCTCCTGCCATTGCTCCCATCTATTTGTCCCAGCAATCACTCGTGCTACCCTCATATTACCTCTGGCTTATGTATCTACCCAGCTCACACTTCCATATAGCAAGGTCGGTCTAAATACTGAGCGATGTAGGGAGAGCTTCCCCACTACATCAACTTCTTTCTTGCGGAATACTGTAGATCGCAACTGAGAACTCACTGCTTTGGCCTTTTTACACCTTGACTCTATTTCCTTCCCCACACTGTGACCATCCTGAGAGAATACACAGCCCAATGTTCCACCTGCTTCAATTGAATTCCTCCTATCTGTCATTCTATTTTCTTGCATTTTTCCGTATTGACATAACACTCGTCTTTAAAATGCTGATCTTTATACCATACTCCCTACATCTAACATGCTGGCTTGCAAGCTTTTGATGGTGTCCATTATTACAACCAGATCATCACCATAGGGCAGACAGCTTACCTAATTGAATCCCACCCAGCCAGTTTATGCCCTCCAGTAAATGGTCCATATATAAAATAAACAGTAGTGGTGAGAGGTTACAGCCTTGCCTCACTCCTGTAACAACCTGGAACCAAGAATTCATCCTACCATCAACTCTTACTACAGCCTGATTATCAAAATAAATAATTTTGATTGCCTGTTACAGCCATCCCTCAGTATGCTCAGCATCTTTTCCTTGGGTACTCTTATCATATGCCTTCTCTAGATCTACAAAACACAAACGTCTGTTCCTCTCATAGCATTTCTCAATACCATGGTACATGCTAAAAATTTCATCCTCACATCCTCGTTTCATCCATCTTAATCTTGGCCAATGATCGAACTCTCCTTTCTACAATGCCTGAGTAAACTTTGCCCAGAATGCTTATCAAAGAATTATAGCAATCTTTTCTGACCTTGGTTATAAATTGGGGCAATTACTGCTTTTGTTCATTCAGCGTATTTATCAAAAGTATTTCTAAAACTCCTTGCAAACGTGGGGGGAGGGGTCAAATTTATAAACTGCCTACCTATCAGCGTATTTTATTTTTGTTTCATGCTTTAATGCTTGAAATAACATAGTAATGTAGGCCTAATGCTATAATTTGAAGGGGGAAAAAAGAAAAAAAAAGAGGATTTTTATTGCATTTCTAATTAAAATACAATCAGAATGTAAATATAAAACATAAAACATTTGTCAACGGCTGACAAAAGACCTGAACACTGACGCCGTGAATCTTTAAGCAAGATGTCATTTCCGAGTAGGTGGCCAGTAGACAGCAATGCTTCTGTCCATTTTGTCCCATCGTAGATTGGAGGTAGTCCTTAACCTTGCTCATCACCAAGAAACCTCTCTCTGCAGAACAGCTTGAATCAGCAACGACGAACAGATTCATCACAGTGACAAAGTACAAACTCCACAAATTTAAACTAATCAACAAAGTTTAGACAGAAACTGATGAAATGCTGGAGCTCCACCAATTTAGGTAAACACGACACAAGTGTAGCACCAAACGTCTGACAACACTGCTTTTTGAACTCTATTGGCGCAATGAAGTTTAGCATAAGCAAAGGCGAGTGGATGATCACAACCAGGAAGAAGGAAAGAGTCACAACGGGAATAACAATTGGTGGGGAAGAATTGAGGAAAGTAGAGAGTTTCAAGTATCTGGGAAGCATGATACAAGAAAATGGAAGAAACAACAGAGAAATAAATGAGCGGTGGAGGCAAGCAGAATTATTCAGGAAAAGTGTTAGGAGCCTGGTATGTAGTATGGATGTGCCTCAAAACAGCAAAAGGGTCATATATAGGACGTACTACGTTCCATTCCTGACGTATGCCTCAGAGACCTGGGTTATGAGAGGAAGGGAGCGGAGGAGAATACAGGCTAGTGAGATGAAATTCTTGAGAAGTATTGGAGTGACAAAGGTGGACAGGTTAAGAAATGAGAAGATTAGAGAATTAGTCAAGGAGGGAGCATTACAGGATAGGATAGAGGAATCAAGGCTTAAATGGTATGGGTATGTTAAGCGTATGGATGGGAGGAGGATACACGAGATGAAAATAGAGGGAAAAAGATCAAGAGATAAGTGGCTGAAGGGTGTGGAGGACTGCATGCGAAAGAAAGGAGAAGACTGGACCAAGGTGGTGGGAAGACAGAAGACGATGGAGAGGCTTATGTTCCAAACAGACCCGGCCAGTGGCTGGAAGATGATGATGATGATGATCGGCGCAACACAGGGTGTGCTTAAAGCACGAGGGGAGAGTCGTTGAATTAGTGTGTTACAATCGTCAGCAATTTCTACAGCCAATACTCACTACAATAACATTGGACCATAATAAAACGATCAATTGTCCAATATAAATAGTCAAATGAGAAGGCGGGCCGAGCCAGCGACGTCTTGTTTTCACACAAGAATAAGTGAAATGGACATGTAAATATAAACTAGTATTTTATTCATTAGTGTGGTATTTTAAGAACAATTTTTAATGCAAGTACAACAAACATTTTAGAGTTTTATTGTAAACATTTGTAAGGGTTTTTTAACGTGTGTGCAACTATCTCATATGTTTCCATCACATTTCATTCACATCAACCATTTTAATTTTTTAATGTTCAGTGACTGGCCATTATCATACTAGCTGATGAAGGGGCAAATTTTCTATGAAAATAATAGCCTCGAAACATGTACTAGTGTGTAAATAAACACAAAAAGTATTGACTAGACGGAACATACTATATTTCAATTTTTTAAACTATCATTCGTCAATGCAAATTTAAGAATCTGTTCAGGCAGTGTCAACAAACTGAGATATTATAATTTTATTATATTAGAGGGTAGCACTGTACTGGATTAATATTTGTATCATTATAAATTGTATTTGCCATCTATTTGCTTTTTAGATAAAACCTTCTTGTTTTTCATTATTCTTGTGCATATATTATAATTGTATTGTGATTTTGCTACAAGGGATGTCCAAACTGAGTGATTCACATACATTGTGAAGAATCCTGATAAAAATGGATTGATTTTGAATGTTTAAGGTACAGATAAACAATCATAAAATGTCGCATATCTTGAGGCATGAAAAATGCTAAGTGTCACTTCGTCTGCTCACGGCTGCGTACAGTTCGGTGGATAAGTACTGCAACATGGTCAGTTCGTAATTCTCTCATTCCCTCTCGCTATCGGCCAGCCCCTCGCCCCGCTCTCACACGCATATTTATGTGTGTTGCACTGTAGCGTAGTAGGTTAGCTGTCAGGTTGTAAAGTTGTTCATCGCCGAGCAACCACAGTTCGAGTCACGCCGTGAATATTATTTTCGTGAAGTAACTCACCATGATGATGTCATGCTACGAAAACAACCACGTTTGGCCGAGCTATCGATGATAATGTGTCATTACATTCTGTAATGGCTCACTATACACACGCATCCAGAGAGCACGTTCCGGCTCTCGTCGAATACGGCAATTACAGGGCGCGTGAGGCAGCACTCCGATGTGGTGTTCCACCGAGATTTGCCCAAATTTGGATACAGCAGTGGCGGGTGTCAGGGAGGATTGGTCGTCTACCGGGCACTGGTTTACAGCGGGTTTCAACTGTAGAAGAAGACCACCATTTAGTTACAACTTCGCAGGAAAACCCATTCTTAAACTCGGTAGAGCTGATGCAGACGACTAATTTTCCTGGATGTCCATACACGGCCCGTAAACGATTAGCCTATGAGAAGCAGGAATTGCTTGCAGAAAACCTGCAGTCAAAGAATGTCTTTCCAACCAACATATAGTCGAACGGTGTGCCTTTGCTGAGCTGGAATTAAATCGTAATTGGGATCAGGTCATCTTCTCTGACGAGACATGTTTCAGTTCGGCAGAGGTCAGACCGGTTTGTGTTTACAGGCCACGTGGAACCTGGTACGAGAAACAGTATGTGGCTGGGCGCACTGGTAGTGGCCGCATATCTGTATCACGCTGCGGGTGGATGTCGTCTGATGGGGCCGGAGTGCTTCATCGGATAGGTGGACATCTCACATCGGACCAATATTTGCACATCTTGCAGAATATTATGATTCCAAGTGTGAGAGAGCGCTATCCACATGCAGTACTTCAGTTCGTGCAAGACAACTCTCCAATCCACATGAGCAGGAGTGTTCAGGGCTGATTTTCTGAGCAGAACTCCATTGAACTGCTCAACTGGGACCTCAAACTCTAGACTTGAACCCCATTGAGTATGTGTGGGCAAAGTGGAAACGCCATATCAGGGAAAACTGGCCTCACTCTCCCCCTCGTTCGCAGGATGCATTGTGGGAGATTATGTTGGAAGCATGGGAGGAGATTGCCCATGATGAACAGTACTTCAGAAATCTAGTTCAGTCAATGCCACGTCGGCTACAGCAAGTTATCGAAGCTGGTGGATACTGGACGAGATATTGAAGAAGTGTCTACAACAGTCCTTTTCGGGACTAACAATAAGCAAATTCATTAAGCCAGATTTCCCTTTGTATAGAAACACACATGTATTTCGTTCATGAAACATTTGACATGTTTAAAGAATAAACACCGCGAGTACGATTCCAACCCCGGTTGTTTGTCGTTTCACGCAACGCCTCTTCCCCTGAGCTAACTGGCAGTCTGCAAAATGCTCATAATATTGTAATGATATTTCCATCATCTCATGCACGTCTATAACAGCTATCATAGACCCAGTGGTAATTAACTAACGGTTTATTGCAATATTTCATTGTAAAACTTAAAAGGCGTCCAGTATCATGCGGTTCCACAATGGTATAACAGAAGCCATCAAAACAAAAAGAATTGCTGAGACCAAAATTGGACCGTGGTGGTTCGGCTTACTAACTTCACACACTTCCTCTACCCTATCACAGCCACTCTGTTAAACGCTACTCATCCTTCGTCAATGGGACGTGTCCCTCACTTCACGCATTTGGGCTGTTTCTCATTAATATTGCACATCATTCTTCTCTGTTATTCTGATATCTGCACAGTGACACTGTGTACTGATAGTTGCATTTTGTCCCGAACATGTCGTTGAACAAAGATGGAAGTGCATCAATTTTGTTGCAACTGTGCAGCCACTTCCAAGCATGATGATACCCCAATAGGACTTTGATATTTTCCATGCGACAATTTATGATTGTCCATCTGTACATTTCATCAGAAATTTCTGCACTCCCCTGCAGTTCCAATTTATAGATCTCTGACAAAGCCAACCTTCATCTCTATCACTGTTTCTAAGTTGCCCAGTCCCATTCCCATAAAGAGTTTTCAATTAGATCAAATCTTGTAAATCCATGTCAATGTCTTACTGAAGTACACCACACATCTCTTAAACTCCAGCAATTCTTCAAGGTTTATACTGTGTCCCTGTTGGCTATGAAAGCCAATATTCCATCTTTTGGTATCTTTATAGGGATAAGATAATGCCGAGAGAGCTCTAGTTTCACCAGCAAAGAAGTACTACAGTTGAACTTGACTTATATGCATATCAAGGGAAGAGAAAAGACTACTTGTAACTCAGAATTACTTAGAAATCAGACTTACACAACACATGACATATTTACTGAAAAACCAATGGAATAGACCTACATGTGTAAATCCTAGCAAACAATACATACATTAAGACAGAAAATACAGTACTGTATTATTTTGAACTTGGTCCAGCCTTAAAGAAATCAGATAGTTTGGCTTGTTTCACTTTTCTTGCATTGTGTATAAACCTCCTTTTGCGAACGTAGTATTAAATTCAAGGCATTTTCACTACAAGTTTTCGCACTGATGTAACGCCTACCCACATCGATTGCACTTAAGACTAACTTCACTTAGTTCAGGTGTTTCAAGATTCAAGTCGTCATCTCCATCAGTGTCACTATCGCTTGTAGCTGGTCCGTCACCACCGAGTTGTTGGCATACATCAGCAATAATCCCTTCATCCCATTGTAGCCCACTTGCAGCCAGATTATCATCGTAGTGCACCCTTGCTTAAACACTGGTATTTTCGTTATTTTCGTTATTATTAAGGGACAAGAAGGTGTGTGATAACTATAGAGGGATCACCCTCATATCACAGATAGTAAAAATACTGGAAAGGATATTAGAAAGAAGAATGAGAAGAAAGGTGGAAGGAGAGTTGCAAGAGGAACAGTATGGCTTCAGGAGTGGAAGATCCACAGTGGACCCAATCTTTAGCTTGAGGCAGGTGATGGAAAAGAACTGGGAATATGGAGAGGATTTGATCATGACTTTCATAGATCTAGAAAAGGCATATGATAGTGTCCCCAGAGAGAAGGTATGGGAAACCATGGTTAAGAAGAGACTGGGAAGAGAAATGTTGGAAATGGTGCAAGCAATGTACAACAACTGTGTTAGCAGGGTACTGACCCCAGTTGGAAAGACAGATTGGTTTAGGAACAAGACTGGACTAAGACAGGGGAGTGTGCTGTCACCTCTCTTGTTCATAATGGTGATGGATGAAATAGTAAAGGAAACAAAGGAAGCATATGAACATAAAGAAATGAAGTTACTGTTATTTGCAGATGATATTGTGGTCTGGGGAAGGAACACCGAAGAAGTGCAAAAACAACTAGATGCACTGAACGAAAATATTCAGAAGTATGGCCTGAAAATCAGTATAGAGAAAAGCAAGACCATGGTGATGACAAGAGGGGAAAGACAAGGAAAGGGCACTGTGAAAATTGGAAGTCAGAGTTTGGAAATTGTGGACACGTTCAAATACCTAGGAAGTGAATTGATGCAAACTGGTAGGTTGGACATGGAGATTGGCAGGAGGGTACAGCAGAGCAATGCATTCTATCAAAGTGTAAGAAAACTTGTTTGGGATAAGGAAGTACCAAGGAAAAGCAAGGAGGTAATGTATAAAGTGTATTATGTACCCATATTAACTTATGCAGCTGAGACTTGGACCCTGACAAGCAGGCAAGAGAGTAGAATCCAAGCCAGTGAAATGAAATTCCTAAGAAGTATGATAGGAAAGACAAGGAAAGACAGAGTGAGGAATGAAGATGTTAGGAAGGAAGTTGGGATGGGAAAACTAAATGAGAGAATTGAGAAGAATAAACTAAGGTGGTTTGGACATGTAAAGAGGATGGAGGAAAATAGAATACCAAGACAGATGCTGGAGGCGAAGTGCAAGGGTAAGAGACCAAGAGGAAGACCTAGAACAAGGTGGATGGATTCAGTGAAGAACGGCGTAAGAAAAAGAAATCTGGACTGGGACAAGATCGTGGAAGAAGAATGGTGGAAGGAAAGAGGAAAGTGGAGAAGTGCCATAAATACCCCGACCCGGCAGGAGCTGGATAAGGGGAAATGATGATGATGATGATGATGCACCAAAGTATCGAAATCTGCACCCTCCGGTAGCGTTAGCTAATTGAAAATGAAAATCCACAGCCTCCGTCCAGTCGACCGACCGGGTCAGGGAATGGAATGAATGAAGCCCCCATCTAGCGGAGAGGATATGAACTGTGCCGGCTGCCGAAGACTGTCACACTCCCCTGGGGCAATGATTAAATGAAATGATAGTGAAGAGTGTTGCTGGAATTAAATTTCTGACAGGGAAAACCGGAGTACCCGGAGAAAAACCTGTCTGCCTCCGCTTTGACCAGCACAAATCTCACATGGAGTGACCGGGATTTGAACCACGGACCCAGTGGTGAGAGGCCGGCGTGCTGCCGCTTAAGCCATGGAGGCTTCAGCGTTACCTAATTGCCAGACATAATTTCGTCACCATAATCATCATTAGAGGCAGCCTCCTCCAGTAAGACATCAGCTTTGCGGATACAGTTGCTGATTGTGGAGGATGACGCCTGCTTCCAGGCAGCCGAAATAAAAGTCCATGGCTTGTAGTAAATTAATGGAGAGAGTTTCATTTCCTGCATCACTCAAGTGTTATTAAATGTTGAACCAGCAATCTTTTATAATGCACTTTGAAATTTGCAATGATGCCCAAATCAAGCGGTTGTAGAACACTGGTACAGTTAGGAGGGTCAAGTTCCACACGGACATTCTCCACAACGATTTGAGGTGGATGTGCTGCACATCTATCCATAAGAAGAAGGATCTTCTTCTGTTTCTTTTTCATTATAATGATCAGTTTTTTCAACCACTGTTCCATTAGAAGCATATTCATCCAAGAATTTCTGTTGGATTCATATTCTATAGGTTTTGTTTTTGCACCCTAAAACACCTCGGATTCTTCGATTTTCGTATCACAAGTGGAGGAAGTTTGTCCGATCCATCTGCATTGGTGGGAAGAAGTACTGTTACTCAAATTTTACTTTTCTTCTCTCCATTGCAGGAGTCACCTTTTTCAGCTAATGTTTTACTAGGAAGGAGACTGTAGAATAAGCCGGTCTCATCACAATTGTAGATGTTTGTAGGCTGTTAATCGCTTATGATACCCTGCAGAACCTCTTCTTTCCAGTGTTGCACCGTGACGTCGTCCACAGCTTTTGCGTCACCGCAAATTGGTCTCTATGCGATTTCATGACGATCTTTAAATCCTTGCAACCATCCTGACGAAGCCTTGAAATCAGCAGTGATACTTATCAATTTAGCTAAATCTATCGCCTTTGTCTTCAGCATGTCGCCACTAATTGGTAGAGCTGCAGCCCACTTTTGCTGGATCCATGTGAAAAGTGCTTTCTCCAAATCTACATTACCTCCCTTTTTGTTGACGGCTGCGCTTTGCTGATTTCGAACGCAGTTTTAAAAACTCAACCAAAATAGCGTTTTTTTTAAACTGATTACTGTACATAGCGTGATATAAGCAATCCTTAAGTCTGAAGCAATTTCAGTTTTTGTTTTGTGTTCTCCTTGGCTAATCGAAAGCAACTGAATGATAAAACTACTGTTCAACAGAAAACACCAGATACCAGCACCATGTACATTTTACTCGTTCTTTGTTCCCACGAAAGAAATTCTCATATTCAATCAAAACACAGAGATTTGCAGAGTGACATTGTTGACCCTAACTTACTGGCGGCGTAACAAAGGCCAACCGAGCGAGTTCCCTTGGCTCCTCCTCTAGCTGCATCGTTTTTGACCTTCACAATACTGCTAAATATTAAGTTACAAGCGAAGTTGGAGGTTTCAGCGCGGAAACAAAAGAAAAGAAATTTGTTTGAATATGAGAATTTTTTTCGTGTGAACAATCTAGAGCATGTCCCACATGAGACAGAAACTCTGTGCTCTGTTTCAGCACCGAAACCCGACCTCTCTACCTCAATCTACACCAACAAAGAGAAAATATCATAAATACAGTACTGTAGTTTCTTTTATAACAACACGTGCTCATTATTAAATTACAAATACGTAAAACTCAGATTTATTTCGCTGACACTTAATATGTATAACAGCGATTTATGTATAAATAAGGTTAAATTAACACGCTTTTAGATTACATTTTTCCGGGACCTAAAATAATTTCCGTACTAATACGAAATACGCAGAATAGAGTTATGTATAAAGCAGGTTCAACTGTATAATATACAGGTCATAATGCATGGTCCACTATGCAGATGGGGTCCAGGCACTGTGTATAAATGAGCCGTTCCTCTTAGGCTGTTCGCAATGGTATATCCATGCACAGTGGGCTTTGATACATATAAGATCAGTGAAAATGAAGTGCGCAGTGTCCCTTTGCCTAGGGCACTTTGAGTCCGATCTCAGTGTTCTACTCAAGCTGTTAGTGTATGGTTTGTGCCCCCAACAATGCAATGTGCGAGTGCCAAGAATAGTGACCAAAGAGGAGCTGGGCAGGTGTGACAGAAGACTGTTAAGGCTATTTACACGATATAATGTAGACCGTCTCTAAAATTTTCACATGCTTACGACTGGTCATTTAAACCAAGGGTCTGCTGAAAGAGTTTTATACATCTGAAAGAAACTCCGCACCAGACACTGCATAAACCTAGAAGAATTGCTGGAGTTTAATTTCTTGACCGTCAAAGCCAACGTTCCACACATATTTTATCTCTATCTTCCAACCAAGAAATGGACATCATCTGCGGGTTATTCAATTCCAGACTAAAGGGAACAGAAGAAATTTGGGCAACATTAGGGGCATAATTCATCTTTATTGGGGCATTCTTTTTCATCATTGTAAGTCATATAAACATACACACAAAAAATTAGACAAAACTTGCAGCACTGTAGTAGTGACATGTGATTCCATTTGTTTATCATGAGAGGTTGAACTGCATTAATCGAAAAGGTTATGGCATTTTAACTCATACATGATGAATAAATTTACTATAAGTATATAAAAAACTCTGAAAATGAGGTAGGAGCTAGATTCGCTCGCTCATGACAGCCAATAGAACAGAACATTGCCTAGATAACTGAACTTGCTAAGCTCGCTGTGCCGTACGAAATCTTTATTTCTATCCCCGCAGGAAAATAATAACTTATTCAATTATTTTGATGATCCTATGTTACAGAGCTAAAACATTTGAAGCTGACTGTCCTAAGATTGTGACGCTACGATCAGCTGCTCAGGAGTTAACATCTGCACATGAACTGGAGAGATAAATTGAGTGAGAAAGATTATATTGAAATATTTAGGTTCGCCGGGGAAATACAAACTTGAGTGGCAGTATTGGTGTATCAATGCAGTGTACAGTAGTGAAGCTTTAAGAAGTGCTGCGAGCTGAAATATTGAATTCATACCCATGTCCCTTAGGAAGTCGAGTGGCAGCAGACAGTTTTACACAGCAGGATGACAAAAAATACAAATTTCAGGGTGTATGGCTTTTTAAAGAAGCTTTCGAATTCAAAAGTGTGTGTTTTTGTAATTGAAGTGAGGAAACTCACTTCTTCTCAGTTTTACCTCAGAAGGCATATTTTACAGTCTTCTAACCAAGACCAAAACTACATTTCTTGGCTGAGCCGTGACTCGAATCTGGATGTCATGGGCGACAGCTAACAAGGGGAGGATAAGATGCATGGGTCACCGATTCTAACCATCTTCAGTACACGTGTAGGCCATGATCAGGCATATACCAGGTGCAAGTAGTAAGGTGCGCAAAGAAGAGAGAGAAACAAGACACGTGCGATCCTAGCGTCAGGATGGCAACTGAATGAATGGCCTTTTAAAACCACTCCTGCCATCTTGCGAGCAAACTACATTACTGCTTAGTCACTTATTCCTTAATTCTAACAAAGGATGTTGACGTATATGTAAAGTATTGAAGCCATATTTTCCAGTGTTGCCTATACAAAGTGATATTTGTAACTCTTCAGTAGGTCAACACGAATTTGTCCAATGACTGGGCGGGGGGTGCAATGTATATAATACATTAGCATAGCCAAAATCGACCAATGGGGGGTTATAGTTACTCAAGCCAAATTCTGCGAGCATTTCGTCCCACAGCATAGCCATGCTCACCAGTCTCTATGAAGCAACAGTGCTCAGTAGAACCCACGCTACTGGATGACATGTTCACAGTTGTTCTGTTTGATATAGGCAATGAGGGGCGTGGTGGCGCAGCGGTCAAGCTGTTGGCCTCTCACCAAGGTGGACCGGGTTCGATTCCCGGTCAATGCATGTGAGATTTTCGAAGTGAAATGCCATGTCCCGTGGTTCGGATTCCACATAAAAAGGAGGTCCTGAGGTTTATGATCTCATGATTAATGGTCACGTAAAACCAAAAGCTTCCTTCTTTTTTTACTTTTGGTATAGGCAAACGTTCTGGACTAAAATATAGCCTACGGTATGCGTTCTACCCCTTGCTAACATGTATTGCTCATGCTTTTTGAGTAATGCTATTCCCTAAACCTCCATCCTCTACCTACAGCACTTAAGAATTCAGGGGCGATTTCTCCAAGCATGCTACGATTGCTGCTCAAGTGCAATATTTTTCTAAACGAGGCGAGATTTTAAAAATTACAATAGGTACCGCATCTGTAATAGATCTGCGTTAAACAAATCGCATGTTGCATATATCTTGGCGAGTACAGCGAGGCTTGCTAGTGTCTTAGAGGCTTCAGCGGAGCTGTCGATACAGCGAGAAATGTATGCGCGCGCAGGTTCCTTCTGTCCAAGGCCGACTGCGAGTCGTCACGTTTGTAATGTGTAGTTGAAAGCTCTGGTCTGGGAGCTACTACATTGAAAGCATAAGGATTTTTGTTTTTCTTAATTAAATTTAACACTAGATTTCTGCTGGCAATTTTCTCCAAGATCTTTTCATTCTCCGATACTGTGTTCAATATTTTACAAACAAACAATTTGGATATACAGTACAGTGGCAAGGAGATTGAGCTCTTTTTAAATACTCAGTCTATGTGAGATGAAGATTTTGATAGTTTTTATGGACATGTTGATACCAAAATCAACGTTTATGGAGGACAGCCGTGCTCTAAAAATAGTGCAATTAGTGCTGAACCAGAAAATCAAAATACTAACGTCTATTCAATGAAATTATTGACAATGCACTTGTCCAAATAGGAGAGCATTTCAAATACATACATACATTTGTGTTCTTCTCGCTGCGGAATTGTGATTTGTTTGAGAAATAAGTTTCCAGGCAGTTATGTTACTGCCCTAGAAAAGACCTATGGGTAATTTTTCGACATTGTTTGCTTAAAAACTGAATTAAGTGTGATGTAGCCTACCGTACTCATCTCCTGACTTGAAAGAGAAAAGTGTTTCAGACTTAATGCAGCTTATGCATGCTAACAAATTGTACATGGGTCTGGCAGTGATTTTCAAGCTCATCAAACTGGTAGCAACAATTCCTGCTGCTACATCCCCTGCAGAACGTTCTTTTTCGACACTGAGACGCATTAATACATATGGCAGATCGATTCAAATTCAGGAAAGGCTATCATCATTAGCTATGTTTTCGATTGAAAAAGGATTGTTTGCAAAAATTAGATTACAGTCCTCTTTCTATGATGAAGTTATCGATGGTTTTGTAAAGAAAAGCCTCAGAGTCGAGTTTGTTTTCAAGTAGGATCTTATAAATAGATGCAATTTTTCTGTGTATGTACTTCGATGTTTACTTGTTTGAATTATAAAATCACTGTCTTGTCATGAGTTATTAATAATTATAAATTATAATATGAGTCTGATTGTGAAAATTTGTTATATTTTGGCCCTTCTTGAATAAAGGTGCGACGTTAGACCAGTGATTTCCTACGTTTTTGAGGTTTTCTATTGCGGGATTTTAGGCTACATTAAACTATTTAGAGCATGCAGTAGGCCGCTCGAGGTAGCACATTTATTAAATGAAGTGAAAATCCACGGCCTGCATCCAGGCGACCGACCGGGTCAGGGAATGGAATTTATGAAGCCCCCATTTATAAATTCCGTACCCAATTGTGTTGTCAAGTATGTATTTCAATATTCAATAGCACAAGGAAACTAGTTGTGCAAGCTTTTGCGTGTTACATATTATATGCAACGGAAGATTGTTAAAAATGTCGTGTAAATATCCGCCCATGTAATACCATAACCTCATCAAAATTTCACACATAACTCTGCTGAATATCCTGGTAAAAACTTATAATTTTTCCGTTCAACATAAAATCACATGTAGGGTAAAAGCACCAGTAGTTGACAGAGTATCAGTAGTTGACACTTGGCCACATATTATAGCATATTAAGGCATGCATTTTACATGACTGCTTTGTTTCCGAACGCGTGCAAACCCTCATTTGTTCTCTTTGGAAATAAGCGGCAACCTCGCACCACCTGGCGGAATTGGCGGCCTGACACCATTTTGATTGTTGCCATTCATAGTAAGACCTGAAATTGTGTTGGATGCTTATCGCTTTTGTTAAGGAACTTCAGGTGAATATTAAGTTTAATATATCTAAAAATATCGAACGCCTTTAAAACTTTGAATTTCCTCGTATTAGAGTGATATTGTAGATACATATTATTTGCCTTTTATTGCTTATTTTACGGTTCTGCTAAGGTTATGTAGGGTGTCAACTACTAGATCGGAATAAAATAGATTTTTCAGTGCTTGACAGGAATGTCAACCACTAGCTCATTTCATATGTCAAATTGATCTTCTTGTTAATTTTACCCAGGCTTCCTAAATATATGCCCTCTAAACTGGTGGAATTTCACACAGATAGCATAAGCGTATCCAGTAGTTGACAGGGGGTGTCAGCTACTGATGCCAAGGCTGTCAACTACTAGCACTTGATTATTTTTATTTATTTTCGTTTGTTTTATCCTTTCATTTAGGTATATTAAGATGGTACCCCCTAGGAGATTACTGAATTATGAGCACGAGCAAATGGAGAGGGCACTAGCTGATGTAAATAGAGGAATCCCAGTTGCTACTGCAGCTAGACAGCATGGTGTTCCTCGTGTAACCTTGCTTTACAAGGCAAGACCCCTATAGGGCGTAAAATGGGTCCATCTACAGTTTTAAGATGAAGCAAATTTGGTAACGTGGATTAAGCATGTTGCTATAGCTGGCTTCCCAGTCACCAGGAATCAAGTGGCTGACAATGTTCAGCAACTATTAAAAAATATGAATCGCACAAGTCCATTGTTCACAGATGGACGCCCAGGTAGGACTTGGTTCAAATCGTTCCTAAAGCGTAACCCCTCAGTATCCATCAGAGTCGCAGAAAATCTGACTGTGTCAAGGGCCTGTGTCACACAAGAAGTCTTAAGTGAGTGGTACACACATGTGTAGGCCTACACCTATCTTCAGGAAAACAATCTGACAGATATTTTGATGGACCCGAACAGAGTTTTCAATGGAGATGAAAGTGCGTTTTTCTTTAACCCTAAAGGAAACAAGGTTCTTGCTACAAAGGGAGACAAGCAGGTGTACAGCCAAGTGAACCCTGACGAAAAAGAATGTTTAACTGTTTTGTTAACAGCTAATGCCGCTGGTGTGATGTCTCCCCCATCAGTTGTTTTTAAGTATGAAAGAGTTCCAGCTGACTTGTCGGCCAGTATTCCCCAAGGTTGGGGTGTTGGGAGGTCAGAAACAGGATCGATGAATGCTGGTCTATTCTACGAATGTTTAGCAAATGTATTTCACCCATGGTTAGTGGAATGTAAGATCCCTCTACCTGTTATTCTTTTCATAGATGGGCATGCATCTCACTTGACACTGCATGCTAGCCGGTTCTGCGACGAAAATGGCATATTACTGGTAGCTTTGTGCCCTAACGCTACACACTTGATACAGCCTATGGATGTATCAGTTTTCCGATCGCTGAAGGGTAGGTAGAAAGTTAAAGTTCATGACTGGAGGTTAAAAAATGTCGACAACCCTGTCTTGAAAAAGAGACATTTTGCTCCACTACTGAAAGAAGCCCTAGATGAGCTACCATCCAGCATATTTATGAACGGATTTAGAAAATGTGGACTGGTACCATGGAACCCACTTGCGCCATTCGAGCACAATAAAAGCTCTTACGATGGTGGCTCTTCCAGAACACAACGTAACAAACATAATCTTCAACATATGAGAATTGCTCATTCTGTAATTGAAGACATCATAGGGCCAGAAAAGTTACAGCTATTTCGAACCACCTCAACAATGGCGGAAGGCAATGAAGACAAATCCTTGCATGAAATCTGGAAGAAACTGGGCCGTAACTTGAGTCCAGGTGATATATGTGAACAAAGTTTAGAAAATGAAGCCGATTCTAGTGCCATTTCCAACCTTGGCAGGGAAATCGATCTTGAAGATAGTTTTGCATTGAGCAGTGAGATGGTGAAACAAAATGCACCCGAAGAAAATACTACTCATCCTTCCTCCGATAAATCTGAGCCAGCTCTTCTTTCCTTGGGCAGTAATGGACCAGACACTACCCAACAGCCATGTGTTACAAAACCAGTTGGTTCCTCAATAGCCAACTCTTCAAATATTCCAAGTCCCTTTAAGAAGGTATTATTCTGGCCACAAGAACCTCAAAAGAAAACTAAAAGAAATGAGAAGGTACCACGCTTTGTATTATCTGAAACATGGAGGGAGTATCATGAGAACAAAGCAAGGAAAAAGCAATAATTGGAGGAAATTAAGAAGACAAAAGCATTGGAGCGGGAGAGGAAAAGGTTGGAAAAAGAAGAGCTAAAAAAGAAAAAGCAGGTTAAGAAGCCACAAGTTAAGATCACAATAAAGAAGAAAAGGAAGTTGGTATCATCTTCTGACTCTGATGAAGAGTGGATTCCTTCAGGAGAAAGTCTTGATGATGTAAGCTTGGGCCATTCTGATTCTGATATTTCAGACTATGAAAATATTGTGAAAAAGCAGCCTAAAGCCTTGATGGGAGAAGTTCAAGAAATAGATAGTGAAGCATCAAGGATTGACAATTCCGTGAACTTTGAAATCCCTGGAACAATTGAGGTTGAAGCAGCTGAAGTAACCGGGGAATCTCAATGTGTAATGGAAACCTCTCAGGTCAGCGTCGAAGTTCAGAAAACTATTGGTGAAACGTCATTAAATTCTGAGTGTAGCGGTACTTCTGAAGTTTCAATGGCTGAGTTCTCAAATAAAAACAAAAATAATGAAAGTGTGAGTTCCCAGCCAGCATGTCTTAAAAGTGATTCCATTAGTGAAGGCACATTTGTCTTAGCATTGATGAAAAAATCAAAACGGTATTGCAAGCATCTATTTGAGATAGTGAACATACTGGATGAAGATCATTTCAATGCAGCTGTCCTGAAACCTTTGAATAGGCTGCGAAATGTGTACGTAAGGGACGAGCAAAAGGACTGTAGTTCTTGGTCTGGATCGTATTGTTGAAAAGTTACCATCCCCATTGGTATATGGCTCAGACACTGACAAGATATATCAATTTTCATATTCACTTGATGTACCCTTTTGAGTGTCCTGTTATCATGCTTGCGTAAAATGATCCTTTTTTGATGTTTGATTTTTGTTTTGATGTTGATCCTAAACTCTAAGGATGTTTACTTGTCATTTTAGTTAATAAATGAACGGTAGCTGCAGTTGAACAGAGTTATTTTTTGCATGTCAACTACTGATACACCACCCTGTCAACCACTGAAAATTTCAGAAATCGGAGTGTCAACTATTGACTCAAATCAGAGAACTAAGAAATTTTATATTTCTCCTTTCTTAGCAGACATAGTCTATTTTTTTATGGAGATTCTTTAGGAGAATGTATGAAATATACAGGACACCAAAACAAGAGGTCCTGTTATAGAAATTAGAGCAAATGTGGTTGAAATTGTACAAAATGATTCTTATACTGTCAACTACTGGTGCTTTTACCCTACACATATAAAACTACAGCCACAAAGTCAAAATATATTTTCATACGATTTTAAACTTCACGCTACCGCTTTTAACCAAGCGAACGCGAATTCATTAAATTATATATCAAAATAATAATCCAAGCCAATCCGTCTCCGTGTTGGTTTGCTTCACCAAGCGCTGCGCTGCACCGCTTCGAAGAGACCAGAAGAGTCTCTACAAGTAGTTATTTCACTGACCGAAAGAGGTCTCTGATGCTGGTGGCTCTGCTCTCCCATCCGCTGCAAGTAATGTCAAGGCCGGTATAGAGCGCAGCTCGTATTCAGTCGGCCGTGATATCTACTCATTTCGCGGGAATTACGAGTCTTGTTCTGTGAGTCTTTTGGTGTCTTCATCTTGCAGTGTCTTGTGGTTTTATTAATTTGTTCTGCTCCTGTGGGATTTGAAATGGCTACAGTAGGAAAGAAGCGTGTTCGGGGCTCGAATTTCTCAGCACTGGAGAAAGAAATTTTTGTGAATTTAATCACCAAGTGGGGGGATATCATAGAGTATAAAAAGACAGACGGTCCTACTGTTAAAGAGAAAGAGAAAGCATGGCAAAACGTGGCGAACGAATTTAATAGCCATTTGAATGTTGCATCAAGGAGTGTGAAACAAATTAAAAGTTTATATGATAATTTAAAAAGGAGTGCGAAGAAAGAAAACGCGAACGATAAATTCGAACGTTATAGGACGGGATGAGGTACCTACGTACCTACTACCACCTCAAATAGTGAAAGGATATTGGCGCTAATTGAGGACCAAGTTGAGCCTCTTCAAAATGAGGACGACTGCGATGCAAAGTATCACGGTAAGTTAAGTCTCAAAATTGTCATTTCTTAGGTTAATCAAGTGATTTTGTTCCTCATGTTATTATTATTAAGGAAAAGTGCGCACAATGTGCATTACATTAATTATTTACAAAATTCTGTTCCTCATGTTATCACAATTCAATAAACGTTTGTGCAAGTTTTCGAATTTACATAACCTTGAATGTTATCTCAGCTGGACTTCTGTTAGCAACTTTGTTCTGTTTAAATAGCTTCGGAGCCTGATATTGATTAGTTTGCTATCTACCAACTCATTTTTAAGTAGGCCTGCTGCTTTAAATTACAATGCATATGGGAAAGAGAGTGATAACCTGAATGTTCTGCCTTGTAAAACACCAACCTGCTATGAAGGATTAGTGGAGATTAATATGTAGTGGCCTGTCTTGAGATATGAATCATACAATAGGTTATTGCAATTTATGATATAGTCATTAAATGTAAATCTGCTAATCATAGGAGATATGTGGCATATTCTTTTCAGAAGATAATCCAGGCACCAGCAGGCCACATTTAAGTCCATGCATCGCCAACCAAACACAAATTTCGACGCCCACGGTGTATGATCTGCCCGTGGAAGTAGAAGAGGAGAGGGAAGAAGAAACCCCAGAGCCAATTAGGCATGTAAGTACTCTGTTGCAAGCCAATACTGAACTTGCGTATTAATATCAGCTTCAAAATGATAACAATATAGTAGATTCACATTGCGTGTCAGTGGATGATCGGCAATATCGAGAACAGCAGAACCCACAATAAAATAAAATTTTCTAAACTACTGAAATTAGCCGTAAATTCCTTCTGTAATGATTTAAAATAGATCTGGAAATGTAGTTTAGCCTACTCCTCCGCAGTCTATAACCCACCCGCCTTTCCCTCTTTATATCATGACTTATATAGTAAAATTCCAGTTGTGTCTACCAAAATACGCATGTATCGTGCACAAGTACAGTATTGCCTACCCCCACGCATGTGGTACTAGTTGTATAGGCTTTCTTTTTTACTAGGCAGCGTGGCCCTGTGGGCCAGTGCATATGCATCCCTGGTTTTTGTTACGCATATGACTGACCTTGTGTGGTGGTGTATTTTATATCTTACATGTTGACAATGCTAACGTGACTTCAATGTGTTCCCATATGTGCACTTAGGTAAAAAAAAAAAACTCAATGCACTTGAGGAATATGGAATATGGCTGCCTTCGCTCAAAGAGCAAGAAACAAAACCACATAATTTAGCACATATTTCCAGTGCACTAGCGATATTGGACAGCAATTTCAATTGGTGGCTCTTGCTGTAGCACACGGTGTCACGCTTCAATGTTTGTACTTACTGTGCCACGATATTGAAGCTGACTGCGTTAAGCAAACCACGTTCACGCTATAAAATAAAGAAATTATCAACATTCACTTTCAAGTAATGAACTCGTGAAAAATACGTCGCCATGTTGTATAAGGCTTGTATTAAGCCATGCTGCCAACCTATATTCACTGCACTCCATGACTGTCCGGACGAAAATTACTGCTTGTACTACAAGCAAGGGGGTCTAGGATGTAAGCTTCAGGTTAGGTTTGTGTGGTATGTAAAGCCTTATTAATTTACACAAAGAATTTAACAAGTATGCATGGTTTGAAGCTCTAGTGTCGTCCATTACTTTATGGATGTTGCCATTTTGTGCCTAGGGAAATTATGTATCGCAATCTATATTACTCCTCAAAAATCAGTAATAAAAATGTAAAAATATATGAAAAAAAGTGCCAAATAAATGAAAAATTGAAAAGAAATAACTTCTACAGTTCAGACCACGGTTTTAGGGCGATGAGTCCCGGTTTGTCTTACAGAGGACAGGTGGCGAATCTAATTGATGTGGGAGTTCCTTTCCGTGCAACTGAAAACTCGCGTATCAATTGCACATGCCTGAGGCTCTCAGACTGTCCTCGGTACGACTTTGAAACCACCGGCCAAAAGCTGTGGCCTAAACTCTACTTGACCTTTCAAAGCAGAATAAATATCCTGATGCATTTCTTTTTAACGCAACGTTTTCAAAATAACTTATTGCGATACATATTAGTTACATTCTTTGTGTTGAGGCCTTACAAAAAGCAAACATACACCTAACCTGAGGCTTACGTCAGGACCCCATGCTTGCAGTACAGGCGATGATTTTAGTCCAGGCAGTGGTCTAACCCAGTAGCGAGGAATGGTTTCGTCCTGATAATGGCTTTAGAGGAGTGCAGCCTTGCAATTAAATTGAACTAACCTGAACAATCGTAACTTGCCATCAAACCTTGCACAACCTGAACTGAATTTGTATATGACTGCACCACATTCTTTTGAAACTTCATACCAACATACAGAAAATGAAAACGGCAATGCTACATAGCAGCAAATCAAAACACTATTACATCTAACAAACATGACCCTACATAATTCGTAACGTCTTCGACCACTAGTCTGGTACAGATCGCAGTATATACTTGACCCAGCTGTTATGTTTTGCACAACCAGAAACGCCTAGCTGCTGCATAATAAATGTTGTGGCCACTCCTAAAAGTATTGCACGCACTTTACTTGTGTTTGGTGCTGCGCCCTGGACTAGGGTAGTTCACCCAGTAGCCGCAGGCAGTCATTGGGCAAAGTGTTCATCCCTATCCTAATCGTCGTGTGGGTTCAGGAGAGCAATAGCATAGTTCATGAGATGTTGTCTTTAGTTTTAGTATTTAGTTAATAAATTACTATAATTGATTAAACGATGTGTTTCATTTACATCTGGTACCAGAGTGATGTTAAGGTAACAACTTGTTGGGATATTCCACTATTCTATTATCAGTTGGTCCAGCAGGAGTGTGCGCAGTTGGTTTAGGCAGTGAATTATAAATATTTATCAGCCTAACCTGAAGAATATTGCATGAATTATTTATACACTTAATAATTAAACACACTTGTATAAAAGGTATATTTTGTTAGTAGATCTTGTTAACCTTATTCGAGATGAGAAATGGCAATGACCGTTGGAAGTCAGCAACTGCAGCAGATCTATTAAAAAGTTTAATCAATTGTAAATCATATCATCATCATATCCATTTGGTTTGCTCTGCTCCTGACATGATATTTCCTGATGTTCCATTTCACTTCCATCACACCTCTAGTCTGATTTGTGGAATCTAATCCAACACTCAATGGTGGCGGCGAACTATACTAGCGTATACACCAGGTGATACACACTTTCCGCTTATGACCCCTAGTGTGAAGACTAAAACGTTAGGCAAAATCGGATAGACAATTATTACTTTGTACTTATCTACATATAGTTTTATTTTATCTGACAAGTAAATTTACAATTGTACAATAGAAAAGGCTACATAATTACAAAAGTCAACAAACAGAAACATTTTGTGTCGAGTCTTATTATTTAATGTATATATTCTATAGACATCGAACAGTAACCAAAAACACCATTCATAATTAATAAAGTTTGCTTTTGTATTTTATGGCATGATAAATAACGTTGCATATAAAATTAGGCCTCTTGAAGCAGTTAGTAAAGGCTCTTCGTAAAGATTCTGAAACTTTTTCAATATTTAAAGAATTTTTTTCCTAAATTGTCAGAAGCTAAAATTAAATCTGGTACTTTAGTCGGTCCTCAAATAAAGAAACCAATGGCCAGTGAAGAATTTCCACAATTACAGTACTGAACTCCCACGAAAAACAAGCATGGTACAGCCTTAAAGCAGTGATCCATGGCTTCCTTGGAAATAAAGCTGAGAATTACAAAGAGCTTATTTCCAGTATGCTTGAGAACTTCAAAACTCTTGGGTTGCAGAATGTCCCTTAAAGTACACATGTTACATGCTCACTTGGACCAATTTAAAGATAACTTGGGGGCATATTCAGAAGAGCAAGGGGAACGTTTTCACCAAGACGTGATGGACTTTGAGCAACGTTATCAAGGACAATATAATGAGAACATGATGGGTGATTACATTTGGAGGCTAATACGAGAAAGTTCATATCCACACAGAAGAAGTACCAAAAATATTAATATATTAAGCTTGTTTGTATTTAGATTATAGGCTTTTGCGACCGGTGTCTAGTTAATTATCTAGGCTTACAGAATGATGATGATGATAATTGTTGTTTTAAGGGGCCTAACATCTAGGTTATCGGCCCGCTTACAGAATGGAGCCGCGTCGTGTATCAGAGATCATTTCGGCTGTCATTGCAGCAGCCTTAATCACGGGTACGAGCCGAAACTTCGGGAAGCGATCTCTGCTACACGATGCGGGTCCATCTTGTAGGCCTAGACGATAAAATTGTTTTTTATGACGTGTAGATAAATAAATATGAAATTAAAGTTTGTTTGTGTTTGAACTTATAAAAATAGAGAATTTCCTTCAAAAATTTGAACTTTCGTTGTGTTAGTTCCAAAAGCAAACTTTATTAGGTAAAACTATTTTTTCTTTCATTAGTTAGGCATGACAAATCAAAATAAGACCTGCAGAACCCTGACTCAAAATTCGTGTTGACTTTTGTTATAATTCAGTTCCTCAAAATGTTATGCTGTACAGTATTCTCGGTTTGCAGGAATCGACGACACCAACTGGACGGAGGAGAAGGTCAGAAGCCTTTCGGTGCCGCTCCAACATTGCTGAGCTGGCAGCACACTCTGTAAATCTCTGTCAGCTGGAAGAAGAGCACGCAAATAAAAAATTTGAAAAAGAAATGGAATTATTAGATGTAAAAATTCAAAATGCCAAATTGAAAAGAGAATTATTAACTAAAAAATTAGCATTAATAAATCTATAAAAGCATTCCTTGATGTGAAAGTTTTTTACCCTATAGTAGCCTTTCCTTCCTATTAATCCAAAATTTCCCTCACTGATTAGTATGTTTGTAGGTTGCTTATATGATGTAGCGATTTCATTTAGGGGTTTCAGGCAGGATGGTTATTGTCCTTATGTCCGGTTTCATAGTCGTACAGAGGACAGTCTGCGAGCCTCATGCACGTGTTTTTGATACGCGAGTTACCTTCCGCGCATCTGAAAACTTGCGTTTCAATTGCACGTGCCTGTCCTCTGTACGACTGCGCAATCGGGGTTTACCGGCCAAAATCTGTGGTGTGAACTGGACTTGGGTGTATTTCTAGTTGGGATAGAAGTGTCAAGGTCTACCATCTCCTGCCTGGAAATCACGTCCATGATAGCAGTTGTCCTTGTAAGGCATAGCCAGAAACCAAATTCTGGTTAGGACAGCAAACTATGTTTACCCTAAGCATCCGTGGAGAAATAGGATTGGAGCATTATACAGTATCGGTTTCTGCAATTCTTTCGTTCCCGTTTTGGTAAGCTGCTGACGAGGGGAGGATACGATGCTTGGGTCACGAATCGAACCATTTTGGGAATATTTGGCGTCATCTTGAGTACACGTGTAGGGCATGACTAGGCGTATACCAGGTGAAAGTAGTCAAGGTGTGCTTCTCAGCCGTTTCAGAGTAATTAATTAATTGCAATTACAGTGCGGCGTCTGTGCGTTGTACGCTAGCAAGAATCCAACGAGTTTAGTTATTGTTGTTTTAAGGGGCAGAACTAAGAGGTCATCTGCCCCTCTTAACATGGATTAAAATATACAAATTTGGAAAGGAATTTAAAATTTAGAGGTGGATACCTACATTTGAAAAGACCGAAAATTAATAAAACTAATAATTATAAAAATAAACAAATTACGGAAAAACAAAAAACTATCATTCAAAAACTGACAAATCATTGATGGGTCAATGTACACTAGAACATTTAGATTGCTGGCCCTAACCCACTCTCGCTTATAAAGCAGATACCGCGATCAGCAGCCACTGCGTCATCGGCTAATATGAGTTGATGATGATAATTGTTGTTTTAAGGGGCCTAACATCTAGGTTATCGGCCCCAAATATGAGTTGGAGTGTCATCTGCAAACCAAGATTTCTTCGTAAGTCGGCAAGATCCACACACTCAGTTAAAATGTGGGCCACGTTGAAAACTGCTCCACAGTTACAAAGTATTATGTACGAGTGGGTGGATCTTGTATGACCTATCCTTAGCCTAGACAAAATGACGGAGTCTCTCCGCCACACGCGAATAGTTCCCTTGATCGCTGTCAATTTACTGGGCAGTGGGTCGGCTAGCCACAGACTCTCCCAAAATGCTAGAACTTGTAGGCGTATCTGAGAGCGAATATCTCTAGCGGGTGCCTCCATTGGTCGAGGTGATAATGATACCACCTTTTTAGCAGCTTGATCCGCTAACTCATTTCCCGCAATTCCCATGTGGCTTGGAAGCCACAAAAAGGTGATTCAAGTGTCGGCATGCCACAGCCCGGCTAGTAGGTCGTGGATTCGCTGCACTAGGGGGTGTTGCAGGAAACATGTAGCAACGAACTCGAAGAGTCGGTACACACGAGAAGTGGATTCGTGCATCTTGTAGTGCAAACTGCACAGCTTCATACATGGCAACGAGTTCTGCAGTAAACACACTACAGGCCTCAGGCAAATAGATCTTGGTATTTGCACCATCAATAACGTAAGCACAACCCACCTTCGAACCCGATGAACTATGCTGTGGAACTGCCTCCGGTAAACGGAGACATCCGTGTTCACCTTAGGACTTCTGTGTAGATCTAACCGAATTTCCAACGAGCGCGTTGTGCGTAAGTGCGGGATCGCTGGATCGAATCCCACCTGGTATAGGTTAGCAGACTTCACCCTTACGAATGAGAAAATGGGAAGGCAGTTGTGAGCTGGATTTTATTCAATGAAACCCATGTTTGTAGAAGGTTTCTTATAAAAAGCACTACTGGGGCTTTTTGAGCAAGAGTCCTGCCAAAGTGAATTGTGGTTGGATCATGTACCAGGGCTCTGAATAAACAGCTGTGCCCTAAAAGGTACACCACCAACAGTCAAATAATATTGTCAAAACAGTATAAGGGATACTAGTAGATTTGTTGATAAAGTCAAATCCACGAGTCTTTTCATTATGAAACAACTGGCCCATAGTTATCTGGAATGCCTGTGGTTCTGTTATGGCTATTCACTTGCCCAAGTTACCACATAGCTTTAAACAAGCTGTTTTCTGACATTAGTACAGCCATCATAATGACACAGGTTACCAGACAGATTCTCTGGGACTGCGTGACCACGATGTCTTAAAGCTCCAAAATGAAATCGACAACATTTTCTGACAACCAAAAACAGGACATCACATAAAATAAATCAATATTTGAAAAAAAAAAAGAGTACAATACATACCTTGTGCTATGCGAAATGCTGCTCAGCTATGGCATTCCGAAACGCAACTGCTGTTCCATGTTCTTGGCCCACGTGCAAGCCCACATCTTGGTCATCAACGTTATGTCCTCTTTGGTCGAAGTACTGATGTAGCCTCAGGTTGTCAGGAGGAATGTTGTCCCTAGTTTTAATGGCTATGTTGTGGAGAACTGCCGTTGCTATTATTATCTTCAATGTTGTCTGCATTTTTGTACGCAGCCCCAATCTGAGGATTGGAAATCGCCTCTTCCAGACACCATACATACGTTCCACACAGTTCCTAGCTCTTTTGTGAGCTCGGTTGTACCTTTCCTGAGCTCTTGTTTGTGGATCTAGGTAAGGTGTCAATAAATATGTTCTCAAAGGGTAACCATTGTCACCCAAGAGAACCCCACTATCTACACGCCTTGTCTCAAGATCGGCTCTAATTCTAGAGTTGTTAAATATTGTACTATCGTGTACAGAGCCTGGCCAACGTGCAACTATGTCCCTTATGAGGAGCTCCGAGTCGCAAACTGCCTGGATATTTAAGGAAAAATATCCTTTCCTGTTTCTATATGTTTCACCCCTGGCATGACCAGGAGACTGAATAGGAATGTGAGTGCAGTCCAAAGCACCCAAAACACCAGGAAAATGGGCACTTTCAAAAAATCTCTGCATTGTTTCATTTTGCTCTTCCGCCCGAGGAAAATATATATATAGAGGTTGTAATCTTGCAATTGCAGCAGAAACTTTGTGTACTATCCTACTTACTGTAGCTTTAGACACTCCAGCTGTGTCTCCCATAACTATTTGAAATGACCCTGTTGCATAAAACCTGAGTGCAATAAGAAATTGCTGAGTTGGTGAAAGAGGCAAATTTCTTTGTGTAGGGTATTCTAACCTCTCTTCAATTTCTTCCAACACTTTCCTCACAACATATTTCGACAACCTATACCTCTCCAGAAACTTTTTTTTCTGACAGTTGCAGGATGTCATTTGCCCTTGGCAAGAGTTCTTGTTCTCCAACATTGTTCAAATGGTCCAAATACAACATCTGAGCACGAAACGCGTATTCCCTTGCTGCCATTTTTAATAACACTACCGGCATGTTAAACTACTTAACTGAGCAAGAATGGGATGTTAAATTAACGGATAGTTTAACGATTTGTTAGCAGTAACGTTGGTTGATGGAACACCATTTTGCTAACATTTCCGTTAAATTACCTTAACGGGTCGTTAAAATTTTAACGAAGGTTGATGGAACCGGCGTTAAATTTGGCTAACAAACCGTTAGTTAACAGATCGTTATAATTATAACATTCTGTTATAGATTACGTGTTCCACAAATCTTTTTAACAAGTCGGTTAACAAATGATGCGTAAAATGTCACTTGCTGTAAGGATCAAGGAAGCAGTGAACGGCATGGATGGTTTTTCAGACTTCTGAACTGTCTCTAGTCAACTTGTATTCATTTGTTTGCTATTCTCGAACTCAAACGACGGTGCTGCCGTTATCTGGAACTAGCGTAAGGGCGATGGAAACATAAACAAACAGAACTGATGCTACATTCGCTGCTCGGTTCCCGTAGCGATCGGACGTGTGTGCTGTCTCGTGCGACTCTGTGTGGTTGGAAGTTTGTGCGTTCACCCACGTGGGTAATATTCGTGAGTGATCTAGTCGTAGTTTTTTATTTTGTGTTAAATTATCCTTTTGGGTAAGTGTTTTTGTAACTAAAACAATCTTTCATCCCCATGTCCCTTCCCGGGGATGGGGTCAAGGACAAACCTCCGGAGTTTGCCCCTCCTGAATCTGTCAGTCAAATAGAACCAATCCTGGTAGAAACTGTTCCTATGGACACTACATTAATCTTAAATGAACGTGATATCCTCCAGACTGTTGCTGGTTCGACAACCTCTCAGGAGGTTTCTCAGCCAACGTCACCTCTTATTACCCCGAAATTGGTTCCTCAACACACATACGGTGCTCACCACTCTGGCCCATATAACGTCTTTATCGAATCAACTAACCCGAAACAAATCGGCAATGCTCACCGAATGGTTTTGGGCCGTCTGTTCTACCAACATAAGGTCCCGGACATTGTCTCCATAAAACGCAAGGGCCGGAATCGCGTTGAAATCCTATTTCGAACCCGTACTGCAGCAAATTCCATGCTTAAGCATCCTCTGCTCACGGAGCGTTCCCTGCGGGCATTTATCCCATCCTCAAACGTTCATCGTGTGGGCGTCATTCGTGGCGTCGACACCACACTTACTCAAGACGAAATACTAGAATTCATTCAGTCACCTGTCCCTGTGGTTGCCGCGCAACATATGAATAGGAAAAAATATACTGATGGAGTTCCGGAATATATTCCTACAGGCACCGTGACAATTACCTTTGATTCGCAAACTCTCCCTACTAATGTATCCCTTTTCAGTGTTTATTTGGAGGTCCAAGCTTTTATATTCTCCCCTATTCTATGTCGTCGCTGTCAGCGATATGGCCACGGTAACGATAATTGCCGTTCTCGCGAACCCCGCTGTGGCACCTGCTCCCTCAACCATAATACGGTTGAATGTACACAGATCATACGTAAGTGCGTTAATTGTGGTGAAAACCACGCAGCGGGGTCCCCTCGTTGCTCTGTACATCAACGACAACTCGAAATTAAGAAGCAGATGTGTCTGCAAAATAAATCCTACTTTGATATTACGAATGCGTCAAATGCGCCTCCTGTCTTCAACCCATTGTTGGTGCCCCAACAATTCCCCGCTTTACCCCCCTCTCAATCTCCCCCGATCGAACCCGCCCGTAAAAGAAAATTCACTCAGATGATCCCTAGCTCCCCCAAACTGACACCCCAATTAGGGTACGACTGTGCTGCATACCTCAATATCTTACGACCGACCCCCTTTCCTTCCTCCTCACTTTCTACTTCTACCACCCTTCCCTTTTTTTCTCAGCCTCAACCATCAACCTCCCACGACACCTCGGTGCGTGGTCCTTCCTCCGACACCACACCTGGTTTCCCCAGTGTGCAAAACACTTCTGCGGAAATTACCCACGATTTCGCCCAATTGTTGGAGTTATTAGGCTCCAATACTCAATGGGTTTATTTGCTACAACGATTGCGTGACAAGGTACTACCCTTAGTTAACCTTCCTTCTGCTGACCCGCCTTGTTAAATGCGCTTATTACAATGGAATTGTCGGAGTGTAAATAACAAACGACATGAGGTACTATCTCTTAAATTCTTTCCAACCTGATTTATTTTTACTTCAAGAAACGTGGTTAAAACCACATTTTAAATTCAGCATTCCAGGATATAATACCGAACGATCAGATGGCGATGGTTTCGGGGGCATTCTTATCCTTATCCGCAATACCATTCCCTACACCCGTCTTCTCTTATTTAATACCCTTCCCTCTACCTTTCTTATTGCTATCCGTATCGATGCTCTTACCATACTCAATTTCTACTGCCCTCCTAGCGTACATGGCAATCGATTCCAATGGCAAACCTTCTTTCAACAGTTTTCTCATCTTACCCACTTCCTTCTAGGGGGTGATTTTAACGCCCATCATCTCTCTTGGGGCAGTGAAACAATTAATGACAAAGGCCGCCACGTTCTTCATGCCACCACTCTGTGTCATTTTTCTATTTTAAATGATGACTCCCCGACTAGAATTTCCATCCCCAATCGCAATAATAGTGCTGTCGATCTTTCGATTGTCACAGCTGACTTACGTCCGTCCTCTACTTGGTATACTCTATCTGATACTCACATGAGCGATCATTTTCCCATATTAATCGACGTTACTCACGGTACTCTCCCGCCCCCCCCCCTCGTTTCCCCCCTCTCAGTCCCGCGTACTTAGTAATTTTGATGCTGCATTTTTTCAAACCTGGCTCACTGACCATCCTTTGGATACTCATTCTTCTCCTTCCGTTGATTACCAACGGTTGATTCATCTTATCACCACATATCTCGATACATACCACCCTATCACGACGCGCTTTTCAAACAGTGGACCACGTCACTATCAAATTAAATGGTGGGATAATGAATGTACAGCCTGGGTGAAACGCCGGAAATGCTGTTTGAGAGACCTTCGTCGCCACAATACTTATGAAGCGTACGTCAAATATAAAAATTTAATAGCCAAGATCCAACGTGGATTCAATTTAAAACGTCGTACAGCCTGGAAGACCTTCACCGAAACCCTCTCCTGCCAAAGTTCCTCCTCATTCATTTGGCAGTCAATTAATTCTATTAACCGCACTCGATCTCGACAAGCCCACCCTCCTACTTCCCCCGCAGTTTACCTTCAGTTCCTATCAACGCTCACTCCCGATTTTGTTCCACCTGACATTCCAATTCCTATCGCCCCTGTCCACCCTCATTTTCAGACCGTCATTTCACCATTCCAACTTTCTGAGATTGACCGCGCCCTTCTTCCCAAAAAATCCTCCTCCCCTGGTCCCGATGCAATTACGTATCAGATGCTCCGCTTGTTGGCTCCCCCTGCTCAAAGGGTGTTACTTGCATTCTTCAATTCTATTTTATGTGGCTTTCCCGTACCTACGTCCTGGAATTTCTTCCACTTAATCCCCATCCTTAAACCGGGGAAAATTCCTTCTGATCCGTTGAGTTACAGAGGAATAGTTTTAGGTTCTTGTCTTCGAAAATTATTCCATAAACTCCTACTAAATCGTTTAACATGGTGTATGGAATATTATTTCCAACTTCCTAAATATCAGTTTGCTTTTCGGCGGGGAAAAAGTACGGCGGATGCTCTTAACCTCTTTATAACTGATCTCGTTCTCGCTCGCAGTCGTAAACAATCGACGATCGCAGTGTTTTTAGACATTCAAGGTGCTTATGACAATGTTCATCTCCCACAACTCTTCTCAAAATTATATTCTTTCCACTTCCCCAGATGTATTCGTTCCATTCTGCTCCAATTACTCACGAACCGTCAAATCATGTTGAAATACCACGACCCGACCTCTTCGATTCGATATACTTCTCACGGCTTGCCCCAGGGTGATATCATGAGCGGGTTTCTCTACCTTCTCTACACCGCCGATCTTGAACGTTTAATTTCTCCTCATGCTCGACTTATTCAATTTGCTGATGACATTCTGCTCTATAAAACTGCGAACACGGTAGACGAATGTATTCTATCTATTCAAGATGTCTTATTACTCCTGCATAACTGGTTTTCCAAACATGGCTTTCAAACCTCTTCACGGAAAAATGCCGCTATGCTTTTTACCTCTACTCGCCGCCCTCCCCCTCCACACGTATATATTGGCCCTCTTACCATACCTTTTCGCACTTCCTTTAAATATCTAGGGCTTCACATTGACACTAAATTAAACTGGAATGCCCACTTCTCCGCCCTACAAACACTGCTTCATCCGAGAATCAACATCCTTCGCTCGCTTACTCGCCGTCATTGGGGCGCTGACCCTTCTGTCCTCCTCCGTGTTTATCAAAATATCATTCGCTCTGTCTTAGAATATGGGTGCCATTTCTTCGACTTAGCCCCTCCTCGGTCGTTGCAAAAACTAGATACGCTACAATTCCAAGCTCTACGCATAATAACTGGAGCTTTATCATCTTCCCCCACCAACGCCTTATTAGTCGAGACAGGCGAATACCCACTCCATGTACGTCGAACTTTTCTCTCTAGCAAATATCTTTTAAAAAATTTATCCTTATATAACCATCCTATACTTCCCAAACTTCAACTCATGAGTGAATACCGCCTCCAAAACCGGTTTTACTCTGCCCGTTCCCCTTCGTTGCTCCTTGCTTATCAATTTCTTCTTCCCCTTAAGCCGAATATCTTACAAACCCGCACTCATTTGTCACACAGCGGCAATTATCCCGTTCAATTTTTCTCCCCCTCCGTCTTTCTGAATGTTTTTCAATCCTTACCACCTCCAGTTAGAAACCTCCCTCACCTCTGTCACCAACAGCTTCAGGCTTTCCTTCATCACTTCCCTAGTCACACCCCCTTTTATACTGACGGTTCCAAACGATCTCAAGCCCCCTTTACAGGCGCATCAGTCTACGCCCCTGCTCTTGATCAAACTTTAACATTCTCCTTTCCGTGCGATATTTCGATTTTCACCGCAGAAGCCTTTGCTGTTCGTCATGCCTTACAAGTTATTAAACAATTATCCATCAAACAAGCTATAATATTATCTGACGCTCACAGTGTCTTGTCCGCTCTCCTTTCTCCCTATTCATCACAAAAATGGTATATTCATTCCATTCAAAGATTATCTTACGAATTATCCCACGCCAATTTTGACATCCTTTTTGTATGGATTCCTGGCCACGCTTCGATCCCTGGTAATGAAACAGCTGATACACACCCCAAATCCGCGACCCTTGGCCACGGCACGTGCTATAATATTTCTGTCCCGTCGAGCGACTTGCTTTTAAAATCCAAACAACACTTCCAACAATCATGGCAAACCATTTGGGATACAACCTCTCGGTTCAAGGGTACCTTTTATTACAGACTTCTGCCCCATATCCCGATCACACCTTGGTTTTCCTCCTGTACTTACACACGTCGTCATATAACTACCATAATCTGTCTCCGATTTAATCACTCCCTTACCCCGGATAGGTTGTTCAAATTCAAACTTCGCGCCACCGACCGGTGTGACTGTGGACAATCTATCGGTACCATCCAACATCTTATATTCCAATGTACTCTATTCGAACGCCCTCGTATAAATTTCATTCGTGAATTGCTCCAACTTGGATTTGTACAGCCCTTGTATATTACATATTTGCTACACACTCCGACAATTCCTATTGTTCGTGCGATCGTCTCTTTTTTAGACGCCTGCCACCTTCAATTATAACGTTGTAAATAAATGGTTCCTTTATCTGTTGACCCGGTGTTACCCAGTTTTGTAGTATATAGTCGCCTTGGTGGGTCACTAGGCGTGAAGATTTTGCACCTTGTGTTATATTCCTTCCTTTTCATCTATCCCTTTCTTAAATTTTTACATTGCAACGGTTCAGTATCATAAGTGAGTTTATTCTACTTCCAACCACATCGCGCGGTTCTCGCCCTCAAGAAGTATTAATCCCCTCAACTGGCGACTGGGTGAAGAGCTCTCTCAGGCCCAAAAAATCTCCTGAATGAAAGAAAGAAAGAAAGAAAGAAAGAAGAACTGATGCTATGAGTGTGTTTCTATCTCCCAAAATTTTAATAATGGCACCCTGTGGCGTTAACGAACAGCTGATTCCTCACCTCAAGTTAAAACGCAATGAGAGTGAAACGCGAATTATGATCCGCGTCATCCTGGGTTGTTATTGGCTGGCAATTATTACCAGCCATTGGCTGCCCGCGGGTTTGTTTACAATTATCACCAACATGGCAGCGAGAGGAATAGATTTCTACATCAATTAAATTGCTAGAAATCTATTCCAGTTCATGACAGTATGAAGTGCAAATCACTTATTTATGAGGAATTGTATGTACGTTTATATTTAAATTGAAGCGTGACACTGTTCATCAAAATTTGTGAAAATAAAAGTACAAATCAACACTCTTGCCAATCAACTGTAAGTTTCTACTACTTTGGATGTAAATCAATTGGCTGTCGTTTCCACCAGTTTTATTCATCAGTTCGAAATACATTCAGTACAATAACCTTTTGTGCACTATAAAACTACATTATAGACAATTGCATATTGATGTTGCTGTCTGCTTATATTTACCAATTTCATGACATGTAATTTGTAGGTTATGCCTAATAAGGCATATAATTTAAGTGGCCGTTTGTAATGTGAAGTCCTTACTGTATTTATGTACAAATATTTTGGTTTAACTAATGAAGCAAGGATTAAAAGTGCAATTTGCACTGCCACCCTTTTTTTTTTTTAAATATTGATATGTAGTTTCTCAGTCTGGTAACTTCTTGGATTTGCTTGAGATAGATTTATAGTAATATACTACCTTATTAACCTGCAGGCTGAGTTTTTTTTAAAAACATGCCCAGGTGCATACAGTAGCATAAGACCTACTGCAAGCTATGTCGATCCTAAATGTAGGCCTATTATAGTGCTCATGTCAAAGGTCGTCCTAAAGTTTTAACTATTGAGACTTGATTTGCATCGAAGATAATTTCAGCTGAGTCTGGCAAGGCTTCATAAACTTGGGCGTGACTTCACATTTTGATTTTTCCTATACAGCTTTTGATACCAACCACAAATCACAGTGTTTCAAGATTTGCTCTCATTAAACATCACCAATACTTTTTTTTTTCCCTGGTGGTGGGCTGTGTTGGAGTCTACAGAAAATAAAGTTGAGAAATAAAAATACATCTTAGGTTTCCATGACACAGTTGCATTTTATCCTACTATATCTGCACTCAATATACCAATCCTACCAATGTTTCCTAATTCCTCATGCTGCATAAATAAACATGACAGATTACAGCATTAGCAATGATGACAGTAATTTATGAACTGCTAAAATGTTTTTAAAAGATGCATAGAAAGTGGCTTGATAAACCCTGTATCATCAATCCATTTAAACATTCCCACAGAGCTCTAATCAGAAGCTCATTTTATGTGCTACAGCCATGTAGAATAAACCTCCCTCCCAATAACTTGTAGGCCTGACCTGAACATAATCCATGTTAAGAACTGTTTTTTGGTTCACAGGAAAACCTACCATTTAAAATCTTGCACATAGGCTACTAATCATATTATGGTGCAATTACCCACGGTAATTTTAAAAATCCTGGCTATCAACTACTTATTTAAATATTCCAGACATCTTTCTTAACTCCACTTTTACTGACAGCATGTAAGTCCTTACTACTGTCTTTCAAGCCATTGACCAGTTATTTTTTTCACGAGGAACTATTTTAGTCATTCTTCTCTATGTGAAATGCAGTTGATGACAACTGCCTGGAAGACTCAGGTGTTTTTTCTTGTGTCACTTCTCTGGTTGCCTACGACACTTCCTAATTATTAACAGAATGTTTCATTGAATTGTTGTATCCAATTGACCAACTCGTAATATATTATGGCTTGCTTTAATATTCCTATGATACACCTTTAGATCCCATACATTAATGAAATATACAATAACATAGGCTGACATGTTGAACCAATCTCCCATTCCCTAACACTCCCAACTAATGGGACATAAGCTACCTAGTGATTGGTCTCACATTGCTTCCATCTTCATGTACCGTATCCAAGATGGCGGCTATGGCTAGTAATGATTGTTCTCCGTGCGGGAAAAAAGTGAAAAATAGCGAGGAATTCGTTAGTTGTGAAGGGGATTGTGGGCGTAATTTCCACAAGGAATGCACAAGACTTTCTAAGAAGGCTTACGAGTCTATAAAAAGTGATCCGCAAAAGGTGTGGATATGCAATCGCGACGATTGTCACCCACCACTCAATTTCAGTGATTGTGACTTGGTGAAGGAGGTTACAGAAAAGATACAGTTGTCTGTAAATGAACTAAGGAACACTTTCATGCAGGACTTAAAAATAATTAAGCAAGCCACGGAATTCATAAACGAGCAGTTTGAAGATTTCAAAAACCTCACAAATGAGATAAAGAAAAGAACACTGGAAATGGAAAAATCGTTGGCGAGTATAAACAATGACACGAAGCAAGCGTTAGATGGGTCAGAAGACCTTAAGCAGTACACGCGTAGGAACAATTTGATATTAAGTGGAATGCCAGAAATGCCGAGGGAAAATGTTTACGACCTAGTGATCCAAGCTTCCAGGGCATTGGGTGTTGAGTTGGGACTCCGCGACATCGATGTCGCTCATCGTTTGCCGGCGAGGGGCGGGGACGTGGGGCGAATCGTAGTGAAATTCACCAACAGGTGGAAGAAGGACGAAATAGTGAATGCGAGAATTCAGAAGAGAGTTATAACAACCCAGGACATTGGACTGAATTGCCCTATACGCAATATTTTTATAAATGACCACCTATCACCCAGGAACGACTACATTGCAAGAAGATGCCGGATCCTGAAGCAGAATGGGAAGATATTCGGAACCTGGACAAGAGACTGCAAGATTTATGTCCGGGAAGCTCGAGATGGCCCAAGCACACTCATCTGCGGTGAAGCGAAGATCGCCCACCTCGAGAAAAAATACGGACAATAAGTACTGCAGGTATCACACATCCAAAGTTGCATTTTATAAATTTAATGGACGTAGACGATTATAAACACAACGAAACATTAAGCTCTGTTGAAATTCATTGTGATTCTATTGAAAACTATAATTTACATACTAAAAATGAGATTTTGAATTCAAAATTTAAATGTATCTACATCAATGCACGAAGTGTTCGGAATAAGTTCGAGGATATTATGCTCCTTATTGACGAGATTTTAGAAATAGATTTAATAGTCATAACAGAAAATTGGTTGTCAGACAAAGAAACACACTATTATAACATTCCAAGCTTTGAATCACACCATGTAACGCGAGACGGGACTGGAGGAGGTCTGTCAATATATGCAGGGGCGCACCCAGACTTTTGGTTTGGAGGGGGCTTTCCTCAATAACATGATTTCAGCTATGGAAAGAGAATGTGTCCATTATTATTCTTGTATGTAAATATTGTTACGGCTGTGAGTTTGTTTCATCGCTCACCGCATGAGTCACAACTGCCCCAGGGATGGGCTGCTCTGCCTCAGTGTATTGCGTGCGCCTTATGCAACAGGACTACTAGGACAAAGGGATGGTCCAGAATATTCGTGACTCAGCCAGTGAAGGAAACCTCGAGAAGCCGTGAACCCTGGACGGGTCTAGAAGCATTTATTGAGTCACCGGCCTGCTATATAAGAGCGACCTGTCAAGCAGTTGTGGTTTGTTTTTCGAGCTAGTGCGAGAGTTTATCCTGAGCGACAGAAGTGTGGTGACTTGCGAAACCCCTAGTGAAGCCGATTCTCTAGACAGCGAGGGAGTGAGAAGCATACAGGGGACTGCCTGTGTTTTGAGCGAGTGTGATTTCACTGAGCGACAGACGTATTGTGGCGAAGTGCCGTACGAGTTACGAAATCCAGTGACATTGTTTCCCAGCTTGTGAACAGCGAAGCAGCGTGTAGCAAGTTATCGTAAGTAACTGTAGTTTGTGTACATGAGGAAGAGGTGCAGGTAGTTTCTGTCAAGGCCACCTGACTCATTAGGTCGAATTAACTTCTGTGGTTTGTTGACAAGTGAAAGGGGGCAAGAGCTCTCCATAAGGAAGAGACTTGAGGAAACTGGAGTAAGGCTCTAATTGCTTGTATTTGCTGTTGAGTGGTGTATCTTTCTGGCCGCAATAAATTTAATTATTTCATTTAAAGGAACAATCTGTGTTGTGCTTCAACCCACCGTAGTCCAGTTAACAAAAGTGCCACTGGAGGGGGGGGGGGGGGCACGTAACAACTGGTGTCAGAAGCGGGATTACGAACTCAAACACAAGCACAACACCTGACGGTCCTGGTTTCAAAACCCGAGCAGGTCAATTTTTTATTTTAATTTTCCTGTGAGTGCATGCCCTTTACAAGAAAACATCTAAAATGGAAGCGCAATTTGCAGCATTGCTAGAAAAGTTAAGTGGCATGGAAGCCAAGATGGAAGACGGCCAGAAGAAGATGGAGGACGGCCAGAAGAAGACGGAGGACGGCCAGAAGAAGATGGTGGACGGCCAGAAGAAATTTGCCAAGGACCTGAAGGATGACCTGAAGAAGCTGGAAGACGGCCAGAAGAAGATGGAGGACGGCCAGAAGAAGTTAGCCGAGGACCTAACTGCCAAACTAGAAAACGGCCAGAAGAAGATGGAAGACGGTCAAAATATGCTAGCGGAGGATCTGAAGAGGATAGAGGACGGCCAGAAGAAGATGGGAGATGGTCAGAATAAGTTGACACAGGACCTGAAGAAATTAGAACTGGGTCTGCGTGAGGAAGTCACGGCAGTGGAAACGAAGTTCGACGCCTTATAAGTGGAAGTTGCCGAGCTGCGCCAACGCCCGCTGATGGGGGTGGAGGGGAAATTCAACGCCTTACAAAAGGAAGTTGCCGAGCTGCACCAACGCCCACTGACGGGGGTGGAAGAGAAATTCAACGCTCTACAAGAGGAAGTTGCCGAGCTGCGCCAACGCCCGCCCACCGTTACACCGGGAATATCAGGAACGGGATATAGCAGAGTGACGCCCCCTACCTTCGACGGAAAGGTCCCGTGGAGCTCCTACTTACGTCAGTTCGAGGCGGCCTGTTCCATAAATAACTGGAACAACACAGAAAAGGCTACAGCTCTCATTGTAGCGCTGAGAGGTGACGCCCTTAACGTCCTTCAGGCCATCCCGACTGAATCCCAGGACTACGCTTCACTGATCGCCCATATGGAGTCCCGATATGGAGATAGCCATCTTCAGCAGGCCTACCAGATGCAGCTCCGGACCCGGGTACAGAAGAACGCGGAAACCCTGCAGGAGTTCGGGATGGACATCGCACGCCACGTAAGGCTCGCGTATCCAACAGCGCCGGCCGACTTTCTGGAACAGATTGCGACGCAGACCTTCACCGACGGACTACGGGACTCGGACACTCAACAGGCGCTGCAACTCGCGCGCAATAAGACTGTGGCAGATGCGCTGAGCCACGCACTTGAGTTCGAGACGGCAAAACAGGCATCTAGAATGCGCGCGCGGGTGCGTCAGGTGGACATCGACGAACCATCCAAAGCCGACAAGACCAAGCTCCAGGTCGATGAACTGATGGAGGCGCTAGGCCGGTTCTTCAAGGGTCGCAGTACCACCAACAAAAACGTAGCCGAAGGACATCCGGAGAGGCGGCCCGGAAGAGGACTACCGACCTGCTGGACCTGCCGTAAGAGAGGCCACCTGAGCAAGGACTGCGGTGATCAGCGCCGCCAAGGGTTTCCGTCGGGACAGTCAGTCGTAGGGAAACCACGCGGCCCAGGAAAGCAAGTATCAACCAGCCTTGGGGGGCAAAGCTTTGCTTGTGACAGTCGTCAAGCCCCGGCAGTCCAAGTTCGTGTGACTCAGTTAAGGAGGGATAATAGCAGTCTGATGGTCGACGGAGTCGTCAACGGAGAGAGCTGGCCCATGCTAATCGACACGGGAGCATCGAGGACCATCGTCAGTCCCACCGTGATCCCGAAGTGGAGAGTGCAACCCACACAAAGGAACCTCCAACTAATAACCGCGACCGGAGAGACCGCACCGGTACATGGCGAAGCATCACTGGAGTTCGTCATTGGTCGACGTGCGATAAAGCATCCAGTGCTTGTGGCTGACGTATCAAATGAAGTGATCATTGGACTGGACTTCATGGACCAGAACATCATCTTGGATCTGAGTACCAACACTCTGCTCTTCGGAGGTGAGGAACTTGCTTTGCAACCAGCACACGAGGCCGTCACCCCACGACGAGTAAGGCTGAGAGAGGACGTCATCGTTCCCACCAGGACGGAGATCAGCGCCGCCGTAATTGTCGACGGAACTGCTGAGGGAGTGGCGGCTGTCATCGAGCCAAAATATGAGGACATCCAGACAAAAGGATTGTTAGTTGCCAAGACCCTCATCAACACGACGTCTCGGCCGTACGTGCGCCTGCCCAACCCGAACGACTACGACATTACGGTTCACCGGGACACCAACCTAGGAGTCTGCGAGCCTGTTACATGGATTGCCCGCCTCACAGATACGACGGACGGACACCTGCAGACGGACGGTTTGGAAGGTTTCTTTATGTTTATGTGATGCAATGTTTTTAAAGTGTTCCCAGGTTTTTAGGGGGGGCTTAAGCCCCCAAAGCCCCCCGCTGGGTGCGCCCCTGAATATATGTATCTAGAAAATGGGCAACCAAGGTTATTAACACCATTAATAGTTATCACAGTATACTTCAAATTGAAATATTTCAGAAACACAGAATATACAGTGTAATTTCTTACTATAACCCAAGGGAGAGTAATGCAAACGAATTTATGCTTGACTTGAACGCATACTTTGCAATACTAACCCAAACACACTACTCATCGGAGACGATAATATAGATTTTCTAAAAGACAGCATTATTCACAGGGCCTATTCGTCTTTACTGAATTGCTTTAGTTTTTATCCATGCAATACAAGACTGCCAACAAGAATAACGCCTACTTCTTCAACTTTAATTGACCATATACATTCTAACTTTGCCAATGATAACTTCTATTTGTATAATGTTATGAGTGACCTTAGTGATCATAATATTTTAATTCTAGAAATTACATCACAACCAGAAGTGAGTACGCAATTCAATAATCGTTCAAATATACAAACATTTACGAAAATAAGTTATGTCAAACTGAACAATTTCTTTTCAAAAAATAAATTGCCAAATCTATCTACTGACGTCAACGAAGCATATAATCAGCTTTGTGATTTCATTAGTAATGGACTTAAGACAGCTAGTTTAAATATTAAGCAAAAACCACAGGTAAAAGGCACACATAATCCATGGGTAACACATGAGTTTCTGGAAGCGGTAAAAAGAAAAAATAATTTGTATGCAAAAGCTAAAACTAAAAACCCTTCAACTGAAACCATTCAAGAGTACACACAATGTAGTAGGGATGTGACTAGAATGAAAAGAGCACTGAAAAAGTTATACTACAACAATGTAATTAGGGAAGGGAATACGATGAAAGGAATGTGGAAGGCAGTAAATCAAATACTTGGCTAACCTCATAATACACGAAACATTGTAGAAATTGAATATGAAAACGTACGATACACCTCTGGCCAAGATATATGTAGAGCATTTAACATGTATTTCATAAATGTTGTAGAAAACTTGGTTAAAGATCTTACTCCAAAGAACCCAATTTTGCCTTCGAACCAGACGATCTGTAACTCACTATACATAAAACCAACAAATGTGACGGAGGTTAAACAAATCATTCAAAACCTTGCGAACAAAAATAATTACACAGACGATGGAATAAATAACATACTCCTTAAGAGATGTGCCAATCATCTGGCTCCATTGCTTGCTGATATAATTAACTTGTCACTGCAAACAGGAGTAATACCAGATAAATGTAAATTAGCAAGAGTGGTGCCAGTATTTAAAAAAGGTGATGTATCTAATCTCAGTAATTACAGACCGTTGTGTATATTATCCTCACTTGTAAAAGTACTGGAAATAGTAATCAAGAAACAAGTCCTGAATTTCCTAACAAAAAACAATTTCTTCTTCAAATATCAGTATGGCTTCCTTCCCAAACATAGCACTGATTCAGTAGCATTTGACGTAGTGTCACTTATACATAAAGCATTAGATAATAATAAAATAGCAGCAGGACTATTTATAGATCTTGCTAAGGCATTTGACACAGTTAACCATATCTTGTTGCTAAGTAAATTATCAAATGCAGGAATAAGAGGAATAGCCTTTGAGTGGTTTAAAAACTACCTGTCTAACAGGAAGCAGTATGTTAATATTAATAAAACTAAAGGGTCCATCTCTAATGTTAAATGCGGTGTCCCACAAGGGTCAGTGCTTGGACCATTGCTGTTCCTGATATTTATTAATGATATAGGTTATTTAGAGTTTACTGGTAAAATATTTCTATTTGCAGATGATATATTTCTACTTTACGAGAGCGCATGTGAACAAAGGATTATGGAGAATATGCAAAAGGATCTAAATATACTAACAACATGGCTTTCAAAAAATAATTTAATCATAAGCACCTCAAAAACAAAATACATGCTATTTCATAAACCAGCTTACAGTTCAAACACTTCCAACATAGTTAAAATTGGCAATGCGCCCATCGAACGGGTTAAACAATACACATATTTAGGCCTAACTTTGGACAATAACCTAAGTTGGAATGATCATGTCACAAATGTGAAAAAGAAAATTACGAATGTAATTGGTGTTCTAAAAAGGTTAAGGGATTATGGAATAAGCAATCAACATTTTAAGGAGCATATATGCCTCTCTTATTCATTCTCACCTTATGTACATGAACATAATATGGAGTAAATGCACACAGGAATCAATAAATGAGCTCGAAGTACTCCAAAAAAGAGCAATTAAAATCATGTATGGTTACGATTTTAGGAAACCAACTGTACAAGTATTTCAGGAGACAAACATATTGCCATTACGAAGCCAGCTCAACTACTCTGAAGCTTTATTTATGTTCAGATATAAACATGGTCTTATTAGTCTTAATACTGAACTTCAATGCAGGAAAGACATTCATACCCATAACACAAGATCAGCAAACCAGTTATACATGGAGTCAACAAACACAACTAGATATGGTATTAAAAGTATTTCCTATTCCGCCAGCACAACTTATAATAACTTACCTCCTAAACTGAGACAAATTGTAAACTTAAACAAATTCAAAAAGGAAGCACGCAGGTACTTCCTGAAACAATATGTTGAAGAATATAGATGAACTCATAAGCACTGAATAAATGTTCCTACCACCTTAGTATATTCTAGTATTAAGTTAGTTACTAAGCCATATTTGTAAAGGGCGGTCCCCCCTTGAGCTATCAGCTCACTGGGACTTTCTGTACCCTATAAATAAATTTAAAAAAAATACTAGGTCTAGTAATACCATAGGTATTGTGACTGTTTCTTCAACTCCGTCAAGGAAACTAATTCTGAACTGAGATCTGGAATGGGGTACACTGTCCCACGAGGGCAATCAAGGACAACTTGAATCATTCAAGTGATTTTTCTATTTCATTTTACCAACTAACCAGGTGCCTGGAAATGCTTGTGAAGGAGGCAGCTAAGTAGGCTAGCCTACTAGTATTCACCATTCAGAGAACATTCTCAGCGACTTGTCTATGCATAGGCCTATGACACAATTTTCAGAAATTGATACAGTAGTCACAGAACACTAATGGTGCCCAGTACTCACAGCTTAGCATAGGACGGAGTGGATTCCAGCCACAGATTAACTTGTGATCTGTCAACGGGTTTTCAAACAAATTGAGCACACACCCAAGTACAGGGGTCTTGACCATGATGTTCCAAGCCTCTGAATGAAACACTCCTTTTTAAGACTTTCTGGTCTTGCATCCATGGTCGATCAACATTCTCCTGATCTGTGTTCTCAAGTTTCTGATGGTTATGGACATTATTTTTGTCCTGATAACTTCATATTTTAAGGGGTTGGGGTACATGCCCTATTCTTAATTAGTTCAGCATAAGATCATTGAATCCCCTTAAGAAAAATAGGGAACATCCATGTGTTATTTGACCATAGGAAAGGGAGAATTTAAAAAACTGAACCTCTAGAGACATTGATACAGATGACTCCGAGTAAGTAGGCCAGATCAAAATGAACATTTTTCAGTGTTGCCTTAATAAAGTTTGATAACTTTCTACCGTTCAACATGAATAGGCCTACATTGGATGGGAAATATTTTTATTATTTGCAGAGATTACAAGGATGACTTTTTGATGTATCATTATTATAAGTTCCAAGTCCATATCGTGTTGGAACCCATATTTCAGTGCTGCCTTAGTAAACGAAATATTCAATGTCTTTCAGTCGGTCAACACGGTTGCACTTAATGGTAATGAGCATTATTCCAAAAACCAGAAAAAAATGTAGGCTACATGCAGACCTAACATGTAAAATCAATCATGCCTACAAGACAACAAAAATGCTCTATGAAAAACTATTATAACCCCATAATGGTATTCAAAAATAATCTCAAACCACCGCCACTATTTCGCGAAGGTGCAGAAAAATCTTAATAAAGTACAGCTATTCGTAATAGTTGGTACTGTTGTGTTAAACCGCTACTGAGTGATACGCCCCCGAAATATAACTATTTATCTTAATGTTAGAAGGTGTGGTTTGTACCAAAATCATCTCAATAGTACAGGAAAAATCTTGCATTTCTTGAAAAGTTAACGGAAATATATTTATTTATAAAGTGCTTTTAAACAAATAAGACGATAGCCCGTATAGCACTAGAGCAAGGCGGGTAGTCTGTACACATGGGGCGCACACAACTCATTATGCGCGAGTTCTCGCACGGGTCCGCTAGTTTCTAATTATTGCATTACTTAAAATGTTACTTATGGTGAACAAACAAAACAAACATACTGTACAGTACTGTACGTTGTCTCAGAAACAAACACAAATGTACTCCCCTGTACAATCAGATTTCTCACAGCAGAAACTTTACAATTCATGTTCATTTACATGGCAACACCTCTGTGTACGCCTCAACACTGATCAACTCACTGCTGTCAGTGTTTCTGGTGTTATTGCGGCACATGCAGCGGTAATATGGTTTTTCATGCTGTCCACTGTTGTTGCAACCTGCTGATACAACACATTTTTCACATGCCCCACCCAATTGATGACAGTGAAAGTAACATTGAAGACTGCTTTTGTTGCAAAACAGTACATCCAACACATGGCTAATAACAGCAAACTTTACGTTACAATTCCTCGAGATGTAATTGGCCTGTTGTGATGCAACAAACACCATTCTTAATGTAAGTTATCATGCTATCAATTGCACAATAAATAATATGGGGTGTCCATTTAACAAGCATATCAGTTTATGTTGAACATCATAGATGCTTACATTTGGAATGACCTATATCATTTACTTTAATGAGCCCTTTCCCTGCCTTCAAGCATGTGAAAATGGTTCTTCAATATCGATTGTTGTTTCAGAGATATTTGCACTGGAGGGTTCAAGTGAACCACCCTGTATACTTCAAGAAAATATAATGATCTATTGATAGATTGGGATATCAGATTTGATAGACTGTTTGACCATCCCAGCAATAAACTATTCACAATATTTTAGCTTATCTGAGAAGTACACATACCTTACACTTGTGGGGGAACTTTGAGATATCATCACACTTAGGAAATGCTGGCCAGTTATTATTAGCAAGGAGTATGCGGCAGGGCCCCAGAGTCATCTTACACATTTCCTGCACAACAGAATAGACATGTATTTCTATATTATGTCAGTTATGTCAGGGTTAAACTCTAGTAATTGTTGTACAATGACTTGCCTGAGATGGCAGGTATACCAAATCTTCTTCACATTTGGGCATGTAGATAGCACACAGAAATGGCTGAATGACAGCCCAGCATTTGGGAACATGCCTCAGGCCTTCCCATAGCTGTGTCAGAATTTCCTGAAAAAAAAAAAAAAAAAAAAAAAAAAAAAAAAAAAAAGCCTATATCTACGAAGGGCATAATAGGCTATATTGTTTTACACTTTATTTTTATCTACCCAAATGAAGTACATTACACATCAATTGTTACGTCCACCTCTCACCAAGTCGGACCGGGTTCGATTCCCGGTCAATGCATGTGAGATTTTTGAAGTGAAATGCCATGTCCTGTGGTTCGGATTCCACGTAAAAAGGAGGTCCCTTGGCTCATGATCGCGAGATTAACGGTCACGTTAAACTTCAAGCTTCCTTCCTTTTCACCTTCTCAACATAATTTCCTAGTAACTTTATGCACTTTTGCCGTCGATGTGTCAGTCTCTCCAGACCTTCCTGAAACCATTCTTTTGGAGTGCTGTGTACCCATGCCTTGACAGCTGTGTCCAGTTCTGCAAAATCCGCAAAACGGCGACCATGCAGAGGTTTCTTCATGTTCCCGAACAGGTGCCAAAAATATATTTGCGAGTAACTAGGGCGGAGGGTATAATATATAGTACAAATTTAAGAACATACCCTATCATAAGAATGTCACTGTGTTAAACCAGTTGATGACTAAGCAAGAGGAAATGTTTACAAAATTTCTCAAACAAACCAGAGCTCAGTATCAGAGGCATTCTCAAGTTATCCCACTTTAGGCATTGTTTCCGCCAAAAAGTACTTGAACTACAGTATTACTTTTCTAATATTATTATATCCGTGAAAAATGTACTATTTTAAATTGTTATAATATGTTGTTTTAGGGACATTTTGGTCATCAGCTCCAATTTATTTAATAAGCTGTGTTTATTTGGTGACTGTAGTAGTGTGTGTACGAGTAATTATATGGGTTGGGAATGTGGTAGGTGCCTCGGGACTTGAAATAAGGTGCTACAGTGGCATTTGCTGGCGGAAGTGTGGAAAAACCCAGAGATAAACTACAGTCAGGGCAGCCACTGTCAGCTCTGGGATTCAAACCTTCAATGCCCAGACTTCTGCAGCTCATAGTGAGAGATTAAACGTGCATGGCTACGGTGAGGGCCGGCCCCGTGGTGTTGGGGTAGTGCGCCTGCCTCTCACCCGTAGGCCCCGGGTTCGATCCCCGGCTCCGTCAGGGATTTTAAAACTGACGTGAGGGTTGGAACGGGGTCCACTCAGCCTCGTGAGGACAATTGAGTAGCTGTCTGACAGTGAGACAGCGCCCCGATCACGAATACCAAGATTAACGGCCGAGGGGACCCGATGCGCTGATCACGCGTCACCCCAATATCTGCAGGCCAAATGGCTGGGCAGCGGTCGCTTGGTCGGCCTTAGCCCGTCATGGGCTGTATAGTGCCAGGGGTTGGCTACGGTGAGGGGATTAATAGAATATGGTAATCGTGAAAATATATTGTTATAACCAGAGCCCGAATAATGATGTGCTTAACTTTTTAGAAATATGTATGTGCTTAAAAATTGTAAAATATATTTAAGCAAATAAATTTTATTTGTACAAACAGTACTGATTAGGCAGTAAATTGATCCCACTAAGTTTTGCATTCCCTAACTTAAGAAGCCAATTGGATCATCATGACACTCACCGGTTATTCGATATTTATGAAATTATATGACTTGAGTACTCATTCCGTTGATTTACTGTTTCAGAAATCCATGCAAAATGATAAAGGAAAGACCTCAGAATGTTAATATGACATGAAACAGGCGTCACAGCTGCCAAAATGTGAATTTATAGCAATTATGGAGCATATTTTCGTACAGCAACAGTATCTGCAAATCGCTCACTTCGTACATTTTTTAGTCATTTTTTAAAGAAATTATATATATTCCCGACTACACAATCCTCCTTCTTTACCTTAATACAGCCGAAATGAAACCATTTCTCACTTAGTGCAATTTTGCATACGTCCCCCTTAAATTGCATTTTGTGACAAATTTGAATCTAAATTACATTTTGTAAGTATTTTCTATCTAAATTGCATTTTGTAAATATTGTCAATTCAAATAACAGTACAGTAAGTATGTAGTTAGTTTTAGTTGTAAGTAGGTAGTTAGTTTGTCTATTAGATATATGTCATAGTTCTATTAGACTGGGGTGTGTGAGTGTGTCTGGTAGCAGTTGCATTGTTTATTAGTTATAGTTCATTGTTTCAGTAGACTGTGATGTGTGAGGGTGCATGTGAGTGTGCCTGGTGACAGACTGTTTTAGTGGTAGTATTTGTTGTTGGTGGAACTTAAGTTTTTTGTTAGTAGAATTTTGGTATTTAATTGTTAGTACGGTAGAAGGTTAGTCTTTTTGTTAGTAGAATTGCTCTTTACTTATTCTGAAAGGGAGTAGCAGCCTTTCAGAATAAATCAATTCTTTACTAGTCTTATAGACGTTAAGTTATTGATAATATAAGCCAAATAATGGCTACACTGCGTCCTGCTACACGGCTGAAAGCAACGGGAAACTACAGCCGTATGCTATTCCCGAGGATATGCACCTCTCTATGCATAATTACATGTGATGATGGCCTCCTCCCTTTTAAAATTTCAATCCGGAGGTAAACTAGTCCCCCGTTCGGATCTCCGGGTGGGGACTACTCGAGAGGGGGTTAACATCACAGAAATGACAAAGAGGAAATCTGACATTCTACGGATCGGAGCGTGGAATGTTAGAAGTCTGCTAGGAAGTGGAAGGTTAGAAAACTTAGAAAGGGAAATGGATAGGTTGAGGTTGGATTTGGTTGGGATTAGTGAAATGCGCTGGCAGGAAGAACAGGATTTTTGGTCAGGAGACTATAGGGTCATTAGCACTAAATCAAACAATGGCCAAGCAGGGGTTGGCCTCATATTGAGTAGGAAACTTGGACAGCGGGTGGAATATTATGAGCAATATAGTGAACGGATTATTGTAGCAAAAATCAGTACTAAACCTACCTGCACCACAGTGGTACAAGTCTATATGCCTACCAGTCAAGCTGATGATGAGGATGTTGAAAAGGTCTATGAAGAAATAGACGAAATTCTGAGGTATATCAAGGGTGATGAAAATGTTATAGTAATGGGAGATTGGAATGCTGTGGTAGGAAAAGGGAGAGAAGGGAAGATAGTAGGAGATTTCGGATTAGGTGAAAGGAATGATCGAGGAAGCAGGCTGGTAGAATTCTGCACCGAGCATGAATTGGTCATAGCTAACACCTTATTCGATAACCACAATAGAAGAATATACACATGGATGAGACCAGGAGATACAGGGCGTTACCAAATCGACTTCATTATAGTCAAGCAGAGGTTTCGAAACCAGATTTTGGATTGTAAAACATATCCTGGTGCTGACATAAACTCTGATCACAATCTGGTTGTAATGAAATGCAGATTAAAGTTGAAGGAACCGAAGAAAAGTCAAAAGCCAAAAAGGTGGGCAATAGACAGACTGAAAGAGAAGGATGTAAACGAAAGATTCAAGAAGAGTATAAAGGAAGGACTAATGAAAAACCCTAAACAAACTTCAATTGCAGACGAATGGGCACTTTTGAAGAATGAAATAACAAAATCCGCAGAAGAAAACATTGGTACGAAAGAAAGAATAGGTAGAAAACCGTGGATCACTCAGGATATACTAGAATTGATGGATGAAAGGCGGAAACACAAGAATCTAAGAGATGAAAAGGGGAAAGCAGAATACAGACGTCTGAGAAATGAGGTTAACAAGAAGTGCAAGGAAGCGAAAGAAGAATGGTTGAAAGAGAAATGTGCAGGTATAGAAAATTGTCTGAAATTAGGAAAAGTAGACACAGCTTATCGAAGGATTAAGAATACTTTTGGGGAAAAGAAGACTAAGTGCTGTAATATTAAGGACACAAATGGAAAGCCTCTAACAGATAGGGAAGAAAAGGTTGAGAGATGGAAAGCTTACATAGAGAGATGGTATATTGGCTTTCACCGGCCGTGAAAGCCAATATACCATCTTTTTGGAAGCCTTCATAGGGAGGTTAAGGCTACTTGAGCTTTTAGTTCTCGTAGTCAAGTGGTGCAGTTGCACCTTATATAAAGGGAGGTGGCGCGCAGTTCGTCACTCCTGTGGGGGTCCGGGCAGGGACACCAAGAGCCCGCCGATGAGCCTAGCTTGGTGTCCTAGGCGAAACCCCACACATGACACGGCACAAACCTAGAAGAATTGCTGACTTACATAGAGAGTTTGTATAAGGGAAAGGAGATTGAGAATCATGTAATGGAAAGGGAGGAGGAAATTGATGAGGATGCGAAAGGAGATTTAATATTGAGATCAGAATTTGATAGTGCTTTTGGAAGACTTAAGCAGGAACAAAGCACCAGGCATAGATGATATACCGATTGAGTTGCTACGCTGCATAGGAGATGAAGGTCTGATCAGGTTATTTCACTTGGTGTGTAGGATTTATGAGACCGGTGTGGTACCCCCTGATTTCAAGAAGAATGTAATCATCCCTATACCAAAGAAAGTGGGAGCTGACAGATGTGAATATTACCGTACAATCAGCTTGATTACTCATGCTTCAAAGATCCTGTCTAGAATAATTTACAAGAGGATTGAAAGCCAGATAGAAACGGAGTTGGGTGAAGACCAGTTTGGTTTCAGGAGAAATGTAGGAACAAGGGAAGCTGTACTAAGTCTTAGGCTGATTTTGGAAGGTAGAATAAGGAAAGATAAGAGAACGTTCATGGCTTTTGTAGACTTAGAAAAGGCTTTTGATAACGTTGATTGGACTAAATTGTTTGACATTTTGAAATCTATTGGAATAAAGTACAGGGATAGGAGGGTGATATACAATCTGTACAGAAACCAGACAGCAGTCATTCGAGTTGAAGGACATGAGAGAGAAGCTGGTATTCAGAAAGGTGTAAGGCAAGGCTGCAATTTATCACCCATACTTTTCAATCTTTACATTGAACAAGCAACGAAGGAAATTAGAGAAAAATTTAAAGTGGGAGTGAAGATTCAAGGAGAAATAATTTCAACTCTGAGATTTGCTGATGACATCGTCATCTTGGCCGACAAGCCTGAGGATTTGAATGAGTTTTTGAATGGTATGGACTCCGTCTTACGGAAAGAATTCATGATGAAAATAAATAAATAAATGTAAAACAAAAATACTGGAATGCAGCCGAGATAAATCAGAAACCTCTATGGAGATCAAATTGGCAGGTGAAAAGCTGAAGGAAGTAGGAGACTTCTGTTACTTAGGAAGCAGAATAACCAGTGATGGACGAAGCAAAGAGGATATTAAAAGTAGGTTGGCTCAGGCAAAGAAAGCATTTCTACAAAAAAGGAATCTGCTGACATCGAATATAGATTTAGGTATTAGGAAGTCATTTTTGAAAGCCTTTGTCTGGAGCGTGGCGCTCTATGGAAGTGAAACTTGGACTATTGGTGCAGCAGAAAAGAGGAGAATTGAAGCATTTGAAATGTGGTGTTACAGGAGAATGATGAAGATCAGATGGGTAGATAGGGTTACAAACAAAGAGGTATTAAGACGAGTGGGAGAGGAGAGATGTTTCTGGCGACTGCTAATGAAGAGAAGAGATAGGTTGGTAGGACACATACTAAGACACCCAGGAATAGCAAGCTTAGTTATGGAAGGAAGGGTCGAGGACAAAAACTGTAGGGGTAGACCAAGGTTAGAATATGTTAAACAGATTGCCTCGGATGTAGGGTGTCGGAGCTATGTAGAGATGAAACGATTAGCTCAGGACAGGGAGGCATGGAGAGCTGCATCAAACCAGTCAAAAGACTGAAGACTCAAACAACAACAACATCTTAATGTCTACCCGATAACGAGATTGCCAAAATCCACAATGCCACCCACAAATCTATAGAAGGCAACACTAAAAATGGCTTATCTAATCCACAAGTCGCCCACCCTTCACCAACATTAATATTTGTAATTTAAGTAACTTGGGTTATGTTAAATTGAGGTTAATGGCGGAATTGATTGCGGCTGTGTGGCGGGAAGGACCCAATAAGTGCTCAGCCAATCAGGGACGTTTTGATTGGCGACCATGCTCGGAAAAATTTTAGATCGTTTTGATTCACTCGCCTTCGTTAAGCCCCCACCCTAGGCCGTGGCAGCAAACAAAATGGCGGCTTAACGAACACGACGGGGGGCCATTATTAAAATTTTGGGAGATAGAAACACTGCCCTTAACATGTGATTTGAGTAGATGGGTTGCTTTTTTTCTCGTATTTTCAGTTATTTTTTATAATAATTGAGGCTAAGAGATGTGCAATTTATTTGCTCAGTTCCGCTGTGCTCTTCAAATTCAACAATTGCCATATCAATGCTTTACTTCCACAAAAAAAAAAAAAAAAAAAAAAAGCTTTTCAGACGGATTGGAGTAGATTAGGCCTACTTCGCGTCGCAAAGCCGATTTCGAAGTACTGTATATGATCGTATGCGGCTGCCATTTTACAAAGGAGAATTCTTTTTTAATAAATACTACCGGTAATGAATTTCTTAACCCATATATGCCCACCGCCCCATTTTTGGGGCGGTTGTTATTAATAGTTATAAAAAATGAAAACAACTTTTCTGATAGAGTTTGGTGTTGTAGATCAAGTGAGTTGGCATTCTTGGATATGATGTAGGTGCCTGTCAACCAAGACCGACTACAATATCTCAGACCGTAACATCAAAACCAAGATGGCGGAAATCGTAGGGGAACAGCTGTAGCAACTGGCGGACATGGCGCCATCGAAATAGCGGCAAATTCGAAGACAAACATTCGCATATTTGATTAAATTCCGCCAGAAATTACAGGTTTTTATGTAATAAGGCACAAATTCAATATGAAACCCTGACGTATTTCACTACAAGCAACGAGAACAGACAGTAGCTAAAAATACAGACATAAATAAAGCAGAGGTAAGACATTATGTTAAAAAAATGCAAATATTTCTAAATGGAACTACAAGAATAGTCAACCAACAACAAAGTCAACCCCTGACACTATACAGCCCATGAAGGGCCTAGGCAAATATAAAATGCAAATATAAATGGTTGTTGCTTATATTAGGGGCTACGACATCGTGGTCTTGTAGCCCCATGTATTTGTGTGTGGAATTTGTGTGATAACCTGTGTTATTGTTATGGCTGAACTAGTGTGTTTGTAAATTGGGTATTGTAGTGGGAAGGAAGCGGCCATGGCCTTAAGTTAGGAACCATCCTGGCATTCGCCTGGATTAGAAGTGGGGAAACCATGGAAAACCACTTCCAGGATGACTGAGGTGGGAATTGAACCCTCCTCTACTAAGTTGCTTCATGAGGCTGAGTGCACCCCATCCCAGCCCTCACATGAGAATTAAATTTCTTGGCAGAGCCGGAGAATCAAACCCGGACCTCCGGGACGACAGCCAAGAATGCTAGGCACTACACAACGAGGTGGTCTAAAACAGAATGGTACCACTGAACGAAAGTAGAACGAGCGATAATATTCTCTATAGTACATTAATTAGCCAAAATACCTTATCAAACAACGAGAAATAAATCAGGGAATGATGTTTTAAAAGATGCTTCCTCCTCCGCTGTATGTGACCCACCCAGCCATCCTAAATAGCATTGTGACTCACAATTTGGCTTTAGGAGAGAAAGATGCACAATCCAGGCAATTCGAAGTCTTCAAACTGAGATTGCGTCTACCCTGTCAGTACCGAAGGGAAAGTTACAATCCATATTCATTGACTTCTCTAAAGCTTTTGACTCGATTAGCAGGAAGAAAATATTGGAAAAACTAGACAGACTATTGAGAGGTAACAGCTACACTAAACATCTTGTCAAAAGTATTTTAGGCTCTAACAATATAGTCATTAACGATGGCATTACAACATCAAGCCCAATTGAGCAGACTACAGGCATGCTGCTACAAGGAGACCCATTAAGCCCTCGTGTTATTTATCACTGCTATGGCAGATAATATCACAGATATATCATCAGAGCGGGTAATCTCATTTATATACGCAGATGACATGGTGCTCGCTTCAAGTTCACAGGTCGAATTGCAATCTGCTCTCGACCCCTTTGAATTATGGGTGTTACACAATGACCTTAGGTTAAACAGAAACAAGACTAAATCTATGACCATTAGGAAAGGGGGAAAGCCAGCAATTTTCCACATTACAGGAAAACCGCTTGAGGGTGTACCACATTACAAGTAGTCCTACTTAGGTCCTACATTAGTCAACTGGCAATGTTTTCACACTGCAAATCAAGGATAGACCCAGCGTCACTACCAAAGCCTTCAACGACATAAAACATTTGACTAAGCTATCTATAAAAACAGCCTTAAAACTTTTGCGGTTAAATGTTACCCGTATTGTGACTTATGGACTGGAGAGCATTTGGACACATTTAAATATGAAGTATTTGGAACAATATGGAGAAACTGAAGGCGACTTACATAAAGAAGGCCTTGGGTTTATCAAAGTATACACCTTCAAGACCGGTGTAAGAGGTGACTCACGAAGTTTATAATGTAGAAGAACTCAGACTTCAAATGCTGCTACCTTCTACTCCAGGATATGTAAAACTCATGGACACACTAGAGCCAAAGAACATTGGTAGGATTTTTGCGCCACGGACACTATGATTTTTGACGATTGGAAGAGTGTGGGGGGGGGGGGGGGGGTGCGATCTGAGACCATTGAACTGTCGGTACTATTGGAACAACTCCTCCCATGGTAACCCTCGCTGAAAACTGCTTCCTGGTGCACTGCCAGGCGTAACTAGTCGCACCAAAAACTGTCATACCATTTAACTCTAGGTTGCATGTCAGCTGATATGTCGTGATTCTTTTCATATATTTGAACGTACGTACCTCTGTGCAACGTTATATGTATGGTATTTTCCAATAATACGGTAGGTTTACGGTCTACTTTATTTCGAAGTAGCCTATTCTGCGTTTATGGATATGTCTTACATCAAATTTTGACATAGGCCTAAATAGCACGTATGACAAATACACGTAGGCCCTATTGTAGGTTATAAGTTATTAAGTTAGTCACAGAATTATAACCTACGTCTAGCTTATATTACAGATTTCCATGGAAACGCCCAGATGTAGGCCTATTAAAGAAATGGGTTATAGCTGTGAAAACTTTTATAAACATGCTACTTGTTTAATTCAAACAGAAACAAACCACTGCTTAAAGATGATGCGGTACCTGCAATTTGCAATTTCCCACAGCATCGGCTTCAGCCACCCAAGAAAAGACCGAGAGTTATTGAACGACAAGTAGCCTAATAGATGGTGTATTGGCTTTCACGGCCGGTGAATTAAAACTCAGCAATTCTTCTAGGTTTGTGCCGTGTCTTGTGTGGGGTTTCGCCTAGGACACCAAGCTAGGCTCATCGGCGGGCTCTTGGTGTCCCTGCCCGGACCCCCACAGGAGTATCGAACTGCGCGATACCTCCCTTTATATAGAGTGCTACTGCACTCCTTGACTGCGAGAACCAAAAGCTCAAGCAGCCATAACCTCCCTATGAAGGCTTCCAAAAAGATGGTGTATTGGCTTTCACGGCCGGTGAATTAAAACTCAGCAATTCTTCTAGGTTTGGGCCGTGTCTTGTGTGGGGTTTCGCCTAGGACACCAAGCTAGGCTCATCGGCGGGCTCTTGGTGTCCCTGCCCGGACCCCCACAGGAGTATCGAACTGCGCGATACCTCCCTTTATATAGAGTGCTACTGCACTCCTTGACTGCGAGAACCAAAAGCTCAAGCAGCCATAACCTCCCTATGAAGGCTTCCAAAAAGATGGTGTATTGGCTTTCACGGCCGGTGAATTAAAACTCAGCAATTCTTCTAGGTTTGTGCCGTGTCTTGTGTGGGGTTTCGCCTAGGACACCAAGCTAGGCTCATCGGCGGGCTCTTGGTGTCCCTGCCCGGACCCCCACAGGAGTATCGAACTGCGCGATACCTCCCTTTATATAGAGTGCTACTGCACTCCTTGACTGCGAGAACCAAAAGCTCAAGCAGCCATAACCTCCCTATGAAGGCTTCCAAAAAGATGGTGTATTGGCTTTCACGGCCGGTGAATTAAAACTCAGCAATTCTTCTAGGTTTGTGCCGTGTCTTGTGTGGGGTTTCGCCTAGGACACCAAGCTAGGCTCATCGGCGGGCTCTTGGTGTCCCTGCCCGGAAGCCTTCATAGGGAGGTTATGGCTGCTTGAGCTTTTGGTTCTCGCAGTCAAGGAGTGCAGTAGCACTCTATATAAAGGGAGGTATCGCGCAGTTCGATACTCCTGTGGGGGTCCGGGCAGGGACACCAAGAGCCCGCCGATGAGCCTAGCTTTGTGTCCTAGGCGAAACCCCACACAAGACACGGCACAAACCTAGAAGAATTGCTGAGTTTTAATTCACCGGCCGTGAAAGCCAATACACCATCTTTTTGGAAGCCTTCATAGGGAGGTTATGGCTGCTTGAGCTTTTGGTTCTCGCAGTCAAGGAGTGCAGTAGCACTCTATATAAAGGGAGGTATCGCGCAGTTCGATACTCCTGTGGGGGTCCGGGCAGGGACACCAAGAGCCCGCCGATGAGCCTAGCTTGGTGTCCTAGGCGAAACCCCACACAAGACACGGCACAAACCTAGAAGAATTGCTGAGTTTTAATTCACCGGCCGTGAAAGCCAATACACCATCTTTTTGGAAGCCTTCATAGGGAGGTTATGGCTGCTTGAGCTTTTGGTTCTCGCAGTCAAGGAGTGCAGTAGCACTCTATATAAAGGGAGGTATCGCGCAGTTCGATACTCCTGTGGGGGTCCGGGCAGGGACACCAAGAGCCCGCCGATGAGCCTAGCTTGGTGTCCTAGGCGAAACCCCACACAAGACACGGCACAAACCTAGAAGAATTGCTGAGTTTTAATTCACCGGCCGTGAAAGCCAATACACCATCTTTTTGGAAGCCTTCATAGGGAGGTTATGGCTGCTTGAGCTTTTGGTTCTCGCAGTCAAGGAGTGCAGTAGCACTCTATATAAAGGGAGGTATCGCGCAGTTCGATACTCCTGTGGGGGTCCGGGCAGGGACACCAAGAGCCCGCCGATGAGCCTAGCTTGGTGTCCTAGGCGAAACCCCACACAAGACACGGCACAAACCTAGAAGAATTGCTGAGTTTTAATTCACCGGCCGTGAAAGCCAATACACCATCTTTTTGGAAGCCTTCATAGGGAGGTTATGGCTGCTTGAGCTTTTGGTTCTCGCAGTCAAGGAGTGCAGTAGCACTCTATATAAAGGGAGGTATCGCGCAGTTCGATACTCCTGTGGGGGTCCGGGCAGGGACACCAAGAGCCCGCCGATGAGCCTAGCTTGGTGTCCTAGGCGAAACCCCACACAAGACACGGCACAAACCTAGAAGAATTGCTGAGTTTTAATTCACCGGCCGTGAAAGCCAATACACCATCTTTTTGGAAGCCTTCATAGGGAGGTTATGGCTGCTTGAGGTTTTGGTTCTCGCAGTCAAGGAGTGCAGTAGCACTCTATATAAAGGGAGGTATCGCGCAGTTCGATACTCCTGTGGGGGTCCGGGCAGGGACACCAAGAGCCCGCCGATGAGCCTAGCTTGGTGTCCTAGGCGAAACCCCACACAAGACACGGCACAAACCTAGAAGAATTGCTGAGTTTTAATTCACCGGCCGTGAAAGCCAATACACCATCTTTTTGGAAGCCTTCATAGGGAGGTTATGGCTGCTTGAGCTTTTGGTTCTCGCAGTCAAGGAGTGCAGTAGCACTCTATATAAAGGGAGGTATCGCGCAGTTCGATACTCCTGTGGGGGTCCGGGCAGGGACACCAAGAGCCCGCCGATGAGCCTAGCTTGGTGTCCTAGGCGAAACCCCACACAAGACACGGCACAAACCTAGAAGAATTGCTGAGTTTTAATTCACCGGCCGTGAAAGCCAATACACCATCTTTTTGGAAGCCTTCATAGGGAGGTTATGGCTGCTTGAGCTTTTGGTTCTCGCAGTCAAGGAGTGCAGTAGCACTCTATATAAAGGGAGGTATCGCGCAGTTCGATACTCCTGTGGGGGTCCGGGCAGGGACACCAAGAGCCCGCCGATGAGCCTAGCTTGGTGTCCTAGGCGAAACCCCACACAAGACACGGCACAAACCTAGAAGAATTGCTGAGTTTTAATTCACCGGCCGTGAAAGCCAATACACCATCTTTTTGGAAGCCTTCATAGGGAGGTTATGGCTGCTTGAGCTTTTGGTTCTCGCAGTCAAGGAGTGCAGTAGCACTCTATATAAAGGGAGGTATCGCGCAGTTCGATACTCCTGTGGGGGTCCGGGCAGGGACACCAAGAGCCCGCCGATGAGCCTAGCTTGGTGTCCTAGGCGAAACCCCACACAAGACACGGCACAAACCTAGAAGAATTGCTGAGTTTTAATTCACCGGCCGTGAAAGCCAATACACCATCTTTTTGGAAGCCTTCATAGGGAGGTTATGGCTGCTTGAGCTTTTGGTTCTCGCAGTCAAGGAGTGCAGTAGCACTCTATATAAAGGGAGGTATCGCGCAGTTCGATACTCCTGTGGGGGTCCGGGCAGGGACACCAAGAGCCCGCCGATGAGCCTAGCTTGGTGTCCTAGGCGAAACCCCACACAAGACACGGCACAAACCTAGAAGAATTGCTGAGTTTTAATTCACCGGCCGTGAAAGCCAATACACCATCTTTTTGGAAGCCTTCATAGGGAGGTTATGGCTGCTTGAGCTTTTGGTTCTCGCAGTCAAGGAGTGCAGTAGCACTCTATATAAAGGGAGGTATCGCGCAGTTCGATACTCCTGTGGGGGTCCGGGCAGGGACACCAAGAGCCCGCCGATGAGCCTAGCTTGGTGTCCTAGGCGAAACCCCACACAAGACACGGCACAAACCTAGAAGAATTGCTGAGTTTTAATTCACCGGCCGTGAAAGCCAATACACCATCTTTTTGGAAGCCTTCATAGGGAGGTTATGGCTGCTTGAGCTTTTGGTTCTCGCAGTCAAGGAGTGCAGTAGCACTCTATATAAAGGGAGGTATCGCGCAGTTCGATACTCCTGTGGGGGTCCGGGCAGGGACACCAAGAGCCCGCCGATGAGCCTAGCTTGGTGTCCTAGGCGAAACCCCACACAAGACACGGCACAAACCTAGAAGAATTGCTGAGTTTTAATTCACCGGCCGTGAAAGCCAATACACCATCTTTTTGGAAGCCTTCATAGGGAGGTTATGGCTGCTTGAGCTTTTGGTTCTCGCAGTCAAGGAGTGCAGTAGCACTCTATATAAAGGGAGGTATCGCGCAGTTCGATACTCCTGTGGGGGTCCGGGCAGGGACACCAAGAGCCCGCCGATGAGCCTAGCTTGGTGTCCTAGGCGAAACCCCACACAAGACACGGCACAAACCTAGAAGAATTGCTGAGTTTTAATTCACCGGCCGTGAAAGCCAATACACCATCTTTTTGGAAGCCTTCATAGGGAGGTTATGGCTGCTTGAGCTTTTGGTTCTCGCAGTCAAGGAGTGCAGTAGCACTCTATATAAAGGGAGGTATCGCGCAGTTCGATACTCCTGTGGGGGTCCGGGCAGGGACACCAAGAGCCCGCCGATGAGCCTAGCTTGGTGTCCTAGGCGAAACCCCACACAAGACACGGCACAAACCTAGAAGAATTGCTGAGTTTTAATTCACCGGCCGTGAAAGCCAATACACCATCTTTTTGGAAGCCTTCATAGGGAGGTTATGGCTGCTTGAGCTTTTGGTTCTCGCAGTCAAGGAGTGCAGTAGCACTCTATATAAAGGGAGGTATCGCGCAGTTCGATACTCCTGTGGGGGTCCGGGCAGGGACACCAAGAGCCCGCCGATGAGCCTAGCTTGGTGTCCTAGGCGAAACCCCACACAAGACACGGCACAAACCTAGAAGAATTGCTGAGTTTTAATTCACCGGCCGTGAAAGCCAATACACCATCTTTTTGGAAGCCTTCATAGGGAGGTTATGGCTGCTTGAGCTTTTGGTTCTCGCAGTCAAGGAGTGCAGTAGCACTCTATATAAAGGGAGGTATCGCGCAGTTCGATACTCCTGTGGGGGTCCGGGCAGGGACACCAAGAGCCCGCCGATGAGCCTAGCTTGGTGTCCTAGGCGAAACCCCACACAAGACACGGCACAAACCTAGAAGAATTGCTGAGTTTTAATTCACCGGCCGTGAAAGCCAATACACCATCTTTTTGGAAGCCTTCATAGGGAGGTTATGGCTGCTTGAGCTTTTGGTTCTCGCAGTCAAGGAGTGCAGTAGCACTCTATATAAAGGGAGGTATCGCGCAGTTCGATACTCCTGTGGGGGTCCGGGCAGGGACACCAAGAGCCCGCCGATGAGCCTAGCTTGGTGTCCTAGGCGAAACCCCACACAAGACACGGCACAAACCTAGAAGAATTGCTGAGTTTTAATTCACCGGCCGTGAAAGCCAATACACCATCTTTTTGGAAGCCTTCATAGGGAGGTTATGGCTGCTTGAGCTTTTGGTTCTCGCAGTCAAGGAGTGCAGTAGCACTCTATATAAAGGGAGGTATCGCGCAGTTCGATACTCCTGTGGGGGTCCGGGCAGGGACACCAAGAGCCCGCCGATGAGCCTAGCTTGGTGTCCTAGGCGAAACCCCACACAAGACACGGCACAAACCTAGAAGAATTGCTGAGTTTTAATTCACCGGCCGTGAAAGCCAATACACCATCTTTTTGGAAGCCTTCATAGGGAGGTTATGGCTGCTTGAGCTTTTGGTTCTCGCAGTCAAGGAGTGCAGTAGCACTCTATATAAAGGGAGGTATCGCGCAGTTCGATACTCCTGTGGGGGTCCGGGCAGGGACACCAAGAGCCCGCCGATGAGCCTAGCTTGGTGTCCTAGGCGAAACCCCACACAAGACACGGCACAAACCTAGAAGAATTGCTGAGTTTTAATTCACCGGCCGTGAAAGCCAATACACCATCTTTTTGGAAGCCTTCATAGGGAGGTTATGGCTGCTTGAGCTTTTGGTTCTCGCAGTCAAGGAGTGCAGTAGCACTCTATATAAAGGGAGGTATCGCGCAGTTCGATACTCCTGTGGGGGTCCGGGCAGGGACACCAAGAGCCCGCCGATGAGCCTAGCTTGGTGTCCTAGGCGAAACCCCACACAAGACACGGCACAAACCTAGAAGAATTGCTGAGTTTTAATTCACCGGCCGTGAAAGCCAATACACCATCTTTTTGGAAGCCTTCATAGGGAGGTTATGGCTGCTTGAGCTTTTGGTTCTCGCAGTCAAGGAGTGCAGTAGCACTCTATATAAAGGGAGGTATCGCGCAGTTCGATACTCCTGTGGGGGTCCGGGCAGGGACACCAAGAGCCCGCCGATGAGCCTAGCTTGGTGTCCTAGGCGAAACCCCACACAAGACACGGCACAAACCTAGAAGAATTGCTGAGTTTTAATTCACCGGCCGTGAAAGCCAATACACCATCTTTTTGGAAGCCTTCATAGGGAGGTTATGGCTGCTTGAGCTTTTGGTTCTCGCAGTCAAGGAGTGCAGTAGCACTCTATATAAAGGGAGGTATCGCGCAGTTCGATACTCCTGTGGGGGTCCGGGCAGGGACACCAAGAGCCCGCCGATGAGCCTAGCTTGGTGTCCTAGGCGAAACCCCACACAAGACACGGCACAAACCTAGAAGAATTGCTGAGTTTTAATTCACCGGCCGTGAAAGCCAATACACCATCTTTTTGGAAGCCTTCATAGGGAGGTTATGGCTGCTTGAGCTTTTGGTTCTCGCAGTCAAGGAGTGCAGTAGCACTCTATATAAAGGGAGGTATCGCGCAGTTCGATACTCCTGTGGGGGTCCGGGCAGGGACACCAAGAGCCCGCCGATGAGCCTAGCTTGGTGTCCTAGGCGAAACCCCACACAAGACACGGCACAAACCTAGAAGAATTGCTGAGTTTTAATTCACCGGCCGTGAAAGCCAATACACCATCTTTTTGGAAGCCTTCATAGGGAGGTTATGGCTGCTTGAGCTTTTGGTTCTCGCAGTCAAGGAGTGCAGTAGCACTCTATATAAAGGGAGGTATCGCGCAGTTCGATACTCCTGTGGGGGTCCGGGCAGGGACACCAAGAGCCCGCCGATGAGCCTAGCTTGGTGTCCTAGGCGAAACCCCACACAAGACACGGCACAAACCTAGAAGAATTGCTGAGTTTTAATTCACCGGCCGTGAAAGCCAATACACCATCTTTTTGGAAGCCTTCATAGGGAGGTTATGGCTGCTTGAGCTTTTGGTTCTCGCAGTCAAGGAGTGCAGTAGCACTCTATATAAAGGGAGGTATCGCGCAGTTCGATACTCCTGTGGGGGTCCGGGCAGGGACACCAAGAGCCCGCCGATGAGCCTAGCTTGGTGTCCTAGGCGAAACCCCACACAAGACACGGCACAAACCTAGAAGAATTGCTGAGTTTTAATTCACCGGCCGTGAAAGCCAATACACCATCTTTTTGGAAGCCTTCATAGGGAGGTTATGGCTGCTTGAGCTTTTGGTTCTCGCAGTCAAGGAGTGCAGTAGCACTCTATATAAAGGGAGGTATCGCGCAGTTCGATACTCCTGTGGGGGTCCGGGCAGGGACACCAAGAGCCCGCCGATGAGCCTAGCTTGGTGTCCTAGGCGAAACCCCACACAAGACACGGCACAAACCTAGAAGAATTGCTGAGTTTTAATTCACCGGCCGTGAAAGCCAATACACCATCTTTTTGGAAGCCTTCATAGGGAGGTTATGGCTGCTTGAGCTTTTGGTTCTCGCAGTCAAGGAGTGCAGTAGCACTCTATATAAAGGGAGGTATCGCGCAGTTCGATACTCCTGTGGGGGTCCGGGCAGGGACACCAAGAGCCCGCCGATGAGCCTAGCTTGGTGTCCTAGGCGAAACCCCACACAAGACACGGCACAAACCTAGAAGAATTGCTGAGTTTTAATTCACCGGCCGTGAAAGCCAATACACCATCTTTTTGGAAGCCTTCATAGGGAGGTTATGGCTGCTTGAGCTTTTGGTTCTCGCAGTCAAGGAGTGCAGTAGCACTCTATATAAAGGGAGGTATCGCGCAGTTCGATACTCCTGTGGGGGTCCGGGCAGGGACACCAAGAGCCCGCCGATGAGCCTAGCTTGGTGTCCTAGGCGAAACCCCACACAAGACACGGCACAAACCTAGAAGAATTGCTGAGTTTTAATTCACCGGCCGTGAAAGCCAATACACCATCTTTTTGGAAGCCTTCATAGGGAGGTTATGGCTGCTTGAGCTTTTGGTTCTCGCAGTCAAGGAGTGCAGTAGCACTCTATATAAAGGGAGGTATCGCGCAGTTCGATACTCCTGTGGGGGTCCGGGCAGGGACACCAAGAGCCCGCCGATGAGCCTAGCTTGGTGTCCTAGGCGAAACCCCACACAAGACACGGCACAAACCTAGAAGAATTGCTGAGTTTTAATTCACCGGCCGTGAAAGCCAATACACCATCTTTTTGGAAGCCTTCATAGGGAGGTTATGGCTGCTTGAGCTTTTGGTTCTCGCAGTCAAGGAGTGCAGTAGCACTCTATATAAAGGGAGGTATCGCGCAGTTCGATACTCCTGTGGGGGTCCGGGCAGGGACACCAAGAGCCCGCCGATGAGCCTAGCTTGGTGTCCTAGGCGAAACCCCACACAAGACACGGCACAAACCTAGAAGAATTGCTGAGTTTTAATTCACCGGCCGTGAAAGCCAATACACCATCTTTTTGGAAGCCTTCATAGGGAGGTTATGGCTGCTTGAGCTTTTGGTTCTCGCAGTCAAGGAGTGCAGTAGCACTCTATATAAAGGGAGGTATCGCGCAGTTCGATACTCCTGTGGGGGTCCGGGCAGGGACACCAAGAGCCCGCCGATGAGCCTAGCTTGGTGTCCTAGGCGAAACCCCACACAAGACACGGCACAAACCTAGAAGAATTGCTGAGTTTTAATTCACCGGCCGTGAAAGCCAATACACCATCTTTTTGGAAGCCTTCATAGGGAGGTTATGGCTGCTTGAGCTTTTGGTTCTCGCAGTCAAGGAGTGCAGTAGCACTCTATATAAAGGGAGGTATCGCGCAGTTCGATACTCCTGTGGGGGTCCGGGCAGGGACACCAAGAGCCCGCCGATGAGCCTAGCTTGGTGTCCTAGGCGAAACCCCACACAAGACACGGCACAAACCTAGAAGAATTGCTGAGTTTTAATTCACCGGCCGTGAAAGCCAATACACCATCTTTTTGGAAGCCTTCATAGGGAGGTTATGGCTGCTTGAGCTTTTGGTTCTCGCAGTCAAGGAGTGCAGTAGCACTCTATATAAAGGGAGGTATCGCGCAGTTCGATACTCCTGTGGGGGTCCGGGCAGGGACACCAAGAGCCCGCCGATGAGCCTAGCTTGGTGTCCTAGGCGAAACCCCACACAAGACACGGCACAAACCTAGAAGAATTGCTGAGTTTTAATTCACCGGCCGTGAAAGCCAATACACCATCTTTTTGGAAGCCTTCATAGGGAGGTTATGGCTGCTTGAGCTTTTGGTTCTCGCAGTCAAGGAGTGCAGTAGCACTCTATATAAAGGGAGGTATCGCGCAGTTCGATACTCCTGTGGGGGTCCGGGCAGGGACACCAAGAGCCCGCCGATGAGCCTAGCTTGGTGTCCTAGGCGAAACCCCACACAAGACACGGCACAAACCTAGAAGAATTGCTGAGTTTTAATTCACCGGCCGTGAAAGCCAATACACCATCTTTTTGGAAGCCTTCATAGGGAGGTTATGGCTGCTTGAGCTTTTGGTTCTCGCAGTCAAGGAGTGCAGTAGCACTCTATATAAAGGGAGGTATCGCGCAGTTCGATACTCCTGTGGGGGTCCGGGCAGGGACACCAAGAGCCCGCCGATGAGCCTAGCTTGGTGTCCTAGGCGAAACCCCACACAAGACACGGCACAAACCTAGAAGAATTGCTGAGTTTTAATTCACCGGCCGTGAAAGCCAATACACCATCTTTTTGGAAGCCTTCATAGGGAGGTTATGGCTGCTTGAGCTTTTGGTTCTCGCAGTCAAGGAGTGCAGTAGCACTCTATATAAAGGGAGGTATCGCGCAGTTCGATACTCCTGTGGGGGTCCGGGCAGGGACACCAAGAGCCCGCCGATGAGCCTAGCTTGGTGTCCTAGGCGAAACCCCACACAAGACACGGCACAAACCTAGAAGAATTGCTGAGTTTTAATTCACCGGCCGTGAAAGCCAATACACCATCTTTTTGGAAGCCTTCATAGGGAGGTTATGGCTGCTTGAGCTTTTGGTTCTCGCAGTCAAGGAGTGCAGTAGCACTCTATATAAAGGGAGGTATCGCGCAGTTCGATACTCCTGTGGGGGTCCGGGCAGGGACACCAAGAGCCCGCCGATGAGCCTAGCTTGGTGTCCTAGGCGAAACCCCACACAAGACACGGCACAAACCTAGAAGAATTGCTGAGTTTTAATTCACCGGCCGTGAAAGCCAATACACCATCTTTTTGGAAGCCTTCATAGGGAGGTTATGGCTGCTTGAGCTTTTGGTTCTCGCAGTCAAGGAGTGCAGTAGCACTCTATATAAAGGGAGGTATCGCGCAGTTCGATACTCCTGTGGGGGTCCGGGCAGGGACACCAAGAGCCCGCCGATGAGCCTAGCTTGGTGTCCTAGGCGAAACCCCACACAAGACACGGCACAAACCTAGAAGAATTGCTGAGTTTTAATTCACCGGCCGTGAAAGCCAATACACCATCTTTTTGGAAGCCTTCATAGGGAGGTTATGGCTGCTTGAGCTTTTGGTTCTCGCAGTCAAGGAGTGCAGTAGCACTCTATATAAAGGGAGGTATCGCGCAGTTCGATACTCCTGTGGGGGTCCGGGCAGGGACACCAAGAGCCCGCCGATGAGCCTAGCTTGGTGTCCTAGGCGAAACCCCACACAAGACACGGCACAAACCTAGAAGAATTGCTGAGTTTTAATTCACCGGCCGTGAAAGCCAATACACCATCTTTTTGGAAGCCTTCATAGGGAGGTTATGGCTGCTTGAGCTTTTGGTTCTCGCAGTCAAGGAGTGCAGTAGCACTCTATATAAAGGGAGGTATCGCGCAGTTCGATACTCCTGTGGGGGTCCGGGCAGGGACACCAAGAGCCCGCCGATGAGCCTAGCTTGGTGTCCTAGGCGAAACCCCACACAAGACACGACACAAACCTAGAAGAATTGCTGAGTTTTAATTCACCGGCCGTGAAAGCCAATACACCATCTTTTTGGAAGCCTTCATAGGGAGGTTATGGCTGCTTGAGCTTTTGGTTCTCGCAGTCAAGGAGTGCAGTAGCACTCTATATAAAGGGAGGTATCGCGCAGTTCGATACTCCTGTGGGGGTCCGGGCAGGGACACCAAGAGCCCGCCGATGAGCCTAGCTTGGTGTCCTAGGCGAAACCCCACACAAGACACGGCACAAACCTAGAAGAATTGCTGAGTTTTAATTCACCGGCCGTGAAAGCCAATACACCATCTTTTTGGAAGCCTTCATAGGGAGGTTATGGCTGCTTGAGCTTTTGGTTCTCGCAGTCAAGGAGTGCAGTAGCACTCTATATAAAGGGAGGTATCGCGCAGTTCGATACTCCTGTGGGGGTCCGGGCAGGGACACCAAGAGCCCGCCGATGAGCCTAGCTTGATGTCCTAGGCGAAACCCCACACAAGACACGGCACAAACCTAGAAGAATTGCTGAGTTTTAATTCACCGGCCGTGAAAGCCAATACACCATCTTTTTGGAAGCCTTCATAGGGAGGTTATGGCTGCTTGAGCTTTTGGTTCTCGCAGTCAAGGAGTGCAGTAGCACTCTATATAAAGGGAGGTATCGCGCAGTTCGATACTCCTGTGGGGGTCCGGGCAGGGACACCAAGAGCCCGCCGATGAGCCTAGCTTGGTGTCCTAGGCGAAACCCCACACAAGACACGGCACAAACCTAGAAGAATTGCTGAGTTTTAATTCACCGGCCGTGAAAGCCAATACACCATCTTTTTGGAAGCCTTCATAGGGAGGTTATGGCTGCTTGAGCTTTTGGTTCTCGCAGTCAAGGAGTGCAGTAGCACTCTATATAAAGGGAGGTATCGCGCAGTTCGATACTCCTGTGGGGGTCCGGGCAGGGACACCAAGAGCCCGCCGATGAGCCTAGCTTGGTGTCCTAGGCGAAACCCCACACAAGACACGGCACAAACCTAGAAGAATTGCTGAGTTTTAATTCACCGGCCGTGAAAGCCAATACACCATCTTTTTGGAAGCCTTCATAGGGAGGTTATGGCTGCTTGAGCTTTTGGTTCTCGCAGTCAAGGAGTGCAGTAGCACTCTATATAAAGGGAGGTATCGCGCAGTTCGATACTCCTGTGGGGGTCCGGGCAGGGACACCAAGAGCCCGCCGATGAGCCTAGCTTGGTGTCCTAGGCGAAACCCCACACAAGACACGGCACAAACCTAGAAGAATTGCTGAGTTTTAATTCACCGGCCGTGAAAGCCAATACACCATCTTTTTGGAAGCCTTCATAGGGAGGTTATGGCTGCTTGAGCTTTTGGTTCTCGCAGTCAAGGAGTGCAGTAGCACTCTATATAAAGGGAGGTATCGCGCAGTTCGATACTCCTGTGGGGGTCCGGGCAGGGACACCAAGAGCCCGCCGATGAGCCTAGCTTGGTGTCCTAGGCGAAACCCCACACAAGACACGGCACAAACCTAGAAGAATTGCTGAGTTTTAATTCACCGGCCGTGAAAGCCAATACACCATCTTTTTGGAAGCCTTCATAGGGAGGTTATGGCCGCTTGAGCTTTTGGTTCTCGCAGTCAAGGAGTGCAGTAGCACTCTATATAAAGGGAGGTATCGCGCAGTTCGATACTCCTGTGGGGGTCCGGGCAGGGACACCAAGAGCCCGCCGATGAGCCTAGCTTGGTGTCCTAGGCGAAACCCCACACAAGACACGGCACAAACCTAGAAGAATTGCTGAGTTTTAATTCACCGGCCGTGAAAGCCAATACACCATCTTTTTGGAAGCCTTCATAGGGAGGTTATGGCTGCTTGAGCTTTTGGTTCTCGCAGTCAAGGAGTGCAGTAGCACTCTATATAAAGGGAGGTATCGCGCAGTTCGATACTCCTGTGGGGGTCCGGGCAGGGACACCAAGAGCCCGCCGATGAGCCTAGCTTGGTGTCCTAGGCGAAACCCCACACAAGACACGGCACAAACCTAGAAGAATTGCTGAGTTTTAATTCACCGGCCGTGAAAGCCAATACACCATCTTTTTGGAAGCCTTCATAGGGAGGTTATGGCTGCTTGAGCTTTTGGTTCTCGCAGTCAAGGAGTGCAGTAGCACTCTATATAAAGGGAGGTATCGCGCAGTTCGATACTCCTGTGGGGGTCCGGGCAGGGACACCAAGAGCCCGCCGATGAGCCTAGCTTGGTGTCCTAGGCGAAACCCCACACAAGACACGGCACAAACCTAGAAGAATTGCTGAGTTTTAATTCACCGGCCGTGAAAGCCAATACACCATCTTTTTGGAAGCCTTCATAGGGAGGTTATGGCTGCTTGAGCTTTTGGTTCTCGCAGTCAAGGAGTGCAGTAGCACTCTATATAAAGGGAGGTATCGCGCAGTTCGATACTCCTGTGGGGGTCCGGGCAGGGACACCAAGAGCCCGCCGATGAGCCTAGCTTGGTGTCCTAGGCGAAACCCCACACAAGACACGGCACAAACCTAGAAGAATTGCTGAGTTTTAATTCACCGGCCGTGAAAGCCAATACACCATCTTTTTGGAAGCCTTCATAGGGAGGTTATGGCTGCTTGAGCTTTTGGTTCTCGCAGTCAAGGAGTGCAGTAGCACTCTATATAAAGGGAGGTATCGCGCAGTTCGATACTCCTGTGGGGGTCCGGGCAGGGACACCAAGAGCCCGCCGATGAGCCTAGCTTGGTGTCCTAGGCGAAACCCCACACAAGACACGGCACAAACCTAGAAGAATTGCTGAGTTTTAATTCACCGGCCGTGAAAGCCAATACACCATCTTTTTGGAAGCCTTCATAGGGAGGTTATGGCTGCTTGAGCTTTTGGTTCTCGCAGTCAAGGAGTGCAGTAGCACTCTATATAAAGGGAGGTATCGCGCAGTTCGATACTCCTGTGGGGGTCCGGGCAGGGACACCAAGAGCCCGCCGATGAGCCTAGCTTGATGTCCTAGGCGAAACCCCACACAAGACACGGCACAAACCTAGAAGAATTGCTGAGTTTTAATTCACCGGCCGTGAAAGCCAATACACCATCTTTTTGGAAGCCTTCATAGGGAGGTTATGGCTGCTTGAGCTTTTGGTTCTCGCAGTCAAGGAGTGCAGTAGCACTCTATATAAAGGGAGGTATCGCGCAGTTCGATACTCCTGTGGGGGTCCGGGCAGGGACACCAAGAGCCCGCCGATGAGCCTAGCTTGGTGTCCTAGGCGAAACCCCACACAAGACACGGCACAAACCTAGAAGAATTGCTGAGTTTTAATTCACCGGCCGTGAAAGCCAATACACCATCTTTTTGGAAGCCTTCATAGGGAGGTTATGGCTGCTTGAGCTTTTGGTTCTCGCAGTCAAGGAGTGCAGTAGCACTCTATATAAAGGGAGGTATCGCGCAGTTCGATACTCCTGTGGGGGTCCGGGCAGGGACACCAAGAGCCCGCCGATGAGCCTAGCTTGGTGTCCTAGGCGAAACCCCACACAAGACACGGCACAAACCTAGAAGAATTGCTGAGTTTTAATTCACCGGCCGTGAAAGCCAATACACCATCTTTTTGGAAGCCTTCATAGGGAGGTTATGGCTGCTTGAGCTTTTGGTTCTCGCAGTCAAGGAGTGCAGTAGCACTCTATATAAAGGGAGGTATCGCGCAGTTCGATACTCCTGTGGGGGTCCGGGCAGGGACACCAAGAGCCCGCCGATGAGCCTAGCTTGGTGTCCTAGGCGAAACCCCACACAAGACACGGCACAAACCTAGAAGAATTGCTGAGTTTTAATTCACCGGCCGTGAAAGCCAATACACCATCTTTTTGGAAGCCTTCATAGGGAGGTTATGGCTGCTTGAGCTTTTGGTTCTCGCAGTCAAGGAGTGCAGTAGCACTCTATATAAAGGGAGGTATCGCGCAGTTCGATACTCCTGTGGGGGTCCGGGCAGGGACACCAAGAGCCCGCCGATGAGCCTAGCTTGGTGTCCTAGGCGAAACCCCACACAAGACACGGCACAAACCTAGAAGAATTGCTGAGTTTTAATTCACCGGCCGTGAAAGCCAATACACCATCTTTTTGGAAGCCTTCATAGGGAGGTTATGGCTGCTTGAGCTTTTGGTTCTCGCAGTCAAGGAGTGCAGTAGCACTCTATATAAAGGGAGGTATCGCGCAGTTCGATACTCCTGTGGGGGTCCGGGCAGGGACACCAAGAGCCCGCCGATGAGCCTAGCTTGGTGTCCTAGGCGAAACCCCACACAAGACACGGCACAAACCTAGAAGAATTGCTGAGTTTTAATTCACCGGCCGTGAAAGCCAATACACCATCTTTTTGGAAGCCTTCATAGGGAGGTTATGGCTGCTTGAGCTTTTGGTTCTCGCAGTCAAGGAGTGCAGTAGCACTCTATATAAAGGGAGGTATCGCGCAGTTCGATACTCCTGTGGGGGTCCGGGCAGGGACACCAAGAGCCCGCCGATGAGCCTAGCTTGGTGTCCTAGGCGAAACCCCACACAAGACACGGCACAAACCTAGAAGAATTGCTGAGTTTTAATTCACCGGCCGTGAAAGCCAATACACCATCTTTTTGGAAGCCTTCATAGGGAGGTTATGGCTGCTTGAGCTTTTGGTTCTCGCAGTCAAGGAGTGCAGTAGCACTCTATATAAAGGGAGGTATCGCGCAGTTCGATACTCCTGTGGGGGTCCGGGCAGGGACACCAAGAGCCCGCCGATGAGCCTAGCTTGGTGTCCTAGGCGAAACCCCACACAAGACACGGCACAAACCTAGAAGAATTGCTGAGTTTTAATTCACCGGCCGTGAAAGCCAATACACCATCTTTTTGGAAGCCTTCATAGGGAGGTTATGGCTGCTTGAGCTTTTGGTTCTCGCAGTCAAGGAGTGCAGTAGCACTCTATATAAAGGGAGGTATCGCGCAGTTCGATACTCCTGTGGGGGTCCGGGCAGGGACACCAAGAGCCCGCCGATGAGCCTAGCTTGGTGTCCTAGGCGAAACCCCACACAAGACACGGCACAAACCTAGAAGAATTGCTGAGTTTTAATTCACCGGCCGTGAAAGCCAATACACCATCTTTTTGGAAGCCTTCATAGGGAGGTTATGGCTGCTTGAGCTTTTGGTTCTCGCAGTCAAGGAGTGCAGTAGCACTCTATATAAAGGGAGGTATCGCGCAGTTCGATACTCCTGTGGGGGTCCGGGCAGGGACACCAAGAGCCCGCCGATGAGCCTAGCTTGGTGTCCTAGGCGAAACCCCACACAAGACACGGCACAAACCTAGAAGAATTGCTGAGTTTTAATTCACCGGCCGTGAAAGCCAATACACCATCTTTTTGGAAGCCTTCATAGGGAGGTTATGGCTGCTTGAGCTTTTGGTTCTCGCAGTCAAGGAGTGCAGTAGCACTCTATATAAAGGGAGGTATCGCGCAGTTCGATACTCCTGTGGGGGTCCGGGCAGGGACACCAAGAGCCCGCCGATGAGCCTAGCTTGATGTCCTAGGCGAAACCCCACACAAGACACGGCACAAACCTAGAAGAATTGCTGAGTTTTAATTCACCGGCCGTGAAAGCCAATACACCATCTTTTTGGAAGCCTTCATAGGGAGGTTATGGCTGCTTGAGCTTTTGGTTCTCGCAGTCAAGGAGTGCAGTAGCACTCTATATAAAGGGAGGTATCGCGCAGTTCGATACTCCTGTGGGGGTCCGGGCAGGGACACCAAGAGCCCGCCGATGAGCCTAGCTTGGTGTCCTAGGCGAAACCCCACACAAGACACGGCACAAACCTAGAAGAATTGCTGAGTTTTAATTCACCGGCCGTGAAAGCCAATACACCATCTTTTTGGAAGCCTTCATAGGGAGGTTATGGCTGCTTGAGCTTTTGGTTCTCGCAGTCAAGGAGTGCAGTAGCACTCTATATAAAGGGAGGTATCGCGCAGTTCGATACTCCTGTGGGGGTCCGGGCAGGGACACCAAGAGCCCGCCGATGAGCCTAGCTTGGTGTCCTAGGCGAAACCCCACACAAGACACGGCACAAACCTAGAAGAATTGCTGAGTTTTAATTCACCGGCCGTGAAAGCCAATACACCATCTTTTTGGAAGCCTTCATAGGGAGGTTATGGCTGCTTGAGCTTTTGGTTCTCGCAGTCAAGGAGTGCAGTAGCACTCTATATAAAGGGAGGTATCGCGCAGTTCGATACTCCTGTGGGGGTCCGGGCAGGGACACCAAGAGCCCGCCGATGAGCCTAGCTTGGTGTCCTAGGCGAAACCCCACACAAGACACGGCACAAACCTAGAAGAATTGCTGAGTTTTAATTCACCGGCCGTGAAAGCCAATACACCATCTTTTTGGAAGCCTTCATAGGGAGGTTATGGCTGCTTGAGCTTTTGGTTCTCGCAGTCAAGGAGTGCAGTAGCACTCTATATAAAGGGAGGTATCGCGCAGTTCGATACTCCTGTGGGGGTCCGGGCAGGGACACCAAGAGCCCGCCGATGAGCCTAGCTTGGTGTCCTAGGCGAAACCCCACACAAGACACGGCACAAACCTAGAAGAATTGCTGAGTTTTAATTCACCGGCCGTGAAAGCCAATACACCATCTTTTTGGAAGCCTTCATAGGGAGGTTATGGCTGCTTGAGCTTTTGGTTCTCGCAGTCAAGGAGTGCAGTAGCACTCTATATAAAGGGAGGTATCGCGCAGTTCGATACTCCTGTGGGGGTCCGGGCAGGGACACCAAGAGCCCGCCGATGAGCCTAGCTTGGTGTCCTAGGCGAAACCCCACACAAGACACGGCACAAACCTAGAAGAATTGCTGAGTTTTAATTCACCGGCCGTGAAAGCCAATACACCATCTTTTTGGAAGCCTTCATAGGGAGGTTATGGCTGCTTGAGCTTTTGGTTCTCGCAGTCAAGGAGTGCAGTAGCACTCTATATAAAGGGAGGTATCGCGCAGTTCGATACTCCTGTGGGGGTCCGGGCAGGGACACCAAGAGCCCGCCGATGAGCCTAGCTTGGTGTCCTAGGCGAAACCCCACACAAGACACGGCACAAACCTAGAAGAATTGCTGAGTTTTAATTCACCGGCCGTGAAAGCCAATACACCATCTTTTTGGAAGCCTTCATAGGGAGGTTATGGCTGCTTGAGCTTTTGGTTCTCGCAGTCAAGGAGTGCAGTAGCACTCTATATAAAGGGAGGTATCGCGCAGTTCGATACTCCTGTGGGGGTCCGGGCAGGGACACCAAGAGCCCGCCGATGAGCCTAGCTTGGTGTCCTAGGCGAAACCCCACACAAGACACGGCACAAACCTAGAAGAATTGCTGAGTTTTAAGTAGCCTAATATTTACTGTTACTTTCTTCATCAGCATAGGCATAACATTTCACATTTTCCAGTATACTTTTATGATGTCAGTCTTGGAGACGATAAAAATAATTCGGCTTAAGGGATCTTCCCTGCAGGACCTGTTCGTTTGCTGTATGACTTATGTGAGGTCGAAGTTTCGACCTGCTTTGAAGAAAAAGAAGCTTGTAGTTTTTACGTGACCGTTAATCTTGTGATCATGAGCCAAGGGACCTCCATTTTACGTGGAATCCGAACCACAGGACATGGCATTTCACTTCCAAAATCTCACTTTCAATGACCGTGAATCAAACCTGGTCCACCTTGGTGAGAGGTGAATAGCTTGACCACTGCGCCACCATGCCCCATTGCTTTGAAGAATATTGAACATGTGGTTGTTTTGTATAAATAAAGCAGGCTATGTATTTTTGTTCACCAAGCATCTATTTAATTGTTTAGTTATAGGCTTATGCATATTCACACACATATGAATGTTGAATACCAATTAACATACTTTTTCTTCTTTATTGTTAGTCATTACCAGCCTAACCTTATTTTTATTTTATTTTAATGTATGTACGACTTGTATTTTTTGCCAGTAGGCCTATAACTTAGTTATTGTGTATGCTGCCTTTGATCTAAGGATAAAATGATGAACAATCAGGCTGCAATATAATATTTAATGTTGGCATATATTCCTAGCCATTTTAAGTATCAAATTACTATGATATTTTGAAATATGTATTTCGGCGTAAGTTCAGTTTAGTTTACCATTCGCCTAAATGTTCAAAAGTACCTCTTTTACTTGTATCTCGTCGTACATATGTACATCATCCTTTTGTTCGTTTACGTCAAACTCTCCTCCTTCTAAAATGTGTCGCACCAAAAAGTTCCATCATCCGTGTGACGAATGTTTGTGTGAGCGCTGTGGAGAACAATGTGGAAGATACCATGCTATATTCTGCACATTAAGACATGAATCTTTAGTTTACTGTATGATTTTAGATTTTATTCATTATATGCATGGGCATTGGCTGCAATAAATCCCTTATTATTATAGACTATAGGTGAATTTCCAGCTGTGGGTGCCATTATTCACATCAACCATCGTCAGAACAGTACTGTCAACCTCACCATTACGGTACTAGCCGCACCAACACTCGACCATTCTAACCTACGTTTTGTCCAATCCAATGGTTACAGCCTAACACGTCCAGATCAATGGTTTTGTATCAATCTGCCCCGATAGCTGCGCGCCATCAAAGCCGCAGCCTTCGATTTGTCCAATCCAATGGTTTTTTACAATGGTTACAGCTTAACGCATCCAGAACAATGGTTTTTGACAATGGTTACAGCCTAACGCGTTCCGATGACTGCCTTTTTTTTTTAACAACAGTGATCTGCTAATAGATGTAGTCTCCTCCGCTGTCTATAACCCACCCACCATCCCAATTTATAATACGACTTAGGCCTATATAGTGAAATTTCAGTTGTGTCGGCCAGTGGGCATCGCTTATTTGACAAATAAGATATTGCCAACCCTAAGTATAGATAAACACGGCCGTAGGTTGTTTGTTTTGAGCGTAGAGAGCTGTGAGATCGCACTCGCTTCTATCTGTATCGGGACATCCTGAACTAACTCCAACAGATGGCGCAGAAGTACTCTCATTAGTACTTTATTTCAAATAGCATTTGCCAATAACACACAATTGATGTTACAAACTCTTTAAAATGAAAATTTACTGTATTATGAACTTGTCATTCTTCAAATTCGATGTGTATAGAATTCCAACGGACATACATTCTATCTTATTAATGTTTTTAATACAAAAACAAACCTAACCAGCGACTAACGCCCCAGTCCCCCTTGCTTGTGGTAGCCTACTAACAGTAATTTTCGGCCAGACAGTAGGCCTACCTAACCTAGTAACAGACATAAATGTATATACAAAAACAAACCTAATCTGGGGATAACTCCCCAGGCCCCCTAGCTTGTGATACTAACAGGAGCATAATTCTATTTACATACCTGTTGCATTTAAAATCACTGCTTCCATCAGATTACAGTACCCACTTGAATTTTTTCCACAAGCACACAAAGATTATTGATTCATGATTCTTATAGAATATATTTACACTTAAAGAACTTGACACTTTAGAAGACACTGACACTGCTGGTATGTCATTAAAACTACCATCATCTACTTTAACAAACAGGAGTTGTGTCTGTCTGTTAGGTAGTCAGCCCGGAGGCTGGTTGGATCCTCAAAAAGTACCGCCGTTACGTTATGTGAGTAGATACCCACAAAAACCCAAGGCAGCGCTATTTTGAGGCGTTCTAGGCAAGAAGAGGAGTGAGGTAGTTTGCCATTGCTTTCCTCACTGAGTCAGAACAGTAGTCCTAACCCTATGAGTAAAACCTTTCACAGCATTCACAGGCACTGACTGTGCCCCGAATGCCATTACTAAGCACCACCCATACCTCAGTAGCTTCCATATAATCACAGCCATGAGTGAGACTGAGACATTGAGGACGGTTGATTTGGGAAAATTGTCGAAATGGTATCAGGGGTTAGTATGGCAATTTTCATAACCACAAATTTAGGTTCGAAATGTTTAAGTTAACAAATACAACTGTTTTAACTTCGAAAATGATCCCGGTGAATATTTCTCATCCACTTCTCTTTCAAAGATTTGTCTTTAGGAAATTTAAAAGTTGAAGTATCTTCAGCAGTATTAAATTTACAGGCAGGTACACAGTAATGACAATAAACAGCCAATGCTTCTCACATTACGTATCTTCGGCATTTATAATTATTCACAGTGCACTTCACTACTTAAGGTACACTATTACAATATATAACAGCTCGAAATCACTTGAAATATGCGACATTTGAACGAAATTCTCGCAGCAGACCCACTTAAATGTTGGTTGACCAAATGTAAACAATCCCCTACGATTTCCGCCATTTTCTACGATATCGATAGTGGCATTATGGTCTGATTTATTGTAGTCGGTCTTGTGTCAACAAACAACTGCTCTCTGAGAACAGTTATACATTGTTGGCTACAGTCCATTAGAGATGGGACTATCGACTACTTTTAACCATCGACTGACTAGTCATTCATTGGAAGAAACTATCGACTAGATAGTCGACTACTTTCAGTCGAATGGTTACCTGAATTCGCATAGCTCCTAAGCGTGTTGTTTCATGTATTCGACTGAAAGTAGTCGCTTCTAGGCAGCGTACAAAGCACTGCAAGCCGTTACCGGCTGAGTTGAGTCGTACCAACAGATGAAAATCAAACTTCTCCTTAACCCACCTATTTTTGCAGACGTTAGTTTGGACTACTCGACGCTCGGCAACATGCAATTGGCCAAAGTTATTTATTTATTTTTACTGTGCTTCGAAATGGTGGTTTACGTCGTGTAGAGTGCAGCCATTATTTGCAATGTTGCACATTTCATTTAATGCAAAATGTGTGAGTAAATGTTCCCCGATACCGGTATTGATACGGGGCACATTACCTGTATGTATTGTGGATAAGTGACGTAATAGACCAATACTTAATTAACCTAAGAGTAAATTAAATCACTATTACTGAGAGGGAGTTCTTAAGTACCGGAACAATTCCATAGCCAACATTGAAATAATCACACTTCATTTTTAATGCCAAAAAATAGTAAATGTAAAATATGTCCATAGAGTCATAAACAAGTTAGGCTATGTGTTCACTAATTTAATCCTCTCTGAAGTTCTAAGAACGTAGAGCTGAAATACGACTTGAGCAAGAAAATTACGGCCTACAGTAAATACACACGAAAATAGAACACTTTAGAACAGCAACGAGGGCGAACTTTCAGTGGAGATGTTGGCAACAATGTAAATACTAAGTTTTTTAAATGCGCTAGCTATCCATGTGCTGAAACAATTGACGAACAGAACGCAAAACTATCCGAGCGCGTTCTACATGTTAAAAGTTAAAACACAATTGGGATATGTCGTTTGCAAACGACTTGTTTATGTTACGGTGAGTAGTCGTTGAATTCATTCGACTGTTTTTTAAAAGCAGTCAAACAAGTCGATGGATCTAACATTTTTCAGTTGACTGCTGCGGTGCTGCCCATCTCCAAACAATTGGCAACTCAAACTAACACTTGGGGCGCTGCGGTCGTCTGGTTAAGTAGGGTAAAATTACTCAATAACACGCGTTTGATATAGAACACTTTTCATTTTTCGGTTATAATCAGTAAATGTGGTCACTAAAATAATGACAGTGCTATTTTCAATTGTATATATGTATAACTATGCGATACACGTGATCTAATTTGTGTGTTCCACTGGATTTTATGTGTCAATTGCATATTATCAAGCATCGGTTGTCTGCTGGTATTTGTTTTTATGCAGTTTGAGTCATGGCGCTGTTACGTTTAAAAGCTATATTTGAGTTTGCTCACTGTTCCATAGACACTAGAAATTATGTGCTGCTTGCTAGGGCGAAGGGATGAGTTTAACTTGTATTAAAACTCGGGGTAGACAGGAATTGCTTTGTTTGGATGGTATTTACCCTGCGAAGTCAAATCAGGCCTATATGACTCGTAGTGGAATGGCTCGGATACGCAGAGCGAGGTGATGACGGTTGGTAGGGTTATTGGAAATGAACTAGGGAGCGGGAAAGGATACCTGACTGATGAAGCTTGGCTTTCCTCGACTGGTGTAGGCCTAGGCTTGGTACGGCTTGGCTTGGCGAGACTGTGCTTGGCTGTCTATATAGGTGCGGCTTGGCACGGTGTAAGTGAACAATCCGTCCTGTCGTCAGTGAGTGTAGTGGTGAGTGGTCCAATCCGCTCTTGCCCCCCGTCTTTATTTGGTATCGTCACCTTTCGGCTATTGCTATTTGCATCTTTTGGAAAGTGATGAAAACGTATATCCGCAGCCCTCTTATACATCGACTTACAGCCGTAAACTGAGCAATACACTTCGCTTGTACTCATTTTGCATTCTTATCAACGAGTAAAACTTATTACTTATGTATAATCACGAAGAATTTACCACGATCTGCTTACCAATACAAGAAACCATATACAAACAGTCACCACGTGACAAATGTACCCTACTTCGTAAGTTTCTCATTTTTACCGCTAGATGTCATATCAGATAGCTGGAGTTGCCTATTGACGACCAGAATCAATTTGTGCGTACGGTCAAGCTGTCCTCACAGTACCCGCTGCAATAGATGTAGAGATTCACATCACCACTCTATCTTATGATGGATGTCAGTACATAAAATCAGCCATGAGGCAACGGCAGTTTAACCACAGACAACGCAACAACTCTTCCATCCCTGCCCTCATGCCTTTGCCACTAACCCCTTCCCCCCTCCCACACAGCACGCCTCTGCTCTGACACAGCTGTTAGGCCAGCTACAACAACTCTCAGCCATAACCCTGTAAACTACAGCTAAACCAAACCCAGAAACCCCTAATACACTTCATTTGCAGAGCAATAAAATCCATAAAACAACTCCACAACAAGCTTCACAAAAACCTAAATTATAAACGAAAAGACTACTCCACAAACACCAAAATCAATAAACCTCCCTCATTTCAGCCACACTACACCTTAAACAGACATAGAAGGCATAGTCATGACCCCTTCATGGAGTAGGCTATTGTCTAAACACGATCATGTCTCCTTCAACTTTACTGAAGACTTCATTAAATTCTATTTAAAAAATCTTAAACTCATTCCACAAATCTTAAAATCAGTATACATCCCTCATTTCAGTTACTCTATTCATTAAACAAACATAGAAGACGTAGCCATGACCCCTTCATGGAGTAGGCTATTGTCTAAATCTGACCACGCATACTACAACCTTACTCTAATTCAAAATTACGGCTAAATGATCCATCTGACTGGGGGGCAAAGGTATTTACCGGCTTGCCTGGGATGATGTGCCACAAAACCGGTATCTGGAGTTCAAGCATAACCTAAATATTGAATGACAATATTGAATTGTCCAATAACTTGGACAATTGGATTTAGGCTATTTCATTGAAAGAATCAACGAACTGTATAAAACTTTAGGCACCTACAGGTATACTTAATTTATTAATTAAAGCTCTACAATAAACATACAGCACAATGAATTGTAGCATGAAGTTATCCTGAAGAATTCGTTTGATTAGAACGACTACTTAAATTCGAATGATTTCATTCGCTTGGAATTAGTCGTTTGCCAACGACTTGTTTCATTCGAATGATTTCCAACGATTGCTTTGGGATCAGTCGTTTACAACGACTACTTTTATTCGAATGATTCCATTCGCTTGGAAGTAATCGTTTGCCAACGACTTGTTTCATTCGAATGATTTCCAACGATTGCTTTGGGATCAGTCGTTTACAACGACTACTTTTATTCGAATGATTCCATTCGCTTGGAAGTAGTCGTTTGCCATCGACTTGTTTCTTTCGAATGATTTCCAACGATAGCTTTGGGATCAGTCGTTTGCAAACGACTTGTTTATGATACGGTGAGTAGTCGTTGAATTCATTCGACTGTTTTTTAAAAGCAGTCGAATAAGTCGATTGTTTTAACTATCGACTAATTCGACTGTTTTCAGTCGACTGCTGCCCATCTCTACAGTCCATTATCAGAATGCGAAATGTCTTCTCAAAAGAAGTAAGTAATTTAATTATATCTTATTATTTTAAGGGTGACAATGTGATTCTATGTTCTTCATAAGTTAATAAGTGATGCTGTTTTGAAAAATCATCAGTTTCCTCTAATTGGAATACTTTAGGGGGCATTTCATTAAACGCCCCAAAAATGGGGCGGTGGACACAGGCGGGTACACTGTTTATATGCGATATTTTTACAATTATTCTTTAGATGTAATTAAATAATGGTGTCGTATTTGTATATTCATGTAATAAATAGACAGGCCTTTTATTCTAACTGATTAGGTGACCTCCCATAACCTTTTAGATAATTATTATTGGATTTCAATATCATTATACTGTACTATTAGATTTTACATCAAATGCTGATTACCGTATATTTACATATGATTTGTTATGTTTTAGGCTTACTGTTGATGAAATACTGGTAATTCTGGAGCAACCTAATCAGCAATTAGTAAGTGCTACCGTGTAAATCAGTCCTCCAGAAAATCACCTCCAGAGTGACGGAGAAAGTGGTGATGAGAATGAACATGGTGACCTGAATAATTTGTCCGGGAATAAACTTCGGGTTGAGGGAGAACTTCGGGCAACTACATTCACTGACAATGGTCTCGAGGAAGTGGAAATAGCAGGTAATGAGGACAGAGATGACACATTACCCAGTACTTCCAACCAAGTATATCCGATCACGCCTCCAACTACTTCATGTGATAACTCCAGAGCACCATGATCTCGGAAGAAGAAATCATTGCCACCATCACGCAAATGGAAACTCGTAGATTTACCATCCAAATCAGAACGTGAATGGGTAAGATCCGCAATCACAAGTGTAGACAAATCTCCAGCAGAACTTTTTGAGATGTTTTGTGACGATCATATAATTGAAAGTATTGTCAGAGAATCCAAACGATATGCGATGTTTAATGCCAACCATAATTTTGATGTTCAAACAAGTGATATCAGGTTACTGATTGCTATTTTACTCCTGAGTGGATATATGACTCCCGCTAGGCACCGCCTCTACTGGGACTCTAGTGTTGATACCTACCATCCCGGAGTTGCAAATTCCATGTCAAGGAACAGATTTGAGGAATTACTTAGCTATTTACACTTTGCAGATAACAACTCCTTGAATCCCAATGACAAATTTGCCAAAGTGCACCGCCTCCTTTGGGATCATCTCAATGAGAAGTGGTTACAGTACTTACCTAAAGATGCCTATTTGAGCATCGTCCATGGTTCCATACTTTGGAAGACATGGAACTAAACAGCACATTCAAAACAAACCTGTAAGATTCGGTTTCAAAGTGTGGTCGATGTGTTAAAGATTAGGATACCTTGTTCAAGCTGAGCCTTATCAGGGTGCCTGCACAGGTAACACACATCCTGAACTGAGTGTCGGGGGCTCAGTGGTTGTAGACTTGGTGAGTAAACTGCCTCAGAGTTCCGGCTACAGTATATTTACAGTCAATTATTTTACTTCCCTGCCTCTGCTTTCAAAACTGGCTAGCGATGGCAACGACTGCACTGGAACGATTCGCAACAACCGTATTGAAAAGGCTCCCCTCAAAGATCCTGCTACAGTGAAAAATCTACCACGAGGAAGTTATGACCAAGTTACAGATGTAGAATCAGGAATAACTCTTGTGAGATTCAATGACAATAACGTCGTAACTCTTGCATCTAACAAGATAGGTGTTTTTCCAATGGGTACATGCAGTCCTTGGAGTGGTAAGGAAAAGAGAAGGTTGTCTGTGAGGCAGACAGCAATTGCTGCTCAGTATAATCTTTACATGGAGGGTGTAGACAGGCTGGACCTAAATGTTTCTGCCTATAGACCCGGTATAAGAATGAAGAAATGGTACTGACAACTTATACTATTTCCCTTGAGCTGCAGTGTCAACAATACATTCCAGTTGTACAGGATGGCTAGAGGTTCTTATGACTTTCTGGGCTTCATTCGTTATATTGTCCAATGCTACCTTGGAAAATACACAAACCGCCTACCAATGGGTAGACTTTTGAAACCTGTGAAAAGGCATGTGCAATACGAAGTGCGATTGGATGGCGTTGGTGATATAATTATAACCAATCCATCGCAGGTTGGATGTGGAGAATGCAATAAAAACACTACAAAGTAGTGCAGGAAATGTGATGTCGGTTGCCACGCAACGTGTTTCGAGAAGTTCCACTCATGAGTGTTTGTAATAAACATCTGCTGCTGAGTAAACCCCTGCATGGGTGCTGTAGACATGTTAGAACAAAATGTCTTTGCTTATAGACATCCTATCAGGATGATGAAGTTTTCCCTGAGTTGCATTTTCAACGTGTATATTTTGGTTCTAATATCTTATTCTTATTGTTTCTTGTTCTGAATAATATTGTATTGCATTTTTATTGTCCTTCTTGTGCAACACTTGACTACATTAAAAAAATAAAATCAAAAGTCAAGCAAAGGTTGTTTACATTTACCTGCACCCACCCATGCCCACCGCCCCATTTTTGGGGCGCCATTAATCTCAAGACAGGAACAAAAAGTAAGTATTTTAACAACTTTTACACAATGAGGGGAACCCTTGGACTAATCCATGATAATATGAAAGAAATATGAGAAGGAAAAAAAAGTTGGGCATATATGGGTTAAAATAACCAGTACCCTACATTCTCCCCTGCATTACAAACTAGGCGACTTTTAGCAGGCTCGATTTGACAGCTGTTCTTCCCATGTGGCAAAAATTACTTTAGGGGTCGCTTTATCGTAGGCCTACAAGTGGTTGTCTTTTTTTTTAACTTGCCCCATTGCTGCTTCAAATCTGTGAAGCTCAGTTTTCCTAATAATCAGGTGCCTATTAAAAATTTTAAAAATCTTTGTAGTCAACTTGTAGGCTCTTTATATATCAAAAATTGTATGTGCGTTTATATTTAAATTGCATCGTGACACTGTTTATCTAAACTATGTGAAAATGAAAACTACAAATCAACACTCATGCTGAACAACTGAAAGCTTTGGATACAAATCAAATGGCTGTCGTTTCCACTAGTTTTATTCATCATTTGAAAATAACATTTTGTGCACTATAAAACTACATTATTGACCATTACGTATTGATGTTGCTGTCTCGAATAGGCTATATTTACCAATTTCATTTCAAGTAGGCTAATTTGTAGGTTAGGCCTAGGCATATAATTTACTGTAAGTGGCCGGTTGTAAGGTAAAAAAGTCCTTACTGTATTTATGCACAACACATCTCCAGAAACTTCTTTTCAGACAATTGCAACATGTCATGAGAACTTGGCAAGAATTTTTGTTCTGTAGCATTATTCAAATGCGGTAATCAAAAATAAAGAATACAATAACTGAGCACGAAAGGCATATACTGTATTTGTTTGTAAACATTTTTAACACCATGTTAAACTCCTTAACTGAGCAAGAATGGGATGTTAAAATAACGGATAGTTTAACGATTTGTTAGCACTAATGTTGGTTGATGGAACACAATTTCGCCAACATTTCCGTTAAATTACCTTAACGTGTCGTTAAAATTTTAACGAAGGTTGATGGAACCGGCCCATTGTTTTACAATGTATTTTAACGTGTGTATTGTTATTACTTATAAATGTTTTAATATGTATTTATGGCTGAAGAAGAACACATAAGTGTCCGAAACATGTACCAGTGTTAATTCTTGAATACAAATAGTATTGAAAAGACGGAAGAGTCTATAAATTATTAAGTGGATTTCAATTCAATACGGACCAACATGGATAATAACAATAAAATTGAATTCCCCAGTCCCGTCAATAATCCAGAAATGAAAAGGTTAATAATAGCATCAGGACCTTGTCAAGCTCGTGGTCCCTTTCCAAAACAGCCTGATGGACGAGGAAGTAAAAGATCATTTTCAATTAATTACTACAGTTCTCTTATGAAATGTAACATACTTTGGCTTTGCTATTCGCAAATGTTAGACCGTGTTTACTGTCAACCATCTTGGCTGTTCCCACAACATTCAGAGAACACTTTCGGTAGTACGGGACTAAACGACTGGAGACATCTTTCTGATAGAATTAAATATAATTAACAATCCTATGACCACATATTTTCTTATGTTATATTTTTGAGAAATGGTGGAATCATGAAACAATGAGTTATGCTTTAGAAAAACAGTTAAAAGAAGAGAACAATTACTGGAGGAACTTTCTAGAGAGAATAGTTAATAATAATAATAATATCGTATGGCCTCGGGTGCCCGGTGCAAGCTTTGTAATTTGACACCCAGAGGGTAGCTTGCATGTCGAATTTCGTTGTTCCTTGAATCACTATGAAAGCCAAGGAGGTTAGATAATAGATATCTAAGCTCCTTGAACACTATAGCGCTTTCTAGTAGAGAAATGAGGAACTTTGTGTTGGCGGAAACTCCCGAGATCAATTTTGCCATTATGAACTCGGCCTACTGAATTCAAATGGGTTCTTTGACATGCCAACATCGTATGACATGCGTATCGTATTTTTTCCGCCTTTCAAAAATCACTTACCATCGCCAGGGGGAACCTGCAATCTTGGGGTTAGTAGACCGACACACTATCCACTCACCCACCGTGGCAAGCTAGAATAGCTAATGTTTCATTAACTTTGGCCACCTGTAACCTTGCGTTCCGCGGAAGAAGTAGTAAAATGGAAGATCCAAATAAAGGAGATTTCTTGTCTATAATAGAACTTCTGTATCACTATGACCCTGCACTAAAAACTCTTTTGCAAAAGCCAGCAGGAAGTGTAAACTATTTAAGCCCTAGCATCCAAAATGAAGTTATTTCTTTGATGGCAAAAGAAGTACCTTACTGAAAAAAATCAAATATGTAATGCAGAGCTCTCCTTTTTTCTCTCTTATTATGGATACAACTCAGGATATAAGTAAAGTTGATCAGTTAAGTAAAGTTTTCAGGTACGTCAAAGTGATAAATGATGAAAACAATAAACCCACAGAAATAGATTTGCGAGGCGTTTACTTCTTTTACAAAAGTTGAAGATCAAAGTGCATTTGGTTTGGCAAGTAAAATAGTGGAATCTATTAAAGATTGAAAAAATGTCGTGGCCAAGGTTATGACGGCGCAAGCGTAATGAGTGAAGTATACAGTGGAGTGCAGAAAAATGATTCAAGAAAATGCGCCACATGCATATTTTGTACATTGTGCAAGTCACAATTTAAATCTGGTGTTGAAAGACGCTGTAGAAGCCAAGTGCGGAATACCTTGTGAGTTTTCTGAGAAAAGACTAAAGCAAGTTAAAAAGCATTTTGATGAACTGAGTGTAGACCACCGATTTCTCAATCCTGAAACTAGATTTCGGGTATCTGTGTTTTACCCCATGATTGATACAATTATGGCTCAGTAAAACAGCATATTTGAAGGCATGAAGTCAGTTATTAATGCCTACAAAGTTGTTCAGCCTTATATCTTGAACAATACTTCAGATGACGAACTGATTAAAGAGGCAAAAGGTTTCGCCGATACTTTTTCTGATGATGTGTCGCCAACATTTCCTGCAAAAATTTCCAGCATGCGTGCATCTTTTTCCTCTAAAATTAAGGAAATGTCGACTGTTAAGCAAATGAGAGACCTCCTCTACATTGAAAATCACATTCTGGTTGCAAACTATCCTGACGTGTGTACTGCTTGTTTTATGTTCTTGACTGTACCTATCACAGTGGCTAAAGCAGAAATATCTTTTTCCAAGCTGAAAAATATCAAGTCCTACCTAAGAAGCACAATGAGCCAAGAACGTTTACGTGGGTTGGTCCTTTTATCGATTGAAAATGAATGAGCTCGAAAACTTAACTTCTCACATGAAATTAACACGTTTGCAGATGCAAAGAGTAGGAAAAAAAGTTTTGTGTAAATTAGGTTAGTTGATAAGTTTATTTGTTTTAAATAGTTTGTTTAACGGTAATAATAATAACTCAACATTTTTTTATAAACAATGAGTAAAAATTTATAGATTTACTTTATTTCAAGTTATTTGTATAATACATTTATAATTTTGAGTTTTCGACTTGGCGTGTATTTTATTTTTAAAGCCTATTACTTCATAGACGTTCCCTTTGGGTTTCTACTCTAGCTTCATTATTGTCAGTAATAAAAGAACGCATATGTGTACCGTACTTATAATATATATTTACATGCAGTTTTCTTCTCTTTCTAATTGATATTTGTGTAGACGTAGTTTTCTTATTACGATATCACAATTTTACAAATTGAAAAGCTATGCCTATTATTTATCATAATTATTTAGGAAATTTTATGGAGCTAACAGCCAAAAATTACATATTTCTAGAAAAAGGGAAGTGGCAAGGGGGGAGGAATTCGAAAAGTGCATAAAGTCACTTTGATAAGTACTTATCTGCACGCATTTCAACTTCTTACCCCGGGGCCCCTTCAGGTCTAGCTACGCCATTGATCACAGTGCCATCTCTTGGTGCGAGTTGACAGCATTACTCTCCTTGCCACCCTCAGCTAGCATTTTTGACAAGCGCACCGACCGAAATTGCATTGTGAAGTTGAAGGAAGGAAGGAAGGAAGGAAGCTTGTAGTTTAACGTGACCGTTAATCTCGAGATCATGAGCCACGGGACCTCCTTTTTACGTGGAATCCGAACCACAGGACATGGCATTTCACATCGAAAATCTCACATGCATTGACCGGGAATCGAACCCGGACCGCCTTGGTGAGAGGCATTCAGCTAGACCGCTGAGCCACCACGCCCCCCATTGTGAAGTTGTCTCGGCTTCATATTTAGGCAGCAAATAATTTAAAGATTAGTGTTAAAAGAAACAAAAGATACTTGGTTCTGTACAATATTTATATAGAACTCTAAAAAATACTGGACTGCTTCTGCATATGGTTTGCTTTGCCATAGGCAGTAGAACTGAAGGCACTGCACCAGGCCAAATACTGAAAATTACAAGGAAATATAACCTAAGCACATTGGTTTTAATCTATCGTTTTTGACATACTGGTATTAAAAAACGAGTTAAACACGCTTAATTACATTAAAAAAAACAGTTACCTTCTTTTATATTTCCTAATAAAGTCAGTAAAATTAAAATTTGTGTTTCTGAACTTGTTAGATTACACCAACCTCCTTAGTATTAATAGTGCAATACGTACACTTTAGAGGCAGATGACCTCGCTGTTCCGCCCCTTATAACAACAATAAATAACTACGTACACTTTCAATCGGATATATTGAAGCATGTTGTTAAATATTAGGCCTACTGTACCGTAGAGTCACCACGTTTTATAAATGCTGTTATTTCAATATTAGGCCTACTGTCAACAACCTACAAAGATCTTACCCTTGACTTAACAAGTTTTTGTTCCTGAAATCTTTCTCCACAAAGTGGTCTGAGCATACAACATGAGTTCTGTTTAAATGTTCTGGGCAATTCCTTTTCAATACGTCATCTACGTCAGCTCTTCGGCTTCGAATAACCCACAGCGTGCATCTATAAATAAATAAAGAACAGGCTAAAATATGCTAAATTATGTTGTAAAAGCATTCTGCATTAAAAGAAAACCGAACTATCAGTGTAATGGCAGGCTACTTGCTTACAATAATTTCTTGGGAACCCGAAGAAAGATTTTGGGTCACTGTTGTTTATAATTATTACAGCCATATATGGCACAAATACTCCCCGTATCGACCATTACAATTGCATAATTAGATCATCCACCGGTCAATAATTTCTTATAATTGTTTCGTTCGATCTCACGGTTGTAAATCAGCTGGTCTTACGTTGCTAACTCGGACCGCTAGGCGGTGCTGGGGAGCGCGTCTCCTGTTTTGACGAGGAGTTTCCGCTATTATCTTTATAAGTTATTTGGTTAGGTTAAGCAACAAGCTTCGAACATAGCCTACATCCTATTGTATGCTCGAAGGCAACAAGAAAAAACAGCTGAAAGTTTAACTTTTTCTCTCGAAAAATACGAAAAGCTAAAGTGAAGAAATAACCGGCTTTTGTAGCCTTCGCAAATGCGAACACAGACATCACAATTAACACCGGTTATCAGACATCCTACTCACTCACAAAGTACACGGGGCTTCATGACCGCGTTGTCGCAGCCCCTAAACTGAGGGACCAACCGGCTTAAATAATTACAGCACCTTCTATTGTTGCCGATCTCAACAACATGCCACAGAATCAATAAAGAAAGACTAAAATAGGCACCTTTTCAAGCTGAGCAAATAATAGCCAGGGGGAGTTGGAGATTTATGGAAAAAAGGAACCAAGCGAAAAGAAGGCCAAAAAAGCCTTATTCCTTGATGAAGGCAGTGATGGGAAAGAGGAACTCCTGCTCAGTTATGTGATTTTACAGACTATGATCCAATGAAAATACAGGACCCCGAATTGATCCATCGGCATTTTTGACGAACACGAGAGAATGCCTGTGTTGGATGACTATGTTTTTATAGAATTAAGAAAGAAAGAAAAAGTAATAGGCTCGTTTATTACCAATTGGCAAGGTTGTAGTGGAGATTTTGAGATTATTTAAAAGTAATACCGTAGGCAAGGAAACTTGATGTAGCTTATGTTTCTGACATTGATATTAAAATTATACTGCTCAGTTATACCCATACCCAGCTTGCTGGATCGGAGAGTGGATGGATGATGATGACAGCAAAAGCAATTATGACGGGAACAACAAAAAGGCAGCAGTCTTCTTTTGTATTTCATTCTCATTTTCACTAATTGACATTCGATAATGGTTTTAAAAGGACGTCTCACTGTTCTCCAGGTTATGTTTCATTGTACCCCATCGGCGGGGAAGAGTGAGACGAAATGCGTTTCCTCACTTGCACCACTTTTGTACTTATCTGTAGGATTACATTTTTTTTTCTGGAAGGCAACAAAGAGTAAAGCTCAATAAAAAAAAGCATGCTTACAATGTGAAGCTAATAAACTAATTTATTTTCCTTGTATGACGATTCAAAATAAAAGTGTATCACTGTTACCCACGTTCCCCAACTTTCCGCTGTCTATAACCCACCATCCCCTTTTAGATCACCACTTATACAGTAAAATCGAGCTGTGTCCATCATGCGATAAGAAGCATATGGCCAACTCAGCTCATACGCTACTGTAGGTGGTATGCGCGGCAAGTTGATTAATTGTTACTAGTGAGTAGCGCGATCCGCTTTAATGATAGAACGTACAAGGCACTGCCGGCAGGACGTTAGGTCCTCATTTGAGTACGTAATTCAATTGCTTATATGAGGACGAAGCGTCCTGCTGGCAAGACCGTTCTTTTTTCCATTATAAAGAGGGAAATGTAACGAATCAGCGCATGCAATTCTGAAGTTGGTAGCTCTCACCGTTCAGTAATGGCAGCGATTGTACGTAAGGGTGACCGTGTTTATGTTTTTGCTACCTATTTCGATGCTCCAAACAGCGGAAATGAAATTGAGTCGCTCGTTATTTGCTAGGAATTATGATACTACTAAATACATTTGGCGTTCCACCATAAACAAGATCTGTAGAAGCTTTGTTGGACGATGAAGTGAATTTACCTGTAGAGGTAACCTCAAACGTCCTTGCGAATCTTACTAAAGAAGTCCAGCGGCTGCGCGTTGAGAGAAAATGTCTGATTTGCTCGAGAGTGCATAGAAAACAAATGAAGCAAGCTACTTTTGCAAGAAATGCGGTCCTACAGCTGCTATGTGTAGCCCACAAACTGGCAGAGATTGTTTCGAATACCACATAAGAAGCGGTATACCCATACGTCGTACCCTTACGTAGATGTGTACTGAAATGACCACAGTCGAGAAGCAAGATATCGAACATTTTTTCATTTATATATTTTAGATGTTAATTTTTATTAGATATTACTTCTTTGAAATGGCTAAAGTTGTAGGGAAATAAATGCCATTTTTATACATTTTTATATAGCCTATTTTAGATCTTAAAATTTTTACAACTTTTTTATACTTCTCATACATTTATATAATCTCTGTACTGTAAGAAAACACGTTTATACGTTATACGTTTTATAGTCAATAAGTGATTACGAGACAGTTATTGTATTAGTCAATATAGGTCATATTACACTGTTTTAGAATATTTACAGACTTTTATTGTTTGCCCAGTACCAGATCTGCAGTATTATTACGCTCTGATAACCCAAAGTACTGCCGGAAGGACGCGTCCTGCTGGAAGGACAGTTGAAACATTTGTCATAAGGGTCCTAAGTCCTGCTGGAAGGACGCGCCGCTGTGTACAAAAGTACTTCCGGAAGGTCCTTCTAGCAGGACGAGTGACTGTACGCTCTATCATTAAGGTACTCTACGATTTGGAACCTCACTGCCGATGAGAGGGAGGGGAAAGCGGGGTTATTGAAGGGCCCGAGATCGTAAAAGGACTTAGAGTGTTAGAGTGCACAACTTTATTTAATTTAATGTCTAAACTATTATGAAACTTTCTGCTCTGTGTCTGCCCATCGCTGTCCATACAAATCTCAAGCCGTGTCATTACGTTTGGCAAGGCCGCCCATCTGTCATCTGGTAGGCGTAGCGCTAGCACATGGTAAATGCTAAAACTGCGTAAACACATAGATTTTGACGCGAAATGTTTCCGAAAGTACAACGGGGCATAACGTCCGCTAAGTCCACACATACAGTAAATATCACAAATAGAGGATAAATATTATCATGTTAGTAGTGTCAACTCCCGATAAGGTAGTAAAAGAATACTGTATTGTACCTCAATATCCCAATGTCGGAAATTTTCTTTTCTTGCTGCTAAGCTCACTGCCGTCATTGACGCGCTCAGGAAAAATATTGAAGCCTAGCCTATTCTTACGAACTTGGAGACTGCCTTAGATAATAAATTCTTCACTTTTTGTCCACAGCGATGCACTCTTCATAGTCACAAAAGGCTTCCGAGCTTAATGTTGACAGTCTAAAAATAATGCTTCACTGGTCACACAATTTAAAAATAGGTAGTTTTCTAATGAAATCTACGGTACCTAAAAGCACTTGCCAACTGAGTACAGTTCATAATGTACTGGAATATAGATGCCACATGAAGATACAGGGTGGCACACGAAATGTCATACATCAAAAAAATGATTTATGGAATGTGTAAATCTGGGCTCACAACCATGTCCTTTCGTGAGCATGCGTGATTCGACAGACAGCAGCATATGTCGCGCATGCATACCGGCTTCCAGTTATACAACATGGTGGACAAAGGGAGGTTGACGCGCGAACAGAAGGTGAAAACAGTGTTGTTTTATGCGGAAACAAAGAGTGTAATTCGGACTCGGGAAAGGTTTCGTGTTCATTTCCGTACCCGGTGGGCTCCCTGCCGGCAGACTGTGTGTGGACTAGCCAGCCAATTTGAAACAAAAGGCAATATACTGGAGAGAAAACGGGCCCGTCTCTAGCCAGTCCGCTCACCGGAGAATATTGCTGCTATGAGAGCAGCTGTGGCTCGGAGCCCCTCCAAATCCACCAGAACGGCCTGTGTTCAGCTGGGCATCTCTCGTCTTTTAAATCAGAGAATACTGCAGTCTGAGCTTGACCTATTCCCATACAAAATGACAACAATCTCATAAACTAACGGCGCTTGACAAGCAACGGCGAGTACAGTTTGCTGCATGAGCTATTGCAGAAGGTGATCCCGTACTGCACAACACAAGGGCTCAGTGACGAGGCATACGTTTATCTCAATGGTGCTGTGAACAATCAGAATGTCCGATATTGGGCGAAAGAGCGGCCTGATGTTGTGCACGAGGTTGAAAGTCATGGTGTAAAAGTGTGTGTATGGGCTGCAATTTTCAGTCATGGAATTATTGGGCCAATCTTTTTCAGTGACACAGTCATCAGTGCGCGTTACATGGACATGTTGCAAAACAGTTTCCTTCCACAACTCTCTGCATCACGACTACCAATAGAGACACAATGCAAGATGGAGCTCGTCCGCACACAGCAAATATTCTGCCTTCCTGTATGGCCCCGTGTGATGTCCCATCGATATCCCGATTGTTTTCAGACCGGTTCAATCTGGCCACCACATAGCCCGATCTTAATCCCTGTGACTTCTTCCTGTGGGGATATTTGAAGGAGACAATCTACCGCCAGAAACCAGAAAATGTATTGCAATTGCAAGCGGCCATTGTGATTTTCTTCCGAGGGTTGTGTGAGGATATGTGTCGTAGAGTAGTCACAAACATGCAGGTTCGTCTCGAAGCTGTAGTACGCCGAGAAGGTGGACATATTGAACATGTCCTGCATACTGACTAATCATGCACGTTTCAGAGAAAGTTTTAATACGGTACTATATTTCATTAAATATGTTGTAGATTAAATATTCTATAAACAATTTCCAGTGTATAACATTTCGTGCGCCACCCTTGTAATATGTTCATAACGGCAAACTATTACTTGTTATTTATATATTTAGATGTATTATTATTATTATTATTATTTCTACATTCATTTCACCGCATAAGTGGGACATATCAACATATCGTCGGCTTGTTTGCAAGACGGTATGGCTAATTCTCTTAAGGTGGCACATTGAGAAACGAGCGAACAATGGAACAGGTCTCCAAGATGACGGCCTTCTGCATGGTGATATGTAGACCAGGATGTATTCCCAATATTTGTAGATTACGAGCCAATAATTTGGGGATGATGCCGGTAGAAGAAATTACTATGGGCAGAACCACTACACTTTCCTGTCTCCACATTTGCCGTATTTCCTCAGCCAAAGGCAGATATTTGGTGATCTTATCGCAGCAGGTTTGTTGCAGATTATGGGAATTGGGCACTGCAATATCAATTAGGAAGGTTCTCTTCTGCACCTTGTCCACAAGAACGATATCTGGTCGGTTTGCTGGTATGGTTTTATCAGTAATAACTGATCGGTCCCATAACAGCTTGTGACTGGGATTTTCCAAAACGGCGTCAGGAACATACTGATAGTAAGGCAAAATATTATCAGATAATAAATACTTTTGAGCAAGGTGTTGGTGCATTATTTTGGCCACTTGGTTGTGCCTTTTCATGTAATCAGTACAGGAGATTGCTTGGCAGCCTCCTGTGATATGTTGAATTGTTTCCGGTTCTAGTTGGCATCTTCTGCATTTATCATCCTGAATATTTGCCTTAACTATATATTTCAGGTAGTTTTTGGTAGCCACAACTTGATCCTGGATTGCAACCATGAATCCTTCAGTCTCAGTGAATAGGTCCGCATGAGTCAACCAGCTGTTCGACGCATCAATGTCGACATGTTTCTGGTTGAGATCATACGGATGACGACCGTGCAGAGCTTTCTGCGTCCACTGCTGAAGCTTGATGGCTGAACATTCCTCATCAGTGGCTAACTGTATATCCCTTACGTGAAGAAGATCCAGCGGTGTGCACTTGTCATCTGCCTTCACAGCGGCTTGATGTATGGGAGAGTCATGTCTTCCCAGAAAATATCTCTGAAGGTTCCTCACTTGCCTTGCATGCAATTGGATAATGTCCGAGAGCCCTCGTCCACCTCTTTGACGCGGGATTGTCAATCGCTCAACAGCTGACTTAGGGTGGAGACATCTGTGTTTTGTTAAGATGGTACGTGTCCTAATTAGGATGTTCTCCAAGTCAGTCTGCGTCCATTTGATAATACCGAAAGTATATGTCAGAGCAGGAATAGCATAGGTATTAATAGCCTTAAAGGTGTTCTTTCCATTCAACTTTGATTTTAAAATCTTGTTAAGGCGTTGATTGTAGATAGCTATGGTTCTATCTTTAATACCTTTATGATCAATTCGATTAGATTGCAGGAGACCAAGATATTTGTAGGTCTCATTACCTTCCATAGGCTTTATGAAACAACCGTCATCAAGTTGAAATGCTCGGGCCTCTAATTTTCCACGCCGAATGGTGAGGGTGCGACACTTATCTAATCCGAAGGACATTCCAATATCAGAAGAAAATGAAGCAGTAATTGCAATTAGATTGTCGATGTGTTTCTCAGAGGATGCATATAGTTTAATGTCATCCATATACATCAAATGAGAAATTTTGTATTTGACTATACCATGGTGCTTAATTGGAAAACCACACTTTGCATTGTTCAGCAATGAAGATAGTGGATTGAGCGCCAAACAGAACCATAGAGGGCTCAAGCTGTCACCCTGAAAGATACCTCTTTTGATTTGAATAAATCCCGATTCCATACATGTGTCTCCATTAGACATTAATAAATTGGTCCCCCAACGGGACATCATATGTTGTAGACTTATAATGATGGCAGGATCAACTTTATATATCTTCAGGATTCGGATTAACCAGGAATGTGGCACTGAATCAAAAGCTTTCTTGTAATCAATAAAGGTCATGTAGAGGTTATTATTATTATTATTATTATTATTATTATTATTATTATTATAATTATTATTATTATTATAACTATTATTATTATTATTATTAGTATTATTCGTACTTAATTGATAGAATTCTTTATTATTATTATTATTAAGTTTAGATTCAAGGCTAACTGAGCCATGGAGATGTTTTATTACACACGATAACTCCAATTATTTTCGCTATTTGAATCAAAGGGATTCGACATATTTCAGTTATTCTACAGTATGTTAACTTGCGAGGTGACCACAGTCATGAGACCCTTTTCTTATTTCCTTAAGACAGATTTTAAAACCGTGGCGAGTGCAATTATTCTGAGTGACACGCACAGCGGGGGGCTCTCCGCTGAGTAAGTGAACAATGGACAGCCTGGTACAACAGATTTCAAGAGATTAGTGTCAAAGGAGCTATCTGGCTTCACAAGGTGTGTCTGTACCAAGTGAAGAGGAGTTTAACTGATGTTTTCTAAGAAGGACACGGGGTCTACTGGAACGTATCTCTGAGACAGAAGACCATAGCAACGGTATTTTGATTGGTCGACGAAGGTTTATTTTCTGAAGGAGTGGGGAGAAAGACGGATGGCACTTGAGGGCTGGCGCGTTTAAGGAAAGAGTCACTCACTACTGTGAATCTTATTGGGAATGAAGTAAGTCATTCATACCGTCAATAGTTTGGACTTGATTGTGCATATAAGACATATTTCTTCGTCTTTCCATGCAATAACGACAATGGTTGTGTTATTGGCCAAAGTCGGTAAAGTGATTTATGGAGTTAGCACTTCATCACTGATCAAGCTAGCAGCTAAATCTACATCATCGCTGCTCAGTAAATATAATTAACGGAACTTATCTGCTGGGATCCTTCAAGACGTCATTCCAAGAGATGAATCATCGCCCCAGGGACAACTACAAGTCTTAAATATGGAGACCAATTCCTCCGACACGCAACCTCGGTAAGCTAGGCTGACATATATTATTCAAAATCTCTTCTTTTATATTTCTGGCAAGTAACTTCACAGTTTTGGAAATAACGTTAAACTTAATATCGGTCTCATCACTTTTCTCGCCCCTCAGGTTAACACAACTTCAGTGAAAGTATTTACTATTTATTATTATTAACTTTTCATATTTTGTTTTTGTGTAGAATTAAATTCAGTATTTTAATCCATGCCTTGCTTTCCTTTTTCAGTAGTTAGAAGTACATGTAAGTCATCCCTTATCCCCAATGCAAAAACTAACTGGTTGATTACTTTGATTTCGCCACGGGCTGGGAGAAAGAGGTCTCAGGTGCTCCACTGATGTTAATTTATCATTATTTGTGTTTCTTTTATTGGTCTTCAACACTTTGTTGCGACCATGGCGCCCAACATTTCATTTTGAGAGCACTACTGAAGGTAAGTTCACAATACCAGTGTGTATTAACATGTGTATCAACTCATTTCATGACCTATTACATTTATCATCCAACAGTGAGCAAATCAATATCTTAAAAAAACATTACACCCTGTATATACCAAAACTAAAATACTAGGCACTGAAACTCCACCTCGCTGTAAGTGATCAAAACGTAGTAATATAATCAGTTATTTTAATGGGGCTAACATAATTTGAATTACAGCCAGGCACACAACACTTCCTAGGCATCTGAAATGTTTTAATCAAATATTAGTGAAGAATGTGTTGGTTAAATTCATTACCAGGCATTGGTTACACATACAACTTATCACGGGAAATTCTCACTTATACAACTTCCAGCAGGCCTGATTTACCACGAGGAATTTCACGTATGTTGAAATAGTTAATACGAACTGCTTTTAGATGCTGTCATATCGAAATAAACGATATTTATTAACAAACTTAGCATGTGATCTTACGTGTTTATACAACTTAGAGCCCATATCCTGTGTTGCCAATTCTACCAACAGCACGGTTTGAGAATTATAGACGGCGATGCTCTGTTCGATGTAAACACAGTCAGAGAGTCAGTGAATAGTATCCAAAACAATACAAAGAGAGCATATAAATTAATTTTATAAATAATTACTGTCTTTCTTCCTGGGAAATGGCAAAGTTGCCAGGGTTGTCCATTTAATTTATAACGTGTTTAAGTTCAACAGTTTTGTAGAGCTTGAAGTTTCCAATTCAATCTCAGAAAAATTAACTCTTTACCTCTTACATTTCTGAAAGGAATAGGGCTTATTCTTGTGCTGCCTGGACACGTTCAGATATAACGAAAATGGAATTTTAATGAACAGTGATCAAAATTTGAAGTAAAGAAACCACCACCAATTTCAGAGAAAAACAAGTAGTTCTGTGAAGAACTAAACGGCCTATTTTTATATATCCTACTTATATTAATTGCCTCTATCAATATACAAAATTTCAGTTTGTTTGCTGTAAGATTCGTAAATATTGAAGAACCGTCTAAATATTTCAGATGGTCGCCATGTTGGATGTTTATGTATGTAGGTCTTACAGTTATGTAATATTAAACGAAGATTATTATGTAGGCGTAGTATTCAAACTTCAATCGCATGATTACGACACAAGAAATAAAAACAAGATTTTAAAATTTAGCACAGCTGCTATCTTGTGGTTATGAAAACAATTTAAATAAATTAAATGCCAGTGGATTAAAACTTGTATAAGCATTTACCGTACCAAGTTTTACTGCGCTCGGGTGGTTGAAGTGTGAAAAACGTCCATTTAAATATTTATATTTCGCATCGCCGCCATGTTGGATTTGTGCTCACCGGGTTATTGAATGTCCAATAGGTGAACTTATGTTCATAGTCTCTATCAATATACAAAATTTAAATTTGATTGTTGTCATAGATTAATAGACATTGAAACCCGTCTAAATATTTCGGATGGTCACCATGTTGGATTTTAATATATGTAGGCCATAGAATTATGTACTATTAGATGACGAGTATTGTGTAGGTTAATTATTCAAACGTTGACTTTGATCGCATGATTAATACACACCAAAAAAAACTTAATTTTAAAATTTTGGACAGCCGCCATCTTGAGGTTAAGTAAACAATTGAACTTAATTAGATGCCAGTGCATTACAATGTGTATAAACATTTACTATGCCATATTTCACTGCGCTCAGTTAGTTAAATCGCGAGAAAAGTTAATTAAAATGTTTCAATTTCGCTTGTTCGTTTTGTACTGTGCCCATTTAGCATGAAATATGCCAATCACAGTATACCAGCGTAGCTCAATTCGGGATTTCGGGGCAGTGGTAAGTTCCCCCACTCTGTGACTCACATATTTTGGATTAATTATAGGATACACTTGCAAAATAACAACAAAATCAACTCCTATTTAAACATATTTAATTCATAAAATTAATGGCGCTACAAACATTTAAACAAATTAATTACTGACCCAAATATCAACTGCTTGTTCCAAATGAACAAGGGATCACAAAATAAAATAACAAATATTGTATTCAAAATCTGTGGTTTCCACATAAACCATCAATTCTTACTAAGTCTCACTTCCATAAAGCACTAACATTAAGTTTACATAACTCCGAGCTCTTTGGCTCCATGCATTTACATTATTACAGTGTCATTCTTGTACACCTCAAACATTAGCTTTTATATTTTCTTATTTCTCAAGGACAAATATATAATCATATTTAAAATCTACTTTAATTATCTAACTCAATGTTTTTGGGGCATGTCCACAAATCAGTTGTTATCATCTCTCTTTATTTCACAAACATATTAAGGTAATCAGAAAATCAATTGTGTACTCCAGAGCGTGAAGGTACTTGACACAGTCAAAAAACTATAGTTACTCCCGAACTCAGTTGCCTTCAATCAACTCGTGGAATCCCATGTCCTTACATTATTACAATAGGGATTGTTATTTATCTCTTATGTCTTAATAGACCATTATCATATAAGAAACTACGATCTGAACCGGCAAACGAAATATCTATCTTTAAGGACCTCGGTTCAACGCCCGGGTCGTTTACAACTTTAAACACTCCTGGTGTATTCATTTCTCCTTTACAACAGCTTACGAGACGGTCTCGGTTCCATCTCGCTTTAAAAGAGCTAGACTCTACGACAAGGGGTGCGATTTATGACATCTTAGGGTGGCGGAGCCATCCTATCTGACCCAACATTAGTAGTTTATTTTCAAGGCTTTTAAAACAAACCTTTCCATTCTATCCAGTTCTGAGGAGACCGGGCTTTATTGTACCGTAACATTCAAACAACTATTCTTTGGTTCACAGACCATTTTCATATCCTTGGCATTTATTAATTATGAGAGGGTCCTCATTGATTGGGAAGATTAAATACACATACGACGACGGAGAATTTCAGGGGCTTTTATCATAAGAAGATCCTGCATTCGAATCTCTTCAGGTGCCTCGGGAACTAATCCCGTACAGAGGACTTATTACAAAATGCGATTTAGAGTCGGCCGTGGCCCAATGACATACGCTCAATAATACCATATATTAGCTCCCTTTTAAATACATACACAATGCCTCGTGATACTAATGTCACAAATAGAGGACTTACACAATTATCAATTCACTGCAATCAACTACCCTCCATAAGTAATGTACCAAGTATTTCACCCTTACGCGTTCCTAGCGTGACACTTTAATATTATATTTGCGCTCATTATGCGCTAATGCATTATTTTAAGCCGAAATTGTCTTCCCAAGAACTGATAAAATCTCATTAGTAACAATTCATATTATTTTAATTCACATATTAATCTTTCCATGGTCGATAAATCGCTCCCTGTTTGAAAATATTCTATTGAACCTCATTTCTTACACATACGTTAAGGCTTAACGTTCTTATGTTCATATCAATTTATTTGATTTTTATTTAACATTTCCATATTTAATTATTATTATTATTATCATTATTCTTTATACAAGCTCAAAAGCTATTTCTTTCATATCTCAACTTTACTTTATTTCAATGTCTTTTATGATAATTAATGATATTTCGCTTGCTCTTATGACATTTGTTAAATACATTAACCCTTTATTCACATATTTCCTATACTGGATTTATTCTTTACATAATTATTCATAATTTCTCTATTTATTTTATTATTATTGTTCAGACCGTGTTCTTGATTATTCAGTATTTATTCATTAAAACACATCCCTTTCACTCAAAAACTCTGGTGGGTTTTGTACACAATCAATTTCTGACACCAAAATAAAAATGAATTTTGTACTTACATATTTTCAGATCGTCCCATGATCTTAAATCTGGTGTGGTGTTTCATTTTTGGGCCCACTTCGAACTTCTTACACCATATTAAAGGTATTCATCTTACGTAAAAACACAAATAAACATATATCTAAAACACTTAATATTGACGACATTTTTATATACTGGTGTGTCCCTTTTGAACACATAATAACACTAAAATATTATCTAACACACAATCTTGATTATTTTACACTTCACAATTTCTCGATCACTAGGCCGTATTTCTGCGCCTGATCACACGTGATCTTCTCAAATTCCCGTTTCCAAGGGTGAAATTTATTCGATGTCGGCTTCCTAAATGCGAAAGTCCCGAAACATCTACTGTTCCCTGGAGTTCAATTCTGCTATTCCTATCCTGGATAACTGGATATTTATCTAGCTTGAACGGCTTCTCTGTAGATCTGTCTATTGATCCTAACGAAAGTCTATATGGATCGAGGTCTCCTCTAAGACCTATAGATTTAGTTTCTAGCAGCTAGCACTTCTCGATTCTAGTACTATTAGAATTGTTCGCCTGCTATCTGGAGCTAATGTTTATAGTCTCCTATCCTCTTTATTTGAACTGTTTTAACACTCCTACGTTTCGAACCGTATTCTGTTCTTCCTTTTTAGGTTTCTTCAATTTAACTAACAGTTTATCTGTCTGGTACGATACTTCCGTACGTTATGATCTGTTCGTTCGCACATTTAACGACCTATCGCCTTTAAGTCCGACGTTCGCAGCCTGCTCTGACTATAACTTGCGAATTTTCACTTTAACTTGTATACAGTCGGGCCTAAATCCTATAATTAGGATTTTCCTAATACTTCACTGCGGCGATACTTTAAAATTTCGCCTTAAAGGCTCCTCATGGAGGCAAGCAAGTCGTTACTACTGTGACGCCTGTGGCTATCGGATCTTGCTTCGGCGGTGTTAAACAGCGTTTCTCCCCTCAAGGAGTACTGGTAGCTGTTATCGATGTAACGCAGAGTTACGTCCCCTCACGGGCTCTCAGAATAACTGCATGTGCTGATATAACTTCACGTCCTCCTGGACGGATTCGTGATGCGTGATGCGTGGCGATACCCCTCGGGCCGTTCGAATACTGCATGATTGGCTTGGAAACGCCCGAAGCTTTATACTGTTTTACTACAAAAAAATAAGACTCAAGCCTTTCCTGTGGTCAACTTCTAAAATAATGGTGCCACAAATATAAAAATTATACCTTCCGAAAGCTCGTCTTCTCAATGTCAAATGATCTTATTGCACCTAAGAATCGATCGTGCAATTTGGAGATATTAATTAATTTCTCGTCCTCAATTGTGTGGGTGTTGCATTCTTTTTGTTCTCTCCCCTCCACAGAGGCTTAGGTAATTCACCGATGACGTCGTCTTACGTCGGCAGTTTATTTCTGCACAATTATTACATGGTTTCTCTATACTGAAAAATCTCTCATTCCAAATGATTCACTGTACTGTGCTTGTTTACTCATTATTATGCTCGTAAACGTGTTAATTTTAATTATTCCTCTTCTGGTGCATATGCGACGTTGTCAATTTCCAGCCACGTCAGCTTGAATTCCGATTCAGGCTTCTCTTTCTATCACGGTGGAAGATTCCACTCAGTTATTAATACTCGTGACCGGCCCTCTCTGGCATGTCGAGTGGGGTGATCTCATCTCAGGAGCATCTGTCCCTAGTCGCTTGCACAATGTTAAGCTATATTCCTGGCTTAAAATCTCTCTCCATTCCTTTAAGAAACTATACTTTTCTTTCATTTCTTCCTTAAGGACATGGTTCGACCGTCATGGACCCGATGGCCCAAGGGTTCATCTCTCCCCTCCTTAGGTAAATAAATTTTCGAAAATCTTGAGGAAATTTATTTCAATTTAATTTGTATTTCCTTTCCGTCGAATCCATCATAACGTCATCCGTATTTACTGTTGTTTTTACTTCTTTTAAGTCGTATCCGGTAATTGTGTAGGTCGGGTATGCTCTGTCCCTACCCTTTCTTTCTTTCTTTCATTGTCTGGACTTTAAGTTCCCAGAACCTCATTCTCCCTTACGGGTTTGGTCTATCCCTACCCGTTTCCTTATTTCATCATTTTCTTTTCTTAAATTGGAATTTTCTTCTTCAATAAATTCAATTATTTCTTTAATTTCCCAATATACTTTCTCCAATTCGCATTCGCACTCGAATGCTTGAGCTCTATTTTCTATTTCTTCCTCATTCTTGTTTATGTCAAAAGCGGATTCATCTCTAAATGTTTCCATGACCAGGGCTTGTTCATTTTCTTCATCAAAATCTTCGGGAGGGTAATATAATTTCAGATTTGCTGAATTCATGGTCACTTCGTGATCCGTTTCACAGTGCCGAATTCTATATGCGTTATTCCTCAAATCTCTGATTATCTGATATGGTCCGTGGTACATTTTCTGGAACTTCTTGTACACACGGTTCCCTGGATCCGAAATGGCTGGTCTTTTCACTAACACCATTTCTCCTGCTAATAATGGTCGATGATACCTCTTATGCCTATTTCTTCTCTGCCTCCTGTCGGCTTGAGCTTTTAGATGCTCAAAGGCTCTCCTAATTCGTACATCTCTTCCCGGCTGAGCGTCTGCTGGTCTAGAAATTACCAGATTCCAAGGTCTTTTTGGTTGCTCATTCCGATGTAACGTTATGGGTATCTCTCCTGTGGATTCATGGATTGTATTATTTATACAAAATTCAATAATATCCAAAATATCTATCCACTTCCAATTTTCTTCGGCACAGTATATTCTACAATACTTGGCCGTTTCTCTCATAACTCTCTCTACAGGATTTGCCTCAGGATGGCGAATACTTGACAAAATTTGACGTATCCCAAGTCTTTCTAATTCTCGTCTGAACTCTACACTGGTGAAACAACTGCCGTGATCCGACAACAAATTCTCAGGTTTCCCCAGAATCGGTATCACTTTTTCTTTAAGTCGTTTTAACACCTGTTTGGTACTAGTCTTCTGTATGGGAGCAAGGACAACCATTTTAGTGAAGACATCCATAGCCACCATTATGTGTCGATTTCCTCTTCTCGCCTTTGGCAAAGGTCCAAAATTATCGATGGATATGATTTGGCCAGGCCTTTCAGGCAACAATGGTATAGGCTTCTGTCTCATCAAAAATGCATTAGGTTTAATCCTTTGACATAGATCACATGTCTTTAGCGTGTCCCTTACAGTTTCTCTCAGTCTCGGCCATATAAATGCTTCTTTCAGCATCGAGACTGTTTTGTCGACTCCCATATGTCCGAACGATCTATGGGCTAACCATACTATTTTCCTCTGCAAAATTGCAGGTACAACAATCCTTAATTTCGTATGGTCAGAGTCCACAAACTTATATAATAACCCATTATAAAACGTGTAGTCCTGTGCTATCTTCTCAGCTTCCGTGTACGCTGGTGTTCCTCTTATCAAGCTTCCCTCAAGGAATGATATGAGCATGTTCATCCATGGATCCTCCCGTTGCCTTTGACTAATGCTTCTTAACTCATTAAGAGTACGCTGATCCCTGTCTTCCAAATCTATAGCCATTACTTCCTCTTCTATGGACTCTGGCTGTCTACTTAAGTAGTCTGGAACTATGTTTTCCTTTCCTGGGCAGTACTCTATCTGGACATCAAATTGTTGAATATATAAAGCCCAACGCATCAACCTTTGACTGGATAAATCAGTCTTCATCAAAAAGGTTAAGGCTTTATGATCCGTCCTTAGAATGACCTGAAACCCATATACGATCTTCCGCCAATATTGCAACGCGTGCAATATCGCTAACAGCTCGATCTCGCTGATCGTATAATTTTTCTCGTGTGGTTTCAGTCTCCGACTTGTGAAAGCTAGATAGTTCTTCTTATCAGGGTTTTCCGGGTTCTCCTGATATAGCATTGCCCCTATTCCAATCTGGGATGCATCTGTCTGAATGATAAATCTCTGATTAAAATCAGGATATCCTAGCTTCACGTAATTTAAGAGCATTTCCTTGGCCTCCACGAATGCTTTTTCTGCTTCCTCCGTCCATTTCCACTTGCCCCCCTTCTTCAGAAGGTCCTGTAGTGGTGCCACAGTTTTGGTGTATGATGGACAATGTCCTGAGAAGAACCCAATCAATCCCAAAAACTGGCGAACGTTCTTCACTTTCAAAGGCCTTGGAAAATCCCTTGTCGATTCCAATTTGCATGGATTTGGTTTAACGCCATCCTTGTCAATCACATGCCCTAAAAATGTCACTTGCCTTTGACAGAAGTTCGACTTCTTTAAATTTATCTTAAAATTTGCCCTTCTTAGGTCTTCTAATAATTTCTTCAAATTAATTAAATGTTCCTCAATGTTCTCCGAGGTAAGCAAAATGTCATCTACGTATCGGATAGTGCACTCTTTCACTTCCTCTGACAGGTTTCGATCCAGCGCTCTTATTAATGCGGATCCTGCAGTTTTTAATCCAAACGGACATCTTCTAAAGCAGTATGTTTGTTGATCGAACTGAAATCCAGTCAACAAGCTGGTTTTCTCTTCCAGTTCGAGATGATGATACGAAGAAGTCATGTCAATATTCGTAAAAATCTTCTTGCCTTTAAACTTCCTCAGTATTTCTTTTATGGGTGGTGCCGAATCATTTTCTGGTATAATTTTTGCATTTAGATTTCTGGCATCTAAACACACCCTTACTGAGCCATCCGGTTTACTCACAATCACTAATGGACTAACATATGGTGTCGCCATCTTTTCTATAACACCTGCATTCATCATCTCCTGCAGTGTTTTCTTGGTTTGTGGGTAATGTTTTTCCGCAACCGGGTATGGTTTTTGTTTGAACGGTGCCCAATCGTTGACTTGGAACGCGTATTTAAAATTTTCAATCTTCCCTGGCTTGGAATCAAATACGTCCCTATAATCCAATAATAATTTCTTTAACTGTTCCTTAATTTCGAGGCTGACTTTAGCTTCCTCCACTTTTCCTGACAGGTTGGTCTCGAACTCATTTTCTACATTATCTTCGAGTTCTATGTTGAGGACTTCAAATATTTTTTCTATGTCCTTATAATCTTCCTCAATCACTTCTTCCATATGCCATACCTGTTCTGCTATTTTCACCTCCTGATCCTGTAGGTTAATGTTTTGCTCATCCACATCCTCTCTTTGAATTCTAATGCAATTTTGCGCTAGGTCTATAATGACCTTGTTCTCACGGATAAAATCAATACCTAATATGACATTATACGGTAATTGATTTACCAGCAAAAAGCACTGCGAAATTTCAGCGTTACCCATGATTAAATCAATGTATACCTGAAATTTACATGTCAAAGATTTTTCAGGGATAATTCCCTTAATCTTTACACTTGATGTGGGAATCTTTAGTACTCGGCCCCTTGTTTCCAATTCACTTAAAAGGGTTTGTGTAATTAAACTTATTGTGGATCCAGTATCAATCAATGCTCTGACCAGTAATCCTTCTATCCTAAGCATAATTATAGGTAGTTCTCTTTTAATAGGTGGGATTCCTTCCACATCCTCGTTAATTAGTTCATCTGGTCTGGCTATCCAATTTACAATTTCTACCTCCTCCCAGCTCCTGGTATGTTTCCACTTTTGACAATTTAAATTTGGAGTTTTTTTTTATCCTGAGGGCTCCCTTTTCCCTCATTCTTTAGCTGAGCTTGTAGTTCCAAGCTTTGAGCTCCGTCTAGTCGGTCGGGTGATTTCCGGTTCTTGATTGCCTCACTCCAACGGACTTTTTGCCTATCAGGTTCATCTGGTCTTTCGTTCATATAACGAAGACTCTCCTGATATCTTTCTTCTATTTCGGCCCGATATTCATCATCCCTATCGTCTGGCCTTACATTCCTCCTGGGATAATTCTCCCATTTCTTTCTATTGTCCGGCCTTTGCTGGTTATTATTATAGGGTCGGCTTTCCTGTTGCCGATAACCCGTCGTTCTAGGATTTCTTCCTCGATATCCTCCCCGGTAATATGGCTGTATCCTTCTAGGCTCCTGGTGCCCATACTCTCGATCTCGTCCTTGAGTATCCGTACTGGTGGATTGATTCCTGGTCGCTGGTTTTTCTCCAGTTTCCTGACTGCTGGCCATGTGTACTTGCTCAGTTTGTCTCTGATGCCGAGGTGTTACGTGCGAAGTCGTCATATCTAACTGACGTAATACGCTTTCCACTTCCACAGCACTTCTGGCTTTGGATGAGATTAGCAGCCTCTGAATCTCATATGGAAGCTGTCTTGCAATGGCGGCACACAGGTCGTTTTCTGCCGGAGCAATATCCAGTTCGCGGAATTTACACAGCTGAGCGGTGAAAAATTCCGAGTATTTAGTAGGTGCATTGGTGCTGTACTTCCTAGAGTACAGATCTAGCCTTAAGTTTTCTTGGACATCTGCTGCCCAATATCGCTTTAAAAATGCTTCCCTAAAGCCTTCCACCGTATCAAAAGTGTATCTAAAGCTTCTGAACCAGGTGAGACAATCACCTGCCAACAGCTTTTCAATAGCTCTCAGTCTCCGATCCTGAGGAACCTTCATCTCATTTAGATACTCTGCCACTTCTTTTAGCCAGTATTTTGGAGTAATAGACATGTTATTACCCGTAAACTTTACTGGTCTATCCTCATTGGATTTAATAATGTTTATTATTTGGCCATTTGTCTGATTCGTGTACGGGGTTGACATCGCCATTGGATATCCTGGGATCTTATAAGGGCTCTCCCCTCCTAAGTCCCTCTCCGTATCTGTGCCTTGTTCACGAGAATCTGCCCATCCTGTTTTTGGAAACTCCTCCTGATTTTCGAATTCTAGCTTCCTTTCTCTTCGGGCACTTTCTTCATTTGCCATGAGTTGGATTTCCATTTGACTGTTCTTATGTTCCGTCCTCTCCAATCGGGATCTTAATTCATTCTGAATTCTTTCTTGATTCCTTTTAATCTCTTCCTCTTCCTTTTTGGATTGGAATTTCTCATCCCTGTAACTATCCCTGAATTCCTTTAGTTGTTCTTCTACCTCTTTCTTAAAGATCATGACCCTTTGGTCTATAATTTCTGGCTTAACGTCACCTATGGTCTCTAAGCCCTCTCGTATCTCCTTTATTTGCTTATCCACTTCTTTTCGTCCTTTGACCATATCTATTTTCATTCCTTCAAGCCTTCCCTCAGTCTTCTCTTGACTCTTATATAACTTCATCATTTCATCTTGAACCTGATTAATTTCCTTATTGGTTTTTCCTACATGAACCTTTAATGTTCCGATGGTTTCCTGAACCTCAATAATACCCTGACTTATTTCATTTATTTTATGGGTACTTTCCTTGCTTTCGTTCTCTCGTTGTTTTCTTTCACTCTGGAGATGCCCCTCGTATACACCTAATCTTTGATCTATTTTCGTTTCGTATGTCTTCAGATTCTCATCTACCTGCCCGGTAAAATGATCAATTTGATCTTTCATCTCCTTAACATCCTTTAGATTTTGATTTTTCATCTCAGTTACCTCCGTCTGAACTACACCGATTTTGTTCTCGAGGATCCTTACTTTCTCTTCAACCCCTTCAAATCTATCTCCTAGCTTATTCACGCTTTGTTTTATTTCATCCCGGGATGCCTCACAAATATCGCTGTTAGATTTTATCTGAGCTTCCAATTCTTTCTGCACATCTTGGATCTGGGTTACAAGTTTTTCCTCACATGCCTTTACATTTTTTTTACAAGATTCTTCCATGCTATTTAATTTAGTTTCTATAGCACCAAATTTATTTTCCATGGTATCAATTTTATCCCCTATACTTTTAAAATTATCTTGGCACTCCTTTTTGGATTCTATACTATTTTTTTCTATAGTACTTATCTGGGTTCTCAATCCTGCATTAAACGTGTTACTCTCAGTTTGCAATTCCTTTAACTTCTCCCCAAATGCTTTATCCAATATTTGAAATTTGGAATCTATGTCTCCTTCTATACTTTCTCGGAGTTCATCTGACCCCTGTTTTATCCCCCCTTTTAATTCATTTAATTTATTCCCAAAATCAGTGTCCAAAGCTTGAAATTTGTTATTAATTGTTTCTTCTATTTCAGCCTTCAGTACTCCATTGTTTTCGTTACTGTTGGCTTTCAGAGACTCTAACGTCTCCGTTTTCATCACTTCCCACTGTTGTTTAATGGTTTCCCCACTTTCTGTTTTCATCTTTTCTATCTCAGCCTTCAGTTCCTCATTCATGCTTATACAGTCGGCTTTGATAGCTTCTAATTTAATTCCCATGGTATTACCTTTAACTTCGATATTCTCTAATTTAGTGCCCATATTAGCACTCTCAGTTTTTAGTGACTCTAAACTTTCAGATATGGATCCTAACCTTTCTTTATTTTCAGTCTGTTGGCTATCCAACTTATTTAAACTCTCATTTATGGATTCGAACACTTCTTTATTTTCAGTCTGTTGGCTATCCAACTTATTTAAACTCTCATTTATGGATTCGAACACTTTGTTATTTTCATCCTTTTGGAGACCCAATGTATTGTCTATTGTTCCCAATTTATTGTTTATGGCCTCCAAGAGCCGCTGCATCTCTTCACTCAATGCCATCTTATGAGAATACAGTGGGCCACAAATGCCACCACACTAGTACATGCTTGAGAGATGATACTCTGAATTAATGTATCCCAATTTCTTTTAAAATATTGCTTTGGTACGGGTATTCACTTACAACGTACCCTTTTACTACTTTTATTCAATTTCATAAACCTTTATGGAAGTGTTTAAAATTCAAAATTTCGAAAAACCATTTTTTTTTCAAAAAAATGAAAATTTTGATTTTTCGAGAAAAACTCGGGTTTTCCCTAGGAAAACTCAGCCCTGCGTACTGGGCGCCATGTTTACTTTTGCTTGAAGCCCCACGTTGAAGCCACTAGACAAATTAAAATTACTCCGGTTCCAAATAAACACGGAGTTCATAAGATAACACAAATGTTATTTTAAATATGTGGGTCCTCATGAACCATCAATTCTTACTTAGTCTCACTTCCATAAAGCACTAACATTAAGTTTACATAACTCCGAGCTCTTTGGCTCCATGCATTTACATTATTACAGTGTCATTCTTGTACACCTCAAACATTAGCTTTTATATTTTCTTATTTCTCAAGGACAAATATATAATCATATTTAAAATCTACTTTAATTATCTAACTCAATGTTTTTGGGGCATGTCCACAAATCAGTTGTTATCATCTCTCTTTATTTCACAAACATATTAAGGTAATCAGAAAATCAATTGTGTACTCCAGAGCGTGAAGGTACTTGACACAGTCAAAAAACTATAGTTACTCCCGAACTCAGTTGCCTTCAATCAACTCGTGGAATCCCACGTCCTTACATTATTACAATAGGGATTGTTATTTATCTCTTATGTCTTAATAGACCATTATCATATAAGAAACTACGATCTGAACCGGCAAACGAAATATCTATCTTTAAGGACCTCGGTTCAACGCCCGGGTCGTTTACAACTTTAAACACTCCTGGTGTATTCATTTCTCCTTTACAACAGCTTACGAGACGGTCTCGGTTCCATCTCGCTTTAAAAGAGCTAGACTCTACGACAAGGGGTGCGATTTATGACATCTTAGGGTGGCGGAGCCATCCTATCTGACCCAACATTAGTAGTTTATTTTCAAGGCTTTTAAAACAAACCTTTCCATTCTATCCAGTTCTGAGGAGACCGGGCTTTATTGTACCGTAACATTCAAACAACTATTCTTTGGTTCACAGACCATTTTCATATCCTTGGCATTTATTAATTATGAGAGGGTCCTCATTGATTGGGAAGATTAAATACACATACGACGACGGAGAATTTCAGGGGCTTTTATCATAAGAAGATCCTGCATTCGAATCTCTTCAGGTGCCTCGGGAACTAATCCCGTACAGAGGACTTATTACAAAATGCGATTTAGAGTCGGCCGTGGCCCAATGACATACGCTCAATAATACCATATATTAGCTCCCTTTTTAAATACATACACAATGCCTCGTGATACTAATGTCACAAATAGAGGACTTACACAATTATCAATTCACTGCAATCAACTACCCTCCATAAGTAATGTACCAAGTATTTCACCCTTACGCGTTCCTAGCGTGACACTTTAATATTATATTTGCGCTCATTATGCGCTAATGCATTATTTTAAGCCGAAATTGTCTTCCCAAGAACTGATAAAATCTCATTAGTAACAATTCATATTATTTTAATTCACATATTAATCTTTCCATGGTCGATAAATCGCTCCCTGTTTGAAAATATTCTATTGAACCTCATTTCTTACACATACGTTAAGGCTTAACGTTCTTATGTTCATATCAATTTATTTGATTTTTATTTAACATTTCCATATTTAATTATTATTATTATTATCATTATTCTTTATACAAGCTCAAAAGCTATTTCTTTCATATCTCAACTTTACTTTATTTCAATGTCTTTTATGATAATTAATGATATTTCGCTTGCTCTTATGACATTTGTTAAATACATTAACCCTTTATTCACATATTTCCTATACTGGATTTATTCTTTACATAATTATTCATAATTTCTCTATTTATTTTATTATTATTGTTCAGACCGTGTTCTTGATTATTCAGTATTTATTCATTAAAACACATCCCTTTCACTCAAAAACTCTGGTGGGTTTTGTACACAATCAATTTCTGACACCAAAATAAAAATGAATTTTGTACTTACATATTTTCAGATCGTCCCATGATCTTAAATCTGGTGTGGTGTTTCATTTTTGGGCCCACTTCGAACTTCTTACACCATATTAAAGGTATTCATCTTACGTAAAAACACAAATAAACATATATCTAAAACACTTAATATTGACGACATTTTTATATACTGGTGTGTCCCTTTTGGACACATAATAACACTAAAATATTATCTAACACACAATCTTGATTATTTTACACTTCACAATTTCTCGATCACTAGGCCGTATTTCTGCGCCTGATCACACGTGATCTTCTCAAATTCCCGTTTCCAAGGGTGAAATTTATTCGATGTCGGCTTCCTAAATGCGAAAGTCCCGAAACATCTACTGTTCCCTGGAGTTCAATTCTGCTATTCCTATCCTGGATAACTGGATATTTATCTAGCTTGAACGGCTTCTCTGTAGATCTGTCTATTGATCCTAACGAAAGTCTATATGGATCGAGGTCTCCTCTAAGACCTATAGATTTAGTTTCTAGCAGCTAGCACTTCTCGATTCTAGTACTATTAGAATTGTTCGCCTGCTATCTGGAGCTAATGTTTATAGTCTCCTATCCTCTTTATTTGAACTGTTTTAACACTCCTACGTTTCGAACCGTATTCTGTTCTTCCTTTTTAGGTTTCTTCAATTTAACTAACAGTTTATCTGTCTGGTACGATACTTCCGTACGTTATGATCTGTTCGTTCGCACATTTAACGACCTATCGCCTTTAAGTCCGACGTTCGCAGCCTGCTCTGACTATAACTTGCGAATTTTCACTTTAACTTGTATACAGTCGGGCCTAAATCCTATAATTAGGATTTTCCTAATACTTCACTGCGGCGATACTTTAAAATTTCGCCTTAAAGGCTCCTCATGGAGGCAAGCAAGTCGTTACTACTGTGACGCCTGTGGCTATCGGATCTTGCTTCGGCGGTGTTAAACAGCGTTTCTCCCCTCAAGGAGTACTGGTAGCTGTTATCGATGTAACGCAGAGTTACGTCCCCTCACGGGCTCTCAGAATAACTGCATGTGCTGATATAACTTCACGTCCTCCTGGACGGATTCGTGATGCGTGATGCGTGGCGATACCCCTCGGGCCGTTCGAATACTGCATGATTGGCTTGGAAACGCCCGAAGCTTTATACTGTTTTACTACAAAAAAATAAGACTCAAGCCTTTCCTGTGGTCAACTTCTAAAATAATGGTGCCACAAATATAAAAATTATACCTTCCGAAAGCTCGTCTTCTCAATGTCAAATGATCTTATTGCACCTAAGAATCGATCGTGCAATTTGGAGATATTAATTAATTTCTCGTCCTCAATTGTGTGGGTGTTGCATTCTTTTTGTTCTCTCCCCTCCACAGAGGCTTAGGTAATTCACCGATGACGTCGTCTTACGTCGGCAGTTTATTTCTGCACAATTATTACATGGTTTCTCTATACTGAAAAATCTCTCATTCCAAATGATTCACTGTACTGTGCTTGTTTACTCATTATTATGCTCGTAAACGTGTTAATTTTAATTATTCCTCTTCTGGTGCATATGCGACGTTGTCAATTTCCAGCCACGTCAGCTTGAATTCCGATTCAGGCTTCTCTTTCTATCACGGTGGAAGATTCCACTCAGTTATTAATACTCGTGACCGGCCCTCTCTGGCATGTCGAGTGGGGTGATCTCATCTCAGGAGCATCTGTCCCTAGTCGCTTGCACAATGTTAAGCTATATTCCTGGCTTAAAATCTCTCTCCATTCCTTTAAGAAACTATACTTTTCTTTCATTTCTTCCTTAAGGACATGGTTCGACCGTCATGGACCCGATGGCCCAAGGGTTCAGTACCTTACAGTTTTTTTTTTAAATTACATAGATTTATTTATTTATCGTATGGCTCTTAGTGCCGGGAGTGTCCGAGGACATGTTCGGCTCGCCTGAGTCTGTAGCTGCTTCCAGTGGACACCATAAAGGGTGAGCTACAATTTCCGCTCAATTTCAAGTAGTTCCAACTTTCGCCACCAGATATCAATGATACCTAGTGGTGAACGTTGGAACTTTGATAGAGCGTTCTGACGAAATCTAACCTAACAATTTTGCTCTACACAAGTTTAGTCTGTGAAAGGATCTTTTACATGCCATAAATCTATGACGTGGGACCGCCGGCTTTACTTCCCCTCCGAATGAAGGCATACTGAAGGATTTTTAACGCTCTTAAAAAATCCGACGACTTCGGCCGGGTTTGAATCCGCTATCTTGGGCACAGCAGTTCAGCATGCTACCGACTACGCCACCGAAGCGTAGTAGCAGTGCCCCTTATTACGGTATAGAAATTCAGGGTGTTATCAGAAATAGTTTAGGAGATATCGAATGCCGGTGAAATATTTCGCACAGCCGCCATCTTAAGGTTAAGTAAACAATTGAACAAAATTAGATGCCAGTGGATTTCAATCTGTATAAACATTTGCTATACCAAGTCTCATTGGGTTTGGATGGTTAAATCGCGAGAAAAGTCTATTTAAAAGTATCAACTTCGCTTGGCCGCCATGTTCGTTTTGCAGTTAACAGGTTTTTGAGAGTCTCATGGGTGAGCTTCTAGTAGTGCCCTTTATCACCGTACAGAATTTCAGGGTGATATCGGTAATAGTTTCGGAGATATAGAATGTCAGTGAAATATTTCGCACAGCCGCCATCTTGAGGTTATGTAAACATTTGAATTAAATTAGATGCCCGTGCATTGCAATGTGTATAAACACTCGCTATACCAAGTTCCATTGCGTTTTATGGGTTAAGTCGTGAGAAAGGTCTATGTTAGTTTTGTAGTTAACAGGTTTTTGAAAGTCTCATAGGTGAACTTCTTTATTACCGTAAAAAAAATCAGTGTGATATCAGTAATAGTTTCGTAGATATAGAATGCCGGTTAAATATTTCGCACAGCCGCCATGTTGGATTGGTAAGACGTAATAAAATTTGAAGGGCACGGCCGAAGTCGGCCGAAATAATACTAAGACCTTAACGAGTTTCATTGAAATCTCTCCAGCCGTTTAGAAGTTAGTAGGGGGGACACATGCATACATACACACACTCACACGGACAAAAGGTGATCTCATAAGCCTTTTTTTTTTCATAAAATGAAAATAGGCTAAAAAGGGGGAGAGTGACTGAATAACTAAAAACAAAGTAAATTGATGTAATTATTCAGTTGGGTAAGTTAAATTCCACGGAGCTTTCTTGGAAGAGGGGAGGAGGGGGTTAAAATGTGCAACCTTAATGCCGTAATTCCAAAATTTTGTCACAGTTTGATTAAAAACCGAGGGGCCCTGCGCTGCATAGGCGTGGCGCTACCATGGCAGCGGAAGCTCCCTATCGTCCCACATGGTGTCTAAATGTATTTAGACGGGATATATTTCGAACACAGCCACCGCTGCCTAAGCAGGGCCACCCATCCGCGCGAAGAGCAGTGTGGCAGCTCTCGGCGCCGCACACGCCTTGTCAATTATGATTTTTTTGCTGTCAGATAACCAAAAAAAAAAAAAAAAACTTTACGAGCCTTGCAGTAATCGCATATGATGTGTAACATCTGACATAGAAGAAACCTCACATGAAATTGTTGATACACCGGTATTGTATGTCTACCCCTTATTATTCCCATTTTCCTACGGGGTCGGGGATGAGATGCGATGGAAGTATTTGTGGCGGATGGTTTTTACGTCCGGATGCGCTTCCTGACGCCAACCTCATGAGAGGAGTTAATGGGAGATGAAATGAATGATGGTGAATGAAACTGGGTAAGGCTGTGGAAGGAAGCGGCCGTGGCCTGTCAGAAGGTACCGTCCCAGAATTTGCCTGGAGTTGAAAATGGGGAAACCACGGAAAACCATTTCAAGGACGGCAAATTGTTGATACACCGGTATTTTATAATATTTTTGGCACAAATATTAATCTATTGTAAAAGGGAGTATTTTACAGATATTGTAGTTTATAATACGGAACTCATTTTATTAGAGGTTTTGTAACTTCCACCAGTACTAGCCTAAATAAAGAATACGATATGGATCAACTAGATTAGCAGACGCGACACCGCTCATAACCTTAAATTCCCCACAAATAGGCCAAGTTGCGAGAAAATGCAATTTCCACAGCAGTAGATCATGAAAGGCTTGCCCAGTTCCCGGACCTCTTGATTCACAGACCAACACGTAATTTCATATGGATTCTGTTAAAATGAGCCATATTGATATGATAAATATCGTTTAAAACGATAATCTGGTAGCAAAAATATCTAACCCGTCCGGGATTCGAACCCGAGATCTCTAGGTTCACAGTTAAAGACGCTAACCCCATGGCTATTTCGACCACACGGAAATTAGGTACAGGATGGTGACTTATTTTCACGTGCCAATAATACATCATCACGGATTTAAGTTGCATTTATATTTTGCTTGTTTCGATAATGTTCCTGCGTGAAATTGAGTTTAAAATGCCTTATGAATAGGCCCTCTTGTGAGTAGAGAGAATGTATTTAGCAATAGTTCATGAAGGCTTGCTCAGTTCTCGTATAAACACAACGATTATATTATATTGATGACTGCATTACCGTTATGAAAATCCACAGCCTGCTTCCAGTCGACAGACCGGGTCAGGGAATGAAATGAATGAAGCCCCCATCTAGCGGCGAGGATATGAACTGTGCCGGCTGCCGAAGCCTGTCGCACTCCCCTGGGGCAATGTTTAAATGCATAACAGATGAAATGAAATGATAGTGGAGTGTGTTGCTGGAATGAAATTATGACAGGGGAAAACCGGAGTACCCGGAGAAAAACCTGTCTGCCTCCGCTTTGTCCAGCACAAATCTCACATGGAGTGACCGGGATTTGAACCACGGACCCAGCGGTGAGAGGCCAGCGTGCTGCCTCCTAAGCCACGAGGCTGCATTACCGTTATGTGGGTTAATATTTGAATAGCCATTGTTAGTTATTGTTGTTTTAAGGAGCGGAACTACGAGGTCATCTGCCCCTGAATAGCCATTGTGCAGAGACATAATACCGGCAGTGCCGACTACTTACAATGTTTGATATTAAAGCATTTTATCATTTAAATACTGATACGAAGACTTCGAACATGTGCCATGTGCTTTGTTTCAATCACTTGACACCAGAGTTCACATGAGCATTTACCATCAGAATGAAATTGTTCAGCAATGCGATCCAGCTGGCAGTGCGTCTTACACACTTCCGTTCGATCCACCACTGCCAGCTGGATCGTCCGATCCACTTCCGTCCCATTTTTTCAAAATCACTCACACAAATATCCAGCAACCGAGTGGAAAGATGTTACACATAAAAAAAGGAGTTCTTATCAAAATACCCAGTTTTATTCTTCGAGCATAAATACAATAGAGTACGCATTGTCACACTGCGCATGCACTGTGACATGAGAGCAACATCTCGATCAGCTGACTGAAGGGTAAACAGAGGAACTCGTAATGATAGGTGATAGGAGTAAGTGGGGAAATGCTTTTTAATTAGGGTTTTGACACACATTTCGTAATTAATACCACATTGGGAAAAGCATCGCATGTTTCTTTACGTACCGTACTGGTAGGTAGCAACATATTTGTAACATATTTGGTGTTAAAAGTGGCTGTCGTGTTCCGTAATACTCATACATCCAGGATCCCCTCTTGTAAATAATTAATAACAAATCCAACTCTGATTTAGGCCCACTGATTTTTTAACAGAATTGTTTTTGTGTAGCTGGTCATTTCTGCTTGTACGTCCGAGGGCTCCCAATAAGTTCAATCTATTGCTACATAATTTCCTAATTTATTTTCCATAATTATAAAATGTATTTTGGCTAATTTCAGTACCGGTACTTAAGAAAATTTAATCGTACGATGAGCTCTCATTCTGTCATGGAAAAATTATGTGAAACAGAACTTGTCACTGCTAGAATGCCATACTATTATAGTTTATTGGTTGCAAGAAGCATTTCTGTCTCGGGACAGTTGGATGAGGAGCCAGAAAGCGGCGCAAAGATGCGCGCGCACCCTGTCGAATATGAACGAGCCATAAATCTGCTCCCATAAATCTGTTTCCGATTCAAGCATAAGAAAACCTAACAAGTAAACAAACGAAACCACAAAAACAACAAATCAACGACAGTGAAAAAAGTGAACAAAAAAAAAAAAAAAAACTCAACAAACTATTTAGCGATAAAAAAATTGATACATTCGTCGTTATCATTTCCACACCACTTATTGAAGTAGATAACTCAGTCGGGGTGCATGCACGGACACCAAGAGCCCGCTGATGAGCCAGCTTGGTGTTCCTAGGCAAAACCCCACAAAATACACCGCATAAACCTAGAAAAATTGCTGAGTTTTAAGACTCATATTCCTTGTAATATATCCACATAGCAACATTTCTGCAAAGGACGGGATCAACGGCGAATTCAGCAGAGAGTTAGGCGCAGCCTGGAGCAAATGACATTCATGAGAAAGCAGTCCAAGAAGATGAAATTGGGTGAAGAAGGCGCCATAAGTGAAAAGGAAGGGAAACATATGGTTCTGGGGACTTTTAGACTGTAGGTGAAGATGAAAAACATTCTAATGTTTTAAAATTGTTTTTCTGCACAATTCATTTTTTGGACTTTACACCAACTATTCAGTAGCAAATATTAACCAATCTCAATAATATTTTTGTAGCATGTGAAGATATCTATCTCCCATAATTCAGTGCATCCATGTTAGTAAAAATAGTTATCGTTTATTTTTAAATAATTTTTAACTTTAATTTTTGGAAATAAAAATTAATTTTGTGTAACAGATTTTTTATTTCAGGAACTATTTCATATTTTTCCAAACCCATGCACAGAATTATTAGTCTGTGCAATGAGTACATGGTGTAAAAAGATTGTAAAGTTTCAGTAATTTTTAGTGGTAAATAGTTGGTATCAATTTTTTTAAGGAAAAGACAATCTTTCAGTAATTTCTGCCCATACTGATCAACTGAAAGGAATAATTTTTCACTTTTTGCGTTATGAAAGATGTTGGTCGTATAGAAATAAAATTTGGTGCAGTTTGGATCACTGGGAGAAAAAAAAAATGGGTAGCCTATAGTGTCCCCTTAAAGAACCTTCCACTAATTACACCTGTATGAAGCTAAATTGTATAGGTTAGGAAAGTAAACAACGCTCTTAGGTTTCTATGTTCGTTGCCAAGAGCTGACTGCGGTGACGTCTAGTAGCTAAGTTCTGAACTAGGCCTAGTAGTCGTTGACGATGGCGTTTGGCGGCAAAAGTAGGAACTATTTGAAAAATTCAAAGTTGCAGTCCTTATTTGAGTAAAAAAAAAAAAAAAAACAGATACACGCATTAATACAGCCATCACAATTAACACCGGTTATCAGACAGATTCTACACACACCCAAGGTACACGGGGCTACATGACCGCGTTGTCGCAGCCCCTAAACTGAGGAACCAACCAACCAAATACAGAACGTGTCATAAGCTAATATTATTATTCTGGGATAAATTTTGAACTATTTAAATAGTATCCGTCCATGGTTTTAAACAGTATTTATGGAAAATAGAATTTTAAATTAGAGAAAACATGTTTACTATCGTCCTCGTAGATCATGTAGACAAAACTAAGTTGCAATATTGTTGTACGACGTGAGGAGGATATAATAAAATAATTTAAAAATTTCACCCTTGGATAGCCTTGAAGCCGGGATCTTCAAAGCAACAAGCGAGCACGATACCACTTGCAAACTATTCCAACAGGCTTTATCGTATTTTGTTACGCTTCTTAATAGTGCGTATGGTTAAATATCCAATTATTACAGTTAGATCTGAAATGTTGATTGGAATGCATTCATTCTGTAACAGGCATATTTTTAAATGTACGTAAAGCAAGTTTCACGACCGTATTGCGTTAATAATGCAAATCGACTGTAAATGTTACCCCGAAACGACAACCGTCCTCCATGTTTTATTTCTTACAACTTGGCGCACGAAATGCTAGCGTGTGATACACTTCAGTCATAAAAGCTGGTGTACGGACGAGGATGAACAGAATCATACAGGAATGAATGACAAGTACGCAGGTGGGATAATTCTTGTAGGTAACAATTACACAATGAGACAGCGAGGAGCATTTCAAGTCGGCGCTATTCAAATGCTCCTCGCTGCCGAGTGTGCGCGCATCTTTTTGCCGCTTTTATGGCTCCTCATCCGACCAGGGGGATGACAGATCATAGGGAGCGCGTGGGGTTCGATAAAGCTCCGCTATAGATGTTCTGCCAACCAATGAAGAATTAATTTCAGTACTATGTTTCCGTAGTTGGCACTCACCCAACGCTCACAGCAAACAGACTGACGGAAGCGGGAATGGTCTGTTTTGATTGATTTTCCTCGTGGTGGTGTTGGTTGTTGTGATTTGTTGGGTATTTTGATTGTTTATTTGAATTGAATTGAGAGTCAATCATGCCACTGCAAGGGAGGAAAAATTGCCAAGCACCGGGATGTAAGAATTATAATGATAGTAAGAACAATACGGCAATTTTCATCTTTCTGGAGTTGACCATGTGTAAAACTAGTGGACAATATGGACTATTCTCGAATAAAAATATATAGAGAGAATAAATGTGTGCATTTCATCTCTTGTTTGTTTTCCTACCCATTCTCCTTTGCATTGCAATAAAATTTGTGGTTTACGGCTATGGGGAGGGGTGGGTGGCAGCCGGCATGCTAGGCAAAAGTGAGGTTATGTCAATATAGAGTGTGCATTTGGAGAGTTTTCTTTATATTCATCGAATATCCCAACAATTCTGTAGAGTAGGAGAGCAATGTTTAATTAGCCTAAAGGTGAATTAAGCTCTAGAACGGCATAATTCTATCCTTCGTGACAAATCTATTGCCAACATTGATATATATCAAAGAGTACTATTTTCCTATCAGGGCATACATTTCTACGCCTAGCGAAAGGCGCAGTTATGTTTGTGTCATTTTCATCAATAATCAATAACTCATCGCAGAACATATTGTTCAATTACGTGTAATAAAGGATACATTCATATGGCTTTTTACTTTTTATGTTGCCAGACTTGGTATAGCGGTACATAGCCTCAGGCGGTGCTCTCTCCCGGAAATTCTATAACCAAAAGTGACGAATCTCTTATAGTTGACATGATCCTTGCATCCGACTGTCCCGAATGCGATGTACTACATACGTCTGTAGCCTGAAATGATTGGTCAGAAGAAACTCATTGCCTTGAAATGTGATTGGCCACCTAATATACCCGTTCCATGTGTATTTTACTGTTCCTTTCCGCTGCTTGTGCCTGACAAACATCACGTGACCGTTGCAGTAGAAAGATGTTGAAATGGCACGGCTGGCCGCCATTGAAGACTGGAGGTTATTTATTACAAGTAAAAGTAAGTATGCTATGCTTTCCAACATGTACTGAACGCTTATTTCATTCATTAGGGCGCGTGTTACAATATTTCCTTTCTTTTCAGACGGATGCAGGAGAGTTTGAGGGGCAGATGACTTCGTAGTTTCGACCATTGAAATCTCAATAACCAACTAGGCCTACTGTCGACCAAAGTATTATGTGCACTCGAGTTTGAAGGTTGTTTGTGAAGTAACCAATAGACCTACATAAAATCCAATAACATCATCATTTTCGTCCTTCTATTTTACGTTAGGTCATGTAGGTTTGGAATTTTTAATTTATATTCTAATATTTTTTATCGCAGTTGGAACAAAAAAAGTGCACGTTTTTAAGCGTGTTTCATCCATGCCTCACATTAAGAATTATTATATCAAAAACCCGTCATCAGATCGAACCCCAGTTTTAACACAATATACATTGGAATGTGGTATAACTGGTTTATTAATTTCAAAATTGTGTGTGTCCAAGAAACAAAGTTGTTATCATTTTTGTAAGGTAACTTTTTCTCGGCTCGGGGTGGTTGGAAAATGTAGTTCTTGGTTGCATTGTAATCCTTATACTTCGAAAAGGTTATGCTGTATGACTGTGAAATACGTAAATTAATTCACTTATTTTATATCGGTTTGTATTTCTACAGGGAAATAACACATGTTTCACTAGCTAACCGCTCCGGCAAAAGCTATACAGTGTTGCCGAAATGGTGCCCACACGCATCATGACGCGTCTCGCTCGGAAGTGTGGGCTCCATCTCAGCAACGCTGTACAGCTTTTCTTGGAGCGGCTACCGGGAGAACCATGTGTTATTTCCTCGTACAAATACAAACCGATATAAAATAAGTGAATTAATTTACGCATTTCGCAGTCATACAGCATAACTATTTGATGTATAACGATTACAACGCAACCAAGAACTACATTTTCCAACCACCCCGAGCCGAGAAAAAGTTACCTTACAACAATGATAACAACTTTGTTTCTTGGACACACAAAATTGTGAAATTAATAAACCAGTTATACAACATTCCAATGTATATTGTGTTAAAATTTGGATTCGATCTGATGACGGGCTTTTGAGATAATAAATCTTAAATGTGACGCATGGTTGAAACACGCTTAAAAACGTGCACTTTTTGTGTTCCAACTGCGATAAAAAATATTAAAATATAAATTAAAAAATCCAAACCTACATGAACTAACGTAAAATAGAACGACGAAAATGTTGATGGTATTGGATTTTATGTAGGTCTATTGGTTACTTAACAAACAATCTTCAAACTCGAGTACACATAATACTTTGGTCGACAGTAGCTAGAGCGACCGGGTGAAACTTTATAGGTTGTTTTGGTACCAACGCTAGCTTGCCTTGTAGTAGTACCTGCTGACAACGTTAAAAACGCTAGCTGTCATCGCGTACGACGATGTAGTTGAGTTGTACTTCTATAGATGGCAGCAAAATCGGAAAATTGGTGAGTATTCTTGTTAATGTTGTATATTTAATTAATATTTGAATATATATCAATAGTCAATACATATTGCAGTGCTTAGAAAGGAATACAATCGGTTTCGAACAATATTATACGACGAATTTGAATTATATTGAATCACACATTGATTTTAGTCGATACACTGCGCTCGAAAACGATATCAGATACTATCGATATAATTCAAAGTAAGAGCTGTTGGCTGGTTGTTCCAACGCTTCCCGTAATTCAAACGTGATATTTCTTAATTCGATTGATAGGAAGTACAGCACGGACAATTAAATAATACTGGTGTGTGATAAGTGCAGCTGTAATTTTGTCTTACAATTCATTTTTAATATTGTAGTATAGTAGCCTACTCTTTCTATTTGTACATATCTGTGGGGTAGGTCTATGTCATGCTATGTGCTTTGTGGAAACATCCACAACTATTCTGATAGAGCCTATGTTTTCTTCTCTACCTGATATCACAGGGGGAAGAAATCGCCTATTATTAGACCAATTACTAAAATATGAAGAAAGAAAGGAATATAAAGTAGAGGTGGGGGGATAGAGTAGGGTAAAGGGAGTTGTGGGCCGGGAGGGGAGAGGAGCGAGTAGGCCAGGCCGGGGACGGATCACGCTCGAGAGTGCATCGTCACGCCATCTCATATTGTCAGTTGGAACTATTTGCGTCGAGCAATAGGTTGGGGTCAAAATTTTGCATTAAGTTGCAGCTCTACCCATATATCCTCCTTGAGCTAGAGTTTCAGAGGAGAGATTTATACGGAAGAGCCTGTATGTTTTCTTTATGAATACAATTTGCCGATTTGTTCTATCAAACCTTAATTTATGCCTCATTCCTTGTGTATACAGCATATGTTAATAAGCCGAGGTACCGTACTGGATTTGATTTACTGTAAGTGGGCATATGCAAAAATCTTGTTACGATACAATATAACATTTAAGAATAGGCGTTGCCCAGGAATTGAACCTGGTACGTCTTGCTGAGAGGCAACTGACCACTGCATCACCACGTCCCAAAATGTTGTGTCCGATTGGGAGTAATATTATTGCGAATTTTCAGTCTGTCAACACAATAGGCCTATTTTCCCAATTATTGGGACATCCTAAATTATAACCTGAAAAAAAATAAAGTTTTTGGTGGTGCATTTCATTTATTAGCCTAGTCATTTTGTTAGCATTACTCAATAAATTGTTTGATTTGTAGTGCAGGACACAGGAACCTGACTTAACAGTTTCAATTAGACGTTGAATGATAATATATGATTTTCATACCTTTTCAGGGTTTCCAGGGGACAATAGCTATTGAAATTGCAGTTCATTATGACTAATATACTGGAATTATGTGTTAAATTACGTAATTGTGTACGGTATGTTTCATTCTTGTTGAATTTGAACTACGGCAGCCATGTTGCTCACTCCAGCTGACAAGGGGAGGATACGATGCATGGGTCATCGAATCGAAGCATCCTTAGTACACATGTAGTAAGGTAGTAAGCCGTTACCGGCCGTTACCTAGAAATTAATTAATTGTAGTGCAGTGGGAAGAGTCCTGCTTCGTAAGCGCTGGATCAAATCCCACCGATGAGTTTTTGCAGTGGGTTGTGTTTTTTTTCTTCTTCTTGTAAACATTGCCAATTCGTACAAGTGTATATGTCGTGAATAATGTTTATTTTGCAGTCAATTGCAATAACGTGTTATATGAGCGGAAAAAGAGATTCTGAAATCATCGTATGGGGGTTAAACGTTTTTGACTACATAATATACAGCATTGGCATTGCAAATGCATTGGTATTATACACGGTCAGCTGCATTCTATTATATGTATACGTATAAATGTATACATTTAAGGCCAGTCTTTTCTTTTCATTGCACGTCTGTGGACCATCAGACCACCCTCGTACCCCGCAAGCAGTGACTCATGTTATTGGTACAAAAAACACAACACACTGCAAAGGCTCACCGGTGGGATTCAATCCCGCGATTACGAAGCAGGGCTCTTACCGCTGCACCGCGCGCTTGTTGGATTCTTGCTAGCGTACAATGCACATAGACTCCAACATGTAATTGCAATTAATTCATTTCTCGGAAACTGCTGAGAAGCGCACCTTACTACTTGCACCTGGTAATACCCTACACGTGTACTAAATATGGTTCGAATTGGTGACCCATGCATCGTATCCTCCCCCTTGAGAGCAACACATGACGAGAAGGTGTCACGGCAGTGTGCCCAACATGTTAGATACAAAAAAAATACACCACCACTAGGCAAAACCCATTCGTCTGCGGCTGGAAGCTAGAATCTAGACGCATTAGGCTGTAACCGTTGATCTGGGCCCTATTTTAATAAACTGGACAAGTCGACATATGTCAGATGACTTAAAATATCCGACAATTCGATGGTTCGACAAGTTTCTGTTTCATAAAGTTGTAATGCCTACAGGTAGAAATCTGACATATGTCACCAGTTTCTCTTTATGAACTAATGAATATGTCAGCAGTGGTTGTACAATTGTCAGATTGACATCGAAAACTCGACAGCAGTAGTTAAAAGGGACGTAAAACAAATAACATTAGTATTATTATTATTATCAGTAGGACTAGGCCTAGGGTTTTAGGTGACCTAAAGGGGATCCTTTTATTTATTGTTCACTTTAGACCATCCTCCCTTTTCATCACTTTTAACAACTTTTATAGTGCGAGACAAACCATTGGAAGCCTGAAGGTCAAGGGGCCCTCCGCTCCGCTCTCCTCCCCGCGCCTGGCGGTGTTGCCATGTTATTGCACGGTACCTTCGGTCGGGTGCTGGATGCGAGAACGTACATGACAACACCACACCGACTACGCGTGACCTTCAGGCTTCCTTCAGTATTACATCCTTCTCAGAGATGGGGGGTGGGGAATAATCTTATTACCATATTATTAGGTACGATTTGATTTACTGTACGTCGCACAGACACCGATAGGTCTTATGGCTAGATGCGGCCATGGACTGTATTAAGGTACAGCCCCAGCCCCAGCATATGCATGGTGTGCAAATGGGAAAACACGGAAAACCATCTGCAGGACTACCCACAGTTGGATTCAAACCACTAACGGTCTTAATACGTTCACACATACCGTACGCGAGCGAAAGGTTGCAGAAAATATCGTCTGGGTTGTCAGTGCACCGCATATTTTATGAGTAGGTTCGCCTAACGGATCAAACAGGTTCAATGCCGTATCGAGCTACGTTGCGTGTCGTGCCCGTGCCAGCTCACTCGAACTTGAGTATCATTCGCTCCTGCTGGAACAGAAGACGCCAGAGTTCGAAAAAAGTTCGTCCTTTGTACGACCTTTTGAGTGCGCTGCGACCTATCGGCGTGTTCTTATCCACCCAGAAACCTCAAGAAGGTTGTGTTCGAGCATTGTGCTAGGCGGTACTGGCTCGTCCTGTGTTTGCTGTGCACTGCTGTATAGTTTGTGCATATAACCCCTTCAAACAGAATCTGTAATGTGGAGACAGCCACAATCTGTTTTTGTGCGATGATTCGATGCACATGTCTCCCCAGAATATACAAACTGCCTCCAGAACAAAGGAGACGGGTCACAACGCGTTCTTCGTACAATCGTGCGGCAACAGTATGTTTATATATGCGATTAATTTGTTCCGTTTCAGGAACACACGTTTGTTAATATCCTCGACATTATTTTATCCTTCCCAGAAACCAAAAACGTATCAGTGACGGGGGGGGGGGGGATAATCCATATTAATATTGTTATTATGTACAATTTGGTTTACGTCGCACCGACACAGATAGGTCGTATGGTGACCATGGGATAGAAGAGGGCTAGGCGCGGAGCGATGTGGCAGTGGCCTTTATTAAGGTCCAGCCCCAGCATGTGCCTGGTGTGCAAATGGGAAACCACGGAAAGCCATCTGCAGGGCTGCCGACAGTGGCATTCGAACCACTGATAGTCTAATACGTTCACACATACCGTACAAGAGGGAGAGGTTGCAGAAAACATCATCTAGACCAGTGGTTCCCAACCTGGGGTACGCGTACTCCTTGGTGGTATGCAACGAACCGCTTAGGGGTACGCCAAAATTAAACGGTAATGGCGGGCGCCATGTTCCCATCGTACGTTGCAGTCTTAATGTACCGGCGCGAAGTGCCGTCTGGTTCACGCACGTCAAGATCAATGTTCCCACCCTATCCCATCCCCAGTCACTTTCACCGACCCTCTGCTATTGTCCCAATTTTTCTAGTTTTGCCAAACTAATCGCTAGAATTAATTAGTTTCCAATAAAAACAAAAACATGTTATGTACGGTACTGTATTGTTTATTTTCCTCAGCTAAATGTTTATACATCTTCATTTTCCCAAGTAAATGGAAGTAAAATTGAAAAATTATATTAAGCATCTTCATCCCATCATCATCATCATTTCCCCTTATCCAGCTCCTGCCGGGTCGGGGTATTTATGGCACTTGTCTACTTTCCTCTTTCCTTCCACGATTTTGTCCCTGTCCAGATTTCATTTTCTTAAGCTGTTCCTCACTGAATCGATCCACCTTGATCTAGGTCTTCCTCTTGCTCTCTTACACTTGCACTTTGCCTCCAGCATCTGTCTTGGTATTCTATTTTCCTCCATCCTCTTTACATGTCCATACCACCTTAGTTTATTCTTCTCAATTCTCTCATTTAGTTTTCCCATCCCAACTTCCTTCCTAACATCTTCATTCCTCACTCTTGTCTTCCCTTGTCTTTTCTATCATACTTCTTAGGAATTTCATTTCACTGGCTTGGATTCTACTCTCTTTAGGGCTACTATTTTAGATAAATATGTATACAGGGGTACGGGAGGGGAAAAAAAAGGTTGGGAACCGCTGGTCTAGGCCGTCAGTTCTCCGCTTACTTTGTGTGTGAGGTCGGCTAACAGTTCGAACAGGTTCCATAACGTATCGAGCCGGCGACACCGCACGATTCCCAGTCTGCTAACCAAGTAGCTGCCAATGGTTTCTTTCGTCAAGGTAGCCGTCGAACCAAGTAGTGATGTATGACTTGGTCTCGTCCAACTTTTACATCAGTAATTTTCGGCCTGACAGTCATCTAACCTCGCTACGTGGGAGTGGGCTGAAGCGCATTATAGGAGTCTACCAAGAGCTATTTGATATTGTTGGTGTTTGGAAATTTTGCATTTATGACACATATTATATTATGGGCCTTACACAAGTTCGGTCATGTGTCGGCACTGCAAAAGAAGAGCCAAAATTACTGTAGTACAGGAGAGGGGTCTGGTGCATATGCCCCAGGTTAGGTTTGTGGTTGTATGTAAAGCCTTATTCGACGTTCACCACTTTTGAACTTAGCAGCAAAACTGGCACCAAACGATAATGTTGGCACTGCTGAAATAATGCAATAACACCTCGCAGTCATTTTCCGTAATTAGTTGGTGGCTGCTTTTCAGTCGGTCAACACAATTGTACCCAAATGAGATGGGTTATTCCCTAAACCCGAAAAAAATAGGCTGCATGAGATTAATAAATTTTGTTTGTTACAAAAAGGAACTGGCTGTTTGTAATGTCCTCGCCTGCTGGGCCCAAGGTTGCAGATTCATATCCTGGCGCAGTCAGTTGGCATTTGAGGGTGCGCACGTTTAAGATCCCCTCCGGTCTTCGCATGACATGGCCATACCACCTTAGCCTGGACTCTAAAAGTTTCTCAGTTACCGGTATAGGCGCTACTTTGAAACTGCCTCGCACATGTTCATCTTTTGAGAGTAACTCCGCCTGCCCTACGTAACATACGCATTTCAGTGGTATGTAGCTTTTGCTCATATGCCTTTGTAGTAGCCCATGTTTCACTACCATAGAGTAGGTTTGGTCTTACGGCAGTCTTATAAACTTTACCCTTTGTTCTTATGGGTTGCTTTATGATTCTTAATTTTAGAGATGGCTTTCCTAACTTCCACTTCTGTGATTTCATTAATAGATCCTTGCGTCATAGGTCGTTCCACTTCTTGTCGCCTGGGACAAAGACTAATACAGGGCCGCCACCTGGTCTAGGCAAATATAACTTTTACAAAAGCAATTAGTAACGTATGCGTGGGGTTGGCGTTGCTGTAGTTGTGCACAATTCACGCGGATAATGGCTAACACAGCTGAAATTTAACTCTGTCGTGATGTAAAAGGGAAATCTATTTTGAATCATTACAGTAGGTATTGACATGGCTAAAATCAGTAGTTTAGTAAATTTTTTCAAGGGTTCTCGTCTCCTCAACTGTTACCAGCTACTGTGGAGAACACAGAAGTTAACTCATGTTTCAAGGATGCCATGTAATTCTATGTGCCATGGACAAATGACTTGCCTTTCAATATACTCTACCTTCTGTGCCCACCGTTATTACTTTTTTTACTATTACACTGTAGGTTGAAGTCTTGTTTTGTGCATCAGAACTTTATGTTTTTCTCTCTGATTGTATATGATAAAGGCCCAAATACCATTATATCTGGTAAATTGTAAAAGATGACCCATCAAACGGGCAAGGAAATTTCAACTATTATTAGGTTGTTTGTTGTACAGAGAGTGGGCCTACAAACCACATAGATGGACACTAAAAGTTACAACGTACAAAACATGTGGGACACAACCTGTGACATCCAGCTCTAACTGCCTTTGCCTTGTCTCCGAGCGATTATGTTCGACGTGGTAATGCATAGAAAAACCAAAAGTGTCTCCACATAAGCTCAGAGGTAGAGTAACGGAAGCCAAATCTGGAAGTTATGAGTTCGTGTTGTGCTTTCTATCCTCCATCTATATGGTTTGTACACTCATTGTACAATCAACGACCTAATAGCTGAAGTCTTCTATGGCCATTTACAGTATATTTTCTTGATAAGCATAGCCTGCATTCTTATATGTGTAGTGCCTTATAAGTTACATTATATTAATAGCTTCATGTTTGTATTCTTACAGATCTGTCCACTAGATCCAGTTGAACTGCAAGTTGCATGGAACAGACCTGGGCGAGAATGCAGTTTCAGTTGTGTGGTTCTTTTTATAATATGCAGTAATTGTATTTCTTGTACTACATTGTGTAATGCAAAATAAAAATTACTTTTTCAATTACCAACCTCCTGGGGTTTAAATTTGATTGTTTCTCCTTCCTTCTCATAATCCATTTGCAAGAGGGTCATGGGATTCAAACAAGAATTTGGAACCTATGCAGGAATAATAGACGTTAGGTCATTCCATAGACTGATTTGGAGGTTATGTATGATAGGACTATGAAGAAAGGGGGGAGTAAGGTATATGCACTAGAATTTGGAGGTTGTATCAATACAAAAGGAACTAATAATATCTATCTACGTGTGTACAGTTCGCGCCACGGCTTTTGGCCGGGGAGTTCCGATTGCACAGTCGTCGCTCGCAGATCGTCCTCTGTACGACTGTGCTATCAGAACCAAGCGACCAAAATTGTGGTGTGAACTGTATATTTGATAATAATAATAATATAATATTTGCTGTCAGTGTTACATAATGAACGACAAATTTCAACTTTTGAATATAGTGTTGACTGCCTGTAAAACATTTTATCAGAAGTAATTATATTAATGTTAATTGATCCACAAATGATCTAGCTCTGCGGAATATTTATAAAAATGTGATATCTCAGGGGTTTAGTTTACAGTATGTTTTTTTTTTGAGGGAAAGAAACATACCGTAGAGCTGAGCAAGTGGCACAGCCAATTTTCAATTTTAGTTGTGGTACCAACTAATGTGTAAAGTCACCAGGCCTGAACAGAAGCGATAATGTGCCCTGCACTTCCAAATTTTTACTTATCAACTTGAAATTTTGTATTGGCTTTTCAATATTAGGTAGCCAACATAACTGCAGGTTGACCACCATGACAGGTTCCCATCGATTTCAATTTATACTACTTTCTTTGTCATGTAAGCAGCAAACGCAGTGAATACGGGACCATACTAAAATTGATTTCAGTTTTCATCTAAATGTCAAAGGGTTACCATAAGACCTTTTATCCCTGGACACTTCCAATTTTCAGGTAATGGAAAGAACAGATTTTCAGTTCGGAGAATTTAATATCCTGTTTTTCTACAAATAGCCCTTTAAAACCTTGAAAATAATCGTATGTCACAATACATTCGCCAGATTTCAGCACATCGCACTGCAATGTGAGTGTAAACATGTTGTTGTTTGAGTCTTCAGTCTTTTGACTGGTTTGATACGGCGCTCCATGCCTCCCTGTCCTATGCTAAACGTTTCATCTCTACATAGCTACCACACCCTACATCCGAGGCAATCTGTTTAACATATTCTAACCTTGGTCTACCCCTACAGTTCTTGTCATCGAGCCTTCCTTCCATAACTAAGCTTGCTTTTCCTGGGTGTCTTAGTATGTGTCCTACCAACCTATCTCTTCTCTTCTTTAGCAGTCGCAAGAAACTTCAATTCTCCTTTCTGTTGCACCAATAGTCCAGTTTCCCTTCCAGTTCTATGCTCCAGACAAGGGCCTTCAAAAATGACTTCCTAATACCTAAATCTATATTCAATGTCAACAGATTCCTTTTCTGTAGACATTCTTTCCTTTGCCTGAGCTAACCTACTTTTTATATCCTCTTTGCTTCATCCATCACTGTTTATTTTCCTTCCTAAGTAACAGAAGTCTCCTACTTCCTTTGAAAATATCAATATACTAAAATTATAGGTAGTCTGATGGTAATAATAAAGTTTTATGAAAGTAATCATGTACTCTCTGGAGTTTCAATCTATGACAATCTATTGGTAAAAAATAAATCCTTTGCTCCTTTAGATATATTTCTTGAGTTGTTGATTCAATGTAGGGACTTAGGGTGTTTCTGATAACCTGTATGAAGGCTGTTCTAGAGTGTGAATTTCTAATTGAGGCTAGGATTTTGGTAGGAGCCTGCTGAGGCCTTAATTTGGATACCATCCCGGAAATTCTTGACTGCATTTCTAATCACGGTGTTGACAGCAGCCATCCAGAGTATGGTTTTCTCTAGTCTTGTTTCTTCAATCCGGGTGAATGCTGGCAATTAACCTCATTTGTGTTTTATTTTCGTTAACCCCTCACAAAACCCAAATTATAATTTGATAATGGTGGTCATAAAGGGGCGGAACAGCGACGTTATCTGCCCTTCCTAAAATTTTAATCTCTACTTACTATAAAACAAAGTCCCCCCATTCTTGGATGTCAGGGGTAATCTCCAGAACCGCGATGGATTTTGATGCAGTTTTCACCATTCTGTAAAGGATATCTCGAAGGTTTCTATAGGAAATTATTTATTTATGATCAATGGAAGCCACGCAGTAGCGATTTCAGTGAAAATCTCGAAGAAAAAAACCTGGCGTCCGTGCGCTTTATAAGCTTACGCTGGGCAAACTGTTAAAAAATCAATATACTATCTATAACTACGGCGTCGACTAAAACTCCATCGTCTAACGATTCGCTAATATCTTGAAAAAGTGATAACATCTGACTCTCGCATGAGTAACCTTTCCGAAATCCATGTTGCCTATCATTAAGCCATGATAATGTTTCCCACTGTTCCCTCAAGTAGTCGCAAATGAGATGCCCCATCTGTTTACAAACGATGGACGAAAGACTAACCGGCCTGTAGTTACCCAATTCAAGTCTGCTCCCTCCCTTAAATATTGGGACTACCGTAGCTCTTTTCCAGTCATCCGGGATTTGCGCATTGTTTATGGACACATTAAACATCACCTCTAAGTATCGTGCCACGGCCCTACCTCCTAGTTTAAGTACTTCACTAACAATATTATCAGGACCCTTCGATATATTGTAACGTAATTTTTGTATTAGCTTTACAATTGCTGACTGGTTTATTTGGAGAAGTGGAGCCCCTGATTCACCGTTAAGGTCCAACACACAGCTATTGGATTTATTGAACACACTACCATAAAAGACATTTAATTCATTAGCAATGGCTTGCTTCTCAGTAATTAATTTACCGTCACCGGACATTATCATCGACAAATTATTTGAATTTCCCTTTCTTCTCCTAACATAACTGTAATTTTTTTTCCACCCATCGCCTCCCGAACCAAGTAAACCTTGCATATAATTGTCATGAGCAGCCCTCTTTTTAAGACGAGCTCTCTTGACAAGGACTTAAATTTCAACATATACTTGTCACTATCATGTCTTTTATTGTATAATTTCCTAATTTTCCGTTTAAGACTCCTGATTTCCCGTGTGTAATACTCAGGATCTGGGTTTTGTTTCAGTAATTTAAATGGAACAAATTTATCAATAGCGCTATTTAAAATTTTCAAAAAGTTAGTCCACAGGATATTAATGTGATTTCCTTCCGATTGGTCGTATTCGTCTTCATCCTCTGGTTCTGCTACATTTTTCTTATTTTTCTTGATAGTAGGCTCTGTAACTTGTTTCTTGGCTTTATTTTTGGCTTTAAAATTTCTCTTCGAATCCTCCTTAGTTTCTCCTCCATCTTTATCTCTTGCTTGTGGATTTCTTCTTCGGTTTCTGCTTTCTTTGGTTCTTTTCCTTCCTGTAGCTCTCGCTCGGTTTCTGTTTCCGTCACGCTGTTTGCTTTTTCAATATTGTCATCATTTAGCATCTCTTCTCCAGTTTTCGGATTTGACGATTCTTGCGCTAGCCCTTCAGTATTAATTTTATTTCTCTATCGACATTCCCTTCGTTTCGGGCGATATTTTCCTGTTCGGATACTGGGATTTCGTCTTTTTTTCTTCCTTTTACTTTCCCTTTAATTACGTCTTTTCCCTTTAAACGGTTGTGCACTGTTTCTCGGAGATTTATAAAGCTTGTGAAGTCTTCATACAATTTACCTCGATAGACATATCTCAGGCGCGGGTGGAGCGGGCCGAAGGGGATTGTTCGTTTGTACTCGGCTCCGTTCGGACAGGCGGCGCGTCGGCTGCGCTGTGCTCAGTCAGCTCGGCTCGTCACAACAATAGCAACAGTGCTGGAAAATAAGCGAGCGGGGGTAGCGAGAAGAGAGCGTCGCGGCTTGGTAATTTAATATACTGTATATTGCACGATTATTAACTGAATACTAGTTAGGTTAAAATCGATGTTTATAGTTCGTTTGGTGCGTCTCCTCCTTCGCTTCTCTCCTCCCCCTTCTCTCCTCTCCTTCGCTTTCCCCTTTTCCTTTCTCTTTTACCCTCTTTTCTTTTCTCTTAGGGGGGGGGGGGGGCGATCGCCCCCCCTTGGATCCGCCCCTGCCCTGGCCCGAAGTAATTCAGCTACCAACCCTTTGATAATAGGAATAATAATAATAGATTATTAAATCGAAGGATAGGCCTATTACGGAAGATTTTAGGCAATAGATGGGTTGATGGGCAGGTATGATTGAGATTCAGTGAACAACTATACACTAAGATAGAACCAATAATGTCCTCTATCAAAAGGAAATAATTGCTGTTCTATGGGCACATCTTCCGTAAGATTGAATACCGACTAAGAAAATCTAGAATTTCAAAAAAAAAAAAAAAACTCAATGGAGATGGTTCCAAGAACGTGAGAAAGACCTGATGCAAATTAGTATTCCAGAAAAAAAGAAAAAACACGACCGATTTGAGTCGCGGCGAATTGATACAATCTATCAGGATTCTTAAGTGTAATCGGAGGCCAGGAGACTGAGACGGCCTCTACTAGAAACACAATAAAAGCATTGATCGTTGGACTCGTAAAATATTGGGAGGATGTCAAGACAGGTAGAACAAGATCTGGTCACAAATTAAATTGAGTGTTACAATGCTGGCCATATAGTGGCTCAATTCTAATGTATATCCACCCATTATAATTCCGGTTTCTACAGGTTCAGAAGAATTTCTATGAGACGATGTTCTGATGCCCTTCTTAAAGACAAACTCATCAGAAGAGTTACTGAGAGATGAATTGAATGAAGAAAATGACCAAAGATTTGGAAAGAAGTGGCCAATTAGAAGGTATTGTTCCGGTGTTCGCCTCGAGTTAAAAATGGAAAACCAGGGAAAGTCATTTCAAGGATAAATTTCCAGCACACTCGTCTATCGAGTTCCGAGATTGTCTGACCCTGTGGCCTAGCACACAACTAGCGTGGTCGATAATAATATGGAGTTTAAGATTCCTTTGGGGCGTGATGGTGCAGTGGTCAAGCTGTTTGCCTCTCACCAAGGTGGATCTGGTTCGATTCCCGGTCAATGCATGTGAGATTTTCGAAGTGAAATATCACGTCCTGTGGTTCGGATTCCACATAAAATTGAGGTCCCGTGGCTCATGATCGCGAAATTAACGGTCACGTAAAACTACAACCATCCTTACTTCTTAACATTCCTTAAAATTTAGGTGGTTGTACGTTTAAAAAAATGTTTTTTTTATTATCGTGGTAGTAAATCTACTACTACGATCTCTTTTATTTGAGCATCCTGACTGCCAGAATTTGATTCTTTAACCCGGAGGTGAGAGCATAACCGGCAGAGTATTATAGGTACGGTACCCTAAATATATCCTACCGGTATAACATATCCCCCTCAACTAACGGACTAACCAGAACTCTAGTGGGCTACATGTGACTGGGATTTAATTATTTGTGTCTAATATGTATTGTGTAATCTGCCTTGCCAATACATATATTAGTCAATATGGATACAACTTTTACCAATTTAACATATACGCTGTGTCTTGTAATCACCAAATGTCGTACGACACGGAATGCGGTGAAATTTTGCCACCCTTCAAAAATCCGAGTTTCTCGGCCGGAAATCGAACTCGGTGGCATGAGGCGGACTCCCTACCACTGAGCCACCGAGAAAAATAATCTACTTAGTATAAAACAAAGTCCCTGATTCTTGAATGTTCCGGGTGATCTCGAGAACCACTGGATAGATTTTGATGTGGTTTTCACCATTCTGTAAAGGATTTCTCGAGGAAGGTTTCTGTAGAAAAACATTCATTCATGACCAAAGGAAGCCGAGTAACGATTTCAGTGAATCAAGTCGAAGAAGAAACCTGTCGTTCGCGCGCCTTTTAAGCTTACGTTGGGTAAACCGTTAATCATATCTACAGTATATAGGTACTATGAGTGTAGGAATTATTCAGCATGAAAAGTTCTACAAAAACGTGCCGGACAGCACATCTCTATCTTCAATATATCGCCCACTATAAGTGTTTTTATCACCATAGTTTCTGCTTTCGTTCCGCAGAATACACAGTCAAGTTTGAATTGGACGGAAGGAGGATTTGTGTTTCATGAACCTCGCATTCTTAAATTACGTCTGACAAGAATTCGTTGCACATGCTATCTCCATGATAATATAATTAATTAATAATGCCGAGACGGCTAGAGGTCGTGGGCTAGTTCATTGAAATAAAAAAGTACGCCTTTTAAGCTTACGCTGGGTAAAGCGTTAAAGATATCGGGTGAAGCCGAGGTGGGTTGCTAGTAATAATATATTAAGTCGCTAATCCTCCCTGCTCGGCTCACCCACGGAGCTCTGACGCATCTCAAATGCGAAGTGGGGCTTTGCTCTTTTCAGTGACCCTCTTCAGTGTAATGTAAATATAGTGTAAGGCACTGATAAATAGATATTAAATGACTCTGCGAGGGATCATTCCTCTACCGTCACAAGGACGGTGCCTGGTTGCTAAACATACTTTGTCAGCAGATACAACTGGGGATGGAGACAGGTGACCACTAACTTGGGTCTAATTAAAGAACGGATTTTGGAAGCAAATTGGCTGTAAATTTGTTGAAAGGAACGTCCCGGCATTTGCCTGGTGGTGAAAATGGGAAACCATGAAAACCATTTTCAGGACGATCGAGTTGGAATTCAAAGCCACTCTTTCCCGATGTCAGCGAGACTCGAGTTAGCGCTCTCGGTCACCGTAGTCGGTCAATAATAATATTAGCAATAATACCACAATTTTGGGATTGGATATGCATTGCCACTCATACAGGGAAGGAGGCCGAAAAGCTTGTATTGAATATACAGGTAGTGCAGCATTTGGATATTATACACATCAAACAAAGTTTTGCATATACTTACCACATCGAGCAGTGGTGGTACACGACTTCCTCCAGGAGTCCTCGATTACACGAATGGAATGGCCTGCGATGTCGCCGGACATGAACTGTATCGAACATGTCTGGGATATGCTGAAGCGTGCTATTGAAACGTCACAGGATGGCAAGATTACAACAGATATCAGTACCTGTTTAACAGGCCGGCCAAATGTTTTTCTGTTAGTAATTTTCTTTTCACACATGAATAAAGTCTGCAGGATTTGTCAGAATGCCGTCTCTATTGTAATAAACTCGCCCACAACCCCACATACGCTCTGCATCATGGCAAACAAGTGTTATGTAAAACTCTATTTGATGTGTGTATTTAGCAGGGCTGTTGAGAGCGAACACGGGCTCTAGGACAAGGAAGTGCGGGCCAGTCCATCTCTGTTCCTATCGTGACATTCCCATTTTCAAGCTCTCCCCCCCCCCCCCCCCCCCATAAAAAATATATCCGTGGAGTTTTATTTTTCATTTAGGCCTACAGTACTTTTTAGTTGTTGATAATCAGGCTGCAGCGAGAGTTAATGGTTGGTTTAAGGTTGTTACAGGAGTGAGGTAAGGCTGTAATATTTCACCACTACTGTTTATTTTATATGGGACCATTCAATTGGGTGGAAACCAGGTAAGCAGGAGTGAGGTAAGGCTGTAATATTTCACCACTACTGTTTATTTTATATGGGACCATTCAATTGGGTGGAAACCAGGTAAGCAGTCTGGCCTATGCTGATGGCGTGGTTGTATTGACAGACTCCGTCGAAAACTTACAGGCCAACGTGTTAGAACTTGCAACAGAATTGTAGGGAATGTGGTATGAAAATCAGCATTCCAAAGAAAAAGGTAGCTTGTAGTTTAACGTGACCGTTAATCTCGCGATCATGTGCCACGGGACCTCCTTTTCACGTGTAATCCGAACCACAGGACATGGCATTTAATTTCGAAAATCTCACAAGCATTCTAAAGATGAAGGTTATGTCGGTAGGGAAGAAAGGCAAGAAAATAAAATGCCAGGTAGGAGGTTCTAATTTGGAGCAGGTGGATCATTTTAAGTACTGTACTGAAGCTGTGCATTCTCTCAGAATAACAGAGTCGAGGTGTAGAAAAGCTGATGAAGTGAGCTTTCAGTTGCGCTCTACAGTATTCAGCAAGAAAGAAGTCAGTGTAGAGACGAAACTCTCCCTACATCGCTCAGTATTGAGGCCGACCTTGCATTATGGAAGTGAGAGTTCGTTATACACAGGATTACATAGACTAAGCTAGAGGTAACAGATGAGGGTAACACGAATGATTGCTGGGACACATGAATTTGAGCAATGGCTGGAGGGTACTCGAACAGTACGGTACTCGCATTATATCTTTGCCGATGAGTGGCCGTTGCATTTCTGAGAAATCGAGCTGTCAACTCCTATTCATAAGACATTAACCCACTTCGTGGGGATGGGGAGTTCTGTCGACCGACTTAGTCTAATGCACTCGGCATACACATCAGTGCTTGCCACACTATTGTCAGCGTGCCAATTTGAGAAATATTTTTGCTCCGGCTATACTCTGAATTACCGATAATGATCGCTGACAGCTGTCAAAGCTAGCACGTGGGGAAATGCTGCGTTGCCACTGAGGCAGATCATGACTCATAACTAGACCTGGGATTTTAGGCTCTCAAAAAATTAGTTTTAGGTGCCTAAAATAGGCTTTTAAAACAAGTAAATAGGCTTTTAAAAGAGAAATTAGGCACTTAAAATATGTTTTCAAAATGTGTGGATAGGCAGGAAATAGACTTTAAAATATTACAATATACACTTAAACTGTAACGTGATACTTTATTTCTTTAACAAACGTGGTATCCCTATTCTTAACCGAAATAACTGCAAAATTAAGACAGAATAAAAAAGACATTTATGAAAAACAATATAAAAAGTAATGTGTCAAAAAATGTTTTGGATTATATGATATATCATTATCAGTACTGATCTAAAACCTTAATACTAAAATCAATAATAATGTTATTGGTTTTACGTCCCTTTTAACTACACTGGCTTTTAGAGACGCCGGGGTGCCGGAATTTTGCCCCGAAGGGGATCTTTAACGTGCCAGTAAATGTACTGACACGGCTCCCTCGCATTTGCGCACCCTCAAATGCCATCTGACTGCGCCAGGTTTCGAACCTGCAACCTTGGGCTCAGCAAGCGAGAACGTTACCCCTGAGCCACGCAGCCAGACAATACTAAAATCACTGTACACAATTACAGCACTGTAGGCATCCAATAACGGTGGAAACGCGAATGGAGTATGTGTTTATTTATTTGTGAGGAACATTCCTACAGTACTTTCATTCGTAGTTTGCTTTACAGTACATAACAATAATCTTCTCCAAATTTTCCACAGTCAGGCTGTGTCTTTTGTCTGTTAAAATCATTTTGAAAGCAGAAAAAGAGCGCTCCACACTCACAGATGTTAGAAGGGCATAGGAAAATTTACCTACATTTTTCAATTCAATTTCACTTGGTAAGTCTACCTTTTCCCCATCCATTACCTGATGTACCCTTTTCAGCATTGAATAACCTGGGTTCTTCAGCAGTACACTAGACCACTTGTCTCTTATTTTATCTCCTACCTTGCCCCTAGCACTTTGTATGTTATTCTCAGCTTCTTCAATTACAGAAAATTGTTGTTTGAGACTGTTTCCTTTTTCCTCCATTTTTGTAATGGTGACTGGAAGAAATGAAAAATTTGCCTGAATATACGCAATGTCTCTCTGAACACTGGAACAATCATTTAACAGTTCTTTGACAGGCGACACACATGCAGAGTTGTCCGTTAAAGGCACATTGTCTATCACAGTCATGATTTCCTCAAGATGTTCTGCATAATACAGGGCAGCTTCCATCCAGGAACCCCAACGGGTGATGATTGGCTGTGGTGGAAGGGGAATAGAGGGGAGTTTCTCTCGAAAGATGGCTATTCTTGATGGAGCCTTACAGAACACTTTCTTCATTGTTGAAATGAGAGTATTTACTGCAGGAAACTCGGCCCTAACTGTTTCTGCGAGTCTATGCAAGACATGGGCCATGCAAGTAACATGAATTAAAGAAGGATAGAAAGTTTTCAGGAGAGGTGCAGTGGCAATCATGTAGGAAGCAGCATCGGAGACAAGGAGAAGGACTTTAGAATCAACAACACCCCCAGGATACAACAATTGCAACCCCTTGTTGACGAAGTATGCAATGCCTCGACTATTGACTTTCTCAAGCTGTTTAGAGCAAAGAAGGTGAGCGGTAGATGCCTGATTGGGTTCCAGTTTTCCTACTATAAGGTTAGCAATGTACCTGCCCACAGAGTCGGTGGTTTCGTCCACACACAACCATATGCAAGACTCCCTAATATCCTCCCTGATTGACAAAATGACCTCATTGTAACAAATATCTAAGTAGTTTTTCTTTAATGTAGATGCTGATGGGATGTGCTGCTTGGTGTATTTCTGTAAAAAATCTCTGAAAACCGGATTATGCACAGCATTCCAGGGGATATTTGCTGCAACTAGGGCTCTACACATATCAGCATAGAAACCATTATGAGTTGTAGGAGATATAGTTTGTGTGAGCAGAGTCTGTCTAATGTTACTTTTCATGGCTGCTTTCGCTTTGTGACTGGCACTATCTGCATGCTGCTGAAGGTGGCATTTTTTCTCATGTGAAATCTAAAACACAATAAAGTGATGTCAATTAGAGACTAAGATGAGGTATAGAAAAGGTGAGCTATTGAATAAAATTTGTAATTTTGAACTATTTAAATTAAGCCATTATTACTCTAAAGTTAATTAAGAACAAGAACACTACAGTCCCCGAAGGGCCTTGGCTTTCAATAACGGTTGCTGCCCAGCTCATGGCCTGCAGATATTGGGTGGCGTGTGGTCAGCACGATACATCCCTCAGCCATATTGCCTTGCCTCCGTGACCCCTGCCCACCGTAGTTTCTCAATTGTCCTCACGATGCTGGGTCAACACCCTTCCAGACCTCATAGATTTCTAAATTACTGCCGGTACTGGAAATCGAACCCAGGTCGCCTGGACTACTGTCGGTTCAGAAAGTATCTGCAGTCGAGTTTAAACGCTAATAAAATTTGAACCAGTCCACCAATCTAAAATGCAATCACTCCATCGTAAAGCTTGTTTTATTCTGCATTCTTTGCTGGTACATGCATATTTTTATTATGTTTCCTGTGAAAGTTATGTTAGGTGGAATGCAAAAAGTACCGATTTTCTTGCCCGTTTTTTGTAAACAACAAATTTGTAGTACCGTTACATGAAAACGTACTGTTCGACTTTCATGAAATTTAGGTGGATTATGGAATGCACTATTATAATAGTACATTATGCAACGAGCCTATAATGGCTATAATTAAGACACGATTATTTTTTATAAAACGAGCGTATGCGAGTTTTATAATTTCCATACGAGTGTCTTAATTACCATTATAGGCGAGTTGCATACGACTGTTTATGTTCGACGATAATTATAATTTTATTATATGTTTTAACATAAATATTCCTAAATATCTGTTGAGAGTCAGCCACAAGAATGTTGTTATCGGAGAGCGAGCGCGAGACATCTCTCTGTCTTTCAAGATCTTTGAACGACCGACGCATGCGCTGTGTGCTTGCAATGCCATACGCAAGCCATATGTTTACATCTGCCGTCCCTCAGTAATATTGTCACCGGAGTCGTTTGAATGCGCTGTGTAGAAATTAGTGTTGGCGATTTTAAGGTACAGTGCTATTTCTTGTTTCATATTCGCCAGTTTATTTACGCGAACATATGGACGGTGCGTATTCCATGTCGGTAATTTATTATAGTTCGATGTTGTGTTTATGTCCGACATGTTGGATTTTGAGCGCATGCGCGAAGGTATCGTTACCTAATTGGTCAATGAACGAGCTCTGATTGGCTGGAGAAACTGTATCATAATGAAAATAAGTGTTATAATGACCATCATTATGACACCGTTTTATGACACGTAATAGTGAGGGTCGAACATAAATATATTTATGAAGTTTAATTACTTTACACACGTTGGAAAAAAGTTATTGTTTTTGTAAAAGACTGTCCGTTTGATACTGGGTGGTCTTCCGAAATCGAGACTGAGTTCATCAAAGGTCTGAAGGTTTTTGTTTCAAATCGTTGTATACCGAAAACTTACAATGATTTCTGTATTTCATACCGATTTTTATTTGAAATCGAGCGACAGGCTCTCCGTTTTCATGTAATTAAACTACAAAGTTGTTGTTTACAAAAAACGGACAAGAAAATAGGTATTTTTTTGCATTCCGCCTAATATATCTTTCACCAGAAACACAATAGAAATATACATGTAACAGGAGATAACGCAGAATAAAACACGCTTTACGATGGTGTATTTATATTTTAGATTGGTGGACTGGTTCAAATTGTATTAGCGTTTAAACTCGACTGCACATACTTTCTGCGCCGACAGTAGGTCTCTACAATTAATTAGAGAAGCCAATATCAAAACCTTAATTTTAGATTAATATGAAATTTAAGATATAGGCACATACCTGTTTATTGCAGTACTGGCAGAAAATAATCTTGCCATCAAAAGTCATCCCTGGAAATTGTTCAAGCCATTGTTGTATAAGCGCACTCTTAGATGATTTCGTTTTAGGCATGATGAACAATATTCACTTAAACAGATGTTCTTTCACTGGCGACTTGACACAGTATGTCGCTTCTTACTACCTGCTCCTTGTTCTTCCTAGATAATCCTCCCCCTCACCCCGTCACTCGACACAGTACGTCCTTGACTACCTGCTCGTTGTTCTTCTGAGCTAATCCTCCACATCCACCCTTCACTCAGCATTCCTTTGGTGACAGTTGTCTGGGAAGAGCACATTTCTGTGAAAAACCCAGCCTCTGCTGTTCTGCTCGTTCCAGGGATGTCCATTGTGTGATTGTAAAAATTACAGAAGTTGAATTTTTTTTAAAATGTAGAAAATAGGCATTTTTAGGCACTAAAATAGTAAAATAGGCTCTAAAGGTCCAAATAGGCATTTTAGGGCACTATAAAACTCTATTAATGTAAGGGATTTATCATGAAACGTCAAGATATTTTAAAAAAATCATGTTATTTCGTAAGGAACGAAATAGGCATTTGCCTTAAAATCCCAGGTCTACTCATAACATTCCAAGTGGCTTGAAGGAAGACACAAATACTGGGGAAGTTAGCCCCCGTGCCTGGCGCTCTAATGACCGTGAAGAGTGAAGACACACTGAGTCGGCATACATAGCAACATTGCTTGCTGTTGCTATGGAGACCGTTACCCCTCTCGTCTCCACTCCTCACCTCACCATTCAAGCGGATGACAGCTTTCACCGAGCATATTTTGTAAATCAGGGTATAGTAGGCCTACAGTCGATATACAGTACCTTACCTGGAAGTATGGTATAGTTGACCGGCACAGTTATAGCGTGGCACTGTAATGAAGGCTAAGTTAATTATTAATACGCTAGATGAAACTGTTCGTATGAGTCGACTCAGATGATGGGGTAATGTGGAGAGAATGGGGGAGGAGATATTACCTTGATTTCGGCTGTAGAGGGTAAGAGAAGGAGAAGCAGACCTAGGAGGCGATGTTTAGATTCAGTTTGAATTATTTCAAAGTGAGAGACGTAGAAGCAGAGGAGACCGTAGTGCTAACTGCTAATTGGGAATCATGGTGGCGACTTGTTCCAAAATAGAGACTTACAGACTAGATTGGGCGCACAAGGTCATAGTATCATTTTTTTCTTTTGTACGTTTTAATTATCTGCAATATGTATTTTAAATGTAATTTTCGTTGCACCTGACCGAGAAAGAAATTCTCATGATAAGAATAAGTCGAAGGCCTTTCACAATCGTATGAATTATGCAAAGGTTATTTAGACGTTTTGTGCTCTATAAAGACTGCTGCTTTTCTGGTTGTGAAGATAGGCTATTATCATAATAAAACAAAAGTTTGGTGCTTTTCAGTCGGTCAACACGAATGTACCCAAACGAGTTGAGTTACGCCCTAATCCTGAAAAAATAACATGCGATTAATAAATACCATAGGATGACCAGTTTCGATCGTCAAGCGATCATCATCAGATGATGATCTATATCTATAAAGCTCAATGTTTGTCTGTCTGTCTGTTATTTATACAAATCTACACCGTTTCACCAATCTGAACCAAAATGTGTATACTTACACTTTGGAACCCTGTCTTCATGAAATTTCGGACAGACCACTCCATTCCCTGCATTTAGGCCCTTTGGCACAAATCTATACCGTTTTACCGATTTGAACCAAAATTTCTACACTTACCCTTTGGAACCCTGCGAGTAATACTGTCTACCTGGAAATTCGGTCACACCACACCATTCTCTGCATTTAGGCCATTTGGCACAAATCTACACCGTTTTACCAATCTGAACCAACATTTGTACACTTACCCTTTGGAACTCTGCGAGTAACACAGTCTGCATGAAATTTCGGTCATACCACTCCATTCCCTGCATTTAGGCCATTTGGCACAAATCTACACCGTTTTACCAATCTGAACCAAAATTTGTACACTTACCCTTTGGAACCCTGCGAGTAACACTGTCTACATGGAAATTCGGTCACACCACACCATTCTCTGCATTTAGGCCATTTGGCACAAATCTACACCGTTTTACCAATCTGAACCAAAATTTGTACACTTACCCTTTGGAACTCTGCGAGTAACACAGTCTACATGAAATTTCGGTCAGACCACTCCATTCCCTGCATTTAGGCCCTTTGGCACAAATCTACACAGTTTCACCGATCTGAATTAAAATTTGTATACTTACCCTTTGGAACCCTGCGAGTAACACTGTCTCCATGAAATTTCGGACAGACCACTCCATTCCCTGCATTTAGGTCTTTCGGCACAAATCTACACCCTTTCACCGATCTGAACCAACATTTGTATACTTACCCTCTGGAACCTTGCGAGTAACACTGTTTACATGAAATTTCGGACAGACCACTCCATTCCCTGCAGTTAGGCCCTTTGGCACAAATCTACACCGTTTTACCGATTTGAACCAAAATTTGTACACTTACCCTTTGGAACCCTGCGAGTAACACAGTCTACATGGAATTTCGGTCAGACCATTCCCTGAATTTAGGCCCTTTGGCACAAATCTACAGTTTCACCGATCTGAATCAAAATTTGTATACCTACCCTTTGGAACCCTGCGAGTAACACTGTCTCCGTGAAATTTTGACAGACCATTCCATTCCCTGCATTTAGGTCTTTCGGCACAAATCTACTCCGTTTCACCGATCTGAACCAAAATTTGTACACTTACCCTTTGGAACTCTGCGAGTAACACTGTCTACATACATTAAATTTGGGTCAGACCACTCCATTCCCTGCATTTAGCCCTTTGGCACAATTCTACATAGTTTCACCGATCTGAACCAAACTTAACTTGGAATCCTGCGGGAAACACTGCCAACTTGATATTTTGGACAACTTTCTCCATTCCTACGTTTATAACAACAGACGAAATGAACTTGAAAACCACGTTTTAAGGTCCTAGAGTTAAGTTACTCGACTCGAATCCCGGACGGGATTCCAGTTAAGTTTGTCGCTTAACAATTGTTCGTGGCTAGCTTGCTAAGCTAGGTCCTCACAGGTTCTCCACGAGTCTGAGTGATATCTATTTCAAATGAAGCGAAGAGTTTAATTGATATATTTATTGTTTCGACTAGTCACTAATACATTTGAAGTTATTTACAAGTGCCGAGGCATGAAGCCCGACTGCCAACCAGTTCAGTTGGTTAGTCTTAAGATTACTGAGTTACAAGAGACTGGAGCTCTGTGAGTCCAGGGTTTTATTAGATTTAAACAAGTCACATGTCAATCCCTCTAGGTGGGATACAATACCATCTTACTGGCTAGTTACCAGAGTGGAGGGGGACACACGTGGAAGGGACTACTGGAGGTTTTGGAGTAGGAAACATACGTCACGGAAATATCCGGTTGGACTCTGTCAAGCACGAGACTGTGAGCCATCTGAATCCTGAGCTGTTTTGTAATTATTCATAGCATGCTAGTCACAAGGGTATGTGTCATTTGGACCTCGAGTTGTTATAAAATATTATACTGAGAAATGATTCATAGCTAGCAAGGCACGAGTTTGTGCGTCCTCTGGACTTTGAGTTGTTATCAGATTACACACAGCTCGAGTCACTTAGTATTGGGAAATTAGCATACATACTGTCTGTTGAAACTCGGCTGACACTTGCAGTAATGGTAATAATAATAATTCAGCTTTTAGAAGCTGAATCCATTAATATTGGTGGTTGTGGGTTCTATTCCCGACGAGGAATATAACTCCTCCCCTCTTTCTTTAACGTTACTGCCCTCAGTAACATTTTCATTTTTCTTATTTCTAATTTTTACAGATTTACATAATTTATACAGTCTTTTCCTGAACATGATTATAACAATACCTGTTATTAATATCACAAGAATGACATTGGTAGATACGAATATTTTTGTACCAATAGAAGTTAGAGGAATTGGGTTTAAGTCCAGTTTCAATTTCTTTACATCTAAATGGGAAATGTGAAACTTAATTTCATTCTTTATTGCAGGTTCATTCTGAATATTTAAGGATGGGAAAGTATGAATGTAATTGGTAGGTTTTTGTTGTAAAGTTATTCCCATACTGGAAATAGGACAAGATTCATTAGAATAAATTACCTGTGGTCCTGAAATCTGTATGGATTTCTGGGATTCTGGGCACGTTTGTAAAATTACCTCTGGATCTTTAGTAAGGAACAGAATGTGTTCCTTGTTTAAGGGTCTAAATATTTTTACATTATTCTTTACAGAAGCAAATTCACATCCTGCAGTGTTTGTTAAATTACAATTTGTGATTCTGGTGTTATAATATAAACACACATAAGTTTGAGTGTTCTTAATACATGGTACAGTGGACCATTTCAAAATTGGACCTTGTAGGTAATATTTTTCAGACGGGACAAGTACAATATTATTAATAGTGGGTATAGGGGTTACATCATATAGTTTGTATTGGTTTCCATCCGTTATTGGCATGGAGAGAATTATAATTATTTCTTCGTCCAGCATAAGGTCTTGAGTCTTTGACAATTTCAGGTTTTCATACTGATGGTATTGATCAGTATGGATCATACTCTGTGTAGGGTAGATTGATAACAAATGTTTGACTATGTTAGTTAAGTCTTTTCTTGAGAACAATTTTACATTTGTCATTTCATGAAATGAGAGACTAATGGTCTCTTGACACACTCGCATGATTTCTTGGAATTTGTTGATGCACAGTAACACGTATTGGATGTTTTCTAGTAGATTTATCTTGAAGTCTTCTGTTCGAAGTATACCTTGGATTACCTTCATATTGACCATTAACATGATTCATTTTATCATAACATTTTTGAGCAATTGAATTTGTAAATGATACTAGTTTATTTATATGTTTAATTTCATTAGTGCGGCTTTGTTTTAGAATGTCTAATTGACTTTGTAAAATATCTAAATCATCCTGGTCTAGATTGCCAGAGATGAACTTAATTACTTTTCCTAATCAATTTATTAGACCACGTTTAGTTCTATTAGATGTATTAGGTATTATTACTTTTTAATAAAAGGCTAGAGACAGTTTCATCAATATTTTTGTACGAATCTTTTAAAGTAGTAAGATTGAAATGAAACATGAATTTATGGTAATTAATGATTACCAATACAGATCCCATGGGGTCGGCATAAAATCCTGACGTTGTTATGGGTTCTGTGTAGATGATGGCATATCATGGTAGGAATCTGGGTAGAGAAGAAATTTCCTTTTAGGTTTAATGTCACGGAAATTTCTGACATGGGTCTTACCATTTTTCATTTTGCAGTATACTCGGTTTCCTTCAAGTTTGGTTATTGTGCCTTCATTATAGAGGTTTCTGGATTTCCTATTTCTGGTTAGAGGGTCTAGGACATATACAGTTTCACCTATTTGGTAGGAGTGCTCGAAAAGGGAATCTTTTGGGTCGGGTTTATTCTCCTTTAAAACTTTCAACTGGTTTCCTTGTCTCTCGATATATTCATTTAATTTTGGAGACGGTGAGAAGATATGGTCTAACGCCTTATAATATGGGCCATATAGAGCAATGAATGGTGGCTGCTTGGTTGTGGAGTGTATTGAAGAGTTATAGTTTGTGATTGCGGTAATTATGAATTGGGAGAGTGGAGTGAATTTATCATGATCTCTCGAGATTCTTAGTTTTTCGAGGAGAGTTGAATTCAGTCTCTCTACTGGAGAGTTAGACGAGGAATTCAGTGGTGTGGTAGCATGATATTCAATATTGGTTGCTTTACAGTATTCCGTAATTAGACTGTTCTCAAATTCTCCTCCCTGATCATGGGTAATCCTTTTTGGAAAACCATGGTGTGAGAAATACACTTGCAGTTGATTCAGAACAGCCATGGCTGTGCCATTAGGTAGTATGTAGGCTTGCCCATATTTTGAAAATACATCTAGTATGGTTAAAATGCGGTTTTGTTCGAAGTGAAAAGTATCAATATGAATCTGAGCAAATGGGTGGTCGGCTGTTATAGGACCTTGGTTTGATACCTCGTTAGGGTGCCTTTTATATTTATTCCTCTGACATAAATTACACTGATTTATTACATTTGTAATTTGTTCTTTTAGGTGTGGCCAATAGTACTTGGTTCGAAGGTGTTCAAACGTTTCTATAATACCATTGTGATTTATTGAATGATATTGTAGGATTAACTGTTTCTGTGTTTCGGGACATTCAATGTCCTCTAAAAATTTAGTTGTTCTAATAATTACTAGCTCTGACGTGAATAATTTCTGGCATGTTCTAATGAATGGGATTTCAAGGGTTAGATCATTAAAGTAAATGGCGTACTTGTTTGAGGTGTTGATTACTTTAAGTAGGTGTTTGTTCAAATCTTGTTGAAGGTTTTTCTGTGTTACTATCATAACGTGTCGTGTGTATTTCTTGAACAGTTTCTGTTCAAGAACCTTAGGGACATTACCATATTTTAAGATAATTTGATTTCGGTTTTGGTTCAAATTACGCTCTGATGTTTTCAGTGTGAAGATAGGATCTTCCTGATTCGAGTGTATGGTTTCATTATCAATTTCGTCTTGATATGTGGCATCTCCGGGGATGGCTACATTCGAGACTGTTTCGTCGTTCACATTTACTTGTATTCTAGAAAGTGTGTCTGCAACGTGACTGATCTCTCTTTTGTCAAAATCAGATTCTTCTAGTTTTGTGTGGGGATATTCTTGAATATCACCGTATGTGATGGAGTTCATTTCCAGTGGCTGTATAGTGATATTTTCTAGTGGCTCAACTAAAATCGGTTCCTTAAACTCTTGTTTTAATTGTGTTTCTTCAAAATATTCTGACGATTGTGCCCCCTGAAAGTATTCTGGTGGTACATAGTCACAATCGTTGGTTTCTTCTGCGTGCGCATTTACATTCCCTCGGATGGTGGATACACCAGACATAGGCTTAGGATAACTTTGGTTATTAGGTGTGAAACGTCGGCCTATGTTATTTGGCGTAGGATAAGGACGATTCATTGGTTTAAAGGGTTTTTGGTTCTGTGGTTTGAAAGTCGGTGGGTTCGGACCTTGAAAGGGTCTGAAGTTTGGTGATTGGTTAGGGATTCTGAATTGTTGGTTAGGTTGGTTGGAAAAGGGTCGTGGTTGGGGAAAGTAGTGGCTTTGTGGCCTTGGATATGCAAACGGATTGTGAGCAGTATGGTTTAGTGGTTGTGTCGCTTGATTGAATCTGTTAGGTGATGACTGCGTGAATGGTCTGTGACTGGCATGGTTATTTGGAGGAAGTTTTGGTGTCCCTCTCAATTGATCCATGTAATTCTCGTGTGCACGGTCATTATCGTAAGTCCTGCAATGTCTCAGTGCGTGGCTTAAATCTGTGACTTGGGCATAGCGCAGATATGCTCGGTACGGCTCTAAGATTCCGGCTTTGAAAGTGTTTAAACTCAGATCGTCTAGCTCTCTTAGTTTGAGCTCTAAGATCTGATCCCTGTAGTTTAATTTGCATAAACTTTTACATTGTAAGACTAGAGCGTCTAGTCTGTCGTGATAATCTGTATAAGCCTCACTTCTCTTTTGGAAGCAATTAGAAATTTCTTGAACTAGCAGTCTTTCATCTTTTACGTCACCAAATTTCCTGATCAGTTTTTCTTTAAATTTCTCATAACTAGAGTTTGCATCCGGATCTAAAATAGTACTAGCTTCTCCTTTTAGTTTCGATTTGACAACATTAAATAAAAAATCATTAATGATGTTAGCGTTGGGAACTGCATTGGCTCTCCTGTGAGTATTTAAGAAACTATCACATCTTGCAAGAAAGTAGTCTAGACTGCAAGACGTACTTCCATTAAATTCGGGTAGCAATTGTATTTGAGCGTACTCAAATTTTGATAGCAATTCTGTCTCAGGCATTGTGATTTATTATAATTAATTAATTGACTAGTTAATTGAATAATTGAAAATTATTAACTTATTTATTATTATTATTAATTTGAAAGATGAATGATATGTGGATATCCCGTTTAGATTCTCCACAATATAAGCTAGTAAAATGATATTTATTCTGAAATGAGAATGATGATTGATGATGATGTTTTTGTTTATATAAAAAAGGTTTAGTTTCAATATTAATTCAAAAAGTGGATACAAAGTGTAAGGTCCGCTAAATCAGAACGCACTTTGATTATTCTTTTTGAAAGGCACAAATATTTATTATTATGTATTTATTATTTGTTTTAATTTATTAATTTAATTCAAACGAAATAACAAAGCAAACTCTGCTATTCAAAGCTTACCGTAATTTGCTTCCGATTGAAAGGCAAGAATGTATTATTTAAATTTTTATTTTACAAGTATTAGTTCAAAATGAAATAAGAAAAGCGACGTATCTTTCGATCAAGCTAAATCCTTTTTCATTTGAAAGGTAAAGCAAATTTATTATTATCTTAATATCTACGTTTTTAATTCAAAAGAAAATAGTGATATGCGAAAATCCCGTTTAGATTTATACAAAATCACTCCTCTTTGGAAGGGCTAAAATTAATTTATTATTATTGCTCTTGTTACTGTAAGTTAAGAATGAACCATGCTGTTGGTAGCAATATTTGGGCAGTACAAATAAGGTATTTCAAATGTAACTTACAGGCAGGAAAGGATGATCAGCTTGGACTGCATCTTCCTTGGTCTGTAGTTGTAGTCGGTTGGTTTTTCTTCTGCGATGTCGAGCGAGCGAGCCCCTTTTCAGAGCTGTCGGTGCGCACGTACAGCAGCAACGTACGGCGATAGGCTGTAGTCGAAAGGCGCTGCTTCGATCCTTGGATTCTTGGAGCGTTGTCGGCTTACTTCCTCTCGTTCCGTAGTCGGTTGGTTCTCTTCGGCGACGTCGAGCGAGCGAGCCCCTTTTCAGAGCTGTCGGTACACTCGTACGGCGATGGCGGTTGGTTGCTGCGAAAGGCGCTGCTGGAGCGTTGTCTGCGAGCTTCCTTCCTTCAAGCTAGCGTAGTCGGTTGTGTTCGAAAAGCCTCCAGTGAGGTTGTCAGTTCCACTCCTAACTAGCTGGCTGGTTCAAATGAAATAGATTACTTCAGTAGTTTTCGGGAAGATAACTGGCTTTGCTAGACGAGTGACGAAAGGCGATTCTGGATCGTTGTCTGAACACTTCATCCAACTAGCACGTAGATCTAGTGGCGATCATTTATCTATCTCGGACGGCTGGCCCCCAGTTAAGTTACTCGACTCGAATCCCGGACGGGATTCCAGTTAAGTTTGTCGCTTAACAATTGTTCGTGGCTAGCTTGCTAAGCTAGGTCCTCACAGGTTCTCCACGAGTCTGAGTGATATCTATTTCAAATGAAGCGAAGAGTTTAATTGATATATTTATTGTTTCGACTAGTCACTAATACATTTGAAGTTATTTACAAGTGCCGAGGCATGAAGCCCGACTGCCAACCAGTTCAGTTGGTTAGTCTTAAGATTACTGAGTTACAAGAGACTGGAGCTCTGTGAGTCCAGGGTTTTATTAGATTTAAACAAGTCACATGTCAATCTCTCTAGGTGGGATACAATACCATCTTACTGGCTAGTTACCAGAGTGGAGGGGGACACACGTGGAAGGGACTACTGGAGGTTTTGGAGTAGGAAACATACGTCACGGAAATATCCGGTTGGACTCTGTCAAGCACGAGACTGTGAGCCATCTGAAACCTGAGCTGTTTTGTAATTATTCATAGCATGCTAGTCACAAGGGTATGTGTCATTTGGACCTCGAGTTGTTATAAAATATTATACTGAGAAATGATTCATAGCTAGCAAGGCACGAGTTTGTGCGTCCTCTGGACTTTGAGTTGTTATCAGATTACACACAGCTCGAGTCACTTAGTATTGGGAAATTAGCATACATACTGTCTGTTGAAACTCGGCTGACACTTGCAGTAATGATAATAATAATAATTCAGCTTTTAGAAGCTGAATCCATTAATATTGGTGGTTGTGGGTTCTATTCCCGACGAGGAATATAACTCTAGAACCATTCATGTCAGTGGTAGTGTAACTGTAAGAATATTGTATAAGTTCACTAGCAGGTCGCGGCTTCGCTCGCGTCATAGCCAGGGACGGATTTACATATCTGCCGCCCCTAGGCACATTCTGACCCCCGGCCCCCCTGCCCCCCCCCCCCTCCCACGTTGGTCGTCCAGGGGTGGGGGTGGCTCCTGAGAGTGATCCTTAACGCAAGCACGCACACAAATGCAGCCGACCGGCTAATGAATCATCTAATTCATCGGCCGGTTGGCTTTATTTGTGTCCGAGCAAGGATAAGCCCCGCTGGACGGCTGAGTATAGGATAAATCTTGCACGTCATTTTAATTTTAGACATTATTGATTGTATATAAAGCAGATTGATTATAAAAAAAAGGCCTCTCGGCACGCCGGAAGGCGGAGGTAGATTTCACCGGACAAACTTGGGGATAGGCAGAATATGCAGGTTTTCGTAGAAGGATCAGACCTCATTTATTGCGAGAAAGTATTTTATAATTGGAACTTAATTAACTTTGTTTTTCGTCATTTGATGCATATTTTAAACATTTTATTGTCTTATGGGAAGCCTCCGTGGCTTAGGCGGCAGCACGCCGGCCTCTCACCGCTGGATCCGTGGTTCATATCCCGGTCACTCCATGTGAGATCTGTGCTGGACAAAACGGAGGCAGACAGGTTTTTCTCCGGGTACTCCGGTTTTCCCTGTCAAAATTTCATTCCAGCAACACTCTCCACTGTCATTTCATTTCATCTGTCATTCATTTAATCATTGCCCCAGAGGAGTGCGTCAGGCCTCGGCAGCCGGCACAGTTCACATCCTCGCCGCTAGATGGGAGCTTCATTCATTCCATTCCTGACCCGGTCGGAGACTGGAAGCAGGCCGTGGATTTTTTCATTGTCTTATGGGGACGGTAACCTTCTTGTCATTTGGAGTCCATTTTTATACTTGTGGTCACACTGTCCTTGTGCAAGGTTTCGACACTGATGTGTAACTATCTAACGGTCTGTTAAGTCTTTACGCAAAATTTTATCTCCCGCAGAGATTTTGGTCGGTTCCTCAGTTTAGGGGCTGCGACAACGCGGTCATGTAACTCCATGTACTTTGTGTGAGTGTAGAATCTGTCTGATGAACGGTGTGAATTGTGATGGCTGTATTAGTCTGTAATTCAGGTAAGGACTGCAGACGGTCAATTTCAAGCAGTAGTTCCTAATGTTGCTACCAGATACTACCGTCAACGACACCTAGCTGTGAACTTGGCTACTAGATGCCACCGCATCCAGCAACTCGCAACGAACGTTGGAACTTTCCCTCCAAAGGAAAGCATACTGAGGGATTTTTAGCGCTCTTAGAAAATCCGACGACTTCGGCCGGCTTTAAACCCGCGACCTTGGGCATAGAAGTTCAGCATGCTACCAGTCAGTGGCGAATTCTCCCATGCATCGCATATACCGGCGGTATACCACCAGTGATAAAATTATAAAATGTTTATCTCGACATTTTCTCGACTTGTATGTAGCAGTGCAGACAGGAAAATCGAGCTTGTCATCATTCATGTTCCGCCGATTGTTGTCATGGAAGCTGGCGCTCGAAACCCGCTAACTCGCAAATTTTCTTCTGGGGTACACACTTTTAGCTGTGAGTGACTGTACTTTGGTATACCGCAAGTCTATCCCGGTCGTTGAAAGGGCTCGACTCTGGCCCGCGGGGTGAGGGAAGGAAAGAGTAGCCCAGCCAAGTTCCGTATGGGGTATCGCGCTACAGACTAGCGGTGAGTGTAGTGCTGATTGGCTGATTTCAAACAGTACTTTCACCTTGCTCACAAGGGAAGGCACACCAGCGCAGCGCCTCACACACTTCAGTTATGTTGTGAGTTCGTCTTGGCGTGAATTACTCCCCACTGAAATATTAACATGTTTAGATTAAGTGAAACACTGGAAGTGGATAGTAGCGTTGTTGAAAGGATTTTATTCCATTGGATTTCCTCAGTATGTTGAAATTAAAGCGATCTATAGGATGTAGGCTACTAAAATTTCTTTGTGCAAGGAAATGAAGGCATTGGTTTCTGCCGAAATCAGGTAGAATTTTACACTTGGAATATTTGTTGCTTTGCAGTTGTTGATTCAATTAGGGGCTTTGAAGCATCGTGGTCATGTATCCCCGTGAACTTGGTTCAGGGGCGGATTTAAGGCAAGGCCATGGGGGTAAACGAACACACCGGGGAGTCTAGAGAGTATGGAATACCCCGAGCTTAGAGAGGAAGGGGGGGAGGGGGAGGAGGTCCAGGGTAGGATAATTTTGCTAAAACTAGGCCCAAATTAGTGAGTAATAGGACATTTGGGTTATTTTTTTGATATTTTGGAATAAAAATAAATGTTACCGGTCACGGTGGCCGAGAGCAGTAACGCTCTAGCTCGTGTCTCGCTGGCATCGGGAGAGTGTGGGTTTGAATCCCACTTCAGCCGTCCGGAAAATGGTTGTCGTGGTTTTCTATTTTCACCACCAGGCAAGTGCCGTGACAGTTCCTTTCAATAGGTCCACGACCGACCGACTTCCCTCCAAAATCCCTTCCCTGGTCCTACCTTAATTTGACCCAAGTTAGCGATTGGCCTGTCACCATCCCCAGTTGTATCTGCTGACAAAGTGTATCCAGCTCCCAGACACCATCCTTGCGACGGTAGAGGAATGATCCCTCGCAGAGTCCGTTTTGTGAGTTGGGAAAAATTTGCGTGATATTAGCCATTTTAAGTCAAATATTTATTGTATTCCAAATTATTTTAGTTTTGGTAGTTCTACTATTTACTGTCATAGCCAACGCGTGGTTTAAAACCATTTTTTAGGGAACTGTCAAAAATGTGTAGTATTCCTCCAAATATACAGACATCTTCATTTGAGACTGGTTTACCTTTCAGCGTCCAATCCAGTCTGCAAGCCTCTGTTTGCGAACACGTCGCCTCCGTGATTCCCTATTGGCAGTTAGCACTGCGGCTCCCTCTGCTTCTACATCTCGGACTTTGAAATCGTTCAACACCGAAACTAACCATCGCCTCATAGCTCTACCTCTGCTTCTGTTATCCTCTACAGCCGAACACTCAAAATAGTAGGTTATCGTAAAATGTGCATTTTGATTTAGAGTATTTAAGTGTGAAAGAATTTGTCTAAAGCCACTGTTTTCGTCATGTTTTTAATGTATAACAGCAAGATGAATCGTTCACTCCTTAAATCCACCCCTGGCTTGGTGCGTGTGGAAACTGATGAGATATGTCGTTATGATGGCTGTACCGTTGCCAGGATTTTGGTAGGAGGCGGCTGTGGCCTTAAGATATGTACGAGTGAAAGTGGAGAACCACGAAAGACCCTTTCTAGGATGGTTGGGGTTGGAATCGAACCACCTGCTCTCATTTCTGCCTCTTGGGAGTTGAGTGAATCCCAACCCTCAGACCAGAATTACATTTCTTGGTAGAGCAGAGAATCGAACACGGACCTCCGCAGTAACAGCCCCAGAATACTAGCCACTACGCCACGAGGTGGACCTTGAGAAATCTAAGTGAATGGAGCTTACTTTCAAGTAAAATTCTTCCTGGCAGACCAAGGTTGGGAAGCAATATGTCAGGGTAGTTTACACTATAACTATTTTATTGATTGAGGCTGAATGTTCCCTTTCCAGAAGATATTTTCACTTTGAGATACTGGCTCTTCTGTAATTGCATTAATACATTGGTTATGAATGAATGCGCTTCTCATGTTTGGACGTGCCTATTGATGTGACAATGTACAATTGAGATCATTCGGAAATGGATCAATGTTTATTTGTTTTCGTAAAATTTAAGACCTGGTCACGAACGGGGAGAAAAATAAGGTAGCGTAAAGATGAAATGTACTCTGTACGTTGCCAAAAGGAACTAGGAGGGCGAGGGGATTCGAAGGCCATTTACCAAGAAGCAGTTTCAAGTAGGCAGTGTTCAGGCGTCAAACGAAGATTTTTAAATGTATAAGGACATAGTCCTTGCAGAGGGAGGATGACGCACTGGCTTTACCCGGACGGTCGAGGTTCGAATTCCGGTGACAGCACGCTAAATATTTCACACTGAAGATCACGTGGCGTTAGAAAGGGAATCCGACCTTATATCCCTAGCCAAAACAATTGGCTAGTGACCTCAATTTATTGGGATAACCTCTCCAAAATTATAGCGATAAAGTGTGTTTCTTAGAAGTTATGTAAATGTTCTCCAATACGTATAATAATAATAATAATAATAATAATAATAATAATAATAATAATAATAATAATAATAATAATAATAATAATAATTCAAATTTGACAAGAGGTTGAGGCATGGAAAAAAAGAGGGGGGGGGGGGAGGGTGTAAGGGGTAGCCTAAATGGTGCGGTATACCAAGAACGGTGACCACCAGTCGCCACTGCTACCAGTTACGTCACGGAAGCCGCTTCACACTTAGTCAGATGGAAATCTGAATCTGATCTCGTGCAAGTGCGTTGTCATGGCAACGTCTGATGGCTCATCCCTCATCAATTTAGTAGTGTTGCCATGGCAACCTCTGATAGCTCTTGGCATTTTCTTATAATTCCGAAATCATTTTTCTCATCCCTTGGCTTAATGGTGGGTCATATCAAAAAAAATTCAGACAAACGTTTTAGGTAATTATTAGGGGAATATTGTCCATTTTGTACGGTTTTGATATTTTGCCTATTAAGAGAGATATGATTAATGTTTCCCGAAAAACCCACTTTTTCCCACCCCTTTGGTCAATGGTTGGTGCTATAAAAAAACTCTTCAAACATAAATTTTTGGGCTTTATCCGACACATAGTATGAACTTTGAATGGATTCAATATTTCACATATTATGAGAGTTATAGCAATATTTCACTTTTTCCAAAAAAGCACCCCATTTTCACCCCCTTCGACCGATTTAGACCATTAACGAACTCGACCGAGATTTTATAGGTATACATATTCGGTAAAAAAAAATTCAAGGTGATTGGTGCAAAATGACGGCAGTTACCGTGTCCACAAGAAACTGGTTGGTTGGTTCCTTAGTTTAGGGGCTGCGACAACGCGGTCATGTAGCCCCGTGTACTTTGGGTGTGTGTAGAATCTGTCTGATAACCGGTGTTAATTGTGATGACTGTATTAGTGTGTGTATCTGTTTTTTTTAAATTCAAGTAGGGACTGCAACTTTGAATTTTCAAATAGTTCCTACTTTTGCCGCCAAGCGCCACCGTCAACGACTACTAGGCCTAGTTCAGAACTAGCTACTAGACGCCACCGCAGTCGGCTCTTGGCAACGAACGTAGCAACCTAAGAGCGTTGTTTACATTCTTAACCTATCCAATTTAGTTTCACACAGGTGTAATTAGTGGAAAGATCTTTAACATGCCATAAATCTATGACATGGGACCGCCGGCTTTACTTCCCCTCCGAAGGAAGGCATACTGAGGGATTTTTAACGCTCTTAAAAAATCCGACGGCTTCGGCCGGGTTTGAACCCGCTATCTTGGGCATAGAAGCTCAGCATGCTACCAACTACGCCACCGAAGCCTCCCCACAAGAAACTGATATACATATATGTATACATACATAAATTATATATAAACTTTTGAACTGACGGTGGTTTTGGGGTCTGGGGGATGTGAAACGCGAAGATATGTCGAAATTTTCCGGAAGTCGAAACATGGTACCCTTTGCAATAGTTAGCATTCTAATGAAATCTACCTGAAACGTAATCTAAATTGTGGGGTTGATGTTAATAAAAACTAAAAGTTATTGATCTAAGATTTAATTGCATAAGAATTAAGAATATTCTTACAAACTGGCATATTTCCAATAGGCTAAATTTACTCAATAGAAAAGTTTCCTTTACACTTTGATAAAGTTTTAAAGTGATTGTTAAGTCTTTGTATCAGCTACAATAAATGATACATCAAGTCTATTAAGGATTTTACAATTTTTAAAAACATAATTCAATGTTCATAATTAAGAACTAACATAGATGTTAAAAACTAGCAAATCAATACACATATCTTATGCATTAATACAGTACATCTGCACCAGCGGCGTTTTTTATTTACATAGATTTTCTCCTGGATTTCATAATTGAGAACTCCTCTATTAGATCTTCAACTTTCATCTTGTCACTGTTCAAAAGTTCAGCCTCGATGTGTAGAATAGCCAACGACTTGAATTTGTCTTCATTCATCTTTGATCTAAGACAAGACTTTATTCTTTTTAAGACAGAAAATGAACGTTCCGCTGAGCAGTTGGAAACAGCTGTTCACAAATACGAAGAGCTATATCAATGTTGGGGAATGTTGATTGGAGTTGTTCTTCTCTAATATATTTCATCATGACGAGTGGGTTGTTTCTAATTCCACTACTCTTCAACAGACAAGAAAAATGTACTCATTCATTGGAAAATGACTTTTCTAGATCATTTGCATACAATGACTGAAGTTTGTTTGCACGCTCTATTATTGTTTCAGTTGAGGAGGACAGATCGTTAAAAACTGAAAACTTCTCTGCTATTTCACCATATGCGTTTTTCCGCTTCTGCAACTCCGTTTTTAGTTGGTCGAGAACTACATAAAATGTCTCAACTCTAAATTTGTCACGTCCTTCAAGAAGTATTTCAGTTTCTTTGTTTTCGTCAGCCTGGAATTTTCTCTTTTTTTTGACGTTTGTGGCAAGTCTCATAGTCCAAATCACATAGTTTTTTAGCCCTTTCTTCATATACGACTTGGCACGGCAATTCCCTCGATGCCGCGGCGCCCGTCGGACGTCAGGCTGTGCCGCCCCCCAGGCCGTGCCGCCCCTAGGCACGTGCCTAGTGTGCCTAGTGGGAAATACGTCCCTGGTCATAGTCGTGTCATATTGTTATTCAATGAAATGCAGGTTTAACCCCGCTAACACCCCTTTAGAACCTGAATATCCAAAAAAAACCTCCTTCGTAGAAGTTTTCGACACACAACAAACATATCCCCAAAATATCATTCATCTAACTTTAATAGTTTTGGTTGGTCGATGAGAGTGAATATCCAAAAATCCTTCCTGAGTGGACGTTTTTCTTCCAGAATTTCACCCCTCCCCATGGGCCCTTTTAATTGGATTTATGAAAACAATGTCGAACACCTATTTATTTAATTATTTATGTATTTATTATTTAGCTGATTGTTTTCCTCTGAGTTTCAAACTCCTCGCCTATGTCGTTTAAGAGATGCACGCTCCGTTAGGAAACCTTCAACCCCACTTTTCACCCCTTTCACTCATAATATACACCACATCGAAAAACCATTAGACATGTGCCAGCTTATTTTTAATGATTAGTTTATATGCCAAGTATCACACCCCCAAATGAAACCAATCGTGAGATATTGTTATTTAATGAAATGCACGTTTACCCCCTAAAGACCCCTTTAGAACCTGAATATACAAAAATCTTTCCATAGAGGACGTTTTCGACATACAACGAACATATCCCCAAAATTTCATGTTTCTTACTTCAATAATTTTGGCTGGGCGATGATTAGTGAGTGAGTGAGTCAGGACATATTATTTTTTTATTTTTGAGAATTTCACCCCTCCCCCATGAACACCTTAAATGGGATTTATGAAAAGAAAACCGGTAGAACACCTATTTACTTATTTTTTTAAGCTGATTTTATTCCGCTGAATTTCAAACTTCTCGCTAATGTTGTTTAAGAGGTACACGCTCCGTTAAGAATCCTTCAACCCCCAATTTTCACCCATTTCACCGCATAATATTGTTTTAGATCCCTTATTTGGGGGTGGATCTAAAAGGGAGAGTTATTGTACTAATTTATAAGGTTGTGCCTAATAAGGGTAGCTTCCCTTGGCAGGGCAAGCTGACCAGTGTAGAGTGTTGTGGCGTGCTAGGAACTAGGGGGCGTTCCTATAAATAGTGTAGTAGTGTTTGAAGGGATGGGACCCAATGTAAGAGTCACTGTGCTAGTCGCTCAGCTGGCTGCTTATTATGTAATTGAATCTGCTCGTATCAGCCGAGTGGCACGTGCTGCTTGCTGGCAGCCGAGCCGGCTCGGGGAACACAAAGGTACCTGAGTTAGCGCTATTAGCCTGCCGTCTGTCACGTCTTACCGTGACGGGAATAAGGAAGGGCGTTGGGATGTAAAGAGGCGTATAAACAGTAATGCTAGTGTACAGTGTGGACCAAGTGTTTTATTGGTCGGTGGTTCTGAGTATGAGTCCCTTGTAGGGAATGTAATTATGTTCACAATGTAGTACAAGTTGTGGGTTTACAGGTTACAAAAGTAGGAACTCTGAACACGATTGACTGACTCACCTCGGTTGACACCAGCGTAGCCTCGGGCCGTCTCGTTGAAGCACTGATAATGGAGAGATCCTTTGACCTCATTACGATGCCTTCTTATACTCTCCGGCGCTATGTTGTCAGCAATGTGTCGGCATTGCTGGCCCAGTTACTAGTATGTAGGTATGTGTAACCATTGTGCAAGGACTGAGCTGCTTCTTAGAGTGGCAAGCTGTCCCTGCTAAGTTTTATGGATGTTGGGCCGGCTTTCCAAGGGTTGCCATTTAGGGGATTTAGCCAGATGCCGGGGGGATGGACTCCAAGGGGTGCATACCCCTGGGAGGCTGTACAAGCGTCTTCCTTCATTTGTTCGCGTCCTCGCGAACGGGAACGGAACTGGAGGTTGGGGCGTTGACGTAGTGGTCCTTGAAATCCCCTCGTATCTCCTGGTGGTGTCGTATCGAAGTGTGGGTGTGAGGTCAGCCCGTGTTCAGAGGGGAGGGTTATGGGATGTACAGATATATGTATACACTGATATTGAGATTGTGAAAAAACAAACAAAAATATTGACATTGCGAAAGATTGGATATCGAGAAAAAATTAACATTGGGAAAAAAAAATTGACATTTGAGAAAAATTTAACATTAACAGAAATTCGACATGTAAAAAAAAATTGCCCTTGCTGTTGCTGGCATATTGCTAGTTTCAAAAAAAAAACATGGTTTCTGATGGTAATTCGTTACATAGTTGTGCAGGGAGGAAAAACCCAGGGCCGAACGGATGATTGCGTCGTCCGCCCTATCTTAGGGAAAAAGTGCTCCCTGCAATAAGAAAGGTAGAAGAAAATAGAAAAATGGGTGTTCCAGGGTATAATTTAAGGGAAATATTCAAAGTATTTATTTGTTTGGGAAAAAACGGAACACCCTGACAAATGGGGAAGTTAGAAGAAGGAAAAATGAAAGAGAACAAATCATACACATTATGTACATTGGAATCTTGATAAACAAACAAAAATATATAGTGTTTAATGTACTATGTTGCGATTCTGACATTTAGGCATATTGTCGCTTTCCAGTGGAATAATTGTATGAAGTTTATCCTTAAAATTATGAATTACAATGACCTTATGTCTAGTGGAATAATTATATGAAGTTTATCCTTAAAAATTATGAATTACAGTGACCTTACGTCTAGTGGAATAATTGTATGAAGTTTATCCTTAAAAATTATGAATTACAGTGACCTTATGTCTAACTTAAGTGCGCTAATCCCTTATAAGGCTAGTTTTTGTGAGGTACCTCGCGTGCACGCTACCCGTCTGTACGTACGCTTGCCGTCTCACGGCTGATCCTGTACGGCCACTTCTTGGTACGGTATAGTGGTCGTACCGCTTGCATGTATTCTTAATACTTAATCTGTGAAGCATCCTCTGTGGGTGAATGCTTTCACACTTGACAATGAGAGTCACTGCCACAAATCGGTTGCGCCCTCATTGTCGTAATCTGCGTCGCATTTTGACGCTTTATGTGTTGCTATTTAGTTGATCTGCCAGTAAGCCTGGTACCCCACAGGCACCAGTCCTGCTGTGCAGATTTTTTTTGGAGTGTGTAGCTGAAAAAGAAAAATGTGGTGAGTGTTTGAGAGTGTGTTGGGATTAGTGCAAGTTGACGTATAAAAAATAAAAAAAAAAATAGTACACCATCATGGCATGCCGTACATAATGTGCCACTGCTATATGGTAGTGAAATTCCTGTCACCAGTTTCCTGTATCTGGTGACGACGCCTGTGAAAAAAATGGCGAGGTTTAGAAAAAACATGTGAGTATGCCATATTCTCTATGTCGCTTCCTGTGTCACAGTTTTTACTGGCTGAAGCTCTTCTTTCTCTGAAAAAAATAGCATGATTAATGTTAATTTGCTGCATGACCGGGCTTACCCTATACGGTGCCGTAATGCCGTAAATAATATGTAGTTGGTCTTACCCCGGTAGCGGAATTGTGGTTACCGGGTGCCGATATATTCCACTTTGATTATGCCTATTATACTATATTATATATTATCCTATATTATAGTGTATTGTCGGACTTACCCAGATGCCGGGTTTGGCGGTCATCAGGAGCCGACCGGCGTTACTTAATACTATCTATCGTAATTATGGTCTAATAATAAAAAAAAATGCTATTTCTAAGCCGAGAGGGTTGCCTTAATCTATTGCCGAAATGTGCTGCGCCATACCTGGCAACAGCGGTGAATAAATTTGCTTAATCCTAGGTTGCGTGTCAAATGCAACCGTCTTACAACTAAATTTGGCCTAGGACGATCGCCTGGGGCAATTAAATCCCCAGGACACCACCCGCACGAGCCCCAGAAACACCGGTTGTCTCTAGGGTCGCTAGATTCCGTCCCCTTAATTCTAGGTGTCGACGTCTATTACTAGTACTAATCTATTCGCAGGCGGCTTATGGTGCCACGAAGCTAACCGTTTCGCCCGCTGTAACTTCCTTGTTCATGACCGTTTGCTGTTCCGATTTATCGTAGTTGAGCCGCCCACTTGGCTCCTGTGAGGTGCGCGCACTGCCCCTCTCTTAATGCCCTCTGGTTGCCCGATGCGTCGCCATTTATGTGGGCATTGGACAGTGTGGTCCAATGGCATAATATTGTCTTCGCCTTTATCGGCCGTCGCAATCTGCTTTTCGCAGTAATATTTGCCTCTATGGGCCGCCGTAGTATGCTTTTCGCATTGATATATGATTTTGCCACTATGGGCCGCAGTAATATGTATTTCGCAGTTATCTTCCACTCCAACGCATAGGAGTTTTGCTTCCCGCTATGGAAGCCGTGCCTACTTAAATTTAAACTTAACTAGAAGTCTAGTCACAATGGGGTCGTCTCTAGGGATAGCTCCCGAGTCCGGCGCGGAGTGAGCTATTTCTCCCGCCATGCTCAGAAAGTCTCCCTGCAGGTCTTGGCTTCGACGACCGTGGCACATAGTGGGTGTAACCTTCTCCGACAAGGGGGATAAGCTAATATGCACCCCTAGATCTCGATGTTTGCCCGTGTCCGGTCCCGAATGCTTTGACCTTACGTAGTTCGTCTGTTTGGTCTAGTCGTCAGTTAAGTGAGGTCGCTGCGCTGTCGGCCAACTGGGGTAAGGGTCCACATCGCCTTCCCCAGCTCTCAAAGTGTGGTTCTCCCGACCTTCGGCTTACACCGTTGTCATCAATCAGATCGTATCAGATTCCTTTGTAAGAAAAAAAAATGTGTCGTAACCTGTGTAAATAGTTTAATCTCTGTGTAAAATGTAAAATATTTCCAGTGTAGCGGGGTTGTAGATCTTCTAAGTACATAGGCTACTTCTGACCTACCATCGCTACGTCAGCTTTCCAGCAATAATGCTTTCTTTACCTTAATGGAGGTGTTAGTAGGGTCTGTAATGTCAGGTACCCTGTTATTAGGATTTGGGGGTAATTATTTGTTGAGTGGGCTTAAAGTATGGTAGGAAGGGTTTGCGCACCTTTGGGTTCCACGTTAGTGGTGGCCTGAAACCGGTGATGCCACTGGGATGCTTCTATAGTGAGTGGAGTGGGGAGGTAATTCCCGGGATTGCAAAGATACGAAAATTCATGCAGGTTTGATATTAAAATCCCTGGTAAATGGATGGGATACTCATGCATGTGTCTGGATATGAAGTTTCTGCCTTCATGTACGGATAGGTGTAGGGTGGGGCATAATACCAATATATTCCTTTCATGCGGGAGTGTTTAAGTACTAAAGAATGGTTAATATATATCTATGGCCTCCTCTCTCATTTGGAGAGGCGCATTATGCTTCTTTAATGTTTGCTGAGCCACCCCTAATACTCGGGTGGTAGCATCGTGGCTCAAGGCGTAGCATGCCTGCTCTTTAGACGCATGAAGTCCATCAACCCCTTGTGTGTATTTTGTAATGTAGTGTAGCTGTTTTTGGTCGTGTAGATGTGTCTGCGTTGTTTATGTTGGGCGTGAGAAGGTTATGGGAAGGGAGTAAGGTGGTACGCTGGTAGCCTGTTCTCCTGTTATCCTCCCTTGGTCCATGTTGGCTTTCTATCCGCGCCTTGGGATAGTAGAGCTGCATGACCTAATCTGGTCGGCCATTTGCAGTGTAGATGTGGCCAGTGGTCGTAGTGCGACTGGTCATGTGCTAGTCATCTGTAATGACTCCTATGCCTTACGAGCGATAAGAGAAGTTATTAGGGGGGATATCTTGTCTGTGTGTGCTCCTAATTGTTGAGTGCGTGTGCGTGTGTGTGACTATGTACCGCTACACCACGCGGACGGTTGGTCTGTTGCAGGCCAAGTCGTAATATGTATCGCCTGTGTGGGCAGAAGGCGCCCGTGGCTTGCCAACGTCCTTGCGAACGTGCCCTATAGGCCCAAGATAAGTTCCGCTGTGTCACGTCTTGTCCATTGCCAAATGTTTTTGCAGTGTGGAAAAAAAATGTATGGTGTTATAATTGTTATGTGTTTGTATTTTCATGGTCACTGGCGCTACGCAATAGTGTCTCGTCACCGCAGTATTGCAGTGTAAATAGTCTGCTGTCAGCAGTTGGTATGTGCTTATCTGCACGTATGCAAGTGTGGTCATTGTTTTGGATTCCTAGCGGCCTAATGTAGCAATTTGTCCTAGTTAGGGAATGACGTTGTGTGGCCATTGTTCCCTAAGACTTGTGTCTTGTGAAATTTTCCTACCTGTGTCTGTGAAATGTATCCTCTATGCCTGGTGTAATTCGAAATTTTATGTCTGGCTTTTGGTGGGAGGAAATGTAGTATTCCCTGTTCATGCATTTGTATGGGCCAATTTCAGTATGATTGGACGCCTGAATAGCTGTTCTCCTTTGTGTCTAAATTTTTACTGGAACTCAGACCCGTGACCTTATGTCATTCTCTGTGTTTTATGTTTGCGTTGTGTTATAGGGCTTGGGGCTTTCCCAGTGTGGTTTTTGCTTGTGTTCCGTGTACCAAAAATACCATTGGACAGTTAGTTTTTGGTACGCGTGTGGTGTGTGGTCATGGGTTCGAATCCGGTTGTCTGTAAAGGCTTGGTGTGATCATTTCCGTGCCGCATATAATATGGCACGTTCCCGTGGATGTGCAATGCGCATATGAAAGCATGCATACCTGTGTAGAGTTTGTATTTTTTTGATTTCCCCTCGTAGTGTAATTTTGGAAGATATAGGGTCTCTAAATCGGGCGTGAATGATGCCGTGCGCTCTGCTCCGAGAGCTGTTGTCTGTAAGCTTGCAGGTTATCACTGAGGCCTGCGTTGTTGCTGAGTATGGTGGTATCGGATTACAATGTCTTGCGCGTTCGCTTGTTACTTGTCCTGATAACGCTGTGTGTCCGGCACATGTGTTTTTAATCGCTTACTCTCTGTGACTGTGATCAGTGCTTTTCGCATTGTGAACGAAAAGAGGGGAATTTGTGGTTTAACGTGACCGTATCTGGAGATCATGAGCTACGGGGTTTCCGTTTTACTTGGAATCCAAACCACAGGCCATGGCATTTCACTTCGGAAATCCCATATGCGTTGGCCGTACTGTAGAAGAACCTTCCATTGACTACATATGTGTCCCCAGATTTTGTGTTATTGTGCCGTGGTTCGATTATGTCCCTACAATGGTACGAAATGTCATTATGCCCGCGTGTCTCCGGGACAGTTCTGTGGGGTGTTAGGATCGTATCCCGGTGCGGTCAGTGGGCTATTTCTTGGCTTTCTTCCCACGTCTGCCAGCGGGACCGTTTCCTTTTCTCTTAGTAGTGTGCCTCCCTGTACGTGTAGGTGTGTGAGCTTCACGTGTATGATATGCCTTTATCCGGCGGGCGTGAATAGTGTCCTTTATGAGTTTTCTCCCATGGCGCACGCTCACTATATAATTTAGGTCAGATACCTTCCTGCAGACTTTGAAGGGACCTGCCCATCGTGGCAGGAGGAATTCGGACACGTTCTTCTTACGGGCATGATTGGAGACCATGACCAATTGCCCGGGTGTGTATTCTACGGTCTTTCTATTCCGATCGTACCGCTCTTTTTGCTTTTTCTGGGCCTCGGCTATGTTTTTTCTAGCGTCCATGCGGGCTATCTGCAAATGCTCTAGCCGAGCCGCATTGTCTGTGTGGGCGTCCTGTGGGATACATATATTGTCTATGGGACTTCTGGGTGTGTATCCGTGCAGTAGGAAGTGTGGAGAGTGTTTCGTGGCCGTAGATACAGAGGTATTATAACTAAAAGTAATGCTTTGCAGGTATTCATCCCAGTCTGTTCCTGCGTCCTCTGTAAATTTAGCCAGCGCTATTCCAAGTATTTTGTTCATACTCTCCGTGAGTCCGTTGGTTTGCGGGAAAAAACTCGTGGTAGTGTATGCCTTAATCCTGAGTATCTCCAGAAACTGTTGGAGCACTCTCGAGGTGAAAATAGTACCTCTGTCGGATAATAAGGTTTGGAATAGGCCATATCGTGTAATTATATCAAATAGAAATTCGGCTATGCTGTTCGTGTCTGCTTTGGGAACAGCCTTTGTAATCATGTATCGTGTGAGATACTCGGTGGCCACCAGGATATATTTATTACCTTTCTGACTCGTTGTAATGGGGCCTTTCACATCTATCCCGACTCTGTGAAAAAACTCTCCCACGGGAATTGGGTTGAGTAGTCCATGAGGCTTGCCAGGTCTTGTTTTGAATCGTTGGCAGGTGTAACATGTCTTTACAAAGGTATCTATGTCGGCCTTCATGTTCACCCAATAGTACTTGTCACGGATTCTAAGGTATGTTTTATGCGTACCTAAGTGTGCCCCTGCCAGTGGGCTATTGTGGTGTCCGACCATGATATTTTCTCTCAATGATTCCGGAACCGCTATAGGTGCGCTATCGTGCATGGCTGTGGGCTTAAATTTCAATACCCCGTCTTTGCCTAGAAAAAATCGCCTAGACATCCGTGCTGTCTTGGAGTCCACTTTATCCAAGTCTTCTAGTGCCAATAGAATCTGTTTCAAGTGCGGATCACTTTCTTGCTCCTGTTTGATGTCAACCACCGTCAGGGCAAAGGTGGGCATATCGTCCCAGTCGTGGTCCTTACTGTCATCCGGGGGCTCGGCTACTGGCAGCCTAGACAACCCATCTGCGTCTAGGTGTGTTGCGCCCTTCTTGTGTTTGACCACGAAGTCATATTCATACAGGCGGAATATAAACCTGTTGAGTCGCGAATTTGGGTTTTTAAATTTGTCCCAAAAAAGCAAGCTCGCGTGGTCAGTCACTACCGTGAACTTGATACCATAGAGGTATACTCTAAAATAGTTCACTCCCCACGAAAATGCCAGCATTTCCCGCTCTGTGGCAGAGTATCTAGTCTCAACGGCCGTTAGCTTCCTGCTAGCGTAGGCGACGGGCCGTTTGCGCCCTTCGGCGTCTTCCTGCAATAGGGCTGCTCCCAACCCATACAGGCTGGCATCCACGTGTAAAAATGTGGGCCTATCACTATGGAAGTGTTGCAGCAATGGAGGTGAGGTCAATAGTTGCTTCAATGTGTTGAAGGCATCTATGTGTTCCTGCGTGATGCTGAAGGGCGTTTTTTCACGTGTGAGTTCAGTTAGGGGATGGGCGATGTGTGCAAACCTATAGATATGCTTGCGATAGTACGAAGCCAAGCCAATAAAACTGCGCAATTGTTTCAAATTTGTGGGCATTGGGATGCCCGTTATTGCGTCAGTCTTAGCTGGGTCGGGAATAATGCCCTCCCTGTTGACAATATGGCCCAATATGTTAATTTGCTGTCTGGCAAATTGACATTTCGCAGGTTTAAGCCTTAGTTTAGCTTCTCTGATCCTTGCGAAAGCCTCCTCCAAATGTACGATGTGTTCGTCAAAAGTGTTGGAGAAGACCGTTATGTCATCCACGTACACCAATACGGAACGCCATTTAAGCCCTGAAAATGTCTTATCCACTAGCTTTTGGAAGGTTTGGCTGGCGTTACGGAGACCCATCGGTAAACGGGTGTAGGTAAATAGTCCGTTCTCTGTAACGAACGCCAGCTTGTGCCTATCTGGTTCATAGACGGGGATTGAATAGAATCCGCTATAGCAATCCATCGAACTGAACCAGCTAGCTCCACCAAGGGCGTCCAAATAGGTGTCTGCCCTTGGTAGTGGATAACTATCATTTTCGACCAACTTATTGAGCCTCCTGTAGTCAATACAAAATCGGTGCGATCCGTCCTTTTTTTTGGTCAGCAGAACTGGAGAGGAATAGTTAGAAATAACTGGAACAATGACCCCTGCCTCGAGCATCTCTGAGATCTGGGCATCGATGGCATGTCTCTCCTTCTGGCTCACTCTGAAGGGAGGCTGGTGTACTGGTCGGTCACTAGTGAGTGTGACGTGGTGTTCAATGAGGTCTGTCACAGCGAGATCCTTCATTGAGTGGGCAAAAATATCTCTGTTGGTCTCCAGGAGCTCCGTGAGCCTTTTATTTTGCTCCGGAGTCAGGTCCTGCCTGTGGTTCTGGTTGGCCGCCTTATCAGTGTGTGTGTTTGTGTATTGGCTGATAGAGTGCAGTGTAGGGGCCTGATGCTCGTGGTTTTCTCGCTCCGCTCGAATCCCATCTCTGTTCCTGGTGTATACCATGGGATGTGTGGTGAGCCTCTGGTCGTGCTTTAAAAGCATCTGACCACTAGCGAAATTTATGCTAGCCTCATATCTAGCGAGAAAATCCATGCCAATTATGGCTGACGCAGAAAGGTGTTCGATAACGAACATGGGGTGCGTTGTGGCAAAATGGTCTATCCTAATATGTATGTTCGCTACCCCCATGTTTTCCAGCGCCTGAGCATTGGCCGCTACCAACCGAATGTTTCCCGTGACACCTTGTATTTGCGCCTCGGCAATGTGTCGTCTATTAACACAACTTACGGCTGCCCCGGTATCAATTAGGGCCTGCACTCTGTGGCCATTTATGGTGGCGTGTATCGTGAGGGCCGATACCTGAGATCCACTGCCCTGCACCGATGTGTTGTGTAAGATGTATGTTGTTGTTGTTGTTGTTGCCGGCGTGACATTTGTGCTGGGAAGGCACGGAGCTGTCCGCTTATCGTACCTGGCACGCTTCGCCTCTAGGCTTACTTCCTGTCCTGAATACTTTGCCCCGGTCAGCAAAGTGCGTTTGCCAAGTACATTGCCATCTCCTTTAACCGGTCTTGCTGTGAGACTAGGAGTCTGCTGGCGAACGTTTAATGTATTAATCGTTCCCAGCCTTTGTGTAGTTGTGTTGTTGTTGGTTTCTTCCTCTCGGGAAGCTGTGTCTGCAAATGTGACCCTGAGCTTGCCTTTGTTATCCCGACTTTTGTTCCAGGCGGTCGCGAGTTCGACTCCTGTTGCTGGCTTCCCCATGCCGAGCGAGCTCGCGTCATGCGCCTGTGTGTGGTCAATCCCCCCCTGTGTTGTGGTGAAGGGGGTGGGGTTTTCTGTTTGGAGGGTGTGGGCGTGTTCTCGGGCTGTTTGCTTCTGATCGTGAGGGGTGTGTAATGTCCCGCCTTAGGGTTTCCTGTGAAAAGTACGTGTAGGTCCCTATTGAATCCCGCAGTTGAGAATAGCGGAGGCGAGTGCACATCCGTGTATACATGGATGTTGGCTTTGAGCACCTTGCCGAGAGCGGTTACCTCTACGGCACTGCCATAGGTGCCGTCCTTACCCATGTATTTTCGGTAATCCGCCCCGGTCTGGAATGGGTTTTCCCGCTCGTCCGACACAAAGTCCCGGTACTCTTTCCAGTTGGCCAAGATATGTTTGACCGTTTTCTGTCTGTAGTCCCCATGATAATCCTCGGTATTCCGGATTAGAAAGCTCATGGCCCTAAACAGACAGTTGCCGTCTCCTTGCACGGGGTGTGTTTGGAAACGGTCCGGGGGCGGATCGTCAGCCTTAGTTTTAGCTGGTTGCTTCTTCCCCTTACTCTTACGAGTTCTCTTGGGGGAAGGGCCTTTCTTGTGTTGTGTTGGGGGAGGAACCTCAGCTGCTTCATCAGCTAGCCGAACCTCCCCGTCTAGGCGTTTTTTGAAAATGTGGGTGTACGCCTGCCTGTAATGTATGTGCGCCCCCCCTCGGGGTGGCTGCGCCAGCTCCCCGCTTGCGGTGTGTGTCTAGGCGTAGGGAGTATTGCCCCCCTGTCTGTCCTGTGGGGTGTTTCATCCCTGAACTCCCTCGGGTATTCGTCGGGGAGGGGGTAGTGTTCTGGGCCCTTCGTGTGTTTGTCTATGTTGTCCCTTTCTCTAGTGGGTTTTCTTCCTTGTCGGTTATTGCCCTGTTGTCCGTTATTTTGTCTCCGCCAGGGTGGGGTGTATGTCTGCTGCTGCTGGGGCGGGTGTTCCCGTCGGTTCCCCTTTTCGCTATATTGGTCAGCTGCATACCCCTGTCTGGTCGAGGGTGGGTTTTCTCGCTGTTCCCAGTTTCCCTTGTACTGCGGGGCCGCATAGCCTTGGCTGCGTGGGGGCGGGTTCTCCCGATATTCCCCATTTCCCCTGTACTGCGGGGCTGCATAACCTTGGTTGCGTGGGGGCGGGTTCTCCCGATATTCCCCATTTCCCCTGTACTGCGGGGCTGCATAACCTTGCCCGCGTGGGGGCGAATATTCCCGGTACTCCCCATTTCCCCTGTACTGCGGGGCTGCATAACCTTGCCCGCGTGGGGGCGGGTTTTCCCGGTACTCCCTGTCTGCCCTGTATTGTGGGGCAGCGTAGGACTGTCTATGTGGTGACGGGCTGTTTCGTCGGGGGATGTCGTGGTCGTACTCCTCAGGGTAGTACTCCCGTGTGTACGGAGATGGTGAACGCCTTGAGGGGTATGTCGGCTCTGTGTCCGTGTATGCTATCGGTGAGTACCGAGGAGGGTAGTGTGGCCTATCCTGTGGGGGAGGTGTTGTTGGCCGCTGTGGAGGGTAGTAATTTTCCTCCCTCCCGTAGCGTCTCCTCTCTGTATGATAGTGTTCTCGTTTGTCTGCTTGCTCATCCCTTGGCGGTCTCCCGCCCGCTTGGATGGCAGCTATGGTCAGTTTCTCCATCCTGTCCACTAATTCGTCTATTTTGTCATTAGTGTCGTCTTTCCGAGTTTTGAAGTGCAGATCCACGGCTTTTTCCGTAGCCTTTTCCGTGATCTTTCTCCCCTCCTCTATGGTCTTTATGTTATTCAACATATGTTGGACCGTGAGGTTGTTCATGATGCATAGCTTTTCTACTATGGCTGGTCTGAGGCCCTGCATTAACAGCTTGACTTTCTGTTTATTTGTCATTGCTGCATTGTACTTTTCGCACATTATCAATTTAACATTGATGTATGCCTGGGCGCTCTCTTTGGGTCCCTGTGACCTCTGTCTAATCTGGTCATAGAGATCGTCATCGTCTGGTATTAGCTGGAACTCATCCTTCAACATTACCGCGGTTTCCTCCCATGTGGCAGCCTCTAGTGCGTCCTCATGGAGCTCATACCATGTCATGGCCGCCTTTGTGAGATAGGCAGGAAGGAGCCGTTTCCTAACTTCCTCGCTCCAACCATTGATCCGGGCCGTTCTATTGAAGGCCTTGAGGTATTCCTCGGGTTCCTGGCCTTCCCCCGTGAACTTTGTGGGGTGGATCATGGGGTATTCAGTGTGTCTATTCATCTCGCTTTCAGCTGTGTCTCGTTGGCTGTGTAGTGCTTCGGGTCTGTTTGTGCCGTTCACCCCGCTGTCGTGTGCTGAGGTATTTGGGCTGTTTAGAGGGGAATTAGCCTCGCTTCCCGTGTACGACACCTGTGTTACGTTACCAGGTGGCTCGTCACCTGATATGTCTGTGCTGATGGATGGTGTATTGTCGTACTGTGTGGATTCGACTATGTGTACGGTTCTGTCTAAATCCTGTTTTACTGTTTCCAAAATAGTGTGGATGTCAAGAACCGCTTCTGTCGTGTGATTATTGGCTTTAATAGTGTCTGTCTCTAATAGCTCTGAAATGCGCTCGAGCAGGTTACTGGCTTTCTGCTCTGTGATCTGCAGTTGCTGCAACAATAGGGGATGGAGTATTGGCAGGCAATCTACCTCACTAGCGCTGGATACCGGTGACTCTTGTGTGTGTTCACTGGCCTGGGACCGTGTAAAATGTATAACTTGTGCTGCAGCGGCAGGGTGTTGAGCACGGATCTGTGCTGTGTGGAATTCAAGGTCCCTGAGAAGTTGTACTGCAGTCTGGTCAGTTATTAAGTCACTGTTCTTAATCTTTAGCTTCGGCAGGAGTGGAGTCGTGCTAGCCGACAAATGGTGTGCAAAGTCTCTTAATGTAGTTCTAAATGTGGACATTTAATTTAAAAAAAATGTGTGACGCAATATGAGGTTAAAATTTTTTTTTTCACTATTTGCTTGGCTTTTTGCGGTACGGAAGGGGTCGTTTCTTCTACGAGGGCTCATTGGTTGAGTCCCGTTCTACTGTGCGTAGGACCGCGCCTCCACCAGTGTTTTAGATCCCTTATTTGGGGGGTGGATCTAAAAGGGAGAGTTATTGTACTAATTTATAAGGTTGTGCCTAATAAGGGTAGCTTCCCTTGGCAGGGCAAGCTGACCAGTGTAGAGTGTTGTGGCGTGCTAGGAACTAGGGGGCGTTCCTATAAATAGTGTAGTAGTGTTTGAAGGGATGGGACCCAATGTAAGAGTCACTGTGCTAGTCGCTCAGCTGGCTGCTTATTATGTAATTGAATCTGCTCGTATCAGCCGAGTGGCACGTGCTGCTTGCTGGCAGCCGAGCCGGCTCGGGGAACACAAAGGTACCTGAGTTAGCGCTATTAGCCTGCCGTCTGTCACGTCTTACCGTGACGGGAATAAGGAAGGGCGTTGGGATGTAAAGAGGCGTATAAACAGTAATGCTAGTGTAGAGTGTGGACCAAGTGTTTTATTGGTCGGTGGTTCTGAGTATGAGTCCCTTGTAGGGAATGTAATTATGTTCACAATGTAGTACAAGTTGTGGGTTTACAGGTTACAAAAGTAGGAACTCTGAACACGATTGACTGACTCACCTCGGTTGACACCAGCGTAGCCTCGGGCCGTCTCGTTGAAGCACTGATAATGGAGAGATCCTTTGACCTCATTACGATGCCTTCTTATACTCTCCGGCGCTATGTTGTCAGCAATGTGTCGGCATTGCTGGCCCAGTTACTAGTATGTAGGTATGTGTAACCATTGTGCAAGGACTGAGCTGCTTCTTAGAGTGGCAAGCTGTCCCTGCTAAGTTTTATGGATGTTGGGCCGGCTTTCCAAGGGTTGCCATTTAGGGGATTTAGCCAGATGCCGGGGGGATGGACTCCAAGGGGTGCATACCCCTGGGAGGCTGTACAATATACACCATATCGATAAACCCTTAGACATATGTCTGCTTATTTTTATTGATTAATTTATATGCCGAATATCACATCCCCAAATGAAACAACTCGTGAGATATTGTTAATCAATGAAATGCAAGTTTAACACTCCTTCAGAACATGAATATCCAAAAATCCATCCTTAGTGGACGTTTTCGACATACAACGAACATATCCCCAAATTTTCAAGTTTCTAACTGCAATAGTTTTGGCTGGGGGATGATGAGTGAATATCCAAATATCCTTCCTTAGTGGACTTCTTTCCCCAGAATTTCACCCCTCCCCATGATCCCCTTAAAGTGGATTTATGAAAAAATGGTCGAACACCTATTCACTTATATTTTAAGATGTTTTTTTCTTTCGCTGAATTTCAAACTTCTCGCCTATGTCGTTTAAGAGATACACGCTCCGTTAAGAATCCTTCAACCCCCAATTTTCACCCCTTTCACCTCATAATATACACCACATCGATAAACCTTTAGACAAATGTCTGCTTATTTTTAATGTTTGGTTTTTATGCCGAATATCACATCTCCAAAGAAACAACTCATGAGATATCGTTATTCAATGAAATGCACGTTTACCCCCTTAACACTTCTTCTGAACCCGAATAAACAAAAATCCTTCCTTAGTTGACGTTTTCGACATACAGCGAACATATTCCCAAAATTTAATGTTTCCAACTTCAATAGTTTTCGCTGGGCGATGATGAGTGAGTCAGTCAGTCAGGTCATTTTCTTTCAATTATTTTTACCAGAATTTTACCCCTCCCCATGGGCCCCTTAAATTGGATTTATGAAGAAATGCTCGAACACCTATTAACTTATTTTTTAAGCTATCTTTTTCCCCTGAGTTTGATGAGTGAGTGAGTTAATCAGTCAGTTAGGACACTTTCTCTCCTTTTGTTTCAGAATTTCACCCCACCCCATTGACCCCTTAAATTGAATTTATGAAAAAAACGGTCGAACACCGATTTACTTATTTTTTAAGCTGAATTTTTCCCGCTGAGTTTCAAACTTCTCGCCTATGTCGTTTAAGAGATAAACGCTCCGTTAGGAATCCTTCAACCCCGACTTTTCCCCCCTTTCACCTCATAATATACACCACATCGAAATACCCTCGGACACATGTCTTCTTATTTTTAATGATGAGTTTATATGCCGAGTATCACACCCTAATGAAACCAATCGGGGGATATTGCTATTCAATGAAATGCAGGTCTACCCCCTTTAGAACCTGAATATCCAAAAATCCTTTCTTAGTGGGTTGCGGCCCTTGAGGAAGCGGCATACCAAATTTCATTCCAATCCGTTCGGTGGCTTCTGAGATTTTGTGATGAATGAATCAGTGAGTGAGTGAGTGGTATTTGAGCTTTATATAGTAGATTATTGGCTGGCAATGCGGGCTGCATCACGTCACCCCTGCCAGTGTTCTGGTGCAGAATTGCGAAAATAGTTACATCTTGAGCTGCGTATAAATTGCAGTCACAGTGAGTAATTAGTGCAAATAGATTTCTTAGGCCCCTTAAAACAGTTATCATCATGAAAATATTATGCCTCTGAATAAGTGCGATGGTGTTGGTGCAGTACATAGGGGTTATCAGCTGCAATAAGCGTTGGTTCTTTCAAATTTACTTTCATTTATTCCGATCCTTATCCTTGAGCGGTATGTGACGATAAATGACACTATTGCTACCTCAGGAGCTCCCGACAACCGAAGTTTTCCAAAATGCTCTGATTATTTTTCTACGGCGCTATGCGACAAAGGACGACACTATTGATCTCTACTTTTCTAACAGCCAATTAGATATAGGCCCTAGGCACAGTCATTCTAATCATATTTTTCAATTCGTTTGTATATTACATGTGTCAGTACTGTAGTTAGTAAATAGCCGTTTCCCTATTCATTATTATCATTATCATTACATGTTACATCCATTATACTGCACTCCTTATCACCCCCACTACCATAACCACCACAAAAAATTATATACGGTATTTGAATTTTTTTTCTGTCATTTTAAGTATTATGTGCCAGTTCTGTAGTAGTATTCATTATCATCCATAATACAAATAAATCCACCGGGCGAAGCCGGGCACTACTGCTAGTAGTCACTATATAGTCACTCCAAACAGACAAATTTCCGGAGTTCTATCACCATTTTAGCATTTCACCAAACGCCATATAGATTACAACTAACATATACCGACAAGTTGCAATACCAATACTGCAACTAAATAAATGTACATATTGTAAATATTTTCACCCGTATTGACAAACATCGATTTTATAGCGTAAGTGTAATGGATCTGATGATGATCGCTTGACGATCGAAACTGGTCATCCTATTGTATGTATTAATCTCATGTAATTTTTTCAGGATTAGGGCACAACCCAACTCGTTTGGGTACATTCGTGTTGACTGACTGAAAAGCACCAAACTTTTGTTTACTAAGGCAACACTGAAAAATGGCTTCAAACCCCATATTATCATAATGTTTATTAACTAAATACATTTTATGTTCTCCTTGTAAAATCTTGACCACCTCGTGGCGCAGTGGCTAGCATTGTTGGCTGTCACCCCCGAGGTACCGGGTTCGATCCCCGGCTCTGCCAAGAATTTATAAGTCTTGGTATGGGCTGGTACTGCGTCTTCCAGCCTCGTGATGCAAAATGGGAACCTGGCGGATGCTATGGCAAGAGGAGGAGTGGAAAGGAACTGGCTTCCCTACCACACACAAACTCTGGTTCGGGATGCCTGGTGAGTGATCCCTTTCTAATTCAGGTCGCCTACGTCTCTGGAGGTGTAATGGCACTCTATTTTTTTTTTGTAAAATTTTGCAGTCCGTTCACAAGATTCGGATACATATAACATATCCCTATAAGAAAATTTCATATTTCTTTTGAAATCCAATTTTTTTGACTCCCAGTGAGTCCTTTTCGTCAGACCACCTACCTACATCCTATTGAAGTCCATTGTCTGTGGCATTACGTTTTGCCAGGGGACTGAAATCATTGCGAAATGCTCAAAATTCTTTTATATTTTATATTGTTGTTTCGTTTGACAGGCTGAGTGGCGCAGCAGTAACGTTCTCGCCTGCTGGTTGAAAACGATCGAATCCTGGCGCAGTCTGTTGGCATTTGCCGGTGCGCAAATGAGAGGGAGCCGTGTCAGTATTTACTGGCAGGTTCAAGATTTCATACGGGGTAAGATTCTGGCACCCCGTCCTCTCTAAAAGCCTCAGTAGCTGAAGGGACGTAAAACCAATAGCACTATTATTATGTTGTTTCATTTAGGAGTTTGGATATCGTGGCCATTTATCCCTTGATATTTGGATGTGTGTAGAATTAGCTTGAAAACCTGTGTTACTGAGTTGCCTGTAGTATTCCATGTACTTGTAACTGAGGCTAGTATTGGGAAGAAGGTGACAGTGGCCATACCGGCATTTGCCTGAAGTGGAAATGGGAAACTCATTAAAATCTCTTCCAGGAAGGTGGACGTGTGAACTAAGCCTACCGTACCTTTTTTTGAGTTTTGTCTCACAAGGCTGAGTGAACATTGTTCCTATCTTTAGACTAACTTTCTTGACAGTGCAGAGAATCGAACCCTGGATGTTAGAACCTGAGTCTCAACATGAACACCGAGACCATAGAAGGCGGCTAAGAAGGATATAGATTATCATTATTTCTCAACAGGATGGACAGAAGCCACTGATCTATATAGAGATCAGTGACAGAAGCAGATCCCTGAAGCAGTCGTCAACTACTGTCCCGATGGGAAGAGACCTCTAGGTCGCCCCAGGAAAATGCATATCTTTTGTATACACCGTAACAGTTCTTATAGGACTAGGCTATTACATGAAAGGATGATGATTATATACACACATCAAAAAAAGTTTTGCATCACCTCGGTTCCCAGATCTCCGGCATATAGACGTTGACTGTGTATATTGTATCCAAGATACAGTCCCTTTGACTGTTCATAGATGTCACTAAAACTGCTCAAAGATGTAAACAACCATGCATGAGCAGGGCCTATTAGACGGAGGGGGTACGACAGCCGATCAGTTCCAGTCATTCCACCAGGACGAAGGTACGCTGCTCATGTTGTCTGTAGTTCTACCATGCCTAGAAGGTCAATACCGCAGTTCGATCGCGTCCGCATTGTTACTTTGTGTCAAGAAGGGCTCTCAACAAGGGAAGTTTCCAGGCGTCTCAGAGTGAACCAAAGCGATGTTGTTCGGACATGGAGGAGGTACAGAGATACAGGAACTGTCGATGACAGGCCTCGCTCAGGCCGCCCAAGGGCTACTACTGTAGTGGATGACCGCTACTTACGGATTGCCGCTCGGAGGAACCCTGACAGCAATGCCACCATGTTGAATAATGCGTTTCGTTCAGCCACAGGACGTCGTGTTTCAACTCAAACTGTGCGCAATAGGCTGCATGATGCGCAACTTCACTCCCGACGTCCATGGCGAGGTCCAGCTTTGCAACCCCGACACCATGCAGCGCGGTACAGATGGGCCCAACAACATGCTGAATGGACCCCACGGAATTGGCATCACGTTCTCTTCACCGATGAGTGTCGCATATGCCTTCAACCAGACAATCGTCGGAGACGTGTTTGGAGGCACCCTGGTCAGGCTGAACGTCTTAGACACACTGTCCAGCGAGTGCAGCAAGGTGGTGGTTCCCTGATGTTTTGGGGTGGCATTATGTGGGGCCGACGTACGCCACTGGTGGTCATGGAAGGCTCCGAAACGGCTTTACGATACCTGAATGACATCCTCCGACCCATAGTGCAACCATATCGGCAGAATATTGGAGAGGCATTTGTCTTCATGGACGACAATTCTCGACCTCATCGTGCACATCTTGTGAATGCGTTCCTTCAAGATAACGACATCGCTCGACTACAGTGGCCAGCATGTTCGCCAGACATGAACCCTATCGAACATGCCTGGGATATGTTGAAAAGGGCTGTTTATGGACGTCTTGACCCACCAACCACTCTGAGAGATTTACGCCGAATTGTCGTTGAGGAGTGGGACAATTTGGACCAACAGTGTCTTGATGAACTTGTGGATAGTATGCCACGGCGAATACAGGCATGCATCAATGCAAGAGGACGTGCTACTGGGTATTAGAGGTAGTGGTGTGTACTGCAATCTGGACCACAAATGCTGAAAGTCTAGCTGTATGATGGTACAACATGCAATGTGTGGGTCTCATGAGCAATAAAACGAGCTGAAATGTTGTTTGTGTTGATCTCTATTCCCTTTGTATTTAACGGTTCCGGAACTCTTGGAACCGAGGTGATGCAAAACTTTTTTTGATGTGTGTATTTAACAGACGGATCCGAAAGAGGGTTGTTGTTGTTGATTTATTTAGGGTCTTTGCGACATCGTGGTCATGTAGCCCCAAGTACTTGGGTGTGTGGTGAATTTGTCGGATAACCTGTGTTATTGTGATGGCTGCATTCGTGTGTGTAGTTGTAATTCAGATGAGGATTGGGAAGGAGACGGCCGTGGCCTTAATTTAGGAACCAACCCGGCAATCACCTGGAGTAGAAGTGGGAAACCACGGTAAAACACTTCCAGAATGGCTGACGTAGGAATCGAGGACTCACGAGGCAGGGTGTACCCCGTCCAGCCATGAGAATTCCATTTCTTGACAGAGCCGGGAATCGAACCCGGGCCTCCGCGGTGACAGCCAAGAGTGCTAGCCACTAGGCAACGAAGCAGAAAGAGTCCTACGACTGATCTCAAAGTTTTTTTTATAATTATTTATAACTAGCAGTAGTACCCGGCTTCGCCCGGTGAAATGATGATAATGTTTTAAGGTCTCCTTAGAAATATAATGGACTTAAAATCTAAGTCATTTGCCCCCAAAGACAATGAGGAAGTAATATCTAGGTAATTTGCCCTTTTGATAAGGATGATAATAAAAACTACTGTTGAATTGACACGTCAAACTTACAAACTACCTTAATAGAAATACATATTTCAAAATTCACAGGCGAGGAAGACTTATTGTGTGTGGTGATTAATGGTGTAATGGGCGTAACATCCACTGTAGGTCATTTGCTCTTATGATGAGGATGATAAGGGAAACTACTACCGGTATTGAATTGACACTTCAACTTATAATGTACACAATGTACTGTAATAAAAATATGGCGGCTTCGGTGGCGTATTTGGTAGCATGCTGAGCTTCAATGCCCAAGATAGCGGGTTCAAGAGCGTTAAAAATCCCTCAGTATGCCTTTCTTCGGAGGGTCAGTAAAGCCGGCGGTCCCATGTCAGATTTATGGCATGTTAAAGAACCTTCCACTAATTACACCTGTGTGAAGCTAAATTGGATAGGTAAACAACGCTCTTAGATGTCTACGTCCGTTGCCAAGAGCTGACTGCAGTGGCGTCTAGTAGCTAAGTTCCGAACTTGGCCTAGTAGTCGTGACGGCAAAAGTACGAACTATTTGAAGAATTCTAAGTTGCAGTTTGTACTTAAATTAAAAAAACAGATAACACTCACTAATACAGTCATCACAATTAACACCGTTTATCAGACAGATTCTACACACCCCCAAAGTACACGGGGCTACATGACCGCGTTGTCGCAGCCCCTAAACTTAAGAACCAACCAAAAATAAATATTTTAAAAATCACAGTCGAGAAATACTTTATGTAGCGGTGATTATTGGTATGATGCGCGTAACATCTAGGTCATTTGCACTTATGATGATAATAATAAGGTAATTAAAAATGACTAAACGAACATGGTGTTATTTTAAAACTGATATAGGTAATTCAGGTGTCTAGCTTCGATGTCTTCCAAAGTCTCTACCTTATTTTCTGGCTTAGGCCTGTACTCGATGCGTCTAGTGAAAGAGCGTACTGCTCGGCAAATACAAAGAATATAGGTCCAAGCTGTACGAACCTGAGATGATCGCAGATGATGACGAAATATGATGACACGCGTTCGGGGTTCCCCGTCCTATTTAGATTGACCGGGAATCACTCACTGTTTCGCAACGGCCCTGTGCTGGCATCAGCATAGACAGCAGGAGATAACACGGCGGGCTCTGGAAAGTAATCTCAAGTCACCTCGCGATGAATCAGCAAGCTATTCTAACAACTGACCTCCCCCCCCCCCAGGGTCTCACAACTTGTGGGACGTGGGTTGGCGACCACGGGACCCCAGCTGAGTCTGGCATCGCTTCTGCTTCCTGGTGCCGGGCTCATTTCAGTTTTCTTTCCTGTCGGCCTCCCTTGGTCAACTCTTGTTCTCTTCCGACCCAGACTGTATTAGGGTATCCGAGGGCTAGGGAGTCTTTCAATTTCCCGCCTTAATTGGCTTTGTCTCATCTTTCCTGATACCCTCATTCTTCGAGGGGTCTGCCTTCTTTTCCTTTTCATAATATCTCCTGTCTTCTGCTCAAGGCCCTCAAAGAGGCAGGGTGTGTGTAGACCTACCACTTCTGGTACACCCTCAAGGGCTCATGACTGGTGAGTTAGGAAGCTGGCAACCCCGAGGAATTCCTGAGCTAAATGCAGGGAATGGAGTGGAATGTGATAAATTTCAAGTGGACAGTGTTACGCATCGGGTTCCAAAGGGTAAGTATACACACTTTGTTTTCGATCGGTGAACGATGTAGATTTGTACCAAAAGGCCTTAATGCGGGAAATGGAGTGGTCTGTCCGAAATTTCGAGTGGACAGTGTTACTCGTCGAGTTCCAAACGGTAATTATGTAAAATCTGGTTGAGATCGGTGAAACGGTGTAGTTTTGTGCCAAAGGGCCAAAATGCAGGGAATAGAGTGAGTGGCCTGTCCAAATTTTAAAGTGGACAGTGTTACTCATCGGGTTCCAAAGGGTAAGTATACACATTTTGTTTTCGATCGGTGAAAGATGTAGATTTGTGCCAAAGGGCCTAAATGCGTGGAATGGAGTGGTCTGTCCGAAAATTCGAGTGGACAGTGTTACTCGTCGAGTTCCAAAGTGTAATTATGTAAAATATGGTTGAGATCGGTGAAACGGTGTAGTTTTCTGCCAAAGGGCCAAAAAGCAGGGAATAGTGTGGTCTGTCCGAAATTTAAAGTGAACAGTGTTACTTGTCGGGTTCCTACGGGTAAGTATATAAAATTGGGGTCAGATCGGTGAAACGGTGTAGATTTGTGCCACACAGCCTAAATGCAAGGGATGGAGTGGCCTCGCCGCAATTTCAAGCAGACAGTGTTAGTCGCAGTGATCCAAAGGGTAAATATACACATTTTGGTTGAGATCGGTGAAACGATGTAGATTTGGGACAAAGGGCTTAAATGCAGGGAATGGAGTGGTCTGTCCGCAATTTCAAGCAGACAGTGTTACTCGCTGGGTACCAAAGGGTAAATTTCCGAATATTGGTTCTGATCGGTGAAACGGTGTAGATTTGTGCCAAAGTGCCTAAATGCAGGGAATGGGGTGGTCTGTCCAAAATTTTAAGTGGACAGTGTTACTCGCAGGGTTCCAAAGGGTAAGTATACAAATTTTGGTTCAGATCGGTGAAACGGTGTAGATTTGTGCCAAAGGGCCTAAATGCAGGGGATGGAGTAGCCTCTCCATAATTTCAAGCAGACAGTGTTAGTCGCAGTGTTCCAAAGGGTAAATATACAAATTTTGGTTGAGATCGGTGGAATGGTGTAGATTTTGGCCAAAGGGCCTAAATGCAGGGAATGGAGTGGTCTGTCCGCAATTTCAAGCAGACAGTGTTACTCGCAGGCCTTCAAAGGGTGAGTATACAAATTTTGGTTCAGATCGGTGAAACGGTGTTGATTTGTGCCAAAGGGCCTGAATGCAGGGAATGGAGTGGTCTGTCCGCAATTTCAAGCAGACAGTGTTACTCGCAGGCTTTCAAAGGGTGAGTATACAAATTTTGGTTGAGATCGGTGGAACGGTGTAGATTTGGGCCAAAGGGCCTGAATGCAGGGAATGGAGTGGTCCATCCGTAATTTCAAGCGGACAGGGTTACTCGCAGGGTACCAAAGGGTAAGAATACGAATTTTGGTTCTGATCTGTGAAACGGTGTAGATTTGGACCAAAGGGCCTAAATGCAGGGAATGGGGTGGTCTGTCCGAAATGTCAAGTGGACAGTGTTACTCGCAGGGTTCCAAAGGGTAAGTATACACATTTTGGTTCAGATAGGTGAAACGGTGTATATTTGTGCAAAAAGGGCCTAAATGCAGCGAATGGCGTGGTCTGTCCGAAATTTCAAGCAGACATTGTTACTCGCAGGGTACCAAAGGGTAAGAATACGAATTTTGGTTCTGATCGGTGAAACGGTGTAGATTGGGACCAAAGGGCCTAAATGCAGGGAATGGGGTGGTCTGTCCGAAATTTTAAGTAGACAGTGTTACTCGCAGGGTTCCAAAGGGTAAATATACAAATTTTGGTTGAGATCGGTGAAACGGTGTGGATTTGGACCAAAGGGCCTAAATGCAGGGAATGGGGTGGTCTGTCCGAATTTTTAAGTGGACAGTGTTACTCGCAGGGTTCCAAAGGTTAAATATACAAATATTGGTTGAGATCGGTGAAACGGTGTGGATTTGGACCAAAGGGCCTCAATGCAGGGAATGGGGTGGTCTGTCCGAATTTTTAAGTGGACAGTGTTACTCGCAGGGTTCCAAAGGTAAAATATACAACTTTTGGTTCAGATCGGTGAAACGGTGTAGATTTGTGCAAAAGGGCCTAAATGCAGGGCATGGGGTGGTCTGTCCGAAATTTAATGTTGACAGGGTTACCCGCAGGGTCCCAAAGGGTAAGTATACAAATTTTGGTTCAGATCGGTGAAACGGTGTAGATTTGTATACATAACAGACAGACAGACAGACAGACAGACAGACAGACAAACTTTGTGCTTTATATATATAGATTTTCGGGGTAGCGAGGATACATGTTATTAGCCTAAAAATGTAAAAGTAGGTTCCTGATATCAGTCCGGGACATACAGTAAATAAAAGTTACCGTAATATCAACTTTAGGGTCATCATCGAGTAACTCCATACCTCCAAAACAATTCACCGTATCAGTATCTACTGATTGTGAACATGTTCAAGATAATAATGTTAATGGTTTTACATGTCTTTTAACTACTGCGGCTTTTAGAGATGCCGGCATTTTGCCCCGACGGGGATCTTTAACGTGCTAGTAAATCTACTGACACGGCTCCCTCAAATGCCAGCTGCGCCAGGATTCGATCCTGCAACCTTGGGCACAGCAAGCGAGAACGTTACCGCTGAGCCACGCAGCCAGCCGAACATGTTGATGAGAATGCCACTTTAATTACCAGGGTGATTCGAATTTATCCATAAACCAACTCTGGCAATAAACAAAGCGGCATATCCATTTAATTTCATAGTGCCATAATTTGCCTCACAGCAAGGTACATAACGAGTATTGTAATGATATACCGTATTAGTGAAGAGTTTGATTGTTAATTTTATTGATTCTACATACAACGTAATACAAAAAATAAGTCACTTCTACAACTTTCAGCAGTCCGCCCCGTAGTTGCTAGCACTCTTGGCTGTCACCGCGGAGTCCCGGGTTCGATTCCCGGCTCAGGCAAGAAATGTAATTCAGAAGGCTGGAACGAGGTACACTGAGAAGAGGTGGGTTCGATTCCCACCTCAGCTACCCTGGAAGTGGTTTTCCGTGGTTTCCCACTTCTACTGGTTCATAAATTAAGGCCCCGGCCGCCTCTTTCCCAATCCTCATTGATTTACAAATACACACACTAATACAGCCATCGCAATAACACTGGTTATCAGACAAATTCTACACACACGCAAGTATATGGGGCTGCATGACCACGATGTCGAAAAGCCCTAAATTGAACAACAACTTTCAGCAGGTCTGATCTACCACGAGGAATTTCACCGGTGTTGGAAGAGTAAGCAATAGACTGATTTAAAGTTCTGTCCTATTAATGTAATCATCAACAAAAGCTAGCACGTGAGCTTAGCGTGTTTTTCACAGCTTACGGCCTCCCCACAGTGTTGCCAATTCTACCAACAGCACGGCTTCTATATCTGTCAATCGGCGGATCAGGGCGAGTGTGAGGTAAGAGGGAAGGCAAGTACACTCCGCATCAAGCGCTGTTGACACTAGGAGATTGCGTGTTGTTCTGCTGCTAATAATACCAATTCTACTCTAATTACGAACTACTTTTCCGTTAAAGGTATGAATCCCTTGAAACTATTCCCATATCACAATTTTGAAATACCCAAATGACCAATCGCAATGCTCGATTGACATACAGTGGACACTGTACTGCTCGGGTTTAAGCTCTGTGAACTTGCGGGGTGAAGGACAGAGGCAGCGAAGGGTCAGGCAAGAATTGAGAAGCCTGTCGACAGGCCGTCGTGTTACCTGATATTCCCGTCTATTCCAATACTGCTAACATGGGGTCTTTGCTGAAACCAGTGTGGCGTTGCGAATGAGTGAGTGAGTCACCGAACAATGTATTTGGCTGTTACTAGGCACGGACCGGAAAACCTAATCACTCAACACCATCACTTCTCATAGTGCGCGATCCACATTCCTCTCAGGTTCACGCAGCTTCAACCCGAGCAGTATCGATATCCCTAGGAATACAGATTGCATCACTTAGCTGACAGCTTGTAGTTCATACATCTACCGCCGGCAAGGATTCGTCAGCCAGGTATTTTCATAATTTCTTTTAAAGTAGCTACAAAACTGCCGGTTATATTCTCACCTCCGAGGTTAAAGAATCGAATTCTGGCAGTCAGGATGCTTAAATAAAAGAGACCGCAGTAGTAGACTAGATTTACTGCCACGATGAAAAAAACTTTTGTTACCTACAACCACCTCAACTTTAAGGAATGTTGTAGTTTTACGTGACATTTAATCTCGCGATCATGAGCCACAGGACTTCCATTTTACGTGGAATCCGAACCACAGGACAGGATATTTCACTTCGAAATCTCACATGCTCCGCCTTGGAGAGAGGCAAACAGCTTGACCACTGTAACATCACGCCCCAAAGGATAGTTAAACCCCAGATTAATAGTTATGCACAAGGCCACAGGGTCAGACTACCTTTAATTTTAGTATATTGATATTTTTAACAGTTTGCCCAGCATAAGCTTATAAAGCGCACGGACGCCAGTTTTTTTTTTCGAGATTTTCACTGAAATCGCTACTGCGTGGCTTCCATTGATCATAAATAAATAATTTCCTATAGAAACCTTCGAGATATCCTTTACAGAATGGTGAAAACTGCATCAAAATCCATCGTGGTTCTGGAGATTACCCGTGACATCCAAAAATGGGGGGGGGACTATAGTAAGTAGAGATTAAAATTTTAGGAAGGGCAGATAACGTCGCTGTTCCGCCCCTTTATGACCACCATTATCAAATTATAATTTGGGTTTTGTGAGGGGTTAACGAAAATAAAACACAAATGAGTTTTTTTAGCGTATGGCTTTTAGTGCCGGGAGTGTCCGAGGACCTGTTCGGCTCGCCAGTTTTTGTAGCTGCTTCGAGACGGACACCCAATGGGTGAGCTACAAGTACCGTTGGGGAGGGAAGGAGGGAAGTTGGAATGTAAGGACGAGGAGTTGGAAGGTAGCGGCTGTGGCCTATAGTTAGGGACCAACCCCGGCATTTGCCTGGAAGGAAGATGGGAAACCACAGAAGACCATCTTCAAGGTTGCCGGCGGATGTGAGCGACTGCCATCAGTCATGCCGTAACCACCACGGCTAACTCACCCGGTACAAATGAGGTTAATTGCCAGCATTCACCCGGATTGAAGAAACAAGACTAGAGAAAACCATACTCTGGATGGCTGCTGTCAGCACCGTGATTAGAAATGCAGTCAAGAATTTCCGGGATGGTATCCAAATTAAGGCCTCAGCAGGCTCCTACCAAAATCCTAGCCTCAATTAGAAATTCACAGTCTAGAACAGCCATCATACAGGTTATCAGAAACACCCTAAGTCCCTACAATGAATCAACAACTCAAGAAATATATCTAAAGGAGCAAAGGATTTATTTTTTACCAATAGATTGTCATAGATTGAAACTCCAGAGAGTACATGATTACTTTCATAAAACTTTATTATTGCCATCAGACTACCTACAATTTTAGTATATTGATATTTCCAAAGGAAGTAGGAGACTTCTGTTACTTAGGAAGGAAAATAACCAGTGATGGATGAAGCAAAGAGGATATAAAAAGTAGGTTAACTCAGGCAAGGAAAACATTTCTACAGAAAAGGAATCTGTTGATATTGAATATAGATTTAGGTATTAGGAAGTCATTTTTGAAGGCCTTTGTCTGGAGCATAGAACTGGAAGTGAAACTGGACTATTGGTGCAACAGAAAGGAGGAGAATTGAAGCGTTTGAAATGCGAAGTTACAGGAGAATGATGAAGATTAGATGGGTTACAAAAGAAGAGGTACTAAGACTAGTGGGAGAGATGTTTCTTGCGACTGCTAATGGAGAGAAGAGATAGGTTGGTAGGACACATACTAAGACACCCAGGAATAGCAAGCTTACTTATGGAGGGAAGGCTCGATGACAAGAACTTCAGGGGTAGACCAAGGTTAGAATATTTTAAACAGATTGCCTCGGATGTAGTAGCTATGTAGAGATGAAACATTTAGCTCAGGACATGGAGGCATGGAGGGCTGTATCAAACCAGTCAAAAGACTTAAGACTCAAACAACATGTTGGCACTCACATTGCAGTGCGATGTGCTGACATCTGGCGAATGTATTGTGACATACGATTATTTTCAAGGTTTTAAAGGGCTATTTGTAGAAAAACAGGATATCAAATTCTCCGAACAGAAAATCTGCTCTTTCCGTTACCTGAAAATTGGAAGTGTCCAGGGATAAAAAGGTCTTATGGTAACCCTTTTGTGCCCGTGTAGACCGGAGTCCGCACGACCACATATGCATTTTACCAATAATCAGTCAGCACGAGAATCAAAATATCCCGGGGCGCCAGATGGGTTAAAGCTAATCGCAAAAACGACATCAAATGAAAAAAAATGCTTTACTGATTTTTGGCTCAATGCAACAATAAGGATAGAAGGAGATTTAATTGGGTATGACACATCTGGTAAAATTATCTCAGTTTATTTTAAGTTAAAATTGACTGCAAAGATGCTCAAAGTAGCATCACTCACGTGTGGCGATCCACACTCTTATTTACACACAATATACAGAAATTTTCCAAACACATTTGACAATCTTTTTGGAAACACAAGTCCGATTAATAGTCCTGTGGACTGTGTTCCAAAATTATTAATATTTAATTCCAGTTCAAAGTTAATTGTCTATACTGGAAATATCGTAGATCACTGTTTGAATATTTACATGATATTAACACTCGTAGAATAAATGTTCATAGAATTTTTAAACTTTCACTTGTTTTTCCAGTTTCAAAAATATATCGTCGAAAATATTATTATCATTGAAGCAACACAAATAATTTACATATATTAATAACGTCTGAAAAGTATTTGACCTTGAGCATAGCATCGAAGAACTGTGCGAAGCACAACAACAATTAATTGTTCTTCTGACATTTAACATTCGAGAAGTGACTCGATTATGAACATCAAGTTCCTAACAAAATACATGATTTCTGAATCATCAACTTGATCACTAAATTGTTGAACCATTCAACTATTCAATTTCCCACTTGGAATCATTATTATAAAAAATATTTATATTCATGGCCATTTTTAGCAACTTTCACAACTTGCAATTCTTCGACAGAATGCGGAAATTAGAATTGTAGTTTTATAATGAATTCATTTAGTTCATGGCACTAGGATTGAAAATATCCTTCAAATTATTAGTGGTTAAAGAATTATTTTTAATTGGCAGTGGCCCATTCTATTATTTGTGTAAGAACACAATATTACAACAACAACGGCAAAGGTCTTCCTCTGAATAAGAATAAACTACTATCATGACAAATCCGGGTTCTAGCAAAATCAAAGTCTAAATGGAATTCGTAAACAAGGTTGAAATAAGAACTGATGGTTTCTAAGAAATAACCTTCGGGTCATTCATACGACGAAATGTGTGGCTCCAATACTCCTACTATAAACCTGAGCCATCGAACCTGCTATTTGATTGATGCTCGAAAAAACCTCTTCATTCCTGCGACTTAAACATGCGCACCTGGGAATGGCATTTCAACTACTCCACACACAAATTTTCTTCCCAAAATTTATACAATAAATCAAGCCTCTGCTTGTTATCAACACTGGAAGATTAATAAACTTACAAGTTTATTTTATTTTACCATTCAGTTCAACCCGTGAATTTACCATACTTATGAAAAGCTTTATTTCACTTTCGAGTGTATTTACGTCATGATTTTATATAAATACAAAAATATCCTATTTGATACAAATATCAATTGCTTCCCGTTTCATGCCTCTCCGTGTTATCTGAAAAATATACTTTGCTCATTGCAAATATCAACTGTTCAACCAGAACTGAAATGTTGGTTGAATGCGGGCTTGCGCTAACCACTCTCCTTCGGAAAATCTCCTGTTCCAAACTAGAAATGATTAAACTACTTCATAGGCTCTCTCTCAATACATATGATTATTATAAAATATAATATCCAAGAATTATTTAGAAAAATTATGAAAATTATTATTATTATTATTAGTGGATTATTATTATTATTATTATTAGTTATATTATTTTAAATATGTTTAATTATCATCTCATTATGTGAGAATCCACATGTTCGAACCTTCGAATATGGAAAAAAAAATATCCATTCCTCAACAAAAATAAATTTAACTTTTACAGTTACATCGGCTGATTACCGTGATTTCCCAAAAATATGAAATATTCAAATAAATGCTCGAAATGCTCGGTCATCGATCCTAAACTGTTCTGAGTGCTGAAAATGCTCAGAATAACTCTAATAAGTCTTGCGTAAATCATTGCAAGCTTTAAATACGAAGAAAAATAATGTGTTGGTCATCTGCAGAAAAAATAGTTTGTTCCAATTAGCTAGGCATAAAATAATTCAAATGTGGCTTACATTTCTTGATGGTCTTGAAGCGTAGTAAACCTGGTCTGTACCAGATTTATCCATAGACATGCCCTATCGGACAAGCACGTATAATCCTTGTATCGGCCGCCATCATATACCCACAATCCGTCTAGTCAGACATAGTGGTAGTATCTTTTGACGTTTGAATAAACTGTGGTTCCATTTTAATATGGGCTTCTATCAAAGCCATAACAGTTTGTTTAAATAGGGTCAGATCTAAGTGATCTATTCTTAGATATGTCAGTTGTAACGTAACTCACGGTAATCTTATCAGTACAAGAAAAACACTGACAGTCTAACCAATCAACGGCTGTTCTGAAGATCGTTCCCTGGGCATGGTTTATTATATCACCATCTACCATGCGCTAAGCAACTTGTAGTTTCCCTTGCGTAGACTAATGAACGCCACCGTTATAGACTAGTCTTCAGTGTACTGACAGATCGAAGTGGTTAACTAGTTACAAATATGAAAAACTGACTGAAATTGATTTAAATATCCAAGTATTATGTTATTACTGGACTGTGACAAAATACTAATTCTAGACAAAGTCTAGCATATGTCCATGTAGAAATATAAATATTTCCACCAATGTCTGTAGAAAAATCAATCACCTCAGTGATTCTCCTCGCCGGAAACTTACTAAGTTCCACCTCGTAGCGCAGCACTTTCGTGACTATCACGACTTTGAAAAGAACTTCTGCGTAGATCCGGCAACCATGTGCCTTGGCTCAGCGTAGAGGCACCTTGCTCTGCAAGTGCTTGTGTTGGAGTGAGCTGAAGTTGCTTCGGCCAGCTGGCTTTTATTCAAAACTGTCAGGGTCACGCGTCATCACCTGATATCTAGAAATCCTCATATCTCTTGAATCCCTGGTCCGATTTACTTGATACTAATTGCATTCTCTTTCATTTGGCCGTGCCAGTAATCTGATCCCAGTCTCACGTCTCTACTCCATAGTTAACTATTTAATCAATAAATAGCCTCGACCTCTGCTATTACTCGCTACGTCACTTGACATCCAAGTATCGGTAAATTATTTCCAAATGCTTCGAGAAGCAATGTAGCGCGATATTCAAATATCTGAACTTTCAAAAGCGGCTACAGCCTTTCCCTTGATATCTAGGTGTCTGAAACGAAAATTGAAAAATTTTTATTTTTCCTATCTACACATTAAATCATCTGGTTGTTGAATAATAAATCTTCAAATTCGATGCATTGTAAGTTCCCACGATGTTACCAGTTCGTGTATTAGCTACTTCATAGCTTCCATTATTGTTTACTTCCGCAATATTCAAAATCTTCAATTTCACCAGGCTTGATATCAAAAATATCGTGATACTCTTCCAAAATCTTCCCTAGCTCTGGGGACTCCTTCTCAGTGTAGACTTCTATTCCTTCAGCTTCATGAAAAATCAGAGACCATTGAGCATCTCCCTCGATGTCTTCCTCTTCTTTTCCCTCGAAGTTAATCTCTTCGGTATTCTTGAATCTGATCGTCTCTGTCTTCATGTCTATCACTGCTTGATATTTCTGAATGAAATCCGCTCCCAATATCATGTCAAAAGCCATGTCCTTCATTACAACAAACACATGTCGGAAATCATGTCCTCCAATCGTAATACATAAGTATAATTGTGTTTTACACAGAGATATTTTATTGGGTATTATTCCTTGGATCTTAATTCCTGATACTGGAATCTCCTCTAAATTCTCTTTGAGCTTCCACAGAATATAAAGCTTCTCACTCACCAGACAAAGCATAGCCCCAGTATCGATCAAAGTATCGACAGGCATACCGAATACTTCGCATGATATGATTGGCATTGTAATTCTTGTACCCATTTCTTTTCGTTCGTCATTCTGTTGAATCAAGTCATCATCCTCTGCTTGCCATTTAATAATTCTGGAAGTGAAAGTGTTCAAAATTCTATCTTCTACTGTGAATTCGAAGTTTTTTTTTCGTTACCATTCCCCCGGGATTGTTGTGTTCCCGATGGACCTGGTTCATTGGGCCTCTGCTCCAAAAATTGCAAGTTATCTTGGTGTCTTGCTTCCAAATTTTTCCTCGTCTCCTTGTTGAACTCTTCATTGGACTGACGATCATCCACATTCCCTCTGTTATTGTAGTTGTTTCTACCATAGTATCTTCTTTCCTGGTACCTTCCTTGACTATCTCGTGGTCTTCTCCATCGAGTATTGTAACGATTACCACCATCCGGTCTCGCATAAGGCTTGTAACTGTATCTGTTACTGTACTGGTTCCATCCTCCTTTATTTGGATCTTCCCTCGGCGTTTTCTCTTCTCGCCCTTCTCGAATCTCTCGAGGTGTCTGAGAATAACTATCAGCCATAACAGCATACACAGCGTTGTTATTCTTTACTCCCTTCTGATGGAAGAATTGAGCGTTTGTATGATCCAGCTTCTGTAATACTTCATCAAATTGTTCCATATTGTAGATATCAGCAGCGATCAAAGTCCTCTGGACGTCTGCTGGAAATTGACGTATCAATGCAGTAATCAATTCGTTATCTGGCATCGGCGGATCTAAATGTTGAAGTTTAGACAGCTGTCCAGAAAAGTACGTAGAGTATCGAGTAGGTTGTGACGTCGAGAATCTCTTCGAATATAACTCTGCTCTGACTTGCTGTTGGGTTTCCGGGGACCAAAACTTTTTCAATAGCCCACGAGAAAACTCCTCAAAAGTGGTTAGAGTGGATCTAAAAGCTCTAAACCAAAGAAGTGCAGGACCTTCCAAAAACTTCCCTATCACTCGGATCTGTCTTTCTTTAGGGATCTTAGAATCTTTCAGGTAATCCCCTGCTTCTCTCAAAAATTCCACGGGTGTTACAGAATCTCGCCCTGAAAATTTAGAAGGCTTATCTTCTACATTCTTAAATACAGTTATGGGGTTGGATTGAAATACTGTCCTGACCTCATCCTGTCTTTGACTATCCGTGTCTCTAGCTCCTCCTAGATTTATCTGTATCTGTTCCTTTCCCCTTACATTTGGCATTTTCAACAGATGATCAGACTGTTTCTCATCCTTGATTTGAGTTTTCATAGCCTCAAGTTCCTTCTGGTTTTCTTCTGCCATTTTCTTAATTGCTTCAGTTTCTTTACAATTGTCTTTAACATCAATGGATATCTGGTTCATAACAGCTTCATGACTTTTCAATGACCCTGTCATATCTGATATGTCCTTCTGAGTTGCTTGGATATCCTTGGCAATTACTTCAATATGGGATGACAAAGATTCCCTAATCTCCTTGATTCCCTCTTGGTTCTCCAGCTTGAGTGTGTCTTTAATTTCATTGACAACTGTGGTTTTGATTTCAGTTTGCAATTCATTAATCACACCTTCTCTTATTTCTCCCATTACAAGTTCTTTGAATTGTTCTGTTAACCGTTGAACAACTAGAATTCCCATCTCGTTACTCTCCTTCTTCACTCTGACTTCCAGGTTGACCATGTCTTCACCAACTTTCCTAAGACCATGTTCTATCCTATCAGCTAAGCTTTGAGATCGAAGATCGGCATCGCGAAATTTATCGTCCATTAAACTTGCGTTAGTAGCTAATGAAGTTTCGAGCTCATGTGTTTTTTCGCATAATTTATTCATTTTACTCTCAAGTGTCATTTTCAAAATTTCAGAATTCTCTTTAAATTTACTTTCCATTGAATTAAATTTACTATTTAAATTTTCCTTCAAGTTACCTTTTAAAGAATCAGAACTTTCTTTAAGTTTATTTTCCAAAGAATCAGAATGTTCTTTAAGTTTATTTTCCAAAGAATCAGAATTTTCTTTAAGTTTATCATTCAAACTTTCTTTAAGTTTATTCTCTAAAGAATCAGAATTTTCTTTAAGTTTATCATTTAAATTTTCTTTAAGTTTATTTTCTAAAGAATCAGAATTTTCTTTAAGTTTATCATTTAAACTTTCTTTAAGTTTATCAGAATTTTCTTTAAGTTTCTTTTCCAAAGCCTCAGTATTTTCTTTCATAATGGCTGCTACACGCAGTCCAGCCTCTTTTGAACTCTCCTCCAAACTCCTCATCATCCTCATCATTTCTTCCATAATTTCAATTATTATTCAAAACTTAGGGGTATACAACAGTGGCAAACACAAGCTTATAACTAGAACAAGAAATATGAATAGCTAATTGGAGCACTCTAATAAAATGAGATTTGTCCTAATGTCGACGTGATGGAAAAACAAAATTCTCTACTTTTACGAATTACATTTACCACAATATCACAAGAAAAATATGCAAGTTCTCAAATATCCTCCACCTGGATTCTAATAATGTGTATGTCCAGTCATCGAACGTTTACTACTGAATTTACTTGACGCCCTAATGGTTAAGCCATTATCAAAAATAATCAAACCCATTCTAATTATTAACCAAGTTAAATTTTAATTTCCCCACTAATTGGGTTTCCTACTAATTTATTCATCCAAACCAGACATCTCTCAACTCCCAAAATATTTCTATAAAAATTATCACAATTTAAATCGGCATGCGATTGACCATGTCTAAATCGGGACCCACGTTCGAAGCCATTTCTCTCTCTATCTTATTTTATGTGCCCGTTTAGACCGGAGTCCGCACGACCACATATGCATTTTACCAATAATCAGTCAGCACGAGAATCAAAATATCCCGGGGCGCCAGATGGGTTAAAGCTAATCGCAAAAACGACATCAAATGAAAAAAATGCTTTACTGATTTTTGGCTCAATGCAACAATAAGGATAGAAGGAGATTTAATTGGGTATGACACATCTGGTAAAATTATCTCAGTTTATTTTAAGTTAAAATTGACTGCAAAGATGCTCAAAGTAGCATCACTCACGTGTGGCGATCCACACTCTTATTTACACACAATATACAGAAATTTTCCAAACACATTTGACAATCTTTTTGGAAACACAAGTCCGATTAATAGTCCTGTGGACTGTGTTCCAAAATTATTAATATTTAATTCCAGTTCAAAGTTAATTGTCTATACTGGAAATATCGTAGATCACTGTTTGAATATTTACATGATATTAACACTCGTAGAATAAATGTTCATAGAATTTTTAAACTTTCACTTGTTTTTCCAGTTTCAAAAATATATCGTCGAAAATATTATTATCATTGAAGCAACACAAATCATTTACATATATTAATAACATCTGAAAAGTATTTGACCTTGAGCATAGCATCGAAGAACTGTGCGAAGCACAACAACAATTAATTGTTCTTCTGACATTTAACATTCGAGAAGTGACTCGATTATGAACATCAAGTTCCTAACAAAATACATGATTTCTGAATCATCAACTTGATCACTAAATTGTTGAACCATTCAACTATTCAATTTCCCACTTGGAATCATTATTATAAAAAATATTTATATTCATGGCCATTTTTAGCAACTTTCACAACTTGCAATTCTTCGACAGAATGCGGAAATTAGAATTGTAGTTTTATAATGAATTCATTTAGTTCATGGCACTAGGATTGAAAATATCCTTCAAATTATTAGTGGTTAAAGAATTATTTTTAATTGGCAGTGGCCCATTCTATTATTTGTGTAAGAACACAATATTACAACAACAACGGCAAAGGTCTTCCTCTGAATAAGAATAAACTACTATCATGACAAATCCGGGTTCTAGCAAATTCAAAGTCTAAATGGAATTCGTAAACAAGGTTGAAATAAGAACTGATGGTTTCTAAGAAATAACCTTCGGGTCATTCATACGACGAAATGTGTGGCTCCAATACTCCTACTATAAACCTGAGCCATCGAACCTGCTATTTGATTGATGCTCGAAAAAACCTCTTCATTCCTGCGACTTAAACATGCGCACCTGGGAATGGCATTTCAACTACTCCACACACAAATTTTCTTCCCAAAATTTATACAATAAATCAAGCCTCTGCTTGTTATCAACACTGGAAGATTAATAAACTTACAAGTTTATTTTATTTTACCATTCAGTTCAACCCGTGAATTTACCATACTTATGAAAAGCTTTATTTCACTTTCGAGTGTATTTACGTCATGATTTTATATAAATACAAAAATATCCTATTTGATACAAATATCAATTGCTTCCCGTTTCATGCCTCTCCGTGTTATCTGAAAAATATACTTTGCTCATTGCAAATATCAACTGTTCAACCAGAACTGAAATGTTGGTTGAATGCGGGCTTGCGCTAACCACTCTCCTTCGGAAAATCTCCTGTTCCAAACTAGAAATGATTAAACTACTTCATAGGCTCTCTCTCAATACATATGATTATTATAAAATATAATATCCAAGAATTATTTAGAAAAATTATGAAAATTATTATTATTATTATTAGTGGATTATTATTATTATTATTAGTTATATTATTTTAAATATGTTTAATTATCATCTCATTATGTGAGAATCCACATGTTCGAACCTTCGAATATGGAAAAAAAATATCCATTCCTCAACAAAAATAAATTTAACTTTTACAGTTACATCGGCTGATTACCGTGATTTCCCAAAAATATGAAATATTCAAATAAATGCTCGAAATGCTCGGTCATCGATCCTAAACTGTTCTGAGTGCTGAAAATGCTCAGAATAACTCTAATAAGTCTTGCGTAAATCATTGCAAGCTTTAAATACGAAGAAAAATAATGTGTTGGTCATCTGCAGAAAAAATAGTTTGTTCCAATTAGCTAGGCATAAAATAATTCAAATGTGGCTTACATTTCTTGATGGTCTTGAAGCGTAGTAAACCTGGTCTGTACCAGATTTATCCATAGACATGCCCTATCGGACAAGCACGTATAATCCTTGTATCGGCCGCCATCATATACCCACAATCCGTCTAGTCAGACATAGTGGTAGTATCTTTTGACGTTTGAATAAACTGTGGTTCCATTTTAATATGGGCTTCTATCAAAGCCATAACAGTTTGTTTAAATAGGGTCAGATCTAAGTGATCTATTCTTAGATATGTCAGTTGTAACGTAACTCACGGTAATCTTATCAGTACAAGAAAAACACTGACAGTCTAACCAATCAACGGCTGTTCTGAAGATCGTTCCCTGGGCATGGTTTATTATATCACCATCTACCATGCGCTAAGCAACTTGTAGTTTCCCTTGCGTAGACTAATGAACGCCACCGTTATAGACTAGTCTTCAGTGTACTGACAGATCGAAGTGGTTAACTAGTTACAAATATGAAAAACTGACTGAAATTGATTTAAATATCCAAGTATTATGTTATTACTGGACTGTGACAAAATACTAATTCTAGACAAAGTCTAGCATATGTCCATGTAGAAATATAAATATTTCCACTAATGTCTGTAGAAAAATCAATCACCTCAGTGATTCTCCTCGCCGGAAACTTACTAAGTTCCACCTCGTAGCGCAGCACTTTCGTGACTATCACGACTTTGAAAAGAACTTCTGCGTAGATCCGGCAACCATGTGCCTTGGCTCAGCGTAGAGGCACCTTGCTCTGCAAGTGCTTGTGTTGGAGTGAGCTGAAGTTGCTTCGGCCAGCTGGCTTTTATTCAAAACTGTCAGGGTCACGCGTCATCACCTGATATCTAGAAATCCTCATATCTCTTGAATCCCTGGTCCGATTTACTTGATACTAATTGCATTCTCTTTCATTTGGCCGTGCCAGTAATCTGATCCCAGTCTCAAGTCTCTACTCCATAGTTAACTATTTAATCAATAAATAGCCTCGACCTCTGCTATTACTCGCTACGTCACTTGACATCCAAGTATCGGTAAATTATTTCCAAATGCTTCGAGAAGCAATGTAGCGCGATATTCAAATATCTCAACTTTCAAAAGCGGCTACAGCCTTTCCCTTGATATCTAGGTGTCTGAAACTTGGAATACCCATTCCTAGAGTTGGGCACACTTTGACATTTAGATGAAAACTGAAATCAATTTCAATATGGTCCCGTATTCACTGCGTTTGCTGCTTACATGTCACAGAAAGTAGTATAAATTGAAATCGATGGGAAATTGTCATGGTGGTCAACCTGCAGTGATGTTGGCTACCTAATATTGAAAATTATTAGAGATATTATACATTTCAGGTTCCGAAGTCAGACGAAAACAGCCCCGCGGCGACAAGTGGAGGTCAAGCTCCGCTCGGCTAGAGCAACTTACTAATACTCAGTCTGACTTCGGATTCAAATGTAGCTACACGCCAACCAATCTTCTCTGACTTTTTCCATACCGTAAGGCAGAAGACTATCTTAATCCATAAAAGACAAGTTGCCAAATGCATAAAATTTTAAACAAGAATTTGTAACATGTAGCTATTGACGTCCAACCCATCTTCAGCCACAAAAACAGTACAAGATATACAGCAAGTTCTTACAGCACGCCACTCATAGACTTCAAAATATGTGCCAAGTGTTTCACAGCGTCAAATGACATTTTACTTAGATGAAGAACAAGTGAAAACATGTTTCTGAAGACAGTAAAACATGCATGTTATTTTTAGATTTTAGACTCTTAGATGTTTTTACAGTGTTTTATCTATTTATTGTGTGTGTGCAGTTTGTGTTTATCGATGTTTTTGTGATTTGATGGGCTCCATGTGTGATTTTATGGGCTGAAGAAGGGTCCAGAAAGATTGGGACCTGAAACATGTACCCTTGAAATATTTTATAAAAAAAGTATAGTATTGACTAGGCGGAAATTGTAAGTTTTAATTTTAATAATATTGAAAAGCCAATACAAAATTTCAAGTTGATAAGTAAAAATTTGGAAGTGCAGGGCACATTATCGCTTCTGTTCAGGCCTGGTGACTTTACACATTAGTTGGTACTGCCCCCGTAAATTGAATTATATTGAGACCACGGTGGCTGTATTGGCAAATATGAATAAAGTTATGGCTGTCATAGTTGTGACGTGGATATTCATGACGCAGGCACGGATGACGCAGACTTTATGCAAGTAGGCTGGTTGAGCTGAGATTCTTGGTGACGTCAAGATTTTGTTCGAGAAAGATATGAGATTTACGACGCAGTCGCAGGGAAACATGGAATTGTGCTAAGGAAGAAGTTACGCTATTGGAGGAGAGACTCGAACCAATGAATGATAGTTTGGAGGGAGACGGAGATTACTGAAACTACCATATTTAATTACTTTTGGCATGCAGAATTGTGGAAATCTATTTTCAGTTATGGCATTGATTTGGAATTTTGAAGAAATTAATTTTGAGTTTTTGAAATTTGAAAATCCGTCAAGTATAGCCAAAGTTAGAACTTCTAGCAGTGACGGAGGAACAAGCTATGGAAGGGATGGATACGCCCCTTAAGAAGTTGATAAAAGGTCTTGCACAGCAGAGAGGAGCTCTCATATCGCTCATATCTCATATCTCATTTTCTGGTATCTTATTGTCAGACTTCGAGTGATTCAGTGAAGCAAGTCGTTATTAGCACGTGTGGTAGAGCCCACCGCATCGAACGAGCACGGAGCGTGCAGCAGTTCCATTTTACGGTGATTGAAACTAGGCGAAGTTGAAACGCACACATTAACGAGTCTACAAGATCATCTATCAAGAGTTGACTAATGCCTGTATGCTAATTCTATTGTGCATAACAGTATTGAAGTGTGTAGGAAAGTGGAACATTTTCACGATTATAATTTGGAAGATATTGGCATTTTAAGACTGCAGACAAAAGTATTTTCTCGCCACCTGAGAAGCACTTTTATAAGACCACATTCTACGCTACGGCTGACACGTGTATTGCAACCGTGATACTACATATTGCATTTGGTGATACAACGCTACGTTCTACAATGGAACAATATAATATGGCAGTTCTTTCAACTATTATTATAACAGAAGTGGAGATGGAAGGCTAAACCTTTAATGCAATTGGGACATATATCAATGGAGTGAAATAGCAGCATGGAACTTCGCTAATCGTCTTTCCACAAAAGCGAGCATGTAGTGAACATCCAACTACACTCATGCATCGTAGTCCAACGCTGAATTATATCAAATTGCAGTGGAAATATTTTCATACTCCACGATTATGAACATTTCTGCGGAAATAATTGCAATAAACGTCATGGCGAATTTCTACCAGAACTTCAGGGAACTATCAAGAGAGGCCAGGGTAGACCCGGCTCACAAAGAAGAGTTTTGCCAGAAGGATGTCTATCGTCTACACGGAGCAGTGCAATTTCCGGAGGAGGAAGCAGTTCTATTCTCCGAGGGCGCTGGTTCCAGGTTCGAGGTCGGAGCACATCTTTACGTTGGTGAAATGGAACCAACAGCAATCTTCTTTGGAAGATTTTCCTCTAGAACTTCAATCAACAGATAAGGTAGTCGTGAACGTTTCTTGTTTTATTTGAGCCATTTAGCGATATCTGAGCAACCATTTTTACCATATTTTCTGTCCCACATATTTTGCCCCATATTCTTGCTTGATATTTTTGTACTCAGTACACTTTGAAGATTTATGCCTTTTTCTACGATTTATTAAGACATTGTTATGTCATTGGCATAGTTAAATAATTTTGGATCAGTTGAGACTGATACTATATTCTTTCAGTAATTTGCATATTTTTGTAGTCACGATTTGACTGTAAAGTTAACGATTTTCTATGGCAAATTTGAATTCAGACAGCGTGTAATTTTATTAAAGTAATTCTATTCAGTAAATGACTTTGACCAATTTTCTGTCATCCTCAAGAAAGAAGAATAATTAAAAGATTTTAGAGCGTTAAAATCTATTACTGTATCGACGATCTTGGAAATACTAGTCGTTTTATGAACATGATTGCAACATAGACATTTATCGTCAATTATGAAATACCATTGCATTATAGACAATTTTATGAAGTATGAACATTGAGTACAATTTATTGAATACACTAAAGTAATGAACATTTGATAGGAGTTTTTCTCAATTCTAGATTGGAACAATAATGTTTGCATTCCACAGTCTAATTGTATTCTATTCGACTATTTTTGCAGTTTAGATGAACTTTGATTGAAGATAGTATTTTTATACTACGATACTTTGAAGATATTAATCTCAATTTTGATAGACCAGGGAGGCGTGTATAATCGTATTTGCTATTAAATTTATTTGTGATTGGCAAATTTTTACTTCATATCGATTCATGAATGAAACCCACGAAGGTTAAATATAATAACAGTTTGATACAATTAATGAATATAAGAATTTTTAAAGAGGAACTATGGATGTATAATCGTTAGTTCAGTGGACGTGTAAAAGTCGCTGATGAATAATGCCCTTGAATAAGTGAAGGAGATTCCCACAGTAATATTAATGAAGTTGTTGAGATTGTAAGTGGAGGTTTTTTGTATGTATTGTGGAAGATTTTGATGGCATATATATTGAGATATACGATGAATTCTGGGCCTATTTTGTGCAATTTTGTGCGTTTTTGAGCGAGGTATTTTTCCGCTGAGTGTATTGTCCAGGTCCTTTGAAAATTAATCATGTGAAGTTACTGTTAAAATTAACAAGAGTGTTTAAATAATTTGAGATAACGATTTTGAATGGAGGTTACCGTCACAAATAATAATAATAATTATTAAACCTTATTAAACCTGAATCTAACATTTAAATATAACTAACCTTTATTGGTCGATTATATTACCACGATTTAAGTAATTATCAACCGGATAGACGTGTGGTTTAATGTAGTTCTAAAATAAATAATATTAATATTGTAAATAATTATGTAAATATCTTTAATAATAATTTGATATGAAAGGGATTAATAGAGGCCTGTATAAATTTTTCAATTGTCGTTTGACAATATTATAAACAATTTAAATTGTTATAAATAAATTAATGAGCATTTGTTATAAACATTAAGCGTTTTGTTATGATACTCTAAACAACGCTAATTATACATTTGGATTATATAATTAAACAAGTTTTGGGATTATCAGAGTAATCCATTGATATTTGATTGGAGCATTTAAAAGATTTGCGTGATAATATTTGAGCTGAGACGTGGACATTTAAAGTGTTTTGAAAAGGAGCTAAGCTCTGATGTAACTAGCATATGCTAACGCTGGCTGGACAGGTGGGTCCACTTGACGATGCAAGCATGCGACATGGTGCAGCTGGCCTGACAACTGTTTGATAGAGGCCAAGGTCGCCTACATAGCAGGCTTGCAGTTATAAATAAAGTGTGATGTTTATTAAAAGGAAAACAATTGCTATATGTCTCGTCCCAACTCCCTTATCCATTCCAAGTGTATTATTATTATTACGTTCTTTTTGAGCTAGAAAGCTGAAATTTTGTATGCAAAGTCTACAAGTCCTACAGGAGGACATGATTACATTGACAATGGCTTCTGAATGCCACGTTTATTTTGTTGTTCAATTTTTGTTATATTATTCCTTTATGTGAAATAAATTATTGTACAGTTTAAAGTTTCTTGTTTCCGTTTTGGTTCATTTTAAATATCATGGTGGAGGTTATTGTGAGGGCATACTTTTAAGTGATCCAGTTGGCAACCCAGACCCGAGATTAATTTGAATAGGTAAGTAAAGGTAAGTATGAACCCCCGTATATTTTGGTGTGTTCCACAATAATTTCTTGTTAACTACTGTGCTCTAATCTCGGTAGTATCTGTCAGTGCCATTTTCATTGATGTAGCTGTGCCGGTGCGTTTGATTATTGGCAATCCGATTGAGGGGGCGGATATCTGACAGCCTACTATCCGGATTATCGGGGACAGTACCACAACTAAAATTGAAAATTGGCTGTGCCACTTGCTCAGCTCTACGGTATGTTTCTTTCTCTCTAAAAAAAAAAAAACAAAAAAAAAAACACACATACTGTAAACTAAACCCCTGAGATATCACATTTTTATAAATATTCCGCAGAGCTAGATCATTTGTGGATCAATTAACATTAATATAATTACTTCTGATAAAATGTTTTACAGGCAGTCAACACTATATTCAAAAGTTGAAATTTGTCGTTCATTATGTAACACTGACAGCAAATATTATATTATTATTATTATCAAATATACAGTTCACACCACAATTTTGGTCGCTTGGTTCTGATTGCACAGTTGTACAGAGGACGGTCTGCGAGCGACGACTGTGCAATCGGAACTCCCCGGCCAAAAGCCGTGGCGTGAACTGTACACACGTAGATAGATATTATTAGTTCCTTTTGTATTGATACAACCTCCAAATTCTAGTGCATATACCTTACTCCCCCCTTTCTTCATAGTCCTATCATACATAACCTCCAAATCAGTCTATGGAATGACCTAACGTCTATTATTCCTGCATAGGTTCCAAATTCTTGTTTGAATCCCATGACCCTCTTGCAAATGGATTATGAGAAGGAAGGAGAAACAATCAAATTTAAACCCCAGGAGGTTGGTAATTGAAAAAGTAATTTTTATTTTGCATTACACAATGTAGTACAAGAAATACAATTACTGCATATTATAAAAAGAACGACACAACTGAAACTGCATTCTCGCCCAGGTCTGTTCCATGCAACTTGCAGTTCAACTGGATCTAGTGGACAGATCTGTAAGAATACAAACATGAAGCTATTAATATAATGTAACTTATAAGGCACTACACATATAAGAATGCAGGCTATGCTTATCAAGAAAATATACTGTAAATGGCCATAGAAGACTTCGGCTATTAGGTCGTTGATTGTACAATGAGTGTACAAACCATATAGAAGGAGGATAGAAAGCACAACACGAACTCATAACTTCCAGATTTGGCTTCCGTTACTCTACCTCCGAGCTTATGTGGAGACACTTTTGGTTTTTCTATGCATTACCACGTCGAACATAATCGCTCGGAGACAAGGCAAAGGCAGTTAGAGATGGATGTCACAGGTTGTGTCCCACATGTTTTGTACGTTGTAACTTTTAGTGTCCATCTATGTGGTTTGTAGGCCCACTCTCTGTACAACACACAACCTAATAATAGTTGAAATTTCCTTGCTCGTTTGATGGGTCATCTTTTACAATTTACCAGATATGATGATATTTGGGCCTTTATCATATACAATCAGAGAGAAAAACATAAAGTTCTGATGCACAAAACAAGACTTCAACCTACAGTGTAATAGTAAAAAAAGTAATAACGGTGGGCACAGAAGGTAGAGTATATTGAAAGGCAAGTCATTTGTCCATGGCACATAGAATTACATGGCATCCTTGAAACATGAGTTAACTTCTGTGTTCTCCACAGTAGCTGGTAACAGTTGAGGAGACGAGAACCCTTGAAAAAATTTACTAAACTACTGATTTTAGCCATGTCAATACCTTCTGTAATGATTCAAAATAGATTTCCCTTTTATATCACGACAGAGTTAAATTTCAGCTGTGTTAGCCATTATCCGCGTGAATTGTGCACAACTACAGCAACGCCAACCCCACGCATACGTTACTAATTGCTTTTGTAAAAGTTATATTTGCCTAAACCAGGTGGCGGCCCTGTGTTAGTCTTTGTCCCAGGCGACAAGAAGTGGAACGACCTATGACGCAAGGATCTATTAATGAAATCACAGAAGTGGAAGTTAGGAAAGCCATCTCTAAAATTAAGAATCATAAAGCAACCCATAAGAACAAAGGGTAAAGTTTATAAAACTGCCGTAATGTGCCCGTTTAGACCGGAGTCCGCACGACCACATATGCATTTTACCAAGAATCAGTCAGCACGAGAGTCAAAATATCCCGGGGCGCCAGATGGGTTAAAGCTAATCGCAAAAACATCAAATGAAAAAAATGCTTTACTGATTTTTGGCTCAATGCAACAATAAGGATAGAAGGAGATTCAACTGGGCATAACACATCATGTAAAATTATCTCATTTTATTTTGAATTTAAAATTGACTGCAAAAATGCTCAAAGTAGCATCACTCACGTGTGGCGACCCACATCCTATTTTCACAATGTACAGAAATCTTCCCAACACATTTGACAATTATCTTTGGAAACACAAGTCTGATTATTAGTCCTGTAGACTGTGTTCCAAAATTATATTCATTTATTTGTGATTAAATCCAGTTCAAATTTAATTGTCTTTACTGGAAGTACTGTAGTTCACTGTTTGAATTTTTACATAATATTAACCCTCGTAGAATAAATGTTCATAGAATTTTTAACTTTCACTTATTTTTCCAGTTTCAAAAAATATAGTCAAAAATATTACTATTTCTGAATCAACACAAATTATTTACACATATTAATAACATCTGAAAATATTTGACCTTGAGCATAGCATCGAAGAACTGTGCGAAGCACAACAAAAATTAATTGTTCTTCTGACATTAAACATTTCGAGACGTGACTCGATTATGAACTTCAAGTTCCTAACAAAATACATGATTTCTGAATCATCAACTTGATCAATAAATTGTTGAACCATTCAACTATTCAATTTCCCACTTGGAATCATTATTATAAAAAATATTTATATTCATGGCCATTTTTAGCAACTTTCACAACTTGCAATTCTTCGACAGAATGCGGAAATTAGAATTGTAGTTTTATAATGAATTCATTTAGTTCATGGCACTAGGATTGAAAATATCCTTTAAATTATTCGTGGTTATAGAATTATTTTTAATTGGCAGTGGCCCATTCTATTAGTTGGGTAAGAACACAATATTCCAACAACAACGGCAAAGGTCTTCCTCTGAAGAAGAATAAACTACTATCATGACAAATCCGGGTTCTAGCAAAATCAGTCTTAAATGGAATCCGTAAACAAGGTTGAAATAAGAACTGATGGTTTCTAAGAAATAACCTTCGGGTCATTCATACGACGAAATGTGTAGTTCCAATACTCCTTCTATAAACCTGAGCCATCGAACCTGCTATTTGATTAATGCTCGAAAAAACCTCTTCATTCCTGCGACTTAAACATGCGCACCTGGGAATGGCATTTCAACTACTCCACACATAAATTTTCTTCCCAAAATTTATACAATAAATCAAGCCTCTGCTTGTTATCAACACTGGAAGATTAATAAACTTACAAGTTTATTTTATTTTACCATTCAGTTCAACCCGTGAATTTACCATACTTTTGAAAATCTTTATTTCACTTTCGAGTGTATTTACGTCATGATTTTATATAAATACAAAAATACCCTAATTGATACAAATATCATTTGCTTCTCGTTTCATGCCTCTCCGTGTTATCTGAAAAATATACTTTGCTCATTGCAAATATCAACTGTTCAACCAGAACTGAAATGTTGGTTGAATGCGGGCTTGCACTAACCACTCTCCTTCGGAAAATCTCCTGTTCCAAACTAGAAATGATTAAACTACTTCATAGGCTCTCTCTCAATACATATGATTATTAGAAAATATAATATCCAAGAATTATTTAGAAAAGTTATAAAAATTATTATTATTATTATTAGTGGATTATTATTATTATTAGTTATATTATTTTAAATATATTTAATTATCATCTCATTATGTGAGAATCCACATGTTCGAATCTTCGAATATGGAAAAAAAAATATCCATTCCTCAACAAAAATAATTATTAAACTTTACAGTTACATCGGCTGATTACCGTGATTTCCCAAAAATATGAAATATTCAAATAAATGCTCGATATGCTCGGTCATCGATCCTAAACTGTTCTGAGTGCTGAAAATACTCAGAATAACTCTAACAAGTCTTGCGTAAATCATTGCAAGATTTAAATACGAAGAAAAAAATGTGTTGGTCATCTGCCGAAAAATAGTTTGTTCCAATTAGCTAGGCATAATATAAAATTCAAATGTGGCTTACATTCTTGATGGTCTTGAAGCGTAGTGAACCTGGTCTGTACCAGATTTATCCATATACATGCCCTATCGGACAAGCACGTATAATCCTTGTATCGGCCGCCATTATATACCCACAATCTGTCTAGCAAGACATAGTGGTAATATCTCTTGACGTTTGAAGTAACTGTTGATCCATTTTAATATTGGCTTCTGTTAACTCCATAACAGTTTGCTTAAATGGGGTCAGATCTAAGTGATCTATTCTCAGGTATGTCAGTTGTAACATAACTCACGGTAATCTTTTCAGTACAAGAAAACACTGACAGTCTAACCAATCAACGGCTGTTCTGAAGATCGTTCCCTGGGCATGGCTTCACACCATCTACCATGCGCGAAGCAACATGTAGTTTCCCTGCGTTGGCTAATGAACACCACCGTGATAGACTGGTCTTCAATGTACTGATAGATCGGAGTGGTTATCAAGTTACAAATATAAAACTGACTAAAATTGGACTAAAATATCCAAGTATTAGATTATTACTGGATTGTGAAAAAGTACTAATTCTAGACAAAGTCTAGCATATGTCCATGTGAAAATAAAAATATTTCACCAGTGTCCGTCGAAAAATATCAATCACCTTAGTGATTCTCCCTGCCGGAAACTTACTAAGTTCCACTCGTAGCGCAGCACTTTTGTGACTATCACAACTTTGAAAATAACTTCTGCGTAGATCCGGCAACCATGTGCCTTGGCTCAGCGTAGTAGCACCTTGCTAGGCAAGTGCTTGTGTCGAAGTGAGCTACTGATGCCTGAGCCGGCCGGCTTTTATTCAAAACAGTCAGGGTCACGCGTCATCACGCTGAAATCTAGAAATCCTCATATCTCTGGCATCCCTGGTCCGATTTACTTGATACTAAGTGCATTCTCTTTCATTTGGCCGTGCCAGTAATCTGATCCAAGTCTCAAGTCTCTACTCCATGGCTAACTATTTAATCAATAAATAGCCTCGACCTCTGCTATTACTCGCTACGTCACTTGACATGCTCTTAGCGGTATATTCTTTCCAATTGCTTCGAGAAGCAATGTAGCGCGATATTCAAATATCTCAACTTTCAAAAGCGGCTGTAGCCTTTCCCTTGATATCTAGGTGTCTGAATCTTGGAATACCCATTCCTAGAGTTGGGCACAGTAAGACCAATCCTACTCTATGGTAGTGAAACATGGGCTACTACAAAGGCATATGAGCAAAAGCTACATACCACTGAAATGCGTATGTTACGTAGGGCAGGCGGAGTTACTCTCAAAAGATGAACATGTGCGAGGCAGTTTCAAAGTAGCGCCTATACCGGTAATTGAGAAACGTTTAGAGTCCAGGCTAAAGTGGTATGGCCATGTTATGCGAAGACCGGAGGGGATCTTAAACGTGCGCACCCTCAAATGCCAACTGACTGCGCCAGGATATGAATCTGCAACCTTGGGCCCAGCAGGCGAGGACATTACAAACAGCCAGTTCCTTTTTGTAACAAACAAAATTTATTAATCTCATGCAGCCTATTTTTTTTCGGGTTTAGGGAAAAACCCATCTCATTTGGGTACAATTGTGTTGACCGACTGAAAAGCAGCCACCAACTAATTACGGAAAATGACTGCGAGGTGTTATTGCATTATTTCAGCAGTGCCAACATTATCGTTTGGTGCCAGTTTTGCTGCTAAGTTCAAAAGTGGTGAACGTCGAATAAGGCTTTACATACAACCACAAACCTAACCTGGGGCATATGCACCAGACCCCTCTCCTGTACTACAGTAATTTTGGCTCTTCTTTTGCAGTGCCGACACATGACCGAACTTGTGTAAGGCCCATAATATAATATGTGTCATAAATGCAAAATTTCCAAACACCAACAATATCAAATAGCTCTTGGTAGACTCCTATAATGCGCTTCAGCCCACTCCCACGTAGCGAGGTTAGATGACTGTCAGGCCGAAAATTACTGATGTAAAAGTTGGACGAGACCAAGTCATACATCACTACTTGGTTCGACGGCTACCTTGACGAAAGAAACCATTGGCAGCTACTTGGTTAGCAGACTGGGAATCGTGCGGTGTCGCCGGCTCGATACGTTATCGAACCTGTTCGAACTGTTAGCCGACCTCACACACAAAGTAAGCGGAGAACTGACGGCCTATACCAGCGGTTCCCAACCTTTTTTTTTCCTCCCGTACCCCTGTATACATATTTATCTAAAATAGTAGCCCTAAAGAGAGGAGAATCCAAGCCAGTGAAATGAAATTCCTAAGAAGTATGATAGAAAAGACAAGGGAAGACAAGAGTGAGGAATGAAGATGTTAGGAAGGAAGTTGGGATGGGAAAACTAAATGAGAGAATTGAGAAGAATGAACTAAGGTGGTTTGGACATGTAAAGAGGATGGAGGAAAATAGAATACCAAGACAGATGCTGGAGGCTAAGTCCAAGGGTAAGAGAGCAAGAGGAAGACCTAGAACAAGGTGGATCGATTCAGTGAAGAACGGCTTAAGAAAAATAAATCTGGACTGGGACAAGATCGTGGAAGGAAAGAGGAAAGTGGACAAGTGCCATAAATACCCCGACCTGACAGGAGCTGGATAAGGGGGAAATGATGATGATGGGATGGTGATGCTAAATATAATTTTTCAATTTTACTTCCATTTACTTGGGAAAATGAAGATGTATAAACATTTAGCTGAGGAAAATAAACAATACAGTACCGTACATAACATGTTTTTGTTTTTATTGGAAAGTAATTAATTCTAGCGATTAGTTTGGCAAAACTAGACAAATCGGGACAATAGCAGAGGATCGGTGAAAGTGACTGGGGATGGGATAGGGTGGGATCATTGAACTTGACGTGCGTGAATAAGACGGCACTTCGCGCCGGTACATTAAGACTGAAACGTACGATGGGAACATGGCACCCGCCATTACCGTTTAATTTTGGCGTACCCCTAAGCGGTTCGTTGCATACCACCAAGGAGTACGCGTACCCCAGGTTGGGAACCACTGGCCTAGATGATGTTTTCTGCAACCTTTCCCTCTTGTACGGTATGTGTGAACGTATTAGACTATCAGTGGTTCGAATGCCACTGTCGGCAGTCCTGCAGATGGTTTTCCGTGGTTTCCCATTTGCACACCGGGCACATGCTGGGGCTGGACCTTAATAAAGGCCACTGCCACATCGCTCCGCGCCTAGCCCTCTTCTATCCCATGGTCACCATACGACCTATCTGTGTCGGTGCGACGTAAACCAAATTGTACATAATAATAACAATATTAATATGGATTATCGCCCCCCCCCCCCCCCCATCACTGATACGTTTTTGGTTTCTGGGAAGGATAAAATAATGTCGAGGATATTAACAAACGTGTGTTCCTGAAACGGAACAAATTAATCGCATATATAAACATACTGTTGCCGCACGATTGTACGAAGAACGCGTTGTGACCCGTCTCCTTTGTTCTGGAGGCAGTTTGTATATTCTGGGGAGACATGTGCATCGAATCATCGCACAAAAACAGATTGTGGCTGTCTCCACATTACAGATCCTGTTTGAAGGGGTTATATGCACAAACTATACAGCAGTGCACAGCAAACACAGGATGAGCCAGTACTGCCTAGCACAATGCTCGAACACAACCTTCTTGAGGTTTCTGGGTGGATAAGAACACGCCGATAGGTCGCAGCGCACTCAAAAGGTCGTACAAAGGACGAACTTTTTTCGAACTCTGGCGTCTTCTGTTCCAGCAGGAGCGAATGATACTCAAGGTCGAGTGAGCTCGCACGGGCACGACACGCAACGTAGCTCGATACGGCATTGAACCTGTTTGAACCGTTAGGCGACCCTACTCATAAAATATGGGGTGCACTGACAACCCAGACGATATTTTCTGCAACCTTTCGCTCGCGTACTATATGTGTGAACGTATTAAGACTGTTAGTGGTTCGAATCCAACTGTGGGTAGTCCTGCAGATGGTTTTCCGTGTTTTTCCATTTGCACACCATGCATATGCTGGGGCTGTACCTTAATACAGGCCATGGCCGCATCTAGCCAGCTTCTGTCCCATTGTCACCATACGACCTATCTGTGTCTGTGCGACGTACAGTAAATCAAATCGTACTTAATAATATGGTAATAAGATTATTCCCCACCCCCCATCTCTGAGAAGGATGTTATACGTCGAGGATAGTAGCAAATATATGTTCCTGCAATGGAAGAAATTAATGAAATTAATCACTTATAGCCTATACACATACTGTTGCCGCATCATTGTACGAAGAACGTGTTGTGACCAGTCAGCTTTGTTCTGTGCACTCCAACGATGTTCAGTACGCAGTTAGTATATTCTGAGGAGTCGTGGGCATCGAATCATCGCACAAACACAGATTGTGGCTGTCTCCACATTACAGATACAGATTGAAGGGGTTATAGGCATATGCACAAACTATACACCAGTGCACAGCAAATACCGCCTATAACCCACCCGCCATCCCAAATTATAACATCACTTATAGGGTATAGTAAAAATTCCAGCTGTGTCTGCCATTATCGGTGTTACAACAGTATTGCCAACCCCACGCATACGGTACTAATTGTATAGGTGGTCTTTCGACCAGATCAATGTTCCTTTTGTCAACCGTGCCCCTCTAGCTTCCCGCGACCATTCTAACCTTAGTTTAGTCCAATCCAATGGTTTTTGACAATGGTTCCAGTCTAACGTGTCCTGGGCCCTATTTCACAAAAATCGACAGGTCCGACAATTGTGACAATTTGACGGTAGCGGTTCACTATAGACCATCCTTTGTATAAATATTTTTAAACACTGAAATTACCTGATTTAATAGTCGGGAGGATATCAGGAGAGGATTGAGTATTAGATGTTCACCGCTCCGCTGTCATAGACCCACCGTCCCGCCCAAATAGAGACACGACTTATATAGTTGAAATCGAAGTTTTCACCCCAACATTCTCACTGAGTCAGTATTGCGAACCCCACGCGTTTTTAAATTTTTAAAAATTGAAATTACCTGATTTAATAGTCGGGAGGATATCAGGAGAGGATTGAGCATTAGATGTTCACTGCTCCGCTGTCATAGACCCACCATCCCGCCCAAATAGCGACATGACTTATATAGTTGAAATCGAAGTTCTCACCCCCATCTTTCTCACTGAGTCAGTATTGCCAACCCCACGCGCTTGGTACTATTTCGCACGTGATGTATGAAAGCACTAAGTGAACTCAATAACAGTGTTTATTTATGTATTTATAATGTTTTACATACAAAAACAGACCTAACCTGGGGCTTACGCCCCAGACCCCCTTGCTTGCGGTACTAGCATTAACTTTCGACCAGGCAGTACCTATCCTAGTAGCGGACATAAATTGTATGTTATTAATGTTTTACATACAAAAACAGACCTAACCTGGGGCTTACGCGCCAGATCCCCTTGCTTGTAGTACTAGCAGTAATTTTCCACAAGACAGTGCCTAACTTAGTAGCGAAGGCGTGTGGTGAATTTCTTTATTCAAGTTGGTAAAGTCGTCACATGATCGACTTTCGGGTGTCACATGACTGTCAAAGATGACGTCCGTAAGTGAAAAAAGTGAAGAAAAATAGCATTCTTTCCGTGAAATAACAACTATTGCGGTGCAGCAGTGGCTATTGAGTATGAAGAGATTGTGAAACGACTCCCAACAACTCCCCGAAAGGTATGCATATCATAAATGATATATTTTCAATAAGCTAGGGTGTTATAGTGCGGGCCAAACCATTGGAAGCCTGAAGGTCACGCGTAGTCGGTGTGGTGTTGTCATGTACGTTCTCGCATCCAGCACCCGACCGAAGGTACCGTGCAATAACATGGCAACACCGCCAGACGCGGGGAGGAGAGCGGAGCGGAGGGCCCCTTGACCTTCAGGCTTCCAATGGTTTGTCTCGCACTATAAAAGTTGTTAAAAGTGATGAAAAGGGAGGATGGTCTAAAGTGAACAATAAATAAAAGGATCCCCTTTAGGTCACCTAAAAACCCTAGGCCTAGTCCTACTGATAATAATAATAATACTAATGTTATTTGTTTTACGTCCCTTTTAACTACTGCTGTCGAATTGTCGATGACAATCTGACAATTGTACAACCACTGCTGACATATTCATTAGTTCATAAAGAGAAACTGGTGACATATGTCAGATTTCTACCTGTAGGCATTACAACTTTATGAAACAGAAACTTGTCGAACCATCGAATTGTCGGATATTTTAAGTCATCTGACATATGTCGACTTGTCCAGTTTATTAAAATAGGGCCCAGATCAACGGTTACAGCCTAATGCGTCTAGATTCTAGCTTCCAGCCGCAGACGAATGGGTTTTGCCTAGTGGTGGTGTATTTTTTTGTATCTAACATGTTGGGCACACTGCCGTGACACCGTCTCGTCATGTGTTGCTCTCAAGGGGAGGATACGATGCATGGGTCACCGATTCGAACCATCTTTAGTACACGTGTAGGGTATTACCAGGTGCAAGTAGTAAGGTGCGCTTCTCAGCAGTTTCCGAGAAAGTAATTCATTGCAATTTCATGTCGGAGTCTATGTGCATTGTACGCTAGCAAGAATCCAACAAGCGCGCGGTGCAGCGGTAAGAGCCCTGCTTCGTAAGCGCTAGATCGAATCCCACCAGTGAGCCTTTGCAGTGTGTTGTGTTTTTTGTACGCATAATATGAGTCACTGCTTGCGGGGTACGAGGGTGGTCTGATGGTCCCATATAATAGAATACACCTGACCGTGTATAATACCAATGCATTTGCAATGCCAATGCCAATGCTGTATATAATCAAAAACGTTTAACCCCCATACGATGATTTCAGAATCTCTTTTTCCGCTCACATAACACGTTATTGCAATTGACTGCAAAATAAACATTATTCACGACACATACACTTGTACGAATTGGCAATGTTTACAAGAAGAAGAAAAAAAACACAACCCACTGCAAAAACTCATCGGTGGGATTTGATCCAGCGCTTACGAAGCAGGGCTCTTACCACTGCACTGCAATTAATTTCTCGGTAACGGCTTACTACCTTACTACATGTGTACTAAGGATGCTTCAATTCGATGACCCATGCATCGTATCCTCCCCTTGTCAGCTGGAGTGAGCAACATGGCTGCCGTAGTTCAAATTCAACAAGAATGAAACATACTGTACACAATTACCTAATTTAGCACATATTTCCAGTATATTAGTCATAATGAACTGCAATTTCAATAGCTATTGTCCCCTGGAAACCCTGAAAAGGTATGAAAATCATATATTATCATTCAACATCTAATTTGAAACTGTTAAGTCAGGTTCCTGCGTCCTGCACTACAAATCAAACAATTTATTGAGTAATGCTAACAAAATGACTAGGCTAATAAATGAAATGCACCACCAAAAACTTTTTTCAGGTTATAATTTAGGATGTCCCAATAATTGGGAAAATAGGCCTATTGTGTTGACAGACTGAAAATTCGCAATAATATTACTCCCAACCGGACACAACATTTTGGGACGTGATGATGCAGTGGTCAGTTGCCTCTCAGCAAGACGTACCGGGTTCAATTCCCGGGCAACGCCTATTCTTAAATGTTATATTGTATCGTAACAAGATTTTTGCATATGCCCACTTACAGTAAATCAAATACAGTACGGTACCTCGGCTTAATAACATATGCTGTATACATAAGGAATGAGGCAAAAACTAAGGTTTGATAGAACGAATCGGCAAATTGTATTCATAAAGAAAACTTACAGGCTCTTCCGTATAAATCTCTCCTCTGAAACTCTAGCTAGGCCTAGTTGGTTATTGAGGTTTCAATGGTCGAAACTACGAAGTCATCTGCCCCTCAAACTCTCCTGCATCCGTCTGAAAAGAAAGGAAATATTGTAACACGCACCCTAATGAATGAAATAAGCGTTCAGTACATGTTGGAAAGCATAGCATACTTACTTTTGCTTGTAATAAATAACCTCCAGTCTTCAATGGCGGCCAGCCGTGGCATTTCAACATATCTTTCTACTGCAACGGTCACGTGATGTTTGTCAGGCGCAAGCAGCGGAAAGGAACTGTAAAATACACATGGAACGGGTATATTAGGTGGCCAATCACATTTCAAGGCAATGAGTTTCTTCTGACCAATCAGGTGAAGTATCATTTCAGGCTACAGACGTATGTGAAGCAATGTAAAAACAGAACACAATGAACAGGTCTTATACAAAGAATCTAGAGCTTACACAGTAGTGCCTACCTTTAAATAACAAACTCGATATAATAATTTGTGGAGATGTAAATGTGGATTTCTTAAAATGTGAAAGAAATTGTGAATTATTAACACAGTTACTAATTTCCTATGGACTGAAACCTACAGTAAATTGGCAACTCCAGCTATCTGATATGACATCTAGTGGTAAAAATGAGAAATCTACCAAGTAGGGTACATTTCTCACGTGGTGACTGTTTGTATATGGTGTCTTGTATTGGTAAGCAGATCGTGGTAAATTCTTCGTGTTTATAAATAAGTAATAATTTTCCTCGTTGATAAGAGTGCAAAATGAGTAAAATCAAAGTATATTGCTCAGTTTACGGCTGTAAGTCGATGTATAAGAGGGCTGCGGATATACGTTTTCATCACTTTCCAAAAGATGCAAATAGCAAAGGCCGAAAGGTGACGATCCCAAATAAATACAGGCAACAAGAGCGGGTTGGACCACTCACCACTACACTCACTGACGACAGGACGGGTTGTTAGCTTATTACGCCAAGCCGCACCTAGACAGCCAAGAACAGTCTCGCCGAGCAAAGCCGTACCAAGACAGCCAAGCCTACACCAGCCTAGGACAGCCAAGCTTCATCAGTCAGGTATCTTTCCCCGCTCCCTAGTTCATTTCCAATAACCCTACCAACCGCAATCACCTCGCTCTGCGATATCCGAGCCATTCCACTACGAGTCATATAGGCCTAATTTGACTTCGCAGGGTTAAAACCTACCATCGAAATCAAGCAATTCCTGTCTACCCCGAGTTTTAATACATGTTAAACTCATCCCTTCGCCCTACCAAGCTGTAAATAATTTCTAGAGTCTATGGTACAGTGAGCAAACTCAAATATAGCTTTTAAACGTAACAGCGCCATGACTAGAACTGGACAAAAACAAATACTAGCAGACAACCGATGCTTGATAATATGCAATTGACACATTAACTCCAGTAGAACACACAAATTAGATCACGTGTATCGCACATTTATACATATATACAATTGAAAATAACACTGTCATTATTTTAGGGACCACATTTATTGATTATAACCGAAAAATAAAAAGTGCTCCATATCAAACGCGTGTTACTGAGTATTTTTACCCTACTTATCCAGACCGACCGCAGCGCCCCAAGTGTTAGTTTGAGTTGCCAGTACCCCAAAAAGAATAACAAAATTTAGTAAAACCACTCCTGATCAAATTCTTATAAATACAGATAAATATCACCAGTCAATAGAAATCTATTGTCCGGGTTTTAGTGACCACCATGGACAAATACTGAGTTTTGAAGTACCCGAAACAATCAATAATAATGATAATGGAGTAAAATCAAAGTGCAGGTCATTCACTGAAACAAATGTTAGGCTACATATTTCAATGACTTACTAAAAAAGGAAACATGGCCAGAAATTTATAAACTAGAAAATGTAAATGATAAATTTAATGAATTTAACAGTACCCTAGTTAGTTATTTATTGTTGTTTTAAGGGGCGGAACTACGAGGTCATCTTCCCCTTAACAGTATCCTAAAACACTATTTCTTTAAACAAAGAACTGTTCATAATAACAAAACTAGCAATTGTATAACAACAGGGATGATAAATTCATGTAAAAGAAAGAAATTACTACACAAATTATATAAACAATACCACACAACACCTGAATTCAATTTATACTACAAAAAATACACTAGCATATTAAATAAGGTAATAAGACTAGCAAAGAAAATGCATAATGATAATTTTATTTCCCAATCATCTAATAACAACAGGGCTATGTGGTCCGTGATAAGGAAAGAAACTGGGAAATCTACTAAAATACAAAGGAACATTACACTGACCAGAAATAATAAAGTGATTAATAATCCAGAGGAAATACCAAACACTTTTAATGACTATTTTCTGGAAACTCCACAAAAATTATTAAATAAACCAAAGGAAAATACACTAAATTCTAATAATAAAATAAATATATGTAGTGATTCTTTATTTATAAATCATGTCACAGGTGAAGAGGTAAGAATAGTTATAAAAGAGCTAAAAATATATTCTGTGCTGGCATTGATGGCATCCCTGATGCAATTTTAAAGATATGTGCAGAAAATATAATAAATCCACTTACGCACTTAACCGGATATTTTGAAGTTATCAAAAGTAATTCCAGTGCACAAAAACGGTTCAAAAGATGAATTAGATTACTGTCATCCTATTACCTTACCAACTGGTATTGCAAAAATTGTGGAAAAAATCATGTATAAGACACTGATAAGTTTTATAGAAAAAATAAAATATTATCAAACTCAAAGCATGTATTCAGATCGGAAAAATCTACACAGACAGCAATTTATGAATGTAGTAATAGTATACTATAATTAATTGACAATAAGGAACATGTAACTGGCCTATTCTTGGATTTATCGAAAGCATTTGACGTTGTTGACCATAACATCCTCCTTACAAAACTAAATCAATATAGTATTAGAGGTCTAGCTAATAAATGGATAGAGTTTTACTTAATCAATGCGTAAACAAATAGTAAGCTTGAGACACAAGTATGATGGAACCAAATTACTTAATGAAACATTGTCCAATGAGGGAATTATTACATTTGGAGTACCCCAGGGATCGGGTTTGGGCCCACTACTCTTTCTTCTATATATGAATGATACAACACAGGACGTTCATTCACATAAGGGAATTTTGTTTGCGGACGATTCAACACTCGTAATAAAAGGTGAAACTAAACAGGTCGTACAGCAGTCTGCAGACTCCGTTACAGGAGCGTTAACCAAATGGTCACAAGATAATCGCCTCATAATAAACTATAAAAAATTCCCCTCGGCACGCCGGAAGGCGGAGGTAGATTTAACCGGGTAAAACTAGGGGATAGTCTATAATAGGCGAAATATGCAGGTTTTCGTAGGAGGATCAGACCTCATTGATTGCAAGAATGTATTTTACATTTGGAGATTAATTAATTTTTTTTTCGTTTTTGTATACATATTTTTATCATTTTATTGTCTTATGGTAACCTTCTTGTCATTAGGGGTTCATTTTTATACTTGTGATCACACTGTCCTTATGCAAGGTTTGGAACTGATGTGTAACTATCTGACAGTCTGTTCTTTCTTCACGCAAAATTTTATCTCCCGCAGAGATTTTTGTTGGTTCCTCAGTTTAGGGGCTGCGACAACGTGGTCATGTAACCCCGTGTACATTGGGTGTGTGTAGAATATGATAAACGGTGTTAATTGTGATGACTGTATTAGTCTGTAATTTAGGTAAGGTCTGCAGACGGTCAATTTTAAGTAATAGTTCCTAATTTTGTACCATATACTAACGTCAACGACACCTAGCTGTGATATTGGCTACTAAATGCCACCGCAACCAGCAACTTGCAACGAACGTTGGAACTTACCCTCCAAAGGAAAGCATGCTGAGGGATTTTTAGCGCTCTTAGAAAATCCGACGACTTTGGCCGGCTTTGAACCAGCGACCTTGGGCATATAAGTTCAGCATGCTACCAGTTAGCCGCTTCCCACAGAGTCAGATGGAAAAATGAATGTGATCTCGTGCAATGGCGTTGTCTTGGCAACCTCTGATAACTCATCCCTCGTCAATTTAGAAGCGTTGTCATGGTAACCTCTGATGGCACTTGGCATTTTCTTTAATTCCGAAATCATTTTTCTCATCCCTTGGTGTAATGGTAGGTCGGATCAAAAATTCTTTCAGAAAAATTTTTAGGTAATTATTGGGGGAATATTTCCCATTTTGTATGGTTTTGATATTGTGCCTATTAAGAGAGATATGATTAATGTTTCCCGAAAACCCACTTTTTTCCACCCCTTTGGTCAATGTTTGGTGCTGCCAAAAACTTTTCAAACATAAATTTTTGGCACTTATCCGACACATATTATGAACTTTGAATGGATTCGATATTTCACGTATTAAGAGAGTTATAGCGATATTTCACTTTTTCGAAGAAAAAAAGCCCCCCATTTTCACCCCCCTTCAACCGATTTTGCCTATTAACGAACTCGACTGAGATTTTAAGGGGATACATATTATGTAAAACATTCAAAGTGACTGGTGCAAAATTACGGCAGTTATCGTGTCCACAAGAAACTGATATATATATACTTTTGAACTGACGGTGGTTTGGGGGTCTGGGGGATGTGAAACGCGAAGATATGTCGAAATTTTCCGGATGTCGAAACATGGCACCCATTGCAATAGTTAGCTTTCTGATGAAATCTACCTAAAATATGCTTCATAATTAAAAATACTACCACAACGACACCTATCTGTGAACTTGGCTACTAGATGCCACCGGAACCATCAACTCGCAACGAACGTTGGAACTTCCCTTCCGAAGGAAAGCATACTCAGTTTTTTTAGCGCTCTTAGCAAATCCGACGACTTCAGCCGGGTTTGAACCCGCGACCTTGGGCATAGAAGTACAGCATGCTACCAGTTCCGATACCGAAGTCGCTTCCCACAGACAGATGGACACTGAATGTGATCTCGTGCAGTGGCGTTGTCATAGCAACTGCTGATGGCTCATCCCTTATCAATTAAAAGTAAAGTTGTCATGGCAACCTCTCTTGCCACTTGTCATTTTCTTATAATTTAAATCATTTTGCTCACCCCGTGGCGTAATGGTGGGTCATATCAAAAATTCTTTCAGATAAAAATTTTAGGTAATTATTGGAGGAATATTGTCCATTCTGTACGGTTTTGATATTGTGCCTATTAACAGAGATATGATTAATGTTTCCCGAAAAACCCACTTTTTCCCACTTTTTTTGTGTTATCAAAAAAACTTTTCAAACATAAATTTTAGGGCCTTATCCGACACATAGTATGAACTTTGAATGGATTCAATATTTCAGATATTAAGAGAGTTACAGCGATATTTCAATTTTTCGAAAAAAGCCTCCCATTTTCACCCCCTTTGGCCGATTGTGCCCATTAACGAACTCGGCCGAGATTTTAAGGTGATACATATTATGTAAAAAATTCAAAGTGATTGGTGCAAAATTACGGCTGTTATCGTGTCCACAAGAAACTGATATCTATACATATATACATACATAAATTATATATAAACTTTTTAACTGACGGTGGTTTTGGGGTCTGGGGGATGTGAAACGCGAAGATATGTCGAAATTTTCCGGAAGTCGAAACATGGGACCCATTGCAATAGTTAGCTTTCTAATGAAATCTACCTAAGAAAACAGTATGTCTAAATTTCCACACTATACAGAATAGGAATACTGCGAAGCCCAATATAACATTAAATGGTCATCAAATAGAAAATAAATCAGAAACAAAGTTTTTAGGACTATGGATACAACATGACTTGAAATGGAATAAACATATACAATATCTGAATACTAAACTGAACTCTATGTGCTTTGCGTTGCGTATTTGGAAACCTGCACTAGCATGCACACATTAAGAAATACTTATTTTGCTTATTTCCATTCAGACTTAAGATATGGGGTCATATTTTGGGGTATGTCGCCAGATGTACTAAGCACGTTTAGGATACAAAAGAGGGCGATTAGAATTATGGCAAATGTAAACACTAGGGAATCATGTAGACCTCTGTTTAAAGATCTGAACATTCTCCCACTGCCCTGCATATATATCTTTGAAAGTATTATGTTTAAAAAAAAGAATTTAATGAATAAGGATGTTTTTCTTAAAACAAACAATGATGTTCATAGGCATAACACAAGACAAAATCAAAACATTCATATTTCACACACACACACAAGCATATATCAAAAAGGAACTTATCACACAGGAGTTAAATTATACAATAAACTACCCCAATGTATAAAACTTGCCCCAAAAATAAAAACCTTTGATAGAATGTGGAAAGCTTATCTGCAGTGCCATTGTTTTTACTCTGTAGTTGAATATCTTAGCGTATAGGAGCGATTAATTCTATAATTATATTTTACTTTTCTATTTTAAATGTAATACTTAGCTGTAAGTTGTTGTATTTATAGAATTAACTTTTCATATTATGATAATAGAGTAAGGTGTAAATAGTTGTCCAATAAGATTGTATCTCTTAAGATCAGTTATTATAATAAGTTATAAATAGTTATAGTGTTATTAATATATACTTGTTAGTACTTTTATTTTATAGATGTAAATTCTGACGTGTCGTATTTCAAAAATGTATTGTATACATGTATTTGATCAAATGGAATTAAGAAAAATCTATCTATCTATCTATCTATCTTCCCCTTAATTTAAAGTACAGCGCACACAACATACATAAGTAAATTAGAATGAAATCAATACATGCACATATGTAAGTCATTCAACAATTTCAAATGCTTAACTCCAGCAAGTGGTTTGGTGAGTCCATAAATTTTAATACATTCTTCTAAACCTATCAATTCTGATAACAGTTTTCCCAGAAATAACACTTCTTTACAACCTTCGTTCAAGGCTATATATTCTGCTTCCATGGTTGATAAAGCTACAGACTGCTGCTTCTTGTTTTTCCAAGAGACAGTCCCACAAAAATCAAACGCATATCCAGAGTAGGATTTCCTATCTGAATCATTACCATAGTCAGCATCACTAAAGCCCTGAACGATTACAGAGTTCTTTGAGTAAATAATACATAAGCCTTTGGTACCCTTGTGATATCTTAAGACCCTCTGAGCAGCTCTCCAGTGTTGCATAGATGCATTGGAGTTGAATTGTCTCAACAAGCTTGTTGGAAAAGCTATATCTGGGTGTGATGTTACAGCCAGATAGTTCAGGCAACCTATTAGGTTCCTATAAGACATTCCTTCATGCATTTTACTAGAATTATTGATAGGATCAAATTTTACTCCTGTTTCCAAAAGATTGTCAACTGGGTTACAATTTGACATGTTAAAGTGGTGCAGTACCCTTTCAATGTAGTTTTCCTGATCCACAAATAGCTTCTCACCTTTCTTCCTGATCCTCATTCCCAACAAACTACTAGCTTCCTCTAGATATTTTAATTTGAACTTCTCTGCCAATTTCCGCTTAGCCTTTTTCTTTCTCTGGAATCATTAGTTACAAGGAGCAGATCATCAACATACAATGCAATTATGGACAAGTAACCATCAGACTTTCTGAAAAACAAACATGGTTCTTGTTTGGAATTCTGATCACCAATCTTTAAGAGTTCCTTCGTTATTAAAAACTTCCAGCACCTAGATGCTTGTTTCAGCCCAGAAATAGACTTCTGAAGCTAGCAAGCTTTAATTTCTTGTCCATTAACTGAAAACCCTCAGGTTGTGTCATGTAGATCTCCTCCTCAAGTCTACCATTCAGAAAGGCAGTGCAAACATCAAAGTGATACAGTTTCAAATTTTCTTTTACTGACAAAGCAAATAAGAATCTTGTGGTGTTTGAAGCCATATTTTCAGTGTTACCTTAGTAAACAAGAGTTTAGTGCTTTTCAGTCGGTCAACACGAATGTACCCAAAGGAGATGGGTTATGCCCTAATCCTGAAATAAATTACATGAGATTAATAAAACACTAGGATGACCAGTTTAGATCGTCAAGCGATCATCATCAGATCCATTACACTTAGGCTATAAAATCTATGTTTGAAATACAGGTGAAAATATTTACAATATGTACAATTATTTAGTTGCAGTATTGGTACTGCAACTGTCAGTGTATGCTAAATGCAGTATATATGATGTTAGGTGAAATGCTAAATGGTGATAGCTATCCGGAGTTTGTACTTTGGAGAGATTATATGGTTGTAAACTATGGTTAAACTATAAAATTGTAGGCTAACTACTTATCTGATTGTCTTCCTTACTACAGCTACTCGCAGTTTTCGTGCTCACTGGAAGGCAACACCTCACATAAACACATCGCTATAACTCCCCACAGCACGTATGGGCAGGGGGAGAAGGCAGGAAAAACCAGTCGTTAAGATAACCACCGCAGTCGACCGCACAGTGAGTTCCAGTGAGCACGAAAACTGCGATTAGCTGTAGTAAGGAAGACAATCAGATAAGTAGTTAACCTACAATTTTATAGTTTAACCATAGTTTACAACCATATAATCTCTCCAAAGTACAAACTCCGGATAGCTATCACCATTTAGCATTTCACCTAACATCATATATACTGCATTTAGCATACACTGACAGTTGCAGTACCAATACTGCAACTAAATAATTGTACATATTGTAAATATTTTCACCTGTATTTCAAACATAGATTTTATAGCCTAAGTGTAATGGATCTGATGATGATCGCTTGACGATCGAAACTGGTCATCCTAGTGTTTTATTAATCTCATGTAATTTATTTCAGGATTAGGGCATAACCCATATCCTTTGGGTACATTCGTGTTGACCGACTGAAAAGCACTAAACTCTTGTTTAAATAAGAATCTGATGACTGATCTCCCTATGACAGGTGAGAATGTCTCACAATAGTCATCCCCTGGAGTTTGGGTAAATCCCCTTGCAACTAGTCTAGCTTTAAAACTATCCTCACCAATTTGATTGTCTTTAATTTTAAAGACCCATTTGCAGCTCACTGTTTTTGTTGGCTGGTAAATCCACTAATTTCCAAGTCTTATTTCCTATTAGAGCACCATACTCTTCCTTCATGACCATTTCCCATTTCATCCTCGCACTGCTTTTGATAGCTTGAGCATAGGTCAATGATTCAACCTTCCCTTCATCGTCAGCAACTGACACAAGATAATTTAGTTCGAAATCCCTGTACTTCTCAGGTAAACAAACCTCTCTCCCACGAGAGCTACATATTGACACATCATTGAGATCACTATGAACATCAACATCAATAACACTAAAGGAGTCTGGACCATTGGTAACAGCAGATTCAACATCACTGATAGAGTTATCCTCGGGTTCATTAACATTGTTAGAAATCTGAACACCAGATTGAGTATTTGGTTCACAATATAGCAATACAATGCTTTCAATGGCAGGAACATAAGTCTCATAGTACGGTAGCTTCCCTTAATAAAATCAACAGAATCATGAACAGAATCTTTACAAAACATCTCATGTTCTAAAAATACAACATCTCTTTCTCTAACAATATCCTTTGGCTTGTTCAGGTCAATCAGTCTATATTGAGAACTATTCTCACAATAATCAACAAACATCAGCTTTCTACTCCTGCTGTCGAACTTTTTCCTTTGGACATCAGGTTTGTTAGGGACCTATGCCTACCCGGTGTAGGTATAACCAATAAAACAAATTGAATGAAACGCTCAAGACTTCTCATAAGAAAACTTTATATTCTGGTAACCACCATTACAACATTTCACGGCCTTGTGTATCAAAGCTCTCAACAACAAGAAACACAAAAGTCATGGAGTAAAGAGTAATCGTCCGTGACATCCTCCCACCTTTGATACAAATCAAACACAATGTTCATAAACAGAGACGGGAAGGCATTTTAACTCTTCTTCCACTCCTGGCGAAGTTGCGACTTCTGAGACTTACTGCCTCCGGAACTGCACCACTAACTGTTCGCTTTCGCGAATGTTTTTTTTGTGGCTATGTTTCCCGCACGGTTTGAAACACTCGTTTAATTTTGCCCCATTATTTTTTTCCGTTATAATTGCAGTATGAACACGGTGTTCTGATTATTTACTTAACTTACGTTTCATTTGAATTGTTGTTCTTTATTATTCTTGTCAACTCACCTTTTTTTGAAGTGTCTTTCTAGACGCACCATACTGTCACACTTTTTCATGAGGTACTGTGCTCATCTCAGCGGCAACCGTCGCAATGTGCTTGGGGCTGTGTGCTGATTGGCTGTTTGACGCCCCGCCTTCATTCTGGATTGTTCGACGCACTGTCGTCATTTCCACTATAAATTCTCCGCTTCGCCGTTCTGCGGCTTTGTCTACATCTACCTGCTTGAACCAGTCTCACCACGGCTGCCTGCCGTTCCACAGCAAGGCCCTTCTTGGGAAGGCCCTGTTAGTAAACATTGAGTGGCTGGAACCTTGCCAGGCGGCATGCTTCATCGCTCGGACTCTGTCACGCTGGGCGAGGCATGAGTCAACGACCTTCACCTCAGCAACTAAGTCAGCCCGCTAGCTCACTACAACTCGTCGATGAGAAACTACAATTGATTGTAAACCGCCAGACAGATCATTACCAAGAGGTCTGTTCCGGCGGGGTGCAATTCGCCAATGGAGCCACCATCCATCTTTCTCGGAAGGCATGCCGAGGCAGCTTAGAGGAAGCCTTCGTTTGGATCACAACCCGCTTCCTGCGGGCCAAATACTAAGTACAAAAGTATCGAATTATTGGTAACGTGAACTACCTTCACTTGGTTTATACATTTTTCAAGGCTAAGCCTTTTTTCTTGCTTCTTGCTTGTTTTTAGATATTTTTCTTAAACATACTTTTTTAATCGCCTTTATATGGCCTTTTTATGCATTTTTATTATAATTCTTCTTTATTCTAAGTTTCCTGGAGAAACCTTGCATTTTTTATTAGCTTCTTTTAATTATTCTTCTAAATGAAAATGTTTGTTATTACTTCACAAATCAAATAAATGTATCAAACCTTGGTTATCAATATTTGGTCTCTTCCTCATCGCTCTATTTAAATTTCACTGTGTGCCCGAATCCCAATCCCCCTTTTCCCAGTTGGGGTGCTAACTACTCACACCCTTTTCCATGGTACCTCAAACCCGGGATCGAACCCAGAACCTTTATTCTGAGACCACAAATTCTATTCCAAAAAAAACAGAACTTGTGTAATCTAATATTTGCCTTATACATTTCAGTATATCGTGGCTAGCGCAGGAGATCTGCGGGAAAGCGGAGACAATCCCAGCTTACTCCATAACTGGTTTCTTTCTGGAAAGCAGGTCCGTCTGGTGCCGCAAGCAGCTTTGGTAGGTGAGTTATTCCAACTTCCCAGCCATGCCAGTAATAACAGACGATAAACTGTTAAACTCTCGGGCGGCCTACAAAGGTCAACTTACCCGTTTTCAAAAATATCTAGCCACTCTACCGAAAGAGGAACAAAATCTTGATATTATATCTCAGCGTTTAAAAGCTTTTGAACAGGCGTACGAGAAATATGATCTCGTGCAACTTGAAATTGAAATCAAAAGTCCAGAACATCAATCAGATAGGGAAGAAGTAGAGAGTAATTACTTTGATACACACGCTCAGGCTGTGGCATTAGTAAGAACTTTGACCCTGGCGTTGAAGGTAGAGGAAACTCAAGGAAGAATTAGCGACCATGGGAATGGTATCAAACCATTGCTACCTAAAATTGAAATTCCGCATTTTTCAGGAAAGGAAGAGATGTGGCAATCATTCTTTGAATTGTTCAGTTCATTAGTACATAGTAATGCCACACTTCCGGAAATTCAGAAATTTCATTACTTAAAATCCATTTTGCAGGGGCCGCCCCTTCAACTTATAAGAGAACTTCCCTTAACAGGAGAAAACTATAACATTGCTATCGAGCTTCTTAAAGGCCGTTATGGCAATGAAAAATTATGTTTACAGAGGCATATTCAAGCCTTATTTAACCTCCCCGCATTGCGAGCTGACAGCTTGTCAACACTGCGAGCCTTAAGTGACACGGTCCAACTACACGTCAGAGCATTGGCACGGTTGAATCAACCAGTTGAGCATTGGGATCTATTCTTAGTTCACTTGGTTACTTCTAAATTTGATTCATCAACCTTAAAGGCATGGGAGAGGGAACTAACAAATGACACGTCATATACCTATGATTCATTGCTTACGTTTATGAATAATAGATGTCAGGTTTTGTCAGCTGTAGCCTGTCATATGTCAGGAAGTGCAGATAACAAATCTAATGTTGTGAAACCAGTCGGTGCCAAAATAAACAAATCTGCTGTCTTTACTGTTCAGCATAACTCAACGGATTGTATTCTCTGTAAAGCACCTCACAGGTTATATTCCTGCGTTGCCTTTAAAGCCCTTTCTACCGATGAAAGACGCAAATTAATAGCTCAAAAAAGATATTGCTATAACTGTTTGTCAACTAGGCATATGGTGCCTGATTGCTTATCTAAAAATACTTGCTCCCATTGCAAGGCTCAACATCATACCTTGCTTCATAGGTTTGAAAAGCCACGTCAGGCTCCTTCCCCTGGATGTTCTAAGGATGCATCCCCAGGAGCTAATGCGCAATCTTATACTTAGAGCTCTAGCTCAATTCGTAGTTCCCAGGTGCTACTATCAACCGTGTTAATAAAAGTTCAAGACTCTTCTGGTAGATGGCTTGAAGCACGTGCCCTATTGGATAATGCCGCCACCCATGACTTCATAAGTGAGCGTCTCATTAAGAAACTTGGTCTTCCCAAGCAACCTACATTAATTCAGGTTACCGGTATTAACAATAGCAATGTTAAATCTTTGCATTTTGTTCGTGTTCACATCAAAGATGCTGTTAATTCTAACACAACATTTCAGTTGAATTGCCTTGCCATTGATACTATTGGCAGTAATACCCCTAGTACTTCTTTTGAAATTAGAAAATGGCAATTTCCTCATAACATTCAGTTGGCGGACCCAACATTTAATACGAGCGCCCCGGTAGACATACTTCTCAGTGCCCAAGTATTTTGGCAATGTCTCCTTAGCTCTAAGGTTAAAATATCACCTGGAGTGTTTGTTCATCATACCAAGCTAGGTTGGTTAGTAACGGGTCAGGTCCCTCGTAAGTCGTTTCAAAATTTCTCTCAATGTCATTTTGTCAATACAAGTCTCGATTACAACTTAGAAAGATTTTGGAAAATCGAAACTATAGATTCAGTTTCACCTTCCTCGGTTGAAAATGAAATGTGTGAAAAACTGTTTCGCGAAACAACCAAACGCAATTCAGAGGGTAGATTTGTCGTAACAATGCCCCGAGTGGATAATCCACCTCTTTTATTTGAAACACACCCTAGGGCTCTTAGAGCACTCTATGCTGTGGAAAACAAATTTAAACGTGACCCTGTTGTTAAAGCTCAATACTCCACGTTTATGGAGGAATATGAGGCACTTGATCACATGGAGGTTGTTACCAAGAAAGATGATGCTTCTTATACCCCATCTGAAGTCATTTACCTCAATCATCATCCAGTTTGGAAGAATGAGATTTTAAAGGAAAACATAAGGGTGGTCTTTAATGGCTCTGCTTTGGATGCCAATGGAACTTCTCTGAATGACACATTATTATCAGGCCCTCCTATTCAATCTGACATTTCTTCTGTCTTGATGAATTTTCGCTTGTTCCCTATCGCAGTGATATCTGATATCAAGCAAATGTATAGGCAGATTTTGGTCGATCAACAACAGTGCGACCTTCAGAGAATTCTTTGGCGCGACGAGCCTACTAAACCTGTCAAGATTTTTCGGCTAAAAACCTTAACCTATGGACTAAAGCCCTCTGCTTTTCTAGCCATACGTACGTTGAAATTACTTGCTGAACAGGATGGCCCGTTGTATTCTCCTAAGGCTTCTGAAGTGTTAAAATCATCATTCTACGTTGACGATTTTCTTCATTCATTTGAGTCAGTGCCTGAAGCCCTGCAAGTCTCTAAGGATTTGACAGCTTTGCTTTTGGGAGGCGGATTTTCCTTGTGCAAGTGGAACTCTAATTCGGAAGAATTTCTTTCTAAATTTCCATTAACTTCAGTCTACAACGACTCAGTAGAGCTTCTTCATGAAAATAATTCTATCAAAACTCTAGGCATCTATTGGAGTCCTCAAAAGGATTTTTTCTTTTTCAAAATTAATCTCAGTGATATCAAACCGCAAACTAAGCGGCAAATTTTGTCTGAGATTGCAAAAATATTTGATCCTCTCCAATTTTTGGCGCCAATTATCGTCACCGCAAAACTTTTCATGCAAGACCTTTGGTCCTTGAAAACTGGTTGGGATGAACCAGTTCCTTCCGAGTTGCAAAAAAATTGGATTTCTTATAGAAATAGCTTGGAAGATCTCTCCAATGTCATTATCCCGCGAGTGATTATTCCCTTTCCCTCCTGTGGAGGATATGAACTTCACATCTTTGCCGATAGCTCATTGAAAGCTTATGGGTGTTGTGCGTATATTGTTTGCCGCAATTTTGACCAGTCATATTTCTTTTCCATTTTAATTTGCGCTAAGTCAAAGGTGGCTCCTCTTAAATCCTTATCCTTGCCACGACTGGAACTTTGTGCTGCTCTTCTGGCGGTTGAATTATCGGTCAAAATCCGCCAATCTTTGAAAATCCGATTTAGCAAAACTTACTTTTGGAGTGACTCAGCCATCACGTTGGCATGGATTGCCAAACCCTCCTCGCATTGGCAGGTGTTTGTAGCTAATAGAGTGTCCAAAATACAACAATTGTCTAACTTTGAACAATGGCATCATGTATCTGGCAAGGAGAATCCTGCAGATGTCATCTCTCGGGGATGTTCCCCTCTTATGTTGGCTAACCTGACATTATACTGGCACGGTCCTTCTTGGCTTCTACAAGAACCTTCCGCTTGGCCAAATTTTCCTCTTCCGGAATTATCAGACTTGCCAGATGTTGGTAAGATTACTGGATCTTCTCTTTTCGTTTCTGACTCTCCCCTTCTCTTGCAGCGATATTCCTCTTTTCACAAATTGGTGAGGGTTATGGCTTATCTCCTTCGTTGGAAATATTTTGTGGTAGAACAACCTCTTTTTCCTAAGCCATATTTAACCCTTTCTGAATTAGGTTTAGCCACTACAAAAATCTTATGGCTTACTCAACAAGAAATATTCTCTGAAGAATGTCAGGTGTTGTCTCAAGGTCAATCCCTCAAGAAATCGAGTAGGCTATCCTCACTCGCCCCCTTTTTGGATGCTGATGGTTTATTAAGAGTGGGAGGACGTTTATCTTTGGCTGATCTTTCTGAGGATAAAAAAACACCCAATTATTCTTCCTTCAAAGCATCATGTCACTTCTTTAATCATTCGTCAGTATCATTACCAGCATCTTCATGCTGGAACCCGCACATTACTTTCCATCATTCGGGAAAGGTATTGGCCCATAAACGGAGTCCATGAAGTTACCTCTGTTATCCGGAAGTGCATTCCATGTTTTAAATCCAACCCTAAAATTACCACTCAGCTCATGGGTGATCTTCCCAACTTTAGATCTGCGCCTGCTAGACCTTTTGCCTTTACGGGGGTGGATTATTCCGGGCCTTTTGTTTACAGAAAAAATTCTCCTGAGGCCAAAAGATGTATTTGTGGAAAACTCTATATTTCGCTGTTTGTATGTATGGTCACCGGAGCAGTACACTTAGAACTAGTTACCAACGCCTCTACTGCTTATTTTTTGGCAGCTTTTGCCAGATTTTCTGCTCGCCGAGGGCTTCCTTCAGAAGTATTTTCCGACAATGCTAAAAATTTTATCGGAGCTTCTGAGCAAATTAAGAGAGCTCTTACTCAAAATGCAGCGCTGGAAAGGATTACTGATTATGCTCACCAGAGAGATTTCAAGTGGCACTTCATCCCCCCTTATGCGCCCCATCAAGGTGGACGGTGGGAGTCTTGTGTGAAACTCACCAAGAAACACCTTAGACGTGTTTGTGGCCACACCCCCCTATCTCATGAAGAGTTTAACTCCTTAATTATTTTTATTGAGGGCATAATTAATTCTCGTCCTTTATCACCCTTATCTAATGACCCTTCAGATCTTCTACCATTAACGCCGGGCCATTTTCTTATCGGTGGTCCATTGACTGCCTCCCCATCTTTATTATATTCTAATTCTCCATCTTCTTTAGCCATTTCTTGGCGCAAAATTGAAAGTTTGCGCAACAATTTTTGGCGCCGCTGGAGGTTGGAATACCTCGGTTTGCTTCAGCAGCGTGGCAAATGGCGTGTTTCCTGCTCTAACCTTCAGATTGGGGACTTGGTCCTTTTGAAAGACCCTAGTCCCCCTCTTGTCTGGAATTTGGGTAGGATTATTGAGTGCTTTCCTGGCAGAGATGGTAGGATTCGCGTGGTAAAACTGCAGACTTCTGCTGGCCAGTTTCTCAGGCCAATCACTATGATTGCTCCTTTGCCACGCGAGACCTAACTTCTGCGCCTTCTTACTGCAATTTTTTCTCGCCCCTCCCAGCATGTTCGCTTTCGCGAATGTTTTTTTTGTGGCTATGTTTCCCGCACGGTTTGAAACACTCGTTTAATTTTGCCCCATTATTTTTTTCCGTTATAATTGCAGTATGAACACGGTGTTCTGATTATTTACTTAACTTACGTTTCATTTGAATTGTTGTTCTTTATTATTCTTGTCAACTCACCTTTTTTTGAAGTGTCTTTCTAGACGCACCATACTGTCACACTTTTTCATGAGGTACTGTGCTCATCTCAGCGGCAACCGTCGCAATGTGCTTGGGGCTGTGTGCTGATTGGCTGTTTGACGCCCCGCCTTCATTCTGGATTGTTCGACGCGCTGTCGTCATTTCCACTATAAATTCTCCGCTTCGCCGTTCTGCGGCTTTGTCTACATCTACCTGCTTGAACCAGTCTCACCACGGCTGCCTGCCGTTCCACAGCAAGGCCCTTCTTGGGAAGGCCCTGTTAGTAAACATTGAGTGGCTGGAACCTTGCCAGGCGGCATGCTTCATCGCTCGGACTCTGTCACGCTGGGCGAGGCATGAGTCAACGACCTTCACCTCAGCAACTAAGTCAGCCCGCTAGCTCACTACAACTCGTCGATGAGAAACTACAATTGATTGTAAACCGCCAGACAGATCATTACCAAGAGGTCTGTTCCGGCGGGGTGCAATTCGCCAATGGAGCCACCATCCATCTTTCTCGGAAGGCATGCCGAGGCAGCTTAGAGGAAGCCTTCGTTTGGATCACAACCCGCTTCCTGCGGGCCAAATACTAAGTACAAAAGTATCGAATTATTGGTAACGTGAACTACCTTCACTTGGTTTATACATTTTTCAAGGCTAAGCCTTTTTTCTTGCTTCTTGCTTGTTTTTAGATATTTTTCTTAAACATACTTTTTTAATCGCCTTTATATGGCCTTTTTATGCATTTTTATTATAATTCTTCTTTATTCTAAGTTTCCTGGAGAAACCTTGCATTTTTTATTAGCTTCTTTTAATTATTCTTCTAAATGAAAATGTTTGTTATTACTTCACAAATCAAATAAATGTATCAAACCTTGGTTATCAATATTTGGTCTCTTCCTCATCGCTCTATTTAAATTTCACTGTGTGCCCGAATCCCAATCCCCCTTTTCCCAGTTGGGGTGCTAACTACTCACACCCTTTTCCACTAACTAAGGGCTCCTCCTCACTCCCACCTCCAGCCTCCAAAGGATATAGGTGTCTCGTAGGTCGGAGGAGTTCTCCTGAGGATGTCTTTACCCTAACTACTCGATTAGTGACGAACACTCCCCAAGCTTCCTCTCTTCGTATCCAACATAAAACAGAAGACGAGTCACTCCAGTAGTACTCCGGGACGTCCGTTAGATTCAAGCTTTCCTTCACTGTAAAGGCAAGACGTGAGCCTATAGTGCAAGGTAATAGCTCCAGTCTCGGTATCGTCACCTTCTTGAGTGGTGCTACCCTGGATTTTGCTGCGACCAGTTGCACTTCAAATTCTTTCCCATTGAATGATCTCAAGAAAATAACAACCGCATAAGCCACTTGACTAGCATCACAAAATACATGCATACTCCAAGAGGATCTGTCCTCACAATTAGAAAATCTTCTAGGCACTTTAATCTCAGCAATAGAGGACAGTTCATGTAACCATTTATTGAATTTGCTTTGGACGTCTTCACTCAGTGGACTATCCTAACTTATTTTCTCTCTCCAACTTTCCTGAAGCAGAACCTTTGACACAATGGAAACCGGACAAGTAAATCCAATTGGATCAAAGATACTTTGAGCTACCGACAAAACTGTCCTCCTTGTGAGAACATCAGATTCATTTAATGTTGCTACTTTACAAGCCAAAGTATCAGCTACTGGGTCCCACCACAAACCCAAAAGTCCTCTCGGCACGCCGGAAGGCGGAGGTAGATTTCACCGGACAAACTTGGGGATAGGCGAAAATAGGCAGAATATGCAGGTTTTCGTAGAAGGATCAGACCTCATTTATTGCGAGAAGATATTTTATAATTGGAGCTTAATTAACTTTGTCTTTCGTCATTTTATGGTAATTTTAAACATTTTATTGTCTAATGGGGACGGTAACCTTCTTGTCATTTGGGGTCCATTTTTATACTTGTGGTCACACTGTCCTTATGCAAGGTTTCGACACTGATGTGTGACTATGTAACGGTCTGTTACTTCTTCACGCAAAATTATATCTCCCGCAAAGATTTTGGTTGGTTGCTCAGTTTAGGGGCTGCGACAACGCGGTCATGTAACCCCGTGTACTTAGGGATGGCTGTATTAGTCTGTAATTCAGGTAAGGACTGCAGACGGTCAATTACAAGCAGTAGTTCCTAATGTTGGTACCAGGAACTACCGTCAACGACACCTAGCTGTGAACTTGACTACTAGATGCCACCACAACCAGCAACTCGCAACGAACGTTGGAACTTCCCCTCCAAAGGAAAGCATACTGAGGGATTTTTAGCGCTCTTAGAAAATCCGACGACTTCGGCCGACTTTGAAACCGCGACCTCGGGCATAGACATTCAGCATGCTACCAGTTACGTCACCGAAGCCGCTTCCCACTTAGTCAGGTGGAAATACTGAATCTGATCTCGTGCAAGTGCGTTGTCATGGCAACAATGAAGGCTCATCCCTCATCAATTTAGTAGTGTTGCCATGGCAACCTCTGATAGCTCTTGGCATTTTCTTATAATTCCGAAATCATTTTTCTCATTCCTTGGCGTAATGGTAGGTCATATCAAAAATTCGTTCAGACAAAAGTTTTAGGTAATTATTAGGGGAATATTGTCCATTTTGTACGGTTTTGATATAGTGCCTATTAAGAGAGATATGATTAATGTTTCCCGAAAAACCCACTTTTTTCCCACCCCTTTGGTCAATGATTGGTGCTATAAAAACTCTTCAAACATAAATTTTTGGGCTTTATCCGACACATAGTATGAACGTTGAACGGATTCGATATGTCACATATTAAGAGAGTTATAGCAATATTTCACTTTTTCGAAAAATGCCCCCCATTTTCACCCCCTTCGACCGATTTAGCCCAGTAACGAACTCGACCGAGATTTTATAGGTATACATATTCGGTAAAAAATTCAAAGTGATTGGTGCAAAATTACGGCAGTTATCGTGTCCACAAGAAACTGATATATATATATATATATATATATATATATATATATATATATAAATTATATATAAACTTTTGAACTGACGGTGGTTTTGGGGTCTGGGGGATGTGAAACGCGAAGATATGTCGAAATTTTCCGGAAGTCGAAACATGGGACCCATTGCAATAGTTAGCTTTCTAGTGAAATCTACCTCTGGTTGGTTCCTCAGTTTAGGGGCTGCGACAACGCGGTCATCTAACCCCGTGTACTTTGGGTGAGTGTAGAATCTGTCTGATAAACGTTGTGAATTGTAATGGCTGTATTTGTCTTAATTCAGGTAAGGACTGCAGACCGTCAATTTCAAGCAGTAGTTCCTAATGTTGCTACCAGGTACTACCGTCAACGACACCTAGCTGTGAACTTGGCTACTCGATGCCACCCCAACCAGAAACTCGCAACGAACGTTGGAACTTCCCCTCCAAAGGAAAGCATACTGAGGGATTTTAGCGCTCTTAGAAAATCCGACGACTTCGGCCGGCTTTGAAACCGCGACCTTGGGCATAGACATTCAGCATGCTACCAGCTACGTCACCGAAGCCGCTTCCCACTTAGTCAGATGGAAATACTGAATCTGATCTCGTGCAAGTGCGTTGTCATGGCAACAATGAAGGCTCATCCCTCATCAATTTAGTAGTGTTGCCATGGCAACCTCTGATAGCTCTTGGCATTTTCTTATAATTCCGAAATCATTTTTCTCATCCCTTGGCGTAATGGTGGGTCATATCAAAAATTCTTTCAGACAAAAGTTTTAAGTAATTATTAGGGGAATATTGTCCATTTTGTACGGTTTTGATATTGTGCCTATTAAGAGAGATATGATTAATGTTTCCCGAAAACCCCACTTTTTCCCACCCCTTTGGTCAATGGTTGGTGCTATTAAAAAACTCTTCAAACATAAATTTTTGGGCTTTATCCGACACATAGTATGAACGTTGAACGCATTCGATATGTTAAATATTAAGAGAGTTATAGCAATATTTCACTTTTTCGAAAAATGCCCCCCATTTTCACCCCCTTCGACCGATGTAGCCCAGTAATGAACTCGACCGAGATTTTATAGGTATACATATTCGGTAAAAAATTCAAAGTGATTGGTGCAAAATTACGGCAGTTATCGTGTCCACAAGAAACTGATATACATATATACAGGGTGTTACAAAAAGGTACGGCCAAACTTTCAGGAAACATTCCTCACACACAAAGAAATAAAATATGTTATGTGGACATGTGTCCGGAAATGCCTAATTTCCATGTTAGAGCTCATTTTAGTTTCGTTAGTATGTACTGTACTTCCTCGATTCACCGCCAATTGGCCCATTTGAAGGAAGGTAATGTTGACGTAATGTTAGAGCTCATTTTAGTTTCGTTAGTATGTACTGTACTTCCTCGATTCACCGCCAGTTGGCCCATTTGAAGGAAGGTAATGTTGACGTCAGTGCTTGTGTTGACATGCGACTCATTGCTCTACAGTACGAGCATCAAGCACAAAAGTACGTAGCATCAACTGGTTGGTGTTCATCACGAACGATGTTTTGCAGTCAGTGCAATGTTTACAAATGCGGAGTTGGCAGATGCCCATTTGATGTATGGATTAGTACGAGGCAATAGCCGTGGCGCGGTACGTTTGTATCGAGACAGATTTCCAGAACGAAGGTGTCCCGACAGGAATACGTTCGAAGCAATTGATCGGCGTCTTAGGGAGCACGGAACATTCCAGCCTATGACTCGCGACTGGGGAAGACCTAGAACGACGAGGACACCTGCAATGGACGAGGCAATTCTTCGTGCAGTTGACGATAACCCTCATGTCAGCGTCAGAGAAGTTGCTGCTGTACAAGGTAACGTTGACCACGTCACTGTATGGAGAGTGCTACGGGAGAACCTGTTGTTCCCGTACCATGTACAGCGTGTGCAGGCACTATCAGCAGCTGATTGGCCTCCTCGGGTACACTTCTGCGAATGGTTCATCCAACAATGTGTCAATCCTCATTTCAGTGCAAATGTTCTCTTTACGGATGAGGCGTCATTCCAACGTGATCAAATTGTAAATTTTCACAATCAACATGTGTGGGCTGACGAGAATCCGCACGCAATTGTGCAATCACGTCATCAACACATATTTTCTGTGAACGTTTGGGCAGGAATTGTTGGTGATGTCTTGATTGGGCCCCATGTTCTTCCACCTACGGTCAATGGAGCACGTTATCATGATTTCATACGGGATACTCGACCTGTGCTGCTAGAACATGTGCCTTTACAAGTACGACACAACATGTGGTTCATGCACGATGGAGCTCCTGCACATTTCAGTCGAAGTGTTCGTACGCTTCTCAACAACAGATTCGGTGACCGATGGATTGGTAGAGGCGGACCAATTCCATGGCCTCCACGCTCTCCTGACCTCAACCCTCTTGACTTTCATTTATGGGGGCATTTGAAAGCTCTTGTCTACGCAACCCCGGTACCAAATGTAGAGACTCTTCGTGCTCGTATTGTGGACGGCTGTGATACAATACGCCATTCTCCAGGGCTGCATCAGCGCATCAGGGATTCTATGCGACGGAGGGTGGATGCATGTATCCTCGCTAACGGAGGACATTTTGAACATTTCCTGTAACAAAGTGTTTGAAGTCACGCTGGTACGTTCTGTTGCTGTGTGTTTCCATTCCATGATTAATGTGATTTGAAGAGAAGTAATAAAATGAGCTCTAACATGGAAATTAAGCGTTTCCGGACACATGTCCACATATCATATTTTCTTTCTTTGTGTGTGAGGAATGTTTCCTGAAAGTTTGGCCGTACCTTTTTGTAACACCCTGTATATATACATATATATATATATTGTGGTGTTTGAAGCCATATTTTCAGTGTTGTCTTAGTAAACAAGAGTTTAGTGCTTTTCAGTCGGTCAACACGAATGTACCCAAAAGAGATGGGTTATGCCCTAATCCTGAAATAAATTACATGAGATACCGACTGAAAAGCACTAAACTCTTGATATATATATATATATACTGAACCCATGGGCCATAGGGTCCATGGAAGGTCGAACCCATGTCCTTAAGGAAGAAATGAAAGAAACGTATAGTTTCTTAAAGGAACGGAGAGAGATTTTAAGCCAGGATTATAGCTTAACATTGTGCAAGCGACTAGGGACAGATGTTCCTTAGATGAGATCACCCCACTCGACATTCAAGAGAGGGCTGGTCACGAGTATTAATAACTGAATGGAAATTTCCACCGTGATAGACAAGGAAGCCTGAATCGGAATTCGAGCTGACGTTGCTGGAAATTGACAACGCCGCTTATGCGCCAGAAGAGGAATAATTAAAATTAACACGTTTACGAGCATAATAATGAGTAAACAAGCACAGTACAGTGAATCATTTTGAATGAGAGATTTTTCAGTAAAGAGAAACCATTTAATAATTGCGCAGAAAAAAACTGCCGACGTAAGACGACGTCATTGGGGAAGTACCTAAGCCTCTGTGGAGGGGAGAGAGCAAAAGAAATGCAACACCTACACAATTGAGGACGAGAAATTAATTAATATCTCCGAATTGCACGATCGATTCTTAGGTGCAATGAGATTATGTGACATTGAGAAGAAGAGCTTTCGGAAGGTATAATTTTTATATTTGTGGCACCATTATTTTAGAAGTTGACCACAGAAAAGGCTAGAGTCTTATTTTTTTGTAGTAAAACAGTATAAAGCTTCGGGCGTTTCCAAGCCAATCATGCAGTCATACGAGCACTCCGTGAGGGGAAGTGCTGCACCACGACGTAGAAGTAGTCATTCCGACAGTCCGTGAGGGGACGTAACTCTGCGTTACATCGAAAACAGCTACCAGTACTCCTTGAGGGGAGAAACGCTGTGTTACACCGCAGAAGTAAGATCCGATAGCCACAGGCGTCACAGTATTAACGACTTGCTTGCCTCCATAAGGAGTGGTAAAGACGAAATTTTAAAGTATCGCCGTAGTGAAATATTAGGAAAATCCTAATTATAGGATTTAGGCCCGACTGTATACAAGTTAAAGTGAAAATTCGTAAGATATAGTCAGAGCAGGCTGCGAACGTCGGACTTAAAGGCGATAGGTCGTTAAATGTACGAACGAATAGATCATAACGTACGGAAGGATCGTACCAGACAGATAAACTGTTATGTAAATTAAAGAAACCTAAAAGGGAAGAACAGAATAAGGTTCGAAACGTAGGAGTGTTAAAACAGTTCAAATAAAGAAGATAGGAGACTATAAACATTATCTCCAGAAAGCAGGCGAACTATTCTAATAGTACTAGAATCGAGAAGTGCTAGTTGCTATAAACTAAATCTATAGGTCTTAGAGGAGACCTCGATCCGTATAGACTTTCGTTAGGATCGATAGACAGATCTACAAAGAAGCCGTTCAAGCTAGATAAATAGCCGGTTATCCAGGATAGGAGTAGCAGAATTGGACTCCAGGGAACAGTAGATGTTTCGAGACTTTCGCATTCTGCAGGATAGGAAGCCGACATCGAATAAATTTCACCCTTGGAAACGGGAATTTAAGAAGATCACGTGTGATAGGCTCAGAAATACGGCCTAGTGATCGAGAATTGTGAAGTGTAAAATAATCAAGATTGTGTGTTAAATAATATTTTTAGTGTTTATTATGTGTTCAAAAGGGACACATCAGTATATAAAAATGTCGTCAATGTTAAGTGTTTTAAATATATGTCAAAAAGTGTTTTTAAGTAAGATGAATACCTTTAATATGGAGTAAAAAGTTCAAAGTGGGCCCAAAAATGAAGCACCGCACCAGATTAAAGATCATGGGATGATCTGGAAACATGTGAGTACTAAATTCATTTTATTTTGGTGTCAGAAATTGATTGTGTACAAACCCACCGGAGTTTTTGAGTAAAAGGGATGTGTTTTAATAAATAAATACTGAATAATCAAGAACACGGTCTGAACAATAATATAATAAAAAATTGAGAAATTATAAATAATTATGTAAAGAATAAATCCCGTAGAGGAAATATGTGAATAAAGGGTTAATATATTTAACAAATGTCATAAGAGCAAGCGAAATATCATTAATTATCATGAAAGATATTGAAATAAAGTAAAGTTGAGATATGAAAGAAATAGCTTTTGAGCTTGTATAAAGAATAAAGATAATAATAATAATTAAATATGGAAATGTTAAATAAAAATCAAATAAATTGATATGAACATAAGAGCGTTAAGCCTTAACGTATGTGTAAGAGATGAGGTTCAATGGAATATTTTAAAACAGGGAGCGATTTATCGACAACGGAAAGATTAATATGTGAATTAAAATAATATGAATTGTTACTAAAGAGATTTTATCAGTTCTTGGGAAGACATTTTCGGCTTAAAATAATGCATAGCGCATAATGAGCGCCAATAATATTAAAGTGTCACGCTAGGAACGCGTAGTGGTTAAAATACTTGGTACATTACTTATGGAGGGTAGTTGGTTGCAGTGAATTGATAATTGTATAAGTCCTCTATTTGTGACATAGTATCACGAGGCATTGTGTATGTATTTAAAAAGGGAGCTAATATATGGTATTATTGAGCGTATGTCATATGGGCCACGGCCGACTCTAAATCGCATTTTGTGTAAGTCCTCTGTAAGGGATTGGTTCCCGAGGCACGTGAACAGATTCGAATGCAGAATCTTCTTATGATAAAAGCCCCTTAAATTCTCCGTCGTCGTATGTGTATTAATCTTCCCAATCAATGAGGACCCTCTCATAATTAATAAATGCCAAGGATACGAAAATGGTCTGTGAACCAAAGAATAGTTGTTTGAATGAATACGGTACAGTAAAGCCCGGTCTCCCCAGAACTGGATATAATGGGAAGGTTTGTTTTGAAAGCCTTGGAAATAAGCTACTAACGTTGGGTCAGACAGGGAGTCGCCGTCACCCTACGTGGTCATAAATCGCACCCCAAGTAGTAGAGTCTAGCTCTCTTAAAGCGAGAGGGAACCGAGACCGTCTCGTAAGCTGTTGTAAAGAGAATGAATACACCAGGAGTGTTTAAAGTTGTTAACGACCCGGGCGTTGAACCGAGGTCTTTATAGATGGATATTTCGTTTGCCGGTTCAGATCGTAGTTTCTTATATGATAATGGTCTATTAAGACATAAGAGATAAATAACAATCCCTATTGTAATGATGTAAGGACGTGGGATTCCACGAGTTGATTGAAGGCAACTGAGTTCGGGAGTAACTATAGTTTTTTGACTGTGTCAAGTACCTTCACGCTCTGGAGTACACAATTGATTTTCTGATTGCCTTAATATATTTGTGAAATAAAGAGAGATGATAACAACTGAATGTGTGGACATGCCCAAAATTTTGAGTTAGATAATTAACCTAGATTTTTAAATATAATTATATATTTGTTTTTGAGAAATAAGAAAAATATAAAGGATAGTGTTTGAGGTGTACAAGAATGACACCATAATTATGTAAATGCATGGAGCCAAAGAGCTCGGAGTTATGTAAACTTAATGTTAGTGCTTTATGGAAGTGAGACTAAGTAAGAATTGTTGGTTTATGTGGAAACCACATGTTTTGAATACAATATTTGTTTATTTTATTTGTGATTCCTTGTTCATTTGGAACAAGCAGTGGATTATTGGGTCAGTAATTAAATTGTTAAAATGTTTGTAGCGCCATTAATTTTATTAATTAAATGTGTTTAAATAGGAGTTGATTTTGTTGTTATTTTTGCAAGTGTATCCTCAAATTGATCCAAAATATGTGAGTCACAGAGTGGGGGAACTTACCGCTGCCCCGAAATCCCGAATTGAGCTACGCTGGTATACTGTGATTGGCATATTTCTTGCTAAATGGGCACATGGGGATATATAAATAATGTGCTGGATTAATAACTAGAGGAACACTTAAGTCGGTCATATCAGGTAAAATTAAAGTAATGATAGGAATAGCTACAACGTAAAATATTAACTGACCGCATGGGTCCCTGGAAACTCATACCGAGCAGCCCTGAATATATTATATTACAAACTCCCTAGCAAATCTAAGATTTTGGCGCCCAGTACGCAGGGATGAGTTTTCCTAGGGAAAACCCGAGTTTTCTCGAAAAATCAAAATTTTCATTTTTGAAAAAAATGGTTTTTCGAAATTTTGAATTTTAAATACTTCCATAAAGGTTTATGAAATTGAGTAAGATTATCAAAAGGGTACGTTGTAAGTGAATACCCGTACCAAAGTAAAGTTTTGAAGAAATTGGGACACACGGATTCAGAGTATCATCTCTCAAGCATGTACTGGTGTGGTGGCATTTGTGGCCCACTGTATTCTCATAAGATGGTATTGAGTGAGGAATTGCAGGGGCTTTTGGAGGCGATAAAAGCCGATAGTAATGAGAAGTTGGAGGCGATAAAAGCCGATAGTAATGAGAAGTTGGAGGCTATAAACAATACATTGGGTCTCCAAAAGAATGAAAATAACAAAGTGTTCAAATCCATAAATGAAAGTTTGGAGTCAATAAAAATTGATAGTGCTAATATGGGCACTAAATTAGATAATATCGAAGTTAAAGGTAATACCATGGGAATTAAATTAGAAGCTATCGAAGCCGACTGTATAAACATGAATAAGGAACTGAAGGCTGAGATAGAAAAGATGAAAACAGAAAGTGGGAAAACCATTAAAGAACAATCGGAAGTGATAAAAAGGGAGACGTTAGAGTCTCTGAAAGCCAACAGTAACGAAAACAATGGAGTACTGAAGGCTGAAATAGAAAAGACAATGGATACTAAATTTAAAATTCTTGATAAGGGGTTGGAGACTAAGTTAAGTGAAATTAAAAAGGAAAATGAAGGATTTTATTCAGGATTGCAAGTCCAAATAAAGACTATGAACACAAATATGGTAGATTCCCAAACTACATGTCAAGAAAATTTTAAAATTTTAGAAACTAAATTAATTAACATAGAAACAAAGGGTGAGAATTGTGAAAAGAAACTTGTAACCCAGATCCAAGGTGTGCAGAAAGAATTGAAAGCTCAGATAAAATCTAACAGCGATATTTGTGAGGCCTCCCGGGAGGAAATAAAACAAAGCGTGAATAAGCTAGGGACCCGATTTGGAAAGGTTGAGGAGAAAGTAGGGACCCTCGAGAAAAAAATCGGTGTAGTTCAGACTGAGGTAACTGAGATGAAAAATCAAAATCTAAAGGATGTTCAGGAGATGAAAGATCAGATTGATCATTTTACCGGGCAGGTAGATGAGAATCTGAAGACATACGAAACGAAAATAGATCAAAGATTAGGTATATACGAGGGGCATCTCCAGAGTGAAAGAAAACAACGAGAGAACGAAAGTAAGGAAAGTACCCATAAAATAAATGAAATAAGTCAGGGTATTATTGAGGTTCAGGAAACCATCGGAACATTAAAGGTTCATGTAGGAAAAACCAATAAGGAAGTAAATCAGGTCCAAGATGAAATGATGAAATTGTATAAGAGTCAAGAGAAAACTGAGGGAAAGCTTGAAGGAATGAAAATAGATATGGTCAAAGGACGAAAAGAAGTGGAGAAGCAAATAAAGGAGATACGAGAAGGCCTGGAGACCATAGGTGATGTTAAGCCAGAAATTATAGACCAACAGGCTAAGATCATTAAGAAAGAGGTAGAAGACCAAATAAATGGATTTAGGGATAGCTTCAGGGATGAGAAATTCCAATTCCAAAAGGTAGAGGAAGATATTAAAAGGAATCAAGAAAGAATTCAGAATGAATTAAGATCCCGATTGGAGAGGACTGAACTTAAGAATAGTCAAATGGAAATCCAACTCATGGCAAATGAAGAAAGTGCCCGAAGAGAAAGGAAGTTAGAATTCGAAAATCAGGAGGAGTTTCCAAAGACAGGATGGGTAGATTCCCGTGAACAAGGCACAGATACGGAGAGGGACTTAGGAGGGGAGAGCCCTTATAAGAACCCAGGATATCCAATGGCGATGTCAACCCCGTACACGAATCAGACAAATGGCCAAATAATAAACATTATTAAATCCAATGAGGACAGACCAGTAAAGTTTACGGGTAATAACATGTCTATTACTCCAAAATACTGGCTAAAAGAAGTGGCAGAGTATCTAAATGAAATGAAGGTTCCTCAGGATCGGAGACTGAGAGCTATTGAAAAGCTGTTGGCAGGTGATTGTCTCACCTGGTTCAGAAGCTTCAGATACACTTTTGATACGGTGGAAGGCTTTAGGGAAGCATTTTTAAAGCGATATTGGGCAGCAGATGTCCAAGAAAATTTAAGGCTAGATCTGTACTCTAGGAAGTACAGCACCAATGCACCCACTAAATACTCGGAATTTTTCACCGCTCAGCTGTGTAAATTCCGCGAACTGGATATTGCTCCGGCAGAAAACGACCTGTGTGCCGCCATTGCAAGACAGCTTCCATATGAGATTCAGAGGCTGCTAATCTCATCCAAAGCCAGAAGTGCTGTGGAAGTGGAGAGTGTATTACGTCAATTAGATATGACGACTTCGCACGTAACACCTCGGCATCAAAGACAAACGGAGCAAGTACACATGGCCAGCAGTCAGGAAAATGGAGAAAAACCAGCGACCAGGAATCAGTCCACCAGTACGGATACTCAAGGACGAGATCGAGAGTATGGGCACCAGGAGCCTAGAAGGATACAGCCATATTACAGGGGAGGATATCGAGGAAGAAATCCTAGAACTACGGGTTATAGGCAACAGGAAAGCCGACCCTATAACAATAACCAGCAAAGGCCGGACAACAGAAAGAAATGGGAGAATTATCCCAGGAGAAATGTAAGGCCAGACGATAGGGATGATGAATATCGGGCCGAAATAGAAGAAAGATATCAGGAGAGTCTTCGTTATATGAACGAAAGACCAGATGAACCTGATAGGCAAAAAGTCCGTTGGAGTGAGGCAATCAAGAACCGGAAATCACCCGACCGACTAGACGGAGCTCAAAGCTTGGAACTACAAGCTCAGTTAAAGAATGAGGGAAAAGGGAGCCCTCAGGATAAAAAAAAACTCCAAATTTAAATTGTCAAAAGTGGAAACATACCAGGAGCTGGGAGGAAGTAGAAATTGTAAATTGGATAGCTAGACCAGATGAACTAATTAACGAGGATGTGGAAGGAATCCCACCTGTTAAAAGAGAACTACCTATAATTATGCTTAGGATAGAAGGATTACTGGTCAGAGCATTGATTGATACTGGATCCACAATAAGTCTAATTACACAAACCCTTTTAAATGAATTGGAAACAAGGGGCCGAGTACTAAAGATTCCCACATCAAGTGTAAAGATTAAGGGAATTATCCCTGAAAAATCTTTGACATGTAAATTTCAGGTATACATTGATTTAATCATGGGTAACGCTGAAATTTCGCAGTGCTTTTTGCTGGTAAATCAATTACCGTATAATGTCATATTAGGTATTGATTTTATCCGTGAGAACAAGGTCATTATAGACCTAGCGCAAAACTGCATTAGAATTCAAAGAGAGGATGTGGATGAGCAAAACATTAACCTACAGGATCAGGAGGCGAAAATAGCAGAACAGGTATGGCATATGGAAGAAGTGATTGAGGAAGATTATAAGGACATAGGAAAGATATTTGAAGTCCTCAACATAGAACTCGAAGACAATGTGGAAAATGAGTTCGAGACCAACCTGTCAGGAAAAGTGGAGGAAGCTAAAGTCAGCCTCGAAATTAAGGAACAGTTAAAGAAATTATTATTGGATTATAGGGACGTATTTGATTCCAAGCCAGGGAAGATTGAAAATATTGTCATTTAGACTTTCACGGCCCGTGTTATTATTCATAATGTTGAATTTTGGGCTTATGCCGTGTTTTATTATATTGCAATTCGACGCGTTTCGAAAGAAACCATGTCTTTCATCGTCAGGAATAATCTGGAATACGACAATGTTGCTAAGAGAAAGCAACGAAGAACATATAGAAGGTGCCCAAAGATGGACGCCATTATAGCCCCATGTTAGGGACAACGGAAAGCAGCAGTGAATTACTTTCACTGCTGCTTTCCGTTGTCCCTAACATGGGGCTATAATGGCGTCCATCTTTGGGCACCTTCTATATGTTCTTCGTTGCTTTCTCTTAGCAACATTGTCGTATTCCAGATTATTCCTGACGATGAAAGACATGGTTTCTTTCGAAACGCGTCGAATTGCAATATAATAAAACACGGCATAAGCCCAAAATTCAACATTATGAAGAAGATTGAAAATTTTAAATACGCGTTCCAAGTCAACGATTGGGCACCGTTCAAACAAAAACCATACCCGGTTGCGGAAAAACATTACCCACAAACCAAGAAAACACTGCGGGAGATGATGAATGCAGGTGTTATAGAAAAGATGGCGACACCATATGTTAGTCCATTAGTGATTGTGAGTAAACCGGATGGCTCAGTAAGGGTGTGTTTAGATGCCAGAAATGTAAATGCAAAAATTATACCAGAAAATGATTCGGCACCACCCATAAAAGAAATACTGAGGAAGTTTAAAGGCAAGAAGAGGAAATCGACACATAATGGTGGCTATGGATGTCTTCACTAAAATGGTTGTCCTTGCTCCCATACAGAAGACTAGTACCAAACAGGTGTTAAAACGACTTAAAGAAAAAGTGATACCGATTCTGGGGAAACCTGAGAATTTGTTGTCGGATCACGGCAGTTGTTTCAACAGTGTAGAGTTCAGACGAGAATTAGAAAGACTTGGAATACGTCAAATTTTGTCAAGTATTCGCCATCCTGAGGCAAACCCTGTAGAGAGAGTTATGAGAGAAACGGCCAAGTATTGTAGAATATACTGTGCCGAAGAAAATTGGAAGTGGATAGATATTTTGGATATTATCGAATTTTGTATAAATAATACAATCCATGAATCCACAGGAGAGATACCCATAACGTTACATCGGAATGAGCAACCAGAAAGACCTTGGAATCTGGTAATTCCTAGGCCAGCAGACGCTCAGCCGGGAAGAGATGTACGAATTAGGAGAGCCTTTGAGCATCTAAAAGCTCAAGCCGACAGGAGGCAGAGAAGAAATAGGCATAAGAGGTATCATCGACCATTATTAGCAGGAGAAATGGTGTTAGTGAAAAGACCAGCCATTTCGGATCCAGGGAACCGTGTGTACAAGAAGTTCCAGAAAATGTACCACGGACCATATCAGATAATCAGAGATTTGAGGAATAACGCATATAGAATTCGGCACTGTGAAACGGATCACGAAGTGACCATGAATTCAGCAAATTTGAAATTATATTACCCTCCCGAAGATTTTGATGAAGAAAATGAACAAGCCCTGGTCATGGAAACATTTAGAGATGAATCCGCTTTTGACATAAACAAGAATAAGGAAGAAATAGAACATAGAGCTCAAGCATTCGAGTGCGAATGCGAATTGGAGAAAGTATATTGGGAAATTAAAGAAATAATTGAATTTATTGAAGAAGAAAATTCCAATTTAAGAAAAGAAAATGATGAAATAAGGAAACGGGTAGGGATAGACCAAACCCGTAAGGGAGAATGAGGTTCTGGGAACTTAATGTCCAGACAAATAAAGAAAGAAAGAAAGGGTAGGGACAGAGCATACCCGACATACACAATTACCGGATACGACTTAAAAGAAGTAAAAACAACAGTAAATACGGATGACGTTATGATGGCTTCGACGAATAAAGAAATACAAATAAAATTGAAATAAATTTCCTCAAGAATTTTCGAAAATTTATTTACCTAAGGAGGGGAGAGATGAACCCATGGGCCATAGGGTCCATGGAAGGTCGAACCCATGTCCTTAAGAGAGAAATGAAAGAAACGTATAGTTTCTTAAAGGAACGGAGAGATATTTTAAGCCAGGATTATAGCTTAACATTGTGCAAGCGACTAGGGACAGATGTTCCTTAGATGAGATCACCCCACTCGACATTCAAGAGAGGGCTGGTCACGAGTATTAATAACTGAATGGAAATTTCCACCGTGATAGACAAGGAAGCCTGAATCGGAATTCGAGCTGACGTTGCTGGAAATTGACAACGCCGCTTATGCGCCAGAAGAGGAATAATTAAAATTAACACGTTTACGAGCATAATAATGAGTAAACAAGCACAGTACAGTGAATCATTTTGAATGAGAGATTTTTCAGTAAAGAGAAACCATTTAATAATTGCGCAGAAAAAAACTGCCGACGTAAGACGACGTCATTGGGGAAGTACCTAAGCCTCTGTGGAGGGGAGAGAGCAAAAGAAATGCAACACCTACACAATTGAGGACGAGAAATTAATTAATATCTCCGAATTGCACGATCGATTCTTAGGTGCAATGAGATTATGTGACATTGAGAAGAAGAGCTTTCGGAAGGTATAATTTTTATATTTGTGGCACCATTATTTTAGAAGTTGACCACAGAAAAGGCTAGAGTCTTATTTTTTTGTAGTAAAACAGTATAAAGCTTCGGGCGTTTCCAAGCCAATCATGCAGTCATACGAGCACTCCGTGAGGGGAAGTGCTGCACCACGACGTAGAAGTAGTCATTCCGACAGTCCGTGAGGGGACGTAACTCTGCGTTACATCGAAAACAGCTACCAGTACTCCTTGAGGGGAGAAACGCTGTGTTACACCGCAGAAGTAAGATCCGATAGCCACAGGCGTCACAGTATTAACGACTTGCTTGCCTCCATAAGGAGTGGTAAAGACGAAATTTTAAAGTATCGCCGTAGTGAAATATTAGGAAAATCCTAATTATAGGATTTAGGCCCGACTGTATACAAGTTAAAGTGAAAATTCGTAAGATATAGTCAGAGCAGGCTGCGAACGTCGGACTTAAAGGCGATAGGTCGTTAAATGTACGAACGAATAGATCATAACGTACGGAAGGATCGTACCAGACAGATAAACTGTTATGTAAATTAAAGAAACCTAAAAGGGAAGAACAGAATAAGGTTCGAAACGTAGGAGTGTTAAAACAGTTCAAATAAAGAAGATAGGAGACTATAAACATTATCTCCAGAAAGCAGGCGAACTATTCTAATAGTACTAGAATCGAGAAGTGCTAGTTGCTATAAACTAAATCTATAGGTCTTAGAGGAGACCTCGATCCGTATAGACTTTCGTTAGGATCGATAGACAGATCTACAAAGAAGCCGTTCAAGCTAGATAAATAGCCGGTTATCCAGGATAGGAGTAGCAGAATTGGACTCCAGGGAACAGTAGATGTTTCGAGACTTTCGCATTCTGCAGGATAGGAAGCCGACATCGAATAAATTTCACCCTTGGAAACGGGAATTTAAGAAGATCACGTGTGATAGGCTCAGAAATACGGCCTAGTGATCGAGAATTGTGAAGTGTAAAATAATCAAGATTGTGTGTTAAATAATATTTTTAGTGTTTATTATGTGTTCAAAAGGGACACATCAGTATATAAAAATGTCGTCAATGTTAAGTGTTTTAAATATATGTCAAAAAGTGTTTTTAAGTAAGATGAATACCTTTAATATGGAGTAAAAAGTTCAAAGTGGGCCCAAAAATGAAGCACCGCACCAGATTAAAGATCATGGGATGATCTGGAAACATGTGAGTACTAAATTCATTTTATTTTGGTGTCAGAAATTGATTGTGTACAAACCCACCGGAGTTTTTGAGTAAAAGGGATGTGTTTTAATAAATAAATACTGAATAATCAAGAACACGGTCTGAACAATAATATAATAAAAAATTGAGAAATTATAAATAATTATGTAAAGAATAAATCCCGTAGAGGAAATATGTGAATAAAGGGTTAATATATTTAACAAATGTCATAAGAGCAAGCGAAATATCATTAATTATCATGAAAGATATTGAAATAAAGTAAAGTTGAGATATGAAAGAAATAGCTTTTGAGCTTGTATAAAGAATAAAGATAATAATAATAATTAAATATGGAAATGTTAAATAAAAATCAAATAAATTGATATCAACATAAGAGCGTTAAGCCTTAACGTATGTGTAAGAGATGAGGTTCAATGGAATATTTTAAAACAGGGAGCGATTTATCGACAACGGAAAGATTAATATGTGAATTAAAATAATATGAATTGTTACTAAAGAGATTTTATCAGTTCTTGGGAAGACATTTTCGGCTTAAAATAATGCATAGCGCATAATGAGCGCCAATAATATTAAAGTGTCACGCTAGGAACGCGTAGTGGTTAAAATACTTGGTACATTACTTATGGAGGGTAGTTGGTTGCAGTGAATTGATAATTGTATAAGTCCTCTATTTGTGACATAGTATCACGAGGCATTGTGTATGTATTTAAAAAGGGAGCTAATATATGGTATTATTGAGCGTATGTCATATGGGCCACGGCCGACTCTAAATCGCATTTTGTGTAAGTCCTCTGTAAGGGATTGGTTCCCGAGGCACGTGAACAGATTCGAATGCAGAATCTTCTTATGATAAAAGCCCCTTAAATTCTCCGTCGTCGTATGTGTATTAATCTTCCCAATCAATGAGGACCCTCTCATAATTAATAAATGCCAAGGATACGAAAATGGTCTGTGAACCAAAGAATAGTTGTTTGAATGAATACGGTACAGTAAAGCCCGGTCTCCCCAGAACTGGATATAATGGGAAGGTTTGTTTTGAAAGCCTTGGAAATAAGCTACTAACGTTGGGTCAGACAGGGAGTCGCCGTCACCCTACGTGGTCATAAATCGCACCCCAAGTAGTAGAGTCTAGCTCTCTTAAAGCGAGAGGGAACCGAGACCGTCTCGTAAGCTGTTGTAAAGAGAATGAATACACCAGGAGTGTTTAAAGTTGTTAACGACCCGGGCGTTGAACCGAGGTCTTTATAGATGGATATTTCGTTTGCCGGTTCAGATCGTAGTTTCTTATATGATAATGGTCTATTAAGACATAAGAGATAAATAACAATCCCTATTGTAATGATGTAAGGACGTGGGATTCCACGAGTTGATTGAAGGCAACTGAGTTCGGGAGTAACTATAGTTTTTTGACTGTGTCAAGTACCTTCACGCTCTGGAGTACACAATTGATTTTCTGATTGCCTTAATATATTTGTGAAATAAAGAGAGATGATAACAACTGAATGTGTGGACATGCCCAAAATTTTGAGTTAGATAATTAACCTAGATTTTTAAATATAATTATATATTTGTTTTTGAGAAATAAGAAAAATATAAAGGATAGTGTTTGAGGTGTACAAGAATGACACCATAATTATGTAAATGCATGGAGCCAAAGAGCTCGGAGTTATGTAAACTTAATGTTAGTGCTTTATGGAAGTGAGACTAAGTAAGAATTGTTGGTTTATGTGGAAACCACATGTTTTGAATACAATATTTGTTTATTTTATTTGTGATTCCTTGTTCATTTGGAACAAGCAGTGGATTATTGGGTCAGTAATTAAATTGTTAAAATGTTTGTAGCGCCATTAATTTTATTAATTAAATGTGTTTAAATAGGAGTTGATTTTGTTGTTATTTTTGCAAGTGTATCCTCAAATTGATCCAAAATATGTGAGTCACAGAGTGGTGGAACTTACCGCTGCCCCGAAATCCCGAATTGAGCTACGCTGGTATACTGTGATTGGCATATTTCTTGCTAAATGGGCACAATACATATATATATACATACATAAATTATATATAAACTTTTGAACTGACGGTGGTTTTGGGGTCTGGGGGATGTGAAACGCGAAGATATGTCGAAATTTTCCGGAAGTCGAAACATGGTACCCATTGCAATAGTTAGCTTTCTAATGAAATCTACCTCTGGTTGGTTCCTCAGTTTAGGGGCTGCGACAACGCGGTCATCTAACCCCGTGTACTTTGGGTGAGTGTAGAATCTGTCTGATAAACGTTGTGAATTGTAATGGCTGTATTTGTCTTAATTCAGGTAAGGACTGCAGACCGTCAATTTCAAGCAGTAGTTCCTAATGTTGCTACCAGGTACTACCGTCAACGACACCTAGCTGTGAACTTGGCTACTCGATGCCACCCCAACCAGAAACTCGCAACGAACGTTGGAACTTCCCCTCCAAAGGAAAGCATACTGAGGGATTTTAGCGCTCTTAGAAAATCCGACGACTTTGGCCGGCTTTGAAACCGCGACCTTGGGCATAGACATTCAGCATGCTACCAGCTACGTCACCGAAGCCGCTTCCCACTTAGTCAGATGGAAATACTGAATCTGATCTCGTGCAAGTGCGTTGTCATGGCAACAATGAAGGCTCATCCCTCATCAATTTAGTAGTGTTGCCATGGCAACCTCTGATAGCTCTTGGCATTTTCTTATAATTCCGAAATCATTTTTCTCATCCCTTGGCGTAATGGTGGGTCATATCAAAAATTCTTTCAGACAAAAGTTTTAAGTAATTATTAGGGGAATATTGTCCATTTTGTACGGTTTTGATATTGTGCCTATTAAGAGAGATATGATTAATGTTTCCCGAAAACCCCACTTTTTCCCACCCCTTTGGTCAATGGTTGGTGCTATTAAAAAACTCTTCAAACATAAATTTTTGGGCTTTATCCGACACATAGTATGAACGTTGAACGCATTCGATATGTTAAATATTAAGAGAGTTATAGCAATATTTCACTTTTTCGAAAAATGCCCCCCATTTTCACCCCCTTCGACCGATTTAGCCCAGTAACGAACTCGACCGAGATTTTATAGGTATACATATTCGGTAAAAAATTCAAAGTGATTGGTGCAAAATTACGGCAGTTATCGTGTCCACAAGAAACTGATATACATATATATATATATATATACATATATATATATTGTGGTGTTTGAAGCCATATTTTCAGTGTTGTCTTAGTAAACAAGAGTTTAGTGCTTTTCAGTCGGTCAACACGAATGTACCCAAAAGAGATGGGTTATGCCCTAATCCTGAAATAAATTACATGAGGTACCGACTGAAAAGCACTAAACTCTTGATATATATATATATATATATATATATATATATATATATATATACATATATATACATACATAAATTATATATAAACTTTTGAACTGACGGTGGTTTTGGGGTCTGGGGGATGTGAAACGCGATGATATGTCGAAATTTTCCGGAAGTCGAAACATGGTACCCATTGCAATAGTTAGCTTTCTAATGAAATCTACCTCTGGTTGGTTCCTCAGTTTAGGGGCTGCGACAACGCGGTCATCTAACCCCGTGTACTTTGGGTGAGTGTAGAATCTGTCTGATAAACGGTGTGAATTGTAATGGCTGTATTTGTCTTAATTCAGGTAAGGACTGCAGACTGTCAATTTCAAGCAGTAGTTCCTAATGTTGCTACCAGGTACTACCGTCAACGACACCTAGCTGTGAACTTGGCTACTAGATGCCACCCCAACCAGAAACTCGCAACGAACGTTGGAACTTCCCCTCCAAAGGAAAGGATACTGAGGGATTTTAGCGCTCTTAGAAAATCCGACGACTTCGGCCGGCTTTGAAACCGCGACCTTGGGCATAGACATTCAGCATGCTACCAGCTACGTCACCGAAGCCGCTTCCCACTTAGTCAGATGGAAATACTGAATCTGATCTCGTGCAAGTGCGTTGTCATGGCAACAATGAAGGCTCATCCCTCATCAATTTAGTAGTGTTGCCATGGCAACCTCTGATAGCTCTTGGCATTTTCTTATAATTCCGAAATCATTTTACTCATCCCTTGGCGTAATGGTGGGTCATATCAAAAATTCTTTCAGACAAAAGTTTTAGGTAATTATTAGGGGAATATTGTCCATTTTGTACGGTTTTGATATTGTGCCTATTAAGAGAGATATGATTAATGTTTCCCGAAAACCCCACTTTTTCCCACCTCTTTGGTCAATGGTTGGTGCTATTAAAAAACTCTTCAAATATAAATTTTTGGGCTTTATCCGATACATAGTATGAACGTTGAACGGATTCGATATGTTAAATATTAAGAGAGTTATAGCAATATTTCACTTTTTCGAAAAATGCCCCCCATTTTCACCCCCTTCGACCGATTTAGCCCAGTAACGAACTCGACCGAGATTTTATAGGTATACATATTCGGTAAAAAATTCAAAGTGATTGGTGCAAAATTACGGCAGTTATCGTGTCCACAAGAAACATAAACATACATAAATTATATATAAACTTTTGAACTGATGGTGGTTTTGGGGTCTGGGGGATTTGAAACGCGAAGATATGTCGAAATTTTCCGGAAGTCGAAACATGGGACCCATTGCAATAGTTAGCTTTCTAATGAAATCTACCTAAAACGGGTGTCACTTCGGGAACCTCATCCTCCAGACTCAATCTGGTGTGCTCCCATCCTCGGAGATCAAATTTTCCTTGCGACAGTAACTCCCCAGACTCATCCACAAATTGGTTGAGTTCTTCTTCTGTGTTCAAGGAAGTGACGCAATTGTCTACATATAATGAGGTTTCTTAGTTTATCTGGCTGTCTCAGCGAAGCATGTACTGATTTTCAGGTGACTGTCCAATACGGCTCCAAGTAGAAATGGACTACAGTTTCACTTCGAAAACGACCCGTTTGTGGCGGTATATTTTAAGAGTTCCCTCAGTGAAGTTCTCCCACCACAGGAATTTCAGAAAGTTTCGATCATTCTCAGAGACTGAAATTTGAAGAAAAGCCTTCTTAATGTCTGCGATCACACCTATCCTGTTTAAACGGAACTGGTTCAAAATAGAAGGAATTACTTCCAACAAATTAGGACCCTTTTCCAGACAGTCATTGAGTGAAAGTCCTCCTTTCGATTTACATGAAGCATCAAACACCGGCCTCACCGCTGTACTCGATCCTTCCTTGAAAACTCCTCGGCGTGGTAAGTAATACCCAACATCCTGAGAGCCCTCCTGACTAACTTCTCCGATTATCCCTTCCTGTTCCCAGTCCTGAAGCACCTGCTGGTACTTCTCAAATTTGTCTTCCTTGATCAAACGGTGTGTTACAGAAACCAGTCATTTTAACGCAACTTCCTTGTTGCCTGACAATAACTTCTGATCTTCTTTCCACGGAAGTGCGACTTCATACCTTCCTTCCTCATTGATCTTAACATTTTCTTGGAAATGTTTCAATGTTGCAATTTCAATTTCCTTCTTCGATAGTGTTTCAGCAGGATCATCAATTCCAATGGTTTCCAGGTTCCACAGTTCACCCAAAGAAGCAGTTCTCACAAACAGAGAGTTCACCATGGACACTGTGCTATCGTTTTCAGTTGTCTTCCAAAGCTGACCCATCACTGTCCAACCAAATGTAGTCCTAACAGCAACCAATCCAGACTTTAACTTGATTGTGTCCCCTGTCAATAAACTACCCACATTGTCTGCGCCGGTTAGTAGTCCAATCTCCGATGACTCTGGGCCAAAATCAGAGAGCCAGATTTTCTTTTCTTTGATCTCATCCATCCAAGGGACCCGGTTTAACCGTGGGATTACATCACAAATCTCCTTTTGTCCCAACACCTTTATTTTTCGAGAAATTGAATGGCGTAGGTCGTCTATATCTATCTCATATAGGTTATGATCATTGGCACTGATTGAAGCAACCCCAAAAAGCCTGTGTTCAACTTTTTCAGTATTTGATGGAATATACCCTGTTTTCACAGCAATCTTCTCTAACAGATAGGATCTCTGCAAGCCTGTATCTAACAACGCCCGTACAGTTTTTCCTCTCCCTTGATGAACCAACCTAACTACACGAGTTTGCAGCAGTACTTCCGAAACATCGCTAGTTTGTGTATTAAGGGTTGTAGTTGGGACACCAGGCAATTTTGAGGCCCTTTCCTGGTGCTTCTCCTCACCTTTATAATCCCCCCTATTTACATCTAATTTTGGGCACATAATAGCTTCATGTTTACTACTGCACACAAGACACTTCAGTTTTGTAATACAATTTGCAGCCCTATGTCCAACCTTCAGACACAAAAAACAAGCCTTGTTTTCAGACAGCCTTTTACGTTTGTCCCCTAAGTTCATTTCTTGAGCAAGATAACACCCCTCACTGTTATGTTTTGTTTTACAGAAGACACACGTTAAACTGTTTCCTTCACCTTTACCAGCAAAGAGAACACTAGGAGTTGCTCAACTACTCTCTTTCCATTCTTTAACTTTAGCACTCCTTGATTCACTAGAAACTCCAAAACCAACTTGAGCAAATGTAATCCTCTCTTCACCCTCTACTTCACTCTTCAGAAAACCAAGTAATGCAGTCAGTTTGTCGGCATGTCCATTGTCTTGATCCCTCATAGCCGTTGACGAACTCCTCATCCAGTCACGTAACACTTCCTCAGGCAAGAAGGATTCTATTAGAGGGAAAAGCATTAACCCGTACTTATCTCGGGTAACACCTATAGACTCCAAAGCTCTCAGTTGTGCTTCCAACTTGTCATATAGATTAGCAAGTTGAGTCTCCTTCCTTGTTTGAGAAACATTTTTCACTACAAGACTTATGAGTTCCCTTACATAGAACTCAGTCAATAAATCCTCCCTTCCAAATCTACCCTGAAGAGATTCCACTGCTTTAGGGTAATTTTCACCAGTAGGGGGGAAACTGGCAACTAATTCTCTAGCGCGACTATCAACTTTCGTGGATTGGATCAAGTATTGGAATTTGTCTTCGTCCTCAATTTCAGAGTCCTCATGAATGCGCCGAAATTGTCCCCAAAATTCCAACCAATTTTAAATCTCCCCATCGAATTTCATGAGTTCTATTTTAGGTAGTTTCTACTGCCTTTTGGTTTTATTCCCATCTGGTAGGACCGATCTTGCTGATACCACTGCCAATACATTGGAATTAGCCTGCAACCGTAGAGCATACTTCTGTCTTGCATCATCCAATCTGTCTCTAAAACTGTCTACATATTCGTACTCACGGTCATACTCGTACCCTTCCTTTTCCAGCAACATACTTAAAACTTTCTCGTCCAATGGTGCCAGCTCCGTTCCTAACCTCTCCAATTTGGTTAGCAAGGACTGTAAGGTGTCGACGTCCACACCGTCTTGAATTTCTTGATTTAAGTTTTGCAATAACGTATTGTACGTCTTCGTAAAAGTCGCTCTTACCAGCTTCCGCGCTTTCATTAACTTCTCCATTTCCAATACGTACACAGAACAGGAACACGTGGTCTTTAAATCAACACAATCTTCAAGTTGTTTGAATTAATACGTCATCCTGGCAAGGTCGCCAATATTTTGTTAGGGACCTATGCCTACTCGGTGTAGGTATAACCAATAAAACAAATCGAATGAAACGCTCAAGACTTCTCATAAGAAAACTTTATATTCAGGTAACCACCATTACAACATTTCACGGCCTTGTGTATCAAAGCTCTCAACAACAAGAAACACAAAAGTCATGGAGTAAAGAGTAATCTTCCGTGACATCGTTCATGCATATATGCAGTACTGTTGAAGAGAATGAATATTTCTCGTACTTTCTAATCTCGCTCGCATGTAAATATCGTTTGTCTTCTGTCAAATGTATATTCTTTGACTTTATGTTGTTTTCCTTTTGTCTGTACCCTGTATCTTGTTCAATACAATCTAAGTCAACATGTGTTCGTGTATTTTAATCCGTTCATCCTGTGTTTAACTGATACCGTACAATAGAAACCCATGCATAGTACAAGTAGTTTCAATAGGTTATGAGCCCAGACATAACGGTTTTCTGTGATCATTTTCTTCAGTGAACATTAAAGTGAGAGGCAAAATGAGATGAACGTGCTTCGAGTCCTTGTGCCTATGGGTTTCCGAAATTGAGTGGTCGGGAGGATTATTCGAACTGGTCTTTTGGGATGTCAAATTATATCGAAAAGCATGGATTGTGGGCAGTGGCGGATCCAGAGGTTCACCTCGGAGGGGGCACTCTAGGATTTCAGAGTAGCTAGAGAAAATATGTGATAAAATTACTAAATTTATATTTAATCTACACACACTACACATAACATTCAACCACCAGATTTTATAATTCTATAAGAAATTCATTATATTAAAATGGATTGGTTTCAGTTTCAATAACACAAGTCATTGTCATTATGAAAAAAAAACACGTTAATTCTACAGAATATGTACATTTCCACATTTTAATACGCATTGCACAGCCTAATATGTATTAAAATATATGCAATCAGTGACTATCTGAAGACAATATACAAGTCTACTACACAAATGTTACAAAATATATACATAGTACTGTACCCGATACCTAGTTGAGGCTATCGGCTACGCCAGCTGACATTGAGCCGTAGTTGAGATTTATGGGAAAAGTTGTAAAGATAGCGCTCAAATCGAGTCGAGAAGAATGTTAGGAAATGACGTAGAAGGCCAAGGATAAAGATGGCACTACCAGTCAAGCAGATGGAATTATGGGAGGAATATTGAAGTATTATTAAGATCTATGTGGAACATGATATTATATCATCTCAGAAGAGAAGAAATAACAAGTAATATATATGGTGATAACTTGAAGAAAGACAGATAATCCCTTAAGTTATTGTATAACTTAATAGCCGAGATGATGGTGGTCGAGATTATACTTGTGACACATGACCGCAGAAGGTAGGGGAACATCACGTGACAGCGCGGAGTAGGAGCTCCTCAACGCAGTCTAGACACAGCAGTTTCAGTTCAGCCAGCGAGGCCGAGTAGAACACATGTTGCGCAGAGAGAACGGCAGTTGAGCGGTGTACAGCACTTGTTGCGTGGAGTGAAAGCGACAGTATTACTTCAACAAGCGGAGCTGATAGCATCATGCGTTGGGAGAACGGAAAGTAGGTCAGTGAGTCAAGGCAAGCAAGGCACGGTAGGCGGTACGAGGACCGGTTGGCGAGGCAAGCTGTACAGACCGTGTAAGCGAGAGAAGAGCCGGTGTCAGAACAGTAGTGTTTCCAACATCGTAGTTACTGCTATGCAAGGCAGCCTGAAATGAGGCTCCAAAGTATGAAATGGGGCTCCATAGGCTGAAATGGGGCTCCATAGGCTGAAATGAGGCTCCATAGCCTGAAATGGGGATCCATAGTCTGAAATGGGGCTCCATAGTCTGAAATGAGGCTCCATAGCCTGATATAGGGCTCGATAGTCTGAAATGGGGCTCCATAGCCTGAAATGAGGCGCCATAGCCTGAAATGGGGCTCCGTAGCCTGAAATGGCGCACCATAGCCTGAAATGAGGCTCCATAGGCTGAAATGGGGCTCCATAGCCTGAAATGGGGCTCCTTAGTCTGAAATGGGTCTCCATAGTCTGAAATGAGACTCCATAGTCTGAAATGAGGCTCCTTAGCCTAAAATGGGGCTCCATAGCCTGAAATGGGTTTCCATAGTCTGAAATGGGTCTCAATATTCTTTAATGAGGCTCCATTGTGTGAAATGGGGCTCCATAGGCTGAAATGAGGCTCCATAGTATGAAATGGGGCTCCATAGTCTGAAATGGGGCTCCATAGTCTGAAATGGGGCTCCGTAGCCTGAAATGGTGCACCATAGCCTGAAATGAGGTCCATAGACTGAAATGGGGCTCGATAGTCTGAAATGGGGCTCCATAGCCTGAAATGAGGCTCCAAAGTCTTAAATGAGACTCCGTAGTCTGAAATGATGCTCCATAGTCTGACATGAGTCCTCCATAGTCTGAATTGAGGCTCCACAGTCTGAAATGGGGCTCCATAGTCTGAAATTAGGCTCCATATTCTGAAATGAGGCTCCATAGTCAGAAATGAGCTCCATATCCTGAAATGAGGCTCCATAGTCTGAAATGGGACTCCTTCGTCTGAAATGAGGCACCATAGCCTGAAATGAGGCTCCATAGTCTGAATGGGGCTCCATAGCCTGAAATGAAGCTCCATAGTCTGAAATCAGGCTCCATAGTCTGAATGGAGGCTCCGTAGTATGAAATGAGGCTCCATAGCCTTAAATGAAGCTCTAGAGTCTGAATTGAGGCTCCATAGCTTGAATTAAGACTCCATCGCCTGAATTAAGCTCCATAGCCCGAAATGAGACTCCGAAGCCTGAAATGAGGCTCCATAGTCAGCAATGAGGCTCCTGAAATGAGGCTCCCCAGTCTGAAAGAGGCTCCATAGTCTGTATTGAGGCTCCTTAGTCTGAAGATAGGCTCCATAGCCTGAAATGAGGCTCCATAGTCTGAAATGGGGCTCCAATGTGTGGATTGAGGCTCTATAGCCTGAAATGAGGCTCCATGGTCTGAAATGAGGGTCCATAGCCTGAAATGAGGCTCCATAGTATGATTTGAGGCTCCGTAGTCTGAAATGGGGCTCCATAACCTTAAATGTGGCTCCTTAGTCTGAAATGAGGCTCCATAGTCTGAATTCAGGCTCCATAGTCTGAAATGAGGCTCCATAGTCTGAATTGAGTTTCCATAATCTGAAATAAGGGTCCATAGTCTGAAATGGGGTTCCATAGTCTGAATTGAGGCTCCATAGTCTGAAATAGGTCTCCATTGCCTGAAATGAGTCTCCATAGTCTAATATGGGACTCCATAGCCTGAATTGGGGCTCCATAACCTGAAATGGGGCTCCATAGACTGACTTGAGGCTCCATAGACTGAAATGAGGCTCCATAGTCTGAATTGAGGCTCCATAGTCTGAAATAGGGCTCCATAGCCTGAATGAGGCTCCATAGTCCTGAAATGAGGCTAAATAGTCTAAATTGAGGCTCCATGGTCTGAAATGGGGCTCCATAGTCTGGATGAGGCACCATAGACTGAAATGGGGCTCCAGAGCCAGAAATGAGGCTCCATAGCCTGAAATGTGGCTCCATAGTGTGAATTGAGGCTCCAAAGTCTGAAATGTGTCTCCATAGTATTAAATGAGGCTCCATTGTCTGGAATGGGGCTCCATAGTCTGAAATGGGGCTCCATAGTCTGAAATGAGGCTCACGAGTCAGAAAATGAGGCTCACGAGTCTGAAATGAGTCTCCACAGTCTGAAATGGGGCTCGATAGTCTGAAATGGGCCCCATAGCCTGAAATGAGGCTCCATAGTCTGAAATGGTGCTCCATAGTCTGAACTGAGGATTAAAGGTCTTAAATGAGGCTCCATAGTGTGAAATTGGGCTCCATAGCCTGAAATGAAGCTCTATATGCTGGATTGAGGCTCCATAGTCTGAAATGAGGCTCCATAGTCTGAAATGTGTCTCCAGAGTGTGAATTGAGGCTCCTTCGTCTGACATGAGGCTCCATAGTCTGAAAATGAGGCTCCATAGCCTGAAATGAGTCTCCATGGTCTAAATTTAGGCCTCCCATAGCCTGAATTGAGGCTCCATAGCCTGAAATTAAGCTCTAGAGTCCGAATTGAGGCTCCATAGCCTGAATTAAGGCTCTATCGCCTGAAAGTAAGCTCCATAGTCTGGATTGAGGCCCCATAGTCTGAAATGGGGCTCGATTGTCTCAAATGGGGCCCCATAGCCTGAATGAGGCTCCATAGTCTGAAATGGGTTTCCATAGTCTGAAATGAGGCTCCATAGTATGAAATGGGGCTCCATAGGCTGAAATGAGGCTCCCATAGCCTGAAATGGGGCTCCATAGTCTGAAATGGGGCTCCGTAGTCTGAAATGGCGCACCATAGCCTGAAATGAGGTTTCATTGACTGAAATGGGGCTCGATAGTCTGAAATGGGGCTCCCATAGCCTGAAATGAGGCTCAAAATTCTTAAATGAGACTCCGTAGTCTGAAATGATGCTCCATAGACTGAAATGAGTCTCCATAGTCTGAATTGAGGCTCCACAGTCTGAAATGGGTTTCCATAGTCTGAAATGGGTCTCAATATTCTTAAATGAGGCTCCATTGTGTGAAATGGGGCACCATAGTCTGAAATGAGGCTCCATAGTCTGAAATTGGGGCTCCATAGCCTGAAATGAAACTCCATAGTCTGAAATCAGGCTCCATAGTCCTGAATGGAGGCTCCGTAGTCTGAAATGAGGCTCCATAGCCTTAAATGAAGCTCTAGAGACTGAATTGAGGCTCCATAGCTTGAATTAAGACTCATCGCCTGAAATTAAGCTCCATAGCCTGAAATGAGCCTCCGTAGCCTGAAATGAGGCTCCATAGTCAGCAATGAGGCTCCTGAAATGAGGCTCTCCAGTTTGAAAAGAGGCTCCATAGTCTGTATGAGGCTCCTTAGTCTGAAGATAGGCTCCATAGCCTGAAACGAGGCTCCATAGTCTGAAATGGGGCTCCAATGTCTGGATTGAGGCTCTATAGCCTGAAATGAGGCTCCATAGCGTGAAATGAGGCTTCTTAGTCTGAAATGAGGGTCCATTGCCTGAAATGAGGGTCCATAGTTTGATTTGAGGCTCCATAGTCTGAAATGGGGCTCCATAGCCTTAAATGTGGCTCCTTAGTCTGAAATGAGGCTCCATAGTCTGAAATCAGGCTCCATAGTCTGAAATGAGGCTCCATAGTCTGAATTGAGTCTCCATTGTGTGAAATGAGGCTCCATAGTCTGAATTGAGTCTCCATAGTCTGAAATAAGGGTCCATAGTCTGAAATGGGGTTCCATAGTCTGAATGAAGCTCCATAGTCCGAAATAGGTCTCCATGGCCTGAAATGAGTCTCCATAGTCTAATATGGGTCTCCATAGCCTGAATTGGGGCTCCATAACTTGAAATGGGGCTCCATAGCCTGAATTGAGGCTCCATAGACTGAAATGAGGCTCAATAGACTGAAATAGGGCTCCATAGCCTGAATTGAGGATCCATAGTCAGAAATGAGGCTGAATAGTCTAAATTGAGGCTCATGGTCTAAAATGTGGCTCCATAGTGTGAATCGAGGCTCCAAAGTCTGAAATGTGTCTCCATAGTATTAAATGAGGCTCCATTGTCTGGAATGGGGCTCCATAGTCTGAAATGGGGCTCCATAGTCTGAAATGAGGCTCACGAGTCAGAAAATGAGGCTCACGAGTCTGAAATGAGTCTCCACAGTCTGAAATGGGGCTCGATAGTCTGAAATGGGGCCCCATAGCCTGAAATGAGGCTCCATAGTCTGAAATGGTGCTCCATAGTCTGAAATGAGGATTAAAGGTCATAAATGAGGCTCCATAGTGTGAAATTGGGCTCCATAGCCTGAAATGAAGCTCTATATGCCTGGATTGAGGCTCCATAGTCTGAAATGAGGCTCCATAGTCTGAAATGTGTCTCCAGAGTGTGAATTGAGGCTCCTTCGTCTGACATGAGGCTCCATAGTCTGAAATGAGGCTCCATAGCCTGAAATGAGTCTCCATGGTCTAAATTTAGGCTCCATAGCCTGAATTGAGGCTCCATAGACTGAAATTAAGCTATAGAGTCCGAATTGAGGCTCCATAGCCTGAATTAAGGCTCTACCGCCTGAAAGTAAGCTCCATAGTCTGGATTGAGGCCCCATAGTCTGAAATGGGGCTCGATAGTCTCAAATGGGGCCCATAGCCTGAAATGAGGCTCCATAGTCTGAATGGGTTTCCATAGTCTGAAATGAGGCTCCATAGTATGAAATGGGCTCCATAGGCTGAAATGAGGCTCCATAGCCTGAAATGGGGCTCCATAGTCTGAAATGGGGCTCCGTAGTCTGAAATGGCGCACCATAGCCTGAAATGAGGTTTCATTGACTGAAATGGGGCTCGATAGTCTGAAATGGGGCTCCATAGCCTGAAATGAAGCTCAAAATTCTTAAATGAGACTCCGTAGTCTGAAATGATGCTCCATAGACTGAAATGAGTCTCCATAGTCTGAATTGAGGCTCCACAGTCTGAAATGGGTTTCCATAGTCTGAAATGGGTCTCAATATTCTTAAATGAGGCTCCATTGTGTGAAATGGGGCACCATAGTCTGAAATGAGGCTCCATAGTCTGAATTGGGGCTCCATAGCCTGAAATGAAACTCCATAGTTTGAAATCAGGCTCCATAGTCTGAATGGAGGCTCCGTAGTCTGAAATGAGGCTCCATAGCCTTAAATGAAGCTCTAGAGACTGAATTGAGGCTCCATAGCTTGAATAAGACTCCATCGCCTGAAATTAAGCTCCATAGCCTGAAATGAGCCTCCGTAGCCTGAAATGAGGCTCCATAGTCAGCAATGAGGCTCCTGAAATGAGGCTCTCCAGTTTGAAAAGAGGCTCCATAGTCTGTATTGAGGCTCCTTAGTCTGAAGATAGGCTCCATAGCCTGAAACGAGGCTCCATAGTCTGGAA